>JANBPO010009603.1:8294269-10694269 GCA_024336825.1 Amorphophallus titanum | reverse complement strand
TTCTTCTTCCGGGGGTGATGGTGCATCTTGTTGATCCTTGCCAGAAGAGCTGGCCTCCTCAACCGACTAATTTGGCATTTCTGAATTTGCCTTCGGTGTCCCTGGATATGTTGACTCTCCTACAGGCTCTTGAGGATTGAATTTGAAACTACGTCCTTGTATCTCCACCTCTGCGATTGGGCCAGATTTTTTCCCTCTGGAATATTATCACTTTATCAGGGGTAGAGACACTAACTCTTCTCCGGTAGGCAGCCTTGGCCCCCTGCCATGGCCACTGCCTCGTCCTCAACCTCAGCCCAAGCTTCTCTCTTCTGTTGGGCACTATCGATATGTGATCAGAACACCCTTGCGTTTAGAATGGCCAGATGTGGGGCCATCCTCCACAGGAACCGAGTTGATGTTATCGGGTGGAGGGATTGCAACCATGTTGCATGAGAAACTTTTGAGCATTTCTTCAAGTTTCTCGACAGTAATTTCTTCATCCTTGTAAAATGAGGAGAGTTCCTCTAGGATCAGGAGTTTTTCTCCCTCTTCTACCCGTCGGTACATCTGATGGAGCCACTTCCTCAAACAGGTTTTGCGCTCCATTTCTTCCCATGGGATGCATTTATCCAATGAGACAACTTGAGTAGGTCGAGAAGAAACGTACTCTTCCAACTCGTCGATGAGCTTTTGTAACTTTTGTAAGGGAGTTTAACTCTTTCGGGGCCTCCATGGCAGCAACTTGTTCTGCCTGCCTCTTTAACCTCCTTTTGAGGTTTTTCTTTCTGTTCCTCTCTTGTTCTTGGCCCGTGCCATTTCCTGTGCAGACAATCGAGCAGGCTTCGAAACTGTGGTAGATGTACCCGAAGAACTATGTTCCGCACTAGGCATCGGGACTTGGATCTCGACCTGGAAAGCTTCTTCGGTGTGACCTTGACCCAAGCATTAGCCTCTTCTTCTTGTTGGCCTCGGAATGTGGCATGAATGGCCTGATCAATAACCTCTGGTGGCAAGTCTTGGTATTCGGCTATGGTATTCGGCTATGGTAATCGGCTATGCCACTCTGAAGAACAGGTGGTCTTTGGGCCATCGGAGTTCCCTCGGCAGCCTTTCGCTTGTTTGCCCTGACATCCACCATGGAATCGGCTTTATGGTGCTCCCTTTTAACACCACCCTGTTGGCTTTGTCTTGAAACGTGCCAGGGACCATCTTCACTGGTCCATCCTTCAGGACTTTGCCGAAGAACTCTTGTAGTGGCCTCTTCGAGGCGTTGACGTGACACAGAGTTGACGTGCGTATCAATCTCTCCATTCTAGATGAGAAACTCGATGTAATCTTGAACTTCTCGACATTCTTGGGTGGAGTGAGATACCCTAACATGGAATTTGCAGTAAAGGAGGTGTATCACAGCCACTTCATAGGTTGGCAGTTCATGCGCCATTATCCGTCCATCCCTTAAGAGGATATCAAATATCTTCTCGGTGCCTTCCTTGCGGAAAGAACATTGGTGAGAAAGCCGTCAACTTGGGTACCATAATATACACTCCTCCTGACTGGTGTTCCCTCCTACCCCTGGCTCCGAAAAAGTGAAGTTGACGTGTGTATCACATTTGCGGAGAAATTTAATCCTCTCCGCACATGGGATTATGGTAGGACGACCAGATGATTGCGCATATCGGGTTTCCCTCAATTAATCAGGTCTTCTACGAAGGCCCGACAGTCATAAATGACATGCCTTGTTGCCCGATAATATAGGCAATAGCCATGTTGGACCATTGTGCTTACCATTTCATTATCTTCCGCTGCTGGCAAGTCCAGTAACCTCTCATGATGGCATAAGTGGAAAAGCTCTAGGACTTTGTCATGAGGAAAAGAATACGACTTTTCAGATTCTTCACCTCCAGGTGAATCTGAGGATTCTTTGGAGAGCCATCACCCTAACCTTGGTGGCACCCGGGCGGCTGAAGTCCTTCTCCCCCGAGTGCATGTTGGAGTAGGCCCCTTTGTGAGCGGTCCAAAAGGGAATGTGGCCAACTGTTCGTCGACGTGCTGCAAAAACTGCAGGAGTTCGTACTGCTCCCGCTGTAGGTATCTAATTTCCCTTTTTATCTTCCGTATGGTTCTTCGGATTGGCCGACATTTAGGGATTTGCACAAGCATATGCCTCGGCGGGACCCAACGTTGCCGATTGGAAGGGCCAACCACTGACTCATCAGTGTCGTCCTTGCCTCGGAGACCGGATGAAGAGCATTTGCTGTAAATTTTCGAACCGTCTTCAGATGGGGTTGAGGTGGGTCCACTTGATGACCTTGCATGTCAATGGTGCCATCTCAGATGAACTTCTCAACTTGATCCTTGAAGACATAACAGTCCTCAATGACATGTCCCGCCATGCAGTGATACACACAATAGGTAGACTTGTCTGCCTTATTGGGATCCACCGACTTCCGCAGGTTTGGCAAACTAATAAGCTTTTGCTCAAGGCACAGATCAAAAAGCTCCTTGGTGTGTTCCTTAAAAGAATATGGAGTCTTCTTACGTTCTGACATTAGGATCTTATTTTCGAACTTTTTATCCAGTTTGTCGGAGTTTCCTCCATTGCCCCCATTCGGTGGAGTGAACTCTACCGCGTTAACCTCTTTGCCCACGGTGGCTCAGTCTTTGGGTGCTTTGCCCTTAGCATGAGCATATCCAATGTTATCAACAAAGAACATTTCGATCTCTGCTACAATCGAGTGCGACTGATCAAGCCCCTTAGCATTTGTGCCAAGAAGCTTTTCATTAACTTTAGCTGCCAAGCCTCTTCGGCATATTGTGATGGCATCTTCCTGTGTCGGAGGGTTGTCACACCTCATACTAAAGTCCCTCCATCATTGGATGAAGTCCAAAGCTGTCTCCCCTCGTTTTTGCCAAAGAGAACATAACTCTGCTAGAGAAACCTTTCGCTCCACCATCTGGAAACGGTCAAAGAATTTTTTCTGCATATCTGCCCAATCTGCGACCGAATTGGGCCTTAACTGAGAGTACCATTAGAAGGCAACTCCCGTAAGTGAGGTAGCGAAATAGCGGAGGAGATATGACTCCTCTAACGCCAGGTCGCCCATTGCCGTCATGTAGTATGCCAAATGCTCAAGGAGAGAGCCTTACCCATTGAACTTCTGCAGTTTCGGGGCTTTGGGCAATCCGAAGGTAGCCTCTTAAACTGATGATGGAGGGGGTATGGCACGCTGTATAAGTCGGTAGCCGTGATACTCTCGCCATATTGAGCAAATTTGGCTTCCACAATCCTTTCAATCATTTGCTTTTCAGCTGTCAAGCTCTCAGGCGCTTGTGTATTTGAAGATCGCACATTGGCGTCTTCCTGTGCGGCCTCAACTTCCACCATTGTTGGAATCTTTACAGCGGTGGATGGAGTGTTAACGGCAACCAATCTGTTCGGAGGAGCTCCCTCGGCACCTTGCAATGTCGTGGGAGTTTGGAGTGGTGCTTCCCGTTCCCATAATATTCCTTGCAGGAGGATTTTCAATTCTCGGTTTTCACATCGTAACTCTTCCAGCGTGATATCTTGAATGTTTTCCCCCAACTCATCCTCTGAGGCTGGGTCTTGTCTACCTTGGGCACTGCGGATGTCTTCCGGCGCCCAATCAACATGCTCCTGCCCCTGTTATGACAAAGATGAGGCAGCAGCAATCTGATTGAATTGTGCGACGGCTTGGGCAACCGAGCAAGGCTTCTTCAAGAGCGCCAAGGGCTCATTTAGCTCCTTGCGGGATTCCTTTGGCTAGTTGCCGGTTGTGTAACAAGCAAACACCTTGACAGTGTTCTTAGTTCTCTGGACCACCTTTTTCTTTCAGGGTGATTAGGTCACTAGGTGAGCTGGTGCCCCCAGTCTGTCAAAAGACAGAAACTCGGGTCAACACAGTCTCTCCTTGGTACTTGATCTTGTTTTGGGTTGACCCCAAAGTTGACGCACATTGGGACTTTTCATGAACCCCTCTACATTTTTGCCCCCATGGATGAGAGGTTGGTAGCTTCTTGGATGCCGACACCTCTGCCTGGTGGAGATCCGGCATCCAGATGGGCTTGCTTGCCCTGATTCTTTTGAGAGCACGGGTCTCTTCCTTAGTAACCCACACTTGTTTCAAATGGAGTTGTCGCTCCTCCACGGAGTTGCCCCCAGATTTGGACTTGGGGGTGTTGGGTTTAGATCGGCGAGTTTGCTCCCGATTTGACTCCGGGGCGCCTGATTTCTTTAAGACCGCCTTATCCTCCCGAACTCGTCGGAGAAGGTTAAAGCGGTTAGATGTGCTGATGACCGGCATATGTCGGACCTTAGCTGTTATCGACTCGCCTCCATCGATCCGGACTCGGAGATTCCCGACAAGAATAGTCTTGCCAGAGTTAGACATCATCGCCACAGGCTTCCTGCCCCTGCGGCTGCGGCGCTACTTCTTTTGACGGGGAGCAGCAACAACAGAAATATGGTTGACCGAGAAAGCTTGATCAGCAGCATCGGTCTGGGCGGGGATGGCTTCTTCAGCCACTGGTGCCACCCCCAGAAAATAAGGCAAGCCTACTACTGCTGGGAAGTCCCCAAACACTAGTGGGGTGGCCAAGTATCCAAACCTGACATGGGCAGCGACTACAAGCAGGCCATACGTAACAACTGCCATTGCGGTTGCAGTTAGTTGTTGTGGTTGTCGGATGTGTCTGTGCGACCTTCCCCTCCTCTTCCTTCCTGAAACAGAGAAAAAAATGGCATCACAACTATAGTAAAGGTGTGGATAATCTTTGGCAGAAAGAATAAAGGCGAGAATTGCCTCACCGAGCATGTCAGTCTGTTTAACTCACGGAATTTAAATAAGAAAGATAGGGAATAAAAATTTTAGTTCATAACAAAATGGAGAACAAACATCCAAATAATTGAAGATGATTTCCCTAGCTGTAACGGTTGTCTCCAAGCTAGAGCAATGACAGGGCAGTAGATGACAAGGCCATGCTGGTGATGTCAGTTCATCAATATGATTCACCTGGCTCCTGCATCAATCTCCCCTGGTTCAAGAAAAATTGTCCACGAGTTTTGAAATGTTGGATTATCCATGTGATGATCACAAAAGCAATTAAAACATGCATGATAGATCCATGCATGCATCCATATTTTGAAACTGAAGCCATTGCTTTGCATGCTCTCCTAAATCATACCACATCAGATCAAATTGACTTATTTCAGCGTTGATACCTGTAAAGGATTACTATGGAATCTTGCTATAAGTGATCTCAAGTATATGAATGTTTTCAAACACGGACTCTGAAATCTGATCCAAATTTGACTGAATGGAAGTGCATGATCTCATGAGTTGAGCATTTCATTTGAGCACTCAATCACAATTGTTGCATCCTCCTTGATCATTTCTTTTTGATCATCATTTGTAGTATCCTACGGAGTTCTCAAATTGTCATATATGGTATTGGAGATGCCTTTGATTCTACAAGAATGTTATAAATACTAGGTGCTTGATTTGAGGAATCTGTATTGACATTTTCACTGTTTTGAGGTGCCTTAGAGAGGGAAGCTCTGGGATGGGGTTCGTGTCCAGGGCAAGTTGTGTCACCCTAGGAGGCAGAGGCCCGTGTCGGACCTTGGCCAAGGACTGTTCATTAGGGAGGCAGAGGTGGAAGAGGGTTGAGGGACGAGCCTCAGGGGATCTCTGGGTCCTGTCTGCTACTGCTACCGGAGAAGGGGCCACCTACAACGGTATTGTAGGGGGTCGGAGGGAGGACATGGACCGGTAGCATATGAGGGTGCAAGGTCTCCCCCTTTCAACGGCTCCAACGCGGACGTTGTGAGGCGCAAGGTGCTGGCCCTGCCAGTCCAAAAGGGGAGGTGGGAGTGTTACGATGTCGGGAGCATTCTGATTGAGCTTCTGCTTGGCCGGTGTGAATATATTGGTCAATGTTTATGGGCTTTCCCTCTCCAAGGTGGGTTGGATGCGAAGTTGGTGAGGATTTCGCTGAATGAGGGGTGGGGAGGGGGCGGCCCATGGACTGTGAGTCATGTTCACAGGGTTCGTCTTCTACTGATTAGTAGTTGTGCAGAAGAGGCAAAGGTGGTGTAGACGTAGGTTTCTAGCCTGTAGGTACCTCTATCTACCATGTCCAACCTTGGACCCTGGAGATAGGGAAGTATCCACGTTCGGAGGAGGTCAGGATTCCAGTCCATCTTGCAAGGGTTCCACTACTTCTTTGCGACGATGCCAGAGTGCAGTTCTTAGCTGGGGGCTTTGGCAGAGTCGATCTTATCAACATTTGGCTAGTCATGGATGGGACGTTGAATGCGGTGGAAGCCGTGGTCGCGGCCTCCGGTGTTTCAGCAGTGCCTCCAGTCATTGTCTTCTCCATCGGGGAGGTTGAGTTTGTTATTCAGGTGATTACCTAGTCAATGGTACGCGAACAGTGACGACGATAAGGCACCCGAGGGCACCCACCCTTTAGGTCGGAGGAGGAAGGAGAGGGGGTATGTGGCCCCTCGAAAGCCTCCATTTCAAATTTGAATCGGGGTGCCTCTCTTACTGGGTCTGACTGTGGGTCGGCTGCTCGGGCGTTGCATGTTGGGTTGGGTCTTGGGCCCACCCAAAGTCCAAGAGTTAGCGGGTCGAGCGGCTCGAGGAGCAACGATGGCGGGCCGGGCAGATAGAGTCATCGGAATAAAGAGATCGGCCCGGATTCGGATTCCGGGTACAATAATTTACCCGAATGTAAACCTAGCTTGTGTATTGGCTCACTGAGGACCAATACGCTTCTTCCTCTATGCCTAACCATGTTCATCCCAAATGAGACTCGCTGTGGCCGGCGGAGAACAATGGTCCCAACCACTGGCTGCCCCCTCCGATCATTGGGGTTGTCCCACTACATGTGGGGCAACTTTCGGTGACATTCCAGCAGACCTCTTCAGCGTCTGGCCAAGCTTCTTTGTAGTAGTGGCAGAAGGAGGACAACAGTACTGGAATCAAAAGCTGACAGTTGGCAGGAAGCGATTTCCAATCCTATCCCCTTGTCCAACCTCTCATGTTGGTGGAGCAGTTGGGAATGGTATTGGTTACTATCTTGAATGGTGGGTCATCGTAGGCTTGGTCTTCTCTCCATGGCGGAGGGGGCTTGCAGGAGGCACTGATGGTTTGCACTATGCACCAACCCGCAGTGGACTGGGAGCCATAGGAGGCCTGGACTACTTTGCATTAACCCCTTCTCTACAATAGCTCTCTATGACAGGGAACTACAGAAGGTTGGTCCCACTCATACCTCGGTGATGGAGGAGTCATGAGTAGGACTCGGAGGGGGACATCATTCCAGAGACCCTTATAGAGCGGCAGTCGAAGGAGGACAAAGCTTCTGAACTGGGTAGATTGGGTAGAGAGGAGGTGAAGGAGATGGTCCAGGTAGTGGAAAACTGACATAACCCAAGTGAGGTAGTTGGCTGAAATAGTGGGTGTATCTTTTGCAATGTTGGAGGGGGATCTCAAAGGAGTATTCAACAAAGTTCAGAAGCGATGGTTGATTAACATGGCCAGGGATGCAAAAGGGGGGAAGTCGCATAAAAAGGTGGTTATGGAGAGGGAAGGAGCGGAGGAGAAGAGGAGGGCAGATTAGGGGGAGGGGCATCCCGCGTGATCGCATTTGTGTGTGACATTCAATTTTAATTCCTGTTTGCATCTGTGTGGTGGGCTTGTTCTTTTGGCAATTCTGGACTAGTGTATATTGACTAACACTCTGATATATTTTAATTGTTTCCGCATTTCAGTTTAAAATAACTATTCTAATTTAATTTGTGCGTGGTGTAATTCCAATTCGTTATACGCTCCCTCAACAAACTCCCCTAACCCTTCAGGGGCCTCATCAGCCTCTTGGGTGACTTCCCCAGTTCCTGGTAGCGATAATTCGATACTACATCGGGTTATCGGTATCCGAAGCTCTGGGTCGTTACAGTCCCTCCCTCTGTCGTTCATCTCCACTTTTTTATGGGGTTGTCCTGGAGTAGGAGCCTCATCCCTTAGCAGGGAAGGGCCTCCATAGTAGAGTAACGTTTCTCCGTTACGATGGCGAGAATTGTCTGTTGGAGGGTGGCTTCCCAGGCATTGGTTAGTCCCGGGGCGAGTCTTACGGCGCTCATGGGGCGTGCTCACCCATTATGGGGTCAGGGCCGACGTCGTGGGGGTAATGGTCGGGCGTCGAAAGATACTCCGGTGATGACTGTGCGTGGGCCGTGCCGTCGAATTTGAGGCCTTTCCTGGGCTGGGCCTTCCTTTAGTGGGCTGAGCGCGCTTACCCATCCCTTAGGAGGGCTTGTTGTGCTCGTCCCTTTGTGGGCTTATCTTTATTGGGTCGCTCTTGGACCAAGCCAATTTTACCCTCCTCATTTTCTCCCTACTCTCAGTCGCCGAGCACTCAGCAGGGGACTGTGAGTAGGTCAGTTGAGGATGCTCCTCGTCTTCCGAGGTCCAATGCCAAGCTCCTCGCGTTGCGAGTGTTAGAAACGTTGGGATCGGCTTGGCGCGCAAGGCTCTTTTGACGGCGGCGGAGGCCGTGTTGGTAATGATGACCCACGTCTTGTCGTGTTCTGGTAGCGCAGGTCTCGAAAGGTTGCCAGGTAGGCGCGGCAGGCGCCTTTTCACCTGCTCCGGGAGGAGTGGAACGATCAGTCGCGGGTGGTTATAAAGGTGATCGTGCGGTCTCCCCGCAGTCCCATCCTCATCTGGCTGGTCGCTGCGCTTACTGTAGTCGTCCTCCTCCTTCGTCTGGTGAGAATTCTTTCCTCCCCTGCGTTCTCCTCCTTCTGTAGCCATGCCTCCTTGCTGGAAAACTCTTCAGGCTAGCTCTTCTTCATCTGAAGAAGCATCTCAGGGTCGAGGGGGTGTGCCCAGTACTTCCGGTGCTGGCACCAGTAGGCCTAGGTCTTCACCATTTGGTGGCGCACAAGGTGTACCAAGGCCTGCGGGAGTTCTTCCAGATTCCCCCGGAGCTTGATATCATCTTTCCCGCCGTAGGCGATGACATCATGACTTACCCTGTCGGCGGGATCATGATCCCAGTAGCTTCTCTTTAAGCGGGTTTCTGTATCCCTGTTCATCCCTTCATCACGGCTGTCCTTCAACATTACGGATGACATCCTGGAGGAATAACCCTAAATTCTTACTCCATCCTGTGTGGGTTTGTTTACTCGTGTCATAGGGTGTCAGTGGAACCGACTGTAGATCTGTTCTGCCATTTCTTTCTCCTCCAAAGTTGTCTGTCCGACGTTTCCTACACCTACTTCAAGTCTCGCTCCCACCGTCACTTCATCCAAGTCTCCTCTACTGCGTCCAACCGCAAAGGTTGGGCGAGGAGTATGTGTACCTCGTCAAGTCGCAGAACTGGGAGGCCTCCAATAGATGGATGCATGGAGGATTCACCCCCACCTGGTGTGATAGGTAGCCTTCTCTCCGGGCTGAGAATCGCCCGAAGCTAAAGGCCCTCCTTCGGTATCCCCTGGATAGTGCAGACCCGGTCCTGACTCTGGTGCTGCTCCGGGAGCTGGGGTTGTGCCCCCCGTTGCCGCAGGGTACGGGTTTTGTCCCTTCGCTAGGTTGCTCTATTTGTGGAAGATGCTTAACCAAACCCTCTTTTTTGTTTTCAGGGGCGCTCGAACTGCAGGGTTGGACTGCTGAGACCGTCAGACTATCGCGGAGCGTTCCTCGCCCCGTGGACCACGTGGTTCCGGGAACCGGCCAAGTGTCGGTCGTCGCCCCCCAAGTGGAGGTGGTATTTGATCCGGGAAGGTTGCAACATCTGGTCCCCGCCAGAATTCCTTTGGTGTGCTCGTCGATCGTGTCTGCTACGGGCGGAGTGGTTCCGTGGCGAGTGGAGGTCCTGGTTCTCTGAGGGGTCTCGCAGAAGAAGCTGTCGATGTCGGTGACGAGGGCTCCGGCATGGCTGACGGTAGCCGCGTCGCCCTGACCGATGATGAGCTGGCAACCATGGACACTCGTCACCGGTCGAGGAAGAGAATGAGGACCCCTCCCCCTGCTCGGAGTCGTGTTCCGCCTCCCCTTATGTCTGGCCGGCCCTCTGTTGAGGCTCCGCCGCCCCTAGCGGTCGGTGGATCAGTGGTCGCCCCCCCTGCATCAGTTTGGCGCGGGGGTGCGATAGGGGTAAGGCTCCTGCCACTGGCGTGGATGTTCCATCCCTGTCGGCGTCTCCGCAACGCAGCCAGTCCCCGCCACCTCGAGATCCGTCATCCGAGTTGGCTGAGTTTGATGTGGCTGTCGACCTTATGGGAAGGAGCGTTGGCTGGCACCAGCCCTCGAGCGAGTTTGGCCCCGAGGTCAAGGGTGAGTTGATAGCGAAAGCTGCCAGGAGCGTCTGCCTAGTCGCGAGTATCCTTAGTGTAAGGCCCATGCATTCGCGGATCCTTAGTGGTCTGGGTCTGATTTTTATTCAGTGGATTCAGCCAATAGCTAGGGAGTACCAATTGAAGATGAATCCTAAGAAATGCGTGTTTGGTGTCAAAAGAAAGTCGGAACGGAAGAAGTAGAACAACTAAAAGAAAAGGGAAAAGCCGACAAGAATGGCTGCCGAACCAACCTCGGCTCCCAAGCTACTCCAAACACAACAGAAAGGCCAACCCTAAACACGGAAGGTCAGGAGTCACCGATCTGTCGACAAGTGTGAGGCCTAAGACAAAGGCCTACAAGACCAGACAACAAGCCTAGAAGAAGACCTAGACAGATAAGACAGACTCTACAGCTCGCACGACTGCATCATCATTCACGCTCCCCTAAACACGACCGCATACATGACTGGATCATCGTGCACGCCACAACAAGCTAGTCCTGGGCAAAGCCAGACACAGACCAACTCAACAGGGGAACCTGATCTTGGATAGAACCAAGAACAGGCTAACTCAGAAGGGAACACAGACTCTGAGAAACACGAGAGTCACGCATCACGTGACGGAAGCACCTCCTCACTAGAAGAACAGGCAGCTGCGTCCACTGGCGTCTTACACTGCACCTCAAGTACCTCTCTACAGATGCCTGGAATGACGGAGACCGAGGTACATGCTGAACCAGAACAGGAACTATAGTAACGAGTGACTAGTCAGGGTCACGCCCGTCAGCGTAAGTCCTAACGCCCCTGACCATGTGTGCACACACTGGCTCTCGCCTAAGTCAGGCCTCTAGCTAGTATTCCCCTCCGTAGGACGCTACGGTTGGACCGGGGCTCACGGAACTAGCTTAAAAATAGTATCTCAGGAACTACCATGCCACCACTCCCAGGTGGGCCAACACGCCGAAACGTATCATCAGGCTACAACTAGTGGAGGCTCACTAGACACAGACTCCAAAACATGAGTGCTGGAGTACAGACAGGTAAGAAAGCATTGTCGCATGTACTACAAAGCTCCAAGGTAGTACACCAACCGCCGACAGACTCAGGACAAGGCCACTAGACCTATCAGTGCAATGATCCCTGAGTCTTACAACTCGGAGACAAGATCATCGCGGAACGGCGGACAAGCCGTCAATCGATCTAATCCTAAGCTAGAGGAAATGACACAGCCGAAGGAAACGACTCACGGGGACCTGAGGGAACACCAAGAACCCTCAACACACCTGGACATGTAAATCGAGGTAAGACAACACCTCCAGGCATCTAGAACCACTGTCTCGGGCTAGACAGAACTGCCGAGACACGCACAAGGTCACCTGTCAACCACTGGGTCACACCGGGTTGACCAGAACCCGACAATGACACACAGACATGACACCATACACAAGCACTCCTGGCCATCTCATTGTGGTCATAGCCATCATAGGATGCCAACAGACATCCATGGGTCATGGGCAAACACAAGGTCAAGCCAAGACAAGTAAAAACTGAAACGATAGGAAAATGACACTCTGGGCATAAGCGATCCATCGCTCAGCCACTAGGCAAACCAAGCAGTCAAGGATGAGCCGCTACGCACGCAGAGACAAGGACACTGTTAGTCCTAGATTGGGTCGTTAAGGAACTGTAGCAGTCAGGGAGTAGACCGCACACAGTCAGCCCTGAACTGACCTATCTAGTCAGCCCTGAACCGACCTATCTAGTCAGACCACCTGACTGACTCACGAACACTAGCAGTCCAAGCCAGAACCACTAGAGACACCACCCTAATCAACCTAAACATTTGACGCTAGTCAAACGGGACATACACACGGACAGGTAGACACGGGACAAGCCATCACGGCCAACCGACAACACAACGGACCCAACTCACTACACGGTCACCAATGGGCCGCTCAGTGAACTGGACGGTCTCCTAGAGGCCGCTCAGTGGGACAGAATGGTCTAGAGCAGGTCATTCACACAAACTGACTCTCTACAGTAGCTCGGTCAAATCGGGTCAGAACGGTCAGGGAGGGACTGCTCGGTTAGGGAGGAAGCGCCCTATGAACCGCCTTAAACTGTTGACCCAAGGTCAACATGCTAAGTGATCAGACCTTGGTCGCTCAACACAATGGGGAAAACAGAATGGCTAGACACTGACAGCTCAGATGGACTGGATGGCTCCCATCAGGCCGTGCCATCCACTAGGCGGTCTATCACACGACCACACAGATGCCCACCGACCTACAATGAATGGTCCAAAGCCAGCCGTGCAAGACGCTGAGCGGTTACTGTTAAACCGCATAGGCGTCACGGTGAACAAACCATGGGATCAGCCCGATCATGGCCTTTCCACGCCCCATTCATCCCGAGACTAAGGGGATACATCCACAACAACAATATACAACACATAGACACCGACGGGAGTCGAATTGGCTAAGAAATGGCAAGAAACGGGCGATTTCTCCAAATGACCCAAATGGAACCACCAGACTTCCCGGGCTCCTAACGGTCCCGAATGGCCGCCAATCGACTCAAAATTAGCGACTATGGAATGCTGACATTCCAGAGAGTCATTTGACACTAGCTGATCTAAAAACTGTCGCTGTTTTTCAGCGAACCCTACGAACTCCACAAAACTACAATTTTACCTAAATGAGCCCAAACTCATCCGTTTTAGCACTGAACAATGTGAAACTACAGGGAAAACATGCAGGAGAAGTAGGTGATCTATCTCCCTACCTCCATCGAAGAAACCGTGCACTAAAGTGACTAAACCGCATCAAAAACCACCGAATCACGAACCACACCTTCTCAGAATCCACCGAGGATCGCGCCACGCCACGCTCAATTCATCGCCCCATCACGCGTCCCGATCACTCCAACGCGTCCCCGCCTCGGCCAGCTCTCCATGGTCGCGCCCCCCGTGTCGAACAACCCAGAGACGAGAGAGAACGCGAATTACTGTCAGTCTTCCTCAAAGGCAACCCGACTCTAGAAGTAAAGATCGGAGCTGATTTACCACCTGATGTTTGAAAGTAATATAAAGATTTTCTTTCAGAGTGCATTCAAGTCTTCGCATGGTCTGATAAGCATGGTGATGCAAAAGCTCAACCTTGACCCGTCGATGAAACCCGTCTAGCAACACAAAAGAAAGCATGCCCTAGAGAGGTAGACGATCATCAAAGAGCAGATTGTAAAGGGAATGAAAATCGGCCTATTTTGACCGGTCCTTTATCTGACATGGCTTGCTAATATCATCTTAGTACAAAAAGCTTCTGGCAAATGGCAAATGTGTGTGAACTTCACCGACCTCAATAAAGCCACTTCGAAAGATGGTTACCCACTGTAGAGCATTGACCAACTAGTCGACTCGACCTCCGGTAACGAATTGCTCAATTTTCTAGACGCTTACCCCAGCTACCATCAGATCTGAATGGATCCTGAAGACATCAAGTAGATAGCCTTTATCACCGACTTTGGTGTATACTGCTACACCTGAATGCCATTTAGGCTGAAGGATGCCGGAGAAATGTACCAGAGGCTGATCAACCATATTTTAGAAGGACAAATCAGTCGAAACGTCAAAGCCTATATCAACGACATGCTCATCAAGACACTTAAGGCTGAGGACCACTTCGCCGACCTAGCTCAAACCTTCGGCACCCACCTAAGGTGCAACATGGAGGTCAATCCAGCAAAATGTGCCTTTGGGGTTCGATCCGAGAAATTCTAGGGTTTCCCAGTGACTCAACACGGGATCGACGCCAACCTCGACAAGGTTCAACCAATCCTAAACATGCAGCCGCCTATTTGCATCAAGGATGTCGAGCGCCTGACCGGATGAGTTGCTGCGCTCAACCATTTTTTGTCCCGAGTAGCCGAACGATGCCTACCTTTCTTCAAATTATTGAGAGGACCCAAATTGGCATCCGCCACATTCGCTTGGGGTGATGAATGTTAGAAGGCTTTTGCAGAGCTAAAGGAGTTTCTGGCCTCACCCCCGGTGCTGTCGAAACTGATCCCGGGTGAAACACTATACTTTTACCTCTCATCTACTCCTTCCATAGTGAGCTCAGTCGTAGTCTAAGATGACATAGGAGTGCAGAGACCAGTATACTACCCCAGCAAAGTGCTCAACAAGGCCGAAAGAAGGTATCCCGCAACCGAGTAACTTGTGCTAGCATTGGTGATCTCAGCCAAGCGCCTCCGACCTTACTTCCAAGGGCACTCCATCGTCGTATTGACCAACGAGCCCCTGATGAAGATCCTCACTTACCCTGAAGTTGTGGGTCACCTCATCAAGTGGGCCCTAATGCTCTGGGCTTACGGCATCTCCTATCACCCCCGCTCAGTCATCAAGGGACAGGCACTCGAGGACTTCATTACGGAGAGCACTGTTCCAACCGAGGAAGCCCTTCCGCTGGTGCCCGGGCCCACCAGGGATCTTTTCATTGATGAGTCCTCTAACTCGGCTGGCAGCTGCACTGGCGTCCTCCTCAGATCTCCAGAAGGAGAAAATTTGCAGTACGCCCTGAAGTTCAACTTTCAGGCATCCAACAACGTCTCCGAGTATGAGGCTCTAATCTCGGGAGCTAGGATGGCATGACAATTGGGAACCAAATGAGTCATGATTCATACTGACTCCCAGCTGGTCGCCAGCCGAGTCACTAGTGACTACAAAGCTCGAGAAACATAGATGATCAAATACCATCAACTCGTAAAAGGAATAACCTCAATATTTGAGAGTTTTCAAGTCATCCGAATAACTCAGGAGGAGAACTCCCAAGCAGACGCCCTCTCTCAACTGGCCTCCTCTGTTGGCCCAGAAGGCACTCGATCAGTCTTCCTCGAAGAGCTAGAGTGACTGAGCATAGAAGTAGAGCACATGACCATTGATCAGGCATTACCAAGCGACTAGCGGACCCCGCATATATCCTGACTCCGGGACTCTCAGGAGCCTCCTGACCTCGAGAAGCTCGGAGACTGAATTATCAAGCTCGACGCTTCGTCATCTTGGATGAAGCCTTGTATCGAAGGTCTTTCTCTGGTCCCCTCCTCAAATGCCTCGATACCGATGAAGCCCGCCGAGTAATTCAAGAGGTCCACGAAGGTGTCTGTGGTGTGCATCAAGGTGGAAGATCACTCGCCAAGATCTTGCTGTGGCAAGGCGACTAGTAACCCACTTTCCAGTGCGACTGCTTGACCTACGTACAAAGGTGCGATCGATGCCAGCATTTTGATCATCTGGACCATCGGCCTGCCTAAGAGCTCGTCACCCTTACCGAGCCGTACCCTTGCGCACAGTGGGGGATCGACATCCTAGGGCCATTTCCTACAGCTCAGGCCCAAAAGAAGTTCTTCATCGTCACCATTGATTATTTTACCAAGTGGATTCAAGCTGAAGCCACCGCCAGGATTACCGAGTCGGTCGTATGGAGCTTTGCTTGGAAGTCGATCATTTGTTGTTTCGATATCCCCCTAGTGATTGTGAAAGATAATGGTCGACAATTTGATGCTCCTTACTTTAGGAACAAATGTGCCAACCTACATATTCGCAACCACTTCACTTCGGTAGCCTACCCCCAAGATAATGGACTAGTCAAAAATGCCAACAAAACAATATTAAGAGGCATTAAGGCTAGGCTCGATAAAGCCAAGGGTAGTTGGCTCGAGGAATTGCCAAGCGTACTATGGTCACATCAAACCACTTCGAGAATCGCCACCGGTGAGACTCCTTTTCAGTTGGTGCATGGCACAGACGCCGTGATTCCTTTGGCACTTTTGGAGGTCCCGGAACGTGTTTTGCGGTTCTCACTTGCTTTTCCTGGACGAACATACGGAACCTTGTACATGACAAATCGTTGCATTCTCCTACTCTTGGACGGTATCGATGCGTCTGACGTGTTCCGAGGATCAAGAAAATATATTTTTCTATTTTTTATATTTTTTAGAAAATTGATATTTTCTATAAATAGCCCATTTCTTTTTCTTTTCTATATCTTCTTCTTTCTTCTTCTTCCTCCCCTCTCTCCCGTGATAATCGACCCCCCTCTTCCTCTTCTTCCTCCGGTGATGACTGCGGTGTGCCTTCCCCCGACTACAGACGGCGACAAGGCGACGGCGTGGCAGTGATGGTAGTGGCGAGGTGATCGCGGCGGCGTGCGGTTCGTGGAAGCTCATGGGAGCTCGAGGGTTTCAAAAGGGTTTTTTGAAGATCAGCGGCGATCCATCGCATTTCGAGCGACCTTGAGGTAGGGTGGTGGATCCTTAGCTCGTTGTTTACCTTCCCCACGATTTCTAGGCCGATGGGAGGCCGAGAGAGGGTTATTTTACACCGAAAAGGGAAAACCATGCTTTGGGGATCGAGCGTCGGATCTAGCATTTTATCGTGTTATTTCGTGGTTTGTTGGCATCAAACGATGCTCTAGGACATGGAGACGAGTTTCTCCCTTGTTTTGCCTTCACCTGGGGGTGAATGGGGCATGGAATGACGTTTTGGGGCCGTTCCCATCGTTCTTGATTTTCTGGGAAGAAAATGGTCCTAACAGGAACCATTTCTAGGATAGGCGGCCCTCAGGGTGACCGCTAGCCGACCAGGGAGTGTCAATAGGGTATGCGGTCGGACAACTGACTGCTACCCCTGCGGCAATCAAGTGGCCGATCGCCTTCCTCGTAGAGCCAGCGTGACTCCCGAGGTGTTTCTGACCATTATGTTTTGACTGTTGAACAGTCCTTGGGAATGGAGATCATGATGGTGACCGTTTCACCCAGCCTGGTAGTCTCAAGGGAGACCATTTCAGTCCCTAACAGTCACTAGGTGACCATTTACCTTCTCTTGCAGTCCGTGGTGTGGCAGTCCCAGGGGGGACTGTTTCACTCCTTAAGTGGCCCAAGGTGGACCGTTTTTGTTTCAAACGGTCCTCAGGAGACCATTTTCCCTCTCTGAGTGGCGACCTATGGGTGACCGCCTCTCTTCACCTTGCAGTCTATTGTTCGACCATTTTTACCCTGGGACGGTCCAGAGTGGACCGCCACTTGGGTTCTGTCTGACCAGAGTTCGGTTCTTGCCGATTCCAATCCCAGGTGAGTGGACCTTGATCCATGTGCTAACCTGCGGTCCAACTGATGCAGGGCATCACGTGGGGGCCGTGCGCGGGTGCCATGGGGTCCTGGGAAGTGGTGTTCTTGACTAGTGTCACTGTGAGTCGATGTCAGCACGAGGAGTTGTCCTCGTACCTTGTCCGGTTCAAATGTCATTTTTTGTTGACTAGAGAGTCTACTCCGTTAGTGACCCTCCACTAGTCGCAGCCTTCCGACACGCGTGTGGTCCTACCAGGGAGTGGTGGCGAGGCTACCCGAAGAGACGATTTTTAGACTGGTTATCGTAGGGCCCCACGTCTTGCAGCCAGAGTCCAACAGAGGGGAAAATAAGTCAGAGGGCCTGACCTAGGACGCATGGTCTGTGTGTGCACACGTGGTCGGGGGCAGCGGACCCGCGCTGACGAGCGCGACCCCGACCAGTCCTTGTTCTATCGTTACTTGTACGGTGTCCCCGTTCTGCTAGAGGTAATGAGGGGGACACCTGAGGCCCAGTCTAAGATGTCAGGGGCTGCATCCGGCTTTACTTCTAGTGGGTGGTACTCCTATCTTGTCAGGTGGTGACCCTTGGTTTTCATCGTGATGTGTGTCTCAGTTTTCTCACCGTGAGATCGGTGTCAGGCATAGCAGGGCTTTTCCATTTATTTATTCCTATTGTACCTGCCTTTAGCTACTTTGCATTGCAGTTTCTCATTTTGCGAAGTAGGGGTCTGAGTGATCCCTATTGAGCCTTTTGTTGTGAGGCTCATTCCTTGCATTTTTTCGCGTTTCAGGTGAGGCGAGGCTTCAGAGGACCGTGTCCGAGGCTCCATGTGGTTCTAGTGCCCAGGGTTAGTTACCAGTTGCCAGAGCCGGGGTATGCCCCGTGTAGTTGTACTTTCCTTCCTTGACTGTACTAGTTGTGGACTACTATTGTATTATTAGACTGTCATTAAATTATGGACCATGTAATTTACTTAATGTTAATTCTATTTCCTGCTTATTCATATAAATTACGTAATTATGTAATTATTTTAGATTCTCGTGTACTTTCACACCATCCCTTTAACCCTTTCGAGTCTTCAGACTCGTGAGTGGCGGTTCGAGATTCAGATTATCGAGCCTTTCTCGATATTCGGATCTCAGGTCGTTACAGCGTCCTCCCGCTTGCCACCGCACGTAGTGCACATCGCTGACGCTGTCTCCTGCAGGTCCATTAATGGGCGAGCAGGAGAGCATGGGGAAAAGCTGTGGCACTGAAAGGTTCTCACATCGAATCGGGGTGCTCTTTGCACACTGATTCAGGGAGCAGAGGCAGGAGGCCTTCTCGCGCAGGATCAGAGGCCTTTGGGGAGTTAGCTATCGATTCAAGTGTCCATGGGGGCTTGGCCGGTTCATGCCCACCAAGGGGCTTGGCTGATTCAAGGGCATGAGGAGCTGGCTGATTCATCTTGGCACATGGGGGCTTGGCCGATTCACATGCTACAAAGGGGAGTGGCTGATTCATGCCTAGGGGGGGCACAAATTACTAATGTCTCACACATGATAGCTCAATACTCGGGCGGGGCTCCCATGCTGTCGCCCAACCATAGAGAGGCCAGAGTCGCTCGAGTCGTGCTGCGGGTCTGATAACGGCGACTGGCTCTCGTGTCCTCACCATGGGCCAAGTCCAACAGACCGCCTGACAGTTGTACTTTACGGGAGCCTTAAGAACAGAGACAACCTTGTTCGGACAGACTAAAGTACGGGCCGGAGCCGGCATCATCCTCAAATCTCCAGATGGAGAAGTATTGCACACTTCCTGTTCTATCAGCAAGCCCTGCACAAATGATGAGGGAGAGTATGAAGCTCTGATTATTGACCTCCAAGTCGCCTTGCAGATGGAGATAAAATACTACAAGTATTTGGCAATTCGCTATTGATCGTCAAGCAGGTCTAAGGATAGTTTGATGTCTAAAAACTTGAGCTACTCCCTTACCACGCTAAGGCGAAATGGCTCATGGAGTAGTTCTACCTCATTGAAATAGGCCACGTCGCTAAAGGAGAAAATGCACAAGTCGATGCACTGGCAAAATTGGCAAGCTCATTGGCAGTGCTGCCAGATGGATCGCTCACCATCCGGGTGATAAATCAGTGCCAAGTGCCTAGCATGATGGAAGAATCAGAAGAGGAAGAATTTGAGGCTGCCACAGTGGAGGCCATCAGCTTACCTTACTAGAGGGACCCTCTTATGCAGTGGTTCAAATACCAACAATTACCCAAGCGAAGATAAGAGAAGATCAGGCTAATCAGAACAAAAGACTCTTACGAAGTCTAGAATGGGATCTTATTCTGGGTCATGGCGAACGCCAAGTGAAAAGTACTCCTTCGATGCCTATCTACTGAAGAGGCTTGGAGGCTCATGAAAGAGGTTGACGCCGGAACAGTTGATGCACACCAGGCGGGACCGAAAATGAAGATTGAGATAAAAAATCTTGGCTACTATTGGCCAACAATGTTTGACGACTGCTGTAAGTATGCTAAGTCTTGTCAAAAATGCCAAGAATGCATGACGGTGCCTAGAAGACCGCCCGTGCCGCTGCATCCAACAGTGCCAGCTGGTCATTCACCGAATGGAGAACATATGTCGTTGGCCCACTACCTGCATCATCCGTAGGGTGCAAGTATATTTTGGCGACAACTGATTACTTTTCCCACTAGGCGAAAGCTGTTGCTCTGAAGGAGGTGACCGAGAAAATCATGGTCAGATTTGTCCGTCACAATATCATATTCCTGTTTGGTGCCCCTAACCAAATCATCTTAGACAATGGTAGCCACTTTCGCAATCAGAAGGTCTACCGACTGGTAGAAAAGTATAAGATTGACTGGAGGATGTCAACTCCTTACAACCCGCAGGCCAATGACTTAGCTGAAGCTTTCAACAAGACTCTCTGTACTCTCCTAGCCAAAATTGTTAGCTCCAACAAAAGAGACTGGGAAGAGAAGATGTACGAGGCACTGTGGGCATATCGAACTGTATATAAAACTCCAACAGGTTGTTTGCCCTTTTCCTTAGTGTATGGCTCAGAAGTAATTGTCCCCTTCGAGTTGGAAATACCCTCCCTAATGGTTGCAATCCAACACGAGCTAGTCCGTAAATGGCAAACAAATGTTGAGTGAAGGCTCAAAGAGCTCTCTAACTTGGAGGGGAAGCGGCTTCAAGCCCAGCAGAATATCCAAGTTTATCAGGCCCGGATAGCACGCGCCTTCGACAAACTCGTCAAGGAGCGTGAATTCAAGAAAGGCGACCTTGTGATGGTCAAAAGAAGAGAAGTCATGGCTGCCAACCACAAGGACAAGCTGAGTGAGAATTGGCTCGGACCCTACGTAGTCTAAAAAGTCTACGAGGGCGGGACGTACGTAATCGTCAACCATGGGGGGGAAGTTCAATTCCCACCCCTTAATGGTAGGCATTTGAGATTGTATCACGCTTCGATTCCTCCGTTTAGTGAATAATACAACTCTCCGCCCCGTCGTGGGTGAACTTGCATTACTGTTGTTCGAATAGTTTTGCCATTGTTCATCCCTTGCAAGAAAAGAGAGAAAAAAAGAAGAAGAGAAAAAAAGAAAGATTAAAAAAGAAAAAGGAAGAAGAAAAAGAAGAAGAAAGAAGAAAAAAAAGAAAAAAAGAGAAAAGGAAAAAAAAGAAGAAGAAAGAGAAGAAAAAAAGGGGGAGGAAAGAGGAGTCGGTTCCTCATTTTAATACTTACCCTACGTCACACAAAGAGATAAATAGACCATGTCAGCCCCGACACTCCATTGGCCCTGACGAATGAACACCTTATCCGAACCTTTCGTTTGGATTGAGGAATAGACCCCTTTCTTGCGTAGGCACTAACCCCGTGCCAACAAACACACTAACAGACAAATAGACCATGTCAACCCTGACACCCCGTTGGCCCTAACGAATGAACACCTCGTCCGAACCTTCCATTTGGATTGAGGATTAAACCCCTTTCTTGCGTACGCACCACCCCCATTCCAACGAACATACTAAGAGCCAAATAGACCATGTCAGCCCCGACACCTTGCTGGCACTGACGAATGGACACCGCATCGGAACCTTTTCGTTTGGACAAATACACATTTTCAACCGAGACCACCCGTCTAGGTCATTGAATGAATAAAGTCTTCTCTCCGTCCCTTTGGGTGATGAATATCCCTTCTGATTTGGACCTCTCGTCCAGGTCATCGAATGAATAAACTCTTCTCTCCATCCCTTCAGGTGACAAATATCCCCTCTGATTTGGATCTCTCGTCTTGATCATTGAGTGAATAAGCTCTTCCCTCCATCCCTTCGGGTGACCCCTTTCTCGATGTCATAAAGGACGTCCCCTTGCTTAATGAGCAAGGGGCCAAGCCGAACAGATTAACTAACCTATTTATTTTAGTAAACGCAGGGGGCGAGGAGATGTAGGTACACAAATACACAAGCACAAAGGAACAAAAGTCAAGTAACAAAACATGCTTTTCATTTATATCTATATGCATATGTGTGTGTACAAAATGTACGAGGAGGTATACAAAGGTAATTTCTCTAGCTCTCTCCACCTCCGTCCTCTCTCCTCTCACTGCTCTCTACCCTACCCCTGTCCCTAGGACGAGCCTATGGGGGCCTCATCGACCCTTGGCTGGCAGTCGATCTCTCGGCTCGAGCACAGCCCGACTCCTCTCTCCTTTAGTGAGTAGAAGAACACACCAAGTAGCTACTGTCAGAATAAGCACTGGGTAGACCCTCGGCTCGCGCCCACTCTCGGCCCCTCCGGTAGCGGTCTTCCGCTACCCTCGCCCGCTCCTCTACTGCACCTAGGCGAAGTCTCACCTCGGCTAGCTCCGCCCTCTCACGGTCACAATCTCACCTTTCCATCTTGAGTAACAGTTGTAGCTCTAGTGCCTCTCGGGGCAGCTCCTCGATCTCGTGAGGCCGCTCCTCCACAGCTCATCGCAGCTCGTCTGAGGCCCGTCGTCTCTCCTCTGCCAGCTTCTCAATGGCTCGCTATCTCATCTCCTCCAGCTCCCTGGCAAGCCTCCGTCGCTCCTCCTCAAGCTTCGCGACTCGCTGATCATGGATTATAAGCTCGGTGCCTGTCAAGGCAGCCCGTGTCATCGCCTCTTGTAGATCTCGCGCCTGTATTGTCATATAACATATCATAAGTTTCTAAAGAAAGATTGATTATAATTGCATTACTTAAATAATCTCTCTTACCGATGCTACCAGGTCGCGCTCAGCTGTCTCGGCCTATCTCACTGCCCCTGCCAGTCGCTCCTCTAAGGAAGCGATCTGGGCGCTCTGATCCACTGCACTCGAGCTGGAGGCTCCTCCCACTCCTCTCGCTGCCATCCTCTGTTGGGCACGCTGCATCATTTAAAAGATTGTCAGCCGCTGACCACCCAACTTCAAGACTTATAGCATAGCTTTTAGAAAGGCATACTCACCAGCGTTTGCAGCTCAGACCACGTGACCGCTAGTCGGGCCTCAAGGGTGCAAAGCTGTACATGCATATCAGCCACTACCGCATCCCGTGCATCCTGCATTTATTACATGTTAGTCATACATCCATCATATAGTAATCAAAGCATATAGACACAAAAGTATGTGTTCATACGTACCCCTCGTGGCCTCAGTTGAGGCCGATTGGCATACTCCCTCCAGAACACCCAAAGGTATGTCGTACTGTCCTCTGCCTGGGAAACGACTGGGGTGCCACCTCTCTACCAATCGGCGTACTGCTCTCGAAAGCGCAGCCGCCAGTCAGTCATCACCGCACGCCCTCGGGTCTTCCGTCCGACCCGGCGCGGCTCTACTATCTCGACCCACTCCTGGTGTAGGCCGAGGGTCCTCATCACCAGCCTAAGGCGCAAAGGCTCGATTTCGTTCAGGCAGTGGAGCCAAATCTCCTGCCCAAACAAGTGTCAGCCTGCTGCTACCCACGGCTGGTCCTCGTCTGTCATGCCCAGGTAGGGCTGCCACGCCACCTGCATCCCACACATATCATTAGCATCACATAATCACAAATAGGAAATAAGACAAATGCATAAGCATAGCATACATACCAGGGACGCCGGGAAGTCACAAATCTCTCGTCTCACGACCTGCAACTTGTAGGCGTGCCACCTGTCGTGAATGGGAGCCAGCGTCGGGACAGGGGAACTACCTCAGGGCGGAGGACTCTAGCTCGCCCCATGGGGATGTACAAGTGGCTCCAAATCTGCATCTACATATCATTAGCATCATTTCATAATCACATAAGCATAAATAGAAGCATGATTATAAGCATAAGGAAACTACATACTTGAAGGAAAGGTGTGAAGCCACTGACGGTCGTCTCTCTACCTGTCCCCATGGACAAGTCTGCTAACAGGTGTGCTAGCATGGTAGCACCCCACGCATACCTCCGCACCTGGTCCAAGTCCTCCAGCAGCCCTAGGAAATGATAGTTCATGTCGTCCCCCTTCGTCCCCAGCAGCAGTCTCCCTAGCATCAAGAATAGGAACCTTCTCAAGTCTAGGTCTGCTCTCTATCTCTGGGAAGGGTCTACACAAAAGGTGGCCCTGGCTCTCTCGGCCATCCTGGTCGCATACACCTCCAAGCTCTCCCTAGCCCACAGGCGCCCCTCCTCCAACCCGAGTGACTCCATCAGCTCAGACCTGTTCACCATCCTACAATCTCTAGGCCCTCCTGCCACCATCTCCAAGTCTAGGAGCCTACGGGCTTGGTCCCTATAGTCAGGATGAGTCACGCCACTCACCACCTCACCATCTACCTCAGCTCGGTAATCCTCACCACATCCTCCAAGGAGGGGGCCATGTGCCCCCAGGGCATTAGGAATGCCCGGCTCACTCTATCCCATCTCTCCCTCAACACCTGAATGAGGATAAGGTCCAACCGCACTGGCTCGATGCTCAAGAATGGGGCGAATCCCATCCCCCTCAACCTCTCTCTCTGGAACTCAGGGAGGCCCCGATAGGCAGCATGCACCAACACCCAGGAGATGCGGGTCCTCATCACTCCCAGCAAAATACGAAACAAAAGAAGAGTCAGTGCCAACAATAACATCATCTTTCCAAAAACAAAAAAAATTAAAAAAACATTTGCATCCAATTTGGCAGATGTTGTTTCTTTTTTCACAATCAAGGGTGTTCCCTCGTATGGGGGATGTAAATGACATCGTGACCTTTATGGCACGACGGGATTTGGTCCCGACCTGAACCACACAATCACCTGACGAAGTCAGATCAAGTGCACCACGGGTTTTCGTGAAATCTGAATAAATTGTCACCTCGGTGACTGGCACGCCCTCGCACTAAATAGACCAAATAAACACCCTAACCAACAAACGAACGAAACATATCCGAACGGAAATTTTAGTGCGTCCACAAGTCTGGGACGCCCGGTGGGACCAATCCACCCTTCATCTCTTTGCCGAAATTAGGGGCCCTACGACCTCCTCCTTGTAGTGCTGATTGTTTCATCTTTGCAAATACAGGAAAATCACATTTCAACTGCGAGAATGGCAGTCTCCTTTGGCCCGTAAGTCATGGAGAGCCATATCCGGGAAGGCTATCTCACCATCCCACTCTACTTTGGGAGCCTCCCTCCGATCGTGGGCTTCCCTAACTTCCTGGGGGTGGCTTTCGTTAACATCCTGGACATGGAGGCATCCAACGAACCTGAGTCCAACACTCCCATATAGGGAGTCACTGAAGCTGCTGCCGGTCGAGCTGTGGCCGAGAACAACAACAGCGTCCCACCGAGGATGTTGGGCTGCAAAGTGCACCATGTGCACCAGACTGCCGGCCCATCGCACCAAGGGTCGACATCCCATCGGAGGAGGCTGTGAAGGAATAATGCTGGCGCTATTACGGGGCGCCAAATCTCTAGCTCCGGCAAGTCCATGACTGTCGAAACCATTCGAGTCCATCTGAATGGACAGAGGTCCGAAGTGATCCTGGACCGTATCGTGCCAACCATTCCAGTCTGCAACTCCTTCCAAGGATTGGAGAAGATGAAAGGAAAGATGGTGCCCGCCGTTCTGGTCGTAACGTCGAGAGATATGCCAGCTCACAAGTCGGTAAAGTTGAAACAAGTTTGGGTTCCCAAGGAATCCCAACCCACGGCACCTGCCCAGGCGGGGCCCAGCTGCGCCCACCACAGAAGGGGGCGAAGACACGAAAGGGTCGAGGTGACGGCCATGACCCACCAACTGGCAACTGCTGTATCAGCGTTACCCGAAAATGCTCACCGCCAGCGTCGCAGATGTCGTCGACATGCTGACCGCCCGGCGTTCGCAAGTTACACTCATCATGTTGTCACCACCGACACACAGCCACCGGCCGCTCTCCCTGACCAGGAGTGGGAAGGGATCGAGCAGGCCATGAAAAACTACCTCAGAGGCCCGAGTAACACTGCTATGGGTCGTCAAAGACTGCTAGGGGCAGTGGCCTCCGCCTTTCAAGAAGAAGAGGAAATCCAACCTGCGCCTAGCACAGAATCAAGGAACCGGTTGGCGGAACGATGCCAGTCCCCTGTGCGGGAGGAAGCACCACCCCGATGGTCGGTCTTCGACAGGCTGGTGTTCCCGAACAAACCGTCAAGGAGGATGGCAAAAAGAAACAGAGACTAGAGAATTTTCACCTGCAATATGGCAGGACTCTCCAGTCGATACGGGGCTCTACCTACCGACCCCGAAGAAGTGGCCAGGCTCGCTGCCAGGCCCGGCCCCCTCACCAGGAGAAGAAGAGCGACAAGTGAGGCGACGCAGGCAGGCGTCGAGGTGACCTCCTTTGAAGAACCTCCCATGGCCCTGGCAGCCAATGTTGTCACTACCGGGGGCACGAGTGGCGGACCCTCCACATCATCCGAGGATGCCCCGACTGAAGAGACAGGGGGCATGCCCACTCCCTCTACAACTGACCCCGCCATGCTATACATGATACAGTAGTACCAGCGAGAGATTGAATTGCTGAAGAAGTAACTCAACGAAAGGAATGCCCAACCCTCGACGTCCGGATAGATCGAGATTTTGCTCGAAGTGCTCGGGGGCAACGGGCAATCTTCTGAAGTGACTCTGCAAGCTACAACATGCCCATTAACCCCCAGCTTCCCTGCGGGCATGCCCCTACAACAAGCACAGTACCTGGCACTGGCCCTGCCGTAGATCTCACCTCCCCAGGGGTCTCCCATGGCCCCTCAGGCGACTGTGCTGACCACCCCGGCTACACAGCCTACCCATTTCTATCCAAGCCCGGTCGACCCAACAACAGTCAGTCGGTTGATGCTGGAATAAATGATAGATATAAAGCTAGCAAAAAGGGGCGACGGGGATCAAACACCGTTTGACGTCTACCGAGTCCCCTATCCGGCTCATTCTGTCGCGAGGAAGCTACCAACTGGTGTCACCAAGCCGCCGAAGTTTGAGAAGTTCAATGGGCAAGGGTCTCCTAGAGAGCACATTGCATATTATATTAATGTTATGGGAGACCTGGCTGCTAATGAACCCTACCTCCTGAAGTTCTTTGGCTCGACGCTCACTGGGCTTGCCTTTGAGTGGTATTCAAGCCTATCGCCCGGGTCTATTGTCGACTGGCCCGACATGTAAAAGAAGTTCAAGGAGAGATTCTACATTGCTAAATGGGAGGTCACCGTGGCGGAGCTCTATGTCACGAGGCAGAGAAATGATGAGTCGGCACTCGACTTCATTAAAAGATAGAGGAACCTCAGCATGAGGTGCAGGCGCCCCCCGCATCAGGAGGACGCCGTGCAGATTTGCAAGCAAAATTTAAAGAAGAAAATCCTCAAAAGGATGATCGGCGCGGAGGTCAAGACTTTCGACCGTTTGAACAACATGATGGCTGAGATCGAGGCATTCCTTGCCCGATACTCTTCCACCCCGGCTGCATCGAGCCAGAGGGCGAGGCAAGTCGAAAAGAAGCCCATCCCACCAGAAGTCCACACATTGGACTTTCAAGCTTTTGAGAAGCAGAAGGAAAAGGCCAAAGGTGCCGCAAACCCTCCACCGCTAAGATCCACGGAACGACGGGAAGGCCCCTCGCTCAGGGAGAAGATGAGAAACAAGTTTTATTCCTTTTCTCGAGACAAGTCCTGGCTCATGTTCGAATGGGCAACCAGCTACAACAAAATCACGTTGCCAGAACCAAAGAGGCTCGATGACCTAAAGAAGAAGGATGACCCTCGCTTTGCCATTACCATCAGATGCTGGGGTATACCATCAAAGACTGTTACGTCTTCAAAGATGTCATTGAGTCCTTAATAAAGAAGGGAGAACTGGATATGGGAGAGCACAAGGTGGATCCTCCGCAACCACATGAGATGCCCAATATGACTTCTGGCGCCAACATGATATCTCTATATCAAGAATTGCCTGAAGAGTGGGTGGAGGCTAGCACCTGCACTACTTATGAGGCTTTTGTGGCAGCTGCGGCCCAGGATCAAGTGGGTTGGTAGTCTGCGTCGAAGAAGAACAGGAGAAGACGGGCTCCCCAGCCTGTCCCAATAGTTCATGTTAGGGGTGTCACTCCCCGGCCAGCACCGCCACCGGTAAACCTTGTATGGCATGATACGGCCCCTCGGCTGGTCATGAGGCGGCCTACCTTCAACAAGAAAGAACATATCCCGACGCGGATCCACAAAGAAGTCAGTCTAGCAGTCGAGAGACTCCAGGCCATCATTGATGGGCTTGAAGATTATGAATAGCCCGAAATCCATCCCATTGAGCTAAAAGAATACGTCCCCTGGGAGGAGTTCGAGTCCCTCGAGATGACCCCCGAAGTAGAAGCTCAAGCAGAACAAGAGTCTCCCTTGTGGGGCGAATTCCCTCAAGAGTAGCCACCGACTGTTGCAGAAAAGAAGAAGAAAAAGAGAAGACCCCGAAACAAGAAGAAAAAGGAGGTCGTCGTCGCCTGCAACACCCTCTCGGCACTGTTCGACACCGCCCTCTCTCTGGAGGAAGAAGAAGAAGGGGCATCCTGTGACCCATCGGAAGCGAACCAGGCTAAAGCATCCACCTCTCAGCATGCCACTCGGTCGGGGAAGAAATGGGGACGCCCTCCTCAGGACAGCCGCAACATCATGCTAAGGGGCGAGCAACCGTACCAAGTCCTCGAACCTAGGGTTCGGGGTATGGAGATTCCCCCACCGTCGTGTCTCTATCCCGAGAAGCCGAAGAGCCAGGGCGCTCCCTCTTTCGCCGAGTTCCCACGGGCCCGCACAGAAAAGTAGGTGCACCCGCAAGGACCACGGCCAACCAAGAGAGCCGACAGCCTCCCGGCCCTGCCCGCCAATAATCCTTCGACTCTACTGGCGGCGGTCCCATCCCAGCCGACGGAAGAATTTGATGGCATCCTTAACCTCACCGAATTTATGAAGGAAAAAGAGGAGGCCCAGCAGCCTCTGCAGGCTCAGGCAGCTGTACCAGATCCAGCGGAGTAGTCACTTTCTGACCCAGCGCCCCAGGCCCAGGTTGGGGGCAGACGCGGCAAGGCCGAAGAAATGAAACTGCTTAAGGTTCGGGCTATCGACCGAATAGTCAAGCATCTCAAGAAAATCTCGGCCCGATTTACCGTCTGGGAGATGCTATCCCCGGATGAAGAAACACGACAAGCCATCATTGCCACGCTCCAGACGCCAGCTCACCTTGAAGCCTGTTTGGCGGAGATGCCCCCGGAGGTGGCCGTGGCCTTCATAGAAGACGACATGCTCTTGCCCACCTACAGTCATAACATGCCGCTCTACATGAAGGGGCAGCTGAATGGACAGCCTATCAACAGGGCCCTGATTGACCCAGGAGCAGCAGTCAACATACTCCCCTACCGGATGTACCAGAAACACTACTTCGACGTGCTCCTGGTCGAAGTGGAGAATGTCAAGCTTGCTGGCTTTAACCAGAAGTGCGAGGTGCCCATGGGGGTTGCAGAATTTGACCTGGCCCTCGGTGACTTCATCACCAAGGTCCAGTTCCACATCATCAACTCCAACACTTCCTACAAGGCGTTGCTTGGTAGGCCTTGGCTGCACCAGAAAAGGGTGGTGTCGTCTACCTTGCACCAATGCATCAAGTACCCCTATGAGGGGAAAGAAGCTAGGATCTTTGCTGACCTCTACCCATTTGAGGTGTTCGAGTGTCACCTGTCAGATGCTAATCTGTATCTGGAAGAGATAAAGCAGACTCCTAAAGCTCCCCGGGGCAAAGGGAAGAAGAAGATAAAATCAGAGGGCTAGTTTCCTCCGCCACCCCCAGGCTATGTGGCTTCGCCGCATGTGCCATTCATTGCAGAAGAAGAAGGGATATTTAGGGCACTTCCCTTCGCCATCTACCCCACACCAGGGGCACCTTGCCTTGAGGACCTGCTAGAGGATGTCAGGGTCCCGCCAGGAATTATTAAGCCAATAACGGAGTTCGACTTCCAAGCGACCGAGCAGCTAAGGACCTTTGAGGTGCCAAATCCTAAAGGCCCGCCCACTATTTTCTATGTGGCCGGAGAATAGCCAGTCAAAGGAGATGATGATTGCCGACTACCTGACGACCTTCATGACCTGCACGTCCCAATTGCGGGGCTTCCCTATATGACTGACCGCGTGGCCGAGGTGGTCAGAAAACAAAGGATTCCTCTTTATCAACCCTCTAGCCAGAAGGAGATGTTTGAGAAGATGTGGAGCCCGCCAAACTTGGACCGGAGGCTGCTACGGATTACCAAGCATCCGAGTTTGGGATTCTCACCGGAAGACTACTACGAGGCCGACGTGATATCGGTGTCGGCTCCACCCAGTAGTGACCACGTTAGGGCTACGGCCCTATAGGGAGCCTGCCGCGACAAGCAACCTCTGCCACCGGCTGAAGAGACACAAGATGAAGAAGTGTTCCTCTAGAACCCCCTCCACCGCAGGCGCGTGGGGAAGGTCTTTCCCTCTTCCAAAGGGTCAACCTCGAGGGACCGCATCATTAGGGTTCCATCATCCCCCTCTATTGGCGAGGCAGGAAGCGGAGGTACGGGCCGTGTTTCAGGCCCTCCCCGATACGACCCCGTTATGCTCGCCTTGTACCATAGCACTCCCTTATCTCACCCCCGTTGGCAGGGGACCGTTTCCCCCATTCCGTTACCCACCTGGTAATTTAAAAATACGTCACATATATGTTCTTCTAATTATACGGCATCAATATATATCATATATTTGTTTAGTCTTGTCGTCTTTGAGATGGAATCAAGGTACGTGGCAAAAGACTACAAAGATGAATTAATCTATTCTATTTAGTACCTTTGTATTGTATTTTATGTCTTCAAGTAAATCTTTATGAACACATTCCTACTTATTATTGTGATATTTTTAGTAAATCTTTATGAACCCATTCCAACAGTGTCCACCCGGTCGGCCAGTCTGTTTTCTTTACTAATTGGCGGCCGGCCAAAACGTGAGGGAAAAGCGTGTTAAACACTAACCAGCATTTATTTGGCCCACTCCACTTGTGATAATTAACCATTCAATGTCAAACGATGTCCCTCTCAATTTCCTTCTCCTCATTTATAAGCAGAGAAAGGCGTGACTGAAAGAAATACCTCTGGCGGTGTCAATGCGAGGAGCCCGACAAGACATATATTGCTGTAAGAGTCATGGTTAGTGTACACTGGTTATTTTTTTAGTCAGGGAGTGCACCAATAAAACTCATTTTTTTAATTTTATGTTGTGAGATTTAAGTTATCTTAAATCACCGTGTAGTCACACTTTGGTCCGTTGACTCGAAAAATCTAAAAAAAAAAATCAGATTAGATGAATAGTAGTGACTCAATTTATCTTTAATCGGCCCTTTTTGTTAGAATTTTTTAAGCCGTTGGATAAAGATGTACCTTGCACCGCGAGTTAGGATGATTTGAGTCTCATGTAATAATTTTTTAAAAAAAAAAGAATATTTGATGCACACCAGGAGTGTGTAATTAAACCCTTGTGGGCACTAAACATGTCTCTTGCTAGGGGTGTCAATAGATCACTGCAATCCAAAAACTCTATTCGGATCCGGATCAGATTATTGACCCGAAATATTGTGTTCCAACGGATTTAGGGTGAGCATTTTCTGATCTAACATGAAAGATTATGGATCGAGTTTTCGGGGCGCCATAAAAAAACTCATTTCGGGACAACCTTCTGCCCCGATGCACTCCCGTTCAAGGCGACGGTCTCTTCTCACCTCCCCTCTCTGCCTTGCATCGAGATCTAGGGTTTCTCCCATCAATAGCGATCTCGGCGACGGCGACGGCAAGGCGACAACGATCTCCGCGACGACGATAGGCATTCCGCATTCGGTGACTTCTTGCTCGGCTGCTCCCATCTCCACCTCGCTCCTCTCGCTAGGGTTCCAGTGGCAGCATTTCACAACGGCGACCTAGTTGGACATGGTCAAGGCGTCACACTTGCTGGGGACCCGCTCCGACTCGCCGACACCCTCCGGGCCCTCCCTGCCCCATGGCCTCCGCCGCGCCGCAGGCGTACGCGATCCACCGGCAGGACATCCAGGCCGCCATCGCCAAGGCTGAGGAGCTCAAGGCTCTGCACGCGGCGCTGCTGTAGGGTGGCGGCGCGGTCTGCAGCCCCGCTGGGCTGAGGCTGCCCCTTGCGGTCGCCACGGTGGCCTCCCCGTCTGTGTCCAGGGCGTCGCACCAGTTCACCACCGAGGACTACCTCGTTTTCACGTCGGTGAGTCTCCGTGGCGTTGATGGCGTTCTTGTGGTTGGATTGGACGGGAAGTGGTGGGTGGTGATTTTGCTCTGTTTAGATATCTCGCGTCCCTGAGCTGTGTACTTTGGAGTTTCTTGTTCTTGTTTTGCTTGTTGGCGACGTTGGGTTCTTCGGCAGATGCTATAGCAGTTCTTCTCCTCTTATATCTTCCTCTCTTCCTATTTACCCCCCAAAAAATCTCTCTTTTGCGCTCATTTTTTCTCTCTTTTATTTGATAAGTAGATGGGCTTTAGAGATTATTTTTGTTACCATCTTTGGAGAAGCATCAGGCTATTGAAATAGTCCCATTTCATAGCCTGCCATGGTTGGAGTTCTTTGGCTTTAGATCAAGAAGCCTCTTTGTTTTGTGTTGTTTGAGTTTGTTTCTCATTGCTCTTCAGACTTGTGGTGTTTTGGAATATGCTTCTAGCTTACCGCAGCAAGTTTGTTTTGCAGAAAGTTTTGATCTTTGTGCGGTTTACTTTCCTCATGGCTCTTTTTGGTGTGCGTATTTTCTCTGCAAGTGGGATGCGTTTGGATTTTTTGGACAGCTTGGACTAGCTACTTGATGAGGGACGATGCTTTATGCGTAGGCCATGCTCTCTCTCTGTCCCCTCTGATGATTAGGATTTGTAAGATGGGTTGTTGGATTCGTAAGATAGCCGCTCCGCATCAGAAGACCTAACAAGTTTGAATCTTCCAAGTCATCAAATCTTTTTTAAAGACCTCTTGAGCCCATAAAAATGTGCTTTGTGTTCATTCCATTTTAAGTTGAGAGTTTTATCCATACTGTCCTGGATAACAGAGAGAAAAGGAAATATTCATTGGGTACAGATTTTTTTTTAGAAAAAGAAAAGAAGATGACAAGAAAACAAGAATGTGATCATTGCAGACTACATAGCTAGTTAGGCAACCATCCAGAAGATGACTGCTTATTTAGTGAGTAAATTTCACTAGTAGGTATCTTGGGCTTCGGTAACATGGAGCAGGTCAGTTTTGAGTAAATTTCACTAGCAGGTATCTTGAAAATGGAGGGGACCAGAATTCTTGTCTTAATTGGATTAATCGATGAGAGCTAGAGAGGGAGGATGGAATAGTTGTTTATTTCACAAACAAAGATAAAATGTAAGAAGAAGAGGGATTTGAATTCAAATCTATAATATAAAAGAAGTAAATTTTAATTATTGCACTAGGTTACTACACTTCATGTCTCACAAAGTTCTCTCAACTCGATGCATACACTGGTTGCTTGCTCTTAAGGTCGATGCATACATTCATGCATATGCATATAAGGTCGATGCACATTTTACTGTTGTGCATAAAAGGTTGATGCACATACTGTTCATATCATACAAGGTCGATGCATATCCTTGATCACCTTCACACAAGTCGATGCACATTTTGCTTGAGTGCACATAAGGTCGATGCACATCACTATTCACATCATGAAGGTCGGTGTACATTTCCTTAGACAACATCTAAGGTCTGTGCACATGCATTAGGGTTAGAAGCATCAGGTCGGTGCACATTTGCATGTGCGCTTACAAGGTCAATGCATGTACTGTCGCCAATATACCAAGGTCGATTCATGTTCTGACTGCCCACTCATGAGGTCCATGCACGTCTTGGATCTTGCATTCTGAGGTCGGTGCACATATTGCATTTTGCATACTGAGGTCGATGCACATCTTGCATCTTGCATTCCAAGGTCGGTGCACATCATGTTAGATAGCATATAAAGTCTAAGCATGTTTGCATATAACTTCAAAAAGTCAGTGCATGTTTGATTTCACTGTATGAAAGGTTTGTGTAACTCTTCTAACTGCTAGCAAGGTCGATGCACCTTAGCCATTTCAAAGGAACGGTCTGTGCAACTTTTTCCTATCTGCTGTCAAGGTCTATGCATATATAAAAGTGCATGCACATTTAGGTCTAAGCATGTCTAGGGTCTATGCACATTTTGAAATTAAGGTCTACCTGTGTCTTACACAGGTCAATGCATTGCATAGTTGAATCAAAGCATATACACCATCTTTTACCTTTCTGACCTACGTATCTGACTGATATAATGTTGGCTAAATTTGCATCTGATTATAAAGTGTTTGATGAAATGCCTTACTTCTTATTGGCATAACTCTATTAGGATAAGAAGCATCAATCTCTTAAGTGGTCAAGTGAGGGGTCTAGCTCTTCAGGAACGATCAAAGCAGACACATGAGTCCGACCAATCATTGGTGTAGCATTAAGGTGGCACATGATCCAAGATCGAATGGCACGAGTATTTCAGAAGCTTGGATAAGAAGAACATTCCATTGCCACGTGGACCAATGGGACTTCCCTAGGTTTTTCTGCCTTATCCTTATGGAGACCATGTTCTATTTAAAGGATGCCTTGTCCTTCGATGAAGATGCGCTGAAAGCTAGAGAAAGCTATAAGAGTCCCAGCCGTAAGTGTCCCAGTCGTGAGAGTCCTAGCTGTGAGAAGATCCATTTTGAGGTGAGAGCAGTGCCAGAAAGAGAGCAAGAGTGAGAAGAGAAAGTTTGAGAGTAGCCAGTCCTTGTTCATCTCAAAGTGCTTCTACAAAGCTACATTCTATTTCTTCTTTTTAGTTTTCTACTTTGTTCATTTGTTCATGTTTTGGATTACCGTTTTGTTCCTTCCAAGGGTACTTGGAGGAAGGGAGACTAAGGTCTCTGGTTGTTAGAGACAGGGTGTCTCTCACGGGTTCCCTCTGAGGATTCAAAGGAAGGGAGATTATTTTCTGGTTCTGGACTTGTGGGTAGCAAGCCCAGGTGCCAGGTTTTTATGGGTAGCAGAACCTGGGTTAAGGGATTTGTCTCCCTTTGGTTTCAAGTTGTGAGCCAACATTTGGTTGTAGACTGAGTCTGCTTGAAGGTTTGCTTAGTGCGAGGAATCCTCGCTCGGTATGAGCGAGTGGTGGACATAGATTGCGGGTTGCAATCGAACCACCTAAAAAATCCTATGTGCCATCTCGTATGGTTTGCTTCTTTGTTCCAGTAATTGCTTGTGTGGTTTCACTGTGCCTAGGAGATACATTAAAAGACGCAGCTCAAATGATGGGTCTCGCCTATCTGGAGGGTTACCTTCTTGCGTGAGGAGACTCTAGGGTCTAACCTCCGCCTCGTATCCCTGGCACCTATCTGAGTTATCTTTTGTTTCCCATTCCGTTCAGATGATTCTATTCGAACCTTAGTGAGTGTAACCATTTGTCTACTTGTTGGGACATTATCTGTTCGATCATTGCTCCATCTAAGTTTGATTTTTCAAGTAATATTTGTTGATCTATTTTGGCTTTAGCTTGCTGAGTGTTGGTACTCTTGCTGTGTTTTTGCCTTCCATGATTATATACCATCATCGTTAAAAGTTGGGTGTGATCTATTCATCCCCCCTTCTAGATCACACTCTCGGTGTCTATCAAGTGGTATCAGAGCAGGTTTCCCAACATGTGATCCAATGACCAGGGAACACCTGGATCTAGTGCCCCTCCTAGCTTCATCCCTGAAGGACATTCAATTGGTCATCCTCCATTCTTCGATGGCACTAATTTATTGTACTAGAAGAACAAGATGCAGGATGGAAGTATTCCTCCGTGCACAGAGTCATGAACTCTAGAGGGTCATTACCACCAGTCCATTCGAGCTTTTTGAAGATGAAAACAATTGGAATTCGAGTATCAACTGTTAACTGGACTACAATGAACATCATTTAGTGTGTTGTCCATCCAGAGGAGTATTCCAGAATCTCAGCATGCAAGACAACCAAGAAGATGTGGGATGAGCTCCAGTTGATCTATGAAGGTACATCTCAAGTTCGAGCCACGAAGGTAAACATGTTTACCTCTGATTATGAACTGTTTAAAATGAAACCCGAGGAGTCCATATCAGAAATGTATGCTAGACTCTCACAGGTCACCAACAGCCTGAAGTCTCTGGGCAAGCAGATTCAGGAGAGTGAACTTGTTAGAATTCGTCCATCACATAAAGGAACCCCTCCACATCTATCTCGCACTCGACCCCATCGTCGGGCAATGGGTCGACCTCCCAGGGGGCGAGAAAGCCATCTCCACGCTGGTCTCCAATGGAGCCACAAGACACAAATCCAGCGATGTAGGGTTAGTCAATTTTCATGGCTAAACCAGCGAGGAACCAAGCAAGCAAGTATGGTGCTTACTCAGAGTTGACTGTGCCTTGATATGTTCACCAGCCTCGGGCCTGAGAGGACCTGCTAGCACCCGCTGCCTCAGCATCCACTCGAGGGCACTTCCACCTAGGCTGAAGGCCCCCATCTCCACTCCCAGAAGATGTCTCCGCGGAGGGGTGATCTCCCTTCGCTGCAGTGCCTGTCAACAAACAAAGTAACGCACAACGTCTCAGTCACATACCTCAGAAAATAACAAAGCAGAGATGACATACTAAAGAATGGGTCTCACCTAAGGCCGCAAAGGGGGTTGACGGCAGGGGAACCAGCTGCTCTGGCTTCAACCCCACCGCACAGGCAGCCTTCGCGGCTACCTCCCTAATATCCCTTAGAGTGTATGCACACTCGATGTAGGACACGAACTCCGCGGGCTCGGCTGACCCTATCACCTGGCCTATGTGGTGTCTCCAGTCGTCGATCATCGTGTCAGTAAAGCTCCCTTCAGGGAGCACCCGGTCCAACGAGCCCTTCTTCCCAAAGTCAAAGTTGGCCAAGAATTGGGCCCACCAAGTTCTCGACGCCCTCGGTTGAGATGCCCCAGCTCCATCCCTCACAGGCACTGCCTGCACCTGCCTCAGGGGCTTCATCGCCCCACTGCTACCTCGACCCGCAGACAACGAACCCCAGCTGCTCTGGAGCCACTGCTGCGCTAGCCGCTCAACTTCCCGGTGAATCCGGGCGAAGTGGGTCCTCAGGTACTCGTTGCCCAGTAGAATGGGAGGTAGATCCTCCCTCATAAGATGACCCTCCTCGGCCTTCCTGATCATCGAGGCCTTCTGTTGGTATAGGTGGCTATGCTCGAACCACAACTTGGCGTAATGGACGTCAAATCATTCTCAATGCCCTAGCCCAGACATCAGTAGTCGCTCTGGCTCCCGGTGGCAGTAAAAGTCCCACCATGCTACTACCAGCAAGTGGGTATCCCGGCCCCTGTACTGTCGGCTCGCTAAGGGGAACTCCTAGTTTGGTGGGATCCCCTAGTCGTATCTCAAGTTTCGGGCGAACCTGTGCATGTAATATAGCTCCAGGAAGCTAGTCATGGACCGGTGCAGCTCTAGTGCCACCGGTTGGGTGCTCATCACCCACTCTGTATACAACGTCACGTCTGGCTCCCGCTGGTAAGGGAGGGCGTAGGTCGCACCACCACTCGACGGCACCAGGATCAGGTGAGAATCCCTCGTAGCACTGTCAAAAGGTAGCCCCTCTTCACCCCTATCAAGCAAGTAAGACATGGCTCTCCTAGCTCCCTCCAACTGCGCAGCAGCGTCCCCATCTGGCTGGCCAGTGAAGCTGAACAATAGGGGCGCCGCCTGGTTCGCCACGGTCCCCCGAATCACCAATCCAAGAAACAACAGCCCGGCCCACACACTAAGGTAGTGGGTCGGCAGGAGCAAACTCCTCTCGCGTAGTACCGGATGCGCCGCCAGCACTCCTAGCCCTTGATACATGTTGGCCAACACCGCAAGAGCTAGAGCCAGCCTCCGTCCCTCTGCCAACAGGCACGCAGGCCACAGCAACTCGACCCTCAGTAGGCCATCCTCCCCGTGTGGGACTACGAAGGTCGCCAGCCAGTACGCCAAGTAGGCTACTAAGTGCGTCACGTCCGGTAGCCCATGGGGGTTCCACCCCTCCCGCGGCACGTAGATGTACCGTGAGTACGTCCAGAACTGAAGCTCAACCTTGGTGTACTCCTCCCACGGAGTTTGGTCTCTCGTAAACTCCTGATAAAAATAGAATGGTCTGTTGTAGAAGTGGCAGACCTACACGTTCAGTGGCACCCTGGGAGTCTGTGCAGCTATCTCCCTCCTAGCAAGGGCTAAGTCCCTCCAGGTCTTTAGCAGATACCGGTAGCTGTGCGAAACTCGACATCATCCCTGCCCATCTGTGTGGCTGCGGTGGAGGTCATACAGCACTACCTCCTCAAACCCCTCGCCGTTGATCGGCGGCCCAGAAATCCTGAATATAGACTACAAGTCTAGTGAAGTCTCTCCCTCAGTCGTCGCCACCATGTTCCACCGGCGGTTGAATCACTCTACCAGTGCCTATAGCAACCCCGTATAGTAGGGGTACCCGTACAATACTGCAGTCATGACATATCTGATGTCAGCCCTATCCAGTAGCACCCAATAGTGGTGTACGATCCCCATTAGCCACTCAGTAGCTCCCTGACGGTACCTGTGCGAAGGGATCACTGCCCAACGACTGTACCAGCTGACAACTATCTGTCGTAGAATCCCTTCCAAAAGGTTGTGATCATCATAGCCCTCCCCAGCATATTGCAACCCTGACAGCTCTAGCACTAACCCCATAGTGCCCTCTGTCTTGATCCGGTGGTGGCCGTGCAAGTCCCAAGAAGCGGGACACATCTGTAATGTCCTGAGTTTTTTAGACATTTTTTCAGATCAGGATCTGTGGGTTTCGTATCACTTTTGGGGGTCCCGGAGTGCATTTTGTGGTTCACGCGTGTTTTTCCCTAACAGACCTTCAGAACCCTGTACAGGGCGAACCGTCGCATTCTCCTACTCCGGGATGGTACCAGTGCTTCGAGCGTGTTTCGAGGATCGAGAAAATAATTTTTTATAATTTTTCATCCTGGTAAGCAGGGATGCTGGGACTGGCGTCCGAAGATGTGGACGCGGCTTGTTGCCTTTGTCACGATTGGTGTGGGAGTTTACCGGGAACCAGTTGACTCGTACTGGCGTTCGAGGACGTATGTGTGGTTTGATGCCTTAGCCGCGGTGGCGGGGAAGGCTTCCCCTGTTGAGTTGGTGTACTAGTGCCAGTGTCCGAAGACATGTGCGCAGTTTGATGCCTTAGCCGCGGTGGCTGGGATTTCTGTTGAGGAGGGGCCTGAGGAGCATGACCAACATCTTGCTCCACGACCGGACCCCTGTGGTCTGGCTGAGAATGGGGTGGGATGACAACTGATGACGTCTGGGGGCCTTGTTGCCCCCAGTAGCTGTCTTGATCTCTCACACCGGATGGCCTTTGCGATGGCGGACCCGACCTGCGAGTTGTAGGGTGAACCTGGTTCGGCAGAGCCGAGGTCTCGCTCAACTTTTGCTTCCCCTTTCTATCCTCGAGTGTCAAAGACGGAGGTAGAATAGGGGGAGGATGAGAAGGGCTGGAAGAGTCCGTCTTGGTCTCGCCTACCAGGACATCTTCTCAACTAAGAAGGACTCGAAGGAGTCTTGCAGTGTCTTCCTTCGAAAAGGGTAGAGACTCTAGCTCCTGCCAGGGTGGCCATTGTGCGGCTGGAGTGGCAGGGGCTGGTTGACCACCCTATGGTGTTGGAGCCTCGGGAGAGGCCGGGGGAGTGGGAGAGTGGATGACGTTGGCCGAGAAGGTACTCAGTCCCGCCTCTCGGTTGGCATCCTACTCCCTGCGTCTCCATAGTCGTTCGAGAGCCTCCCGATTATCGGTCCAAAATTCGAGCCATTCTGGAGTATGCTGGTAAGGCGACCCGTACCTATTTTCCTGGGGAGGCTCAGGCCACTCTGGTGCCTTTTTGGCGACAACCTGGGTGTCATCGACAGCTTGTCGTAGTCGAACAAGTGCCATGGAATTTCCTTCGGCATCAATCTGCTCCCACCGGATCTGTTCCTCACTGAGGTATTGGACTTCCTCACAGGACTCGATCACGTGGTAGATTCGCACATGAAAGGGACAATACTGGGGGCGATTAAAGTCCCACTAAGTGTAGTCTGTCGACGGATCGCGGGGTAAGATTTGTGCTCGCTTGATGAGGATGTTGAAGAGTCGTCGGGTTCTTTCCCTAGGGAAGGAGAGGGATCTGCGATCTTGTCGGGGTCGCCACCCTGGGTACCAGATCGAACGCTCTCTTTGGTTGGTGCTGGGCTCTTTCGATTCATCATCAGAGAGAGAAAATGCCACCATCATGTGGATCACATTGGCTGGATGGTGAACCACACGTGCTGCCTTGGCTGGTCTGGACCACTTGTGTGGCTGCGGAGGATCGACGATACCACTTTTCATTTGGATCAAGCCGTCTCGGATCAACTTCTATGCCTGGGTCTTAAAGACGTAGCAATCTTCCAGGGAATGACCCAGCATGTGGTGACATAGGCAGTAGTTGGGATCATCAGTTTTCTGGGCTTCGTCCGGCTTGCGGACTTCAGGAAATTCGATGATCCTTTGGGCCATGCAGAGGTCGAAGAGCATCTTCGTGTGTTCCTTCTTGAAGGAGAAGGGCATCTTCATATGCTCTGAGAAGGAGAGAGCAGCCGGCTTATCAGCTGGCCTTTTGTCATAATTACTTGTTCCGGCTTACTTGTTGGCTTTAGTGGTGGGGGTGAACTCGATGATGTTCACCTCCGTGCTGGATTGGCGTTCTCGTGTCTGCGGTCTGTCAAGGGCACCAAAATGCCTAGGAATCCACAGTCGAATAGAAACATAACGCACCAAGGCAAGTGCGCTACGTGATTATAACGCACGGGTTTAGGCCCGTTAAAGGCACCCGAACACATAAAAACCACAAAAATCTACAGTTTCATGCATGATATAATGCACCAGAGCCGGGGTGTTATAGGACTATAACAGACCTACCATGCACCGCTACACTAACCACTTTACTAGGTCAATGCTCAAATGACTGGTCAAAGGTCAATTAACAGACCAGGGGTCATCTGTTAAACTTATGGTAACGCACCTCTTTAGACACGTCAGGGTACTATAACGCACCGAGGCTGGCACGTTACACCCTCTGGGTCTCAAGATTATGGAGCTCGGAATCGGACCCCCGCCCGATCGACCGAAATCGACGGGAAACGTGGGGAAACATGCGTCTAGACTACCCTACCATGCCATAACAACATTTTATACCTAAACATGCCGCTAAAATTGAAAGACGATGCCCATGGAGTCGATTTTATGAAAAAGGGGTTAAATTACCCTAACATGGAAGTATGCACGAAAAATGAGAAAAAGGGTGTCAGATCACGGGGCTTGTGGTACCGACGGTGTCCTAACGAGGAGAGGAGTCCATCCCCCTACCTCATGCGCGACGAAAATCACGATTCGGTGCAGATCGGATGACGGCACGACACAGCTCCACTCGACCCGTCTCGTCTCCACGCTGCACGAACCGTGGGAAGAAGGGTGTCCACGCGTTCCTCGCGTCGAGCTCATTCCAATGGTACCTCCCACGTCTCGATCGGAGCCCGTCTGGGCCGAAACCGAGGGAGAAGGAGAGAGATGGAGAGAGAACGAGTGAGGGAGAGAGGGATTCGAGAGAAAGAGAGAGTGAAATGAGAGGAGAGAGAGGGGTGTGTGTGAGTTTTAAAAAAATTGATTTTCTTATTTTTTTTGAAAAATTTCCTTAAATTGTATTGTAACCGTAAAAGAACAAAAATTGTAAATATGCCCATTAAATTTTAATAAATCTTTAACTAATTAAGTCAATCTGTCCAAATGCCGGATCAGAAACAAGTTGAAGTCCCAACAGTTCAAAATGTTCAAACTTTACGCCCCTATGGGTAGAAAAGAAAAAGGGCTTTATAAGAAACCTAACAAAGTTAGACAGTCCCTAGAAGTAACCTGACTAAATGGGACTTGTCAGAAAGATGTTTCATCACCTAGGGTGTCAGTGTTTGACTGACTGGGGGCATTCGGTAATCGGGGTTCTCGGCCCTTGAAGAAGAGAAGAGTGGTATAGGTTGCTGATGACTCTATAAAGGTGTTTACCTGCTACACTTTCTCTGTCAGCGAGCGGCCAATTGAACTGCTTGAAGAGATGATCGAGGCGGCCCAAACTCAAGATCCGAATCCTTTCCTAAGTTGCTTAGAAGAAGTATCTGATGACGGTCCAAGTTTGTCGGAAGATAACTCGCCTCTGAGGTATTCGCCCCACAATATATCTGAATGGGTCAGTTGAAATAACTCACTCAACCCACAGAGATGATCCCACAATTGGACTCAATGCTAGAAAATTTGCGGATGAGGAGAGTAAACCTAGTCGGAGGTCAATCCCTGACCGGCTGGGGGCACCTTCCATCCGAACCCATATCCCTACAAGAAAAGAATGGTGCAAACCTTTAGAGGCATTGCAGAGGCTCACAACGGCAACTCTTTTGCAAATAATAAATCTAAGGTGTCAGAAAGAAGCAAACACCGTGGACTTCTCTCCATCAAATAATAATATTAGAGCAGAGTCTAGTTCAAGTAAGGGACGTAAAAAATCTGATGACGAATCGCCCACCTTGACACTAGCACATCAGATGAAAACACCGGACTCTTTCATCAAAGAGCATACTAAAGAATTGTTTGAGCTTTGCATGGCGTGGAAGTTCATAACCTTGCCAGAATCTCGGAAGCCGACCAAGGAAGGCAAAATCAACGAGTCCAGTTACTGTCTGTATCACCGTATGCTAGGCCACATCACAGAGGACTGCTACGTCTTTAAAGATGAAGTGGAAAGATTAATACAGTCAGGGGTGATCTAGATGAAAAATCATTGAGTTGATCCTCCACAACTCCATCCATGGGACCAACCAAAATCCTCCGACAAAGTAATCCGTACTACGGCCACATATGCACCTCCTGAATTTGAGACAAAAGAATCAGGGCCAAGTGAAATTAGACCCTTCAGAAGGCATCCTAGTCGATGAATGTTTGATAAGTATTCCTTCCATCGAGAAGATACAAAAGAAATCTTTGACATTGTTAAGGAAGGACGAATAATACCAAATGATCCTCCAAAACCACTCACGAAGGCAGACGGGGGGGCATCCCCTCTTATGTGAATACCATGCCGGGTATGTCATGCTACTCAAAAATGCAGAGCAGTCCAACATCACATCGAAACACTTATCGGACAAGGACAAACTGATCCTAGGAGTCATTTCATAGCAAGACCTCGCTCAGGAGAAGTCACCAAGGACTGCGCCAGAGCGGCAATGGTTCCGACTTTGCAAGCATCGAACGCCGAAGGCGCTAAGTATACACATTAACCCTGGCACCTAGGAAACACGGAATGTATTAAGGAATGAACATGCAACACTTTGAAACATGCAGAGGACGTAACGCGCCTACACAGCGCCATTATAGCATATGATGGATCAAGGGAGGTGCGCTATATGACCTGTGATGCACCCCCTTGGGTCCATTACACTCACCTGAACGATGCAAGGAATACAAGCATACAGATGCACATAGGCTGTAACGCACCAAGGATGGGGCGTTACAGTAACATAACGTGCCTCCCATGGCCCGTTACGCTCACCAGTCACTCAGTAAATATAACGCACCAAGGCAAGTGCGCTATATAACCCTAACGCACTAGGACCAGTCCGTCAAGGGCACCAGAACGCCTAGGAATCCACAGTCGAACAGAAACATAATGCACCAAGGTAGGTGCACTACGTGATTATAATGCATGGGTTCAGGCCCGTTAAAGGCACCCGAACACATAAAAACCACAGAAATCCACAATTTCATGCATGATATAATGCACCAGAGCCGGGGCGTTATAGGACTATAACGGACCGACCATGCACTGCTACACTAACCGCCTTACTAGGTCAACGATCAAATGGTTGGTCAAAGGTCAATTAACAGACCAGGGGTCGTCCGTTAAACTTTAGGTAACGCACCTCTTTAGACACGTCAGGGGACTGTAACGCACCGAGGCTGGCACGTTACACCCTCTGGGTCTCGAGATTACGGATCCCGAAACTAGACCCCCACCTGATCGACCAAAATCGATGGGAAATGCGGGGAAACACGCGTCTAAACTACCCTACCATGCCATACCAACATTTTATCCCTACACATGCCACTAGAATTGAAAAATAATGTCCAGAGAGACGATTTCATGAATTTAGGGCTAAATAACACTAACATAGAATTATGCATGAAAAATGAGGAAAACGGCGTCAGATCATGGTGCATGTGGTACCGGCGGTGTCCTAATGAGGAGAGGAGTCGATCCCCCTTCCTCATGCGCGACGAAAATCACGATTCGGTGTAGATCGGATGATGGCACGACACGGTTCTACTCGACCCATCTCGTCTCCACGCTCCACGAACTGAGGGAAGAAGGGCGTCCACGCGTTCCTCGCATCGAGTTCATTCCAATGGTACCTCCCACGTCTCGATCGGAGCCCGTCTGGAATGAAACCGAGAGAGAAGGAGAGAGATGGAGAGAGAACGAGTGAGGGAGAGAGAGGGATTCGAGAGAAAGAGAGAGAGAGTGAGAGAGTGAAATGAGAGGAGAGAGACCCCAGCCCTTCCAGCCCCCCTGCCCACTGCACCCCCCACATCCACCATCTCCTGGGATCGTCCACAACTGCCCGGAGGCTTCCACATCGTCATCCTCATCCACGCCCCTCGACTCTGCTACCTGCGGATTCAGGACAGATACTGAAGCCAGATTGCAGACACCATCACGACCCCATACGGCATGAACCAGTGCAAACACTCTTCAAAGAAGTCGTGCTGCTTCAAGTCGCCTTCGCTCCAGAAGTGGTCCCATCCTGTTACGGCCTCGACACTGATCGCGTTGCCGATTCTCGTGTGGCTACGCCAGATTCGAGCCAGAATCTGAGGACTACTTTGCAGAGGCAGCACCGCCTTCCACGATGTGATTCATCCCGAACTCTCTTTAGAGAGTTGCTTCTTCTCCAATCCCTCAATGTCCCAGAGATGGTCTCGCCCCGTTCTGACTTTGGCACAGCCCGCGGAGTCCATTCTCCTGCAACTGCGTAAAGCTGGTGTGAACCAGTCCGCCCAGAGAGTGCAGCAGGCTTGCTGGTCATGTCACGCCTTCCTCTGCTGGTTTGCGGGCTGAGCCTTCTTCATCAGAGTTGGAACTCTCGACATCCTAAAACCACTCCAAGTGGTTTTGTTGTATTCTGCATTCAGTGCCGCCCGTGCCGTCTTGCACAACCCGACTGTGTCTGGATGTTCGCCCAGAAACCAGAGCCCCACTAAAGTGCCGACCATTCCAAGATTGGTGCTCATTTTTTTATGGTAAGTATATCTACCTGTAAGCCTTCCGACCCCACTAGTATTGCATCGTTCAGAGTCCCGTGGATAGCATATCGGCCTCTGCACGCCGACTGCGCAGACTGAACCAACAGGACAGATTCCCACAGGTCGTCATCCTCGACCGGCCCCACCCTCCAGCAACTTCAGAACGATGCCAAACTCCCAGGAGTGCCTCTACACTTCTCAAGCTTTGTCTGAGCACAAGCAGCATCCAGTTCTGATCCTTGTGTACTGCGGACCGCCCAGATCAACTTGGTTCTGTCCAGTAGGGTAGACTTGGGGCAGCTGGCCCAACTCCCCTTCCCCGTGATCCCCCTCCTATGTGAGGGTAGTGCTGTATCGTGTGCCCCTCCCCAAGTTCCCCCTCCCTGTGTGGAGGTGTTTTTCATTTGCTTGTACTAGCAGGGTGACCGAAAGCTCCACCGACGTAGCATGCTTGCTGGGTGCGCACGCTCCCCGGCGTATCCATGTCTCCGACCGGAGCCCATCCTTCGGACGGCTAGGTACGTTCGATTGCCACTCCTCCTTTTGCTTATCTAGTATTAGTTCCAGTGTCGCGCCGGTGAGATGAGTGCCCGTTCCAAAATGATCCACCAACATGAGTGACTTGCTGCCGGTGAGTCGAGTGTCCATCTGATCCAGTCCCCTTGGTACCGGTCGGCTCGGTAGAATCCGGTGCCCATCCCCATCTCCCCGGGTGACCTCCACCACCCTCCTCGCAGTTCGGACCATGTCTGACGCCTCACGAGCTACTGCTTACCTAGCCACCACTTGGTACCCTTGAGGAGTTCACTCTTCACGCGTGTGTGAATGTCTTTCTGTCTAGGCGTGTGTGCTCACGAGTCTGCTGGCTTTAGGTCTCAGTTCCCTGTCCGGGCTCGTCCCGCGTCAGATTTGGTATCAGAGAAAGTTTTTTGACTTGCCCTTGCTTGTCGAGTCCTAGGCCAACCCACCCATGTTGTTGAACTTTCCTCTTCTCTCCACGTCCCTTGATGTCCACCTATAGTGGTGCTCCCCACCAGTCCTCAGGTCAGTCAGTCATGGCTAGTCAAGGTTAGCCTTCCCATGCCCCCGGTGAGTCCCTCTTGGGACAACTTCCCCGCGCCAACTAGGGTCAACCCCCTCCTCCACCTTGTGATTCCCAAGTGGGACAGCCCTCTCACTCCAACCCTCCCACCACCGGTGGGGACTCCGCCCATCTCGACATTATTCTTGATCAATTTTGGCAACTGGGAGGACGAATGGATGCCATCGCCACCCGGTTGGATCGACATGACACTCGATTGGCCTGTGTCGAGAGATTTCAGCCCGAGGGGTACCCCTAATAGGCCCTTTACCCAGAAGAAGAGGATGAGGAAGAGTACCCACGACAAGCCCCTACGGGGTGTTTTCACGTGGAAGAACATGAACGGCGACGACGCGATCCTTTGGAGGACCCCCTCTACCAACTGATTAAGCTGGACGCTCCCACTTTCGAGGGCTCCCACAAGCCCCAGGATTATCTTGACTGGGAGACATTTCTAGACCAGTACTTTGACTGGTACCCTATGCCTGAAGAAAAGAAAGTGCGTTATGCCAAGTACAAACATCAAGGTCTTGCCAAGACGTACTGGCTTAACATTGAGAGTCTTAGGAACCTTCGGAGAGAGAATCCCATAGCCTCATGGAATCAAATGAAGGTTGCTCTCTGCCAAAAATATCTTCCGCCTACATACTACCAAGATCTCCTGGATAAGTGGCATAGCCTCACTCAAGATGGGAAAACTGTCGCCAAGTACATCGGGGCCTTCGACAGTTACCTTCTCCGATGCCGCATCTAGGAGAATACCTCGGTCACCTATCCCAATTCCGCAAAGGGTTGACCCCGTATATTAGGTGGGAGCTACATTTACGAGAGGTTACAACCCTTGAACAGGCGTATCAGGTAGCTCGCGACACCGAGAGGTTCCATTCCACTCCCCAACCTACCGATCCCAGGCACGTTGTCACCCGTTCAGGAGCTACTACCCACCCCACCCCAAGACCTACTCCACCTTCGGTAGCTCCCTCACCCATATAAAGCCTTATTATTGCACACCCATTTAAGCCAGGATGTAAATACAAACTAATGGACATGAAGGCAAACAAAAATACTAGTGTCTGAGGTCGATTTCCATCAATTCTCCCCAGGTGGGAAGAACTCGACCCCGTCAAGTAAGAGGGACGTGCTATCACTCCAGTAGAACCCAACGTCGCAGGTCATCCCCTCCATCGAACCAGAGAGCATCAGTACATCCCACCTCAGATAGTCAGTTCCTGTTCGCCCAGTATATGCTCCATCTGCTCACGCTGTTGGGGTAACAAGGCTGGAAGTGGACGCTCAGGGTGGTGTCACTCACAAAGGATGAAGATTGCTAAAAAACTCACTAGGATTCACTGCTGGGTCCCATAAGTGACTAGACCCGATACACTGAGGAGGAGCTGAACCCATAATCATCTAGCAAGCCTACAACGTGTGCATATGGTCCGATTTGCCTCATACTCAAAAGGGACAGATACTAGAGCTTGCACGGAACTGACTCAACTCGAAATATGCGGACTCATTATGGAATCGACAGCACTTGACAAGACCGAATAAAGAATAAGACAAAGACACACACGACTCCTGACTCATACCTAATGCAGTGGTGATCCTGGATGGCTACTGGGCATCGAGGAGGTCCGAAGGATGCCCTTGGGCATCCGCTTCCTCATGAAAGAATTCGTCAGCTAATTCCTGATCGGCCTTATAGCTGACAGGCACAAGCCCAGAGGCTTACCCGACCTGTGTGTCCCCAATAACAAGTGATGTGCGGGTGGGACATTGGACCGAATAGTGACCAAACCCTTGGCAGTTAAAACACCACTGTCAGGACCCACTAGGCTCGATAAGAGGGCCCTTACGCATATCCTCCCATCAGATAGTGGGTGTAGGCAACAGGGGTGGAGGAGTGGGTGCCGGCGGATGAGCAATGGGTGCCGGTGGATGGGCAATGGGTGCCGGTGGATGGATAAGGGGTGCCAGTGGACGGGTAATGGGTGCTGGTGGTTGAGGTAGAGGTAGGTCCCTAGGGTAGGGAGGGTGATGCTTTGGAGCGTATAGCTCCTGACGGATGGGATCCTGAGGTCGAGTCATAGGGGCTCTCGGATATGGGCCTGATGAACCGTAAGGCTCAACCCCACGATGAGGGAAGGGTCTCACTCGTTGTGTAGGCTCGTACTCGACCTCGAATTACTCCAACTCAAGGGCAACCTGATATGCCTCCTCTAGGGTTGCGGTCTTGCGGTGAAAAAGCTCATACTGATAGTGTGACCACAAACTACGATGGAAGCGAAAAATGGACATGGCACTCTCTTCCGTGAAATCGCATTGTAGAAAATACTCATCAAACTCGGCGATGTACTCGGAGACGGATCTATCTCCCTGGCTGAGATTCTGCCACCTGTCTATGAGTTGCTGTCGATATGTGGCAGGAAGGTACTTTAGCCGAAATTTTTCCTTCATATCGGCCGATGTATGAATCAGGGGTTCTATTCGCTGGAATAACAGGCTCTCCACATTCTTTCAATATGTTTGGGCCTGCCCGATCAGTTTCATGGTTGCGAATCGGACTCTTCGACGGTCTGACATGTTGCACCAGTCGAAGTACTGATCCATGCTGGCCTCCCAATCTAGATAGATCTTGGGTTCCATAGTCATGGAACCGTCAAATGTGGGAGAGTCTACACGAACGGTCCGAATGGTCTGCTCGTCCTCTTCTAGGTCATGGTTCCGCTGTGGGGCACGACGGTCATGATCATTCCCCCTATGCTCGTTATCAGACTCATAGTCATGCACCTCGGGGATTGGACGCCTCCTAACTTCTACCCCTTGAACCCTTGGAGCAGCAAGTTGTTGAACTGGCTCCTGTTGAACAGGTGTAGGTGCGGGGGGTGCCTCGACTGGGGCTCTCGGGGGTGCCTCGACTGGGGATCTCTCTGAGGCGGCTACTCTCCCGACCAGACCTTGAATGGACTAGTCTGACCTTTCGGCCCTATCCTCTAAGGCCTTTATCCTTTCCTCTAGGTGTGTGCCTAGGCCATCCACTCGGGTACTCAACCCATCCATCCTATTTACCCGCGTAGTCAACACGTCCATGCGTGTACTCAACCCATCGATACGTGTAGTCAACCCTTGTATTTGTCCCATAAGGGCTTGGAACATTGCGGTCACTTCATCGGAACTATGGGCTCAGGATTCGGCCATGGGTGGTGGAGGTGGTGAGTATTGTGTACCTCTATGAGTGGGCATGCAAATGACGACTAAAACAAGACACTCTAAACTCGAGACCCTTAGACTTAACCCAACTTCCAGTATGTGGCGGAGGCAATAACCCAAAGGTCTGTCTCGATGCAAGGGGCTACCTTCCGGATAGGCATAACCTAACCTCCTGAGTAACGTCTTTTGATATACCGGAGTATTGGGATGCAATGTAATTTTAAAACACTCTTTTTTTGTTTTGAAAATAATGATGATCCTAGACTCGACTTAGACCATACTTTGAGACCCCATTTTTGTTGTTTTGTTTTATGTAAAGACTAATGCAAGGACTACCCTAGACTCGACTAGCTCTGATACCAATTTGATGCGGGACGACAATGAGACTCGACTCGAAACTGGGACTCTAAGTGACGACATGACTCTTTGGACGACGTGACTAGTAATGACATGCAAGACTCGACACCTAACCAGGTTCCTAAAGAGTTGGTTGTGCCCCAAATAGAAGTACTCGCTCACAGTCGTCCCCAGCGAGGGAAATGTGTTGATCGGCACGGTTGAGTAATTGGCTTTGAGTCTGGGGTGGTCGGCTCACTCTCGCGGAAGAAAACTATAAAGGGTTGTGCTACAATTGAAATGAACAAGGCATTGATAAATTCTGACGAAATTTCGACAGAGTTTCTCCTAGACCAGAGGCGTAAGGGAAAAATATGGGTGCACGTCCACAAGGAGTGACAGCCCCAACAAAGTCACTGTGTGCCCCGAGGGCAACACTGGATGCTCCTCTGGTCGAAGATGCTCCCTCTCTACCCAGTACGCTTACTGGAGCCTCTACCAGGCACACCTCTTGTGCCCTTGCCTGGCACACCCACGGTGGCCCTCACCCGGCACGTGCCCGCAGCCTCTGCCCGACACACCCCTGGGTGCCTTCCCCGACACACCCCCCTGTGCCCTTGGCTGGCACACTTTGCGTCCGCCTTCCCCGGCACGCTCCGCTTGGGCACCCTTTACTCGGCACACCCGGGTGCCTCCTTCTCCGGCACACCTGGCGTCCCTTCTATCTAGCACGCCCGCGGTGTCCTCCCCGGCACACCCCCCGAGGGTCCTCTCCCAGGGCGCACGTGGTGCCTCGCTGTCTGGCACGCCTTGTGCCCCCTAGCCACCAGTACATTGGCGCCCTAGCGGCTCGGCGCACCTGCGAAGCTCTCCCCCGACACACCCCTACCCGTAGTGTCCAGCACACCCGTGCCCTTCTTAGCTCGGCACGCTTGACCCTTCTCTACCCGGTGAGCCCTCACACCCTGTCTTCGGCACGCCTGGAGCCCCCTTCACTGACACACTCCGGCGGCCTCCGCCACGGCGGCACCAACGGTGCTCGCCACCGCCCCTCCACTCCAAGAGAGGAGAAGGGAAAGAAGAAGAGGAAGAAGAGGAAGGAGGGGGAGAAGAGGAAGAGGAGCCTAGGGCTCCGCCACCCCAGATGAGAAGAAGAGAGAACGTGAGAGAAGAGAAGAGAATGGGGGAGGGGAAGAGAAGAGAGCGGGAGAGAAGAGAGAGAAAGGGGGGAACCCCTCCACGGTGGTCGCCTCACCCCGATGAGAATGACGGCGATGGCGGCGGCGATGGCGAAGCTCGACGATGGGGAAGAAGGAAAGAGGAAGGAGGAAGGGAGGGGTCGCTCGCCCACCAAAGAGAGAGAGGGAAAGAGAATTTGAAAGAGGGGGGTGGCTCGGTGCGCCACCCCCGCCGCTTTTATACGGTGAACAAAAAAAGAAAAAAGAGAGAGAGAAAGAGAATAAGAAGTAAGGGGGAATTAAAAAAAAGGGAGACAAAAAAAAGAAAAAGAAGGGAAAAGAAGAAAAGAAAAAGGAGAAAAGAAAAGAGAGAAGGAAAAAGAGAGGAATAATAATAATAATAACCAATAAAATAAAGTAATAATATATATATATCTACATACAGAATGTAATGTGTACCAATGTACATAAACAACACGTGATGATAAATGCATGCATGGGAATGTTCCGTATACACGCCCTTACGTGCCGACGGGCGTCCATGTATATGTACGCAAGTACGAACAATGGGCACGGATCGAGAGCGTTGTCTACTCCAGGCGTCAAGGTCTCGAAGTGCAACCCTGAGGCACAAGTACACCCACGAGCACCGCTCGACTCATCCTTCGCCCGCATTACCCGTGGGTGGGGGGCATTTGTGGACGTGTAAAATTGCATGCCCATATGTCCTGTCCGACTTCACATCAACATCAACATCAACATCAAGTGGAGAAACCCCCGGAGAGACTGGTCACCCAGACTCCCCGAATATACACACTATCGTGAAGCCGCCTCCGGAGTCACGACAGTGAAGAGAAACCAACCCCCGGGAAGCTCACCACCCATGGGCCCTGAAGAAAATCAAAAGGACCACAGCCTGTGCTCGCAACAGGCTCAAGTCTGCCTCAGTGGCATACCCACCCCTGGCCGGCACACTCCTCCAAAGCTGTCAGCGGCACACCCACGGCAGGGCCCCCGATGGTACACCTTCAAAGCCTTCATGCTGCTCTTCCAGCAACACACTTTGCAGGCTTCAGTGGCACACTTTAGCAGCACCCCAGCGGCACAGTCTCCCGATCTCCCAGCGGCACAGCTGCCCGCCCACTCAACGACACACTCTAGTTGTTCCTTGCCCAGTGCAGCCGGCGAGCAAGATCTTACGCCATGCCCTAGGATCTTTGGCACGCGGCGGGCTAGCTGAGGTGTCGTCCCCTCCTGAAGGCACGCAAGCTACTCCCTGCCATCGAGGACGACGACATCAAATCCCGTTTAATGCCGGTCACGTTCCCGCCGTCGCCACGTCAGCCCGGACACTCCCGCTGCTGGGGTATAAAAGGCCCCTTCTCCATGATGAGCACACACACACACAGGTAGAGGCAGATGGAAGAACATCCACTGAAGCTCAGGAAAACACAGAGAGAAGAGAGAAGAGGAAGAAGAGGGCTCCAGCGTGAGGTTCTCTGGCGACCACTGAAGGAGAGAGAGTAAGAGAGAGAGAGAGAGAGAAATCGTGCAGCAGGGGAGTGGGGGAAGAGCAGGGAGTCGTAGCCTCTATTCAACCCCAACACTCCCCCTCGTTCTTTCTTCTTCCCCAGTTTCCAGTTCTTCTTCTTTCCCCCATTGTCTGTAGCTTGAGCTGGGACGTGCGTTGCAATGTATGCGGCCGGTCATGGCCATTTCTCTTTGTGAATGAAAGTAGCCTTTCTTGGTTCATTGTTACTTCCGTTTGCTCATGCCATTGTGTATGTTGATTATTTACTCTCTTCCCTCTCGCTAGTGTTTTGGGTTTTTTCTGTATCGATGTTTTCCCCTTGTGAGATCGGCTTGCCATGGCCCCCTTGATAAGGTCCCTTCTCCCACACTTGTTCTTTAAAAATTTTGGGTCACTACAGTTTTGGTCCCGATGTGAACTATATAATCGTCTGATCAGTCAGACGGCACGCACCAGGGCTTCCACAAAGCCCGCATAAACCATCACCTTGTGACTGGCATGCCCACGCACTTAATGAATGAATAAACACATCAAATAAGCTAATAAATGAATAAATACTAGTTTATTTAAAAAGTGCGTCCACAAGTCTGGCACGCCCGGTGGGACTGGAATTACCTTTCATCTCTTCGCCAGGATTAGAGGGCCCTACGGTCCCTTCTTGAAAGACTAATTGTTTAATTCGCAAATGCAGGACGTTTCCGAGGTCAAGTAATGGTGGTTACTTTTGGTCCCCTCATCGTGGAGAGCCATGCCCGAGAAGGCTACCTCGTCGTCCCCCTGCGCTACGGAAGCTTCCCTCCCATTTTCGGCTTCCCAAATTTCCTCGGGGTGGTGCTCGTCAACCTCATAGATGTGGACGCATCCGATGCTGCTGAAGTAGGCGCCCTCGCCCAGGGCACCGCCAAGACTGCTACTGGCCACCCCTCGACCCATGCTGGTAGCCGCACCCCAGTCAGGGCGCTGAGTTGCCTCGTGCACCATGCGTGTGCCACTATTGGCCCATCCCACCAAGGGCCGGCGTCGCGTCGGGGAAGTTGCCGTAGGGGCCGAACAGAGGCTGCTCCTTCTGGGAGGTTGATCTCAAACTCTGGCAAATCAATGATTGTCTACAGCATCCGAGTGCACCTAAATGGGCGAGGGGTGAAGCCAACCCCGAACCGGGTGATCCCTAACATGCCGGTGCGTAACTCCTTCTAGGCATTGACAGGGAAGCACAAGAAGAGGCCGAGCAAGCTTGAGAGGCTGGAAGATCGATCGACCTCTCGACCGGTGAAGAAGAAGAAGGTGTGGGTGCCCAAGGGTGCCCGAATTACTCTAACGGCTCAAGTGGAGCCAGAATGAGTCCACCAAGAAAGATGAAGAGTGAGGGGCCTGACTGGGCCAACTGATGCAGAAGACAACCCAGGGCCTGCTACCCCGCTACCGATGAGGGACGCTCGTCACCGGCGCCCTCGACACCAGCACAACGCCACCAGATCAAGGCATCCATCCCACCGGTCACATAGTGGTGACAAAGTCGTAGCACTCACCCCCACCCCTTTCCACTCACAGGAGGGGGTGAATGAAGTCATGAGGGCCTATTTGTATGGCCCAGCAATCACCCCACTCGGGCACCGAAGGCTGTTGCAAGCAATGGCCAGTGTCCCAGAAGAGAAAGAGCCTCGATCCCCACCAACTGCTGAGTCTAGAAACATGCCAGAAGATTGTCATCTGTCCCCAGCATGGGAAGAAGCATGACGGTGGAGGTCGGTCTTTGACAGGCTGACTCTCCCTAGGCAACCGAGCAGAAGGGCATCAAGAAAGAGTAGAGACATGAGGATCTACTCTTGCAACATGGCCGGGGTTTTCGGTCAATATGGGGCCTTACCCACGGAGCCCGAAGAAATGGCCAGGCTGGCCGAAAGACTAGGCCCCATCACTAGGAGAGGAAGGGCCGCAACTGAGGTAGTACAAGGCCGTGCCAATGATGTCACCCCTGAAGAATTCCTGACGGCCTTCGTCGCAAATGTCATCACTATCGGAGACACCAGCGGCATGCCATCTACCTCATCTGAAGAAGTTCCACCAGAAGAGAGAGGAAGTGCCCTGAGCTCTGTTTTGAATGACCCCACTGTGCTACTCATGATGCAATAGTATCAACAGGAGATTGAGTCATTGAAGAAGCAGTTGAGCGAGAGAAACTCCCAACCCTCTGACTCCAGACAGACTGAAGCACTGCCTGAAGTCCCTGGGGGCAATGGGCAGACAACAGAAGCATCTCCACAAGCAGCGACACCTTCGCCAGTACTCAACTACGGAGGAAATGCTCCTCCACCTTAGCCACAACCCACTCCGGCCTTCAACCTCCAAGGCTCCGTCGTCGCGCCCTAAGCCACGGTGTTGACCAAGCCATTGGCTCAGCTGGCCCACTTCTACCCAAGCCTGGCTAACCCAGCGGCCATAAGTAAGCTGATGCTGGAACAAATGTTAGAGATGAAGCTTGCGACGAGGGGTGATAGTGACCACGTCCCCTTCGAAGCGTACTGGGTACCCTATCTAGTGTACCACGCTGCCAAGAAGCTACCACCTGGCATCACCAAACCTCCAAAGTTTGAGAAGTTTAATGGTCAAGGATCTCCCAGGGAGCACATTGCCTACTATGTGAACGTCATGGGCGATCTCACCAGAGACGAGTCCTACCTCCTGAAGTTTTTCGGGTCTACATTAACGGGGCTCGCCTTCGAGTGGTACTCAGGCTTGCCCACAGGGTCCATCGTCAATTGGCTCGACATGCAGAAGAAATTTAAAGAGAGGTTTTACATAGCTGAATGAGAAGTCACCATGGTGGAGCTTTACGCCGCCAGACAAAGAGTCGATGAGTCCGCACTGTACTACATTAGAAGATGGAGGAACCTCACTGTGAGGTGCAAGCGCCCATTGTATCAGGAGGATGCGGTGCAGATATGTAAACAGAACCTGAAGAAGGAAGTCCTGGAAAGGATGATCGGCGCCGAGGTGAAGTCATTTGATCACCTAAACAATATCATGGCGGAGATCGTGGCCTTCCTAGCCCGGTACTCCTCCACCCCAACCACATCTGGCCAGAAAGCCCGGCAAATTAAGAAGAGGCCAATGCCACAGGAGGTTCATGCAGTGGACTTCAAGGCTTTTGAAAGGCAGAATGAGAAGGATAAAGAAGTGGCCAAACCCGCCGACCGGCGAGGTTTTGCTTTTTTTATACATATATTCATTAATGACCAGCTTTCTGCGAATAGAAATGGCACCCTGACCCTGGGCATCCATAGGAATGAGCGGCTGGGATCTGATCATGAATTAAAACAGTGATGATTTTTTTTGGTTAAATTAATGGACTGACATATATTTATTTTTTTTATGTTGCAGGGGCTGATACAGACCCGCATCTCCTGGGTCCAGGTGCAGGCTGCCTATGAGGGACTGCCCGCCTTTCAGAGGACTAGAGTGGAGGCGATGGGGTTCGGTCCCTTTCTCAGCATCGAGTCGATACGTCCCGATTTGATCCTGATCCAAGTACTAAGAGAGAGGTGGGACAGAGCTAGCCGGGCCTTTCTAATGCCATGGGGACATATGGTGCCGACCCTAGAAGATGTCACCAGAATTACCGGGCTGAGGTTCGATGGCGAGGCAGTGAGCGAGGTGACTATTCCAGATTATGGTGATCTAGCCCAGAGATTGCTAGGCATAGACACAGTTTATGAGCCCCCATGTAGGATGATCTGTCGCACTAACCTGACAAGAGTCATGGGGTTGGGAGATGCTCGGCAGAGGTCAGGAGAGTCTTTGGCAGAGTATGTAGACAGGCTGATCGTGAGAGCTCGAGCCACCTACTGTCAGGACCCGGCTCAGAGGGAGAGGGTAGACATGGATCTCTGGCGGTTCTTGTTCCTGATGCTTTGGAGATTACTACTTGGATCGAAGGGTGATGACATAAACTGTAGATTCTTGAGTGTGCTGGAGGACCTGGAGGGAGTAGGGAGGTATGCTTGGGGAGCCGACCTGCTGGCGCACTTGATAGCCGACCTATCCACGGGGACAGGTCGTGAGACGACGGTCAGTGGTTTTTCTCCTTTTCTTCAGGTATGCATGTTTCTTTTTGTCATTTCATTTTTAGTTAAATGCTTATGATGGTTATGATTATGTTTATGCATGTGACTAAAGAAATGCTAATGAATGCAAGTGTAGAGCCACCTATATATGCCCATGGATCGAGTTAGCCCCCAACCTAGAGACAAGGCTGCTTACCCGCTAGCACACCATTGGCTTCCATTGGTGACTGGAGCCCCCCACGCCTACGAGCTCACGGTAGTAAGACGGGAGTTCCGAGACTTCCTGCCTTCGCTGGTACGTGTACGAATATGATGCATTCTATTCTTATTTCCTTATTTCCTGTTATGAAAACGTGATAATATGATGTGCAACAAGTTGTATGGAGACCATACGTGGCGATGCCTGATGAGGGCCAGCCATGGGTCGTAGCGGGCCGACCTCGCTTTGGGCGTGACATCTGGGTTCACTGCCTTAACGAGATCGAGCCGCTACGGCTTAGTCTGGTGATGAGGACTCTTGGGCTGCACCAGGAGTGGGTTGAGGCAGCTGAGCCTCGTGGGATTGGGAGAAAGACTCGAGGATAGATGACCCCAACCGACTGGCGGCTACGATTCCCAGAGCAGTTTGTTGACTGACAGTGAGGCAGGCTCCTAGTCGTCTCCCATGCCCCAGACAGCTCAGTATACCTACAGCGATATTGGGAGACATACGCAGGCCGGCCCCAGATGAGGCTGAGAAGGGTATGTATGAATGCTTTCTAAATTTAATTTACATGCTTCTGAGATTATGCCACTAATGAATGGCTTATGCAGGATGCGCGTGATGTTGCGGCTATGAACCTACATGCCCGTCTCCATAGCCTGGAGGCCCAGCTAGCGACCACGCGGGCGGATCTGGAGACTTTGGTAAGTATATGACATGAATGATATCTAAAGTTTTGATGTTTAACCACTGACAATCTCAATAAATGCAGTGTGCCTAGTAGAGAGCGGCAGCAGGAGGGACAGGAGGCGCCTCTAGCTCGAGAGACCCGACTACCGAGAATACCACGCTCGAGGAGAGACTAGCTGGAGCGGTAGCACGGGCTGAGGCAGCAAAGTGTGACCTGGTTGAGCGGGTAAGCATGATAATTTCAAGCTTATTTCAAAAAGATAGAATTGGAACACGAGGCTGATAATGTGTTTGCAGGTTGTAGAGTTGTAGGCGGCTCTTACTAGGGCTGCTCGGGCTGGGGCTGAGCTGGAGATCTGCGATCGTCGGATCACGGAGCTAGAGGAGGAGGTGAGGAGGTGTCGAGAGACGGAGGTGAGTAACACACATGCTTTCTTTTAAAAGATTTCTGTTATGCCCCGGTCTGTTTTGACGAAGATCTTGAATGAAAAAGTCTTGAGTTCAGTTTATATGATTTCCATTTATACATACTTGATGAATGTGGGGTTTGAATCATGAAATGAATGTTGATCAATTTAAGTCATGTTAAAAGGAGCTTGAGAATGTTAAATGTTGAAAGAGTTTGGTTGTAAATTGCACAGACCTCATTCTGCTTCGCACGGACTTTGTGCTTCACTGCACAGACTTTACTCAACATTGCACAGACTTTGGTGATTCATTGTACGGACCCTGTGCAGCAATTGCACCGGCCTGGTCATCTTTGCACAGACCTTACTGTGCATTGCACTGACCTGGTCATCTTTGCACAGACCTTACTGTGCATTGCACCGACCTTGTTAACTCTTTGCACAGACCTTGTTCTATCTTTGCACCAACCCTATGAATCAGTTTCACATTCACTGCACCGACCTGCTCATTCATTGCACAAACCTTCTTTATACTTTGCACCTACCCAACCTTCTCTTTACATCAACTATGGGTTCTCTTTGCACAGACTTTATACATTGGATTGAAAGGATGCATTGAGTGATTCTCTTGATGTGCATTGATTTGAGGATTTCAATTGCTACGATGGCAACTATGATGAACTTCTTTCAGGCCTAAGCCGTAGGGATGGCCCTAGGATGTCGATTCCCCACCGAGCGAAGGGATACGGCTCAGTAAGGGTGACGAGCTCCAAGATAGGCTGGTGGACCAGGAGGTCGAAGCGTTGGCTTCGGTCGCATTTTTACACGTAGGCCGAGCAGTCACGCTGAAGAGTGAGCCACCAGTAACCCTAGCAAAGTAAGATCCTGGCTAGCGATCTTCCTCCTTAATGCGCGCCGCAGATGCCTTCGTGAACTTCTTGGATTGCTCGACTGGCTTCATCGGCGCCGAGGCATTTGAGAAGGGGACCGGAGGAAGACCTACGGTACAAGCCGTCGTCTTGTATGATGAAGCGTCAGGCTTGGTACTTCAATCTTCAAGCTTCGCGATGGTCGGGGGGCTATTGGGAGTCCCAGAGCCAGGATATGTAGGGGGTCCGCCAGTCACTCGGGGGTGCCGGGTCAACGATCATGAGCTCAGATTCAATGCTTAATCGCTCTAGCTCCTCAAGGAAGACCAATCGAGTACCTTCGGGTCTGAGAGAGGAGGCCAGACGAGAAAGGGCGTTCGCCCAGGAGTTTTCCTCCCGAGCTATTCGGACTACCTTAAAACTCTCAAATAGTTGGGTCAGCCCTCTGACCATTTGGAGGTACTTGATCATTGGCGATTCCCGAGCTTCGTAGTCACCGTTGACCTGGCTGGTGACCAATTGGGAGTCAGTGTGGATCCTGACTCGCTCGACCCCTAGTCATCGCGCCATCCGGGCTCCTGAGATGAGGGCCACATATTCAGAGGCATTGTTAGATGCCGGGAAGTCAAACTTCAAGGCATACTGTAGCTCTGCCCCTTCGGGCAATTTAAGGAGGACCCCATCGCCGTTTCCAGTCGAGTTGGATGACCCGTCAATGAACAAGTCCCAAGTGGGCCCAGTCGTGCATGGGAGGGTTTCCTTGATCGGGACAGTGCTCTCTGCGATGAAGTCAGCGAGGGCTTGTCCCTTGATAGCCGAGCGGGGGCGGTAAGAGATATCGTAGGCCCCAAGCATGATGGCCCACTTGACGAGGCACCCTGAGGCTTCAGGGTGGGAGAGAATCTTCTTCAGGGGTTCGCCGGTTAACACGATGATGGAGTGCGATTGGAAGTAAGGCTGGAGGTGCTTGGCCAAGGTTACCGATGCTAGCACGAGTTTCTCGATTGCAGGGTACCTTCTTTCGACCTCGTTAAGCACCTTACTGGTGTAGTAGACTGGCCTCTCGACTCCCGCGTCGTCTCGGACTAAGACCGAGCTTACTGTAGAAGGAGTCACTGAGAGATAAAGGTCCAATGCTTCGCCCGAGACCAATTTTGATAGTACCGGGGGAGAGGCCAGGAATCCTTTGAGTTCTATAAATGCCTTCTAACATTCCTCATCCCAAGCGAACGTGACAGACGCCATTTTGGGTCCCCTCAGCAATTTGAAGAAGGGTAGGCATCATTCGGCCGCCTGGGATAGAAAATGATTGAGCGCCACGATGCACCCAGTAAGGAGCTGGACGTCCTTGACGAAGGTGGGTGGCCGCATGTTCAGGATGGCCTAAACCTTGTCACGGTTGGCTTCAATCCCCCGCTGAGTCACTAGGAAACCTAAAAATTTTTGGGACCTGACTCCGAAGGCACATTTAGTGGGGTTGAGCTTCATGTTGTACTTCTGGAGGGTGTCGAAGGTCTCAGCTAGGTTGGCGAAATGATCTTCGACCTTAGGTGTTTTGACGAGCATATCGTTGATGTAGGCCTCGATGTTCTGATCGAGTTATCCCTCGAAGATGTGATTGACCAGCCATTGATATGTTACTTTGGCGTTCTTCAACCCGAACGGCATCCGGGTGTAGCAGTGTACGCCGAAGTCGGTGATAAAGGTGGTCTTCTTAATGTCTTCTGGGTCCATCTTGATCTAGTGGTAGCCAGAGTACGCATCTAGGAAATTGAGTAGCTCGTTGCAGAGGTTGAGTCGATGAGCTGGTCGATGCTGGGCAGCGGGTAGCAGTCTTTTGGAGTGGCCTTGTTAAGGTTAGTGAAGTCCATGCACATTCGCCATTTTCTCGAAGCTTTTGGCACTAAGACGACATTAACGAGTCATGTTGGGTAAAGGACTGGACGGAAGAGGCTGGTTCCTCTCCCCTTGATGATTTGCTCTCTTATGACAGTCTACTTCTCCGGGGAGTGTTTTCTCCTGCACTGCTGAACAGGCTTCACCGATGGGTCGATGTTAAGCTTATGCATGACTATCTCCCCAGGGATCCCGGGAAGTTGATCATCCGACCATGCGAAGACTCGGATATACTCGACAAGGAACTTCTTATATTGCTCTTGTACGTCGGGTGGTAGGTCAGCTCCAATCTTGACTCCTAGGGTTGGGTCACCTTTGAGGAAGACCGTTAACAACTCACCGCTAGGCTCGGATGTTGTCGGTCCCTCTTCGGTTCCCCCAGTCCCTTTATTTTTCCCATCTGGCCTTATGGCTTCAACCGAGATTATATAGCACCTTCTAGTCATTGCCTGGTTATCCCGGATTTCCCCCACACCATTTTTGGTGGTGAACTTCATCTTTTGGTGATAGGTAGAGGGCGTCGCTTTCGTTCGGCTGAGGATGACTTGACCGAAGATGGCGTTATAAGCCATCATTCCCTTAATCACGATGAAGTCCGCCATAACCGTGACGATTTTGGGTAGGGTGCCGATGGTGACTGGTAGGCTCAGGGCTCCCTCGGGATAGGTTGCCTGGCTGTTGAACCCACAAAGGGGGGTTCGAATCGGGCGGAGTCTAGATAGATTTTCACCCATCTTGAGGAAACATTCATAAGAAAGTACATCAGGGGCACTACCATTGTCAACTAAGATCCTATCCATGTTATAATGGTTTATTGTAGCCGATACCATGAGAGCGTTGTCGTTTGGGGTAGTTGTCCATTCTAGGTCTTGGTCAGAGAACACCAGGGCCTGTTGTTCGCTCACCTGCGGGGTTTTTGGGACCTCAGAGGCCCAGCTCGTCCGCTCGGCATGACACTTCCTTCCTCGGCTGCTATCTCCGCCTGATGCCGCACCACTAGCAATGACGTTGATGTGGACTCCCCGGGGGAGATTGTTAATTTTCTCATGGGCAGCTGCGTCCTTCTTTTGCTTAGTCACATACCGAGATAAGTGCCCCTGATGGATGAGAGGCTCGATCTCATCCTGGAACTAATGACAATCGCCGATATGATGGCTGTGGTCGCTGTGGAACAAACAATGCTTGCGGCGGTTGCGGTGCTTTGTCTTCATAGGCTCAGGGTGGTGGAGGAGGCACGAGCCCTTGATGTCCTCATAAATCTCGTAGACAGGGGCGGTTAGAGGAGTGTACCAGTCATATTTTCAAGAGGGCTCCTTGTGGTCTCCATCACGGTTCCTCCTCTTGCCCAGGCCAGAGCCAGAGCTAGAGCCAGAGCCTTGCTCGGCTGGTCTCCTCTTGTCCCCCTCCCGACCCAAGCCCGTCATGCTGTGACAGGCGCTGAGGACTTTCTTGCACTCTATGTGACGCAGGGCCGGGGTCACTAACTCAGTGAGGGAGGTAGGGGGATGAAGCACCACCTCGCACCGGAGGTTCTCGTCATGGGAGCCTCCGATAAGCGCAGTGATGGCCGAGGTAACATCTAGGTAGGGGATATGTAGGGCCTCCTATTTAAACTGGTTAATGTAGGCCCGGAGCCTCACCCCCTGTTCTTGTTTGAGGGCCAATAGTCCCGCCACTGACTGGGGAGGACCACTATCGGTGAAGCTTTCTTTGAACACTCGCCCAAACTGTCGGAAGTCATGGATGCTGCCTGGGGCGAGGACTCGGAACCATGCCTAAGCACCCTAGACTAGGGTGGTCATGAACGCTCGACACTTGATGGCGTCGGACGGCCCATGTAGGGTCATTAGGGCGTCGAAGCTGTCATAGTGGTCGGCCGGGTCTCCCTAGCTGTCGTATGCCTTGAAGGTTGGAAGCAAGATCCTGGAGGAGATCTTGACCTTCAAGACATGGTCGGAGAATGGGGATTGCTCCACATCCTCTACAGTAGAGGTCTTCTATAGAGCGCAGAGGGCACGTTCTTGTTCTGTGAAATGCCTCTCGAAGTCTCACAGCTGGAGGGACAGCTCTAGTTGTCGTTGGACCGAGGGGCTATGGTGGCACTCCTTTAGGTTGCCCCGGTGCCCCTCGGGGGCCTCGATCTCTGGGAATAGCTGATGCGCTCTGGACTTCTCCCTCCTCTAGGTGGAGGAGGCTTCCTGCTCTTGGGGAGGGGCGTACGATGGTCCTCTTGACTGGTTGCGGATGAGCCGTCACCCTCGGAGGGTGAAACGTCCCCCGACGATTTGTAGGGAGGCATCCCCACAGGGGGGGTGATGTGACACTAACTATTCCTCGGACCTAGCAAGCAAGTGCAAACAGAATGGCGGACTCACTCGCGTGGATTTACTCGAGAAGCGCACACCCGGGTCAGTAGGTGGACCGGTGATGGGGATGAGGGTCCGAAGTGAGACCTCACTGTTCTGGGGTTTGGCTAGCTTGTTGCTGAACCCCTAAGGGTCTGGGACGCCCAATTTCACAGGCGGCCAGCACGCCAAGGGCGTGGGATGTAAGGGATTGCTCTCACCTCGCTCCACGGTGGTCACTCGATGTATGGAAAGTTGGAACGGGCACTCACTCGCCGTCCGACGGGCAACCAGAAATAATACTAAGCTAAGCAATGATAAAACCAGCAGAGGAGAGTGACCCGAAGCTCACCTGATCGGCGTGAAGATGTCGATCCCAGCTGGAGACGAGGGCGAGCGAGGAGTGTGGGTTCCCCGCACACTGCACCGATGTAGCTTCCCCTATTCAGATTAAACAAGCACTACTCCCCACACAGGGGGGTTAGACTAGGGGAGGGAAAATTAAGGATTACATCAAAACTACCTCCGCACAGGGAGGGACGCTAAGTCGGCCAGGCGGGGAGGGGAGAATTGCTAAGTCAGTGCCGGAAGTGCACTTCTCCGGTTCTATCCAGTTCTGGAACAAAAGGATAGGGGGCCGATGCAGATGCCGCTGTGCACGCCCCCAAACTCGGAAGTCACCAAAATTGGTGCTGGTTCGTCGCTATCAGACCCTGGTACGCTGGAGAATTTTCGTGGATGGACCCGTCGTCGCCACCAGCCGGGGTGGCTCCTAGAACAGGCTCTCTGCACTCTAGCTCAGGCTGATCTCAGGGTGTAGCAGTAGCTGGTTATAGCCGCCACGGCCACTCCCGAAGTCCGATCGTGGCGGGACCAAGTCGAGGATGACCGTGGGCAAGTCTTCTTCGAGTAGCAACTAGAGAGAGCACCAGACAATGTCAGGGTAGAGAGGGGTAGCCAGTTGAGTGGGGAGGGGTAGAGTCTGGTCCTGGGTGACTTATTCTGCGCACCTGGGGGAAGAAAATTGGTAGATGCTCCTCCAAATGCCGAACGGGATGTCGCCTTTTTCTGATGGAAGCCGATTGGTTGTAGAAGACCTCAGCCGAACGGCGCCTTTAGTAGTGGTGGGGTGCGACCGTGGGAGCTCCAGAAAGTCACCTCAGGTCACCCACTAGTCTGGATCTGTGTAGTCGAGGGAGATCGGACCTCCCGGATAGCTAGGAAGTCCAATGCTAGCGAGGCAACCACAGCGACGAAGCTATCTCGATGAGCTTTCTGTCGATATATGGTATGTCTTCAGATGATGCTGAATGACTCCGGGATAGGATCTGCAACTCAGGCCTTTGCTGCTGCCTGCGAACTGGATAGGGTATAGTGGTGGAAGGGGATGATAGTGGGGAGATGTGGAGAGGGGAATGGGGTAGGAATGAGCTGGGGCATCTCCTGACTATTAGGGGGGTCAATGGGGGGTCCAACCAGGCTATGAGAGATTTTCTATTTAAACCCCTTAACCCCACTCTCTCTCCCCATTCTCTCATTCTCCCTCTCTCTTCTCTTTCTCTCCCCCTCTCTCCCGGGTGGCCGACAGTGGCGGAGGAGGGCTAGACGGCAAGGTGGTGAGGCGAGGAACGAGGAACGGGTCGAGGATCAAGGGTCGGTGGTGCGTGAAAGCTCAGTTGGGCATTCGTGAACCAGCGAGGGTTTCGCGACATTTTCTTCGCGGATCAGCATCCACAGTGTGCAGAATCTTCGGTGGAGGTAGGGAGATGGACCCCCAACTCGTGTACTTCCTTTCTTACGATTTTGATAGGCCGTGGTGAGCCAAGCAGACTTATTTGAGTATTTTGGAAAAATCCATATTTTTGGGGACTGAGCCAGATCTAGCGATTTAACTACGATTTTGGGGTTTGAATGAGTCCTCTCGGTGCTAGAGAGGTTGGGGATGAGTTTCCCCATGTTTTCCTCTTCGCATGGGCGTGAATAGGGCGTGGAATGGAGTTTTTCACCGAATTCACCATTTTCAGTTTCCAGAATAGAGGCGGTCTTAACAGGAACCGCCACTAGGCAGGATGGCCCTCAGGGAGGCCGTCATTCATTCGTCTTACCATGTTTTGGTTCACGGTCTTGCGATAGACCACCAGGTGGCTTAGCAGTCATGGGGAGACTGCCAAGCAGGGACAAGCGGCCTGGGGATGATCACTTGGGTCTCCCTTATGTCAGTTCGATCCTAGCGGTCACGTGATAGACTGCTACTTAGCCTTGCGGTCTATAGGGGACCGCCAGGATGTGGCTTGCGGTCAGGGTGAGACCGTTTCCTGGGTTTGAGTCACATGAAGTTTGAAAGCATAGCGGCCATGTGACTGACTGCTAGGTGACACCTAACGGTCAGGCAATGGACTGCCATGCTTGGTTTTACGATCTGGGAGCGACCGCTGAGTTCAAGAGGTGTCTGGGGCTATGCGATCCTGGCTAGACCGCCATGCTTGGCTATGCGGTCCTAGCCAGACTGCCAAGCTCTGGGACGGCCCAGGGAGGACCGCCTCTTGGCTTTCGTGTTTGCCGTGCCCATTTAAGCATTGTGTTGGTCTCCGGTCGACCCAGTTGTGACCCAGTGGTCAACTTTCAGCCTAGTAAGTGTCCTGGGCACCCCGGAGATTTCGTGTCCATATTTTAGGGTGTCTGGAGGTACCGTGTTACCTCGATTAGCATGCCTGTGGGTTTGAGAGTCTGGGTGACTCCATGTGTTCCAGACTTTTGTGTTATGCTTGATCGAGTCACCATGTATCGGTGTGAGTGCAGTGAGGTTTGCCCCGCACATCATGGGTTTCTTCGGAAGGTGGTTTCCGAGTGGGCCATACGTAAGGCCTTGGATTGCGAGTCCAATCACCCAGCCTAGGGCTGGAGGTTTCTTACTTTTCCCTGGGATTGGGAATCGGCTTGGCAGCTTGTGAGCTACCTTGGGAATCATGCTTCTGTGTTTTCTGCCTGGGCTGTGTGTGTGGCCTGTGGACTGTGAGTCCCATTTACCCAGCCTGGCGCTGGAGGTTTTCTTGGTTCCCTTTGTGAGGGAATGGTCCCGACAGTCATGAACTGCTCGTTAGTCATCATGCCGAGGTTTCTAACCCTAGGGTTAGGGAAGATTAACAGCATGGCACCGTTCGGTGCAATGGTCTTGACCTCGAGTCTTGTGACTCAAGGATCGTTGGATTTAGTGAGTCTAGAGGACTGTCTAGAGTCCAGGGGCTTAGGACCAGTTGATTCTTCATGACTTTCGCGTAGGGTGCATGCGTGGTTCTCAGAGTTTCTCCTCAGAGAGTGGTCACATCAGTGACTCTCCACTAGTTGTAGCCTTTCGACACGCGTGTGGTCCCACCAGGGAGTGGTGGCGAGGCTACTCGAGAGAGACGGTTTTACGCTAGTTGCCGTGGGCCTCCTACTGTGGCGGCTCGAGTCTGGGCCAGGAGGAAGAACCAGCTAGAGGGCCTGACGTAGCGCAGTCAGTCAGTGTGTGCACATGTGGTCGGAGACTTCGGACACGTGCTTACGAGCACGACCCTGACTAGACCCTTGTAAGTGTTACTCCTGTGTGTGTCTCAGTTTTCGCCTAGGGCGAGTAGGGAGACACTGCGACGTGCTATAAGTCCTTGGGGGACACGTCCGACTGTGCTTCTGGTGGGTAGGTACTCCTGTCACGTGAGTCGTGACTCTCCTATTTTCAAGTTCTATTTCCCATCTGCGAGACGTGACTTCTGGACCATTCCAGCGTGTTTTCCCGAGGTGGTGGTCAGAGATGCTAGTAGGGATTATCGAGGCCTCGCCGTGCTAGTGTGGGACTGTCTGGTCTCGGTTGGTCGTGCCTGTGTAGGCAGGCTTCCGTGGCAGGGTTGCCGTGAGTGTTTCCTCGGTAGGTCGGGTGTTAGAGTGGTCTGGTTCCCGATTGTGAGATTGGAATTTTCCCTTTTTTGTTGCTGGTAGGAATAGCCATACTGCTGTGAGTTATTTGCCTCCACGGTTTAGTATGACTATCCCCTTCCTCATCATTGTACTCCTTTCGTCGTTGTTGTTACTTAGCTAGCGTAGCTTTCCTTTCCATCGTTATTTTCTCGGTTGGGGTTCCGCAGGACCCCTACTGAGTCTCTATTTAGAGACTCATCCCTACTTTTCAGGTGCGGTGGTTCTTCCTCCAGGTTTGAGGGCATTGCGTAGAGGTCCTTAGCTGCCAGCTCACCGGGCCGAGTGTTCACTTGGCATGTGGTACATTTTACAGCTTTAGACTGTACTTTTATTGGACTGGACTTTGTTGTAGTTAGTTCGGACTTGGGATACAACCTAATCAACAATATACTAAGTCCAGGATGTGCACGGGGTTTGACTTCCACAGACCTTGTGAAGGCATGCAAGGACTTGAAGGGTAAAACGTGTACGGACTTATGATGCAACCCAATACCAATCAGCCTAAGTCCAAAATGTGCACGGGGTTTGATGTGCACGGACATCACATAGTACACGGACTTGGTTTAGTCAAAAGTTGCACGGACTTTAGTGTGCTCTGACCTTGCTACAGTATGCATGGACCTTGCTACAGTTTGCATGGGCTACAGACACACAAGATGCATGGACTTATTAACATGTCATTGGAACATGCATGGACCTCGACTCAACCTGAATGCAAATATGCATGGACATTGCAACACATGCACGGACTTGAAGGTTGAAATATGCAAGGGGTTATGGACATGCATGGACTTTAACAAAGTGCACGGGGATGTATGTGCACAGACTTGGACAATACTACAGCATGTAGATACAAGACGTGCACTGGTCATGCACGGAGTTTGATTTTCTTCTAATGAAAATGTGCTCAGACTTCAAATAGAAAAAGTGCATGGACATAAGAATGCAAGTGGACAACGTGCACGGACTTGGTGAAATGTGCACGGACTTTGACCAAACATCGTGCACAGACTTGTTGAAATGTGCAGAGACGTTGAGTTGCTCGAACTTCAAACAGAACATGCACGGACTTGCATTGGATGCAGTGTGCATGAAGTACTGTGCAGAAACTGTACAAGCACGGACTTTATGAAAGTGTGCACGATCTTCGTGAAGCAGAGTCAAAATGTGCATTGACTTAACAAGTGTGTGCACAGACTTGGAGTGTAGGTTGTGCATCAAATGCACAAACCATGCACGAACTCTATGTGCATTTTGAAGACTCTGCACGAACTTTAGAAAGTGTGCATGGACTCATGTTCTAGGCCAAGGCCAGAACATGCCTGGATTTTGTGATTGTGCTGACACATGCACAGAGTCAATAAGATGAATCATGCACGGACTTGGCAGGCGACATACACAGACCCAAACATGCATGGAATGTGCACAGACTCATGTTTTTAGCCAAGGCCAGAACATGCATGGACTTGAACAAATTCAAACCTCCTAAATGCACTGACAGACCTTCTATAAACAATGACTCTCCTAAATGCATGCACAGACTTGTAGCAGCAAATGGAACAGGCAGCACTAATCATGCATAACCATTGGTGACTCAATCAAGACCTAATTATTCAACGAAAGAAGTGGCTCAAGGAGTTGCTATCATCAAATCATCAAAATAACACTCCATCATAAGTTGCTATCATCAAAACAACACTCCATCATCAAAGCCCAGGGGACACAGCAGTCCTTGTAATACCCAGGATCATTCGGATTGGAATCTGAGAGCTTTCAGAGTGCTTTCGTGGGTCCCGAGTCGAGTTTGACCTTTTAATCAGGTTTCCAAACTGTGTTATCTTTGGAACCCCGTGGAGAGTGAACCGTTAAGAGTTCAGACTCCGGGACACTACAAGTGCATTGTGCTCTTTCCAAGGATTGCGGTGACTATTTTTTCACATTTTTTTGATTTTTTTGAAATTTTAGGTCAAAAATTGGATTATTGTTAAGTCAGTTTAGAGTCGGTTCCTAGTCGCGGTCTTGCGACCGACCACCTTCTTGAAGTGACAGTCAGGCAAGGACCGCAACCAGGAGGTGGTAACAAGATTTTCGGGGGTAGCCTGCAGATGGCGGTCTTGCCCTGACCGCCTTCTGTAGGAGGCGGCCTTGAGGAGACGGCCTTCTGCAAGTGGCGGCCTCCTAGAAAACCGCATTATGCCTATCTTATGTCAGTTTCGATGTTCGGGGTTTCCTATCAGATGGCGGTCTAGCCATGACCGCCACCTTCAAGAGGCGGCCCTTTGAGGTCCGCCACCTACAAGAGGCGGCCTTCTAATGACCACCTCCTGCCTGTTCATGCCCTACAAGTGGCAGCCCTACTGAAGACCGCCACTTGGCTGGCCTATCAGGTAGCGGCCATGGGATGACCGCCACCTGTTCTAGGTGTTCTTTTCATGTCGGTTTGGCTTTCGATTGGTTTGGTTTTGACCCCTTGTTTAGCCTTTGGTCTCACGGGTGTCTTGGATGTCCCATGAGGGCTGTGACCGTGTGTTTGGGTGTCTGGAAGTACCGTGGTATCGAGTATCACGCTCGTGTTATTTTGAGAGCCTTCTTAAGAGTTGACGTGGTCTTCGGTCAACCTAGTGTGACCGAGTGGTTGACTTCTGACCTCGTGAGTGTCTCAATTATCCCGTGGGGATTGAGACGATGTTTTTGGACGTATGAGGTATCACGTTACCTCAATTTACATGTCCGTATGAGTTGAGGGCTCGAGTGACCCTCGTGCTCTATGTTTTCTCATCATGCGAAATTATGAGCCTGACGAGTGGCCTAGGGGGCGAGGACTTATGTTTTGCCATGATTTTTGACCCAGGGACTCAGCTGATTTGATGGCATGTTATCACTTTGCATGACGATCTTGACCCGAGTTGTGTGACTCAAGGATTATTATTTCAGTAGGTCTAGTTGAGTGTCCTGAGTCTGGCGGCTGTACGCTGCCTTGTGTTCAATGGTACATGCGACAGGTACATGCATGGCCTGTCTGTACTTCAGAGTTTTCTTCAGAGAGTCTTTGTGTCTAGTGAGCCTCCACTACTCGTAGCATGACGACACTTCGTGTCGGTCCACCTAGGAGTGGTGGCAGGGTAGTCCCAGTAGGGACAATTTTTAGGCTGGTTACCGAGGGCCCCTTTACCTTGCTGTTGAAAAATAACACAGTAACGCGCTAAAACAGCAGGCAGTAGTAAAGCAGGAAAAGCTACACTAGAAAGTTGTAAAGAAGAGGAAGCAAGAGTAGGGAATAGGTAACGGAAGAGGGAAGAATCCGTACCGACAAAACACGACTACCGAGAGGACCTCGGCCCCTAAGCTACTCCAAGCAACGACAGAAGGCTAACCCCGAACTCGAAAGGTCAGGAGTTACCAATCTGTCGACAAGCACACAGCATAAGACAAAGGTCCACGAGACCAGAGAACAAGCCTAGAAAAGATCTAGACAGACATAGACACAGACTCTAACGCACACACGACTCGATTATCATGCATGCTTTCCTAGATACAACTGCATACCCGACTAGAATGTCGTGCATAGAACGAGATGCTGACATCGGGCAAGGCCAAGAGAGGGCTAACTCGGAAAGGTCATGGCGCACGCGAAATACGAGAGTCATGAGTCACGTGATGGAAGCACCTCCTCACTAGAAGAACAGTCAGCTGCGTCCACTGACGTCTTATCCTACACCTCAAGTACCTCTCTATGGATGCCTGGAACGACGGAGACTTAGGTACACACTGAACAAGAATAGGAACTATAGTAACGAGTGACTAGTCAGGGTCATGCCTGTCGGCGCAAGTCCTAACGCCCCTGACCACGTGTGCATACACTGGCTCTCGCCTAAGCCAGGCCTCTAGATAGTATTAACCTCCGTAGGACGCTACGGTTGGACCAGGGCCCATGGAACTAGCTTAAAAACCGTATCTCAAGAACTGCCACGCGACCACTCCCAGGTGGGCTGACACGTCGTAACGTGCTGTCAGGCTACGACTAGTGGAGGCTCACTAGACACAGACTCCAAAACAAGAGTGTTGGAGTACAGACAGGCAAGAAAGTACTATCACACATACTACGAAGTAACAAGGTAGTACACTAACCGTCGACAGACACAGGACAAGGCGACTAGACCTGAAACTACAACGATCCCTGAGTCTCACGACTCGAAGTCAAGATCGTCGCACAAAGTGGAACGAGCTGCCAGTCGGTCTAATCCTAAGCTAGAGGAAACGATACAATTGCAGGAAATGACTCACGGAGTCCTGAGGGAACACGAAAAACCCTCAGCACACTTGGACATGCAAACTGAGGTAAGACGATACCTTGAGGCATCCAGAACTACTGTCTCGGGCTAGACAGAATTACCAAGACACACACAAGGTTACCTGTCAACCACTGGGTCACATCGGGTTGACCAGAACCCGACAATGACACACAGACATGACACCATACACAAGCACTCCTAGCCATCTCATTATGGTCATAGCCCTCATAGGATGGCAACAGACATCCACGGGTCACGGGCAAACCACAAGGTCAAGCCAAGACAAGCAAAAACTGAATCGAAGGGAAAATGACACTCTGAGCATAAGTGATCCATCACTCGACCGCTAGGCAAACCAAGCAGTCAAGGAAGAGCCGCTACGCACACAGAGACAAGGACACTAGCAGTCCTAGATTGGGTCGTTAAGGAACTGTAGCAGTCAAGAGGTAGACCGCACTCAGTCAACCTTGAACCGACCTATCTATTTAGACCACCCGACAGACTCATGGACACTAGCAGTCCAAGCCAGAACCGCTAGAGACACCACCCTAATCAACCTAAACGTCTGACACTAGTCAAATGGGACACACACATGGACAAGCAGACACGGGACAGACCATCACGGTCAACAAACACAACAACGGATAGAACTCACTGTGCGGTCACCAAGGGGTCGCTTAGAGAACTGGACGGTCTGAGGGGGACCACCCAGGCCAACCGACGTACTACAGTAGCTCGGTCAAATCAGGTCCGAACGGTTAGGCACTGACCACTCAAGGACACTGGACGGTTGGGGGAAAGTTGCCCCACGAATCGCCAGAAAACTGTTGACCCAAGGTCAACCATGCAAAGCAGTCAAGCCCTGGCCGGTCAACGCATCGGGAAAATGGCACGGCTAGACACCGGTCGCTCAGGTGGACTGGATGGCTCACACCAGGCCATGCCATCCACTGGGCGGTCTATCGCGATACCATGCAGATGCCCAACCAACCTAGACTAAACGGTCCAAAACCAGCTACGCTAAGCCCTACACGGTTACTTTTAAACCGTGTAGGTGTCACAGCGAACAAACCATGGGATCGGCCCGATCGTGACCTTCTCACTCCCCGTTCGTTGCAAAATGAAGGGGATACAACCATAACGATGATATACAACACATTGACTCCGACGGGAGTCGAATCAGCTAAGAAACGGCAAGAAACAGACGATTTCTTCAAATCAACCCAAGTGGAACCACCGGACTTCTCGGCCTCCTAATGGTCCCGAATGACCGCTAATTGACATGAAATTAGTGACTATGGAACGCTGACATTCCAGGGAGTTGTTTGACACCAGCTGATCTAAAAATCGTCGCCATTTTTCGGTGAACCCTACGAACTTCACAAAACTATGATTTTACCTAAACGAGCCCAAACTCGCCCAATTTAGTACTGAACGACGTGAAACTGCAGGCAAAATGTGCAGGAGAAGTAGGTGATCCGTCTCCCTACCTCCACCGAAGAAATCGTGCGCCGAAGCGACTAAACCACACCGAAAACCACCGAATCATGAACCGCACCTTCTCAGAATCCACCGAGGGATCGCGCTACGCCATGCTTAATCCGTCGTCCCATCACGCATCCCGATCACTCCAATGCGTCCCCACCTTGGCCACCTCTCCATGATCGCACGCCCCACATTGAACGGCATAGAGACGAGAGAGAATGAGAGAGCCAAATGGAGGTATAATTTCTGAGAGCTACATGGCTTTACAGGTAGGCCATAGTGGCTGAGGTACAATGGGTACAAGCCACGGGACAATTTCGACACGGTGGTCGGTCCCCGGGTCAATGCGTGACAACGCGGATACCCGCGTATTTTTACAGAGGGTTCCTCTCATAACGTGGGCTGTGTCTGCTCCGCCAAATGGGGGCTTGCAACTGGATGACTGGTGAAAGCATCGGACTGGTGTCTGGGCGAGGGTCGATCACAGCTCAGGTCGAGTGGTCAGATATGGCCTCGTGACTGCGGGGAAGCGTGATGTCATGTGCGTGCATGGTTGCACCCTTGTCATAGCGTCTCGCTCGTGGTGGGGATAGACTTGTGTGTCATGGTGAAAGACCATGCGAGGGAAGTACAAGCGACATGCCCTCGGCATCCTTAGCCGACGACCAAGTCACCCACACATAATTCTCCTTGCTGGTTGCCTTGTTGTGGAGCTTGAAGCTTGCGGGTCCTTGTTTGATTGATGCATGTATCTCCCACCCCTTGAGCTTCTAAGGGACTTTTATAGGGAATTTGAAAGGTCAGGGAAGGGTTTAGGTGGCTAGGGTGAATGGTTCAACCTAGCCCAGGTAAACCCTTTAAACAGTGCACAACGAGTTTCTCTCTCCTCCCGCTCTCCCCCTCCCGCTCATGCGAAACCCTTTCCCTTCCGTACCCTCTTGGCGTTTGCTCCAGCTGGTGAGCCCCCTCCAGCGATGGCTGGTGGGGGGGAGGCCTTATGCCTCCCCCTCCCCTTCCTCTAGCTTCATCCTCGCTGCAGGCCTCTGCTGCCGGAGGACCCCCTACGTTTTCCGATGCGCCTCCCACGTCCCACCATGGCTGTACGGACGTTGATGCTCGCTCCGTCCTCCCTGCTACCGGCAACATAGAAGATGGTCCTGGGCCTGTCGGGCTCCTCCCTGCCGTGTCCGGTGCCTCTGGGCACCTTCCCGGTCCCCCTGAGTGCTCCTTTGTCGTGCCTCTCCTTTCCACGGCTCGACACGTCTTTGGAGTTTCTTACACGCAATAGCACACCACCACAGCCCTTCCCTTGGTGGGAAACTACCCCTCGTCATCCTCTCACCTGCCACTCGCCCCTGGTCCTCCTCCTCCGTCAGACGGCACTGGTAGTCCCCCTGCTTCGTCCCTTCGCCCTCCCGATACTACTCCAGCGAGTTCGACTTCCCCTGCCTGTGATGGGACAGCGGTCCCAAACAGCACTCTGCTTTTCACCGAGGGTGCTCCTCCTCTAGCTGCACTGCGGATTCCTCGCCAATGACCTCCCCTACGCCTGGTAGTGCCGCCCAAGCCCTCCCCCCATGGCTGCCATCGGCGACCTCCATCCCGGTACCCCCCTCAATCGAAGCCTCCCCACCATCTGCCGCCCAGCCCGTAGCCAGCGCTGGTGTATCTGGTGGTGCTGGTGGGCCTGCACATCCCGTCTGGGCTACTGGCCCGGGAGGCCCTTCGATCGGTGTTCCTGCCCGTCTGCCTGCGGTTCCTCAGCCTGCTTTCCACCCAACTGCCGTTGCACCCTCCTTCTCCCAGGTTGCTCTCAGCTCTTTCACCCCTCCAGTGCTACCGCTGTCTATACACGCTCCTGCCTCAACCGACTCCAGAGAGCTTGCCGCATTTTTCTCACTTGGGGAGGTCCAGCTGATGTGCACTCCTCTTGCTTTTGCCATCATCGCCAGAACGCCTAAAGGCAGGCCTCCCTTCGCTGAGATCAGAGCCCACCTTGCCCAGAGATTTCTATTCAAGCAAGATTTCTTGCTCAGTGCCATGGACAAGCGTCATCTCCTCCTGCGGTTCTCTAACCGGAAAGACTATCTGCAAGTCCTCCTCAAAGATTCTATGCTCATCCACGGCCGGCCCTTCTGGTTCTTCAAGTGGTCTCTCGACTTCTCGCCGTAGCACGACTCGCCCCTGGTGCCCGTCTGGATTGAGCTCCCCGGCCTCCCCGTGGGCTTCTACAACGAAGCAGCCATCTCCTCTATTGCTGGCAGCATTGGGCCGATGCTTCAAATCGACCGTAACACCCTCTGCATCACCCGTGCGCATGCGGCTCGCGCCTGTGTCCAGCTTGATGGTTCCAGGAAACTACCCCACCGTGTGTGGGTTGGCATTGGTGCGGGCGGCTTCTGGCAACCGGTCGTCATCCCAGAGCCCCCCCCTCTTCTGCTCCTCTTGTCGTCGTCTGGGCCACCTTGTGGGTGACTGTAAGAAGAAACCCCCCCCTCCGCCGGCTGGGGCGCCTGGTGTCCTTGCCCCGGGAGGAAGGGGCCGCCCCTCTGCCACCACCGTTCCTCCTGGCCCAGTCTGGCGGCCCATAGCTGCTACCGGCATCCTGCCCACTCCAGACGTTCAGGTGCCACCTTTAGGCATTGCTGGCCCTGCTGCATGCCCCACACCTCCAGCTGAGCATCCACTTCCGCCTCTCGTCGGGCGCCCTTGCGGTGCTAGTGCCAGCTTGCCTTCCCCTATTCTTCCCCCACCAGCATCTACTCCAGCATTGGTTGAGAATGCACCGGCTACTCCTCCCTACGCTGTTGTGGATATCCCTCATGCATCCCCTCCGCCCTATGGAGGGCCCACCCCCACCGTGGAGTCTCCAGCCCCGCCTGCGATGGCCTCCATGCCTGATGCAGCTGCCGTTGGTGGGATGGGGTCTAGGATCCCAGACTTTGCTGTCGCTAGTCCTGTCACCACCCCTCTTGCTGTTGGTGGCCCTGTGCTTACCGTCGGCACCGACGGAGCCGAGTCACCCCCGTCGGGGGGCGCGCCGCGCGCCCACGACTTGGCGAAAACCGTCGCCACACTCAGAAGATACCACATGAAGCTCAACTCGGCCAAATGCGCGTTCGGGGTACGATCCGGGAAATTCCTCAACTTCCTTGTCACCCATCGGGGGATTAAAGCCAACCTCGACCAAATCCGAGCGGTGCTCGAGATGTAGCGGTCAGGACGAGTCAGAGACATACAATGTCTCATCGGACGCATCGTGACGCTGACTCGATTTCTGTCCCAAGCTGCCGAACGATGCCTTCCCTTCTTCCGACTAATCAAGCAGGCTAATCAAGCACCTAAGAAGAAGGGACAAATCAATTGGGACCAGGAGTGTGAGCAAGCATTCGAAGAATTGAAGTGCTACTTGGCATCACCCCCGGTCCTCGCCAAGCCCTAGAAGGGACATGAGTTATTCCTGTACCTATCGGTGACGCCAAGAACAATGAGTGCCGTGCTCGCCCGAGAAGGAGCAGGAATAATGAAGCCTATCTACTACATCAGTCGAGCATTATAGAGCCCAGAGTTTTGGTACTCACAGATCAAGAAGTTTACCCTCGCGCTCATTACGGCCGCCCCCAAGCTGCGGCCATACTTCCTGGCTCATCTCGTCATCGTCCTCACCAATTAGCCCCTCCAGTAGATCTTGTAGAACCCGGATGCCTCAGGCAGGCTGGTCAAGTTGGCTATCAAACTGGGTGAGTTTGACGTCAATTTCCATCTGAGGATGGCTATCAAGCCCAGGCTCTCGCCGACTTCATCGCCGAATGCACTCTACCAGATGAAGACCTGTTCGACCAGTCTCCCAGGGCCGCCTGGGAGTTATACGTCGACGGATCATCATGCGCCACAGGGAATGGAGCCGGACTGGTCCTCCTCTCATCGGAGAGACTTGAGTTGCAGTAGCTTTACGGTTCAGCTTCCCAACCACAAATAACGTAGCCGAGTATGAGGCACTTCTCTCAGGGCTACACATGGCGAGACATTTGGGAGCGACCAGTGTGGGGGCGTACAGCGACTCCTTGCTTATCGCCAATCAAGTGAAAGGAGAGTTTGAAGCGCAGGATCCCACCATGATCAAATACTTAGAGCAGGCCAGAGCCGCGGTAGGGGAGTTCTCACGCTTCGAGATGGTTCACATCCCGCAAGAAGAGAACGCCCGAGCAGATGCCCTATTGCGCCTCGCGTCTGCCACCACGATCTCTAATTCAAGGTCTATCTTGATAGAGGAGTTGTCGGCTCCGAGCATAGATGAACCTACACTCCAGGTAAATGCCATCAACTACGAGCCCTCTTGGATGGATCCCCTTTTGGATTTCCTTCTCTGACAGCAACTCCCAGACCATCGCGCTGAAGCGCGACGCGTGTAGGCAAGAGCAGCTCATTTCACAATGATGAATGGTAGATTATACAGCCGTTCCCTGTCAACTGCGCTATTGAAGTGCTTGTTCCCCACGGAGGCCAACCAGGCCATTCAGGAGGTCCAAGAAGGGCTCTGTGGAAGCCATGTAGGAGGGCGAGCACTCGCGAGGCTGCTAATTCACCATGGGTATTGGTGGCCCACCTTGCAACAAGATTGTCTTGACTACGTCCGAAGGTGCCCCCAGTGTCAAAAGTTGTCTCACCTACACCACCAACTGGCCACGCCACTCCACACTCTCACAGAGCCCCATCCGTTCGCTCGCTGGGGAGTCGACATATTGGGCCCCTTCCCGGAGGTTCAAGGGAGGAAGAAGTTCATCATTATCGCTATCGATTACTTCACCAAGTGATCGAAGTCAAGCCATTAGGGAAGATCACGAGTGAGGCGGTCTGAAAGTTCGTGCTACGAAACATCATCTGTCATTTCAAGATCCCTAGGGTCCTCACGACTGACAATGACTGGCAATTCGCGAGCACCGACTTCCAGGAGAAGTGCTCAGAGCTAGGGGTCTAGAACCACTACACTTCAGTAGGGCACCCCCAGGCTAACAGGCTGGTAGAGAATGCTAACTAGACGCTCCTTCACGGCATCAAGGCCATGTTGGATCAAGCAAGCGAGTCATGGGTAGATGCGCTCCCAAGCATCCGGTGGGCTCACAGGACTACCGCTAGAGCTCCCACCAGGGAGACACCCTTTCATCTCGCCTATGGCACCGAGGTGGTGGTGCCGGTGGAGATATCCAACCCCACTCTGCGAATGGGACACTTTGACGAGGCCAGGAACAACCAAGCACTCTGAGAAGGCCTAGATCTTCTTGAAGAAGATAGGGCTAAGGCCAAAGTAAAGCTGATGGCGTACCAACAGAAGTTGGCCCAATACTATAATGCCAAGGTCAGAGAACGGCTTTTCTTCCCAAGAGACTTGGTGCTACGGCGAGCAAGCATATCCGACCCAAAGGGGGCCGTCGGGAAGCTAGTGCTGAACTGGGAAGGCCCTTACAGGATAGCAGAGATACTCGGTAAAGGAGCATACAGGCTGGTAACGCTGGGGAGGAGATCCCCAGGATGTGGAACTCTGTTAACCTCAGGAAATTCTTTTAGTAAGTCGTCACCATCCAGACCTCCCCAAGACAAGGTAGCTTAAGGGCTTCCTAGAGGTGAGCACCGCTCCCCTTGAAAATGATAGGGTGGCTTAAGAGCTTCCTAGAGGCGAGCACCGCTCCCCTCGGAAACAATAAGGTAGCTTAAGGGATTACTAGAGGTAAGCACCACTCCCCTTGAAAATGATAAGGTGGCTTAAGAGCTTCCTAGAGACGAGCACTGCTCCCCTCGAAAACAAGAAGGTGGCTTAAGGGCTCCCTAGAGGTGAGCACCACTCCCCTTGAAAATGGAAAGGTAGCCTGAGGGTTAAGAGAGAAGTGGGTGCATGCGTGGATGCCTAGGATGGAGGGTGATCGCCAGAGGACGCGAGGGCCTCAATGAATAGCCAATAAACAACAAAGGATGGATCGTGGAATACCTTAAAGAGTGGGGGGAGATGTGAGTGACTTCCTTCTCTTCCTATCGACCGGCCGATGGAGAGAGTCTTCTTGTGCTTGATTACCTTTGCAAAATAAGATAACACCAATGAAAGAATAAGGATTAGAAACTGTGATGTATAGTATTAAATCCAAGTGAAATGCATGACGTGAAAAGCATAGAAGATGACCCACCTTATTGCTATTTTGGCCTAAACCCCTTATGCAAAGGGAGGGGATAATGATATGATATGAAATGTAAATGACGTGTAAGTGTTGCACTAGAGGAAGGCTCAATGTGGTTGAGCAAAGGGGATTGAAGAAGATGGATGCATGCAGTGAATGATGCAGTGGAAAAGCAACAGGGAAGAGAGAAAAGCCTATTATCTATTGTCATGGAGTTTCTCTCTCCTCACCCCGTTTCCCTCCCTCCCGTTCCCTCTCTCACGTGACCCCCTCCCCCTTGCGTACTATCCTCACCGGTGTCCTGCGTAGCTCTGGCCATGGCCGGTGGAGGGGGAGGCCCTGTGCCTCCCCCCACCCCGCCGAGTTGTGCTTCCTCGCCGCGCCCCACTACTGGTGGGGCCTCCGGCTCTGCCTTCCCGGCCGCTCAGGGCGTTGCTTGTTCGGATGCCCACCTCCTTTCGGTTGCTTTAGCTTTCGTGGGGGCTTCACCTTCTGTTGGCTCCAGTGGGTCTGCTCCTCCCTCTGGGGTTCCTGCCAGTGGGGTTGATGCCGCAGCTGGTTGCTCCGTCATCCCCCATGTCGTCTGCTCTGCTTCTGCTCCCGATCGTACAGACGTGTGTGTGTTCCCCGGCCATGCTTCTCCAATGTGTGCTGGCCCTTCGCAACCCAGTCCACCGCCCTTGCCCAGCCTTCTATCCTCCCCTGGGAGCCCTCTCGGTGGCACTGGCTTCCCCTCCGTCGTTCTTCACCCATCTACAACTCGACACATTGTTGGCGCCTCCCTTACGCCACCGGTCCCTGCTCCTTCGCATCCATTGGTAGGAAACATTACTTCGTCCTCCCAGCGCAGTGACCCTGCCACTTCGTTGACTCCGCTAGGTGCCTTGCCTTCTCTCACTCCTCTCTCGCCGTCCACGTACCCCGCCCTCGATGGGACACCAGCCGAAACTAGTGCTCTATTTTCGTGCGTCGGCGCTCCCCCACTCCCCTGCGCTGCGGATGCCCCGCCACCGCCCCCTTCTGCTAGCGCTGCTGCCCCTGCCAGCGCCCTGATCGTTGCACCTACCCATGCTACTCCTCTGCCCTCTTCCTCTCCTGCTTGCGTGGATATTGTTGTGCCCATCTTCGACCCCGCCATGATGCTTGCCTCGTGTGTCCCTCTGTCCTCTCCTCATACTGCTCCATCCTCCTTTGCCCATGTCCTTTTGCACTCCCTCTCCCCTCTGGCCTGCACCATCCAACCCCATGGCCCTGCGTCCACCGTTTTCGAAGAGCCGGCCGCTTTCATCTCCTTGGAAGAGATCCAGCTCTCCTACCAACCTTTGGAGCTCGCTGTTGTCTCCAAAACCCCCCGGGGTCGTCCGTCCTTCCAGGACATCCGTGCTTTTCTTGCTCAGCGATTCCTCTTCTAGGAGGACTTCCTGCTTTGCGCCTTAGATGGCCGCCACCTCTTGCTGAGGTTCCAGACCAAGGGCGACTTCCTTCAAGTGCTGCTCCAGGGGTCCCTATACATCCATGGACATCCTTTCTTCTTCTTCTCCAAGTGGGATCTTTCCTTCTCCCCGGCGGCTGACTCTCCCAATGTCCCCGTCTGGGTGGAGATGCCTGGTCTTCCCCCCAACTTCTTCCTAGAGGCCATGGTCACCTCTCTCGTCGGCAGTGTTGGCCCTATGCTGCAGGTTTCCCAGGATACGCTTTGTCTCACCTGTGCTCACGCCACCCGTGCTTGTGTCCTCCTGGACATTTCCAAGTCACTCCCCCTCCGTGTCTGGGTTGGCATGGGCTCCGGTGGGTTTTGGCAGCCACTGAGGTTCCCCAACCCCCCCATTTTTGCTCCTCCTGTAAGCGTTTAGGGCATTTGACCCCTATGTGCAAGAAGTCCGCTGGTGCTGGACACCATGGCGACGTTGCCGCCCCACCGGCTGTGCCTGCTTCCCAGGCGTCTGGATGCTCTCCTCCAGTTGATGGCTGGCCTGGTGGGTCCTCTTCGTCGTCGACCGTCCCTTCTGCCCCTCTTACTGTGCCTGCGTCTCAGGTGCGAGGCTTTGCTGGCGAGGAGTTTCGTGCCTCCACAGCTTCCCCTGCTGCGCTTGTGCTCAATAACGTGCAATGCTTCTCCCCTCGCAGTGTGCTGGGGCCTCCCCCAGTTGCTGTGGGTGGTGCTGCCCCCTCTCATCCTCCTTCTGTGGATCCGTTAGGCCCCCAACTCCCTGCGGACGATGGGACCCCTATCCCCTGTGCTGTGCTTGACGCCGACACATGTTCCTCAGCTGGTTTCCCACGGCAGTGCTCCAGCTCCCTCTTCCCTGCTGCTTCCATTCCGCCATCCCTCCCTGCTGCCGTCGGTCTAGTGGTCCCCGCCTCATCTACCCCTCTGGTGATAGAAACAGTGGTGCTCTAATATGGATACAGAGGGGGGGGGTGAATGGATCTTTTGAACAAAATCTTCGCCCAATTACAAAATTAACTATGGCTGAAAACTAAGAACCAGTAGATGAGTGACCGATCATTGAAGGCACAGGTTCAGAGTAATGCCGCCCCTGTAAGTCGGGCCTGAGTCTCGGGAATTAGCCCAAAATGGCCATGACCCGGCCTTACCTCGGGCCAACATTCTGATTAAACCGAACCCGTTTGTCGAACCGGATCTTTTCCAAATCATCATTAAAATTACCGGGGACTCAACAGACATCTGAATAGATTTATCTTAGTTTTCACCGCATTCTCACCACGGACTCCCGTCCGAATATGAAAGGGTCTATGAATGACCAGTATGCCCAGTTGCCCGTGTCTCGGCACAGGCTCTTGTGTGACTTATTCGTGCCTCTTTCCTTTGCAGTTAGCATTATTTCTTTTGGCCGCAGGGCCCCTAATTTCAGTAATTAATTAAGGGTGTTCCCTCGTATGGGGGATGTAAATGACGTCGTGGCCTTTATGGCACGGAGAGATTTGGTTCCGACCCAAACCACACAATCACCTGACGAAGTTAGATTGAGCGCACCATGGGCTTCTACGGAGCCCCGAATAAATCGTCACCTAGGTGACTGGCATGCCCACGCACTTAATAAACCAACAAACGAACCACAATAATGAACGATCAAAAAGTGCGTCCACAAGTCTGGCACGCCCGGTGGGACCAATCCACCCTTCATCTCTTTGCCGAAATTAGGGACCCTGCGGCCCCCTTCTCGTAATGCTAATTGCTTCATCTTTGCAAATGCAGGAAAATCACATCTCAACCTCAAGAATGGCGGTCTCTTTTGGCCCGCAAGTCGTGGAGAGCCACATCCGAGAAGGCTACCTCTCCGTCCCACTCTGCTTCGGGAGCTTCCCTCCAGTCGTGGGCTTCCCCAACTTCCTTGGGGTAGCCTTCGTCAACATCCTGGACGTGGAGGCATCCGACGAGCCCGAGCCCAACGCTCCCATCCCGGGAGCCACTGAAGCTGCTATCGGCCGAGCTGGGGCCAAGAACAGCAACAGCATTCAGGTAAGGACTTTGGGCTGCAACGTACACCATGTGCCCCAGGCTTCCAGTACATCGCACCAGGGGTCGGCATCCCATCGGAGGAGGCTCCAAAGGAACAACGCTGGCGCTGCCACGGGGCGCCGAATCTCTAGTTCCGACAAGTCTATGACTATCGGGACCATCCGAGTCCATCTGAATGGATAGAGGTCCGAAGTGGTCCCGGACCGCATCGTGCCGGCTATTCCAGTCCGTAACTCCTTCCAGGGACTAGAAAAGATGAAGGAAAAGATGGCGTCCGCCATTCTGGCCACAGCACCGAAAGCCATGCTAACTCACAAGCTGGCAAAGCTGAAGTAAATTTGTCCCAAGGAAGCCCAACCCACTACACCTGCCAAGGCGGGGCCTAGGTACACCCGCCACAGAAAGGTCCGAAGAGATGAAAGGGTCGAGGTGACGGCCATGACTTACCAACCGGTAGTTGCTGCACCAGCGCTGCCTGAAAATGCCCGCCGTCAATGCTGCAGGCGTCGCCACCATGCTACCCGCCTGGCATTCGCAACTTACACTCATCCTGATGTCGCCATTGACACGCAACTACTGGTTGCTCTCCCTGGCCAGGAGTGGGAAGGGATCGAGCAACCCATGAGAAACTACCTCCGGGGCCCGGGCAGCACCCCTATGGGTCGTCAGAGCCTGCTAGGGGCAGTGGCCTCCGCCTTTCGAGGAGAAGAAGAAATCCAACCTGTGCCTAGGATAGAATCAAGGAACCAGTCGGAGGAACGACGCCAGTCCTTTGTGCAGGAGGAAGCGCCGCCCCGACGATCGATTTTTAACAGACTGGTGTTCCTAAATAAGCCGTCGAGGAGGATGGTGAAAGAAATAGGAACTGGAGAGTTTTCACCTGCAACATGGTAGGAATCTCTAGTCGGTATGGGACTCTACCTGCCGACCCCGAAGAAGTGGCCAGGCTCGCCTCCAGGCCCGGTCCCCTCACCAGGAGAGGAAGAGCGGCGAGTGAAGCGATGCAGGCGGGTGTCGAAAAGACTTCCTCCGAAGAACCCTCCATGGCCCTGGCAGCCAATGTTGTCACCACCGGGGGCACGAGTGGCGGACCCTCCACATCATCTGAGGATACCCCGGCCGAAGAGACAGGGGGCATGCCCACTCCCTCCACAACTGACCCCGCTATGCTATACATGATACAACAGTACCAACGGGAGATTGAATTGCTGAAGAAGTAACTCAATGAAAGGAATGCCCAACCCTCGACGTCCGGATAGACCGAGGTTTTGCTGGAAGCGCCGGGGGGCAACAGGCAATCTTCTAAAGCGAATCTACAAGCTGTAGCATTCCTATTAACCCCCAGCTTACCTGTAGGCATGTCCCTATAGCAAGCACAGTATCTAGCACTAGCCCCGCCGCAGATCTCACCCCCTCAGGGGTCTCCCATGGCCCCTCAAGCAACTGTGCTAACCACCCGGCTACACAGCCCGCCCACTTCTATCCAAGCCCGGTCGACCCGACAGCAGTCAGTCGACTAATGCTGGAAAAAATGATAGATATGAAGTTAGCAGAAAGGGGTGAAGGGGATCAAACGTCATTTGACATCTACCGAGTCCCCTATCTGGCTCATTATACCGTGAGGAAGCTGCCGGCTGGTATCACTAAGCCGCCGAAGTTTGAAAAGTTCAATGGGCAAGGGTCTCCTACAGAGCACATTGCCTACTATGTAAATGTGATGCGGGACGGACGTGCAACCTAGGACTCTAGCTCACGATCGTCCCTAAGTGAGGGAAACATAGGACCTGGCGTGGTTGAGAAACCGACCGTGAGTCGAGGGTATCGGCTTTCCGCGTTAACTCGGGTTGAGTCACGGGACGGTAACACTCGAATATCTAGGTCGGCACACCTGTCTCTAAAGTAGTAAGAATCAAATTGTCGACCATTGTCACTCACAATCACCCGAGGGATACCATAATGACAAATGATCGACTTCCACACGAAGCTCCATACGACCGACTCAGTAATCTTGGTAGTGGCTTCGGCTTCAATCCATTTTGTGAAGTAGTCGATGGCAACGATGACGAACTTTTTCTGGGCCTGAGCCATAGGGAATGGCCCCAGGATGTCGATTCCCCACCGAGCGAAGGGATACGGCTTGATAAGGGTGACGAGCTCCGAGGCAGGCTAGTGGACCAGGTGGTCGAAGTGTTGGCATTGATCTCATTTTTGCACGTAGGTTGAGCAGTCGCACTGAAGAGTGGGCCACTAGTAACCCTGCCAAAGCAAGATCCTAGCGAGCGATCTTCCTCCTTGATGCGCGCCACAGATGCCTTCGTGAACTTCTTGGATTGCTCGGCTGGCTTCGTTGGCCCTGAGGCATTTGAGGAGGGGATCAGAGGAAGACCTACGGTACATGGCGTCGTCTAGGATGACGAAGCGTCGGGCTTGGTACTTCAATCTTCGAGCTTTCCGAGGGTCGGGGGGCTCTTGGGAGTCCCGAGCCAGGATATGTAGGGGGTCCTGCCAGTCGCTCGGGGGTGCTAGGTCAACGATCATGAGCTCAGATTCAATGCTCAGTTGCTCTAGCTCCTCAAGGAAGACCAACCGAGTACCTTCGGGGTCGAGAGAGGAGGCCAGACGAGAGAGGGCGTCTGCCCGGGAGTTTTCCTCCCGAGCTATTCGAACTACCTCAAAACTCTCAAATAGTTGGGCCAGCCCTCTGACCATTTGGAGGTACTTCATCATTGGCGCTTCTTAAGCTTCTTAGTCACCATTGACCTGGCTGGCGACCAATTGGGAGTCAGTGCAGATCCTGACTAGCTCGACCGCTAGTCATCGCGCCATCCGAGCTCCTGAGATGAGGACTTCATACTCGGAGGCATTGTTGGATGTCGGGAAGTTAAACTTCAAAGCATACTGTAACTTTGCCCCTTCGGGGGATTTGAGGAGGACTTTGGCACTGCTTCCGGTCGAGTTGGATGACCCGTCAATGAACAAGTCCCAAGTGGGCCCGGGCGTGCACGAAAGGGTTTTCTCGATCAAGACGGTGCTCTCTGCGATGAAGTCAGTGAGGGCTTGTCCCCTGATGGCTGAGCGGGGGCGATAAGAGATGTCGTAGGCCCCAAGCATGATGGCCCACTTGACGAGGTGCCCTAAGGCTTCCGGGTGAGAGAGGATCTTCTTCAGGGATTCATCGGTTAACACGATGATGGAGTTCCCTTGGAAATAAGGCCGGAGGCACTTGACCGAGGTTACCAATGCTAGCACGAGTTTCACGATTGTAGGGTACCTTCTTTCAGCCTCGTTAAGCACCTTGCTGGTGTAGTAGACCAACCTCTCGACTCTCGCGTTGTCTCGGACTAAGACTGAGCTTACTGTAGAATGAGTCGCCGAGAGATAAAGGTGCAATGCTTCACTCGGGACCGATTTTGATAATACCGGGGGCAAGGCTAGGAATCCCTTGAGTTCTGTAAATTCCTTCTAACATTCCTCGTCCCAGGCTAATGTGACAGACGCCATTTTGGGCCCCCTCAACAATTTGAAGAAGGGTAGGCATCGTTCGGTCACCCGGGATAGGAAACGATTGAGCGCCGAGAGGCGCCTGGTAAGGTGCTGGATGTCCTTGACGCAGGTGGGTTGCCGCATGTTCAGGATAGCCTAAACCTTGTCATGGTTGGCCTCAATCCCGCGTTGAGTTACTAGGAAACCTAAAAATTTCTTGGATCTGACTCCAAAGGTGCATTTAGCGGGGTTGAGCTTCATGTTGTACTTTAGGAGGGTGTCGAAGGTCTCGGCTAGGTCGGTGAAATGATCTTCAGCCTTTGGCATTTTGAGGAGCATATCGTCAATGTAGGCCTCAATGTTTCGACCGAGTTGTCCCTCGAAGATGTGGTTGACCAGCCATTGATATGGTGCTCTGGTATTCTTCAACCCGAACGGCATCCGGGTGTAGCAGTGTACGCCGAAGTCGGTGATAAAGGCAGTCGTCTCAATATCCTCTGGGTCCATCCTGATCTGATGGTAGCCAGAGTAGGCATCCAGGAAGCTGAGTAGCTCATTGTCGGAGGTTGAGTCAATGAGCTGATCGATGCTCAGTAGGGGGTAGCAGTCCTTTGGAGTGGCCTTGTTAAGGTCGGTGAAGTCTACGAACATTCACCATTTTCCCGAAGCTTTTGGCACTAGGACGACATTGGCGAGCCATGTGAGGTAAAGGACCAAAGGGAAGAGGCCGGTTCCTCTCCCCTTCATGATTTGCTCCTTGATGACCATCTACTTCTCCGGGGCGTGTTTTCTCCTGCGCTGCTGGATAGGCTTCACTGATGGGTCGAGGTTAAGCTTATGCATCACTATCTCCCCAGGGATCCCGAGAAGTTGATCATCAGACCATGTGAAGACTTGGATATACTCGACAAGGAACTTTTTATATTGCTCTTGTACATTGAGTGGTAGGTCGGCTCCAATCTTGACTCCTAGGGTCGGGTCACCTTTGAGGAAGATTGTTAACAACTCGTCGCTGGGCTCGGATGTTATCGGTCCCTCTTCGGTTCCCCTAATCCCTTTATTTTTCCCTTCCGGCCTTATGCCTTCAACCAAGATTATATAGCACCTTCTAGCCATTGCCTGGTTATCTCGGACTTCCCCCACACCATTTTTGGTGGGGAACTTCATCTTTTGGTGATAGGTAGAGGGCACCACCTTCGTTCGGCTGAGCTTCAAGGGCTCGATTCATGATGATTTGAATAACTATGCTAAGGCTTTCAAGGATTGAGAGATGAGTTCTGTATAAAGTGCAAATCTAGAATGCCTCCCTTCTTATAGAGCCTTAATTCCCAGACCTTTCCCCCTAGGATTGAGATAGGATAGGCTCAATTGAGGTTAGGATAGGCCTTAGTGCAGATTGGGTGAGTTTATCCCTAGATTGGGACTCTTTGAGAGAGTCCCGATCAGAGTTAACAGTACTCCATCTAGGCGGTCTATCGAGCGACCGCTAAGTGAATTAGCAGTTATTCCAAAACCATTTCTTCGTGCCTCTAGGATTCATATCTCCTTCTATGGTTAACGGTCTCGGATGGGCCGTTTATCTTTGTAAATGGTCATGGCGAGACCATTTCCAAGAATTTGGCAGTCCTCAATGTTTTGTCTATTTCACTCATTCGGCCATGGTTCATTCAGTCCTTAGCGGCCGGTCGAGCGACCACCAAACCACTTAAGTGGCCATGTTGTGACTGCCTCCCTCTGCTATCTTTAGTGTCGCTGCTTTCTCAAGTCCCTCCCTACTAAAGTTTCTCTCCTTTTCCCTCGCTCTCCTTTGTACTCTCACATTGTCAGTCATAGGAGTCGTTAAGTTGGTTAGTCAGTGTTGCTCCACATGCATTCATCATTTGAAGTATGATAGGACATGTCATTTCTCTAGGTCATATACACATATGTCCCATAGTACAAGTTTGACCCTCACCAGGATCTCCACTGTCACCAGTACCCTTATGCCTCTCCCCGGTGGGACCATGGCCATGCTCCCCTCCACACGCTGTCGTCGGCATCGCTCCTCGTCCTCATTCCTCTGACGGCCAGAGGAGTCGGTGAAGTAGTCCCTGTAGGCGCTTCTACATGCACCGCTCTAGAATGTGCTCCGCTCGAGACCTCTGCCCATCATCTGAACTATCCGATCCATGGTCTGTAACTCGATCTTGAGATCATGGACCTCTCACCGGGCTTGCTCTGCCACCGCCCCCGAGCGCTCCGCTGCCTCCCTCTGCTGGGTGGTCTTCAACAACGTCGCCTCTAGCTCTCGAGTCTGCATACACATCCACATAGGTCATTCATTGTTCATTAAGGACATGCTTTGAAGTAGAAGCCTTAGGTTTCCTACCCTCTCGGCAAGTGCTGTCTCGGCCCCCTCCGCTCGTGCTACCGCCCACGTGAAGTCTGCGTCCCACTCAACCCGGTCTGCTAGTGGCTGGGAGGAAGAGGACGGTGCATTCGGTCCCTGGCACTGAGATCCCGCAGAACGCTGTAGATAGGGGCATGTCAGTCTCATAAGCATGGTACAACATTTTAGCCTAAGGTTAAGAGAAGCTTACCAGGAGGTCCAAGGATCGCTGGAGCTCATCCTGCTGCTGGACCGTAGAGTGGAGCAACCCCTGGAGCTCTGCAATCCGTCCCTGGGGATCAAGCTGCATGTACCATGTCAATCATTAGTGCATCAAAATCATAAGCATATTAGAAGGCATGAGTTTAAGAGTCATACTGGTCGCCGTGCCGCGAAAGACCTGGTCCCTATAGCGTCGTGCGTAGGCGGTCAGGTAAGCCTCGTCGCTGGTGGCTTAGGCTCGTACCACTCACCCTCGCCTGGTCTAGTCCCGGATCTGATCCGCTGCCCTAGTGACCTAGTCGATCTCCGCTGCGAGCCCACGTGTGTGTCATCCCACGCGCTCCTCCTATCTCTCCCGTGTCGGGAACTCCACCTCTGGCTGGTGGACGCCCACGGTCCTCGTGATCAGCCAGTGTCCCGCGTAGCCCAACACTACTACCACCCATGGCTGGCCCTCGTGTCCCTCGCCCTGGTACGGTGTCCATCGGACCTACAAGGTAGTAGGCATGTCAAGTATTAAACATTCAAGCATATGGTTGCATTTACAAAGTTCAAGGTTAGGTCTTACCGATGTGTAGGGTAATGCGTCAATGTCATCCTAGATCATCCGCACCTAACGTCGTAGTGAGCATGTATCTCGGGCAGTCATCCATCGCCTCGTGATGGGCACTCGATCAGGATGCACCTCTATCCCTCTCCCTAGTCCAAGTAGGTACAAGTAGGCCCATACCTGCATCCCATGTGTCAAGTGTCAGCACATGGCATATAACAGTTATAGCAAATGCATATCATTTAGGAGTCAAATTTTACTTGAAGTAGTGGGGAAAACCCATCGAGCATCGTCCGCCAACTGGTGGAGTTAAGGGTGTCGAAGAGAAAGGCTAACATGGCCGCGCCCCATGCGTACTCACCAACTCTGTCAACCTCCTTGAGCAGGGGCAGGAGCCTATAGCTCACCCCATCGGCTCTGGTCATGAACAATAGCTTCCCAAAGAAAAGCATCAGGAACCATCGAAGGACCACGTCCGCCTCAGGTCCCGGTCCCATAGCTACCCGCTGTCATGCCCTATCTGCCAACTGCCCCAGGTGCTGCTCTGGTAGCTCTCCAATGGTGATCCCAGCTCTCCGTAAGCCTAGGCTCTCCTGCAGGCCCACTCTCGGTAAGATCGTAGACTGTCACTTTGGTATCTGCAGCCTGAGTCCCAGTAGCCTCTAGGCCAGCTCCTGGTAGTCTGTGTAAGTCCTCCTGCTCACTAGCACGCCGTGCACCCGCAGCTCGGTGGTTTGCACCACGTCCTCCAATGTCGGAACCATGTGTCCCCATGGGAACATGAACGCTCGACTCACTGGATCCCACAGGTCGTGGGCATTGAAGCTGTCAAAATGGACGGTCGGGTTGCCCTGACTGTCACAAGGCTTGAAGGTCATGAGGGACATACGTATCATCTTCCTTCTTTCTCCTTGGGACCTCCCAATTATCCCAAATTTATACCATCATCCCAACATTCTTTTTTTCCGGGACACCTAACACTCCCCTTCCTTTCAGACTCCACAAGTCATTCACCAAATTCATCCGCTCCTCAAGAGGCTTTAGACTCTTTTTCCCCCATTCTTTGGGATTCTCCCCCAAATTTGTGTGCTACCATTCTTCATTCTTTATTGAATCATGGTCTCCGCCCTTTCTCATGTTGCTTTCGGGGCATTAGTCCCCCATAACCCTCTCTGCCTCCAGTGTCTTCTGTAGACCTTCATGTTTTCAAGGTTCCATGCCCTAGCAATGGAGTTCAAGCCTTGCCTCTTTTTCTTTTTATCCTTCTTCATCTAGGTCAGAGCTAATCATCACTCTATCATGTTGATCTCCCTCCAACTTTCATTCTATCTTTTATCCTGGGAGCTGCTGAGGCAAGAAATACAAACGCAAGGAGCAACATGCTGGCTATTTCAGGATCACAAATCGCATTCGCCAAGGGATGTAAGGTATAATTTAATTGCGCAAGAATGCATCTTCATACTACTCATTTCTACGCATGAGCACATGAGTGAGGGTTTTCAACATGATGACGAGTGTTAGTTAAAAAAAAAGTCATGTCTTAGTCAATTCAGTTCATGGTCAAACTTTACTTCTGCAATATCTGAAGGTATAATAAGTTCCGTGCTAAGAGTCCATCATTCCCTCCCTAGTCATTAAGGGCTACTCCATTGCACGTAACCCACACACTACATGGCATCCTTAGCCGACTCCCTTGGGAAACACCATTCTTACTTTGTCCATGTCCAAGGGGCATGAAGGTCTTTTGTCTTCCTCGCTCAGCTCGGGTGTAGGGGCAAGGGGCAAAATAGGGAAGACAACCAAGCTAAGCACTCTTCGAAAGGAAGAAGTCTCAAATAGGGACAATCTATTAAGACCTTGTTCTCCAGTATCAAATTCTAGAAGTCGATGTTTTGTTCAAAGTTTAAAGTCCAAAGGACAAATTACAAACCACAAAAAGAGAGAAAAAAGAGAGAAAAAATAAAAAAATGAATTGGTATGGCAAGAGGGCAGTGCAGTTTTTCCGCGGGACATCATGAACTTGGTCGTATGTGTGTCAAAAGGAGAATTAAAGGTTCGATGATATCGGCAAAAAGTCTCGGTGCAACAGACCTAATCCTTAGAGGAGTGACATGGGCGGAAGTCAAACTTTGATGCCTCTAAACCTACACCGAGCTTGTCTCCACGTTTTCTTCCATCTTCCCCCCAATGCCAAAGTTTTTCTCGGGCATGGCCCTAGTAGGGGCGCCGTTGACCAGGGGCAGTCGGCTACGGGATGCTACCCTCTATTACACCCTCGTGCTCTGGGTATTCCTTAGTGAATAGGGAGGAATAAGGATTTTTGGCCAGCAGTTTACTTAACCTCGATCTTGCAGTTTGCAAAGTTATGTCTAGAAAGTTGCTTGTTGCATTTCCATCTTTCAAAAAAAAATCATGTGCATGAATCTAGAAAATTGCATGTTGCATTTCCATCTTCCTTTCAAAAAAATTCATATGCATGTGTCTAGATTCCCTTTTATGTTGCATTTTTATATTCCATTTTGAAAAAAAAAAGAAAGGAAGGAAGAAGGAGAGGGGGCTTGGCCCTTTGATTTATCATCAGAACCAAGAAGTGAAGTCTGAAGAAAGGAGCTAACATGTTTCCCGATCAGCCTCGCGGAAGGCGGTGCCGCTGCCTCGGGGATGGTCATCGAGTGCCATCCACGAACCGAAACTGCTGTTCTGCTGCGCGTGACCCAGCGAGAAGTGTTGCTGCTATCAGCACCGACGTCGTATCGATGCGGGGTCAGTGGCGTTTAAGAGCTATCTCAAAATACTACCACCCCAGGTGGAGAAAGGAATTTAGAATCTTCTGTGCTGGCCATAGCTGATGGTTCCCAGATCTGGATATGATTGGATAGAAAAGAGGGTTTCCTAAGAACGTGATTTGACTAAGGGGTTTATGATGGATCTATGTGATGAGGCCTTCACAACAGTTGTCGGTCTAGACGTAAGGAGAATGGGGATACCTTTTATGTGAGATTTGATGAAGGTATCGAATTTTTATGGGTTTTATAGTGGACAGGGGTCGGGCTTGGAAAACTGAAAATAGATAGAAAATGGAGGTTTGTCGAAATTTTTATAGAGGGTTAAAAAATTGTTAAATTCATAATAAAAATATGGGATGTGCGGATTTATGGGAAAAACCTCCAGTTAAAATATCACTAAATTTCGTGGAGGTTAAGTGGGGCAAAAGGGTGAGGAATTAGCTTGCTAGACTGAGATCTGCACAGAAGGTAGATTAGCAGGGGTGGAATGAAGAAAATGGGAAAAATTGAAATCAAAGGATTTTGGGGTGAGGTTTTTTTGTGGGTTTCGTGGCTGGAGTGGGGAACCTATCATAAAAATTTCAGCTTCAGAAGATCATGAACATGAACACGAAAATTCTTGTGTTGAAGGTTTGTCTGGCACAAACAGCACCTGGATAGCACCTCTGATGAATAACCGTGGTGGATCGATGGCGGGACGAATGGCAGCGGCGGCACCGGAGATAGAAGGAGGAGGATCAGAGGAGGAGATAGAAGGGTTCTCAAACCCTGAGAAGATGAAGAACCAGAGGGGAGGAGAGAGGATAGGGGCGCACCCTTCAATGCTCTTGGCAATATTTCTCTTCAAATGATTTTCACTAATTTCTCAAATGAAAATACACACTTATATATGCTCATTACAAAACACAACCTCCACCATTGGATCTAGATTATATTTTACGCACTCTGTCTGTATGTGTTGAATGCACTACGCTCTGATTGACATGATCGTTATAGACACCGTCACGCCACTTCCGAGTTATCTTCCACGCTCGGGGCGTGACAAATAAGCTCATAGAGCTTCCACTAATCTTTCAGGCCAATTAGTGAATTTATGTGACTTGCACATCTTCTTGATAATTTTCAGAAGAGTCTTGTTGGTGGCCTCGGCTTGACCGTTGTCTTGAGGGTAATATGGGGATGAATGATGCAATGAAATATTGAACTTCTTACAGAGGTCCTAGAGCTCTTGTGACATGAACTGAGGTCCGTTGTCGGTGACGATGTCGCTTGGCACTCCAAATCGTGAGATGATATTCTTCAGGATGAAGTGGTAGACTGTGATATCTTTGATTTCCATGTATGCTTCAGCTTCAGCCCACTTGGTGAAGTACTCAGTAGCAATCAGGATCAAGGATTTCTACTTGGTCTGAGAATTAGGATCACCCAGCGGGCTTACAATGTCGAAAGTCCACATGGAGAATGGCTAAGGAGCAGAAAGAGGATGAAGGGATGAAGCAGGAGCATGAATCTTATCAGCATCGAGTTGACATTGAAGGCACCTACGAACATAGGTGGAACAATCTTCTTCCAAGGTTGGCCAGTAATAGCCCTGCCTAAGAATCTTCTTTGATAGGGCCTGACCATTAACATGCCCTCCACACTAACTCGAATGAGCTGCTTCAACGACCTTCTAGGCCTCATCATCGTCTAAACACCTCATAAGAACTCCATTAAGAGCGTGCCTATACAATTCACATGCGATGATTGTGTACCTTGAAGCGACTCTTTTAATGGCCTTACGCTGCTCAACGCTAGTTGATTCTAGGAATGACCCATCCCTGCAATACTACTCGATTTCATAGTACCAAGGCAACTCCTCTTCCTCTAAGATCTATTCGAGCACAGCTAAGGATACTTCTTTCAAATCCTCCCTCTGAGCCTTCTTCTCCATGGACTTCCTAAGGTTATCGAACCAGGGATCCTAAAGGGAAGGAGCATTTAACCGCTAGACCACAATGGTCTCAGTGGAGCGAATGAGTGGAAAGGAGAGGGAATAAGAGAGCGATGCAAGTGCATCGGCAAGAATGTTCTAAGATCGAGGAGTGTGAATATATATAAGCTTGTAGAATTGCTTAGCCAAGAGAGTGGCCAGATCTTGATAGGGCTTGAGCTTAGGGTCACGGGTGTGATAGGTAGAGAGAACCTAACGCAGCACCAACAGAGAATCTCCTATAATATTCAAGTATCACGCGCCCAAGATATAGGAGTGCTTCAATCCGACAAGGAGAGCATCATACTCGGCTATGTTGTTAGTAGCAGGAAAAGAGAGCTGGCATGCAATGGGGATAGTCACTCCCTTCAGAGTGAGGAGAACAGCGCTGATCTCTCGGCCTTGAGAATTAAGAGCACCGTCAAAGTGCAAAGACCAGAAAGGGTGATGAGTGAGCATAGCAAGGTGTTCATCAGGGAACCCATCCTGGATAGAGTCGGTAGAAGGGATAGGTGAGCAGGCAAGATGTTCAGCAATAGCATATCCCTTGATTGCCTTCTAAACGACAAAGGTGATATCAAATTGTGAGAGAAAGCTCTGCCAGCGATCCAACCTACTAGAGAGGACCAGCTTCTCTAAGAGGTAGTGAATCGGGTCCATTCTAGAGATCAACCTAACTTCATGGGTGAGAAAATAATGTTTCAGCTTCTGTACTACCCAAACTAAGACTGCGTAGGTCTTCTCCATAGTAGTGTATTTGGATTCTACAGGATTGAACAACCTAGAGAGATAGTAGACTGCCCTTTTCTTACCTTTATCATCCACTTGTGCTAGGACAGCTCCTAGGGAATCCTCAATATAGAAATGTATAAGATCAGGTGTTTCCCAGGGACAGGAGGTTGTAAAACTGGGGGATTAGATAAATAAACCTTCAGATCATCATAGGCCTTCTGACATTCTTCATTCCATTCAAACTTAACCCCCGCCTTGAGCAGTTCATAGAATAGACGACATCTTTGAGAATGCTGAGATATAAATCTTCGAATGAACTACAAACGCGCAATCAATCCTCGAAGTTCAGCGATGTTCTTCGGCGGGGGCATATCCATGACGGCCTTCGCTTTGTTTGGATCAATTTGAATCCCCCGCTTGCTAACTATGAAACCTAACAACTTCCTTGAGAATACTCCGAATACACATTTCTTCGGATTCATCTTTAATTTATACTCCCGAGCCCTTTGCAACACCTTGGCCAAAATAGCGGGGTGCTCTTCTTTCGTCATTGATTTCACCAAGATGTCATCCACATAAGCTTCCATATAGACATGCATCATATCATGGAAGATTGCCATCATCACCCATTGGTATGTGGCACCAGTATTTTTCAGACCAAACGGCATAACCACGTAGCAGTAGGTGCCCCGGGGCATGGTGAACGAGGTTTTCTCTTGGTCTTCCGGAGCTAGATGGATTTGGTTATACCCTGAATAACCATCCATGAATGAGAGAGCTTCGTACCTGACTGTGTTGTCTACCAACACATCTATATGGGGTAGCGAAAAATCATCCTTGGGACATGCCTTATTTAAATCCCTAAAATCGATGCAAATTCACACCTTTCCATCCTTCTTCATCACAAGGACTATATTTACCACCCATTGAGGATATAAGACAACTCTAATGAACCTGGCCTTGTGTAATTTATCGACTTCTTCTTTTATTCTTAAAGCCATGTGGGGGTGGAATCTTCTTAATTTTTACTTTACGGGTGTTACCCCTTAAACTCTCAACCCCCTCTCTCCTCCCTCATTTCTCACTTCTCTTTCTCTCTCTCATTCTCTCTCCTCTCTGGGTCTCTCGGCGCGAGGTGCACACCGTTGCAGAGCTGGCCAAGGCGGGGACACGATGGAGTGATCGGGATGCGCGATGGGCTGACGGATTGAGCATGGCGCGGCATGATCCCTCGGTGGATTCAAAGTTGGTGCGGTTCGTTGCTTTGACAATTTTCGATGTAGTTTAGTTGCATCGGTGCACAGTTTCTTCGGTGGAGGTAGGGAGATGGATCACCTACTTCTCCAGCACATTTTCCTGTAGTTTTACGTTGTTCGGTGCTAGAATAGGCGAGTTTGGGCTCGTTTAGGTAAAATTGTAGTTTTGTGGAATTCGTAGGGTTCGCCAGAAAATGGCGACAGTTTTGCGATCAGTTGGTGTCAAATGACTCCCTGGGATGTCAGCATTCCATAGTCGCTGATTTCGTCGTGATTGGCGATCATTCGGGACCGTTAGGAGCCCGGGAAGTCTAGTGGTTCCATTAGGGTCGATTTGGAGAAATCACCCGTTTCTCGTCGTTTCTCAGCGGATTTGACTCCCGTCGGAGTCTATGTGTTGTGTATTGTCATCACGGTTGTATCCCCTACATTTTGAGATGAACGGGGCATGGGAAGGCCTCTATCCAGTCGATCCCCTGGTTTTCCCACCATGACATTTGAACAGTCATTCTAGAAATCATTCAGGCGATCACGCGGTCATGTTTGTGACCGTTTAGAGTGAGTCAGTGGGTGTCTGTGCGGTCGCGCGATAGACCGCCCCATGGATGGCACGGCCAGGTGTGAGCCGTCCAGTCCACTTGAGCGGCTGGCACCCACGGGTTCTGTTTTCCCCGTTGTGTTGTGCGGCCAAGGCCTGACCACTTAGCATGGTTGACCTTGGGTCAATGGTTTGAGGCAGTTCATAGGGCGATTCTTCCCTAACCGTCCCATCTTTTAAGCGGTCCCCCCTGACCGTTCTGACCTAGTTTGACCGAGCTACTGTAGTAGGTCAGTTCGATGGAATGACCTGCTCCAGACCGTTCTTCCCCCTTTGAGCAGCCTCATGTAGACCGTTCATCTCCCCTGAGCAGCCCCTTGGTGACCGTGCAGTGGGTTTTGTCCATTGTTGTGTCCGTTGGTCTTGATGGCATGTCTCGTCTCTGCCTGTCCGGGTATGAGTTCCGTTTGACTAGTGTCAAACATTTAGGTTAGTTAGGGCGATGCCTCTAGCAGTTCTGGCTTGGACTGCTAGTGTCTGTGTGGCGGGTCTATCTTAGACCACTTGGTGGTTTGAACTTAGTAGGTTGGTTCGAGGGTTGACTTAGTGTAGCGGCCTTACGTTCACCACCACAGTCACCTAGCAGCCCAGTGTAAGACTGCCAGTGTTCTTGCCTCTGTGTGTGTAGTGGCTTCTCCCTTGACTGCTTATGTTGCTTAGCAGCTGAGTGATGAATCGCTTATGCCCAGAGAGTTGTTTGCCGGTGTTTTGATTTCTGATTATCTTGGCTTGACCTTGTGGTCTACCCATCATCCCGTGGATGTCTCTTGACGTCCCTTGAGGGCTATGACCATGTTGTAAGATAGCTAGGAGTGATTGCAAATGGCGTCATGTCTGTAAGTCATTGTCAGGTTTTGGTCAACCCCGTGTGACCCAGTGGTTGACAGGTGACCTGGAACGTGTCTCGGTTATTTTTGTCTAGCCCGAGACAGTGGTTCTAGATGCCTTGAGGTACAATCCTACCTCAGTTTGCGTGTCCAGGTGTGTTCAGGGTCTTGGTGTTCCCTCAGGTCTCTACGAGTCATTTCCTTCGGTGGTGTCGTTTCCTCTGACTTAGGATCAGACTGATTGGCGACGTGTCTCCGCCGTTGCGCGACGATCTTACCTCCGAGTCGTGAGACTCAAGGATCATTATGTGAGTAGGTCTACTTGCCCTGTCCTGAGTCTGTTGGCAGTTACTGTGCTACCTTGGTGCTTTGTAGTATGTGTGACAGTGCTTGTTTAGCCTATCTGTACTTTAGCACTAGTGTTTTGGAATTTGTGTCTAGTGAGAATCCACTAGTCATACTCTGACGACACGTTTCGACGTGTCGACCCACCTGGGAGTGGTGGCGTGGCAGTTCCCGAGACACAGTTTTTAGGCTAGTTTTCGTGGGCCCCCTTGCTTGGCAGTAGCGTCCGCTGGGGGAGAAAACTAGCTAGAGGCCTAACTCATGGCATTGAGCTTGTGTGTGCACACGTGGTCAGGGGTGTTTGGACGAGCGCCAGCATGCGTGACCCTGACTAGTCACTCGTTACTATAGTTCCTGGTTCTGTTCAGATAGTGTCTCAGTCTCTGTCATTTTTTCAGCATCGTAGATGGACACTTGAGGCACAGCATAAGGCGTCAGTAGACGCAACTGGCTGTTCTTCTAGTGAGGAGGTGCTTTCATCACGTGCATGTGACTCTCGCATTTCTCGCACGTCGTGACCTTCCCGAGTTAGCCCTCTCGTGGTCTTGCCCGAGGTTACTATTGAGTCGTGCGCACGACATTCTAGTCGTGTGTGTGAAGAGCATGCATGGCAATCGAGTCATGTATGCATTAGAGTCTGTCTTGTCTATCCAGCTCTTTTCTAGGGCTTTTGCCTCTTTCTTGTAGGCCTTCGTTTGCCTGGTGTCTCATCGAAGGATCTGTGACTCCTGACTTCGTCAGTTCAGAGGTTGCCCTTATGTTGCCACCTGGAGTAGCCTAGGGATCCGAGGTTAGTTCGGCAGCTGTGTTCACTCGGTACGGCTTCTCTTCCCTTCTCTCTACCAATGGTCCAGCACATAAACGCTGAATCATACAAAAATAGCACTTACAAAAATAACAGCCAATAACAACAACACCTGCAGGATTCCAACTCCGTACAGCACACAGAACCACGGAACACACTGCAAGTAGGGTCGTATCAAGGCGTGCGGCAGCTGGGCACATGACTACAGGGAACGAGTCATGCATCAGGCCGTTCTCCAAGGAAAGACCCACAACCATTGAAATCGATCGTAAAACGACAAGAGACACCACAATCTCAGGGAACGCATCTCAAGGACTACGAACACGCCTTGAGAGCACAACACCCACGAGAATGAATGCAGAGTAAAGGGTACTTTATCAGTAGGGAAGCTGACGATTTTCCCAACACTTGCAAATGCCAACACTAAAACCAAAAAGATGACCGATAACGGCACGGTCACGACAACGTCTAGGCACATGCAGCTAAGACGGAGTCACATCGAGAAGTAGCAATTCTCTCGACCAGACAGAATTGTACGAAAAGAATCCTTGGCTTGTGGGTTATCAGCCCACCCACTTCCGCTGTGCACTCAACAACGCGCGAAGGCATCAGAAAAATCCTCAGCCTTCGCATCTCAGTACATACCAGGCGTCAACGCAATCTCAAAAAATCACAATGTAACACGCCTCGAGCACTGATCCAGTGAGCAACCGAGCAGAAAAAGTCTAAGCGTAATAGAGAAGAGCACCAGCTTCAGCACAAAGCCCAATGAAAAGTAATAATCTCAGCCTACCTTTGCGTCTTGTAAATGGCAATTGAGCCTCACATCACATCGGCCGTTGGACACGGCACGACGAAACGCAACAGCTCTCGACACAGAAATTAGGTCTAAAGCCACGCAACCATAAAACAAGGAGATGATCAGGCTCAAATTAAGTTGTCCACACTTGAGCAGACACAGCACAGGGTAGTACTAAAATGGCAATTTCAAGGCCAACCTCACAAGGAGATCTACCAAACGACATGGGAAGCATCGAGCTTAGCAACAGAAGCTCACCAAAAAGGGAAGAGCCTAGTTCGCTCGAGTAGCTCCTCAGGCAAAGGGGTCCAATCGAGCACTTCAACTCCAACAAAAGTGAAACACGTCAGGAGCTGACCAGATTTAAGCTGGGATGACCAAAATATCATAACAGTATGTACGGCCATCGCCACAACTCGAATGGTCAACAACAACCTGAGCAATTGACAAAAGAATCTAACACCAGCAAATCCCGACCAGAAGGGAAATGTCAACAAGAATAACACTAAGGAATTCTTAAACAGCACAAACAGCATAAAAGACAGCCATCGAGCAATAACGCCGAACAATCTACGAATTTGGACAATCGGATACAACAAGGAAAGAGTAGAATCAACTACTCCACCGACAGACACGAAGCACAACGTGGACTACTTCACAGGACTGTCGACACTTTAAGTGACAAGCCACTGGGCCCACGCAAGGGAACAGACTTTTAAGAAAATCACAGGCGATAAAATAATTAAGCCACGTTAGCCAAGGATCCACCCACGAATCCTGTCAACATCCACCTCATCCATCATTTCATCACGTTCTAGCTCATTCCATCGCGTCTCTATCTCAGTCAACTCGGCACGGTCGCGCGCCCCGGGTCGAGAAAAACAGAGGGAAAAGAGAAACGATGGAGAAAGTAGAATGGGAGAAACGACCAGGACAGGAGAGGAGAAAACCACAATCACACAAATAGCATCATCATAATGAACAATTAACAAATAACTGAATCACCTAAAACTCAAACGACAGGAATAATTAAAACACAAGTTAACTAGTCTAAAAATAGAAACACACCTTTCAAAAGATAGGACGTCACTACTCAGCACGAGGAAGCTGAGGCGCGGGTGAGTCCTGCTGAGGTTGTGGCGGCACAGGTTGAAACTGGGGCTACTGTGGCTGGGCGAATGGAGAGAACTACACCAGTCTCGGCCTGAACGGGTAGTCTCGAACAACATGGCCTGGCTGATCACAGCGAAAATAAACCACCAGCAAAGAACATGGCCTGCCAGGGTGGCTACCACCACACCTCCCACACGATCTCCGCTGACGGACAGCAGGTCCCTGACACTACTGAGAAGATGGGACTGACGATGGAACAGCACCGGTAGAAGACTGTTGGGCACACCGCTTCTCACGCCCCTTATTCTGGAATCTCCTGAACTTCTTGCCTTTGGACTTGGAAGAAGAAGCACCATCGACAGCGGGAACAACGGAAGGAACTTCGGGGACCCTCGACAGATAAACCTACTGTAACTGCCCAGTCGGTTGAGGGATAAGGTGATACTGCACGCCTAGGTGAGTGGACTCAACCTGGGCACGCACTTGAGATATCACCTGCCCTACTCTAGACGGCAGATAAGGCAACACGGCTTCACTTTGCGTTCCACTCCGAACACCCGACATGCCTTCCTCAGCTTGGGCGGGAGCCGCTGGAACTTGACTCCACGCAGACGCATAAACCATCACAATAACCACTGGAGGAGAAGCACCATTTCCCTCCCTGGAAATTTGCGCCTTCCGGTGACTCGCCATCAAAATCTAAAAAGCACATACCGATGAAAATCACATCAACAATCACAGAAAACACCCTAAGCCTGTAGTAGATGACTCAAGTGGACTTGCTCTTGACTAACGCTATGCAATGTCAATTCCTTATACAAGTCCTCAATGATGCTCTGATACCAACTGTAACGACCCAGAGCTCCGGATACTGATAACCCGATAATATCGGATTACCGCTACCAAGAACTGGGGACGCCACCCAAGAGGCTGATGAGGCCCCTGAAGGGTGGCTTATAGAGCCTTACAATTGCGCATATACTTTTCCAAGGATATAAAAATAAATAAAAGGACACAAATACAAAAAAAATGTACATGCTCGATGTTGATTCCCATCAATGTCTCTAGCCAACCACCTTGCCTCATCCGAGCAGCACCTCTCTCGCCTCGACCCATATCACAACCCACAACTAAGCCTTCTTCATTCCCAGAACCATCGCACCCTCTCATTCGCACCCCTACTACTAATTCTCTACCGATCCATCAGCAAAAATCCTTTGCACCTCCACCTATGTCTTCACAATCTCTCATCATCCCTTGTCCATCTACCTTGCCGTCTACCTCTACCACACCTCCACCTATGCCTTCTAAACCCCTCATCGTTCACCATCCATCCAAGGGCCCATCTACTTCTACTCTGCCTCTGCCAAATAAACCCCTCATTAGGATCCCTCCACCCATCATCACACCTGCTCCATCAATTGTTTCTTCGCCATTACCACTTAAACCCCTTCTCAAACCTATAACCAACCCCGTAGAGATGCACAAATAGTAGGCCATGGTGCTCTGGAGTGGAAGAATATTCCACTGAGTTTTCCCCCAAAATAGTCAAGCACAAGAACAGTCTCAGCCAGATAGAGGAACTGAAGAACAGGCAGAGGAGTCCACCCCTGGGACACAGTATGATCTACTAAAGCATTTGGATATGACACCTCCCGGATCTCTATCCTTGAATTGATTAAGAGGTCCAAAACCCATCAAGAAGCATTAATGGAATACCTTCAGAAGGTCATGATAAATGAAGATCTCCCAGTAGAAAAGATCCCAGCAATGCTAATGCCGACAAGTACACAACTGGCCATCATGGTTCATGATCACGAGCTTACCCCAAAGGAGGCTTGGAAATATGTATTGTGCGTCTATGTCATGCCCCGATGCGAAATATCGGAACACGACAGTAGAAAGAGTTAAAATATGTTGATTTCTAGACATGCTGTGACTTGGGTTAGTGAATCCATACATTCAGCACAATACCATGGCCAGAAATAATTCCATCATAACTAAAGAATACCAATTAATTAAACACACCAAGTCTCAACATTCCCAATAATTAACCATAGCGAGTTTCACATTCATCCACACTTAACGGACTAAAGAAAAACTCAATATCCACCAACTTAACATAGTTACATAACCACTGACTAAAACAATTACAACTCTAGAACACAACTAGACTCAAACTATCTAGAATTGACTCCACGAGGCCTTCTAGCTGGCTCGCTCCAATGTCTTCACTCCTGCCCATCCCCATCAGTTTGAGAGTCCTCACCTGAGCTACCTGAAAGGGGGGAAACAACTGGGTGAGCGAACGCTCAGTAGGTAATAGCAGGCAATGTTTAAGTAATTAGCCAGTTACATTAATGATATGCGATAAAGGAAAGAAATGACAATACGATAAATGAAAGAATAAAGAGAGCAAGGCAAATATGAACATAGTATATCAGGGGACTGGCCGATCAAGCATGAAATAAAACAAATCATGTAGATAATTCCATGGGGAATTTATTAACTTGATTTCAAGAGAAGGGATCATGTAAATGAATATGTCATAGACATCACGGTAGTCATGCACTCGGTGCAATGCCTCACCATGTCATTACAACTCCCCGGGACACTAGTACTTTTTGGGCGCTCCTCCCAGGATAAGACCGGGCCCTTATGATGCATTGGCACTGATTTGGTGGAACGAAGATCCCAAGTTATGTCTAGACATTTATTGGACTCGGCCAGGAGAGATAAGTTCTCAAGATAACCTAGAATAATCAAGAATTATATAGGGTTCCCAGAAGCGCAAGCCGGCCACGACTCAGCCACCAAAACACACAACAAAACACAGAAAATCATGATCTGGAGCTTACGCGATCAGGATGGGGCCGCTCAAGACATATACGGTCTCTCACTAGACCGTGGTAGATGAACTGGGCCAAGGGAAGACTCAGCTCGGTACCTAGAGTAAACGGTCCGATATGGTCCGTGAAGAAGATAGAACGGTTAGGCTTGGGCCTCTTATCATATACAGGCGGTCCATAACCAGCCGTTCATGGCAACAAGGATTGAGGCCCACGACGAATGGTACACCGTCAAAATTGGGCCGCTACATCACTAAACGATCCGTTGCTAGTCTGCTCAGTATCTCTGAAATGGGCCGATCTTGATCGTTTAACAAATGAGCCAAGTAGGCTAGAGAGGACTACCCAAATGGGCTCCTAGGCCGCCCAAGGCCTGGTGGAACCAAACTAGGGTTTAGCCCACGGCTCTTAGGTCAATCTAGAGGCTTTTGGGCCATCATAACATGGCTAGGTCGAAGAAGAATCAAGGGTAATCGACCAGCAAAGCCTAGCATTTAGCCAGTAATACACGGTCTCCTCTGAGCCGCTCAGTGAGTCAAATGGTCCACTTATGGTCGTGCATGAACTAAGATGGTGCGTGGTAGGCCATTGCTTAGAACAAAGATAAACACCCGATCCAATCAAGTCAACAAGTGCAGGATTTGGGGGTACAACCTGCCCGGCGTCCTAGTGGGAATCACAGGCTCGCGGAGACTTACGGAGGTCTCATAATGAAGGTCCTAGTCCGACGGGAGGAGTATCCGGCGGAGAGTTCCAACCATTACAAGAATTGATGATGGGGACATCACTTACCCCCCCTCCACATTTTGAAGCCCGGATGGATCGTCATCAAATGCCATCAAGATCCTACATTTCTTTGAGTCATGTCATGTAGCTTTTATATTTTATTTGAGTCATTTTGATGTATTATTTGAGTCATGTCCCTTTGATGATCAATATAGATATTTCATTTCATAGTACTCTGATATTAAGGCTTAGAATAGCTTTCCTTTACTTTCTAGCTTGTTGTTGACTATACGTCCTGGTATTCCGCGTCAGGGCGTGACAGTAGGGGACACTGTAGAGGTCCATCGCCGCAATCCCTTCTCCAAACTGGGCGTGCTTGGTTTCAACGATCCACTCGATCATCTAGCGCTGTGCCATGAGGCTTTCTGGCACCGGTGTATTGGATGGCTGTGGTTGAGCTTCGACCAAGGGTGTACCGAACCTGGTTACTATAGGGGTTCGGGCGGCTGCAGCTGAGGTGTTGGCGCCATTTTGCCCACCTAGCGGGACCGACGTCTCCGTTGAAGGCCCAGTAGGTGGCTGAGGGTGGAGGTCATGCTCCTGCAACAGGTCTTGTAGGAGGGCCTTCAAGTGTTGGTTCTCCTTCATAAGAGTCTCAAGAGTCACCTCCTGGACTTCATTGGCCAGAGGGTCATTGTTGATCGACTCTGTGTTAACAGGAGAGGCATGATCCTCAACGGGAACTTCCTTCACTCGTGCCAATGCTTGAGGCCCGACAGAGGTGCCGACATGGCCGACAGGAGCCGGCGGCTGAGTCAGGTGACGAGGTCTCCTGAGGTGAGATATAGGTTGATTCAGATCATCAGTCTAAACCTCAGGCTGGTGCCCGATGATATAGCACGCGAACACCTTGACCGCGTCACTAAGGAGCTGGACCGTTCGCTTCTTCTGAGAGCACCTCTTGGGGTGGACAGGCGTCCCCAGCCTATCAAAGGCCAAGGTGCATTGTAGAGGAGTCTCTGTCATGGCATCTACCTGAGGAGAACTCGGGGCTGGAAGTTGGTGGGGCCCGGAACAAGCCCATCTCCACCTTCGCCTGTTTGAATGAGAGGCACCGAATGGCTGGGTGTCATTCGACGATGCGACTACAGAATCAGTCGCACCTTGCTTGGCGTGGCGCCCTTGTGCCCGAAAGGGGTTGCCAAGACGCACCTTCCAGATGGCTTGAGCTTCCACCGGGGTAACCCAGATTCTTCTCAAGTTGGACTGATGGTCTCCCTTGTCACTGTCTCTTCAACAGGACTTGGGAGTTCGGACACCGAACTAGCGCTGGTGTCTCTAGGCCACTACGGGAGCGTCTACCCTCCTAAGTTTCGCCTTGTCTTCTTACGTTCGACACAGAAGGCTGAAGCAGTTGGTAGTAGGGACCGTTGAGACAATTCACTCTGGGGGTATAATGGGTTCGCTCCCATCCAGGTGAATCCATAGATTGCCGACAAGGATGTTCTTGCCGGAATTACTAGTGGCAGCGGCAGGTCACTTGCCTTTACGACTGCGATGATGCTTCTTCCGAGGAGCCAAAGACAATTCCACTCCAAGGTGGTAGACCGAGAAAACTCAGCCCGTAACTACTGGTGGCACAAGGCCATCGACTGGCAACACTGGAATCGGTCCCCAAGACCTGAGGTCTATAGTGGAGGTCGGCAGCTGGGTGGCTCGAGTGTAAGACCATGCCCGAGCTGATAACAGTGTTGTGGCTCCTCGTGATGGCATGCTTGTGCTCAGAGCTGGCACCGCGGGGGGTGCCAAGATGCTGACGACCCTAGGCCTTAAGCCTGGACTAAGGACTGGTGGGACCGAAAGGTGGGACAGAGGGCCTTCGATCCATGTCGGGGCTGCCACGTCCCATAGAGGTGGACCCATACTGAGAGTCGACGTCGTCGAGTTGTAGGGAACATGCCCCCATGACAGAGCCAAAGGATGCCAGGCCTAACGTGGATCACTCACGCCAGGCGTAGTCTGTGAGAAACCCCAGGGTTGCATGCCTAGTCTGTATGTTGAACAGCCTCGAACCGGGGATTGATGGCCCTGGTGAGGCGGTTGCATGTCAGAAATTCTACTCGGAAGGCCCGAATGAGGTACTGGGGAGCCCTGCCCCCAGGTCAGGAGACCCGTGCGAGGAGTTAGCTCGGCTGAGGCTCGGGGCTGACGGCCCGAGTGAGGCACTGGGGAGCCGGACACCTTAGAGTGGAGACCCAAATTAGATGTTGACTCGACCGAGGCCCGGGGCTGGAAGCCCGAGCGAACTACAGTGGTAGGGACAGAGACTCGGGGTGTGGAGCTCGCGTCGGGAGCTGGTCGAAACTGGGCCCAGGGGCCAGTGCTAGCCCGGGCAGGAGCTGGTCCAGAGCCCCTACGGGGGCTGGCAATAGGTGACCCGAGTCTGACGCTCGATCTGGCCACTGAGACTGGAGGCAGGTGTGGCGCGTTGTTGGCGCCAGAAGAGATGGGAGCTGAAGGTGGCAGTGGAGTCGCCACAGGGACCACACCCAAGAAGTAGGGCGATCCAACGACCAGGGTGAAACTACTGAAAGCAATCGGCATCGCCGAGTAGCCCACTCACGCATGGGTGGCGATGACAATAGGACCGTAGGTGACGGTCGCCATAGCTGTTGATGCATCGGACGAGCAGGGGCGACAGCCACTGACGGTCGTCTAATGTGCTCCGACAAATGGAAGGCGAACCGAAAGTTGCTGGGAAGTGCTAGCAGGTGCTCCTCTTCTACCTCTTCTGCAAGGATAGGAAAAAGGCACAAGGACTTCAGGGCTGGCACAGGCTTTCTCTTTAGTAGAAAGAAGGAAGGCAGGAGATGTCCCACTAGGCGGGCCATCCTTTTGTTTGCAGACGGTGGAGGTTTCGCCAGTGCAGTGTGTACGGTGACTAGAGTGAGGGGTAGGATATAACTACGAGAGAGATGCCAGAATATAGTGTGCTTCGGGCACCCCCTCTCATGGCCATATAGCCCAGAGTCAAGTCCAAAGGAAAGACAACAAGTGCCAAGTACAGTCGATAGAAAAGTAAAGACGTACCGAGAAGTCGGGGGAAGCCCGATGAAGGTACCAGCTGGCCACAACAACATGCTACGAGTACGCACACCAGGAACCACACGAAAGTCGAACGAACGACCACCACCTGTAAAGCAGGGGTGAGCCTCGTGTCACTGGCTTAGTAGGGGTCACGCGGATCCCTACTGGAAAACACGCAGTAACATGCTAAAATAGCAAGTAAACAATAGAAGTAGTAAAGCAGAAAAGCTAAACTACAAAGCTATAAAGAAGGGGGAGCAGGAGTAGGGAACAAACTAAGAGCCAGGGGAGCTAACAGGAAAATGGAAGAAGTCATACCAGACAAGCATGACTATCGAACTGGCCTCGGCTCCTGACACCACTCCAAGAAAACCCTACACTAAGCAAAGACAGAAGGGTGAACTCTGAACTAAGAAAAGTCAGAAGCTTACCGAACTGTCGACACGACGCTAGGCTCTAAACGAAGACCTACAAGAATAACAACAAAGCCTAGGAAAAACCTAGATAGACTCAGACCTAGACAACGCGACTAACACGTCGTGCACACTGCCCCACGCATGACTAGAACGTCATGCAGGTAACAGACATTGACCTCGAGTACAACCACGAGAGGGCTAACCCGGGAGGTCACGACACACAAGAAACGTGAAGAGAAGCGCGAAGAGTCACATGTCACGTGACTAGAGTGCCCCACACTAGAAGAACAGCCAGCTGCGTCTACTGACGTCTTATGCTGCACCTACAAGCATCTCATCTGCTATGCCTACAGTCAGGCAGAGACCAAGACACTATCAGAACCAGAACAGTAACCAAGTCGCGAGTGACTAGACAGGGGAACACCCGTCGCCGTCAGTCCAATGCCCCTGACCACGTGTGCACACACTAACTTTTGCCTAAGCCAGGCCTCTAGCTAGTTCCTCCCCTGCCCCCCCTATAGGATGCAACGGTAATCGCGGGAGCTGACGAAAACTAGCTTAAAAATCGTGAACCGGAAGTGCCCCGCTGAAAAAGCCGTCACACCAAAGCGTACCATAAGGCTACGATGAGTGAAGGCTCAGAAGACATGGACCCCAAAACACAAGTGCCGAAGTCCATATCGACAAAAGTGCCCTATAACACGTACTTCGAAGCACCAAAGGTAGCAGAGGAAACTGCCAACAGACTCAGGACAAGGCAAGTAGACCTACAACTACAATGGTGCCTTAGTCCTACGACTCTGAGTCAGGATCGTCACACATAGCGGGACAAGCAGCCAATCGGTCTAATCCTAAGCCAGGGAAAATGACGCTCCGAGAAAATGACACATGGAGACCTGAGGGGAGACCGAGAACCCTCAGCACACCTGGACACATAAGTTGAGGTAAAATAATACCTCGAGACATATAGAAACATGGTCTCGAATTGGACAAAGCCGTTGAGACACAACAGGGCAACCTATCAAATGTTGGGCGACCCTGAGTTGATTGGAACCCGACAATGATGACACATACAGACACACACACTACATGCACAAACATTCATGGCCGTCCCATCATGGTCACAGCCCTCATAGAATGTCAACAGACACCGAAAGGTCATGGGCAAACCACGAGATCAAGCCAAGACAAATAGAAACTGGAGCGGTAGATGACAACAACACTCTGGGCAAAGCGAACCATCACTCAACCGCTAGGCGAACCTGGCAGTCAAGGCACAGCCGTACGCAACCAGAGATAAGGACACTGGCAGTTCTAGATTGAGCCGTTAGGGTACTGTCGTGGTCAAGGAAAAGACCACACCCAGTCACCTAAACCAATCGATCCAGACAACCACCAACAGACAGGCACCACCATAGAACACGACCTAAGACTGACCAACACATAGGATAAAACAAGGACCATCACGGCCAACAACAGGATTATAACGCACCAGCATCGGGGCATTACCTACTATAACGGACCACAGAAGGGGCGTTATGGCAGACAGGTCCAAAACTCCAATACAGACAATATAATGGACCAAGACGGGGCTGCTATATCAGCATAACGAACCAGGACGGGCGCGTTATGGCCAACCGACCCAAAACACTAATACAGACAAGAAGCATATAACGGACCACAATGAGTCTGCCATAGCCACATGGCGCACAGGGTTAGGCATGTTATATCAACTGCCATACCCAGTCAAACATCCGTTAAACACACCATAACGGATCCACACAAGTGCATCACCTGAATCATAACGCACGGGGAACGATCCGTTAAATGAACTGACTGACATAGTCTTCGAGGAAGCACAGTCGTGGAGGGATCTGACAATGGCAGACGGCCTTGAAAACAACCCGAATATAACGTGCCTATCCTAGGGCATTATATCCAAATAACAGACCAGGCATGATCCGTTATGCTCCATGACTTCGATAGACGAAACGAACGAACCATAACGGTCTGTCGAGGGATCGTTATGCCTATAACGGTCTCTGGTAGGACCACTAAATCAGTCCAACAGGTAAAACGGTAGAACGGCTGAATCGGCCCGTTCCATGCCCCATGCACACTGTAGCACAGGGAAAACACATCCAATCGACGGGAAATGACTTTAGAAGGTCAACAATGCCACATGCATCTATCGAAATGCATTAAAATGTGACATCAGGGCGATTTTAACAAATCGACCCTAATCGAGTCACCAAGGTTCCCAGACTCCTACCGGCCCCAAATGACGAGCAATTGACACGAAACTGGTGGGGTTGGGATCCTGACATCCCAGCGGTCAATTGAAATGCAGAGTGGCATCTATCGAGCTTCCGGAGGTGCCAGCTGGGTTTCGAAAAATGTAATTATCGGTCCTTTTGAAATCATGGCCAATGCAGTAGGAAGGCTATCAACGGCCATGTCTTCATTAACCATCACCTTCTAAAGAAAATTTCTTAATGCATCTTGGTGAAGGGTGGATCTTTTAATCAGCTCTAGTACAGATATCTTGGCGGGAACTCGGTCCAAATGATGCAACAAGTCGTATTGAGTACCCGGCAAGGGCTCAGCCTCTTCTTGTTGATCTGCGGCGGGCTGGGCAGACTGAGGATTGGAAGTAGATGCATAATTTCTTTGGAACAATCACCTGCTCCGTAGGGCCAAATTTTGTGACGGCCCGATCTCTGATGACGGCAGAGCAGGGTGAGTGGGGTGGATAAGTGGTGTGGTGAAGGGTGCGGGAGAAATAATGGGGTTAGGAAAGGTGAGAGCCGGGGTAACGGGTTGTGGCGGAAGGATAATGGGTGAAGAAGTGGGCGCGGTGACGATGGGTGTAGATGGGGGTGCAAGGAGCAACGGAGATGAGGGTGGAAAGATAATGGGTAAGGGACTAGCGGTAGGTGTGGTGGTGACGATGGGTGTTAGGGTGGGAGGAGGGTTAGATGGAAGGGTAGTGGTGATAGCGGTGGGGGTGATAAGTAGTGGGCGAGATAGAGGCATGGGTGAGGGTGTTGGCATGGAAGGGACGGTGAATGGGCAGACGAACGGTGTAGTGGATGGAGGAGGGGTTTGGCGTACGGGTGTGAAGATGGTGGAAGTGGATGGGCAGTTGCGATGGAAGGACGGTACTTAGTGGGTCGTACCGTCATCATCAAAGGACCATCCGACATTGAGGGCCGGAGGCTGGACTACGTTCACCTGAGCCGATGTCTGCGGCTGAGGTTGCGGAGTGGGTGGATGGTTCGGCATTAGGTTCTGGTGGATCCTCAAGTCTTGAACCTGCTGTGGTTGCTGCTGCGGCGGCTACTGTGGTTGCGGTGCTTGCTGCCGCACTTGCTGTCTCGATGATTGCCTCCTCTTTTCTTTCAGCTCAATAATAGCCTTATGCATTTCAGCCCAGTCAATCCTGTGTCCTTCATGCAAATCATATGCCAGGTCTCAGAATTGAAAACACCCTTCAATGGTGTGCCCTGGCTACCTGTGGAATAAACAGTATTTTGTTTGATCAATGGTCGTATTCCAACTGGGCCGTTCCAGAGGAAGTTGTATAGCATTGACTGACATGAGAGTTAAAAATATGTCGGCAAGAGTTTCTGGCAATGGAGGATACTGGGCTCTCTTCGGAGCCGGGCGCTTGTTGTTATTGTAGTCGTTAGGGGGAGGAACATTATGGTATTACGGTGGTGGTGGAGGTTGTTGTGGAGCGGAGTAGGTGTTTTGTGGAACAGTGAAGGTGAGCGGAGGGTTTGGTGGAGTGCTATAAGCAGGCAGAGGGTTCTGCAGAGTGGCGCATGTGAGTGGAGGATAATTTTGTGGAGCGGACTGGGTGTTGCGGGGATTCTGGGAAAAGTAGATCTGGTTGTTTTGGTTGGCGGGAGGGAAGGTAACGGGTTGAACTTGTTCATTTGTTTGGACTCCCTCGTTGACAGGCCCTTGAGGTTTTCTATTGTGTTTGGGCTTTTGGGCCTCGAACAACGAGTGGATGGGAGAGTCCTTGAACTGAGTCTGAATGAACCACGCCCGGCTATACAGTTGGTGCATATTAGATATGTCGTTCATAGCCAATATATTGTGGAAGGTCGGGGTAGCATTGGAAATTTTGACCTTCTCTTCCTCCGAAATATGGCCAGGCACCCTGGCGGCCATCTGCCTCCATCTGTCGACGTATGTTGCAAACTCCTCATCAGCTTTCATTTTCTCGGCCACTAAATCTATGAATGAATATTCTGGGCTGACCCTATCTTGGAACTGCTGAATAAATTTGTCCTTGACTACCTTGAAGCTCTCAGCATCTTCCAATGGTAGAGAATAAAACCATTCCAATGCAACTCCGTCTAATGACCGGCGGAACAAATACGCCATGAGGCGATCATCATACTAAAATTGTGCCGACTCATATAGAAAGTCCCTCACATGAATAAAGGGATTACCGTTTACATCATACTTTTGGTAATTAGGGAGCTCGGATTGCGGAGGAAAATAGATGTTCTGGAAGCTTGGAACGGGCACATCAGCCAAGGATTGTGGGCCAACCTGCTTTTGCAGAAAGTCGAGTTGTTGTTGCATGGTGGCCCATTTATCAAGGAGCTCTTGCTCTCTAGACGGAGCAGGGGTAGTAAAAGGAGAAGGTTGGATCTGGGGAGCAGAAGGCAAAGTAGCTGAAGGAGGTGGCCCGTAAGACGGCGCCGAAGGATAGGCAGCCTGAGTAGGAGGAAGCCCATAAGAAGGATACTAGGCCGAGGGATGACCCAAATTTGGGTACCTGGGCTGCCCCTTGCTGAGGGCGCCAGAAATCTGATGGGCCCACAAGGACTTGTGGTACTGATGGGGTGGAGGTATGGTGATCCAACTGAAAAGAGGAAGGGAGAGTGGACTTTCCCTTATCAAAAGATGGTTGGGCCGATGCCGAGGATTGGCCCGTTTCAAGGTTGGAGAAGGTAATGGTCCTAGGCTGGACCGGAGTAAGATTGATTGGGGTATGCTGGATGGCGGTATTAGATAGGCCTTGCCTAATCATGGAAGGTGGGGTATTGGGCCCCTGCATGGCCTGGTAGACAGCCTGAAGTTGGGCCGGGTCCAACTGGGCCATCATCTGAAGGATGGAATTGGCAGAAGGAGGGGAAAAGGAATAATCAGATTCACCCGCGATTGCCTTCATGGCAAAACTCTTTATTTTGGCATCTATCTGGTCACTTTCGTCAAGCGTTTTGGTGTATGATACAGCTATCTTATCCTGCAAAAGATTTAGCTTTAACAGGTCGCTGCGATTGATGGAATCTGTTTTTCGCCACAATGCTCTTACAACTCTTCGCTGAGCAAAAAAAGTTTTTCGCACAACGCTATCATACGGCACAATTTTCAGCATCGTGTCTTTGCTGAATTTAAGCAGATCGTTTTGATTTTGTATGAGTTTTTTGTCTGTTATGAGGGTGGTTTATTGATTGTTGTTGTTTATTATATTATTTGAATATGTTTTTTTGGAATTGTTTGGTCTATTTATGTATGTTGGTTATTTTTCGCTATGTTGATTCGATTATTTAATGCCTTTGTTTCTTGCTATTGCTTGCGGTTTGGCTTTCATTTTCTCCTTGTTGGATTAATCCTTGTTGCTTTCTATTTTTGAGGAGCTTCAATTGTTCATGAATAATCATGCATGTTATGTATAAATAGTCATGAAAAATTTTAGATTTGGTGTGAGAAACTTGGTTCCCTACTTCTATTTTTTTATTACATTTTATCCTCATCTTTAGCAGTTTCCTGAAATTAGAGACCATCATTGCATCATCATTTCTTGTCATTTCTTTTTATTAGCTGCATATTGGTTCATTGTGTTTTTTGTTCAGTTCATTTGTCATTATCCTTTTTTGTCATCAGTCTTCAAATTACCCAATGAAAATCCAGTAGCACCTCCCCTAGACCCAGAGCTTTGGGGGGTGTTAATTAGGTTCTCGTCCATGGAGGAACTTCGAGACGGCCCCAAAATAAGAAGGATGCACATAGAAGCGGCAACATCCATTGTATTGCCTCCATGGGTCCCTGAAGGGAATGAGTGGGCCTTGAATAAAACATGCATAGCTCGAAAATCTAGACTTGATGAGAGGATGTAGAATCAACTAGCTACATGGAGGCTCAGCCATCCCCTGCCTCCACTATATAGAATTCAGAGAGAGGGGGCTCGGGATTAACAACCCGAGCTAGCAGCCTAGACAGTTATGAAATCACCCCATTGGGGCTGTAAAACTATTCAAAGAAGAGGAGATCTCATGGCTACAGCTTCATGGAAATCAGAAGAGTTTGAAAATAAGGCGGGGAAGGAGCCCGCAGGAGCTCGAAGGAGCGTGACTCCCAAATCATACGCATGAGGATGGATAAACCCAAGACCTTCCCTACGAAGCCCACTGTGGTTCCTCCTGAAAAATCTATGAAAGCAAAGATTATAGGATGACTGATTCAGGGCTTAGTCCCCATGTATCTCACCCCTTCAACATCATGTGATGTGACACAACCTCAGACCTACATAAATAAGCACAAGTCGCAACTCGAACGGGCCGATATCGGTGGCCAACTCTCCCGGTGCACACCCAAACCTGAGGGTAACTCTGCGATGCCGAGTCGAGGTCGTGAGGTTGGGCGCTTGCTGGTAGAGGGCCAGCAAGGCCAAAGAATTTCCCAAGGGTATAGAGGCCCAATTCAAGGGGGCCGACCGAGTGCCAATGGGCACGGGTAACACTTCTCCCACGACGGTCACTCAAGACAATGAAGCTTGTGGACCGGGCGCTCACTCTCACGGACCAGCGGAACATACGAACTAATATTGCAGAAACAAGGCACTCAAATTTGAGAAAGAGTAGAGCACTCACTCGATCAGCTTGAAGAAGCCGGTCCCGTTCGGAGACGAGGGCGAGCGGGGAAGCGTGGGTTTCCCACACGTCGAGTCGGTGTAGCTTTGCCCTGCTCAAGCTATTACAACACTACACCCCATGCAACGGGGTTGAACTTGGGGATGGGAAGACAAAGTTACATGCAAACACTGCCACCCACAGGGAGGGGCTGTAAGCTGGCTAGGCGGGGAGGGGAATTGGATAGCTAGAAAATCAAATGGGATGACGATGCCGGATCTGCCCGCTCTCTGGAATAGGGGATAGCAAGTCGAAGATGACGCCTCTGTAGTAGCTCCCGAACTCCGTTGTTGATGAGACCAGTGGCAAAACCTCCCTGATAGGTCCAAGAGGACCTCTAAATTTTGGTAGGACTTTTGAAGGACGGCACTGATCGGGGCAGGATAGTGATTAGGGGATCTATTTTCTGGCTCTAACTGTTACAGAACTTCAGTAGCAGGAAGTCAGCGTCACCACAAACACTCTTGAGCTTGGATTCTGGCGTGGCCAGAGTTGTTGGAACCATTGCTCAGTACTCTTCGAAACGGTACCCACGGGGACGCTAGAGGAGGTCAGAGCAGACAACAGCAGCACGAATAGTGGTCGAGTGTCTACTCAGTCCTAGAGTGGATAGAACAGCGCACCAGAGGGAGAAAAATGAGAACTCACTCGTCCGGGGTCCAATCGGGGAGCCGCTTCTTGATTCTGGACGGTGACTCGTAGTGGAAGACCTCAGCTAATTCCTGCTCCCAAATCATCATGTTTCCGGCTGTGGGACTCATTGGAGTCAGTTTCAAGTTGGCAGTCTGGAGGCAGATGCGCAATCGGGGGAGAATGACCGCTCCGGATGGCCACGAGCTCTGACAGGGACGAGACGACTGTCGATGTGAAGAAGACTCAGAGACACTTCCAACGGTACCACTTGGGCCTCCTAAAATGCTGAGATGAAGTCGTAGTACCCTCTGCAATATGCTGGTTCTTTGTTGCCTGCGACCCAGAACTGTAGGTTGAAGAGCGGAGGTGGGGAATGGGGTAAATGGGATGGGAATGGGGGTGGATATGTGTGGGGAAGAGAGGGGCGATAAGCCGGCCAGGCGGGAGGGGAAAGAAAGCAAAGAGATGGCCGAGGCGAGGCTTGGCCGAACCTGCCTGTTGCAGAACGCACCGACCACTAGTCGCTGTCGACGGCGCCACGGACGGTGGTGAGCTCGGATGACGACGAGACTGGTGCCAAAATGCTCCTAACAGGTTCTGGAAACTCTCAAAATTTTTGGACAGCAGCGCAAAGTCGTCTCTGGTCGCAGCAGGTTCCGGCGCAGGGTTTCTCCGTCTGGGCGGGTTCTGTCTCTAGGGCGTAGCAGCAGGAATGTTCCCACAATCAGGAAGCCCTCGAGCGGTTGCGAAGGCGCAGGGAATAGAACGCCAGTCATGAGATGGAGCCTAGCAACTTCTTGGTCAATGTCATCCATCCTCCTTCTACCCCAGCCTCTTCTAACTCCCAGGCATCACCAGCCGATCAGCCGGTCCCCGCCGCTGCTGCCGTATAATGGTGGCCTTGGCAAGAACTGAAGTCTCTTCCTATCCCTAGAGAAGACACCGCCAGGCTCCTCCAAGTCCTTCTTGGTAGAGAGAATGTTTTGGTAGGTGAGACGACAATGGGCTTCGCAAGTTCTTCTCACTCCTCCCCTACCTTACCTCCGTCCCAATCATCCGGGGATAGGAAGGGAAAACAAAAGCAGGGCGAGGTCCTAACCCGATCGTGTCATGACCTCTTAGCTGGCAAGCTATCGGGTCCTCCTCGCCTGCCCCGCAACCTAGTCCAGATTGCAAGGAAAACATCTTCAGAGTCTTCAGCTACACCGGTTCGCTAGTCGGGGTTGCCACCACAAGGGCCATCCGACGGGTGAGATCAAGACAACTACCCGGGGCAACAATGTCCTAGGGCACCATCTGGTGCTGCCCGGCCCTGCCCCCAGTTAGACCATAAAGGCAAGCCCAGGAAGTAAGATGTCAAGCAGGCTCCCCAGGCTGTTCCTCAGTAAAAACCCCAGCCACTGCAGGTATGGCATCAAACCGGTCATACGTCTTCGGACATTGGTCCCAGCACACCAGCTCAGCAGGAGCTACCTCCCCTGCCACCGCAGGTAAGGCATCAAACTACGTATACATGTTCAGACGTCGGTCCTAGCATACCAGCTCAGCCGAAGTTACCTACCCAGCCACTACGGGTAAGGCATCAAACTGCGCTTACATCTTCAGATGCCGTTCCCCGCACACCAGCTCAGTGAGAGTTACCTCCCTAGCCACCGTGGGTAAGGCATCAAACCGTGCATACGTCTTCAGATGTCGGTCCCAGCATACTAGATCTGTTGGAGTTACCTCCCCAGCCACCGTGGGTCATACGTCTTCGAATGCCGCTCCTAGCATACCAGCTCAGCGGGAGTTACCACCCTAGCCACCGCGAGTAAGGCATCAAACCACGCATATGTCAGTAGACGCCGACCCCAATACACTAGCTTAGTAGGAGTTACCTCCCCAGCCACTGCAGCTAAGGCATCAAACTACACATACGTCTTTGGACACTAGTCCCAGTATTCAAACCTACCAAGAGATACCACTCGAGGTCATCGAATAGGCAATCAATGCCACCTTCCAAATACAACAAGCGGAAGGTTCCTAGATTGAGATCAGGGCAAAGAAAAGCCGTTGACCTCACTCTGCCAGGACATTAGCTCGACAATATCCCCACGGGGATCTATCAACTCCCACTCCAGTGCCTCCCCCTCCTACTCCTTTGGAGGCGTCCATCGCCAAGAAGCAAGAAAGTAATAGGAGGAAGAACCTCAAGAGGCGGCTCAAGAAGTATGCCGAGCTGACTGTAGCCTTGCAATCCTCGGTAGAGCTAACACCTCTTCAGAGGCTACAGCGACTCGTCGACAGCCTGGAGGAATACCTCCCACCTCGTCCTATCAGCCCCATCCCACTCGATAGTTATATCCCATGGGCAGAAATGTAGAAATGAGCTCGCCTCAAAGACTGGGTCCACGAGATGATCCAGAAAGTCAAGAATTACGAAACGCTCCGCATCCCAGAAGAGCTCTCCTTGTTCTATAAGGACAAGGAGATCACGGTGGAGCGGCTAGAAGAAATGCTTCGCGGCAGCACCTACAACATGGTGGCCATCCCACCCCCAGACAACATTAACGCCACCTGGTGAGGCAAGCCAGTGGCCTCCCGAACCAGACAAATGACCACCGCCCCACTGGGGCTACAGCCAACTCCGAAACACATCGGCCGTGGTCGGGGTCATGGCCGTGGACACTATAGAGGCTGCGGAAGGATCCCCGAATCAGCTCTTCACCCATCTACCTTCGACCCGGAGCGGGTCATCCTCTTTCAAGGAGAACAACCCGCCCCTATTCCACCTGTGGAGATTCGGGGGGGACCAAGTGTCTTCGATCCCGCGGGCTTAGAAAAGACCATTTCCAGCGCCCCAGTTCCTACGCCAGCTCCATTTTCTCCTGCGAAACAAGCAGGGCCATCTGGCAAGGATGGGCTAGCCCTCCATCCATCCCTAGAGGAGCCATCATTGGCGTCCTAGTTCCAGGAGTCCACGGGTGACTATGGTCAGCCCGACCCCACTGGCAAAGGCAAAGCACTGCAACTCCCCGATGAGGAGCGACACGACGGCCCGCAGAAAACTTAGCCTGACATACTACCATCACTGGAGGATGCTTGAGCTCGAGCTGATCGGAAGGTCCTTCACTATATGAAATGCTTCCCCACCAGCATCGCAATCTAGGAAACCATTGCTTGGAGTAAAGAGTTGAGGGAAACTCTTTTCAAGATACTCCAAGAGCCAGAAGTTTATGAGACACATGTCACAGAAATGAAGGTCGCCACATATGAAGCCTTCGCCACCACTGTCACCTTCACGAAGAAAGACTTGCTGCTCTTCCGTTCATGTCACAATCGCCCTCTTGATATGAAGGGAAAAATCAGCGGGCATAAAGTGAATCGGATCCTAGTCAATGCTGGCGTCACCGTCAACATCATGCCCCTAAAAACTTTCAAGACTCTATATCTGACACCCTACCTTCAAAAGGTTCAGGCAGTCAAGATCTCTGGCTTCAATCAAGACACTGAGGGTGCCCTCGGCCGGGTGGATGTTGACCTGGTGCTCGACAATTTCACCTCTCAGGTGACTTTCTACATCATCGACGCTAACACATACTACAAGGTACTACTGGGTAGACCATGGCTCCATGAAAACTGGGTCGTCCTTTCAACCCTCCGTCAATGCATCAAGTATGCCAAAGATGGGGAACAACATATGGTCATTGCAGACCTGTCTCCGTTCACTCCAACAGAATGCAACTTGGCGGATGCTGCCCTTTATTTCAAAGGAATCAGTCCCTATCCCGTGATTAAGAGTAAGAGCAATGGCTGGCTCTCAGAAGAAGATGAGGATGACCTCTTCTCCGTTGACGAAGAGAAGGCCAAGCTTCATCAGCTATGCCTCAGCTCCAAGTCAACCACAGATCGCCCCGAGAGGCACAAAGTCGACTTCGAGGCTAATCTCATTAGTCGAGCTATCGACAAAAGCATATGTTTGCCACCGAATTGCTTCCAGCTCCCCTGTGCATCAGATGAGCACAAGGTCGAGTAGCTCATAACATTCATCGTTAGTTACAAGCGACAACTCAGAAGCAAGAGAATGGCTAGCAGGGACAAGCCCATTATCTTCTACAAAAGAGACTTGGTCCCTCAAGCCCCACTGGAAGATGACATTGGCTAGTCTAGGCAAGCCGATAACACCCCTGAAGTCGTCCAAGTTTTGGACAACCTGTCGCCGTACATTCGGGAGATGTGCCTCAAGGAGCATATCCCCCAATGGCAAGGTTCCGCACAGCGGAGATACTTCTGCAATTTATGGACCCCTTCACAAGCCCAATGGCAACCCCCATTTTCTTACAAAGATACCAGGGGGCTCGGCTATGACTAAGACCCAGATTTTCACATCTACTATGCGGTTAACGTCGTGGGTCTGATGTAGCCAGTGGGTAATCCAGCTACAGTCAACACCAAGTTCGACAACTCTGGGGATGAGGAAGACATTATCTTAATCTCACTCCCCGCCAGAACCAGTACCTCAGCTTAGGCACTCAGTGAGTCCTCGCTGTCCATCTACGGAAACAGTGGGACAAAGGAGGTCACCAATGACTCCTAGACAGTCGAAGAGCTCAATCTGATAGACCTTCCTAATGAGGAGGATTCCCAGAATAAAGTCCACGAAGCACTGCCAGCTTTGCAATGCAGCTCCAACCAAGATTCAATGGCACCAGTCGGCAACTGCCAGCCGGGCGCTAGTAATCCAGAGCGATCCCAAGCCGAGCTCGGCAGTGATAATTCCCCCACTCCACCAGCTTCAATCATCGGCTTTGAAAACCAAGAAGTGCACGAAGCCAACACTGACGATGAAGACTTCATCGACTTCTAACCCGCTCCTCTCTAGCTAGAGGACGGTGGCCAGGCAACCGTTGACAAACTCGTGGAAATCAACTTGGGCGAAGATGAAGCCCCCCAACTGACATTCGTCAGTGCTCTTCTCACCAAAGTGGAGAGGCAGGATTATAAGCATCTCCTACTCGAATATAAAGATTGCTTTGCCTAGACATATAAGGAAATGCCAGGGATAGACCCCTCCATAGCGGAGCATGAGCTAGCCATCTCTCCCTCAGCAACTCTAGTCAAACAGCCCCAGCGATGCATGCGCCATGAGCTGGAGCTCCAGGTCTTGACCGAAGTTAATAAAATGACAGAGGTCAACTTCATTGAGCCTTGCATCTACCTGATTTGGCTCGCCAACATTGTCCCAGTCAAGAAGAAAAGTGGTCAAGTCTGAATTTGTGTCAACTTTTGCGACCTCAACAAAGCCTATCCGAAGGATGACTTTTCGGTCCCAATCACGGAACAATGGTCGACATGACCACTGACCACGAAGTCTTGTCTTTCATGGATGGGTCATCTAGTTACAACCAGATCCGGATGTCCCTCAAGGATAAGCGCCACACAGCCATCAGGTCCCCCAAAGGGATCTTCAACTACAAGCGCATGCCCTTTGGTTTGAAGAATGCCGGTGCTACATACCCGAGGGCCATGACCAAAATCTTCGACGAGATGTTACACAATATCGTCGAATGCTATGTTGATGGCCTTGTCATCAAGACTAAAAGGCAGGATGACCACCTACGTGATTTACGCTAGGTCTTCGTGAGTCTCTGGTAGTATGGGCTCAAGATGAACCCTATGAAATGCGCCTTCGGCATATCCAGTGGCAAGTTTCTTAGTTTCATCATCTGATACCGAGGAATCAAAGTGGACCCCAATAAGATCAGAGCAATCAAAGAGCTCCCACACCTAGCAACCTCACAGAGCTCAGGTCGTTCAAGGGAAGGTTGACCTACAATCGAAGGTTCATCTCCTACCTCTCCAGTCGATGTGTGCCTTTCGACAAGCTAATGAATAAAGATGCCCCATTCATATGGGACTCAGAATGCCAGGTGACTTTTGAGCAAATCAAGGAGTATCTCCTCACTCCTCCAGTTTTGGGGGCACCAGCCAAGGGTAAGCTCCTCATACTCTACATTGCCACCATGGACACCTCATTGGGTGCTCTATTGGCGCAAATTAATGAGGAAGGCAAGGAGCAGCCACTCTACTACCTCAGCCACAAACTGAGCGGTGTCGAGTATCGCTACTCCCCCATGGAGAAAGTCTGCTTGGCACAGGTAGTCACCATCAAGAAGTTGTGGTATTACCTCCTGTCCCATCGGGTTGAGCTCATATCTAAGCACGACCCCCTCAAGTTTCTCCTCCGGCAACCCGTCCTCTCAGGTCGACTAGGGAAATAGGCTGTAATGACCTAGAGCTCCGGATATCGATAACCTAATGTAGCATCGAATTACCGCTACCAGGAACTGGGGAAGTCACCCAAGAGGCTGATGAGGCTATTTACTGACTGGCTATTCAACTATCCTCTCATGTACAACGGCCTGTTATGACTGACAGAAGGGAGTAGCATATCTTCTTCAGTGAATGTCACATTTACCTCTAACAATGTTTCGGCCAAGCAGCTTTCATATCATGCAGGCGTCTACAGGACCGTAATGATAGCATGCCGGGTCTCTTCACTCAAGGAGAGGATCTCCCAAATAGTGAATCTTGCTGGGAGCTTCTTCAACAATTTCATTATCCAGCTTCCAGCTCAAACATTTGATAGCTTCATATCTTCTGCCCATCTGGGCTTGCGAAAATCTTGTGCCTCAATCTCCAACGGTCCCGCCTCATCAGACTTTGGCTCTAGATTATTTTGATGTGTTGCATCATCATTATGCTAATCCTTTGCACATGAAATGGCGCTGGCCCCATCTTCTTCCTACTGATTGAAAGGCTAGGGAGGCTGGAAGTGAGTGCCCCCAGTAATAGAGCCGGCATCTTGGTGATGGTGTTTCCCCTTGGCCACCTTGAGAAATTCAACAAAAAAGGGGATGATATTGCCCTCTTTGCTTTGTGTGTAGAACCCTAGAGGAAGAGAAATCTGAGTTCCCTTGCTGTCCGGAAGAGGTATTTGGTAGGGTTGCTCCCCCTGAAGATGATGTTATGGTTAGCCGGTGGCGGGCGCCCCCATCTCTGACCCGAACAGGTTGCATGAGCGAAAGTCGTGGCTTCAGCTTGGCTTACTTCAGCCGATGGCGTGAAACATATATCTTCATCATTTTCCTTACCGGGCAGGCTGAACAGGGTGGACAAAGTGTTGCAGGAAAGGGTTGCCACTCTTTTGGTACTTTGAGCTTTTCTTCTCTTCTTTCGTACCTTCTTGGGTGGCGCCAGCTCCCAGAACAAGCCGCCATCTTCTTTTGATTCTCCTGCTTCTTTTTCCTGCCCCAGGGTGAGCTGCTCAAGTTGTTCCCATGCCACATGATCTTTTATTAGTAGTGGTTGCAATTTGGGCTGTTCATATTCATCTAGCCCATTTATGTAGGTCTGAAGCCGTCAAATTTTTGGGCTTATCTCTTTGTTCACCGGCTCTGTCTCCTCCTGTTGTGGGTAGGTATTCTAATCACAACAAGTTGATTCACCCAAACTGGTGTGGGAGCTGGTCGTGCCATTACACCATAGATATGTGCCCCCACCGTTGGGCGAGGTGAAGAGTTCTTTTTGTTCTTCATAGGGACCTACTACCATCCCTACTGCTCTTTCACGGGTGTCAGAAAACATGCCTCATAAGCGTGTTGGGTACTAACTTCTGCAATTTCTTTGAGCAATGCCTAGTATAAGGACATCATATTGACAGTCGCCCTATTCATCGTGGCTTCATAAGGCTGTAGAGGGTCAACCTTGTACTTCCCCATCTGAAGTTTTCCTTTCTTTATCAGACCTTCAATGACATCCTTGAACACATAGCAGTTTTCAATTGGATGTCCCAACATTTGATGGTAGGGGCAAAATCTTGGGTTGTCTTTTCTCTTTAAATATTCTGGTCTCTTCGACTCAGGCAGAGTAATTTTAATGTATTGGGTGGCCCAGTCAAAGAGGACCCTAGTTTTATCATTCGGGAAGGGATATGTCTTTTTCATCTTGTCCCTAAGTGAGGGACCCTCTTTCTTCTCTTATGTATTGGCAGGTAGAGGAGTAGCTGCCTTCTTGCCTTTATCACTTTGTTGCTCAAACCTCTTTAAGTCAACAGTGTTTGCCTCTTTTGGCACTGGCCGCCAATCTACCACCTTTACCTTTTGAGTGATGGCATTGGTTGCTAGCGAGGTATGTTTCGCCAAGAAGATTTCAATTTCAGCCACTACATTATTGAGACGGTCAAAAGACATTATTTTCATTCCTATCATCATTTCCAAGACCTCCCTCCTAAGGTTTTGTTTACATATTTGCACGGCATCCTCCTGATGTAGGGGCCATTTGCATCTCATTTTGAGAGAGATTCCTCCACTCCATGCAGGGAGGTAAAAGGCTACAACAGTGATCCAGGAGTGCCGATATTGGGATGACGGGCGGCACATCCGTGAAGCGCTCGGGACGGCGGCGGATTGTCGATTCGGTTCTGCCCGGGCCCGTAGGATAGCAAGCGGGTGCAACTGTTGGGATGGCAAAGTCCAGATGTCTCCTGGCTACGGCAACTGGTTGAGACGTTACTGGAGTGTCCATGGTCGATCCCCGGGAGTGGCGGTCGCTGGATCAGAGCCGGGATATTTATTGGGATTTAACTCCCAACACTGTCACATAGTTCTGTCTCAGGACAGACCTGCGCGACTTGACGAAATCAGTTCCTGTGCCCGGATCTGGCATCGGATCGGAGCGAGGCTGGCACTATTGTGAAGAGGCCTCGAAGATCTATGACATATGTGAAATACAAGACTATCCAACGGCTGGATCGTCCATGAAAAGCTCTGCAATAGGGTGTCATGTTCTGGCAGGGGTGCAGGGCAGACTGGGATCTACCTGAAGAAGGGGTTTGACTGGGGGTCAAAAGGTAGATCTGGGTGAAGGGATTAATTTGGGCGAGAGAGGGGGACGTGGTGATCAAGCACACCAAATTTGGTGGTGATCAGAGATGGTTTGGGGGGTGGGAAAATTAGTGGATCAGTTGGTTGTCTCACAGATCTGCACATAAGCAGATTGTGAAGGGCGGAGAGATGGCAATGGACGAAGGGGCAAACGGTGGCGGATCGGTGTGAAATTTTATCTAGAGATGGGGAAGGATGTGGGGAAGAGGCCCCCAAAATTTAAGGTCTATCCGATGACTGGATGAGGAGAACGAACTGTGGCTCGCTCTTGTGTTGAAGCAGAGGATCGGGCTATGGCTCAAACTACATGCGAAATGATGTGGTTACAGAGTCTCATGTCTGATTTTGGAGTTTCTTACTCGGAACTTATGAAGATGCATTATGATAATCAGGTCACAATTCTATTGCCAAGAATCCTGTTTTTCACGAGTGGACCAAGCACATTGCGGTGGACTCTCATTTTGTGAGGGATGAAGTCATGTCCTAGAAGATATACACTCCATTTACTCGAACGAAGAACAGTTGGTAGATTTGTTTACGAAGGCTCTTGGGGTATCTCGGTTTGCTAAACATATATGCTCCAGCTTGAGAAGGAGTGTTAGAGATATGTTTGGTTATAGTTATTATTAGTTTGTAGTGATTAGATTATAGTGTACCTAGAGTACAACCTATTGTGTACTCAGGTATAAGAAATCCCTTTTTCCTGTCAATGACCAATTAATCCGATTCTCTCTCCTTAATCAACAATATCAAAGTAAGGGGAGTAGCAGTTGAAGTGAAGAAGTGCTTCAAAATAGTGTTCTCTGCCCTGCTAACCTTTTCTTGTCCCCTACTTTAGGGTTTTTGTGCACCGATCTCCCTTCAACTATTTCCGAGAAGAACCCCATGTCAGCCCTCTCTTCTTGTGCTCCGGAGATCAAAACACCACTTGAAGAGGTGCACGCCTCCTTGTTCTGGCTGCAGACATCAGGGGCTGTTTTCCCTTCACTTAGAGTCAGTACTATGAGGGCAAGGGCTTGTGGAGTTCCTCACCCTCTTCGCGTTGTCCCTGGTGGCCGACCCTACTGCTTACATGTAGGGAGTCACCTACACTATCTCTCCTCTCTTTCTCTACAGTTCTGGAGGGTTGAAGACCTTATTCCTTTCTGTTCGTCATTATGTCCTCTAAGACTAGCAGCAAAATTGGGATTCCCAGGCCCCGATGGTTCCCGAAAACTCTAACACCCGTGAGAATATGCCTGTGATGGCGTGCCCCACCGAGCATGCTGCCCTGAAAAACCTCAATCTGTAGATGACCTCGACCAAGCTAACGAAGGATAATTTTCATCTTTAGTCCATCTTTGCATGCATTTTTCTGGGTGGACAAGACAAGACCAGATATATTGATTGTCGAGTGTTTTACGACGACACGGAGTTTAGATTTCGAGGGTATGGTGGGCATTTGTAGCTATTTAAGTAGCCTGTGCATTTGTTAATTCTGTGTGCATAGGGTTTATCAGACGATTTAGCGATCGGGTGCAAAAGACTTCCCCACCGACTGCAGTCGGTGTTTATTTACATCAGACGTAATCCGAACGCCCTTGTTTAACTACCAAAAGGAGAGAGTCATTCACCAAGGGGGCTGCGACGTCAGGAGTAGCCAACACAAGCAACAACGACTAAGCATTTTGGGATGGCGTTTGAGGACCACTCGCAGTTTGGCACTGATGGAGATGTGGGCCCCAGGTTAATGAAGGTGGGGGTTTAGACATAGTTTAGTATTGTTCAGAAGTTGGTACAATTTGGCACTAACTGAGGGGTTTGGCACAGTTTGGCACTGGTTGAGAGGTGTGGCACAGTTTGGCACTGACCGAGGGACGTGGCACAATTTAGCACTGGCTAAGAGGTATAACATAGTGTGGCACTGGCTGAGGGGCGTGGCACATCCCATTGGTCGAGTTAGTCGGTGATCTCGACATTGGCACGGATCGGGTGCGAGAAGTGCGACCTCAAGATTTACTGCCAACTCGGGGTATTTTTATAATCCCCCAAAGCATTCCATTGATAATCGTCATACAAAACTTCATATGGGGGCATTATAGGACCAAGTACAGGATTTATCAAAGCCATGAGACATTTCTACATTTGTGTCAGTTCTTGGGTCTTTGCATAACCATAAGGGTATTTCCGTCATTTTACATGACATCCTTCTAGGATTTAATGGCTTGGCTAAGCACCGTTAGAGAGAGGGAGCATTTTTATAGGATACTCTCTCTCAAGCGACAAAGACCAAAGCTGGATCTCCTTCCTTGCTCCGACCGGAAGCTCTGCGTTTCTTGTCGACGAGCTGTGTTGAGGTGTGTTGAACCAGGTATCGATTTTGAGACCGTTGGGGCGGTATTTATAGGCTTGAAATGGCCTAGGACCTACCTAGTCCAGGTGTGGTGAAATTTTGGCCCACCTAGACTAGGTAGATTTAACTTTTGGCCCACCTGGACTGGGTGGGGGCGCCACTAGGCCCACCTAGACTAGGTGGGGGTGCTACCAGACACTCGAACTGGGTGGGGGTTGAAAACACCCCATCCGAACTGGATGGGTCCTGGGCGATCCCCATCGAAACCAGATGGGGGGCTTCCCAACCACACCCGAACCGGGTGGGGGGGGGGGTTCTCCTCACACCCAGACCAGGTGGCCTCCAAGGGAGCCCCACTCAAACTGGGTGGGTCCTTGGCACGACCAGAGTCTATCCAGGTTGGTCCCGAGAGGTGGAAAAGGGTCAAATCCTTATAAAATGGCCCCCCTACTCTAATTTCTTGGATTTTTATACTCCCTCAGCCACATAGAAGAAGGAACGATGCTCTGGGACCGCTTTGTGCTCCATTTCATGCGCCGTTTGTGTCGCTTCTCATCGGGGCGTACTTCGAACCTTGTGGATTTTCTCAATTTCTCGCTCGGACACCTCATTAGTGCAATGGGATTTTTCTTTGATCATCCGCTTGGTGCAAACTTCACTTTCTTGGGTCGTGAACATGGCGGGACTTTTCGGGACTCGATTTTGACCTGTTCTCCCGCCCCCCGACTTTGTGCCATTTTCTTGCTTTCAGAGGAGGAAAACCACATACTTGAGAGATCAATTGGCAGACAGAGCCCACATGGACAAGTCACAATCAAAAATTCAGTTGGCATTTCTGGCATCAAGGGACAAATCATGATAGGAGGCGAGTGGGGAACAAAATCCAACTTCTGAAAGAGGGAAATGAAATGAGAAGGGGACCAAGTAAAAGTGACAGGTGAGCTCCCCTCCTTCTGTGGACATTGGCTAGCTTTCCACGTGAGTACTCCATGATCAGCACTTCAGATTTTCTTGAACAATCTTCTTCCTGGAACAACTTTGTAAAATCTTCACAAAAATCATCCATATCATCACCAGGCCCCTTTGGTAGCAACTGGGGGACAGAAACGGTACAAGCAACATCTTCTATCTCACCATGGCTGGGTGATAACTTTAAGGTACCAGGCTATAATGGCCCCTTCACAAAGTGTTGACGGTAGTTCCACGTCAATGGCAGTGCATCTTCCAGAATAGATAGTGGCAACTCCCGATAACCCTAGCCTCTTTTACTCATCTTTCAGGCCCTTGGGATGGGCTTGGTCCGCCCCTGTAGCTGAGCACCGAGACCCATGCCCGACTGATAACCTAGCTTTAATATCATGTCCCAGCCCTTGGGGTCTCTCATCTTGGGCTTGACTTTGATGTTTATCTGCACGAGGGCCTGCTTGCGCGGCACATAGGCCCATGGAAAATCAAGGTCCATTATAGAGATGACTGGCTTGTTGCTAGGCCAAAGAGTTGGCAATATCTTGCTAGAAATGGCTTCGACTGACTGGATCGTGGAGATGCTTCTGAGCTTTACCACCTGCCCCTGGAATGGGAATTTGAGACACTGGTGGGTGGTAGACGGTATGGCATGGAGGTTGTCAATCCACAGACGACCCAACATAGCCTTAAACATCGGGTCAATATCCAGCACATAAAATTCTATAGGCATTTTCAGCGGCCTGAGCTCAGCTTGGACAGTAATCAACCCATGGCACGTCCTTCTTGAATTATCATAGGCTGCAATTGTAGTTGGGGTTGGCCTCAGCAGATCTTCTAAAATATTGCAAGCGCGTAGAGTGCTCAGGGGGCAGACATTTATGGAGGCCCCGGTGTCGACCAAAGTCGCATTGATAGTCACCTTGTTCAAGGTGATGGAGATGCAAAGCAGCATTTGGCGTGCCTCAGGAGGTGCTAACTCGATCTCAGAGAAGGTAATGGCCGGCCCCTTAGTAAGTGTAGCCAGGGCCGATGGTAGACTATCCACTGCCATGTCTTCATTTACCAGGACTTTCTGAAGAAAATCTCTCAAAGCATCTTGGTGCAACTTGGACCGCTTAATCAACTCTAAGACAGAGATCTTGGCTGGCATCCGATCCAAGTGATGTAGCAAGTCATACTGCGTGCCGGGCAGTGGATCTACTTCTTCCTGATCAATAGCCTGTGTCGAAAACTGGGGGTTAAGTGGAGGTACACCCATTGTAGGATAGTTCTGATGGAACAAACGTCTGCTCTGGTGGGCAAGGTTTTATGTCGGCACGGCGTTGGATGGACTTATGGCTGGCAGCTTAATGGGCCCAGGGGGTGAGTAAGGGGTGTAGAAACATGGGTGATGAAGGTGGAGGTAGACTTAACGGGTCCCGTCGGGAGGAGGATGGGTGACGGGTTAAGCAAGGGGGTGGCGATAGAGGGTGTGACGGGTGCTAGCGCGAGGATGGGTGAAATGATGGGCAACGTGGGAGGTAGAATGAGGGGTCTTGGAGGGATGGCAGGTGCAGTGGAGGTTGTGGCAGTAGGTTGAAGGATAGTGGGGGTAGAAGGCGAAGGGGAGTTGCGGCAGGTATGGTGGAGGGAGGGCCATGAGGTGAGTAAAAGACTCATCATCATAAGACCACCTAGTGTTGGGAGCTGGGCGGTGGACAATATTTACCTAAGCCGATGCCGGCGGCTGAGGTTGCGGAGCGGGCAGGTGGTTAGGCATCGGATTCTAATGAGTCCCCAAATCTTATGCAGGCTGCTGCTACTATTGCAGCTGCAATTACTGTTGTGGCTGCTGCGGCTGCCACGACTGCTGTCTTCTTCTTTCCTTGATCTCTGTGATCACCTTGTGCATCTCGGCCCAATCGATACACTGCCCTTCATGTAAATCATAAACAAAATCTCTAAACTGGAAACAACTCTCAATCGTGTGCCCGGGCTGTTAGTGGAAAATACAGTATCTAGACTGGTCAGCGGTCGGGTTCCAATTGGGCCGTTCCAGAGGAAGTTGTAAAGCACCAGTGGACATGAGGGCGGAGAAGATATCTGGAAGGGTTTTAGGCAAGGGAGGGTATTGGGCTCTCTTAGGACCTGGACGCTTAGGTGCATAGCCATTTGGAGGAGGGACATTATGGTATTGTGGTGGCTGTTGTGGCTGCTGGGGAGTAGGGAAGGATGGTTAGGTAGTTGGTGGAGTGGGGAACTAAGGGTTGTGAGGAGGTTGCTGGAAACGAGGCAGCGTGGGTTGGGTGGGGAAAGTAAAGGCTTGCACTTGTTCATTTGTTTGGACTCCCTCGGTAACTGGCCCCTCAGACTTTTTAGTGTATTTGGGCTTTGGGCCTCAAAAAGGGTGTGAATAGGGGAGTCTTTAAACTGGGTCTGGACAAATCTGGCCCTACTATACAGCTGGTGCATGTTGACAATGTCATTCGTGGCTAGAATGTTCTGAAAGGTAGGGGTGGCATTGGAAATGAGGAGCTTAACTTTCTCCTCCTCTGGAATATGACCGGGCACATGAGTAGCCATCTGCCTCCATCTATCAGCATATGTTGCAAAATCCTCATCGGCCTTTTTTGTTAGTTGGGTTGTCCCCCTTATGTTGTGCCCGTGTGTGTTAATTTTTTGGTCTGTTTTTTTTTTTTTTTTGTGGGGGCGGGGGGAGATTGAGGAGGCTCCTTGGAGGGAGCTTCTATTTATGTTAACAATACGAGGGATTTTCACATCCAAGGGAATGTTCTGCAAACATCATGTTGGTGTCACTTTGGGGTGACACAAATATGACAATTGTGCGTCACTATTGTAGGGTGATGAGATTTCTCATAGGTGTCGCATAGTGGTGACGTGAATTTAATTTCTCACTTGAGCCCTAATAAAATGTATTATTGTATGACTATTCACGTAAATACTATACATGATATAAGTGTTTCCTCTCACATAACACATTATCTGCATTCCTAGATGGGTGTGTTTATGCCTTGAAAGGGTGGTGCAGTGCGCCCTCACATGGTTTCGGCATTTTATAAGGATGGCAAATATTATCCTAGGGATATGCAATTGGTACTTTGGGTATTTTGCATGTGATCATGGTATATATCAAACTAGCTCTGATTTTAAATACTGACACAATCCCACATTTTCCTGATCTGCAAAACTCTTATTTCAAACTTTAAGTAGAACTGCCACATGGAGAAACTCTAAGATTTAATACCCTCCTCAAAATCACCAGGATCAATGTGCCAAATGCACCCCTTAATCCTTATCCTGCCCTGAGGCAATACATATAGATGTGAATGGGATGCCAAATTGAACCAATTGGGTAGCCCAGTTGGTGCTTCACATTGTGGGGAACCCAGAGATCTTTAGTTCAAACTTTAACTCCCTCATTATTTGAGACAGTGCAAAGCCTCAGATTTTTTAGGTCTCAATGACCCGGCAAAAAAAAAGTGAATGGGATGCCAAACGTGAAAATCTTTTCCAAGAAATCAGAGGCAATGGTACTCCCATGCCAGCTTAAGCGAACCAATTTAATCACTTACATCACCTCCTCCCTGCCATGCCTCTTCTAAGAAATTTCATGCTTGCTCCCCATCACAATGCAACTTCTGTTAGAAGATCTAGAGGCTGCAACTTGTGTGATACTCATTTTCATGCAAGTTCGCACGGTGGTTTCAGAACAAGAGGTGCGCACCAAGCATACATCAAATGATTCAAAGTTTTATGTAACACAATTACTCATAAGAGCTCAATGGAGACTTGTGGGTCACCGGATACTCCCTCACACGAGGCACCACATAAATGTCAGCATTTGGAAAATACAACAGCCCTCTCAGAGAGTGGGAGTATGCATAGAAAGCATCCTTTTTTACATCCGTCTGCAAAGCCCTAAAATTGATCTACACTTAATTCCTCAAGAATGTGAAAAAACTGAACCAAGCCTGAAAGGCGAAATAAATGGACTACAGTCAAGGACATAGAGTCACCACAAAAGCAACGGCAGCAGGTGCTTACAAACTATTTTCACAAATAAAAATGGTTTTTTGCCTTCCAGCAAATGCAAATTACAGTGCGAGAGCAGGATTTGTTCGGACAACACCAATATGCAAAAAATACACGCATGTTATTTGACCAAGTTTCACTCCGTAGGCGACGCCCCCAAAGGCAAATAATTATCAAATAGTGGGGCAGGGCCAGAAAAGACCAGCATATCAGAAAAAAGATATGCCAGTTTTTATTTCTGTCCGGCACCATACAGCTGCCTGTTCCCTCAAGAAATTAAAAGGAGAATTCAACCAATCAACAGCTTGTTTTCTTCGAAGAAAGTGTACGTGGGTACTTCAAGGTTGAAAGGTGCTGGACCCTTGCGAATTCGGCCAGAGATGTCATAATGTGATCCATGGCATGGGCAAAACCAGCCGCCAAAGTCTCCAGCATTAGGCAGAGGAATGCAACCAAGATGGGTACAAACTCCAACAACTATCAGCCACTCTGGGTTCTTAACTCTAGCTGCGTCTTCTTGAGGATCACGAAGGGACGTCAGATCAACACTGTTAGCCAGCTTGATATCCTCTTCAGTCCGACGCCTTATGAAAACTGGCTTCCCACGCCACTTGACTGTTACAGTGCTCCCAGGTTCGATGCTAGAGAGGTCAACCTCCAAGGAAGCCATGGCAAGCACATCCTTGCTAGCAGACATGCTCAAAACAAATTTCAGAATTAGAAGCCTCAACAAAGAGGCATATACAAATCTTCCACCAGTCAAAACAAAGTATGCAAATGCTCGCTTGCTGGGGTCACCAGGAGGGAAACGCTCATGATTGTGTTCGTCATATACAATCTTTGAGGTTGGGTTCTTGAGAGCTGCCGCTGTTGCAGAAAGGTCAGCTAATCCCATATCATGATCCTTTGGGACTAGGGTCTCTGAAGCAAATCCTGCAAATTCAAAGATGAGAGAGCTACTGTTTAATAATAGGACCAACAAAATCATAATCTGCTGTTCTGCCTTGTCAGTGGGCAGTCAATGGCCATGGCAGATAGGCCACTTTTCCTAACCCACACTATGCACGCTTAGTTGACCCCACTGGGCTTAGGACAAATTTTGAAGGCCATATTTCTAATGACCTGGGCTTGGAAAAAGCTGTGCCCAAGTCTGAAAGCCTAGAAAAAGGGATAACATTACATAGAAAAGTAGTAATTGTATTTAAACTTTATATTGTCAGTTACTACTAATTCTACACCACCTATGACTATTACATCAATGATCCAAATCCAATGGTCACCGAATAAAAGAAAGTACTCTTTATGTATGCTTCCTAAGGAATCACATATAAGTGAAAATCACCTCATAGAATTCATAGTTCTAAAAAGCACCTTCAAGATCATCATGTGCACTATCAACACTGGCTAATGGTGTAGAAGAAGAAAATGTAGGGCTTAAAAAATGGAACAACTTTGGTGAAGGACACTTAATGAATAGAGGAACAAAAGGGGAAGAAAAAAGGACCATTTTTAAGACTGCACAGTAAAAGGGGCCGAATGCTTGAGGGAAGTCGCCCTAAATGGGCCATAAGTCGACTTGAAAGGCCGTAAGTTGATACAATAATCTCCAAGGCTCTAAGAAATCATGATCTCCAAGGCTCAAAGGGAATGGAACAATGAAATGGGCTCCAAATTCATCCAAAGAAGGCTCCAAAAGAATGAGTAATTCGGGACATCAAAAATGATGAATAAGAGAAACGACGTAACTTGCGGGCTAAAATGGGTGTCATCAGGTATATCAAATGATGATTTGCTGAAGGTCAGATTGAGTATGACTAGACGCTTTCATTATGCATGATGGTGGCCTTCGAAATTGTGTTCTCCGCCACGTACCGAGGGCTTAGGGAATAAATACTGTTGAACTGCATGTGCGAACTTATCTTCATTTCCTGCATTGTACAACATCATTTTGGCATTCTGCCTATGCTTACGTACTTACACAGCCCTGACGGTTCATTATCTTGGCAATTAATCAAGGATTTTTCTCCCTCTCAGAGGATGTAATTAACGTCGTAACTTTTATGGTATGACGGACTGCCGGTCTCGACAGGGACCCCACTTTCGTCTGACCAAGTCAAATCGAGTGCATAATAAGTTTGTCACTCAATGACTGGCATGGCTACGCAATAATTAAATCAATATATATATATATATCAAATAATAAAAAAAATCCCATCATCATCTCCCACAGAACCCTCCACGATTCTCAGGTTCCTCTAATCCCGATGAAGCTGAAAACTAGATCGACGAAATGGAGCCGATATTTAATGTTATGCAATGCTCGGACTAGGAGAAGGTCCTATTAGCCACGTTCCAACTCAACAAAGATGCGCACGTATGGTGGAAGGCTACTTCGGCCCAACTTTAAAACGGACAAACCACATGGGAAGAATTCCTTGGACTCTTCCGCACTAAATATTTTTTTGAGCATGTCAATGAGAGGAAGGCTGTGGAATTCACCTCTCTTTGCTAGGGGATGATGTCCAAAGTTGAATATGAGCTGCAATTCTCAAGGTTGGTGCCATATGCTCTGCACCTCATCAGCACAGAGATCTTGAAGGCTAATGTATTTATGGATGGGTTGAGGCCCGTCTTCATTCAACAACTTGGGCCTTAAAATATCCGGACCTATACGGAGATGGTCCACCGAGCGTATCTATGTGAAAGGATCTTGGAGAAGGTCAAAAAATTTAAAGGCAAGAGAGAAGAGTCTAGTCTGAAGTTTGATCAGCGAGGAAAGAAAGAAGAAAGATTTAGTATCACGGAACCCTACAAGTCCTGTGATAATAAGAAGAGGTCCTATAATGGGAACGGTAGCAATAGTAACAACCACAAGAACAAGAAAGTAAAGGAGGAAGAGAACCAAGTCTCGACATCCTGCTCATTTGGTGAAAATTTTGGGCACTCAGTCGAGGAGTGCTGGAAGTGTCTCAGTGCTTCTTTACGTTGTGGAAGTTGGGGGCACCGCATGTCAGATTGCCCCCTTATGAAAGAACAATCCTCCAAAAATGATGGCAGGCGCATGCGGCAGGCTCGTCTTAATGCCATTGTGGAAGATGAAGCACCTAAGGATGATGGGTTAATGGAAGGTACCATTCAAATTTATCGCCATCTTGCTTTTGTACTATTTGATACTGGTGCTTCTCAATCCTTTATGTCTACTACTTTTGTAAAAACTTTACATGTTTCACCTGTTCCCCTACCTTTGGACCTAGCTATTATAACACCACCTAGTACCCAAATAGTGAGGTAACAATAGAAGGTCATAATCTCCCTGCAAACCTCGTATGTCTTGATATGGAAGGCTACGATGCCATCTTAAACAATGATTGGCTTCTTGATCACTATACCGATATCAATTGTCGTAATAGGAGAATTTTCTTTCACAAACTGGATCTTCCACGATTTTCTTTTCTTGGCATCAAGTATAGGAAGCACCTTACTCTTATCTCTTCTCTTCATGCCTGCAAACTTATCTCGTAAGGTTGTGAAGCTTTTCTTGCTTCCATAATTATTACTAAATCAAAGGAAATCATTCTAGAAGAAATCCCCATTGTACGAGAGTTCCCCGATGTCTTTCCATCTGAATTGCCTAGTTTACCACCCGAAAGGGAAGTAAGCTTCTCTATTGAATTTATCCCTGGAGTAGCACCTATTTCAATAGCTCCCTACGGGATGTCCCCCATGAAACTCAAGGAGTTAAAGAAGCAACTTCAGGAGCTATTAGAGAAGGACTTCATTCGACCTAGCACATCCCCTAGGGGTGCGTTGATCTTATTCGTCAGGAAGAAGGATGGATCTCTTAGACTCTGCATTGATTATCGACAACTAAATCAACTCACCATCAAGAACAAATACTCGTTGCCACGTATCAATGAGCTATTTGATCAAATCTCTAGAGCGGAATATTTCTCCAAGATAAATCTCAGGTCGGATTATCACCAACTAAGAATTAAGGAAGAGGACATTCACAAGACCGCTTTCCAAAGTAGATACGGATATTATGAGTTCATAGTTTGTCGTTCGGGCTAACCAATGTCCCAGCAGCCTTCATGCAACTTATGAATAATGTCTTCAGGCCTTATCTCGATCGATTTGTGGTCATATTTATTGACGATATTCTCATCTACTCCAAGACCAAGGAGGAACATGAAGAACATTTAAGAGTAGCTTTGCAAACACTGGTTAGGCTAGCCCTAACCCTAATTTCACCTTCATAGACCAAAATACTCATGACTAAAGAAACTAGTGCAAAAGTAGCACCAAAAATTACTGAAAAATAAAAAAGATAATATTAGCTCCAAATGAGCCTAACAAACTATAAACAATAGAAATTTAATCCTTCCTACTTATGACTACTAGACTAGACTTAAATAAGATAAAAATGCATAGTAAAAAATAAAAATGACTCGATGCCATTCCGAACTTCGCCCATGTAAATGTTGCCATCGCACGAAACGCCAATCAAACTTATTGTCCCATGTCTCGAGTCTCACTCCGCGTCCGCCACAAGTCTCGCTCCGTGTAGTTTATTCTCAGTCGTACCCTACTCAGCACATGAGCCACCAGCACAAAGATGAGAAGGGGCATAGGGTCTCCTTGCCAGAGCCCCCCTCCCACTATAGAAGAAAGAAGACGACTTGCCATTGCCAAAGATAACAAATGAAGCAGAGGAAATGCATGCCTGGACCCAGCCTATCCATTTTTCCCCAAAGCTCATTTTCTCCAACAGATCAATCAGGCAAAGTTAATTAACCCTATCATAAGCCTTCTCGAAGTCGAGCTTCAGGACCACCCTTTCTTCCTCTCGGTCTTCATGCAAATAGACATTCATGGGCCACCAAGAAATTATCTTGAATGTGTCTTCCCCTAATGAAGACTCCCTGGAAGCAATTGACCATCATAACTCTATCCAATCTCCCTACAGACAATTTGGTGATGATTTTGTAGGTGCTATTCAGCAGACTAATAGGTCTAAAGTCCCGAAAATTTAGAGCTCCTTGTTTTTTTAGGGTAAGGACTCAGAGGGTTTTATTAATACCCTCCAAGTGAGCCCTCCCCTCTTCAAAACTCCCTCACTGCTATCAAAAGTTGTACCTTGATGATATCTCAACACTTCTGGAAGAAAGTCAACGAGAAGCCATCCGATCACGGAGCTCTGTCCCCTGCAAGTGCGAAAACTGCTTGGCATACCTCCTCCTCTGTAAGTCCCTGTGAGATAGCCTTCCGCTCCTCGGTATAATCCTCGGCCTGAAGTGGTCCTCCTCTAAGAACAACCTAGAGTGGTAGTCCCTCGCCAATACCTTGATCTGCTCATCTGAAGATATAGAGATCTCATCCACCCTGATACAAGTGATAGTGTTAACTCACCTCCTCCCTGAGACAATTCACTAGAAGTAAGCAGTATTCTTGTCCCCTACTTTGATCTATCTGTCCTTCGATCTCTACCTCCAGTATATTTTCTTCCTAGAGAGGATCTCATCAAACTAACCCCTTAAGGCATCCATGAGGCTCCTATCCTTTGCATTCATAAGTCATGCCTCCTCCAAAAAGTTCAGGCCCTCAATCTGCTGAAGGATTTTGTCCTTTGTTGTCCTCCCTGGGAGGGTTTTGTCTGCCCCCCAAGTCTTCAAGACCTGAGCAGTAGGCCTCAAGTTCAGCACCAAAGTAGCCATAGCAAGTCTACCAACAACATGTGCAGACTGCAGTTCATCCTCCCTTGACCGCGCCCATAAAACCTGCCTCCTTGAACTAAAATATATCAAGTCTGAAGTTGAACCTCTTATCCTGCGAACGGTTGGTCTTCAATAGAATAGGCTTGTGGTCCGACACTGGCCTAGCCAAAGGAAATGTCTGCACATGAGGATAGTGATCCTCCCAATTAACACAAACCAAGAATTTGTCTAACCTGGAGCATGAAACATCAGCTCTCATGTTGGACCAAGTGAAGTGCTCATGTGACATGTCGATGTCCACCAATGTCGCCTCCTCGATGAAGACAATGAAGTCCTCCATGTCCCCTGCATAAACACTCTCCCTTATCCTCTCCCAAGGGTCAATCACCGCATTGAAGTCCCCACCAACACACCAAGGCCTGCCAAAAGAAAGGTGAAAGCAGACCAAGTCCTCCCACGAAAGTCGCTTCTCCTCCCGACTTTGAGGTCCATACATCTCGGTGAAGTCCCAAGAGAAACCATCCCTCACATTAATGAAGTGAAGGGAGATAGCCCACCTACTCACATGTTTATCCAGCACCACCTCTACAACCTCATAAGGATTTCAGAGGATAATAGTCTCCCTAGATCTGCCCTCCACTAGGGACACAACTCCCATGGAAAGTCTAGCACCTCCTAACTCCCTCGTAAGGGATTCACCATCCCCTTCACATTTGGTCACTTGGATACAAAGAATGTCAATCTTACATCTCCTGATCAGCTCCTTCACCACTCTCTTCTTCCCCCCTAACCCCCACGCATTCCATGAGATTGTCCTCATGAAACAAAAGAATAGACCTCTCCTCCTTACCACCATCCCCCTCCCTCTCTCCTTTCTGTTGAGTCTCTCTCTCTCTCTCTACTGAATCGAAGCACCCCACATCTTCCTGATTTTGGTGATTTCCCCTTTCACATCTTCAACTGCCCCAGCTTCTAAGGGAATACATGCCTTCTCAACCAGCTCCCTCATCTGCTCCTTTGTAGTTTTTTTTATTATTCCCATCATCTCCCTCACTTCCTCCCTCCCCAGGTAGCTCCTCGCTTTCGACTCCTCGGCCCCTCCCCTAAATTGATGAAGGTTTCTTGATATTCATGGCCTGACATTTGTCAAAAATCCCCTGCATATAAGATCTGGAAGAGAATGACAGCTGATCCATTTTACCATCTATCTTACAGGCTATTGTTTTAGATATTTAGTTAGAAGAAAGAGAAATATTTTTTTCTGAATACACCACTAAAAAGATGGTCAACAACCAGATATTTAGTTAGAAGAAAGAGAAATATTTTACTGAATAAACTTATCCCAATGTTTTTTTAATTAATTAAAAAATCCCTCCGTGAGGTGAGGCTGGTCCGCCTAAACCTATCCCAATTTTTTTTAATTAATTAAAAAACCCCTCCGTAAGGGGTTTAGGCGGACCAGACCGTCCCCTTGGGCTGGTCCACCTAAACCCCACTTGGGGGAGGGGTTTAGGCAGACCAGACCAGCCCCTTGAGCTGGTCCGCCAAAACCCTCCCCCCCACTCCGTAAACATAAAAAAATGTGTTTTTCTTAGGCTTATCTAGACCTGGTTCAACCCTTCAACCTAGTCTGCCAAAACCTTTCCATGACCCCTCATCTTCCCCCATAAAAACCCCTTAGAAGCTCAAGGGGTAGAGGGAGAGAGATCGATCAAGCATCAAAGGGAAAGCTCCAGCACAAGGCAATCGGCGCAACCAGCAGGGAGATTTGTGTGTGGGGGTGACTTGTGAATCAGCTCTCACACGCCGAGGGTATGTCGCTTGTACTCCCCTCACACGGCATTCGGCCATGACACACAAGTCTATTCCCACCACATGTATGGCATTATGACAACGACAAATACCCCCTCACCCTGGGGATGTCGATGTGTGGTCACCGTGCGCACATGCCAGGATGTCACATCTCCTACTGTCATGAGGCCGTACCTGACCGCTTAACCTGAGCCATGGTTGAGCCTCGCCCAGTCACTAGTCAGTGTATACTTTGACCATCCACTCAAGTACTCCCTCGGTTGATCGGGCATAGCCCTTGCCTCGAGGAGAGCCTCTGTAAAACATGCGGATGTCCATCTTGTCACGCACTGACCCGGGAACCGGCCTTTCTGTGGCTTGTGCCAGTTGTACCTTGGCTGCTATCCCCCACCTATAAAGTCAGTGTGGCTCTTTTAAATTATATTACTTCCCCCGAATGGATGCTCCCATGCCTACGTCCAGTCCCCGATCTTCTCCTACTACTCCGTCCCTCTAACCTCAGCAAACATCTCTCGGTTAAGTGCGAACCCATAGCTGCTAAGTTCCCCCTACCCTACACCCATGGCTTCATATATATACAAACTTCTCTTCAACTAAGAACAAAGGTAATCGGATTTAATCTGATGTAAATAAACATCGAATGCTTGCGGTCAGTGAGGAAAGAAGTCCAGTACACGATTCCTAACAATTGCCTATGCATTCGCACCTGTGGAACCTCCCCTCTATCCATATGTCACCCACCTCCCGATCCCACATGCCATGTCCTATGGATGCTTTCCAGTCAACCCTTGGTTCCCCAGGTGATTGATAAGAAATCGACTGGCATGCCCGCACCTCAGCCATGTTTCAACCAAAATCAAGAAACCTCTCATGCCACTCAGACCTCCCTCGACTTTTCGTAAATGGCGAGTGCACGGTGCTGCCCTGAGAAGGATACGTAAGTAGTGAGGTGGTGCCTGAAGTGCGCTAGAACCTGACATCTCCCCTATTGCCTTATCCCATCCCTCAGTCCAGTCACCGAACATTCACCCCCGCCATGCGCGCGAATGTGATGATGGGCGCAAATAAAAGGATGGCACGCCCAGTGGGACGTCTCCCACCTTGCTTCTTTTTGCTGAAGAGACAACCTGTGCCAGCCCTGAAGTCCTATTATCCTTTTCTTGTCCTTGTAGGAGAGGCAGAGGAGAGCACCTATTCGCACTTTCTAGTGGCTTCCAGTTTGTATTTCAATCGCCGGACTGCACCCGACGACCGCCAACGGCCGTCACCTCTGCACCATCCAGTACCCCTGCAGCCATGGCGGCAATTACCTATAGTCCCATTGTCATCGCCACCCATGCACTGGTGGGTTACTTGGCAGTGCTGATTACCTTTGGTAGCTTTGCCCTAGTCGTTGGATCACCCTACCTCCTAGGCGTGGTCCCCATGGCTTCCCTGTAGCCACCCTCAGCCCCTGTGATCGTTGGGGACACAGACACGTCGAACCAATTTCCATCTTCAATGACTTGCTCGGGCGTCAAACCTAGGTCTCCTGCCACCGGCCCTCACAAGGGCCTCAGACCAGCTCCTGCCCGGGTGAACATCAGCTCTCGGGGCCAGTCTCAACTGACTCCCAGCACAGGCTTTATGCCTCGGGTTCCGATCCCAACTATAGCAGCTTGCTCGGGCCTCCAGCCTCGAGCTCCAGTTAAGCCAGCATTCGATACAGGTTTTTACCCTAGGGAACCTGGCCTCCCAGCACTTCGCTCAAGCACTCAGTTCTGAGCTCCAGTCAAGCCAGCCTCCCGCACGGGTCTCTTCACCTGGGGGGAAGGCTCCCCAGCACTCCGTTCGAGCCTCTTGACTGGAACCTCTAAAGAGCCGTCGTCTGACCCAGGTTTTCAACACTTGGCTCGAGACCCTCCAATACCCAGACCGAGCACACAACCCCGAGATCTCTCAAGGCCGGTTCCCAACTTAGACTCTCCGCGTCGGACCTCGGGCCTCTCAGCCCCATCATGGGACTCTGTCCCCTACCCCTCAGTGGCGTTGACTCTCAGCGTGGGTCCTTATTTATGGGGCGTGGTGACCCTGACATTGGGTGTGGGGCCTCCGCCCCACTCTTTTGTCTCCCTAGTGTTGGGTATGGACCCACAGCCTTGGGTCACCAGCACTCCGGCACCTCCAGCTATATCGGTTCTCGATGCCAGGGCGTTGTCTTGAGCATCGACGGCACTCTTATCGGCTCGGGCAAAGGCTTACACCCGAGCTACCTAGTCATCAACCTCCACCATAGACCTCATGCCTTGGGAGCCGATCCCAGTCTTTCTGGATGACGGTCTTGTGCCACCAACTACTATAGTCCGGGTCTTCCCGGTCTACCACTTTGGAGCAGGGTGTTCCTCGGCTCCCTAGAAGAAGCATCGCCATAGCCACAAAGGCAGGCGATTCACCGCCGCGACCAGCAACTCCAACAAGACCATCCTTGTCAGTGATCTATAGATCCGCCTCGATGGAGGTGAACCGATCATACCCCAAGAGTGGATCGTCTCCACGGTCCCCACCGCCAACCACTTTAGCCTCCTGCGGTAAATGTGAGAGGACAAAGCGGGACTTAAAAAGGCAGGCACCCAGGCAGTAGCTCAACGACACCCGCATCAGCCTGATGTGCAAACTCCCAAGTCTCGCCAGAAGGGCAGCGACAATGGAGGCTAGCAACCTGACTTGAGAAGGATCTAGGTGACCCCAGAGGAAGCTCAAGCCATCAGGAGGGCGTGTCTCAGGAACCCCCTTTGGGTACTCCGAGGTGGTGTCAAGCAAGACACGCTCGATGCCACAATGACGTCACCTGACGGTGCTCAGTCAGCCAACGCCTCTCACTCGCGAAGGCGAAGGCAAAGACAGGCTCAGCCCAAGCCTCACCAACACCCAGCCCTAAGTTCTCCTTAGGATGATACCACAATGGAGACTCCCCTGCAACATGCCTCCATCTTTGATAGGTTCGGGCCACCCGTCCGCTCTGAGAAACAATCTCAAAAGAAGTGGCCGGTCCAGCTCCTTAATGATGCAGTTCGGGTGTTTACGTGTTATGCCACCGGACACCAGCCTGAGATCTAGTCTGACGATCTGGACCAGCCCATATCTCAGCTTAGGAGGCCTAATCACCCGACTCAACCTCTGGCTCTGGGCGGTCACGTGGGCACTTCTAATGGGCCTCAGGCATCGGCATGAGTGGAGGAAACTCCCATTGAAGACCGTGCCACCCCTTATCAATGCAGAGTTGGTCAATGATACTCCCCCAGCTAATGAGGTTCAAGAGGTGACCCTTGAGACTCTTATGAAGAAAAATCAGCACTTGAAGGCTCTCCTACAAGACCTCCATCAGGAACGTGACCTCAACCCTCGGCCGCCCACCAGGCCTTCAGCTGAAGCACCAGTCCCGCCAGAGGGGCAAAATGGTGCCAATGCCTCAGCCGCGACTGCCCAAACTCCGATAGTAACTAGGTTTGGCATGCCCCTAGCTGAGGCCCAACCACGGCTTCCCAACACACCAGTGCTGGAGAACCTTATGGCACAGCGTCAAATGATCGAGCAGATCATCGAGACCAAACTCACCCAATTTAGTGAAGGGGTCGTGACCATAGATCTTTACAGCGTCCCCTACCTGCTACACTACCAACTGAAGAAGCTCCCTCTGGAGTACGCCAAGCCGCCAAAGCTGTAAAAGTTCGACGGACAGGGGTTTTCGCTTGAACATTTGGCCTATTACATTATGGCCATGGGCGAGCTCGCGTTGGATGAATCATATCTTCTTCGCTATTTCACCACTTCACTGACAGGGACAGCCTTCCAATGGTATTCCCGTCTGAAGTCTAACTCAGTCATCGACTGGGCAGACCTCCAGAAGAAATTTCTCGACCGTTTCCAAACGGTTGAGTGAAAAATCTCCTTAGCCGAGCTCTGCTCTCTATGACAGAAGAAGGTGAGAGTGCTCTCGACTTCATCAAAAATGGTGAGACCTCAGTATAAGGTGTGTCAACCTGCCAGTCCAAGAGGATGTCATCACTATATGTCACCTAGGTTTGGCAGCCGAGGTCAGTGAAAAACTTCTCGACACCAACATCAAAGGCTTTGATTAGCTCAATTCGATAGTCACTGAAATAGAAATGTTCTTCGTCGATAACCTGAGCTACACCTCACCAAAGGGTAAACATGCGCGAGAATGCCAACCCGGTAAGGAGGTGAACATCATTGAGTTCACCCCCACTATCAAAGCAAGCAAGGAGGCCAAAACAAGTGGCCCTGACAAAAAGCCAGTGGATAAGTCGGCCGCTCCCTCCTTCTCGGAGCGTATGAAGACACCATTCTCCTTCAAGAAGGAACACACGAAGATGCTCTTCGACCTTTCCATGGCCCAGAAGATTATCGAGTTGCCAGAAGTCTGCAAGCCAGACAAGGCCCAAAAAATTGATGATCCCAGCTATTGCCAATATCACCGCATGTTGGGTCATCCAATTAAAGATTGCTACGTCTTCAAGACTCGGGCACAGAAGCTGATCCGAGATGACCTTGTTCAAATGAAGAGTGGTCTCGGCGATCCCCCACAACCACACACGTGGTCCAAACCAGCCAAAGCAACACGTGTGGTTCACTATCTGGCTAATGTGATCCACATGATAGTGGTATTTTCTCTTTCTAATGACGAGGCAGAGGAGCCCAGCACCAGCCAAGGAGAGCATTCACTCTGGTATCCAGGGTGGAGGCCCTAGCATGATCATAGACCTCTCTCCTTCCCTAAGGAGAGGACCCAGCGAATCTTTGATGCTCTCGTCAAGAGGGGCAAATCATGTCCCGCAACCCGCCGACAGACTACACTCACTGGGACTTCAGTCATCTTATTACTGCCCCTTCCATGCTCAAATCGGCCATGCGATCGAGTCCTGCGAGTAAGTCTAGCACCTCGTCCAAGAATAGATCCAGTGGGAGAAAATCGATGCCAAGGGAAATTCCATGGCACTCGTCAGACTCCAACAAGCTGTCAAAGAAACCCTGAGCATCACCCGAGATGCACCAGAGTAGCCAGATCCTCCCCAGGAAAATGGGCATGGGCTGCCTTACCAACATACTCCAGAAGGGATCGAGTTTTGGACTGACAATCGGGAAGCACTCGAGCAATTATGGAGGCGACGGGAGCAAGATGCCAGTCAAGAGACGGGGTCAAGTAACTTCTCAATCAATGTCATCCATCTGCCTGCTCCCCCAGCCTCTCCTGATTCCTCGACATCACCAGTCGGCCAGCTAGCCCCTGCCACTTCAGCCATACAATGGCGGCCCTCGCAAGAGCTGGTGATGTGAAACCACCTTGGGGGTGATAGTCACAAGATGAATGAGCCTCGGACCTAACAAGCAAACAATGAGCGGACCGGTGACTTCACTCGAGCGGGCTCACTCGCGTAGCGCACACTCGTGCCCGTAGGCAAATGGGCACCGGGAAGTCATCTTTTGGGCAGGCTTTATTCAGGTCGCGAAAGTCCACGCAGATCCTGATCTGTCCATTCTTCTTCCTCACAGGCACAATATTGGCCAACCATGTAGTGTATTGGTTCTTGGCTACTAAATCGACATCTATGAGCTTGTCGACTTCTTTGCAGATCTGGTTTATTAGCTCTGGCCTCATGCGCTGGGGTGACTGCTTTACTGGCTCCACCTTGGGGTCAATAGCCAGAATGTGTTGAGTCATGTCAGGGCTAAGGCCGGGCATCTCTTTGTAGTTCCAGACAAAGTAGTCTCAAAACTCTTATAGCAACTTCACATATTGCTCCCTCTCCTGTGGAGGTATAAGGGCACTCAAAAAGGTCAGCCTGGGGTCACTTTCCATGTTGAGGTTAATCTTGATGAGCTCATCGACAGTGGCCTAGCCGCCATCTTCAATTTTCAGGGGTGCCAGTAGTAGGTCGATGAAATCTTGATCTTCACCATCTTTCACTTCAAGGATGCCATATGCATCTTCTCGTTCCGCCTCGTTGGGTACTGAGGCACTGCTTGCTTCCCGCCCCCATGGGCTCGCTATCTACGACCTTGAGGGGCTCCCCTATGTGAAGAGGCATAGGACTTTTTCGGGGTCTTCTTGGTAGTCATCGTGACAGCTTCTACGGGAGCCGAGGTGATCATTTTCCATGCTTGGGATTGTGCCACCTCTAGCGGCCAAGGTTATTCATTCTCAGCTGCATCTTCAAAGGTCTGGTGCTGAACTGACACCGTATAGATACCCCTTTCATGGATGCCTGTCACATGGGGACGCAGCGGAGCCACCACATAGTCTCCCATTTTGAGCTCATCTTTCTCAATCTGGTCTTGAGCAATATCCTTGAAGATGTAACAGTCTTCAATAGGATGACCCAATACTTGGTGATAGGGGCAGAACAAGGGGTCATCACTTCTTCGGGCATCTTGCGGGCTCTTAGACTTTGGGCGGGAGACCTTACTGTAGTGGCAGGCCCAGTCAAAGATCCCTTGAGTCTTATTCTTTGGGAAAGAGTAAGACTTTTGCATCCTCTCCTGCAGTGTAGGGCTTCGTTCAGTCGACCGTCTGGCTAAAGAGCCGGCTACTCCCCTCGCCCCCCTCTTCAAGTGCATGGAGGTGTTAAGGCTAGTGCTCCGGAACCGGTGCGTGCATCTGTCTCACTGGCGGAGGACGCCCCCGATCAAATCAGACACAAGTGTGGTTATTTCAGCCAGCCGGGCCTTTAACATCTCGATCTCCCGTTGCTGCTGATAACATAGGGCAAACATGGTGGGGTGGCATCGAGGGAGATCTGGAGTGCGTCTTTGACCACCACCTTCTGTTTCATTGGGAGGCAAGGGTGACGGAGCTCCGTTGCTGTGGCCATGCGGGTTTAGCCCCTCAGAGGCAGACGGGACCGCCCTTATGTCCCTGTAGGGAGGTGGGTTCCAAAGGAACACCTCTTCATCCTGAGCTTCGTTAGTCATAGGCATAGGATTCCCACGGTCTTCGACTTCCTGTGAGTCCACACTGCCCGTAGGGTCATCACCGTCTGGAGCTGAAATTGATATTACACCAGCTTCGTAGGAGTCTTCTATTGAGAAGCCCAAACCCGGATGCCGGGTGATTTGTAATAATCTCCGATCCATGTTTGGCGGGTTCCACATTCTCTTAAACATTTTTCTCTGGCTGGAAGGCTGAAAAAAGGTAATCCCTTGTTTCCTGGCCATTTTGACTACACGGCTGGTTATGTCCGGGAGTCCCATGATCGGGACAAAGGGGTCATACAGCTCGTCGGGGAGTTTACAATCATCGTCCCCTATGACTGGCTGCTCCTCGGCTACATAGAAGGTAGTGGATGGGCCTCTGGGGTTGGGCACCTCAAATGTTTTCAGTGATTCGACTATCTAACAGTCAGACTCTACTACAGGCTTGATAAGCCCAGGCAGGACTCTGACATCCTTCAGTAGGTCTTCAAGGTATGGCGTCCCCGGTGTAGGGTAAATGGGAAGGGGAGCGGCCTTGAATACCCCTTCTTCTTCCGAAATGAATGACACATGAGGGGGAGCCACATAGTCTGGGGGTGGCGGAGGGAACCAGATATCAGGCTCCACCTTCTTCTTCCCTTTGCCTTAGGTGACTTGGGGGGCTTGTCTCAGCTTCTCCAGGTACAAAGTGGCATCCGATAGATGGCATTTGAACACCTCGAAAGGGTGGAGATCGGTGAAGATTCTTTCTTTTTTCCCGTCACAGGGGTACTTGATGCATTGATGCAGGGTGGACGGTTCCACCCTATTCTGGTGCAGCCAGGGCCGACCGGGCAACGCCTTGTAGGAGTTGGAGTTGATCACATGGGACTGGACCTTGGTTGTGAAGTCACTAAGGGAAAGGTCAAACTCTGCGACTCCCATGGGGACCTCACACTTCTGGTTGAAGCCAGAAATCTTGACGTTCCTTACCTCGACTAGGTGTACATCAAAGTAATGTTTCTGGTACACCCGATAGGGGAGTATGCTCGCTACTGCCCCTGAGTCGATCAAGACTCTGTTCATGGGCTGCCCATTTAGCTGCCCATTCATGTAGAGTGGCCTATTATGACTGTAGGTGGGCAAAAGCATGTCTTCCTCTGTAAAGGCTATAGCTACCTCAGGTGGCATCTCTACCAAGCAGGCTTCAAAATATGCTGGAGTCTGGAGTGTAGCGATAACAGCTTGCCGTGTCTCTTCATCTAAAGACAAAATCTCCTAGATGATAAACCTAGCTGAGATCTTCTTTAGCTATTTAACTATTCTGCTACCAACCGGAGTGTTTTACCAATAATTTTAGGACTTTGATGGCCACTCGTGCGTTGCCGCTCCCTTCGATTGTGCCTTGACGACCCGCGGTGGGAAATATGCTCCAGTTTTGTGATTATTATCATCAGCAGGGACATTTGGTTGAGGATTGCCCTAAATTTTGGGAGTTTGTTTACAGCTTGGAAGATCAGAAGAGGATCGATTGGTCCGCCATTCGCAATGTTGTTCTACATCTCCGCAGCAAGCAGCAGGCGCCACTCAAGCAGCCGTCTCTATCACTACAATACCCGAGGCACCCCCGTGATTCTTTATCTAGTGTTACACCTGCTCCCTCACCTTCATCTTCGTCTCCATCTCCATCTACCTCATTGCCTTCGTCATCTCCTCCCCCATCTCCACAAACTCCACAAACCCAAGCCTCTACTCAGACTAGTGCTACCTCCACTTCCGCTGCCACTTCTACTACCTCCACTCCCAATGCCCCGCCACGTGTTGTATCAATACGCCGACGTTGGGCCCCACGGCCTTCCACTTCATCTTCACCTTCCTCTCCACTATCTCCATCTCCACCACCATCTCCATTACCCTCATTACCATCCTCATTATCTAACCCATCACGATCGCCTTCATGTCTCCCGCCTTCACCTTCTCCGCCATATTCCTCGCCCGAGCCCGAGCAAGCCACGCATCTACCCTCACCTTCACCTTTACCTCCACCTACATCAATGTCTCTCGTTACCATTATATCCCCATTGCCTATTACATCTTCCAAACCCTCCACTTCTCCTCCACTTACTTCCACCCCATGGAGTGGGTGTGCATCGCCTTTGGTGCCCCTCGGGTCTGTTCCCCAGGGAGACGATGAGCCAAGTCAGGGCGATTCAGTGCCGATTGTTCAATTCAAGATTCAAGATTTCATTTGTCGCATGTCGATACGTGTCTTGATCTCTGGCTATTTTACTGATGTGCCACTATTTCCTATGATGGTTGTCAAGAAGAGTTCCCTTACCTTGGTGCCAGTTTCTTCTCAAGCGAGGCCGGTGGCAATCTTATTGCTCGCTGAAGGATCTATCATTGATGTTGTAATCACCTCTCACTTCATGGCTGCTCAAATTACTGGTCAGGAAGGGTCCTGTACCCGTATTATGCTAACTCATCTGGCCGTCAAGCAGATTATGCACTCTATGATCAAGGGACAATTCGCCGTATTTTTGACATTTTCCAAGGACATTCTACACATTTTATGCAATCTCCCTCAATTCGTCAGCAAGTCGACCACGTCAACGCCGTGCATTACTCTCCCTTAGTTCCATCCATCTCTTTCATCAAGGGAGTTATGTTTCAAATCTGATCGTCGAATGGAATTGCTGAATCTCCATGTCTTTGTGCCAAGATACAAGACTCTGTGGTTCCATGATATTTAGCATGTTAAGGAGTTATCTGTCCGAGAATGTCCAACTATTATTAGCACCAGGTATCTAGGGGCAACCGCCCCGGTGAGGTTACATGTTCCTAATTGAGCCAGGCCATCTGCTAGATGGGCCCATTATTTGAGAAAATATTACAAATCAAGGAGCCCAGAGGTCCGAGCCCATGCCAGGCGAGTTCGTGTTAAGAAAATCTCTGCTAAGAAGAGGCGACAGTGCAAGTTCAAGGGCCGTCTGTTGTGCTCTCGGGGGATCACTTCTCCTTCTTCTCTTTCCCTTTACTCATCATTTTTTCTACTCAGCTCCCACCCTTGGGTGGTGTTCCTTCCTCCTCCTAATCCTATTTCTATGATCTTCTCCTCTTCTGATTCTCCCTCTCACCAGGGTCCTCCTTATTTCCACGATTCTAGGCCCCATCTTGGGCCATTCTTTTGTCCCAATTCTGGGACCTCTTTCCATTCTTCCTTTCAACCGGAACCTCCGGATCTCCTCTTCTATCCCGATTTCGAGATGTCACCTGATTCTCCTTCCCTGAAACTTCTTAGTGTTGTCTCTGCTCCTTCTCCGACCCTGTCGGATGTCTACAACTCTTCTTCTCTGACCTTGTCGGATGTCTATCATTCTTCTTCTCCGACCACGTCGGATGATTACTCTTCTTCTTTCTTACCTTTGTCGCGATCTTCTCATTGTCTATCTATTCCCTCTGCCTCACCCTTTCGGGGTCCTTGCCCTTTTTCATGCTATTTTTGAGGCTTTAGTCCGCCTTGATCTCAGTTAATCCTTACTTATTATGTATTTGGTTCCTTATTATCAGGGTCTTTGTGCCTTAATGAGGGAGTTCTAGCTCTCGCCTCTCTTCCTTTTTATCCCTCTTCGTCCAGTTTGGTGTTAGTTGCTCCTCTGTGTCGAGGAATCATTGATCCTTGTTATCCTCTCCCTTTTGTCCTGTCAAGCAAGGAATGTGAAGCTCGTTGATCAAGTTCCATTAAGGATGCCAGTTTCCACGCTATGGATTTGCAAGGTATCCTTTATTTTGTGCAAGAATTTGTTATCATTGCTATCATTTCTATTATTTCTATATTCCATGTGCATTGCTTATAATGTTGGTTCCTCAACATGGTTGAGTGACTTTAGAAAGTTTAGTTAGGTTAAGTGTCCAAATGAGTTTACTTCTGCAGCACCTCGGGCTGATGATAGCTCTGCACTGAGAGTCTAATTTCTTTTCCCCGATCGTTAAAGGTGACCTTTTAGCATGGATTTTTCACACACTTCACGGCGAGCCATGGCCGATCTCCTTTAAAGCACACGGTTGTTGCTTTGGCCATACTTCGGGTATGCACAAAGGCCTGTTCTCTTCTCTGCTCGGCCAAGTGCAGGGGCGAGAGATTGATGGATGAGATGACGTATCCCCAGCCATGTCCCTCTGAAATTGCAGAGGTGAGTGAATGAGAAATAGCAATAAAGTTGTTGTGAGTTGCAGTATTCGTGCTTCAATCCACTGTTTGTGCTGCTTTCACTTTCCATTTACTCTATTCTGAGCTTCCCGATTTCCCCCCCGAGCGTGAGAAAGCCCTCAGGGGCTAAATTCTAATGAATTCTGTGATCGCTCGAAAAAAGGGGGGAAGAAGGCTCATGGGATTCATCGTCCTTTCCCTCTCGTTCGTGAAAAGGCCTGTGGCCACGCCCAGTGCGGCGACATCAAATTCCCTCCCAGGGGTTTCTCTTTAATGCCGACCAATTCATGTGTTTGCGTAGATTGATCGAACAATGTGTGTGAGTAGATACTGAATGGATGATTCGGTAAGGGCAACCTTTGAGCGCCCTCTCATTCTCCCGAATGAATAGTAGGGGCCTGAGGCAACCCTTCTGCCGAACCATCCAGGCATGCTACACTGTTCCCCCCTCAAAGTGTTCGATAGAGTCCTTCGGCAAGATTGTGCTCACTCGTAGATTTCCTTTCTCCCAGATATCGCCATGCCGAGCATGAGCCCAACTAGATGGGCCAAGACTACTCGCTCTGGCTTAACGGGGATGCAATGATTATTCACTCCGATTGCCTCGTTCGATCGTATTCTAGTATTAGACAGGGAAGTGCTTCTCAATGGGGTTATGCTCTAGCCCTGATTGAGACTGCAGACCAATCACCTGGGGAGGGTACAATCCAATTGTCCATATCTTAGTCTTCCAAACCTATACTCATCATGGGTTCCAGGGGGTCTATCGGCGAATGACATGTTCCCCTGGAAGCCCCCCTTGCACTGGTAAGACATAAAAGGATCTTATCTGCTCGGTAACACATTGACCCTCTGACAGCCTCACCCAAGTTGGCACGAATCCTTAGTAGGCTGGCCCTTAGGATTCATGATGTGTTGATCTCAGGTTCTGTGATAATGCCATCTGGGACCTCTCACTGATTTATGGCTTATCACTGGTTGCCCCCCCGTGTGTTGACCCGTTTAACAGATGAAGCATCCTCTGTTATAGGGATATGCTACCCATTTGTTTTCAGAACTCCAGTGATTGATTAGGGTGCTTGTACACCTCAGTGATCGTTGCTTATTTATGGCTAAGGCCTATTACATTTTAATTGGCAAAAAAATCAAGAATTGCATAACTAAGTGTTGGAGTATGAACCTCGCACAGCCACCAAAATTGCACAGCAAATGTACGAATAAACATGAAAAAATTTAACATAACTTAATCTAAACCCTGGAAACACTCTAAAATTCTGATCAAACACCCGTCCAAATGAGCCCAGGGGCCCATTGATATGAATTCTCCCACAAGGTCCTACACTGTTGAAGCCTTAAACCCTTGGAAAACCCTATCGGGTGAAGCCCTATGTGAGTCGGTGCCGACGCCACTGACACCTGCCCTCTCCTTTGCTGAATCGGCGACGACGCCATCAACTTACCTCTTGCTAGCCATAAATTAGTGGCGACGCCACCAATTCACTCTACCTATCATGTGTCGGTGGCGACGCCACCGACTCGCATCCCGCTCTGCACTCACCATTGCACCGACTCATCACACGCCACCGACTCACGCCTCGCTATGCTGCCTTCTCGCTGAATCACCATTCAGGGCCTTCTTAACTTCCTTTAACCCTTAGAATAAACCCTGTTATCCCCTCAGGCCATCCTTCATTGATCCCTGAGTCAGCCATTACCCTTCACTAAAGATTTAATAGCCTCCCTAAAAATAGATTCTTAATGACTGAACCAAGGTGAATCACTAGCCAAAAAAAAAAAAATCAATTATGTGAGTCACTAGCTATTAGGTTTCAAATAGATCATGTGCTGAGAATGTGATGCGGGACGGAGATACGGACTCGACGCCGAGTTGGATATGCAACCTGGGACTCTAGCAAGCTCGCACTCATCCCTAGCGAGGGAAGCGTTCGGACCTACACGGTTGAGAAATCGGCAACGAGTCAAGGGTGGTCAAGCTCTCTCTTGTGCCCGGGTCGGGTCACGGGATGGTCTCGCTCTCTCACTCGCAGCGATGAGTTGAATTATACGAGCTAGGAAGTAACTACTCACATGCAGTGGCAGTAAAAGTATATACTAAGAAAGCAAATAACTATGACTACGAGGGGTGCCGAGTGTACCTCTACGCTCCGGGCGTGGGGAAGATGATCCCAGCCAAGACGGTAACTCCCGATTAATACAACAATCACAATAATTTACAGCAATGAATCTTTGCCCACTCTACGCAGGGAGGTAAAGGGCTACAGCGGGCCTGGGAGGACCGTTCTTTGGTTGGCGGGCAGCACTTTGGTCCGCTCCGTCGGTGCCGTTCGAAAGACGCTTGCTGCTGGTTGTGGGGCCCACGTGCTGCTCAATGGGGCCGAGTGGGAACGGAGTGACACCGCTGTGATGGGGGGGCCCTGGAGGGATGGTCCCTTGGATAGCAGTGCGCTTGTTCGCCTCGTGGGAGGCGAGGCGGCTCCGGTCTCCAAGCGTTGGGTTTGCTATCCACGAGCTGTAACTTGTTGTTTTGCAGCGTGCAACCCGGCGAAAACTACATAAAAATTTCAGCTTTAGCAGATCACAAAATTGAACACAAAAATTCTTGTACTGAAGCTCTGTCTGGCAGGAACAGCACTTGGACAGCACTTCCGAAGAACAACCGTGGTGGATTGATGGCAGGACGAACGGCGGCGGCGGCACCGGAGATAGAAGGAGGAGGATCAGAGGAGGGGATAGAAGGGTTCTCAAACCCTGGTTTATTTAAATTGATTGAAATGCAAAGTGGCATCTGGCGTGCCTCGGGTGGTGCTAATTCTGACTTGGAAAAAGAAATGGATGGCCCCTTCATAATCGTGGCTAATGCTGATGGCAAACTTTCCATGGCCATATCCTTGTTGACTATAACCTTCTACAGAAAATCCCTTAAAGCTTCCTGATGCAGCGTGGACTGCCTGATCAACTCTAACACATAAATCTTGGCCGGCATCCGGTCTAAGTGCTGCAGTAAATCATATCTTATGCCAGGTAGGGGGTCGGCTTCTTCTTGCTCAACTGTAGGTGGAGAAACTTGAGGGTTAGGTGCTGGTGCACCAGTAGAGGGATAACTTCTATGGAATAATCGCCTACTCCGAAGTACAATGTTTTGCGCCAGCACGACACTAGATGGACTCCCGATTGGCCCAATGGGTTGAATCGAAGGAATAGGAGTGTGGGTGATGATGGCAGAAGTAGGTCTAACGGGCCCTAGTGGGAGGATGACATGTGAAGGGTTAGGTAGAGGGGTGACGATGGAGGGCACAATGGGTGAAGGTGCGAGGATTGGTGGGTAATATGGTGGGTATGAGGGGGACCTGGAGGGAATAGTGGATGGAGCGGAGGTCAAAATGGTTGGTCGAATGACTGCAGGGGTAGAAGGTGAAGGGGAGTTGGTGTATGTATGGTGGAGGGCCAAAAGATGAGCCGGAGTCTCATCATCATAGGACCACCCAGTGTTGGGAGCTGGGCGGTGAACAATATTCACCTGAGCCGGTGCCGACGGCTGTTGTTGTGGAGCGGGCGGGTGGTTTGGCATGGGATTCTGATGAATCCCTAGTTCTGGCATAGGCTGCATCTATTGCTGGGGTTGTACTTGCTGAGGTTGTTGCTGCTGCAGCGCCGACTACTGCGGACTCGGTGACTGTCTTCTTCTCTCCTTAATGTCTTCAATCAACTTATGCAACTATGCCCAATCAATTCTCTGTCCTTCATGTTAATCATGGACAAGATCACAGAACTGATAACACCTTTCTATAGTGTGCCTGAGATGTCGATGATATATGCAATATCTGGACTGGTCGACGGTCGGGTTCTAATTCGGGCATTCGAGGGGAAGTTGGAGATTACTAGTGTACATAAGAGCCGAGAAAATATTGGGGAGAGTTTCAAGATGTGGAGGGTAATGGGCTCTTTTGGGACTCGATTGAGTAGGTGCATAGCCATTCGGGGGAGGGCCGTTGTGGTACTGTGGCTATTGAGGCTATTGTGGTGGTGGTGATGGCTGTTTAGGCTATTGCGGAGTGGGGAAAGATGGTTGGGTAGCTGGTGGAGTGGTGAACTGGGGCTTGCAGGGAGGTTGCTGGAAGCATGGTAGGGCAGACTGGTTCATAACCTACACCTGCTCGTTTGTTTGGACTCCTTCAGTGACTAGTTCCTGAAATTTTCTAGGTGGTTTAGGCTTCTGGGCCTCTAACAAGGAGTGAATAGGGGAGTCCTTAAATTGGGTCTGGATAAACTGGGCCCTACTGTACAACTGGTGCATATTAGAAATATCATTCATTGCCAAAATATTTCGGAACGTGGGTGTGGCATTTGAAATCACCAACTTTACTTTCTCTTCTTCAAGAATCTGCCTGGGCACACGGGAGGCCATCTACCTCCATCTGTCAGCATAAGTTGCAAAGTCTTCATCAACCTTCATCTTTTCGGCCACTAAATCAGTAAAAGAATATTCTGGGGCCACTCGGTGTTGGAATCTCTGAATAAACTTCTCTTTAACAACTTTAAAACTCTCCGTCTCCTCCAATGGCAGAGTATAAAACCATTCCAATGCAACCCCGTCCAATGATCGATGAAAAAGATATACCATGAGGCGATCATCATGTTGGAATTGTGCCGACTCGTATAAGAATTCCCTTATATGAATAAAGGGGTTGCCATTCCCATCGTACTTCCGGTACGTGGGGAGCTCAGACTGAGGTAGGAAACGGATATCACGGAAATTAGGAACAAGGATATCAGCAAGGGATTATAGGCCGACCCATTTGTGGAGGAGGTCAATCTATTGCTGCATGGCAGCCCACTTGTCAAGGAGTTCTCATTCCCGGGATGAAGGAGACAGAACTAGAAGAACAGACCCAGTGTAAGGGGCCGAAGGATAGACTGACAGAGGGGGAAGCCCGTAAGAAGGATAGTGGGCCAAGGATGGGCCCATATCCACATGAGCTAACTGGGCAGCCCCTGATTGGAGACGTACAAAATCGGCTGGGGCCAGAGGGGCCTACTATCCTGGAGGGGAAGTCCTATAAGGATCTGCATAGGAGGACAACGGGAGCTGGGTCTTCCCCTTATCCAGAATCGGATGGGCCGAGCTGGAAGCTTGGCCCAATTCTAAATTGGAGAAGCGAAGGGTCCGGGGATGAATGGGCATGAGATCAATGGGTGCAGTAGAAGCAGCCCCTAACCCAATAATTGGGGATGAAGAAGTTGCGGCAGCAGACATGTCGTGGGGAGAAACTGAAGACGGGGCATCCTGCCCCTACAAAGCCTGACGGAGGATATAGAGCTAGGTTGGATCTAACTGGGCCATCATATGGAGAACTTGACTAGCCGAGTTATGGGCAGAGGAATCAGAAGGGGAGGGTTGAGTACCCTCAATAGCAATAGATGGGAGAGGAGGGGCGGACCCCTCCCTCCCCTGCATAGACGTGGCCCTGGACGGGTCCTCCAAGCGTCCCTAAGGAAGGGAGTCCTCGTGGAAGTGATAGAAATTGTAGGAAGATATGGTAGGTGAAGAATCAAACAAAGGATTGAAGTAGGCGATGGCTTCGAAAGGGGAAGATGAGCATATTTATATCAGCCAAGAAATGTAGATTTTCTACTTTTTAATTTAATCTTCAGATCTTAATCTTCATTGGTCCAGGTGTCCATAAGAGTAGCCTACAGATCTGAAATTCCATTGGGCCAGGTGGCCATCAGAATATCCTTCTTGTCTTGAAATGTTGCCATGTGGCCTAAGATCACATGCCTGATAACTTAAGTCAAATTCACTTGGTTCCATTAAAATCCCCACATGATAGGTAGACAGGTCGAGGCACCCCTTTGGTGTGTTGACGTTGCTGGCTCTCAGAATTAGGTTCTAAGTTGAATGCATCGAGGCATATACTTGATGCGTTGGTCTAGAGCTGAACTACTTCAACGTTGTTAACTATCAAATCCAAATATAGAGCTGAATCCGTCGGTGCAGTCTTTCGATGTGTCAGTGTAGTGTGAAGACAAGGCCTTTGGTGCAGAAGATTTAAAAGAAGCTTTTGGCTTGGTGTGTCGAGGCATCACTTCTGATGCGTCGATACAGAGTCCTGATTGCTTGAAGCAAACCTTCAATTTTATTCTGTTGCTTCGACGTGGTAAGTTTAAAGATTAGCTTGAACTGTATGCGTCGATGTAGCTATCTCCTACGTCGATGTAGTGGTGACCTTGCCTTGACCTGACAGCTTGAAGTGATGCTTAGATTTCTTCTGATGTGTCAATGTAGTGTACTTGTGCATCGACTTGATTTCAGTGACCCATTTGTTATCAATAGATCAGCATACCTGTTCACCACATATGAGACTTAGTCCAGCACATCTCATCAAGATTAATAGTATGTCATCATCAAAATCAGAGATCCAGCAATCTCCCCCTTTTTGATGATGGCAACTATTCATTATTTGATTAATTCCTAGTTATAAGATCATTTATTCACATCAAAGTTTTTAAGGAGTCAAGAGATAAAACCAGACAACCATCAAGTGAATTCTCAAAAAGTAAGATGAAAGCTCATTTTCATTTAACACAACAGAGTTTTATATACAGTGCACTATGCTATGCATGACTATCCTAGACTCCATCTTCCTAACAAAAACTTTTAACAAGACAAGTCCACAAGACAAGTTCACAAATCCATTAAAAAAAAACTTGAAAGAACTCCACTGAACAGACTAAACAGACTCCTACTCCTTTTCTCTGTTCTGTTCTCTGTGCATTTTCTCTACCATCTTCTTTTCCCATCTCCTTTTCTCTGCCACAATCCATTTCTCTGCCACAATCAATCCCACAATCCTTTTCTCTGCCACAATCAATCTTTTTCTCTCCCCCTTTGCCATTAGTAAAAAAAAAGAGGGGTTCTTAGAAGGCATCTTTCCCACTTTGTCAGTATCCCTTAAGTATCCAGAGGTAGCAGCTCATCAGTTTGGGTAGAGGTAGCTTTAGTTGAGGGACCATGAGGAAGAAGTGCCATATTCTAGATTGAGACCTTTAAGTCTTCAGCATTCTGATTTACTCTTTGAGCTACAGTTCTGAGATTGTAGTATGTTGAGAAGTGTCTTTCTAGAAGAGCTTCATGGAAGAGTTCCATTTTTGCACTTAGCACAGCTATGTGAGTGTGGATCATATCAGCTACATGAGTGAGCTGTGCCTAATTCTGATATGCAAGAATAGGAATGTTAGAGGCTGATGGTTCCTCTACAGCATGAGCGGAACTTGGTTCTGTAGCATATTCTAGATACCACCAGTCCTCTTGATCTACAAGAGTCGACTGTGGGTAGTGATCTTTGAAAACACTGACCATATATTGCACATCATCAGCAATCATCTGTAGTTTGTCTGATAAGCCAGCATAACACCTTGTTATGTGATTGTGCTGAGCCTTGGTCTCATGAAAGTATTGTGCAGCCAAGTTTAGTTGCTCATAATAACCGATGAATCTATCACTTAATCTTCCTATCTGATTTCCAGCAATGGTAAGAACACCATGAATGTCCTGCACTAGCTTATTGAAGTTCCTGTCTGACTACTTCTTATCCCTTTGGATAGTAGCCATTCTGCTCTTTATGTCCGTCCTTATGTAGTTCAGCTGCTGCTGAACCTTGTTTGACAACTTTTTCATTCTAGAGTTAACCTCTACCTTGAATTGGATCAATTGATGCTCAAGATAGTTAGACTATTCCTTTATAGCTGAATTCATCATTCCAAATTGAGCAGATAAGAACCAGTAGAGAGTGCCGATTTCTAGTACAAAAGATGTAGAGGGCCTAGAGGACTAAGGATCAGCCATTGTACGAACCTGAGGAGGGATGTTCTGGTGATGTTGCTCTTGAGGTACTTGAGGCTCAAGATGATCTAGATGTTCCTGTTGAGCCTCTGCAACTTCTTCAACAGCAGGTGGTGGTGCTTCTTGTACATTCTGCACTCTTCCCTGTTCTGCAGGATCTACTGGAGGGAGATCATCTTGTTGTACCTTAGCTTGTTGCTCTTGTTATTGACCCATCTCTTCATGATGTAGTTCATCAAGATTCAATTGTGGTTCCTACTCCTGATCTGGCAGTTGCTGCTCTACCTGCTGTTGCTCTTGTTGCTGTTGCTCTTGCTACTGTTGCTCAAGATGCTGCTGCTCTGGCTGCTGCTCATGTTGGTTGTCCACTTCCGGTTGCAGAGCCCCAAGTAGCTGCCTTTGTAATCTTCCTCCAATCTTTTTAATTTTCATGAATTTCTTTACGAAGTCCATTGTATAGATATTAGTCAATGGAATGTCTTTGGACTTTTCATCCTCCAAAGAAAATTTTCAACTTTTTGAAGATAGCAGTCAAGTGAGCCTTATAAGCGAGGTGTATAAGCAAAAATAATAAATAAATATCAAAAAATCCAAAAAAAGGGGGAATGCTTCAGAATATCACAGGGGCTAAAAGCCGTCATTTCTAGCTTCAATGGAAGGAACGGCCACGACGAAACACGATTTCCCATTTCGGGGCGGGATTTTGTCCAATATATCATATGGAAATAGGAAGTGAAGAGACGTAGAGAAAAAGGAATATGCAAAGAACAAACCAGTTATAAGAAAATCCATTCATATATTTACATAAACTGTGATGTACATCAGAAATAAGGGGGGTGTACAAGTAACTCTCTAACTCTCATCACTGCCCTCCTGCTCGTCCCTTTGGTCGCCCCTCTCCTCTCTCCTAAGACGAGAATCCCTGTGGGGCCTCCTGGAGCTCTGTGAGGCAATACTCGCCTCACCCTGCGGCGCCTGACCAGCCTCGGTGGCGCGACGACACTCCTCGACTGAGGAAACAAGAAAGCTACCGACAGAAAAGGAGCCAGCCTGACAGAGTCGCGCCCCGCGCTCATTTGCCCTCTGGTAGCGCTCCTCGCTCTCTTGTAGCCTCTGCTCCACAGTATTGAGACTCAGCCGGAGCTCCATCACCTAGGCCTCTAGAGCCCTCCTCTCCTCTCTCTCTCTCCTCTCCTCTCTCTCTCCCTCTCCTCTCTCTCTCACCCTCTCCTCTCTCTCTAGCTCTGTCTCCCTCCTCGCCACCCGGAGGGCAATCCTCAACTCCACGACGTCACGTGGTACCTCCTCCGCGTCGCGACGATGCAACTCTGCCTCTAGCTCTGCCACGGTGGCCGCCCGGACGTCGCGTTCCTCCTCAGCTCGGGCTGCCCAGGCCAGTGCCCCGCTACCTGCCAAGGGTCAATCATCTCTGAATCAGTAAAAGTTCGGAAATGTGTAATGAAGGTTTGAGGCAAGCAAACACTCACCAGAGCAGCGAGGTCGCCCTCGGCCTCCTCAGTACGAGCCACCTCGCCAGCCAGCTGCTCCTGAAGGGAGGTGACCTCCGGAGGGGGAGCTTGGGAGCTGGAAGACGCTCCACCCGTCATCCCCACTGTCGTTGCCACCTGGGCACGCTGGAACAAAAGAACAAACGATAGTCAGTGACTAAGCATCCGGAAACCAGGCAAACACACACAAAAAAAGAGAAAAAAGAAGAAAAGCAAAACAAAAAACAAAAAAAATGCATTGCATAGCCTTACCAAGATGTCTAGCTCCTGGCACGTGACAGACAGCTGTTGTCTAGCATCCGCCAACTGGGCCCGCAGGTCAGTGATGATGGCGTCACGAGCATCCTGCATTCGTGAACATATAAATTAGTGTTACATACGTATGCATATATTCAAACAAAAAATCTTCAGTCCATACTTACCCTTGCAGGTCACCCAAGGTAGAGACGTCCTGCGTAGGTCTCCCGGTAACGCTGCAGGTAGTCGGCACTGTCTTGTGCCTGAGACACCACCGAGACACCACCCCGCTGCCAGTCCTATAACAGGGCAGGAAAGCGCGTGCGCCAGTCCACGAGCTTCGCCTTGCCTCGGGCCTTCCGTCCGATGCGGCCCAGCTCGTCCACCACCACCGACTCCTGGGCCAAGCCCAGGGGTCTTCATCGCTAACCTAAGCCGGAGCGGCTCGATCTCGTTCAGGCAGTGGACCAAAATGTCCCGCCCGAAGCAAGGTCGGCCGGCCTCGACCCAAGGATGGCCCGAGTCGTCCATGCCCAGGTAGGGCCTCCACACCACCTGCATCATCACACGAGTCAGGCTCCGCATTATGTAAAAAAAATAAAAATATAAAAAATAAACCATGGCCTCAAGATACTCTGACAGCTCACGTCGGAGTGATGGCAACTGATAGGAATGTGGCCCCGCGATCATGATTGGCCTCCACTGTTTGGCTAGTGGCACAACCGTCGGGTCCCAATGCCTAGCTCTCCCCATCGGGAAGTAATAATCGCTCCACACCTGCATCCATTACATGTCATTAGCATAGTCGATTGCATAACCGTGAAATAGAACCAACTGCAAATGAAATTAATAAAATCAAATTAAATTACCTAGAGGAATGGTGCAAAGCCACTAACTATCGTGTCCCGATCTGTCCCCTGAGACAGATTGGCAATCAGGTGGGCGAGTAAGGCTGCTCCCCACTCGTAGTGCCCAGGTCCGCGAGGATCCCCAGGAAGCGACAGTGGATGTCGTCTCCCTTCGTCTCCAGCAGCAAGCGGCCCAACAGGAAGAAGAGGAACCTCCTAGGGTCCCGGTCCGCTTGCTCGCGATCACCTGCATTCTGGCAAAACGCTCCACGGGCGGCTCCCTCTAGTCGTGCCAGGAACTCCACTGGGCTCTCGCTGACATGCTGACGGGCGTCGACGAATCCCAACGCCTCCATCAAGTCCGTACGATAGAGCGTCCTGTTCTCACGCTCTATGGCACTGGTCTCCAGCCCCAACAACTCCAGGGCACTCTCTCTGTAGTCGGGGTAAGTCCACCCACTGACTGCCTCCCCGTCCACCTGTAGCCCGGTGATCCGGACCACGTCCTCTAAGCTGGGCACCATGTCCCCCCAGGGCATTAAGAATGCCCTGCTCGCTGGGTCCCACCTCTCTCGTAGCGCATGGACAGGGGGAAGGTCGAGTCGAAAAGGCTCGATCGAAAGGAATGCCCCAAATCCCATAGCATCCACTCGGGCCCGCTGAAAGTCCGGTAACCCTCTGTACGCTACTACCACCAGGTACCAGCTAATCCGGGTCCTCATCACGCCCTGCACATCACAAGAAAGAAAACAAGAACACAACGTCAATAAGAGCAGGAGCTGATAATAGACCCAGCTGGGCTCTAGAAGACTGGTTGCATATTGGTCGATGCAAAGGCTATAAAAGAACACGGGTGTAGGTATGTGCGAAAGACCAATTTTTCTGGTTAATCTTTTCTTATAGATGCCACAAAGACTTTACAGGTAGGCACTGAAGGTCTAAGTACATCTGGTGCAAGTCACGGGATAATTCTGACATACGTGTCAGTCCCCGAGTCAATGCAGGATAAAGTGGATGTCTGTGTATCTTTACAAAGGGTCTCCACAAGGAGCTATAGGAGTGGTGGAGCTACCAACGGAGGGCTAGACTGATTGGCAAGGGCTGACACTAGCTGGCACCTGGGGGAGGCCAAACGCGGCTCTAGGTGAGTAGTGGGGTACAGGCCCCAAAGAGCGAGTGTCAACATGCCGGGGAGTTAGGTTTGGTCCCAGGAATGTTACTTTCAGGCCAGGGTCTAGCTAACTTGAGTCAACAGTTGGGACTACCGGTGGTCAGCTCGGGGAGAGTGATGGGCATGTGGACCCATGGCAGGAGTAAATCTGGCATTATGGCATCCACGTCGTTATCATAACTATTAGGTCCTTGGGTGCAACCGTAATCAAGAGGGGGGTGAATTGATTATGGCCTTGAACTTGGGGTTGAGAACTCGTGTTGAGTGTTGGCTTAGTTGGGACTCGGGGTTGGAGACCCGAGCGGAATGCGAAGAAACCTTGAACTCGGGGTCGGGAGCCCATGTTGAGTGCAAGCTTAGCTGGAGCTCGAGGTTGAAAGCTTGAGTGAAATGTTGAGGTGGTAATCGAAGTCTAGGGTGCGATCCTCATGCTGGAGGTTGACTGGTGCTGGACCTGGGAGCCGATGCTTGTCTGGGGAAGGGACGATCTGGGACCCTTGTAGGGGCTGAAAGTAGAGACCCCGAGCTTGGTACTCGTGCTGGTCATTGGTGCTGGAAAGGCACGCAATGAGTCAGCAGCACGAGTAGGGACAAGAACTGGAATTAGTTGTGGAATAGACACAAGGACCATGCCCAGGAAGTAGGGTGAGTCGATGATGGGGGCAAAGTCACCGAAAGTAATTAGTGTCGCCAAGTAGCCCACCCGTGCATGGGTGGCGATGATGATGGGGCCATATGTCACGGTCATCATAGCTACTAGACTGTCGATTGTTGGAGAATGCGATGGCCAAAGATGGTTGCCGGGCACGATCCAGTTGCTGGAGCACGAACTGGAAGCTGTAGGGGGATGTCCCTCCTCTACCTCTCTTGCAAGGATAGTAAAAGAGCACCATGGCTTCAAGGCTGGCACGGGCTCCTCTTCAGTAGAAAGAAGAAAGGCAGGAGATGTCCCATTGGGAGTGCCAACTTTGTTGGCTCGCGATAAATTTCTCTTATTATTATTATTTTTTTTCTCACGGCAGTGACATATACTCACCTTTTATGAAATGCCAAGACAGGTCAACTTGGCACGCGGGGATTCTGCGAGTATCGACAGGGGTAAACAAAGGATGATATAAACACTTAGGGAATAGTGTGATTAATCGTCCTAGGTGACCGAGAAAGGGATGACTAGGTGGAATGCAGGCATGCTAGTCGATTTCTCGATGATCACTTACGAAACCAAATTTTGACCGAGAAAGTGCCACCAGGGCATGACACGTGGGCATGAGGGTATCGGGCAACACATGGAGAGAAAGTGGTTCTACTTTTATGAGTGTAGGTGATTGTGGGGATTCGTGTACAAGATGTCTTTCTCCACCAACCGCAAGCAAATAGTGTTTATTTTACATCGTATTGAATCTGAACACCTTTGTTCTTTGCTGAAGGAGGGCTAGGATGTTCTTGAAGCCGTGGGTAGAGGACTGGATGTGCATTGCAGCTATAGGGAGATCGTCGCATTCAACTGGTTGGGTTGATCCAGCTGGGCTGTGGAAGATTAGTTGCATATTGGCCAGTGTGAATGCTATAAAAGAACACGGGTGTAGGTACATGTGAAAGACCAATTTTTCTGGTCAATCTTTCCTTGTAGATGCCACAAAGGCTTTACAGGTAGGTATTGAAGGCCTAAGTACATTTGGTGCAAGCCACGAGACAATTCTGACATACATGTCGGTCCCTGGGTCAATGCAGGATAAAGTGGATGTCCGCGTATCTTTACAGGGGGTCTCCACAAGGAGCTACAGGAGTGGCAGAGCTGCCGAAGGAGGGCTGGACTAGATGGCAGGGGCTGACACTGGTTGGCACCTAGGGGAGTCTGGACATGGCTCTAGGTGAGCAGTCGGGTACCAGCCCCAAAGGGCGAGTGTCAGTATGCCGGGGAGTTAGGTCCAGTCCTGGGAATGTTACTTTCAGGATAAGGTCTGACTAACTTGGGTCAATGGTTAGGATCATCGGTGCCTAGCTCAAGGAGAGTGACGAGCACGTGGACCCATGGCAGGAGTAAATCTGACATTATGGCATCCGTATCATTATCATAGCGTGTCGTACACCGGTGGACCCGATGCGCGAGTGTGATCACCGTTATCATAATGCCCCATACACGAAGGAAAAGGCTTGAGCGAAATGACTAGATGTGATGTGAGAGGAGTATGTTCGACATATCCTCAGTGTGTACTAAGCCGAATCATAAGCCAACCAACGCGCCTTGTTCCTTGTGCTTGTTGGAGTGTTGGAAGCCTTGGATGCTTGAGCTCGTGTGTCTCTATTTATATTGTCTATAGTGTATATGCCCCTTGAGTCTCTAAGGAGGGGGATTTTATAGACAATTTGATAGTTTGAGGGGGGTTTACCCAGGTTGGAATGAAGGGGTGCCCTAGTTCGGATAAACCCCTTCAATTGATCACACGTTTCAGGAGACATAGAGGAGGTTGAGGAGGAGGCAGCAGCTGAGGAGTAGTGCTAGCTCACAGTCTGTCTGGGTATGCTATGATGAATGTCTCTCTTATATGTATGGTTATAAGGTGGTGAGCCTATGTGGACTCATGTTTAATCTGGAACAATGGACATGTACTCTTTGAAAATTATGAATGGTTGAGATGTTACATACATTTCTTATAATCTGTGATTTCTCTCTCTCATGCGAATGTATGCATGTTTATATATATATGTGCTTCTGTGATATGTATGGACTAATGTCTCGAGGTCCGATGGTAGAGAAGAAAAAAAATTAAAATATACCCATAATTTGGGGATCGGATCTCGGGACGTTACAACAACACACCTCACTTCCCATGCACCTCTCTTCACTCACGCATGCACACATAGTATCCCAAGCCCCACAGCCCATGCACCCATCTACCCCACATCCCTCTCTCCCATTCACTCCACACTCACACACACACACACACCCCACCATCACCATGTGGCCTCCACCCTCTCCGTACGTCACTCCCTCTTCCCTCTCTTCAGTCTTGTTATCTCCCTACATTCACACATGGCCTCTTTAAAGCTCACATGGGTGTGCTTGGGGGTGCTTTAATGTGTGATTAAATGGCATGAAAAAGTGGTTGCACCGAAAGGTTTATAATGAGTGTGGGTAAGGATAAAATAACATGGATTGGGGGTAATCTTAGCCCTATAAAAAGGGCTCTTGGGGAGAATTTAACAGACTTACGTAGGCCTCTTTCTCCTCCCCTCATCTTTCTCTCATCCCCTCTCCCCTTCCTTCTCTTCACCTCTTCTCTCTCTCACCCCATCGGATCTCTCTCTCTCTCCTTATCTCTCTAATCGCCTCCCCCTCTCTCTTTTTCTCTCCCACGCATTCTCTCCTCTCCCTGCTCCTTCTCTCTCTAACTATAGCACCTCCGACTGTTGTGGAGCCTCGGTCGGCTCTCCCTCTCTCCTCCCACCTGCTAACCCTCTCTACCTCTCTCTCTCTCCCTCTCCTCTACACACATGTACGTAGCGTCATCTGACTTCCCCTGCAAGCCACTCTCCCACGTCTGCCGCACCACCTCACCTGCATCTCCACAGCCAACACACCCATGCTCACACACCTCTATGACATCATCTCTCTCTATCCTTCGAGGTGTTTTCTCCTACACAAGTGTCCACTCTCCCCCACGACCTCCCTCTCGTCTTCCCTCTGACTCACCCACACCACCGTGCCTTCGACCACCCCCCGAAACTGCGGAGCCCCCTCTCCCTTCTCTCTAAACCATAGCCTCCCACTTCTCCCTCCACAGTAGCCCACCCACCACCTCCTCTCCCTTTCCACCTCTACTCTCCACTCTCCTACTTCCTCCACCACCGGCCGCGCTCCCCTACGAGCCCCTTCTCCCTCTCTCTTTCTCTCTCTAGTCGACGGCGACCTCACCTCTCCCGTCTGTCTCTCTTTCTCACCCAGCTCTCCCACCGGCCGCACCTCTCCCTGCATGCCCTTCTCCACGCTCTGCTTCTCCTCCTCTACTAACCACTCTCCACCTCCCTCATCTCTCCGCAACCACTATTACACCCCCCGTGAGCCCTTCCACTCCCTTCCGCCTGCCTCTTCACACGACCTCTTCACACCCCGCTCCTCTCCTTCTCACATGCTCATCGCACCCCCCATGCATGTCCACTCTCCTTGCCGCCTCACCATACACCCCGCGACCGCCTTGCCATGCACACACCCCCTCTCTCCACTTCCCACATCACTACCGCGGAAGCCCCTCATCTCCCTCTTTCTCTCTAACTACACTTCCCACTGTCCCTCTCCTTTCTCACCTCTGCCACCTCCCTTCACCTGCAATGCTAGCTACGTGCCTCCCCCCTCTCTCTTCACGCCATGGCCCCGTCAAACCTCTCTCTCTCTCTTTCTTTCTCTCTCTAGATGCTCGCCTGCACCTCTGTTTCCCTCCACAGTCAGCCTCCCACACTCACCTGCAGCCTCCCATCACCCCCCCACACTGCATCCCACAGCCATGCATGCCATGCATGAGTGCCCTCTCCGCTAGCGTCTCTCCCTCACATCTCTCCTCTCTCCCTCTCTCTCTCTCTCTAGCCACTGCTCACATAGTCCCACCCCCGTCTCCCTCTTTCTCTCTTCTGCACTCCCTCTCACCATAGGCTCTCCAGTCGCACCACCTCTCTTCTCCACTAGCACCACCTGTTCCCTCCGTCGCCTCTCTCCCTGTGTCCCACCTCACCACCGTCACCTACTAACACCTTACACACACACTCGCAGCAAACGCCCACCATCTCTCTCACCAACCTCCTCTGCTCCCTGCACAACCTTCCCTCTCCCTTACACTCCCCTCGCCTTCTCACACCCCCACACACCACCTCCGGCGTGTACGCAGCGAAGGCCGCGAGGGCAACAAAGAAAAGGGAAGCAACCGCGAGAGTGCGAGGGTGGAGTCGACGACGAGGGTTTCGCAAGTGGAGAAAGGAGGACAATTACAATTGCTAGCCCTCGCGATGGCTTTAGGGCAAAGAAACCATTTTCTGCGTATTCGCACTGCCACCTCGAATACACAGGCCATCAAAGGGTGTAGGACAGAATTACATGGGTACCCCGATTTATACCGTAATTAAATAGAAATGTCGAGATCGAGAAATGTTGAAATAGAAGAAACAAAGAAGACTTCAAAGGCAGTGGATAATGCTGTGACCCTGTGATTTTGATGATGTCAAACACTATGACTCATTTGATGATGTCAAACACTATGACTCATCATGATGTCACCAGCTATTTTATTCCCTGACTCAGCCATGACAACTGAAGTCGCTATTATACATTTTCAGCCATTCCATCATCTGACTAAAGCCGCTATCACAATTTGTCAGTTATCTCACCATCCAGCTTAGCCATCCTGGCCAAAGTCGCTATTACAATTCTTCAGCTATCTCCTCTTCCAATTTAGCCATTCTGGCCAAAGTCGCTATAACAATCTGTCAATTATCCTATCTTCTGGCTTAGCCATTCTGGCCAAAGCTGCTATCATAATTTTTGACTATTCTATCTTTTGGCTTAGCCATTCCGGCCAAAGCCAATACCATAATTTTCAACTACTCTCTCTGTCAGCATAGTCATTTCGGCCAAAGTTACTATCATAATTTTCGACCATTCTATCTTTCGGCTTAGCCATTCTGGCCAAAACTACTATTACAATTTCCAACTACTTCATCGCTCGGCTTAGCCATTTTAAGCCAAAGCTTGCTATCAAGGCTCATCCACCCATCCCATTGCAATAATCAATACAATGCAACAGCCTAGACCTATCATCGAAGCCCGCTTCCTTTGATTACGATTATTCAATTTCAACTCACATGCCACCCTCCTGGATGTCTACTCGGAAGCCCGCTTCCCTATCGCATGTGACCACTATCCTATCTTTTGGCTTAACCATTCTGGCCAAAGCTGTTATCATAATTTTTAGCTATCTTATCTTCTAGCTTGGCCATTCTGACTAAAGCCCACTACAATAAACTCCATCCATCTCACCTTTCGATTTGGCCATGACGGCCAAAACCTGCTACCTTACACCTCAGCTATCTTACCTCTCGGCTTAGCCAAAGCCCGCTATCATGACTTTCAACTATCTCATCCTTTAGCTTAGTCATTTCGGCTGAAGCTCGCTATCCCACGTTTTAGCCATCTTACATTCCGGCTTAGCCTCTTCGGCTAAGACCCGCTGTCATATAATTTGGCTAAACTACCTTTCGGCTTTCACAAGCACGATTCCTTACTGCTCTCTGGCTTTTATAGCCTGCTATCTCTACTACTTTTTGGCTCTCATAACCTGCTATATCTGGCTCTCGCTGCTTGCTATCTCTGGCTCTCGTAGCCTGCTATCCTGGCTCTTATAGCCTGCTATTTCTAGCTCTCATAGCTTGCTATCTGGGCTCTCGTAGCTTACTATCTTAGCTTGTATAGCCTGCTATCTCTGGCTCTCGTAACCTGCTATCCTAGCTCTTATAGCTTACTATTTCTGGCTCTCATAGCTTACAATTCGGGCTCTCATAGCCTGCTATCCTGGCTCTTATAGCCTGCTATTTCTAGCTCTCATAGCTTGCTCTCAGGGCTCTCGTAGCCTGCTATCCTAGCTTATATAGCCTACCATCTCTAGCTCTCGTAGCCTGCTATCCTGTCTCTTATGGCCTGCTATTTCTGGCTCTTATAGCTTGCTATCTGGGCTCTCATAGCCTACTATCCTAGCTCTTATAGCCTGCTATTTTTGGCTCTCATAGCTTGCTATCTAGACACTCGTAGCTTGCTATCCTGGCTCTTATAGCCTGCTATTTCTGGCTCTCATAGCTTGCTATCCGGGCTCTCCTAGCCTGCGCGGCTTGTATAGCCTACTATTTCTAGCTCTCGTGGCCTGCTATATCACCGTCCCGGCTCTTGTAGCCTGCTACCCTAGCCTTCGCTGCTTGCTACCTTCTAGATCCTATAGTCTGCTATCTCTGGCTTTTATAGCCTATTATCCTGGCCATTACAGCTTGCTATCTCACTTTCCTGGCTTTTATAGCCTACTATCCTGGCGTTTATAGCGTGCTACCTCGTCATTCCTGGCTTCTACATCCTGCTGTCCTGGACCTTATAGCCTGCTATCTCCAGCTCTCGTAGCCTGCTATCTCTAGCTATCTCTAGCTCTCGTAGCCTGCTATCTCTAGCTCTCGTAGCCTGCTATTCCTGACTTTTACAGCCTGTAGTCCTGGCTCTTATAGCTTGCTGTCTCTGACTCTCGTAGCCTGCTATTCCTGACTTCTATAGCCTGTTGTCCTGGCTCTTATAGCCTGCCATCCCTGGCCCTCGAGGCCTACTATCCTAGCTTTTACGGCCTACTATCCTGCTATCTTGGCTTATACAGCCTACTATCTCACTATCCCTGGGTCCATGTGACCTACTAGCCTGGCATTTTTCACTATCCTTGTATCTCTCAACCTTGACATACTACCAAAAGCCCATTGTCTAGCGACCCTTTTGGCTTAAGCCTACTTCAACAATGACCATCATGTCCCACTGTGATGGCTGCCACAACTCAATTTTTTGGGCTCCCCTTGAAGCCTGCTTGTCTGCTACCGCTAGGTCTGCATATCCTATTCTCTTATTATCTCTTGGCTTTTATAGCATGCTTTCCATGTTACCTTTCGACTGTCATAGCCCGCTTCCCTTGCCAACCGCTAGCTTCTGTAGTCCACTTTCTATATTCGGGTTAGACTCCCTGTCAAAACCCAATGTCCGTTCTTGGCCAAGACACCCTGTTGAGGCCTACCACCCCATTTTAATCTAGGTTCATCATCTGAATAAAACAGCTCTCGTTGGCCAGTGCCAACTCCCTTCGTCCCACCGAGACTTGCTACATAAAGCCCTTTTCCATTATTTTGTTATCAATTTTACTTACTTTTGAATAACTAACCTGCAGGTATTCGCATCAGGCGCTTGAACAAATAAATGGATATATAGTGACATATACATATATGCATACATATAAAATAAAAAAAATATTGAGTAGTGGATGGCGGATCTAGAGGGGAGGGGTGAATAGATCTGCCTCTCTTTTCGATCAAAGTATTATGAGTAGGGATATAGCCCTCGTAGGGGACTCCTTACATTCGGACCGTGAATCAATTACTTCGGTGGAGAAACATAATCTACCGGAAAACAATTAAAGGAAAGCAACAGATGAAAGAAATGACCAAGACATTCAACAACTAAAGCATCGGGTCATTCGAACGTATAGCCACAGCAACATTTATTTCATTTCAACCAGATAAGAGAGAGTAGAGGAAAGCTTAAGAAAATAGAATGATAGATAGAAATGAGAACAATGGGGAGGAGCCTCTTGGCTCTCTCGGGAGTCCTCCGTAGTAGAGACCCACCAGGGGGATTTCTTTCCTCTATCTTTTTCGTTCTCTATTATCTTCCTCTCTATTGCTCCCTTCTGCTCCTTTGTGCTTTCTCACTTTTTTTCTTCTCGTCTCCTCTTCTTTCTTGCGCTCGAAGGCAAGGCCTTCTTATAGGGAAATAGGGCATCGGTTGGGCGACGGGATGGGCAGCTCTCTACCGAACCACCACTCCGCTCTTTGTGGAAGCCTTGCGTTGAATCTCTAGGAAAAAGTGGGCACCGACCTAAGAAGGCATGCACGCCGACTCACGAGGTGGGAGGAGGGGCGTCGACTCGCCTGGGGCGCCGACTCACCCAGTGGCATTTTTGTAATTTTGACATTTGGCCCCAAAACTAACCCAGTGAGAGCTTGTAGTCTAGAGTGGCCCTGGGGTTGGCTCAGTGGCCCCAGAATGTACTTTGAAGCCCTGTTTCGGAGTTTTTGGTGATTTTTGGCACGTGCTGAACCTATACCGATTTTCTCAGGTTTTGCTTTGATTTGGCCTTTGGCATTATGACTTGTGCTTCCCGGCTTGCTTTAGAGCCACATGGGGCTTCGTCATCGAGTGGGCAGCCACTGTAAAACTTTTCTTCCTTACGGGACAGTTTTAGGTCACTTACATGACCCTGCTTGTTCTGCAGGATAGGTCAGAGCTGGTGTTGGAACTGGGATGCCGGCGGCAGCCTTCTCTGAGCCAGTAGGATCGAAGATGCTGGGTTCACCTCGGATCTCCACTAGTGGGATTGGGGTAGGTTGTTCCCCTCAAAAGAGGATGACTCGCTCCAGATCAAAGGTAGGGGACTGAAAAGGTGACTCGGAAGTCCTTCCGCGACCTCTACCACGTCCGTGGCCACGACCTCGACCGCGGCTGATGTGTTCTGAAGCTGGCTGTGGTCTGAGTGGAGTCGTAGTCCTTTGTCTGGTTCCGGAGGCTACTGGCTTACCTCGTCGGGAGACGTTGATGTTGTCCAGAGGTGGAATAGCCACCATGTTGCAGGTGTAGCCGTGAAGCATTTATTCTAGCTGCTTCGCTGTGATCTCTTTGTCCTTATAGAACAAGGAGAGCTCTTCTGGAATGAGAAGAGTTCCATCTTCCTTGACTTTCTAGATCATCTCATGGACCCAGTTTCTAAGACGAGCTTGTTTCTACATTTCTTCCCATGGGATATAACTATCGAGTGGGATAGGCCCCGTAGGGTGAAGAGGATTGTACTCCTCCAAATTATTGATGAATTGTTGTAACCTCTGGAGAGGCCTTAGCTTCGCTGGGGATTGCAAGGTAGCTGCTTGCTCGGCTTACTTCTTAAGTTGCCTCTTGAGATTCTTCCTTCTATTCCTCTCTCGCTTCTTGGCGATGGTCACCTCTAGGGGAGTAGGAAGGGGAGGCACTAGAGCTGGAGCTGACGGATCTCTGTGGGGATATCGTCGAGCTAATGTGTTTGCGGAGCGAGGTCGGTGGCTCCTCATTGCCTGGATCTCAATCCAGGCACCTCCCAACTGTTGTATTTGGAAGGTAGCATTGATCGGCTGCTCGATGACTTTGGGTGGTCGCTCCTTGTAAGCTGGAATATTGGGACTGGCATCTGCAGACGTAGGCATGGTTTGGTGCCTTAACCGCGATGGTTGTGGAGGTTTGCCATCAATTGGCAGACTAGTACTGGCGTTCGAGGACGTGTGTGTGGTTTGATGCCTTAGCCGTAGTGGCGAAGGAGGTTCCTCCCGTTGAGCCAATATACTGGGACCTGCGTCCAAAGATGCATGCGCAGTTTGATGCCTTAACTGCGGTGGCTGGAGATTTTGATGAGGAAGGGCCTGGGGAGCATGCTTAGCATCCTGCTTCCCAGCCTGGCCTTTGTGGTTTAGCTGAGGGCTGGGTCGAGCGACGCCCAACAGGGTCTTGGGGCATTGGCGCCCCTGGTAGCTGTCGGGAGTTCGCGCACCGGATGGCCCTTGCGGGGGCAAGCCCGACTTGCGGACTACTGAGGGGGCAGAGTCCGGTCGAGCCGGGGCTTCGCCCAACTTCTGCTTTCCCTTCCTATCCTCGAGCATCGGAGATAGAGGTAGAGTAGATAAAGGGCGAGAGGAGCTTGAAGAGCCCATTGGATTCTCACCCACCAGGACATCCTCTCGACCGAGAAGGACTCGGAGGAGCCTAGCAGTGTCTTCTCTGGAGAAGGGAAGAGACTCTAACTCTTGCCAAGGCCGCCATTGTGCGGCCGAAGTGGCAGGGGCCGGCTGACTGGCTGATGACGTCAAGGGAGGCCGGGGAAGCAGGAGAATGGATGACGTTGACCGAAAAGGTGCTTGGCCTCGTCTCCAGACTGGTGTCTCGCTCCCAGTGCCTCCTCAATCGCTCGAGTGATTCGTGATTATCGGTTTGGAACTCGAGCCATTCTAGGGGATGCTGATATGGCAAACCGTGTCCATTTTCCTGGGGAGGATCTGGCTGTTCTGGCACATCTCTAGCGATGCTCAGAGTTTCTTCGACAACTTGTCGCAGCCGAACGAGTGCCATGGAATTTCCCTCGGCATCGATCTGCTCCCACCGGATCTGCTCCTGGATGAGGTACTGGACTTTCTCACAAGACTTGATCGTGTGGCAGATTCATGCATGGAAGGGGCAGTACTGGGGGTGTCTGAAGTCCCAATGAGTGTAATCCGTCGGCGGGTCACGGGGCAAGATTTTCCCCCTCTCGATGAGAACGTCAAAGAGTCACCGGGTTCTCTCCCTAGGGAAGGAGAGAGGTCTGTGATCGTGCCAGGGCCTCCAACCTGGATACCAGATCGAACGTCCCCTTCAACTGGCGTTGGGCTCCTTTGATTCGTCATCAGAAAGAGAAAATGCGGCCATCATGTGGATCACATTAGTCGGGTGGTGCACCACTCACGCTGCTTTAGCTGGTCTGGACCACGCGTGCAGTTGTAGAGGGTCGAGGAGACCACTCTTCATTTGAATAAGGCCATCTCGAATCAGCTTCTAGGCCTGAGTCTTGAAGACATAGCAGTCCTCAATTGGGTGACCCAGCATGCGGTGGTATGGGCAGTAGCTGGGATCGTCGATTTTCTGGGCCTCGTCCGGCTTGCGGACCTCGGGCAACTCAACGATCTTCTGGGCGATACAGAGGTCGAAGAGCATCTTCGTGTGTTCCTTCTTGAAGGAGAAGGGCGTCTTCATACGCTCCGAGAAGGAGGGAGCGACTGGCTTATCAGCTAGCTTCTTGTCAGAGCTACTCATTCTGGCCTCCTTATTAGCTTTAGCGGCGGGGGTGAATTCAATGATGTTCACCTCCTTGCCGGGCTGGCGTTCCCATGCCTGCTTACCCTTTGCTGAGGCGTAGCTCAGGTTATCGGCAAAGAACATCTCTATTTCAGCGACGGCCAAGTTGAGCTGGTCGAAACCCTTGATATTGGTGTCGAGAAGCTTTTCATTGACTTCAACCACCAAACTTCGGTGACATATAGTGATGGCGTCCTCCTAGACCGGTGGATTGACACACCTCATGCTGAGATCTCGCCATTTCTTGATGAAGTCGAGAGCACTCTCGCCCTTCTTCTGTCGGAGAGAGCAGAGTTCGACTAGGGAGATCTTTCGCTCAGCCGTTTGAAAATGGTCGAGGAACTTTTTCTGCAGATCTGCCCAGTCGATGATTGAGTTGGGCTTTAGATGTGAAAACCATTGGAAGGCCGTTCCCGTAAGTGAGGTGACAAAATAGCGAAGGAGGTAGGATTCATCCAACGCGAGCTCACCCATAGCCGTAACGTAGTAGGCCAAGTGTTCATGCGGAGATCCCTGCCCGTCCAACTTTTGTAGCTTCAGCGGCTTGGCATACTCTAGGGGAAGCTTCTTGAGCTGGTGATGCAGTGGGTAGGGGACATTGTAGAGGTCCACAGTCGCGATCCCTTCCCCAAATTGGGTGAGTTTGGTCTCAACGATCCGCTCGATCATCTGGCGCTGTGCCATGAGATTCTCCGGCACTGGCTTATTGGATGGCCGCGGTTGAACTTCGGCCAAAGGCATGCCGAACCCGATTACAATGGGGGTTCGGACAGCTGCGGCTGAGGTATTAGCGTCATTTTGCCCACCTGGTGGGACCGACGTTTTCGTCGAAGGCCCGGTAGGCGGCTGAGGATGGAGGTCACGTTCTTGAAGCAAGTCTTGCAGGAGGGCCTTCAAGTGCTGGTTCTCTTTCATAAGAGTCTCGAGAGTTACCTCCTGGACTTCACCGGCTGGAGGATCATTGTGGATCGGCTCCACATTGACAGGGGTGACACGATCCTCAACGGGGACCTCCTCCGCTCGTGTCGACGTCTGAGGTCCAACAGAGGTGTCGACATGGCCGACCGGAGCCGACGACTGAGTCTGGTGACGAGGCCTCCTGAGCTGAGATATAGGCTCGTTCAGATCATCGGTTTGAGCCTCAGGCTGGTGTTCGGTGATGTAACACGCGAACACCCTAACCGCGTCATTGAGGAGCTGGACCATCCACTTTTTATGGGAGCACCTCTTGGGGCAGACGGGTGCCCCCAACCTGTCAAAGATAGAGGTGCATTGCAGGGGAGTCTCTATCGCGGTATCAACCTGAGGAGACGTTGGGGCTGGTTGCTGGTGTGGCCCGAAACGAGCCCGTCTCTGCCTTCGCCTATCCAGACGAGAGGCACCAGATGGCTGGGCATCGTCAGACAATGTGGCTGTAGAATCAGTCGCGTCTTGCTTGGCACCGCATCTTAGTGCCCGAAAGGGGTCTCTAAGGTGCGCCCTCCGGACAGCTTGAGCTTCCTCTGGGGTAACCCAGATCCTTCTCAAGTTGGGTTGCTGCTCTCCCTTGTCGCTATCTCTCTGACGGGACTTGGGAGCTCGGGCATCGAGTTGGTACTGGTGTCTCTGAGCAGCTGTCGGAGCGTCTGTCCTTCTGAGTTCCACTTTGTCCTCTCACATTTGCCGCAGGAGGCTAAAGCGGTTGGTGGCATGAACCGTAGAGATGATCTGCTATAGAGGTATAATCGGTTCACCCCCATCAAGGTGAATCCACAGATTGCCGACAAGGATGGTCTTGTCGGAGTTGCTGATGGCAGCGGCAAGTCGCTTGCCTTTACGGCCATGGCGACGCTTCTTCTGGGGAGTCGAGGACGATCCCTCTCCAAAGTGGTAGACCAAGAAGACTCAGCCTGTGGCTGCCGGCGATACAAGACCATCAGCTGGAAACACTAGAATCGGCCCCCAAGACATGAAGTCTATAGCGAAGGCCGGCGGCTGGGTGGCTCGAGTGTAAGCCCTTGCCCGAGCCAATAGAAGTGTGGTAGACGCTCGCGACGATGTGCTTGCGCCAGAAGCCAATACTGCAGGGGGTGTCGAAATACCGGTGACCCAAGACCGTTGATGAGTGCTCATTTCTTTATGATAATTCACATCACATATATCATTTCATATGCACATACTTAGCTAATTATGCATACTTTATAGTTAATCTCAACCTTGCATTAATCGGGTTGTCCATACAAATTAACTTAATTTGTGGTTAATTATTCAATGAAAAGAGGTTGAGGGTTAGGACAATTAATTTTTTATTGCATAATTGTGAGCACTCATGGTTTTTATGCACAAGAAAACTATTTTCCTTGCCACATAGTAAATTGTCAATTAACAAATCAGTCTTTCACATCATGGTGATCATCATCAAAACCAGGAGGACAATAGAGCCGGGACAGAATCTGTAACAAACTGAGCACCCTGAGGGGCCGAGACCATGGAGGTCAGGGGTGCTGCGAGACCATGTGTGCCCATTGGGTGATTTATTTGATATTCCCCAAGGAGAATTACTGGAGGGTAATGCCATTATGAAAGACAAATGCCCATAAGCCCGTAGGGGTTATAAAAGAACAAAACATAAAACAAAGGAGTGATACGCAAGGGTTCAGTCTGGCAGCGTCTCCCATATTTTGATCTATGCTTGGGGAATATAGAACATTCATCCATGGAGAGCCGAGATGGAAGCTGAAAGGATGTGTGCATATCTAACTCGAGATCCGAAAGGATCGACATACCGTGGTACACTGTACGCCATTATGGCGCTTTGTTGATATCCCCCTTGTGGACGCATAAAATTTCATGTCCATGCGTCCCACACCAGTCTCGCATCAACAACAAAACTGCATGAAGAAGCTCCCGGAGAGATGGGTCACCCAGACTCCCCGAATACGCACACTACCGTGAAGCCGTCTTTGGAAGCACGGTAGCAAAGAAGAACCAACCCCAGGAAGCTCACACCCCATTAGTCCCTGAAGAAAATCAGACGGACTGCAACCCATGCTCATAAAGGGCTCTAACCTACCCCCAGCAGCACACCCTGGTGCCTCCCAACGGCACGCCCAGGGTTGCCCTTAGCGGCACACTCCTGATGCCTCTCAGCGGCACAGCCTCCCAACGGCACACTCCCTCAGGTGCCTTCAATGGCACACCCTTCTGGGCCTCCCAGCGGCACGCCCCTGCTAGCCTTCCAGTGGCGCACCCAGGATGCCCTCTCACCGGTACACCCCTGTGCCCCTTCTAGCGCCGCGCCCAGACTGGCCCCTGGCTGGTACACCCCTGTGAGGGCCTCAGTGGCACGCCTTCAGAGTCCTTCAGCGGCAAGCTTGCGAGGCCCTTCCAGCGGCACAACTTTCTACCCATCCAGTGGTACAACTTTCTGCCCATCCAACGGCACACACTCAACTTCTTCTTTGTCCGGTGCAACCGGCAAAGAAGATCCCACGCCATGCCGCCATGCCCTATGGCCTTTGGCACGCAGCAGGGACAGCTCAGGGCTAGCTGAGGTGTCGCCCAAGGGTGAAGGCACGCAGACTATCCTCCTATAGCCGAGGACGGCAGGGGTCAACTCCCATTTAATGCCCGTCAACTTCGGACGTTCCCGCCTCCGAATGTTCTCACTTCGGGAGATATAAAAGAGCCCTCCTCTCTAGGAAAGAAGACACAGACAGGTAGAGAGAAGACACACACAGACACCCACGCAGAGAGAAGAAGAGAACAGGAGGAAGAAGAACCCCACTGCTCCCTCGACGGCCACCAGCTGAGCGAAGAGAGAAAGGAGAATAGAGAAGAGTATGAGGGAGAGAGAGAGAGAGAGGGGTTCTGAATGTAGCAGGAGGGGACGAGAGAGAGAAGGGAGCCGTCGCCCCTCCTTGACCCCGTCCCTCTCCTTAGATGTCCTCCTTTTCTTGGTTCTTGTTTCTCCTCCCCTTCTATTTCTTGTTTGTTGTATTGTATTGTCTTTGGCCCCTTGGTCACGGTTTATACCACCATGTTCTCTGTGAATGAAAATGTCATTTTCTTTTTGTTCCTCTGATCAGCCTTCACTCTACGGTGCACTTTATGGTTTGTCTTCTTCTCACTTTTGTTTGTCCGCCCTTCACAACGTTACAGAGTCCATCCAATCTAATGGGTAGTGTCTCTGGCGTAGTGGCGCAAGGTTGGCTTCCTCCCAGTTGCCTTTGTAACAGGGTCACTCTCTGTGTTCCCTTCTTGAGTTTTATTCCAAGCTTCTTATTTGGCCTGGTGAAGTATCCCTCCTGAACATCATTTGCCCCTTTAATGAGTCCAGCTCTCCATACTTAACCCTAGGCTTTCCCTCGATACCGTCGTTAGTGAGACTATTGTTTTCATTCAGCATTCCCAGACTTCCCCCCCTGCCGGTGTATCCCTCGTCCAAACTTAGCCTAGTGCGCTTGCACCTCCCCTCCATCGGCACACACCTAACCCCCAATTAACCTGCCCATCCGGCATGGCCTTCACCTGGTCCTAGCCCGGCACGCCCCAAACCCCTTCAGGCCGGCACACCTTGACCAGCCCCCACTCGGCACGGTCTTAACTCCTCAGCCCGGTGCGCTCCTAGCCCCATTCCAAGCTGGTGCACTCTCCAACCTGCCCATCCGGCATGCCCCATAGCCATCCTTCACCGGGCACACCCTTAAATTCTTTCAGGCCGGTACACTCTTAATCTCTTCAGTTCGACACGCCTTTGGGCCACTTCCACCCGATGCACCCTCAGCCTGTTTTCAGCCCGGTGTTTTCCCTCTTGCTAACTTCTGGATTTTCTGAAGTTTTCTTAAAGGCGTTGTTGCCTTGGCACACGCCGCGAGTTGTTGGGTCATGCCACTCCTTGTGGGCGTGTTCTCCTTTACACCCCCTTACCATCTGGGTCCGGGGGAGATGCTGTCGAATTTTCACTAGAATTAACATAATAACAATAATAATAAAAGAGGAGCCATAATGCAAAAAAATGGAATAACAAATAAACAGAATAAACACCAATGAAGCGGCTTTGCCAAAATAACAAAAGAACCATGGAGATCCCGAATAATTGATCATTTGCATCAATACAACGGGCTGCCAAACATAACCACGAACTTGATCTACATGAATAAAAGAGAACCAAATAAAAATCCATTTTTTATTTTTTGTTGTTTTATTTTTATTTTTATTTTTTTATTTTTTATTTTTTAGTATTTATTGTGTGTTATTGGTGTTATTTATTTATTGTTGGCTCTTGTTTTATTGACGCTATGTTCTTTTTTTTTCTTGTGGTGTGCAGGGTGTGATGAGGACCCGGATCACTTGGTACCTGGTGGTGGCGGCATATAGGGGACTACTAGACTTTCAGAGGGCCCAGGTGGACGGGATGGGATTCGAGACGTTCCTGCAGATTGAGCCCTTTCGACTCAACCTGTCCCTCATCCAGGCATTGAGGGAGAGATGGGACCCAGTGAGCAGGGCATTTCTGATGCCATGGGGGCACATGGTGCCTAGTTTGGAGGATGTAGTCTAGATCACCAGACTATGGGTGGACGGTGAGACGGTCAGTAGGGTCACCTACCTCGACTATAGAGAGAGCGCCCTAGAGCTACTCGGGTTGGAGGCCAGTGCAACATAGAGAGAGAGCATGACAGTTGCTCAGACGGTCATCATGGAGGTTTTGTGGTTCATTGATGCTCGTCAGTGCATCAGCGAGAGTATAGTTGAGTTCCCAGCGTGGCTGGAGGGAGCTGCTCATGGCATGTTCTGCTAGGATGCCAGTGATCGGGGGAAAGCGGATCGTGACCTCTGGAGGTTCCTTTTCTTCCTTCTGGGTCATTTGCTGTTGGGCACGAAGGGAGACGACATCCACTGTCACTTCCTCAAGATTTTGGTAGACCTAGACCGAGTAGGGCACAGCCCTACTTGCCCACCTGATCGCCGACCTATCCTAATGGATAGATCGAGAGATGACAGTCAGTGGCTTTGCACCATTTCTCTAGGTAAAGACATTTTATTTATTTATTTATTTGCAGTTAGTCCTATTTTGCACTTATGCAATTGATTATGCTAATGACATGTGATAGATGCAGGTGCGGAGCTATTACTACTTCTCGATGGAGAGGGCCCGATAGTGGGACCTGGTAGCCATACCACTAGTGCGACGCTGGAGGCCGATCATGATCACGGCCCCACATTCCTACCAGCTGACGTCGCTTCGACGTGAGCTAACAGAGTATCTCGAGGCCATGGTATGACTTTTTTGTGTATATTTATTGTATTTCAAATGTGAAAATTGACATGGTATATGTGTGATAATGTAGGTGGTGTAGAGGCCCTACTTGGGCATGGGCGACGTAGGCCAGCCCTGGGTCGAGGTTGGCCGACCTCATTTGGGGCAGGACCTTTTGGTCCATTTCCTGAATGAGATCGAGCCACTTCGGCTCAAATTAGTAATGAGGACCCTGGGATTTGCCTAGGAGAGGGTGGACGTAGACGAGCCGAGCCGCATCGGGCGGAAGACCCGAGGCAAGGTGAAGCTCGTAGACTGGCGCACACACTTCCCTGCCCAATTCCAGGACTGGCAGTAGGGTGGCATGCCCATGGTGTCTCACGTGCAGGATAGTGCCTGCTACCTGTAGCGCTACCGGGAGACCTATGAAGAGCGTCTCCAGCTCGGTAGACTAGTAGGTGTAAGTATGAAATGAATATTCATTTATTATTACAAATGTATGCATATGTATGTGACATTAACCTACATGCTTATGAATGTAGGATGTCCGTGACGCCATCATCACCGGCCTGTGGGCCCAGTTGGTAGACGCCAGACGGCAGTTGACTATCATTCGACAGGACATGGACATCTTGGTAAGTTTGTGCAATGCTCTCTTTTCTTCCCTTTTTTTGTTCTTTTCCCTTTTTTTATTTTGATACTTGGATTCCTGATGCTTAGTCCCTGACTATCATTTGTTCCTCTATTTCAGCGTGCCCAGCAGGCAGCGACAGTAGGGATGGCCGGTGGGGCATCTTCCAGCTCCCAAGTTCCTCCTCTGAAGGTCTCCTCCCTCCAGGAGCAACTCGCCAACACAGTGGCTCCTGCCGAGGAGGTAGAGTGGGAGCTCGCGACCTGGGTGAGTATTTGTTTACAGATTCAGATTTGATTACCTCCTATTTTTGTTGATCCTTATGAGAGTGTGGGCCTTGGCAGGTGGCGGAGATCTGAGGTGCGCTAGCTCAAGCCGTGGAGTAGCATGATGCCCGGGCGGCCACCGTGGCAGAGCTAAAGGCAGAGCTATGACGTCACAACACCGAGGAGTTGCCATGGGATGTGTTGGAGTTGAGGGTTGCTCTCTAGGTGGTGAGGAGAGAGGTAGAGAGGGAAAGAGAGGATAGGGAGAGGGAGAGAAAGGAGGTGAGGGCAGAGTAGCAGCAAGATTGGGATGAGAGGAGGGCTCTAGAGGCCCAGGTTATAGAGCTCCAACTAGGCCTTCAGGTTGCAGAGCAGAGGCCAAAGGATAGCGAGGAGCACTACCAGAGGACATGAGACTGCGACACGCCTCCATTAGTTTGGCTCCTTCTCCGTGAGTAGCATTTTAGTCTCCTTAGCCAAGGAGCAACGTTGCACCACCGAGGCTGATCGGGCACTGTGGGGTGAGGCGAGTATTGCCTCGTAGAGCTCCAAGAGGCCCCCTAGGGACCTTCGTCTTAGGAGAGAGGAGAGGGAGGATCAGGAGGGCGGTGGTGAGAGTTAGAGAGTTATTTGTACACCCACCCCCTCACTTATGATGTACATATTCTTGACAGTTTATCATATATGAATAGAATGATTTAGTGTGACATTTATTTTTTACTTTTTGATTCTTTTTTTTGATTCTTTTGATTTTTTTTGAACGACTAAGAAAATTTGTGCATGCTAACATAGGTGATTTGGAGACCTTATGTGGGCATTTTCGATGCCGACCAGCCTATTATGTAAATATTTTCCCTCCTCAAGTGCTGCTCCTCAGCGGCTCGAATGGCGTCGCGATGCTCCCGGAAGACATGGCTAGTCTTGAACCACCGGCGAGCGTAATGGATATCAAATTGTCCTCTGCGCTCCTGCTCTGGAACGGGGTACCCCTGCGTCACCTCGCGGCAGAGGAAGTCCTGCCATGCTGCTGCTACCAAGTGCACACATCCCTGTGCCTGTACAGTCGGAGGGCCAGAGGAAACTTTGCACTCGAAGGAATGCCCTGATCATGCCCGAAGTTCCTGGCGAATCGGTGCGGGTAATAGGGCTCAAGTATAGTTGTGCTGGAGCGTCGGTATACAAGAACACTGGGGCGGATGCTGATAACCCACTCTGCCAAACCTTGAGGAGAGAGTAAGGCGTGTGTGGAAACTCTGCTAACAACGGCATCTCCCTCTTAGTTACCCAACATAAGGGCAGTGAATATAGGAGAAGTAGTCAAGGGCTAGTCCCTCTCCTCTCCTCACTGGAACAAAAGACAAGGCCCGCTGGGCTCCTACTAGCTGAACCACTAAGTTCTGTGATGACTGCCCTATGAACCAAAAAATCAACGGCGTCGCTGGGTTATCAACTGGAGTCCTTCGGGATAGCTCTGGAAATAGCAGCCTTGCCTAGGCACTCAAGTATTGAGTGGGCAGTATAATGCTCTTCTCCCGTGGTGACGAATGAGAAGATAAAGTCCCGAGCGAATGAAAAATATTCGCCAGAGCTGCTGGTGCAATGGCGAGTCTCTGACCACAGCAAGCAAATAGGCTGGGTATATCACCTCCAGTCGCAGGAGCCCGTCCTCTCCATGGGGAACTACAAAGCTGGCCAACTAGTAGGCCAAGTAAGTCGCCAAATATGTAATAGGAGGCAGTTTCCTCGAGTTCCATCCCTGTGTCGGTGCAGGCAAATGGCGTGGGTGAGGAGGAACGTCTACTCTGACTTCCTTGCATTCTTTCCAAGTGGTGTCGGATTGAGCAAACTCCTCGTGAAAGAAGAAAGAGTCACTGTAAAAATGGCTCACCCATGCATTTAAAGTCACCATTGGTGTGCGAGGGGTCCGGTCTATGCCAACTCGGGCTAAATCCCTCCAAGTCTTCATCAAAAATTTGAAACAATACGACAGGGTGTTTCGCCCGGCGCCGTCGGTGGAGCTAAGGTGCAGATCATCCAGTGATAGCTCCTCGTATGGCCTCTCGCAGATCAGAAGACCCGAAATCCTCTGAAAAGCCCAGAGGTGCAGGGAAGTCTCTCCTCCAACTGTGACGAAAGTGTTCCACCAGCGGTTGAACCTCTCTACTAAAGCCTGTAGTAGGCCTGTGTGACAGGGGTAGGAATACAAGGCGGCCGTCACTGCATGACGGATCCCCACCCTGTCCAACACCGACTGGTAGACAGTCAGAATGCCCAGAGCCACTCTGTCGTGCCTCGGTGATAGCTATGCGATGGGATGACTGACCACTTCCCGTACCAACTGGGGGTCATCAATGATAGAACCCTCTCAATTATGCAGTTATGGGCATATTCCTGCTATGCAAAGTTCACCATGGTAGGCGTCAGGAAGAGGCCATCTACAATCTGATCCATGCTTGTGCTGCCAAGCATGTGCCAAACTGCGGGAGCCAATGGTGCAACCCGAATTGTAAGGCTCTAGTGCCGTTGAAAAGAGCCTAGATTATGTCATTCTGGGTACTGTCTCTGCCAAGTGAAGCCCTCTGGATAACTCGGATAAGTCAAGGAACACAATCCCTACATGCTGTCTCTCCCTGCTAATATGGCTCGCTTAAGGCGGTGCCTCTCCTCGAACAGTGAGGGATCGTCAACCTCCATGCCAATCGGTGCAAAGCTCTGCAGGAAACGGTAGAGGTGACGATCCATGGGGTAGTGACGTGGATACCCCCCCCCCCCAAGCGATCATATGTGTGTGTACAGGCCGTCCCGTCTCGTAATACGAGACACGTCCACGAGGTCTTCAGCCTCCCCAGCACTCTCAGTTGGGCCCTCAGCGACCCATAAGCAGCCAAAGTCCAGCTGGCTAAAATTGTTATCATCAATGGCTTGGGGAGAGAAAGGCGGCATGTGCCGGTCGGTGCGCTTGACCCGGCACTCATCAGCGCCCCTGGCCCTCGACCTTCTCGACCGACTCCCATCTCTGCTGCTGCAAGCCATGCCTAGAAGCACAGAGAAAAGGAAAACAGAAGAGGAGCGTCCGGCCAAAATATCCTGAGACAGCAATATAACCATTGAATGCAGTCCCGAAAAAGTGTAATGTTTATACAAAAGGCGTGTGATAATACTCCCTTCAAAGGGCATGGGCCATTTGCCCTCGCCTCCGGCCGTGACTGACGTCCCGTGGGGGGCATTTGTTGCACCCGTAATTATCTCAAAATATTTCGAGAAATTTGTTTCATGACAATCGACGAAAAATATGACGTAGCGTCAACATCGTCGTATCGTGGAGTACCTCCGCAATCCACGGTTTATCGACCCGACCCTACAACCACAAACGGCGTCGCAACAATGGAAATTAAGGGGAAAAACATGCATGCACACCTGTCAACGTAGCCGAGCAAGTGTATTACACGGCGCCGACGGACGCAAAGATTCCTCTCCTTGCGGCAACACACAACCAAACGACAAACGGAACAATCCTCCGCTCCCGCGCGAGTCTCCATCACCGTGTTGCTGCCACGCGACGAAGAGTGGAGCCTGGGGAGCAATAAATGCTGCACGGGGATTTCTCCTCAACCCAGGGCGACAAAAATGGAGGAAAACGACGTCGATAGGGGCCAACTGGGGCGTCGCGGGGGTAAAAAGTCAAAGGAGTCATTTTCTTGCCTACACTTCCGATTTGAATCAGTTGATATAAGCCCAAAGTCTCTCCCCTTCTTCCTATTTAAGAGCCAACAACCCCGCCACCGACCTGGGGGGGCCGCTACCCCCAAAACTTTCTTTGAATATTCACCCAAGCTGCTTGGAGCCCCGGATGGATCCAGGGGCGAGGGCTTGGAACCATGCCTGAGCGCCCTAGACCAGAGTGGTCACAAACGCTCGGCACTTAATGGCATCGGACACCCCGTGAAAGGTCATCAGGGCGTCAAAACTATCGAAGTGATCGACCGGGTTGCCCTAGCCGTCGTATGACTTGAAGGTCAGGAGGGAGATCCTGGGGGAGATCTCTGCCTTCAAGATGTGGTCGGAGAATGGGAATTTCTCCTCATCTTCTGTAGGAGAGGTCTTCTGCAGGGTGCGAAGGGCGCACTCTTGCTCTGTGAAACGTCTCTCAAAGTCTCACAGTCGGAGGGACAACTCCGGTTGTCACTGGGCCGAGGGGCTCCGAGGGCACACCTGGAGGCTGCCTCGACGCCTTTCGAGAGCTTCTATCTCTGGAGGTGGCTGGCGTGCTCCAGACTTCTCCCTCCTCAGATTAGAGGAGGCTTCTTGTTCCACTGGAGGCGCTTGCGATGGTCCACCTGACCGGTTGTGAATTATCTATCATCCTCGGAGGATGAAGCGTCGTCCTATAGTTTGTAGGGAAGCATCCCCACGGCGGGGGCTCTCATGGGGGAGTCGCGAATGCTCCTCCCTAGCCGCCTGGGTCCTCATTAGATCAATAAGACTATCCAGTTTTACGTTGAGGGTTTGGAGGGGCTCCGTGCTCCTGACAGGGGGTTGCCTCTCTACCGTAGGTGGGGGTAGATTGCCGGTTGGGTCATTGGCGTGAGAGGGGGTGTCCCTTGTATGTTGGGACGGTGCACCCTCCTCTGTCTCCGGAGCTTTCCCTTTGTCGCCGGTGACCCTCCTGCTAGAACTCCATCGCACCATGTCGGCTATTCGCTCGATTACCACAGACGGTGCCAAATGAATAGGGATAATCTCACGCTTGTCTTGAGCTGGTGATGATGACCATGAAGTATGAATTGCAAGATAGGGAAACGGGTCAGAGGTGCCCAGGGATAGTTCCCTAGGGGAAAACCCTCCGATGCCTAAGTCAGTAGAGCCTTGATGCGAGGAGTAAGAAGGGGTGAGGGCGTGAGATTCCTCTCCACCAAGTGGTAAAGTGGTTCTTGCTCAGGGAGTTTAGGCTTAGTTTGGCCTTACCTTGCACTGGAGGGTTTCCAAAGTTTAAATAGTGCACCGGTTTCATGAGTCCTGCCAGCGGAGGAGTTGTAGGAGCAATTTGTATCCTTGACGTGGGCTCTTTAAGGCCTGAGGACTCTTGGTCTCCCTTATCCTCATAACCTCCTGATATTGGAGAACTCTCAGCGGTGGTCTAGATAAGCATTCGCCGATCGGTCCAAGCATAGAGCGCCAGCTCTTATCCGAGCAATGGAGGCGTAGCTCGGGTGAGGGGTATGAAGCCACGGTGGATGATCTTCCCGACTGAACCGACGCTCGGACTTTCGAGTCCTGAGGCCGCCTAGGAAGTGTCTGATTCTGAGTGACTTGTTGGGCTTATTTCATAATAAGTGGGCCCGACGGGCTATCACTTGAGAGAGCTGGGCCTCGTTTCATCTGGCAGGACCTTATTTGGTCGCTCATATACGGGCTGTGGAAATCCCCCTCTCCACCAATCAAAATATAGATCTGTGAGGAAAAATTTTTGCCCCTCCCCTTCATAAATATGGACCTCCATCTGAAGAGAGTCTACTACTGCCTGGAGCAGACTTGAGCGGAAAAGGCTAGAAGTGTGCCTGAGCTATGAGCAGAATTTCTGAGAGGAAGAGAAGAGGAATGATTTACAGCTTGGAAATTGGTTCGAGTCAGTCCAGTGATGTTGTAGTTTTAGACCGAAGTTCACACCATCACTCTACAGCTTCTTTTGTTCTATAGAAGCTGCATTTTAGTTTCACTGTCTTGTGCTTTTGTTTTGCAACTTTTATATTGACTTTTCAATGTGTGTGTGTTGAGCTCTTCAGTGTTTTTTTGATACTCTGACTTAGAGAACGAAACTTGTTCTAGATACTGAGCAGCATGCATGTGCTGAGGAACGTGTCTCTCGTGCAAGTTGTCTAGCAGCGAGTGTAGCAAACTATCTCCATGTGTGTGTGTGTGCATTATCTTTGGCCAAGTGTGGAATCCTCACCAAGTTGGTGAGGGGTGGATGAAGGTCTGCTAGATTACAGCCGAACCACCTTAAAAATTCCAGTGTTGCGGTTTGCTATGGCATATTCCATTTCCTCCACCAAATTCATAGGTGCTGCAAACTCATGTGCATTATCTTTGGCCAAGTATGGCATATTCCATTTCCTCCACCAAATTCGTGTGCTTATACTTCAAACAACTCATGTGCTAACCTGCATTCAAGCTTGAAACTGTTCCTTCTGCATCATAGTTTTCTTGCATTTTTCAAAGTGGTTTTAAATCTCCTATAGGGATCTATTCACCCCCCCTCTAGATCCTCTCATATCACTTATCACTGTCATTATCATATTTTTCATTATGATTAGTGAATTCATCAAAAATTATGTGAGGTGACTCTTCTACTATTTGATCATTGATATTACGCACCCTAGATGCTCTAGACTGTTTAGAATACCCAAGGAATATACCTGGACTGCCCTTGGCCTCAAATTTGTCAAAATCTTTTTTATCATTATTATGAATGAAACATTTTGAACCAAAGATTTTGGTCACCCCCTCGTTCCCAAGCAGCCCGTGGGTACGAGGGGAAAGTCCCCGAGGTAGCCGTCGCTGTCCCTGGCGACGGGCTCGTTGATGATCGCAACATCGATGAAGGCCGCGCCAGCCACCGCATCCCGTCGCGGGCTGCCTTCCTTCCTCGTTCCCAGACTCCTGTCTGGGAACGCAATTGTCGGTGCGACTCCGTCGCTCGCCTCCACGCAACTTCTTCGTCTCCCAATCGCCACGGAAATTGCGGCGCTTTGTTACGTTACTTCCATGAAAGCGTAATGAAGCCACTCCAGTGTCTTGGCCGTTAAGCAATTCAAGTCCCGACCAACCCCTGGAGAATCCCAATGACGAAACTTACCCAACTTGTACTCATCACCGCCGCCGCGGCCGCCTTCATGGCGGTTCCCGCGAAGGCCCAGATCATCATCACCGAAGTCGATGCCTCCGGCAGCGCCTCGAACAACAACGGCATCAATAACGGCTACAACGAAGATTGGTTCGAGCTGACCAATGAAGGCTCGAGCGCCGTCAACATCTCCGGCTGGACGATGGATGACAGCCACGACCTCACCACTGGCGGCGACGCCCTCACCGGCGTGACGTCGATTTCCGCCGGACAATCGGTGGTCTTCATCGAAGCGACCGGCAGCACAGCCACCGCGGTGGACGCGGCGTTCAAGACCTCCTGGTTCGGCAGCAACGTGCCGTCCGACCTCACCATCGGCAACTACACCGGCGGCAGCGTCGGCCTCAGCCAGAGCGGCGATGCCGTGAACATCTACAACGCCTCGGGCGTGCTCCAGGCTGGCGTTGCGTTCGGCGCCTCGACCGCGGGCGTTTCCTTCGACAACTCCGTGGCGAAACTGTCCGGCGCCACCGGCACCGGTTCGGCCGATCCCACCATCTCGACGCTCAGCGTCAATGGCGTCAACGGCGCGTTCACCTCGCCCGGCGGCAGTGAAATCGGCTCGCCCGGCGCCGTGCCGGAGCCCAAGGCCTGCCTGCTCGGCCTCGGTGCGGCGCTCGCGTTCTTCCTCCTTCGCCGCCGGAAGAGCGTTGTTCGCTAAATTCGATTCCTGAAAAAAAAATCCCGGGACGGCCGCGTGGCCGTTCCGGGCCTTTTCGTTTTCCGCCCTGCTCCCCTGACACGGTTTAGCCACCCAGTCGTGATGCCAAGCCTCTCCAGAACCCCACATGAAAAATCTCTCTCTTAAAGGCAGCGTTTCCGCGCTCGCCCTCGCCCTTTCCATCGCCACCGCCGGCGCCCAAACGTCGCCGCTCGTCCCGGGCGCGCTGACGGTGACCGTCTACGGCAAGGTCAACACGCCTCTCGCCAACAACACGTACCTCGACGGCCAGGCGACGCCGATCAGCATCGAGCAATTTCCGCTTGCCGTTTCCGCCGGTGCGGACAGCGGCACGCCGCTCCTGACCGAGACGCTGCCGACCACGGGCACGGGCGCGAATGCCGGAATTGTCGGCGAATTCGGCTCGTCTTCCGAGGGTACGATTCTCGTTTCCGGCGACGGCCGTTTCCTGACCTTTGGCGGTTACGACGGAAACCTGGCGGAGAATGGCGCGCCCACCGGCGGCTATGGCGGCGGCAACACGGCGGAGGCGCAATCGACCTGCGCGAACGTGCCGCGCATTTCGGCGCTGCTCAACATCGCCACGGGCACGCTGGACTCGAGCACGGTCTCCAACGACATCTACAACACGAACAATCCGCGCGGCGTCTACTCGCAGAATGGCTCGACGGTTTATCTCTCCGGCCAGGGCGCGGGCAAGACTGACGAGGGCGGCCTGTACCTCGACAATGTCGGGAACAACACCACGACGGGCGGCTCCGCACCGGCCGGCATCTTCAACCAGGTGTCGACCCGCACGGTTTCGGAATGGAACATCGATGCCGCGCACGGCGTGGCTTCCACCACGCCGAATCTTTACTTCGCGGCGGACCAGAACAGCTCGAGCAAGGGCACGCTGACCGGCCTCTTCGAGTACTCCGGCACGCCGACGGGCACCCAGACGAGTTCCGGAACGCGCCTCACTCCCGCGTCAGGCACGGTGAACGGCACCTCTGTGAATTTCAGCCCGCAGGGCTATTTCTTCGCCAACCCGACGACGCTTTACATCGCCGATACGGGCGATCCCAAGGCGGGCGGCACGGGCGCGGGCGGCATCCAGAAGTGGGGCTTTAACGGCTCGTCGTGGGTGTTGCTCTACGAGTTCGCGAATCCGGCGGGCTTTGTCGCGCCCTCGTCGGCAACGTCCGCCAGCCACGGCGAAACGGGCATGGAGGCGCTCGCGGGACAGGTGGTCAATGGCGTGGCCTCGCTCTACGCGGTGTCCTACACCGCCGGCGACGCGGATCCCAACGGCCTCTACGGCGTGACCGATACGGTGAGCTTCACCACGGCCGCGCAGGCCTCGGGCGAAGCGGTCGTGCAGCTCGCCGCCTCCGCCACGGACATGAACTTCAAGGGCGTCGCGATTACGCCGGCTGCCGGGGAACCGCTTTCGGAACCGGCCATGCCGACGTGGATGCTGCTCGCCTTCGGCGCGCTGCTCTTCCTCGTCGCGACCTGGTTCCTGCCCGCGCGCAAGCCCGCCTTCCAGTCCTGAGCGGCCAGAAAAAAAGCGCCCGGGATCAAACCCGGGCGCCTTTTCCTAAATCGCCAATCATTACTAAATCACCTATTTTTATAGGCCGGACCGGCTAAATAAGCCGCCCTACTTCATCCGCTTGATCAGGGCGTCGGCCATCTCGGCCGGCGTGCGGGCGATGCCCACTCCCGCCGCCTCGAGCGCCGCGATCTTGCCCATCATCCACAGCTAGTAGCCCCTCATTTTCCCTTATTGTACCTCCACCCCTTGCCGCCCCATCTCCACCTACACCACCCTGCACAGCCCAGCTCGTAGGTAGCAGCAGAGGCACGAATTACAGAGCCTGCCCTGGAGTCCCGTGGCATCTTCGTGAGGCGTGCCATACATCACCGAAAAGCTCATCGAGGCAGCTTCTCAGATGTGGTGGTCCTGTCTACATCCGACATCCCTACTATCTGGAGGACCCATTCTCCCCCGACTGCGCAGAGTTGCCCTGGCTGGAAGACTGAACCCAAGAGAAGAAGAGACCGCGGCCACTCTTGTGCGGATTTGGCAGTGATTTTGAGCTGAGATTCTCTCCTCCAAGTCCTATGCCAGACCCAATAAGAAGAGGGTCGTTTGGACCCAGGAGCACCCCGTTCCAGCCTTAGTTCCCGGGCTGTGCAGACCGATTCCACAGAACCAGGTCAGACCTCCTGTCACTCTTCTGCTGACAGCACCCTACTCTGACCTCCTCTTGGAGTCCCGTCAGTTCCTGCTTGAAGAGGACTTCCCCACGGTCACAAAGGCACCATCCCCACTCTGATTGGACATCGAGGGTAGTAGTTTTCCTAGACCCCTATGGTTCTGGCCACTCCCTACTGTTCTAAGCTAGACCACCCCCTGGTCTTCTGATTAGAGCTCTCTCCACCGACATGCTCTTGGAGTCCCGTCAGTTCCTAATTGAAGAGGACTTCCCCACGGTCACAACGACACCAGCCCCGCTTTGATTAGACATCAGGAGAGTTCGTGGCAGCAATTATCCCAGACCCCATTGGTTTTGGCCGCTCCCTGCTATTCTAGACTGGACCACCCCCTGATCTTCTGATCAAAGCTCTCTCCACCGACATCCAATTAGGGCCCCGTCAGTTCCTGCTTGAAGCTGCTTTGTCCAAGGTCATGTCAATGCCAATTTCGTCTCCATTGGAGTTCAGTAGAGTTTGTGATGACTTCTGCAACAGAACCAAACCTGCTGAAATTGGTCCCCGATGGTCAGCGTTCATCACCTCATCTGCCCCACCCCCTCGCCTCGCCGACTGAAAGCCCTTCCCTATGTGGAGGTAGTGTTTGATTGTATCCTTAATTCCCCCACCCCTAGACCATCCCTCCTGCATGAGGAGTAGTTCATGTAATAATTAAATAGGGGAAGCTTCACTATCACAGTGTGCGGGGAACCCACACTTCCCCGCTCGTCCATGTCTCTGAATGGGGTCGATTTCTTCAAACCGACTGGGTAAGCTCTAACCCCTTGCTCTCATTTCAGCTCTTGTTCATTTAAGATCCACAGAACTACTCCGCTGGCGGTGAGAGAGTGCCCGATCCCGAAGCACTCAGCTTGTGGGTGGTCACCATGGAATTGTGAGAAAGAGTGACCTTGTGCCCATTTGGCACCTAGCCAGCCCTTGAGTGTGCACACCGTACCCCTGGGATGGCAACCCTAGCCCTGCTGGCCCTCTACCAGCAAGGGCCTTGTTCCACCACCTCCACTCGGCATCACCAAGTCACCCCGAGAATCGTGTGTGCAATTATGGTTCGGCAATTTACGTGTTTCTCCACTCTTGTGCATTGTGTTTGCGAAGTAGGTCCAAGGATCTTCAGTATAGTTGCTGCACTCTCATAAGGGGTTTCACATCAAGTCTATACATCTATTCTTGTTTGGTTCATGGAATGAATGAATGCATCAATGATTCAAGGGGTTTAATGTTGATGTCCCGTCTCTGCATCACCTCTTATTCCTCCCCCTTTGCGTTTTCTTCTCTTGGCCAGTAAAACGGCGCCGTGCAACAGTGCCATCATCGGGATAGGGTAATACGCACATATGCACCCCTACTCACTGCGTCGAAGCGAGGAATGAACTACGGTTATGCGTGGTGCCATATCCATCTCCCCCCATCTACCCCTTTCTCCCTTGTTTGTGCATTTACACTGTGTGAATGATGCCATTCGTTTCGTCTTCTCCAACGCTGGACACGCGCCCTAGTATGCCACGGGCTGCATCAATCCCCCTCTCCCCGGGGTCCCCTTTTTTTATGGAATACCAAGGGCTTCGGCGCCATAGATGTGTGTATGTACATCCTACTGGTCGACCCTAGGGCCTATCCTCTCATCCCCCTTCTGTTCTTAACCATGAACAGAAGGAAATTAGGCCGCCCCCTATACTCTGCATCATTATCTTCCAAGCATCAACTTGATAATCATCTTGTCAATTTGTTAATATATATATACACATATATGTATATCTATGGATATCATAATTAGTCTACTAACTGAGTGTGTTCTACATCCGTGCTGCATTACCATCCTTCCGAGGAGATTCGGTAACCGGGAAGAGGGGAACATTCCCCAAATGCTTCGTTGTGATGTCACTATATCCACGAGGTCCGTCTATCAGTGACGAGTCCCTCATGGGCTAATGAGTGAACAGTAAATGGGTTAATCCCAATATACTCAAATCCACAGTCCTTAATGGACATTGTTGTGGACGTGGGTTGCGTGCCCCTCGTAGGCTAGCCCTCGGGGTTTCCTCCCTCACCGGCCGTCCGATTTGAGCATTGTGTCGACTCGGGTCACGTGCCCTTCGTAGGCTAGCCCTCGGGATTTTCGCTCCTATTATAAGTCACTTCAATCGTTCACTCTCACCCATGGACTTGGTGCCCATAGGAGGCTAGCCCTCGGGGATTTCCTATCCGTTCGGGATTGCCGACAGCAGTTGTGTCACCCGGCCCGTAGGGATTTACTCCGCCACATGAGTACTCGACGCTTGATGTGACACAACCTATGTTCTTCGTTTGATTTCTAAACTCATGTTCTACAAGTTGTGTGTCAGTAGAAAGGTTAAGCTGTAAACCTCAGTGGTAGAGGAGGATTCCTCTGGTAGCAAGCTGTGAAGCTCAGCGGTCTAGGATAGTACTCCCCAAAGTTGTGGATCAGCAATTGTAGGGAAGGTTTTCCCTGAAGTTGTGGATCAGCGGTCTTGAAGCTGTGTAATCAGTAGTGAAGCTACACTTGATTTTAGTGTGGGGTGGACATAGATCTCTAGATAGAGATCTAACCACCTAAAAGCCATTATCTCATGGTTAATTGGTTTGTGATTTGTGTTCAGCTCAGTTTTCTCTCCACCACTAATTAGATGGATGCATAGGATTGATTGAGAATCGATCTACGCCAGTGGTTCTATTCTGGTAGTGTTAAGAGTTTCCTAACTGTCCTACAGTAGTTCGATTCAATTCCTCACTAGTAGTTGCTGTAGAAAATTTTATTAGGTGATTGATCTATTCATCCCCCTCTAGATCCCACATCAAACATCAGATAGTAACTTCTACCTACAAGATAGTGCTAGAAATAATAGGGTTAGTGCATGATTGCTATCATTGCTGACACCCATTTTCAGCCTGCAAGTTGAGTTATTACTCTTATTCACATCCATGATGTCCTGAATTAACACTTATTTTGGAGTTCTCTTTGAGCCTATTTTGAGCCCATTTATTGACCATTTTTTAAGCCCATTGAGTTCTGGAAGCTTTTATCTTCAATTTCCAAACTTTCAGGCCCATTTTGGGTCCATTCGGAGCTCAAACGGACGTCCGGGGCACATCCACGCTGAAACTGTAAAACCCCCAGGTAGCGGTCACTGGGCGATCGCTACCTGATGGTAGCGGTCGCCTAAGACTGCTACCTACTCAATTAATAAATGAAAAAATATGAAGAGCTCTAGATAGCAGTCATGGGAAGACCACTACCTGATGGTCACGGTCTACCCATGACCGCTACCTCCCTTTCTTGTCCTGTTCGAGCCCGTTTCGCCCTCTGAAGCCTTGTGATCATTCCCATGGCCGTTTGGTGTTGCCTAGTGGTCCTCTCTAGACTGCTATCCCCCAAACAATGCCCGAAAGCCCACATTTCACCCCCGAAGCCTTGCAGTCACCCCTAGACTGTTTGCCATACCCTTGCAGTCCTCCCATGACCATTTGGCTCCCTAGCAGCCCTACGATAGACCATTTGCCAGACAAAGAGTCCAGAATTGCCTGAACTTCGATTTCTTCACCTGTGGACTCCTTGGAGACCATGTTTGATCCATTCTCTCTGAGATAATCCTCTTTGATCGATTCTAATCCCTCCTAGGGGCTTTATCACACTATTATCTCCAGATTTCATCAATCTAGGACTCCTATTTCAAGAATTATCCCCTAAATCTAAGGGAGAACTTTGTAGGTTTCTTGCAACTCTATATAAACTGCCCAGTTCACATAACCCGAAGGGGGGGCTCTTTTTGGACGCAGGACAAAGCCATGCTGCACCGTCTAATCACATCTTCGACCCAAGCTTGAAGTGGGAAGTATTGGCTTTTTATTCCACGCTCAAGGGCTTGATTTAGTTGTCTATTCTCTTAGTTATAGTCCATCCTATTTCACAAATCATCACACAGTTCTGCACTTTTCTGCATTCTTGCATTTTTCTTAGTTTTGCATGCATGTTCCCCGTAGTTGTGCTGTGTGATTTTGCTTCATCTTTGTTTCATATTTATCACAATACACACGCCTATCTTTTGCACCCTTCCATAGGGGTTAAAAATCTCCCCCTGATGAGTTTGCCCTCAATTTCTACCCCTATTTTATCACTGTGGGATTGATGCTACACTTACATGTTTCTAATTAATTTTTCTCCCTTGTCTTGGCTTTATTTTGCAAGAGAGCATGATTGAATGTGAGGCCCTCTTCCTCTAGCCGGCTAGAAGGAGAGGAGGTCTGATCCCAGAAGTTCTCCACACCCTGTTTCTTAAGCGTGATCAAGTCTTTCCCTTTTCCAAGGTACACGGCACCGTTCCTCCCTCTCTCCATCTCTTGGCATTACTGTAACCTTGGTGGCGATCACAGTATATTTTTTTCTGATCTATTCATCACCCCTTTGTTCATACTTCCACGCTTGTTCATGCTTCATGCATATACTTGCATAGTTAGTTAGGGGTGGGGGTAAAATAAACATCAACAACCTACAGTTTTTTTGGCGATCACAGTGGGACTACGAGTGCCCATCACGTTATCCATGCTCCCTTGTAAGTTGGGTGTGGGTATGTGCATGTTTAGGTAGTTTCATCTCCATTTTCCTACTGTTCTGGGCATTTTTGGGGTCTGTCAGGGGGTTGTGGTCCTATCACGCCCTGACGCGGAATATCGGGTCGTACAGTCAGAAACTAGCTAGAAATAATACCAATATGCTAAACTAAACAATTACACCAGTGCTATAGAGAGAAGTACTGCTATTGACCAAGAGAGACTCCCAATTTTATTACAATAACCATCAATGGTTAAACACAATCAAACAAAACTTCCAAACTGATTCTAATACAACAACTAACTCCAAATAGTAATAAAGGACTAACACGACAACTAATGCAAATAACCATGCCAACTCGGCATCTACTAGCTGGTGCACTCAAAGATATCACTCCTGTCCCTCCCCATGGGTATACGCATCATCACCTGAAAAAGCCTGAAAAGAGGGGAAACAACATCTATGAGCTGGCGCTCAGTAGGAAATAACAGACAAGTTTACATGGTTAACAATTTAATTACATTTTTATATGCAATGATGATAAAAGAAATAAATATTTATCACTTTGATATTTAAATTGCTTCCCTTTATAGTTCAAATTGTGGCTATAATTAATATTATACGCGTGTAATTCCAATTCATTATGCATTACCTCGACAAAATCCTCCAACCCTTACGGGGCCGCATCAGCCTCTTGGGTGGCTTCCCCGAGTTCTTGGTATCGGTTTACCGGTATCCGAATCTCTGTGTCGTTATAGGTACCCTACCAGAGAACTTAAAACGTGGGGAATGCTGTGGAAACCTCTCCCAATCATTCCAAATCTATGGCAATCACTTGTAAACCTGTTCCCTGCCTTGTCACACCCATTCCACATCCATTAATCATTTGAAAACATAAAGACAATGGGCATGGGGGGATTAAAACATAAATAGACAAAGTTCATGCTCTGAAGACATAAGTGCAATGTTCATGCCGTTTAAAACATAAAGATAATGTTCATGGATGGGGAAGTGATCCTAAGGAGGTAAGGAAGCCATCGGCCTACCTATTTCATGATGAAAACGGCAAATCCTCACCGTTCAACCCGAGGGAGCTACGCTCTTCTCTCGTGGTTTGCCACCTTCACGCTCCACCGTCGGCTCCACGATGGCAACACCAATCTCCACGCATCCTGGGCTCAGCAAGAACGCCTCCCATCTAACCTGCAGCGTCCCAACGTGATCAAACCTTCGAGAGGGCAAGAGGGAGAGAGAGTGTCAATGGAGAGAAAGAGAGGGTGAGGGGGAGAGAGAAAGGAGAGAATGGGGAGATTTCTCCCCTACGTGGGTTTTTGGTAAATTTTTTTTGATTATATTATTTTTTTTATTTTTAAAACTATAATTGCTAGAAATCCCCAATAGAAGTAAAATTGTATAAATGCCCACTTTAATTGCTAAAAGCTTATACAAATGGGTTTCTTGATTTGAAATGGCCCATTAAGCCCATTAAAACATGCTAAATTTTTGGATTAATTTATAGTTTGATACCGGTAAGGATCCATTAACTAACGGGTCTCACAACCCCTCCCTCTTAATAGAAATTTCTTCCTCGAAATTTAATAGTAAGCACAAGGAGAGAACTGAAAGGAATATACCTTACTCAAATAAGAAAGGAAACTGCTGACGCATTTCATCCTCACGTTCCCAAGTAGCCTCATTACCCGAGTGACGCTGCCATATTACCTTTACCAGAGGGATCACTTTATTCCTCAGTCGTTGTTCACGACGATCATCAATTCGAATCAGATACTCTGGCGTGGATAAATCTGTTGTCACTTCAGGCCACACTGAATCATCTAGTACGTGAGATGCATCAGGAATATATTTCCTCAACTGTGAAACATGGAACACATCGTGAATTGCTTGCATCGTCGATGGCAATTGAAGTCGATAAGCCACTTGGCCCACACATTCCAAAATAGGAAACGGACCAATATATCGAGGACTAAGCTTTCCACGCTTCCCAAATCATTACACCTTTCATCGGAGATATTTTTACAAAAATAGAATCTCTAGGCTCAAACTGCAATGGTCTTCTACGTTGATCTACATAACTTTTCTGTCGACTTTGAGCTGTCAACATTTTCTGTCGGATTAGATGTGCCACCTCAACACATTGCTAAATCATATCCGGTCCTGTCAATAGTCGATCACCAGTCTCAAACCAGCTCAACAGTGTACGACAAGGATGCCCATACAAAGCTTCATACGGTGCCATATCAATGCTGGAATGATAACTATTATTATAAGCGAATTCCACCAATGGCAAGTGTTGACTCCACGAACCCTGCCAATCTAGACAACACGATCGTAGCATATCTTCTAATGTCTAAATAGACCTCTCAGACTGACCATCAGATTGTGGATGATACACTGAACTAAATGCTAGTTCTATCCCCAACGCCTTTTGAAAACTACGCCAGAAGCCAGAAGAAAAATGCGGGTCACGGTCTGACACAATGGATATTGGAATTCCATGCAATCGCACAATCCTTGCAACATAAAGCTCAGTCAATTTCTGAACATTCCATGCAACTTTAATTGGCAACAATCTTGCCGTCTGAGTTAAACGATCAACTAATAGCCAGATTCCATCATAGCCTTGTGAAGTTAAGGGTAAACCCACAACAAAATCAGTCATAACATGATCACACTTCCACATCGGAATCTCCAAAGGTTGAAGCATTCCTCCAAGTCTTTGATGCTCAGCTTTGACCTGTTGGCATATCAAACACTTAGACACGAAATCAACTACATCCTTTTTCATACCTAGCCACCAAAACTATCTTTTCAGATTCTGATACATTTTTGTAGTGCCGAGATGAATAGCATAACGGGATCCATGGGCTTCACGTAAAATAGCATTTCTCAACAAATCATCAGCTGGAACGTAAAGTCTCCCTCTGAAGTTAACCACTAAATCATCACTGAACTCCACATCAGGCATTAATACAATGCAGGACAACTCAGAATCTGCTTGCTGTGCCTCCCTGATCTGTTGATAAATAGCTGGAGTCATCACCAAACTAGTAAACACAGCTACCATCGGATCACAGGGAATTTTCAATCTAAATGTCTTACAAGAAAACTGGTCCCACAACTTCCATTCTTGAATTAACAAATGACTGATTTGCACTTTCCTGCTCAATGCATCAGCCACTACATTCATTTTACCAGGCTGATAAGACAGAGTAAAATCATAATCTTTCATATACTCCATCCACCTGTGCTGACGAAGATTCAAATCTTTATGAGAAAACACATATTTTAAGCTTTGATGATCCGTTAAGATCTCAAATTTTTCACCATACAGATAGTGTCTCTAGATTTTCAATGCAGAGAAGGTCACCTCCGCCCTAGCCTCCACGGGAGCTACAAGACACAAACCCAGCAAAGCGGGATTAGCCCACCACCCTGGTTAAATTGACCAAGAGCAAAGAAGGCAAATGACACTTACTCAAGGGTGTCTCTGCCTTGATTGCCCTACCAGCCTCGAGTCCTCCAAAAGACTCACCAGTCTCGGCCACTGCAGCCTCTACTGGGGGGCATTTCCACCTCGACTGTGGACTTTCGTCCCCGCTCCCCGAGGATGCCTCCATGGAGGGGTTATCCCCCTCCGTCGTCGAACCTGTCAATAGACACAACATTATGCATTGTTAGTGTCATAACCAGAAAGTAACAAAGTATCCCAAATAAGGCCGTACCTGGAGCCCCGAAGGGGGTCCGTGGCAACTGTACCAGCTGCTTCGGCTTCAGTGCCAGCACCCGGGCCGCGTTCGCCACCACCTCTCGAATGTCCCATAGAGTGCGGGAGCACTCAATCTGGGACAAGAACTCCACGGGCTCGACAAACCCGATCGCGTGAGCAATGTGCCACAGCCAGTCGTCGATCGCTGAGTTGGCAAAGATCCCGTGTAGGAGCTCCCGACCCAGTGAACCCTTGCTCTGAAAGCCACAGTCAGCCAAAAATTGGGCCCACCAAGCCTTAAGCGCCCTCGGTCGGGACCCCTTCCCACCTATCACCGCTGCTCTCGTCGAAGTCTGCACCAGGGGCTTTAGTGCCCCACCGCTACTCTGGCTCCTAGAATTCGAACCCCGGTCACCCAGGGCCACTGCTCCCTAACCCGCTCGATCTCTCAGCAGACCCGAGCAGGGCGGGTCCTCAGGCACCCGTCGTCGAGCACAATCGAAGACAGGTCCTCCCTCAGCAAGTGGCTCTCCTCTGCTTTCTAGATCGCCAAAGCCTTCTGACAGTACAGATGACTGTGCTCGAACCACCACCTAGCATAGTGAACGTCGAACCTCCCTCGACATCCCTGTCCTAGCATTGAGAGCTACTCTGGCTCTCGGCAACTGTAGAAGTCCTACCATGCTGTCGCAAGTTAGTGGGCATCCCTGTCCCGGTACTGCCTGCTTGCCAAAGGGAGCTCCCGGTTCGGCGGGATCCCCTTATCGTACCCGAAGTTCCTTGTAAACCGGTGTGGATAGTATGGCTCCAAGGAACTCGTCGCTGACCGGTGCAACATCAGCACCGCTGACTGGGTACTCAGTATCCACTCCATCCGCAGCCCGGCATCTGCCACCTCCTGACCAAGATGGGCGCTGGTTGCCCCTCCACCTGAAGCCCCCAGGAAGAGGCTGGAGTCCCTCATGGCACTATCAAAAGGCAGCCCCTCCTTACCCCTGGCGGGCAAGTAACAAAGGGCTTGCCTAGCCCCCTCTAGCTACGCCTCTGCATCCCCGTCAGGTAGTCCGGGGAAGCTAAACAAGAGTGGTGCCATCGGATTCCTCACTGCCTCCCGCATCAACAAGCCTGGAAATAACAACCCAGCCTACACACTGAGGTAGTGGGTCGGTAGGACTATGCTCCTCTCTCTTGGCACCAGGTGCACCGCCAGAACTCCCAGCCCCTAGTAGATGTTGGCCAGTGCAGCACGAGCTAAAGCCAACTATCTCCCCACAGCTAATAGACAGGCTGACCACAGCAGCTCGGCCCTTAGCAGACCATCCTCCCTGTGCGGAACCACGAACATCGCCAACCAGTAAGCCAAATAGGCTGTGAGGTGTGTCACATCTGGCAGACCGTGAGGGTTCCACCCCTCCCATGGAGCATAAATGTACCGGTTGTAGGTCCTAAAGTGCAGCTCCACCTCTATGTACTCCTCCCAGGGAGTCTGGTCCCTGGCGAACTCCTGATAAAAGTAGAATGGCCAGTTGTAGAAATGACGGACCCATACATTCAGTGGCACTCAGAGTCTGTGCTGCTCTCTCTCTCCCTGCCAAAGCCAAGTCCCTCCAGGTCTTCAGGAGGTACCGATAGCTGAAAGGGACCCGGTACCTCCCCTGTCCATTACTGTGACTGCGATGAAGGTCATCCAGTATTACCTCCTTGTACCCCTCGTTGCTGATCAGTAGCCTGAAAATCCTAAACAGAGACCACAAGTCTAGTGAAGTCTCCCCCTCTGCTGTGGCCACCATGTTCCAATGACGGTTGAAGCACTCTAGCAGCCCCTACAGCAGCCCAGTGTAGCAGGGGTACGTGTACAAGGAGGCAGTCACCGCGTACTTGATCCCTGCTCGCTCCAATAGCACTCGATAGTGATGGATAATCCCCATTAACCACTCCGCGGCACCCTGGCAGTAGTAGTGTGGCGAAATCATGGCCCGACGACCGTACCAGCTAGTGATAGTCTATCACATGACTCCATCCAGCATGTTGTGGTGATCATAGCCCTCTCCAGCATACTGCAAGCCTACGGTCTCCAACACCAGTCTGGCGGTCCCCTCTATCTCAACGCGATGGTGATCATGCAAATCCCAAGTAGCGGGCCCTAGCAGCCCAACTCTGACCCCTGACCTCTCTGCTCCACCAAAGAACCCCAGGCACTCAGCACTGGGGAACTGTCGCTACCTACAGTAGTCCTCCGAGAAGTTAGGGTAGATGTAGAAGGTTACCCCATGCAGGCTATCCCTGCCGATCAAAATGGCCCGCTCAAGTCGACGACGGGCTCCAGGAATCCGCGAGTCATCCTCCTCTATGCCAGGAGGAACATAGCTCCAGAGAAACTCAAACAAATGTCGATCTAGGGGGAACTCCAATGGGTAGCCTCCACTCCTGTCATAGATGTACATGCTGCCGGCCTCCTGAATCCTGGCCACCTCCCTAATTTGTGGCCTAATCCCACTAGTATTGAGGTAGGATAGCTCCAAATCGGGTTAGGATAGGTTTTGACATGGATTGGGACTCTTAGCTCTCAGATTGGGATTCTCCAAGAGAGTCCTGATCGGAGCTACTAGGGATTCCTCATACGCGGTCTATCGGACGACCGTGGGAGCATGAAAATGGTCTGTAAGGGCCCGTTTACTCCTACGCACTTCACACCAGGCAACCTAAACGGTCATGTGGAGACTGGGGTTCAATTCCAACGATCAAGTGAAGGACCATGTTTCCATTCTCTACGGTCCAATTGGGACCGTTTACCACCCTTTTGGGCTCTTGGCCAAACAAGACTTCGCAATCTACCTTGAGACCATCTATAGACTGGAGTGACCGTTTGGACGACTGTTTATATCCCTGCTGTCTTAATTTTGCCCTTTTTGCACCAATTCCACTCAAGGCTTTCCATCTCTCTCTCACTCTCCCGTGTCAGTCTAGGATTCGTTGTTAGTCAGTCAGCGTCAAGCATACACATTCATTCACACATTCATTTGCAAAATCAAGAACATATCATATCATAATCATATTATAGCATCCATAGGTACATGAGTCATAGGGTACGTCAGGTCTGTCCCTCTGGGCCATCGCTGTCGCCCGTCCCCTCGTGCCTCTTCGATGGCGGGGCCATAGCAGAGCTCGCCTCCTTCTGGTGTCGTTGGCACTGCTCCTCCTCCTCATTCCTCCGACGGCCAGAGGAGCTCGTAATGTATCCTCTAAAGGAGCTGTGCGTACCGTGCGCACCATGTGTGCCACTCGAAGCTCTGCTACGCTCGGATCTCCGGCTCATGCCCTCCACAATACCCTTCAGCCTCGCCACCTAGAGCTAGGATCAGTCCCACTCTGCCCGGATGCGCTCCCTTTCTGCGTCCCCAGCCCGGACTCACTGTAGCTCAGCACGGAGGAGTGCCATCTCTACCGCGTCCGCCGGAGGACTACACTCCATCTCCTCTCTAAAGTCGGGTAACCTCACCCAGCACTGCTGTCAGCTCAGTCATCTACATGTACACTCATCATGGTTGGTTAATTACATTTTATAATCATAATCAACTAGGGGAGTGTGATCATTTAGTTACCCTCTCTGCGAGTGCAGCCTCGGCCACCTCGGCTCGTACGACCATCTTGGCAAACTCTGCATCTCGCTCAGCACGATCTGTGGATGGCTGGGAGGAAGAAGGAGCGTCAGCTCCCTGACGCTGGGCCCCCTCGACTCGCTGCATTTAGAAGTCAAGGATTGGTCAATCTCACAAGCATATGCACGATTAAGTCTAAGGTTCAGTGAAACTCACCAGGACGTCCAGCGCCTATCGGAGCTCATCCCGCTGCTAGACTGGAGAGTGGAGAAGGCCCTGGAGCTCAGCTATCCGCCCTTAGGGGTCGAGCTGCATGTAGGAAGTCAAGTGTCAGTGCATCGTAATCATAAAGCATATTAGAAAGCATAAGGTTAGAATCGTACCAGTCATCGAGCGCCACGGAAGACCTGGTCTCCATAGCGTCGAGCGTAGGCCGTCAGGTAGGCCTCCTCGCTCTCTGCTCGGGCGAGTTCCACTTGCCCGAGTGCTGTCCAGTCCTGGACCTGCTCCGTCGCTCGAACAGTCCAGTCGGTCTCTGTCGCTAGTCCTCGCGCGTGCCGTCCCACGCGCTCCTCCGGCTTCTCGGGCGCCGGGAAGTCGACCTCTGCCTGGTGGACGCCAATCGTCCTCATCAGGCGGTAGTGGAGCGGCTCCACCACATTCATGCAGTGGAGCCAGATGTCCCGACTCGCATAGGCCAGGGCCGCCACCACCCACGGCTGGCCCTCGTGCCCCTCACCCTGGTAGGGCGTCCATCAGACCTGTCAGTAGGCAAACTGCATCAGCATATAAGCATATAGTTGCATCTATACAGAGCTCAAGTTCAAGATCTTACCGAAGCATAGGGTAGGGTGTCAAGGTCATCCTGGATCGCCAGGACCTGGCATCGCAGGGATCCCACCTCCTGAGGTGCTGTCCACCGCCTCGCAATGGGCAGCCGATCGGGGTACATCTCCACTCCCCTCCCCAGCCTAGGGAGGTACACATAGGCCTGCACCTGCATTACATTACAGTAAGAGTTAGCGGATAGCATTCATATAATCATGTAGTAATTGCATAATCATTTTAAGGATTTGAGTCATACCTGGAGTAGTAGAAAGAACCCACTGAGCATCGTGCGTTAGCTCATCAAGCTCAGGCTGTCAAAGAGGAAGGCAAGGGCTACCGCTCCACATGCATACTCCCCGAAACGGGCAACGTCCTCCAGCAAAGGTAGAAGGCGACAGTTGACCACATCCACCTGGGTGGCAAATAGGAGCCTCCCAAAGAACAACATCAGGAACTGCCTCAGGACCACATTGGCCTCTGGTCCCGGTGCGGCTGCTACCTGCCTCCGTGCTCACTCTGTCAGTCTCTCAATGTGTTGCTCCAGCAGGTCTTCGGTGGCGATCCCGACTCCTCGTAAGCTGAGACTCTCCTACAGCCTCGCTCTCGACAGCGTCGTCGACTGTTGCTCCAACCGCAGCAGCTCTAGGCCCAGCAGTCTCTAGGCTAGCTCTCGGTAGTGCACCAGCATCCTCCCACTGACTAACAATGCATGCATGCACAGGCCAGTGATGCATGCCACGTCCTCGAGTGTCAGGACCATGTGGCCCCACAGGAAGAGGAATGTGTAGCTCACTGGGTCCCACCAGTCGTGTAGGGCATAGAGAAGGGCGGTGTCGAGCCGAGTCACCTCCACGCCCAGGAACTCGCCGAACTCCTAGTGGGCCGACACATGCGTGCCGTGGAAGCTACGACTAGTGGGTGGGTCACCGGAAGCACAGACCCTCAAGTCACGGAAATCAACTCCGAAGGTAAACGAGCACAAGGATTGCTCCTCGTACAACACCGACTCATGGTGACGTAAGCCAGAAACGTCACATCCCGGGGCCCCTCACAGCATCCCATACCTGGTCCCCATCTGATGCCCAGCATCAGTCAGACCACAGGACAGCACGTGGATCGCGGTCCGCTCACTCGGGACTCGAATCGGCACGAAAAACCACCGGCTAGGCCTCAGACAATGAACGATCCATCATTGGCTACACAGAAGAAGGGCGGTCACAACCAAGCCGCTCAAGGTATGTGCGGTCCACTCTGGGCCGCTCTACCCATCATGTGCGGTTGGCACCCAGCCGCATAAGGCAGGTGCGGTCCAACCCTGGCCACACGATCTGCCAAACTCCAAGGGATGTGCGGTCCTTCTCAGGCCGCACAAGGGCATGTGCGGTCAGACCTTGACCGCACACCCCACGACACTGTGCAACGGTAACAAGCAACGGTCAGAAACTCGCAGGATGAGCGGTCCATCCTGGGCCGCTTAAGGGTTGTGCGGTCCCTGACAGGCTGCACAAGTGCACTGCGCGCCGAGCCCAAAAAGGCATCGGGGATGTGCGGCTAACCCACGGCCGCACAAGGGTTGTGCGGTCATCCCCTGGCCGCACATCCCTAAACACTGTGTAACGGTCAAACCAACGGTCAAAAACACATGGGATGGGCGGTCAGAACCGGGCCGCCCAAAGGGATGTGCGGTCTCGCGATAGGTCGCACAACCCCCCACTGCGCGCTGAGCCTCACTTGAAGCGCGCCGAGCCGTTGTGCGGCCAGGATAGGGCCGCACAAGGCATGTGCGGTCTCTGGTTCGACAGCACAATGCCGCGGGCACGGAGACGGCGAACTCCACCGAGGTCGCCCATTCCGGCCCCAAATGAGCCCCACGGAGGGGGAAAATGATGAGGATCAAACCCCCAAGCCCCCTAGCATGATTCTACACCCCCAAAACGTGATATGGCGGCTTAAAATGAGAGAACGGGCGATCGCTCCCCGTGGCATGCTTTCCCTTCCTGGCGTGAAATAAGCCCCACTGGGCCTCGCCTCGGCCTACAAATCACGGGAATGGAATGGCAATGAGCTAGGGATCGTCACCCTACCTCCGGTTTGCGAAAAGACGTCGATCCGAGCTCGATCCCGCGAAGAACGCCGCTGACATTTTCGCCTCCCCTCGCTTCCCACGCTCGCCGCACGCCCGCACGATCACCTCGCCGTCACCCGCGTCGCCGCGCCATCTCCCCGCCGCCGTCTGCAACCGGAACGGAGCCTCCACCGTGTCGAATGGGCGAGAGAGAGGGAGAGGAACGCGCGAAGAGAGAGGAAGAAGAATGAAAAATGAAAAGGAAACGACCTATTTATAGAAAATCTAAAAATTCATAAAAATATCAAAAAATAAAAAATTACGTTTTCACGATCCTCAGAACGCACCGATCGCAATGGTACCACTCTCGCCCGGGTAAACGACCGCATTCACCCACAACGGAGTTCTACAGGATTTGCCAAAAATAGGGTCGGGAATCGAAAAAACCCGCGAAAAAGTCGCGGAACGCCTCCGGGCCTCCGAAACGGTCCCGGATCGTACCGTTCCGAACACGAAAGATGTCCAACCCTTTGTAAATGCTGGGACATAAATCGACGAATGAACTATAACCTCATTAAACCTCTAACTTCTCTCATATTCTTTGGAGGTGGCATATCCTTGATTGCCTTGGCCTTATTAGGATCTACCTCAATACCCCTCTTACCCACAATGAAGCCTAGCAATTTACACGATGAAACACCAAATACACACTTCTTTGGATTCATCTTCAATTGGAATTCACTCGATCTTTACAACACCTTAGCCAGAACTCTTGCATGCTCTGCCCTAGTCTTTGATTTCACCAACAAGTCATCCACATATACCTCCAAATATAAGTGCATCATGTCATACAATATAGCCATCATAGCTCTTTGATAAGTAGCTCCAACATTCTTCAACCTAAATGGCATGACCACATAACAATATGTTCCCCATGGTGTTGTCAATGACGTCTTCTCCTAATCCTCTTTTGCCAAGTGAACTTGATTGTATCTCGAAAAATCATCCATGAATGAGAGAGTTTCATATCCAGCCATCTTATCAATCAGTACATCGATGTGAGATAAGGGAAAGTCACCTTTTAGACATGCGCGGTTAAGATCCCGAAAGTCAATGCAGATCCTCACCTTCCCATCCTTCTTCATGATCGAGACAATATTTGTCAGCCATTGAGGATAAAGAACGCCTCTAATAAACTTGGCCTTGTGAATCTTGTCGACCTCTTTTTTCATTTTCAAAGTCATTTGAGGGTGGAAATACCTTAACCTTTGCTTTACCGAGACGAATCTGATGATGTTCAACGAGGGTGGAATCCAAGCCCGACTTATCCTCGTAGCTCCACGCGAACGTATCCTTATTTTCCTTGAGAGCCTCAATTAATGTCTCTTCTTTAAATGATGACAAATTATCACTTATGAGGATAATCCTAGGGTCTTCCTTGGTTCCCAAGTTGATCTCCTTGGTGGATTCTTCTACAGCGGTTGACGACTCATCAAATCTCCTCATCCCACTAGCATAGGCGTCGGCCGCATCCTCATATTCTTCATCCCCTTCTTTAATAGGGTATTCTTCATCTCTGATATCATAAACTCTACACCCTTCATCTATTGTGCAACTCTCCTCACATTCTGTGCCGCTGTCAACAGCATGCCGCTGAAGACCTTCAAGACCCTATATCTGACCCCATACAACCAGAAGGTTCAAGCGGTCAAGATATCCGACTTCAACCAAGACACCGAGGATGTTCTCGACTGGGTGGATGTCGATCTGGTGCTCGATGATTTCGCCTCCAAGGTGGTGTTCTACATCATCGATGCCAACACATCCTACAAAATGCTACTGGGCAGACCCTGGCTGCATGAAAATTGGGTTGTCCCGTCAACTCTCCATCAATGCATTAAGTATGCCAAGGATGGGGAACAACATACAGTCTTCGCAGGCCTGTCACCATTCACTCTAGCAGAATGTGATCTTGCCGATGTTGAGCTCTACTTCAGGGGAATCAGTCCATACTCCGTAATCAAAATCAAAAGAAACGACTATCTCTTGGAGGAAGATGAGGATGATCACTTCTCCATTGATGAGGAGAAGGCCAAGCTTCATCGACGACGCCTCAACTCCAATTCAACTCCAGATCACCCTGAGAGGTGCAAAATTGACTTCGAGGCTAATCTCATTAACCGAGCCATCAGTAAAATCATATGCCTGTCTCCAAACTGCATCCAGTTCGTATGTGCATTAGAAGAGCACAAGGTTGAGCGGCTTATGATGTTTGTCGTCACCTACAAACGGCAACATAGAAGCAAGAAGAAGGCTAATCGAGATAAGCCCATTGTCTTCTACAAGGGAGACATAGTCCCTCAAGCCCCATCGGGAGATGACTTCAGCTGGTCCAAACAAGTCGACAACACCCCTGAAGCGGTCCAAGTGATGAACGACTTGTCGCCACATATCTGGGAGATGTGCCTCAAGCAGCATATTCCTCAATGGCAAGGTTCTGCATGGCGTGAATACTTTCATCGGTTGTGGACCCCTTCCCAGGTCCGGGGGCAACCCCCGTTCTCCCACAAAATAGCAGGGGACTCAGCTATGAGCAAGACCCGAACTTCTGCATCTACTACGTGGTCAATGTCGTAGGCCTGATGTAGCCACTCGACGACCAAGATAATGTCAACACCAAATTCGATAGCTTCGGGGATGGGGAAGGAAAAATCCTAATCTTGCACCCCGCCAGGGTCGGTACCCCAACTTAAGCAATTAACGAGTCTTTACCGCTCACCTGTGAGAACATTGAGGCCGAAGAAGCTCCAGTGTTTCCCAATCGGTCGAAGAACCCAGTCCAGTAAAATCTCCTGATGAGGAAGGTTCTCAGGGTAATGGCCATGAAGCGTTGTCAGCTTTAGCAGGCAACCCCAACCAAGCTTCGATGGCGCCAGTTGGCAACCGTCAGCCATGCATTGGCAGTCCAGAATAATCCCAGCTAGAACCCAACAACAACAAACCTCTAGCTCCGTCAGCATTGATCGATAGATTCGAAAACCAAGAAGTACATGAAGGTGGTACTGATGACGAAGATTTTATCACTTCCAACCCGCTCCTCTCGCGGTGGAAGATAATGGCTAGGCAAGTCCTAGACGGTATGATCTGATACCAATTGATAGACTATATGGACGCACTGATACCAAGGGATAGGGTGCTAAGCTCGGTCCGGATTCAGAAGGGGGGTTGAATGAATCTCCTTATAAAATTTTCAGTCAATTAAAACTTCTTATTATGCCGAATGAAAACCTATTGAAAAATAGAGACGCGGAAGCAATATGGGCAAGTAACAAGAATGACTTGGATGCTCTCTTTAAAAAAAATTGGGTTACAAACGAACTGAGCTTCAGAACACAACAGAATAGACCAGAAGCAGACCTGAGTTCACCCAACACACATAAGACCGAAATCAAACGTACTGTGTGCACATGATACACTCGTGAGAATAAAGAACACGTTGATCGGCCTAAGCAAACATCTAGCGAAAATAGATGAGAACAAACAAAACACAGTGCACAGGTAATTTTTAGGTGGTTCGGCCCGCAGACCTACATCCACCCCACACTCCAACCAGAGTGTGGATTCCGCTGATACACAGCTTAACGGCTGGGCCTCACAGCTTGCCTACATCAGCTGAGCATCACAACTTACTTTCGCTGGGCAATACAGCTTAGCCATCCGTTGACTCACAGGTTGAACCGCTGGGAACTACAGCTTGACCCGACCAGAGGATACCCCACCTCTATAGCTGCTGGGGATTACAGCTTGACCTGTCCAGAGGAATCCTCCTCTGCCCGGTGAGCTTCACAGCTTGCTCTGCTGACAAATAGCTTCAAAGAAAGGTAAAAAGTGAAATAGAAGATGGGAAAGATACAGCAACTGAAAGCTGTAAAAAGAAGTACAACTATGGCTCACAAGGAGCTGACTGGCCTGGATTTGATCTACGGTCTAGTAGAGACTGATCTTCAGATGAAGTCTTCTTCAACTCTATCCACGGGTTCCCTTTCTCTCCCTCTTACTCTCCTTCTTCCTTCTTCACTATTGCTCACTCTTCTCTCTTTCTAACTCTCTTCTTTTGTACTCTACTGCTCTTCTTTTGCTCTCTCTGATGATCCTCCTTAGTTTCTGTTGATCAGATAGCTTCTTATGTTGCAGAAGGAGCCCTTAAATACTCCCTCTTTCTGAAGATGTGCGCTCATGCCCTAGGCGTGTGGAGAAAACACTCTGCCTGGAAGGTTCAGGAGACCCTTGCCATGTGTCCAAATCTCGACACTTTTGCTATCCATGTGGCACGAGCACGACACATCCTACATTCTTTGATCACATGACTTCCTTAAATTCTACTAGCCACTGTCCTGTCAGAGTATCAGATGCATAGTCAGGTCAAAACAGTTGGACAGAAGGAAGAGACGCCAACCTTCTCGGGGTACCGGATGCTAATTGGATCTCTTTTTTTTTTCCTTCTTCTTCTCTCTTCTCTTTCTCTTTAACAGACCACCCCGACGGCACTAAAGTGGCGGCGTACCGGAATCTTCTTCGTCTCATTCAGAAGTCACCATCTTTCGAGGCGGCACCACTGGCTCCGACCATGACCCCTCTGCCTCCGGCCCAGAAAAGGTCTCGCGCGAAATCGCCCGTTAAGAAAGCATTGGATGCCGCGAAGGTAGCTGGGCGGCGGGAGGCGAAGCGTAGGAAAGCAGAGACGGCTTCAGCTTCTACGACCGTCCCTCCGGTACCTTCGATCCCGTCTTTTGAGGAGTTTGCTGCCGTCAGGGCCGAACCAAGCCAGCCCACATGTTAGACCTCTTAACCATCGGTGCCCTTTGAGGCTCATTTGCATCTCGGGACAAGGCCCTTACACATAAGTGCTTCTTTTTTTTTTTAGCCGTCGTGGAGGAGCCAGCACCCGTACCTATCCCCGAAGTGGGTGAGGCCGTTGTCGCAGCGGAACTGATTCCTCCTCTGCCTCCAGCGCCCCAGGCCAAGGAGAAGCCTCAGGCAAAGTCGCCGGTGAAGAAGGCGTTGGCTGCCGCCAAGGTGGCCGGGCGGCAACAAGCGAAGCAGAGGAGGACGGAGGCTACTTCTGCCTCCACGACCGTCCCTCCAATGCCCTCGATCCCATCCTTCAAGGAGTCTGTCGCAGCCCAGGTTGAATCGAGCCAGTCTGCAGGTGAGATTCCTCTGTCTCTTTCAGCTCGTCAGGATTCATTTGCAAGGGAGAGAGCCTTATTCATGTGTCTTTTTGTTTCAGCCGCCGTGGGAGGGCCTGCCCCCGTCTCCACTCCTGGCGTAGGCAAAGCCAGGGGCCCCAAGGCAGCGCCACCGATCAGAAAGCCCTCATATGAATCACCCCCCGCTGTGGATGTCAAAGGGGGTACTTATCCTCATTGACTCGGTCTATTTCATTTATTTCTTGCGAGCCCACAGGCTCTAGTCTAATTTATAGCTTCCTTTATCTGGTAGGTGCTGACGTGCCACCTGCTGGGTCAGTGGTGGCCCACATGACCCGCCCGGGGACGCAGATATATGTGAGGAAGAGGTCAAGACTTGGGAGGTCACCATTGCCAAGCCTGCGTGAGGACGTGCCGGCCATAGGCCTTGAGGTGGAGGCTTCCTCGCGGGTGAAAGAAGTACCGGCACCGACCAAGTCTTCGTCGGGTGAGAAGGTAGATTACAATTATTCTTCTGACGAAGCATCTCTGAACGAGGGCACATCCGGGGAGTTCGAGCCTCCCGCACCAGCCTTGAAGACCCCGCTATTGCCTGCCTCTCTGAGCCTGGTAGCAAAGGTGCTTACAAGCGTGGATTCGCTTATGCAGGCTACTTCTGAGGCTATCCACTAACTTTTATTGTTGTCATTTTTGGATTCCAGGAGTGAGCCCCGCCGAAGACTACGGAGGTACATATTCCGGGTGCGCGGGCCACTTGCCCGGAGGAGGCCACCACGGGTTTGGGCAAGCTTGCATCCCTGATCGAGGTCTTACGGCAGGAGGCAGCCACAGAGACTTCGGACATCCCTACGCCGGAGGTCGGGGCACCACAGCGGGGAGAGGTAGAAATAGTTGTAAGTATAGTCTTTCCCCTTCTTGGAGCTTTCTCGGGGCCGCTGGTTTACTTTGGACTTAACAGGATCATGCCTCCCAAGCGGTCGTGAAGGCTCATGCGCCAGCGGCCGAACCCCCTGAGGAGGGAGAGATAAGACTAGAGAGCAGCATAGTTCTGGTGGTCGAGGTAAGCATAGGGGCCTCGGGGGCTCCTCTCTTGTCTCTTCAGGATTTGGGTAGTTCGCCTCGAGCGATAAATGATTAACTCTATCTTATATGTTCAGGAAGAGACAGTGCTTCCGGGGGCACATGCCGCCAGGGCTCGCAAGGCCATCCCCAAATGGAGGGGACCTATCAGTCCCATGGCGGCAAGCAGGCTGAAGCCACTTTGGGGGCCAGACGTGGAGACCCTGGTGTCTCTCCTGTGATCGGGGGCCAGCCCGCAGCTCGTGGTCCCTCTCCCGCCTCTTCAGAAGCTCCCCATGCCAGAGGAGACCCAGCTTATGCGGGGGATCTTGGCAAGCATCACCATTCCCCGGGAGGAGCCACAAGCGGGAGGGGCCGTAGGTTCCTCGGTGATAGTATCCAGTCCAGCTTCATTCGACGCCCCTCCTCTGACCGAGAGCAAGACCCTCGCCCTGCCAAGCTGTGAAGCGACGACGGATCGAGATCTTACCTGGGAGGTAGAGAAGGAGACGAGCATCCCTGCCGAAATGCTTGACCCAGTCCCAGCGGTCACCTGCTCCTCGGCCGAGGCCGTGGTCCCAGTTCTGGCGGTGCAGAAAGTGGCAACAGGCTCTGACCCTACTCTGATGGTGGAACTGGGGCAACCCCTGATGATAGCGGCCTCGGGTGATCCTGCCGTGGTCTCGCCCTCTCCCCTGGCAGTGGCTGGCCAGGAGAGGTGGCAGGATCTAGCGTCTTGGCTTCGGCTCTCCCGTCCTCGTCGGCTGTGGTGGACACCGGGCTATGGGCAGCCGTGGACAGTGCTATTGAATTCAACCCTCCCGCCATGTGGCGATCTGGGATCCGAGTACCAGAAAGGAACCGGCGTGACTGGAACCTTGGCCCGCCTCCCACGAGCTCGGACACTCGGAAGGGATAAAAGGATAGTTGTGATGTACATAGGAATAAGAAATAAAGTAGGATAACAAATATAATAACAGAAATAAATAATCTAACTACAACAGAGACCAACTAAACTGTTACAAGGTTCAGTACATCTCATGTCCAACTAAAAGTACAGTCAACTGAAAGAAAGGTACAAGTACAAAGTAAGAGTACAAGTACACAGGGCATACCCCGGCTCTGGCAACTGGCACTAACGTCGGCTACACGAACCATGTTGAACACCTGCCGCGCCTTCTGATGGCCCGGCCTCACCTGAAACACGGTGAAAACACGCAGGAGATGAGCCTCATTTCATAGGCTCAGTAGGGAACCCTCGAACCCCTACCTCGCACGAAAAACCGAGTAGGAAGCGAACAACAGGAAGGCACACTACCTAGCAAGAGTACGGTAGAACCAACAAGCTGAAATAAATAAACGAAAAAGTCATCTATCCTAACAGCACCGTACTACAAACCTCGGTCCGTCAAAACTCGAGTCCACACCTACCGGTAGATAGGAGCACCGCCTACTAGAAGAACAACCGGATGCGTCACCTGACGTCTTACACCGCGTCACAAGTGTCTAGCTACAACGTCCCAGGCGGATACAAGACACACTTAGTAACCAGAAGTACCACGAACAAGGACTAGCTAAGGTCGCGCTCGTCAGTGCGGGTCTGAACCCTCAGCCCCGTATGCACACTCAGACCATACGCCCTAGGCCTGTCCTCTAGCTAGTATTTCCCTTTAAGCCCGGACTAGGCTATACGTGGGAGCCCTGCGGTAACCAGCCCACTCACCGCCTCTCTCGGGTCAGCCGCTCCACCACTCCCGAGTGGGTCAGCACGCGCGTGCCGTAAGAAGGCTATGACTAGTGGACGTGTCACCAGAAGGAAGAACTGACTCACGGAAACCATCGTCGAAGAAATGGGACGGCACACACTCGATGCAGCACAGAGCTTGATGGTCCAACCTTGGGCCGTCACAGGCTCTGACGTGCCCACCCTGGGCCGTCACAGCGGTCTGATGGCCCAACTCAGGTGTGTCAAACACTCGGTGCTAAACCGACTGTGACGCGCCAATCCTGGTGTGTCACAGTATGGTTGTGTTTTTGGAATATGCGATGATTCGGTCCTTAGTGCCTTGTAAATATCTCGACTCACAACACTTCCGTACATCCGTTGTGACGTCTCCGGACACGATACGAGATCGCAGGAAGGAGACGCCACACACACCTCCGGTGCATCTGTGAAACCAAAATTAGCCATGTTTCTCTGGCAGTTTTGAACAGAACCTCAATAAATCATTAGAACTATAAATGGATATATTATCTTAACAGCTAACAGGTGTAAAAAGTTGTGTTAGTATTTGACCTAAAACCTATTAATTAGATACCCATTAAGAGAAACTTATTAGGGTGTGGTACAAGTCCTACCTTGACTTGGATGACCCATGGTAGGCCTACACTAAGAACTTTTCTGGGGTGGGCTTGTGCTGGATTAAGGAAGGAAGGGATTTGCTCTCTTTGATGTCCAAGTTAGGTTTAGACTCCGTCTTGAGTGCGCCATCCTCTCTCCTAGTCAGATATGAACTCTGACATCCTAATAGGGAAGGGAGCTCCTCCACGGACTTTGTCTCTTGGTTGGACGACTACATCTCACACCTCTATGAATAGGAGGGCAGGGGGAGCGAAAGTAAGAGAGAGACCCATATAGCTCCATGCGTCTCTGGAGAAGAGAGAGAGAGAGAGAGAGAGGGCATAGTGGTCTCCTTTGTGAGTAGCCAGTCGTCGTCGCCATCTTGACTGGTTGGTCACTGCAGTTGCTCACCGCCGTCTTTGCTGCTCTCCCATCACCATCGCCATGTCTCGCTGCTGCCTCGTTGTCATGGTTGCTCCCTCCATGGCTGCCGTCACACACTGTTGGGACTGTTGCCCTACTCCCCATTGTGGCTGTCGTCCTGTGCCATCGTTGCTGCTCGGTGCTGCGGTTACTTCTCTGATTGCTAGTGGCCCTACTTGCTGTTGCGCGCTGTTGCTCCTCAGCCCGCTACAACCACCGCCCGTGGCGTTGTTGCTTGCCCCGCCACACTAGTGCAAGGCCACGGTTGCTGCTGTTGCTGCTACTATGTGTGTGCGCTATGAGGAAGAGAGAGCAAGTCTCTCACCCTACTCCATCTGCCAGAGAGAGGAGCGCGATTGGTAGGTCATGGCTCCCTGCTGCACTCGCTCTCGTTGTCTCTCATCCTCCCTTCTCTGCCTTCCTCCCGTTTACTCCCTGTTGCAAGGAGAAATAAGAGGAAAAGGTCGACGTGCCTGATAGAAAGAAGATTGCTGCACGCCTTCTTCGTGGGTGAGTTGCTATCTCACGGACATCTCGGCTTAATCTTCGAGGAAAGAACATCGCCCTCGTCCTTAGGTCTTGGAACGTGAATTTTAAAGGATAGACTTTAGTAACCCACTCTCCACCTCGATGATGTTACGTAAGACTACCACTTTCGTTGTGCATAAGTACGTCTCAAACTAAGCCCACATTAAAATATATGGATTACTCGAAAATTTTATAGACACGTTCAAACATTATATTCTTGTTAGATGATAGACAGACATGCATATCACATGAAACGTTGACTATGTAGGTTCATGGATGCGCATCCACCAATGCGAACAATCTTACCGTTTCATTTGTCCGTAAGAAGTTGCGTTTCTTGTTTGTGTTGGAAAAAAATACAGCTCAAGGATGCACGATTGAGGGATTTCTCTATCAGACGGATCAACAGAAAGAATACGGAATTAAAGTTCAAGAAGATCAAACTTGGGTCGAAGTGTGATGTCGCTTTATTTAGAGTCGTTTCGCCCCTACACGGTGCAATAGGCTCCACGGTGAGACTTCTCCCAACATACGACGACCCAAGTCCTCTCCTTGGGGAAGGAGTAGAGCTTCTTCATTTTGGTCTGTAGGGACGGGCCTTCTTCTTGTTCAGCGGGCTCAGCAAGGGGAGGATTGGCAACCCCCTTTTCTTTATCTTTTAGCGGCTCAAACTCCTTGAAGTCAATGGTGTGAACCCCTTCAGGCACAAGCCGCCTGTCAGTCGGTTTGGCTCTTTGGCTTGCAGCAGTAGGAGCAGAGGAGTGACCGGAGAGGAAGGCCTCAATCTCCGCCACCACATTGTTCAGCCAGTCGAAAGACTTGATCTCGATCTCGATCATCTTTTCAAGAATCTCCTGTTTCAGGTTTTGCTTGCAGATTTGCACGGCATCTTCCTGGTGTGGCGACTGCTTGTATCTCATGCTGAGGTTCCGCCATCTTTTAATATACTCCAAACTAGTTTCATCATTCTTCTACTTGGAAGCATATAATTCGGGTACTATCACCTCTCTTTCAGCAACATGAAACTATTCTCGAAACTTTCTTTGCATATCTGGCCAGTCATTGATAGATTCAATCGGCAGGTTTGAGTACCACTCAAAAGTGAGTCCTGTGAGGGAGGACCCGAAGAACTTGAGTAGGTAGAATTCGTCAGTCGTCAGATCGCCCATCACGTTGATATAATAGGCTATATGTTCTTTCGGCGAACCTTGTCTGTTGAATTTATCAAACTTTGGTGGTTTGTTGACGCCTAGCAGTAGTCTCTTAGCAACGTGATGGACAGGGTATGGCACCCGGTACGCATCAAAAGTGACATATTCATCATTGCCTCTGTCGGCCAGTGCCTTTTCAATCGTTTATTCTATCATTATCCTGTTCATTATGGCCGGGTCAACCGGGCTTGAGCAGGGTTGAGGTTGCTGCATCTGCGACATCGCCACAACTGCTGCTCAAGGTAAGATAGCAGGCCCCTGGGGCTGAAGAGCATGCTACGAGGTCATGCCCCCAGTGTAGTTGAGTGCTGGCTGAGCAGCCATCATCTGTGGTGAAGCTTCTAATTCAGCTGTGCAATATGGCGAGGCTTCAGGAATGACCTCGGTCTGCCTCGAGGTTGAAGCTTGCATATTCAGCTCTCGGAGCTGTCTTCTTAGTGCTTCGATTTCTTGTTTATAATCCCGAATTAGCATCATCATGACAGTCGGGTCAGGAGTGGTCGGTTTGGTTCCTTGGCTTCTCCCTTCCGGTGGAACATCCGGAGAAGGTAGTGGTCTCTCGCCATCATCTTCAGCAGTGATCACATTTACAGTCATCGTGACTAGGCCTGCACTTGTTTTTCAACGCGGGCTTGCGCCACCTCATTATGATCTGCGGGCGAAGGCTCATAGTAGTCAGTTACCCCGGCCATATTGCAAGTGAATATCTGGAGCTGCCGACTTCTTTGGATGACTCTCCCGGCATCATATGAATGAGTGCTAATCCACCGACCATAGGCTCGGAAGGTTGATTTGTGAGACACCCGGGCAAGCATCTCGGTCTTCTCTTCTTTGTCTTCTTTTCTCAGAGCTGGGGCCTGTGCCTTCGGCACCCATATCTATTTGAAGTTGATTGGTTTAGGGGCCAATCTCCCCATTGATCTAGACTCGAAACGGTCCGCCTTGCTTTGGGCCAATGCCTGGAAGGAGTTGTGCACTGGTACTGTGAAAATCACCCTATCGGGTGTGACCTTGGCCTATTGGCCATCCAAAAAGACTCGGACGCCTCCAATGAGCATGGACTTGCCCGAGGTTGAAAGCCGGCTCTGTAATGTGCCGGTGTTCTTCTTGATCGCCCTCCTGGCAGTCGAGGTGTGCCTCTTGCTTGAGGGGGAGTGGTGAGCGGGGTGGACGTGGTTGCCCACCACTTCGGTCTTCTTTGGTGCCGCCGTTGTAGCGGTGATGAAGTTGTTCTCCAGGAGGTCCAGGAGTTCGACGAAGGCCACCCCAAAGAAGTTGGGAAAGCCCACAACAGGAGGAAAGATACCGAACCAGGTCGGCACAGCAAGGTAGCCATGCTCGGCATGGCTGGACACCACAAGCGGTCCAAAAGTGACTGCCATCTCGTTCGTTGGAATTCGACCTGTAATTTTAAATTGAGGAAGTTAGAATTTTAAGAAGAGGCCGTGAGGCCCCAAATCCTGATGAGAAGATGAAAGGTGATCCAGTCCCACCGGGCGTGTCAACTTGTTGGACGTACTAAATTCACTTATTATTATTATATCGTTATATCGTGTATCGGTTTATCAGTTTATCATTTTTATCAAGTGCGAGGGCGTGCCAGTCACGTAGGTGACAATGTGTTCCGGCTTCAAGATTAGAGTTATCCGAAGCCCAGGATGTGCTCCGTCTGACTAACCAGATGATTGTGAGTATCGGGTCAGGACTGGAGACCCGCCGTGCCATAAAGGTCACGGCGTTAATTACATCCCCTCGGAGAGGGAAAAATCTTTGATTAATCACCAAGATTAGGGGCCTCATGGCCTGAAATCAACATTAAAGGGGTGAGATTAGTGAAATTTGCGAGTCACGTTGGAATGCCCCCAGACGGGGTTGAAAATATTTAATTCATATCGGTCACCCATGGACCATTCCATATCCGGCCAGTGACGAAGATGGAAGTGAACCTATACGAATGTCTGCTCAGTGTACGGCAAGTTTGATATTGAGTATCGAGAACGTGGTCAGATTTAACAAGATATTGGCCCAGGGCAGAGTCGGACCATGGCCATGTTCGGGGCGATCCCCGAGATCCAAGCACAACTTGCCGGGACATCCTGAATATTTTCTTCACATCGGGTCTAGAGAGGGTGAGGGCCTCGAATCAAGCGCCATGTATTTATTCTAAGCAAATAAGATTACTGGATTTTATATATACCCTCTTTACATGCAAAAGATCAAAAATTACAATCTTAAGTTATCAAATATCATATATACCATTATTATTAATAAAAATTTAAAAATCTCACTAAAATGATGAAATTACCTCTAACATTCGTATCAACCCCCAACCTCCCCACATAGAACCTCGAGGTGGAGGATAAAATCGGCTCGACCCATATAGAGCCCATTACGACAAGCCCACTTCGGTTAGGCCTCTACAACGCTTGTAACGATCCCCGACAGTTGCAGCCCACAAAAGACAACCCAGAATGGATCATCCTCAGATTCATCAGCGCACAAGGGGCATCGACCCAGGCGCAATAGCTGCCGGATGACCCTCCGACGACCGAACGTTACCTCCCACGACGTCGGCCTCAACCCCACTAAGGGCAAGCACACCACCCAGGCGCCGTAAGACTCGCCAGAGAACTGCCCGTCGAGCACTCTTAGAGCCCCCGTTGGTCACGGCGAGCACCCTCTTGGAAGGCTGTCCGTCTCTCCAGGCTTCCATCACCATCCTTCGACACACTCTCTCTCTCCCAACCTCTTTTCTGCTTCTCTGTCTCCCAAGTGCTGACTTAAACATTGGAGGGTTATCCTCTGGGGTAATACCTGGGGCTCCTTCTGACGTCCTTCTTTTCTGGTGTTTGCAGGCTTCCACGAGTATCGGACGATCTTCCCTGTCAAATAAATTTAAAAGTGTGGTACGATATTTAGGAACCAGTTTTTCACCTCTACACTTTTTGGCGCCGTCTGTTAGAAGACGATCAAAAAGTCAATGGCACCTCGTGGAAGCTACCGCAAGACCAATAATTGGGGCCGAGGTTCTCATCAAGGTCCTAGCTCCCGCCGAGAATCGCAAGAAGCCTCATCCTCCATCTGACTATGTCGGGAGATTATTACTGATGAGCTCACTGAGATGCACTAACATATCCAAGTCCTGGCAGGTCTGTGTCAAGACCTCTTGAACAGGCCCACGGGACCCACACGCGTACCATCAGAACAGCCTCAGAATGAGGGGGCTTCGATCGTAGCGGATTCCTGTCGAGTGCGGGAAGCTTCCCACGCCTCCGTCGCATGGGCCCTATGACCGCACAGCTCGCCCACATTGAGGGCACGCAGCCCGCTGCACTCTAACTCGGAGATGGCCCAGTAGCTGCAACAGATCGACGAGATCGAAGATAGGGTCCGATACTTGGACGACGTCTTGCTCGCCGCCAAGACCCGCTGCCTCATCGACGACAACCTGGACTTCCACGCTTCCATTTCTAAGGAGATCATGGAAGCCCCCATCCCACCAAAGTTTTAACTGCCATCTTTTATTCCCTATAATGGCACCATCAACCTGGCTGACCAAATGCACGGCTTCAATTCTAACCTGGTGTTCCATCAGGCCTTAGACACTATGAAATGCCTGACGTTCGTCATGACTCTCCGAGAAAATGCCCAAGCATGGTTCGAGTCCTTGCCGATCGGGACCATCACCTCCTTTCAACAGCTAAAGAAGCTATTTAAGGAGAACCTTATTGGCTCTCAAAAAGAAGCCAAGTCAGCAGTGAGCCTGCTCGCCATCAGATAGGGGCGAGAGGAGACCCTCTGGGACTACGTGTCCTGCTTCCAAGCAGAGGCACTCCGTATACCCCGCCTCGACCTTAGCATCGCTACCACCGCCCTGACACAAGGGACCTGGGATTTCATCCTTTGATCGTCACTCGGAGTCGAAGCCCCGGCAACCCTGATGGACCTTCTTGCCTTAGCATAGAAGTACGCCAGATGCGAGGAGACACCATAAGAAAAAGTGGTATTAGAACATCGAGGCCCTCAGTCGCACGACGGGCCCGATCGACTCGACCGTAAGAGATCCACCGACTCGCCTCGGGAAGGGCAAAACAAGCGGGAGTGATGAGACCGGGAGCGCCGCGATCACTTGGAAAATAAGGAAAGGGGCTACTACCGCAACTACAGGCCCCTGATGACCAAATCCTCATGGAGATCTGTGAGGAACCCTACCTCCAATGGCCCCCGAAGGTGAAGTCTAACCTGAGGACCAGAAACAAAAGGAGGTACTACCGCTTCCACCGTGACTACAACCACGACACTGTTGATTGCATCTAGCTCAAGGATGCTATCGAGGACCTCATCCGGCGATGACTCCTTGATAAGTTCATTGCCAAGGCCGAGGAGAAGCGACAGTGTGAGCAAACTCCTCCACCTATCGAAAATCGACCCAAAGGGAAGGAGATCATGATGATCTCTGGAGGGTCCGCTTTGGGAGGTGACAGCTCCAGGAGACGTTGGCGATACGCATCCGCAATCAACATAGTGGAGCAAGGTGACAGTAGCCATCAAGAAACTGCCACCCAGGAGCATCTCAAGGACCCCATCATCTTCTCAAATGAAGGCCTAGAAGGTGTAACCACTCCCCACTCTGACGCCCTGGTACTCTCAGCCACCATCAACCAATGTATCGTACAATGAATTCTAGTGGATAATGGAAGCGGCCCCGACGTTATTTCTTACGACTGTCTGATACTTATGGGTGTAGATCTATCGCGAATAGAACCACTGCACACACCCTTGTATGGCTTTTCTGGCATGACTGTCTTCCTAAAAGGACATATATCGCTGCCAATCAAGTTCGGGATCTCACCAAGAAACGTGGCGTTCCTAGCAGATTTCACTATAGTACACGGGATGACCGGGTACGATGCAATCATAGGGCAAGGTATCCTCAGTACCCTTCATGGTGTCCCCTCCACCTATCATCAAAAATTGAAGTTTCCCACTCCTCGCGGGGTGGGAGAGGTCTGGGGAGACCAGAGGGAGTCAAGGAGGTGTTACTTGATCTCCACCCGTGATAGGCAAATTGAGGAGGCCCTGCCCGAGAAGAGGGCGAGGATCGGAGACCCGGGTCTGAGCACAAGCACACCGACAGAGGATTTGTACCTTATCTAGGTGGGAGAAGACCCGAGCAGAACACTCCTGATTGGAGCTACCTTATCCAAGCAAGAGAAGGAAGCATACACAAGTTTCCTGGAAGCAAACCAAGACGTGTTCGCTTGGTCGGAAGACGAGCTCCCCAGGATCCTATCGGAAGTTATAACTCACCAGCTGAAGCTGGACCCAAGCTGTCGCCCAGTTCAGCAGCGCACGAGGCACTGCAACCTCGAGCGACGGGCCATCATCACGGAGCAAGTGGACGAGAAGCTGTGCTCGGGACTATTGCGACCCACCCAACACCCTGACTGGGTGGCTAATGTAGTCCTTGTTCCCAAGAGCAACGAAAAAATGGCAGATGCGCGTAGACTACACAGATCTCAACACGACTATGCCCAAGGACAGCTTCCCCATGTAACGAATCGACCAGCTGGTCAATGCCACGGTCGGGCATGAAATGCTAAGCTTCTCGGATGCCTACTCCGGATACCACCAGATTAGCATGCATGAGCCCAACCAAGATAAAACAGCGTACGTCACCGACCATGGCTTATATTGCTACACCTGCATGCCCTTCGGGTTGAAAAACACAGGGGCCACGTATCAGCACCTTGTCAATCATATGTTTGATGCTCAGGTTGGTCACAACATGGAGGTCTATATTGACGACATGCTCGTCAAGAGCCTCTGAGCGGCTGAGCACCTCGCTGATCTGGCAGAGACGTTTATGACCCTTTGGAAGTACAACATGAAGTTAAATCTGAGTAAGTGTGTGTTTGGGGTCAAGTCGGGTAAATTCCTGGGGTTCCTCGTGACCCACATAGGTATTGAAGCAGATCCCAACCAAATACGAGCAGTACTGGAGATGAAGCGGCCAGTGCGAGTAAGGGACGTGCAGTGTCTCACAGGCTGTGTTGCTGCCTTGACTCGATTCCTGTCCCGAGCAGTAGAAAGATGTTTACCCTTCTTCCGACTCATCAAACAAGCAGAGTGCCAGAGAAAAAGGGGCAGATCGTCTGGATCAAGAATGCGAGCAAGCGTTCGAAGAGCCGAAATGGTAACTAGCATCTCCTCCTATGCTCTCCAAGCTACAAAAAGGGGAGCAGCTGCTCCTATATTTGTCTATGACCCCGAGCACTCTAAGTGCTATGCTCACTCAAGAGGACGGCAATATTATGAAGCATGTCTACTATGTGAGCCGAGCACGACAGGGGCCAAAATTTCGATACTCGCGGACTGAGAAGTTTGCTCTAGCACTAGTCACGGCCGCACGCAAGTTGCGACCATATTTCCTAGCGCACCCAATCGCTGTCCTCACCGACCAACCCTTGCATCATATTCTTCAAAACCCAGATGCCTCGGGAAGGCTTATCACGTAGGTTATCAAGCTGGGCAAGTTTGATATTAGCTTCCGCCCAAGGACTACGATCAAAGCCCAAGCCCTCGCCGACTTTGTCACCGAGTGTACGCTACCCAAGGAGGACTCCCCCGAATAGTCATCTGGACCTATATGGGGGCTCTACATCGGCGGTTCATCCTGCGCTGCTGGCAACGGAGCAGGATTAGTTCTACTATCGCCAGAGTGGGTAGAGCTACAATATGCCTTCCGCTTCAACTTTTTGACCACAAATAATGTGGCCGAGTATGAAGCGTTACTTTTGGGTCTGAAAATTGTGAAGCACTTAGGGGCGACCGATGTGCGAGCGTACAGTGACTCCATGCTCGTCGCTAACCAAGTCAAGGGAGAATTCGAAGCTCGAGAGCTGATGATGATCAAGTACCTTGAGAAGGCCAAAATGACAGTTGGAGGGTTCTCCCACTTCGAGATGGTGCACATTCCGAGAGAGGAGAATGTCCGAGCAGATGCTCTGTCCCGCCTGGCATCATAAACCACCACCTCCAATTCAAGGGCCATCTTGATAGAGGAACTGTCGACGCCGAGAATAGAAGAGCCAACACCCTAGGTGAATGCCATAGTCTATGAGCCCTCTTGGATGGATCCTCTCCTAGACTTCCTTCTACGATAGTATCTCCCCAATGATCGCGCTGAAGTCGCGACGCACTTCACGGTCATTGATGGTCGTCTGTTTAGGCGCTCGCTTTCAGCCCCATTGCTAAAGTGCTTGTTCCCCACGGAAGCCAAACAAGCAGTACAAGAAGTGCATGAAGGGCTCTGCGGGAGTCAAGTGGGGGGGCGAGCACTCACACGGACCCTCATTCGGCAAGGGTACTGCTGGCCGACACTGCAACAAGATTGCCTCGATTATGTCTGAAGGTGTCCTCAATGCCAAAAGTTCTCAAACTTACATCACCAGCCAACAACATAACTGCATGCCCTGATGGAGCCTCGCCCATTTGCTCGGTAGGGGATAGACATATTGGGTCCCTTCCCCGAGGCTCAGGGGAGGAAGAAATTCCTCATTGTTGCCATTGATTATTTCACCAAATGGGTCAAGACAGAACCCTTGGGGAGGATCATGAGCGAATCAACATGGAAGTTCATGCTATGAAGCATAATCTGTCGGTTTGGGATCCCACGCATCCTCACAACCAACAATGGCAGGTAATTTGCAAGCACCGCCTTCCAAGAAAAGTGTTCGGAGCTGGAGAAATGGAATCACTACACATCAGTGGTCCACCCCCAGGCGAATGGCTTAGTGAAAAACTTCAATAGAACACTTTTTCATGGCATCAAGACCCGCATGGAGCAGGCTGGCGACTCATGGGTAGACTCCATTTCAAGTATCCTATGGGCACACTGGACCACTGCCAGGGCCGCTACGAGAGCGACGCCATTTCACCTCGCATACAGGGCAGAGGCAGTCATCTCGGTCGAGATATCAAATCCTTCACTATGAGTCGGCCAGTTCGATGAGGCCAGAAATAACCAGACAATGCGAGAAAATATGGACCTACTTGAGGAAGACAAAGAGCACGCCCAGTTGAGACTCATAGACATGAAGACAGGCCGAACTATGAGGCCGATGAAGCCCCTCACCAGTAGGAGGAGAGAAGAAGAAGAACTTCAGTGCTTGAAAGACTGACCTTTTCAGGTCAAATAAGAAGAAAGATCTCCAGGCAATGGAATGGCATGAAGAGTGTCACATGCAATATGGCCGGTGTGGCCGAAAGGTACAGGGACCTACCAGAAGAACCCCAAGAGTTGGCCCGATTAGCCGCAAGGCCAGGGCCGAGCACTAGAATGAATACAGCTGCCAGGGAGAGGCTACAAACAATTGAAGGGAAACAGGTGATTCTCGAAGAAGTCACTACATTAACTGTCAATGTAGTGACAACAGAATAAGGAGAGGAGGTTCTGCTAATCGCCTCGCCCGAAGGTGCTTCCGGGGAAGCAATTGAAGACACTTCCAGCACGGTGACCCTGGACCTGTTCGTGCTGATGCTATTGCATAAGTATCAATAGGAGATAGAGCTCCTGAAGAAATAATTACATGAGAAGAATGAACAAGCTTCTACATCCAAGCAGCCAGAGATGCTGGCTGAATCCTCATGGGGAGGTGTCAACCCCTGTGATTTCCCACCATTGTACACTCTGCCCCAGCCAGCAGAGCATAGCCAAGTTGCCCCTCCACCATGGGGATCCCAGCCTTTGCTACCACTAGTGCTACCCTAGCTACATCAAGCACCACTGCTGCGCCCGCCACCGCAGGTAACTGTTCTGGGTACTCCATACCTGTAACTGACACATTTCTACCCAGAGCCAGTGGACCCGGGTGCAATGAACATGCTCATAGTCGAGAAGATGATAGAAATGAAGCTGGCAGAGCGAGGGGAAGGTGAATATATGGCTTTTGATGCCTACCGGGTTCCCTACCCACTTCACCATGCCGCTAAGTGGCTCCCTCCCGGGATCTCTAAGCTGCCAAAATTTGACAAGTTCAATGGGCTGGGATCCCCGAAAGAGCATATAGCTTGTTACATGACTGTCATGGGCGATTTGGCTTCAGACGAGTCATACTTGTTGAAATTCTTCGGGTCCTCTCTCATGGGACTCGCGCTTGAATGGTACTCCAGCCTGCCAGTAGGGTCGATCAACGACTGGGTAGATATGCAGAAGAAGTTCAGAGAACGGATTCATGTAACCGAAAGAGAAGTCACCGTGACTGAATTATATGCAACCAGGTAGTGGCCATATGAGTCAGCTCTTAACTATATTAAGAGGTGGAGAAACCTCGGAATGAGATGCAAGCAGCCCCCACATCAGGAGGACACTATGCAAATTTACAAACAAAACCTCTAGAGAGAGGTATTAGAGAAAATGATTGGCATAGAGATAAGGTCTTTCGACCGTGTCAACAATGTGGTAGCTGAGATTGAAGCCTTCTTGGCGAGGCATTCTTTGGCTACATCCAGTGCTGCCCCGCAGAAAGCAAAGTCAATAGAACGGCGTCCGGCGCCCAAAGAAGTAAATATTATTGACCTCAAGGCATTTGAGCGGCAAAGAGGCAAGGATGAAAAGGTAATTGCACCTCCATCCGACAAAACAGAAGAAAAGAAAGATGGTCCCTCACTCAGGGATAAGATGGAGAAAGCCTACTCCTTCCCCAAGGAGAAGACAAAAGTGTGGTTTGAGTGGGTCACCCAGTACGACAAAATCACTCTGCCTAAGCCGAAGAGGCCCGAAGATTCAAAGAAGAAAGACAACCCAAGGTTCTATCCCTATAACCAGATGCTGGGACATCCGATTGAAAATTGCTACGTCTTCAAGGACATCATTAAAGGCTTGATAAGAAAGGGTGAGCTGGATATGGGGGAATACAAAGTTGATCCCCCGCAACCTCATGAGGTGCAGATGAACAGAGCAGCTATCAATATGGTGTCTCTATACTAGGCACTACCAGAGGGAGTGGCAGAGTCTAGCACTTAACATACTTATGAGGCGTGTTTTCTAACGCATCTGAAGGAACAATAGGGATGGTACCAGGTCCCTGCTAAAAGAAAGAAGAAGCCTCTTCTCCACCCAGCGACGGGGGAACACATCCATGGTGTGACATCGCAACCAGCTCTGTCAACTCCAGCACCAGTTTGGTTGGACTAGCCGACAGTGATTAGAGTACCCACTTATAACCAGAGGAAGCAAACTCTACAGGTAGTAAATAGAGAGGTCAGCCCAGCAATCCGGTGACTCCAAGCTTTTATAACTAGGTAGAAGAATATAAACAACCCAAATTGCAGCCACTGCTAATAAAGGATCACGTCCCATGGAAGGAGTTGGAGCAACTTTCCTTAGAACAGAAAGAGGAGCCTAAGAAGGCTCAAGAAGATGACAGCCTATTCTGGGGGTAGGCGTCATTCGGGAAGAAATAGAAGAAGAAAAGAAAGGCCCGTAAAGCCAAGGGGGAGACAGTGTTCTCCTGTAATACTCTCTTAGCTCTTTTCAACTTGCCCGGGGAAGAAGATGATGAGGACATTTACTTTACACCTACGCCTGAGGCAAGCCAGGCCGAGGCTACAAGTTATGCTCATGCGACCCTCTCTGGTAGAAAATGGGGCACCCACCCACCGCTAACCATAACATCATCTTCAGAGGTGAGCAACCTTATAAGATACCGGCGCTAGAGGTCAGGGGAGTCCAGATCCCTCCTCTATGAGGGTTATACAATCAGGCTGGGGGCAGTAGCAGCACTCCCTCCTTCCTGGAATTCCTGAAGACATCCAGGGGCAAGCAACCATGTCAGGAGGCCAGCCTTTCATCTGGGAATGTATCCTTTCCACATCATCAGCCTTCAATCCAACCAAAAGAACAAAGGGCCAGGCGACTGCTACCACCTTGATCGTCCATTTCGACAAAATGAACTAAGACAATTGACACAAAAAATTAACATGAAAAAGTCAAATGAAGGCGTGACTCATGAAGACTCGACGGGGGTCGGGGGGTGGGGGTTTAAGGCTTTTAGGGTAATCGCTGAAATGCGCCTACTCGGGAAGGTTTCGTGCCTCGCGGACACGCCGAGACAGAGATCTCGGCGAGATCTCGCGAGACTGCATACCATGCTCCAAAGCAAAACCTGAATTGTCCCGTTTCTCTTTGATCATCCACAGAACAAATTTGTTTCCCAGGTTCCTCTTTGAACTTTTTTTTTTTGAAAGTAAGTGGTACCACTATTGTATTAAAAGTAAAAAGGGATATACAAGTGTAGTCAATGTGTTCACAAAAATCCCTATACAAAAGAGACCTTCCACACCAAGATGGAGTGGTCGGCACTAGCCCCCCAAAAGGCCAAAAATGGATGAGTTGTAGGTGTCCACATTACAAAGAAGCCCTGCCCATTCTCTAACCCTCTTACAAATAAATAAAACCACTCTATCATCAGCTCAAGCTTCTCCTATGAAGGACCTCTTGTTTCTTTCTCCCCTTAAGGCTCACAATGTAGCATGTAAGATCAGCCACCAAATAACCCTGTCCCCTTTCAGACCCCACCTCATATGCCAATGACCAATGAAGTGTTGAACATTCCCTTGCCGGCCGATGATACAATGGATCCACCTAGTGACTTTGCTCCACATCTCCTGGGCATAAGAGCACCATGCAAAGAGATAGTCTAGCGACTAATTCTCCTCTCCACACAAGCGGCACACCGTACGTATATCATGTAGAAAAGGGGCAAGCCTATCACAAGTTGGCAATTAACTGTGGGAGATCCTCCAAATAAGAAGCTTCACTTTCAAAGGACTCTTAGGGGCCCAAACCTCCGTAGAGAGGCCATGGTGTATCACCCCATCAAATATGATGGTGTAAACAAACCTGACAGAGAAGCAACCCTCCTTATCCCACCTCCACCACCACTAGCCCTTTCTATCTACCTCTGACGCCAAGTCAAACATGAAGGAAAGTAGTCCCTATAGCTGGTCCATTTTCTCTACCCAAAGATTCCTTTTGAGAATCGGTGCCCACATCTCTCTTGATACGTGAAAGTCAAAAGCCTGTGAGACTAGAGCCAATGGAGCTGCTGCAACCGCGAAGAGTCTCAGGAGAGACTCTTCTAGGGTCATCACACCATCTGCCTGTCCAAAAACAGCACTTATCTTCCCTGCCCAATCGGACCCAAACACTAGCATGATGTCTCATCATGACAAAATACCTCTCCAGATGGATGATACATTATGCTGCAATGTCAGTCACATCCCAATCCCTCACTCTGCTATAGTACCTCTGCTTGATGACTAGAAACCACAAACCATCCACATCAATTCCCAACCTCCACACCCACTTACATAAGAGTGCCAAGTTGACATCTCTAAGATTGTTTATGCCAAAACCTCTCATTTCCTTGCTCTTAGAGACTCTAGCCTAGGCGATATCATCCCAACCTCTACCTCTCACCCTGCCCTACCAAAAGAATCTCGCTTGAATAGACTTCAGCTTCCTAGCCACCATCTTCGAGATCCAAAAAATAGAGCAAAGTAAATGGGCAAGCTATCCAACACCGATTTGCAAAGCACCAATCTCCTCCCATACGAGAGGCGCCTCGCCTTCCATCCTACAAGTCTGGACTCAAATCTCTGTACTAAGGGATATCACTGCAAAGTAGAGAGCTTGGAGAGAGCGGGAGGCCCAAATAGGAGTGGGAAAGCTCCTATTTAGTATCCCACAATATGCCACCCTATGAAGTGCCCTACTCTCCATGTTCACACCCACCAAGAGGCTCTTGCTAAAGTTCACCTTGAGACCATTAACATCTTCTAGATCGTCCCAGCTTTGAACCTCCAGAACCATGCTCCGCCGCTCCTCGCCGGGGCATCCCTTTGGAGGGGGTTGGCGAGGTCCTAGGGCCCGGCCTTCGGGGCTTCCTCCTACGTGCTTTCTTTGTGGCTGCCGGGGTTATCTCCGCCGTGTCTGCCCTCGTAGGGGGAGGGTCGCAGGGGTCGATGGCGGAGGTGGGAGTCGAGGATCCTACGCCGATGAGGTCACGCCAGTGTCTCCTGTCATCAGGCAAGTTAGCCGACGGTGGTTGCATGCAGGGGAGCTCTCGCCGAAGGACTTGCAGGTCAGACGAGCGTGGATGTGGAAATGCTTATGGATCTCCATGCTCGAGGGTCAGGCGGAGGCAGGGGACGTCCAGAGCCGTCTGCAGGAGATGATGGCCGACGGTTGGGAGGTGCTGAGGACTACCTCGTCCTCCTTCCTGGCGATGGGGGTAGACGAGGCCATGGTGGCCAAGATGGTCGAGGTGGGTTGTATGGCGATGGGGTCTACCCTGATTCATCTTCTTTGGTGGTCGGATGTTAGAGGGACCTTCCCTAGCCTACCGGTCAGTAGGTGCCGCCTAGTCTTTGAAGAGGTCCCCATGTATCTATGCGACATCCGGGGCTTGAGTTTCCTGGCTAGGAGTTTTGGTCGAGTAGAGGCCGACACGGTGCACTTCCACCCCTTGAGCACTCATACGGCGATCTCAGCAGTGGTTCAGATGGCCAGCCCGTCCAGCATCCCGGCGGGCCTTACTGTCGTCATCGACAGGGTATCCTTGGTGATCCGCCTATGGCTGCTGGAGGTGGAAGCGCCAGCATCGACAGCTCTGTTAGGGTTTCAGGGGCTGGGCGAGAGGCTAGGGATGACGGCTTAAGGCGTGGTGCGGCGGTCGCACCCCTGGAGGCACGTCAGATGCCGCTATGCATTTCAATCACATTGAACAAAGTGGCCATTGATGCAGCTCTAGTGGACACGGGAGCCTCTATTAATGTTTGTCCCTTGAGCACTTTACGTGCCTGCAACATCTCTGAAGACATGCTAAGGCCACGTCGACGACCATTGCAGCATGTGATAACTCCAGGAGAGCATGTCATGGGGTCATAACAATTCAGGTCGAGCTAGGGCCATTGACATTGGGCATAGAATTCTATGTGTTGGACATAGGCCTGATGTTCAAGGCTATTCTAGGTCGTCCATGGATTGACAGCTTGCATACAATACCCTCAACCGCTCACCAATGTCTCAAATTTCCATTTCATGGGCGGGTGGTCAAGGTAAAGAGCATTTCCACAGTCCAAATAGTTGATGCTATTGCTGATAAGATTCCGCCTACACTATAGCCAAGCAACATGCCAATTTTATCTGTGATGGACTTGAGCTTTCCATGGGCATATGCGTCACGCAAGCCTACTACTGCACTAATTGATGTTAAATTCAAGTCCAAGATTAGAAACTCTAAGGGATGGCGCATGATATTAAAGTTGGGCTATCAGCCGGGCATGGGTCTCAGCGCATAATTATAGGGGTGAACTAAGCCCATCCCTAGGGGCAGAAAGATGAGCAGAAGAGGCCTCGGCTACCACGAGTCATCACTGTCATTGTTAGGAGACTCTGGGCTGCTAACATGGGATTATCGCCAACATTTTGTCAAGGAGCCACTGCAGCCCGGTACACTGAAGTCACCGCCTCCATGTCAGAGAAAGAAGGAAAGTGCCGCTTGTGCCATGTCCGGACCACCTCCGTTGTCAGATGGCCTGGTCCATGATTTTGCTAATTACTCCAAAGTTTTTTCCATGATGTTTACTGAAGAAGACAGTCCGAGAAAGCCCGAGGGGCGGGTGATGCAGTATTCACGCGGGAAGCCAGCCCAACGTCCATGGGAAATGGAGAGCTCAACGACCACTTTGTCTCTCTCCCGCCTGATTTCTATTCTTCGGTAGCTAGTTTTTGCTCCCCGTCCACCTCCTCTTCTTGTTGATCCATTAATGTTTCAGTCTCCTTTTCAGCGTGAGAGGCCAGTTGAATTTCTGATTGTTAATTATCTATGCAGGCGCTGCCCGCCGACTGATTTGACATCCAAGTGGTCACCCGATTCACCAGCTGATCTATCAAATATGTGGTTCTAGTCCTCCGACCCCTTCTTCAATGTACTCTTTCCCACACTATGCCCTCGGGCCCTTCCTCCTCCCCTATCAAATTCTTCTTGTTGTGTGTTATCCACTGAGCTCGACCAAAAAAAATGCCAAATTTGAAACCAAGATCTCAGTTGAGGATTATGCTATGTTTTGTCCATCTTCTTCCCAGGGGCATGAGACTCCCATTTTTTTTCCAGTAGATTTTTTGTCTTCTAGGTCAGATGCATAGTGTACAGAGTCTCCTAGGCTAGAAGAGTTAGTTGGGGTAAAGTCTACTTCTACTGTGTCCGGCCCTTCCACATCTGTGATGCACCCAGTGATGCGTCATTCTAGAACTATTCTAGATAGGTTTCTTCAAGATCTTGCCTAGCGTTGTCACGCCCTCCTAAAATGCCCTGAGTTTGTAGAAACCGCCATCGTCCTAGAGGATGATGAGGAGTCAAATGGGGTGTGGAGCAATGACGGATTGGACGTTTACGAGATCGTAGATGAGAAGGACCCGATTGATGATGAGGATAGCGACGTAGACGACACTCCTGATTTGTACACACAGGGTTTGAAGAGATTCGATGAACCGTCGTCAGCAGTGGATGAACCCACGAAAGAGATTAATCTTGGTACAAAAGAGGATCCCAACCCCATAATCATTTTAGCTAATCTCCCTCCTCAGGTTGAAGAGGAGTTAATCAAGATCTTGAGGGAGTATAGCGATTCCTTTGCCTGGTCCTATGAGGACATGCCGGGTCTTGACCCCGCCTTGGTAGAACATAGGCTCATACTTAAGCCAGGGGAAACACCCATAAAGTAGAAATTGAGAAGATTCTACCCTCAAATGCCCTTGAAGACGAAGGAGGAAGTTGATAAACTACATAAGGCCAGATTTATTCGTGTTGTATTATATCCTCAATAGGTGGCGAATATAGTCCCTGTGATGAAAAATGATGGAAAGGTCCAAATTTGTATTGATTTTAGGGACTTGAATAAGGCATGTCTAAAAGATGATTTTTTATTTTCTCATATCGATGTGTTGGTGGACAACACGGCCGGGTATGAAGCCCTCTCATTTATGGATGGTTACTTTGGATACAACCAAATCCGTCTTGCTCCAGAAGATCAAGAGAAAACCTCTTTCACCACCCTGGGGCACTTACTACTACGTAGTCATGCCGTTTGGATTGAAGAATGTAGGTGCCACATACCAACGGGCGATGATGGCAATCTTTCACGACATGATGCATGTGTATATGGAAGTCTACGTGGATGACATTCTGGTGAAATCGAGGACAAAAGAAGAACACCCCACGATTTTAGCTAAGGTGTTACAAAGGGATAAGGAGTATAAATTAAAGATGAATCCAAAGAAATGTGTTTTTGGAGTTGCATCAGGGAAATTGCTGGGGTTCATAGTTAGCAAACGAGGGATTCAGATTGATCCAAATAAAGCAAAAGTCGTTATGGACATGCCACCGCCAAAGAACATTACTGAGCTTCAAGGTTTGATTAGGCGCTTGCAATTTATTTGGAGATTTATATCTCAACATTCACAAAGTGCCACCCATTCTATGATTGTTGAAGGCGGGGTACTTCCCCCGGGTTGCTGGTCTAGTCTGCAAATTATAGAAGATTGTATGAAATAAGCATCTTAGATTACAGAGTAAAAAAAAAGAGAGGGGGGGGAACAGGGCCGAATAATTTAATAGATACCTGACTCCCCGATGATCCTCTCGGACCTCAGAATGATTTGCTCAGGCTTTAATCCGAGGGCCCAAGCAACCTTGTTAACAATTGCCAAGATGGCATTGGCGGTGGCAGCCACACCTCCAAGTCTGAAATATACTCCACGAGGCCAGCATAGCCCACGACATTGATGATGTTGGCCCTCCATTTGGTGAAGGTACTACCTGCGAATGGTCCCTCTAGAATCGGCTCTGACAGCTGGGATTTGGGCTTCAGACCACATGAGGCTTTCAAATCCTCCCACCAGGAGTATGGTGCTGAAGGCCCAGGGGCCGCTCCCCGGTGAGCAGACCCAGAAGTAGAAGTTGCTATGGGTGTACTCCTCAAGGGCTTCAAAGCCCTAGCATACTGGCTCCTGTCGATGGGAATGGGGAGCCCCTCCTCCCTCCTGTGGGCCTCTATCTCACGAATGGCGCTGGCAGCGCCAGAAAAGTGTGATCTGACAAACTCGAGATCCAAAAACAGAGGAGGCAGGTCCTCCTTCCTAAAACGCCTCTCCTCAGCGGCCTATATGGCATTAGCATGCTGTCGGAACACATTGCTGACCCTGAACCACCAACACGCATAATGCACGTCAAAGTGACTCCTGCACGTCTGCTCTGGAATGGGATACTCCTCCTTCACGTCACGGAAGAGGAAATCCTACCATGAAGTCACCACCAGGTGAACATCCCTCTGCCTGCACTATCGAAGGGCCAAAGGGAAATCTGCATTCGGGGGAATGTCCTGATCATAACCAAAATTTTTGGCAAACTGGTGTGGATAATACGGCTCAAGAATTGCTATGCTGGCCTCCATTTGTGTTTGCTGCACTGCATCTCATGATATTGATGATATTGAGATTTATAAGGGCCAACTAGGCCGAAGTCACGCGAGCTAAAGCCGAGCAGAGGCAGTCCGAGGCGGAACGGAAGGTGGTTGAGCTCGAGGCGAAGGCAGAGCTGGCCGGGTTGGAAGCACTCGAGCAATACAAATGCTCGGAGAGTTACCAGGCGGTGCTCCAATAGGCTGCCTTTGCTTACTACGAGCCAGGTTATCGTCGGGGCCTGCAGAAAGGGTTTTCCCAAGGCTACCGTCGAGCGACCTCTTTGGCCTATGAACAGGCACATGGAGAGCTCGATTTTCCTTTCGAGCAACGCTATGACTCGGACGAAGATACCACTGATTCTTCCGTTTAGACGCCGAGCGAAGGTAGGAGTCGGGGCGCCTCTGTTTCGTTCGAGCGATCACCAACACCGGCAGTCTCGGGAGGCCACACGGTCGAGACAGTTCCCATACAGGTGGGGTCAGTGTCTGGACCGACTGTCACCGAGGGTGCGGGGGGCGAATCGCTTGCTACTGTGGATCCTTCATCTACTGAGCTTTATAGTGGACCCGAGGCCTGATGTACATTTTCACTTTTTCCTTTTCTTTTTCTTAGCATGGCCATGTAAAACTTTCCTTGCGTCCACAAGTTTTGGTAATAGTAAATGCCAAATTGAGTATTCCTTACCGCCTTTGGCGTAATTTGACTGCTGTACTTGTAGTTGTTGGAAAGGCAGCGATTCTTTCTGTGGATATCTTGCGTGTCGATTGGTTGGCGTGGCGCTGGTGCCTGTCCATCTCCCATGCTTTAAATGACTTGCCACTTCGCGTGTTCCCATTGAAGGGGTGTTGGTGCAAAATGAGGTAACTGTCTTAGGAAAAAGGGTTTCTGCCTTTCGCGATTCTTCGAGGGGAAAATATTTTAAGGCAACAGCTCCCCTTCGGCCTATAAAAGGCTTCGACGGGCATTTCCTCTCTCTTCACCACTTAAGGCTATCCCTACAGTTTCTCCTCTCCACGAAGTGTTGTGCTATTAGTCTTGGTGAAGCATGGAAGACGTTTCAGAGGATGAAGATGCAGACGGCAGGAGAGAGGAGGGTCTTGCTACTCTGACTTGAAAGAGGGTCCGTCAGTTGGCAAATGGCCAGTAAGAGGGTCCGTCATGCTGGAGCATGTCACCTTCATACTGCTAGACGGCCAATGCTACCTTCGGAGGAAGATAGAAGTGCTGGAGGATGGATGGGGGCATCCGGCAACGTCCCCTTGTCCCACTTTCTCTCTTCCTCCTCCCCTCCTCCTTCCGCCCTCTATCTCATCGCCTCGGGGGGGTAGCTCTTCAAGCTCCCTCCTCACCTCTCTCCGTCCTCCATCTCATCGCCAGTTGGGGGGGGGTTCTTCCTCTTTCTCCCTCTTCTGCTCATCAAGCTTCATTCTTTCATTGTTCTCACACAGCCTCTCCTTTCTACTTGTTGTTTCCCCTCTTTTTCTTTTCTTTCACTCTTTGGAGGTTGCTCCCGACCATTATCTTTGAGTTGGCAGAGGAGGCCCTCTCTTGTTTGGGGTGGCATCTAGGCATTCTCTCCTCTTCTTCTCCACTTTTTCTGGCACTTGTCCCTCTGAAGTTCTTGAGCAAAACCAAGGTAGTCATCCCATTTTTCGAGTCAGTTTCTACACTGGGTAGAGTCTGTGGCCCATCTTGGGAGTAGCAACCGAGTTCACACCAAGCAAGATCGAGCAAACAGGTTGTACCAACGAATAATGTTGTCATGCCCCAACGTGAAATATTGGAACGTATAGTCAGAAATAGCTAGAAATAATATTAATATGCTAATCTAAGCATTTACACATGTGCTATGGAAAGAACACCTTGTGCTCTCCCATATCCAGCTCTCCCTTCTTTATTAAGGACTCAATGACGTCCTTGAAGACATAACAGTCTTTGATGGTATGCCCTAGCATCTGATGGTAACAGCAGAAGCGAGGGTCATCCTTCTTCTTCAGATCGCCGGGCCTCTTTGACTCTGGCAACGTGATTTTGTTGTAACTAGTTGCCCATTTGAACAGGAGCCGGGACTTATCTCGGGAGAAGGAGTACAACTTGTTTCTCATTTTCTCCCTGAGTGAGGGACCTTCCCGCTGTTCTGTGGATCTTGGCGGTGGAGGGTTTGCGGTGCTTTTGGCCCTTTCCTTCTATTTCTCAAAAGTTTGAAAGTCCAATGTGTGGACTTCTGGGGGGATGGGCTTCTTTTTAGCTTGCCTGGCCCTCTGGCTCGATACGGCCAGGGTGGAAGAGTACCGGGCAAGGAATGCCTCGATCTCAGCCACCACGTTGTTCAGATGGTCGAAAGTCTTGACTTTCGCGCCGATCATCCTTTCGAGGATCTCCTTCTTTAGATTTTGCTTACAAATTTGCACTCCATCCTCCTGGTGCGGGGGGCGCCTGCACCTCATGCTGAGATTTCTCCATCTTTTCATGAAGTTGAGTGCTGACTCATCGTGTCTCTACCTCGTGGCGTAGAGCTCCGCCATGGTGACCTCCCATTCAGCAATATACAATCTCTCCTTGAACTTCTTCTGCATGTCCGCCAATCAGCAATAGACCCGGGCGGCAGGCTCGAATACCACTCAAAGGCTAGCCCAATGAGTGTCGAGCCGAAGAACTTTAGGAGGTAGACTTCATCAGTAGCCAAGTCTCCCATGACATTCACATAGTAAGTGATGTGCTCCCTAGGAGATCCTTGCCCATTAAACTTTTCAAACTTCGGCGGCTTAGTGATGCCAGCCGGCAGCTTCCTCACAGCATAATGAGCCAGATAGGGGACTCGATAGACGTCAAATGACGTCTGATCCCCGTCGCCCCTTTCGGCTAACTTCATATCTATCATTTGTTCCAACATCAGCTGGCTGACTGCTGCCGGGCCGACCGGGCTTGGATAGAAGTGGGTGGGCTGCGCGACCGGGGTGGTCAGCACAGTTGCCTGAGGGGCCATGGGAGACCCCTGGGGAGGTGAGCTCTGCGGCGGGCCGGGTACTATGCTTGCTGTAGGGGCACACCCACAGGGAAGCTGGGGGTTGGTGGGAATGCTGCAGCTTGCAAAGTTACTTCAGAAGACTACCCGTTGCCCCCGGGCGCTTCCGGTAAGACCTCGGTCTGTCCAGACGTCGAGGGCTGGGCATTCCTCTCGTTGAGTTGTTTTTTCAGCAATTCAATCTCCCATTGATATTGTTGTATCATGTATAGCATGGTGGGGTCGGTTGTAGAGAGAGTGGGCATATCGCCTGTCTCTTCGGCTGCGGCGTCCTCGGATGATGTGGAGGGTCTACCACTCGCGCCCCCGGTAGTGATAACATTGGCCGCCAAGGCTGTGGGAGGGTCTTCGGAGGAGGTCACCTCGACACCCGCCTGCGTCGCCTCACTCGCCACTCTTCTTCTCCTGGTGAGGGGGCCGGGTCTGGCAGCGAGCCTGGCCACTTCTTTGGGGTCGGTAGGTAAAGCCCCATACCGACTAGAGAATCCTACCATATTACAGCTGAAAACTCTCCAGTCTTTATTTCTTCTTGCCATCCTCCTTGATGGTTTGCTCTGGAACACCAGCCTGTCGAAGACCGACCGTCGGGGCAGTGCTTCCTCCCGTGCAGGGGACTGGCGTCGCTCTTCCGATTGGTTACTCGACTCTGCGCTAGGCACAGGTCGAGCCTCTTCCTCTTCCCGGAAGGCGGAAGCCACTGCCCCTAGTAATCTCTGGCGACCCAAGGGAGTACTGCCTGGGCCCCGGAGGTAGTTTCTCATGGCCTGCTCGATCCCTTCCCACTCTTGGTCAGGGAGAGTGGCCGATGGTTGGGCATCAGTGGCAACATCATGGTGAGTGTAATTCACGGGCACCAGACGGTCAACATGGTGACGACGCCTGTGGCGTCGGCGACAGGCATTTTCGGGCAACGTTGGCACAGTGACTACCGGCTGATGGGTCGTGGCCGTCACCTCGACCCTTTCATCTCTTCGTCTCCTTATGCGGTGGGCACGGCTAGGTCCCGCCTGGGCTGGTACCATGGGTTGGGCTTCCTTGGGAACCCAAACCTATTTCAATTTTGTCGACTTGTGAGTCAGCGCATCGGTGGGCGCCATCCTTTCTTTCATCTTCTCCAGTCCTTGAAAGGAGTTGTGGACTGGAATGGTCGGTATTATTTGGTCCGGGATCGCCTCAGACCTTTGTCCATTAAGATGGACTCTGATGCCTCCAACAACGACAGACTTGCCGGAGCTGGAGAGTTGGCTTCTTGGTGTGGCGGCTGTACGGCTGCTTCGGAACCTCCTCCGGTAGGATGCCGATCCCCGCTGAGGTGAGCCAGAAGTCGGGTGCACATGGTGTACATTACAGCTGAACGTCTTAGCCGGGCTGTAGTTGTCATTCTTGACTGGGGCTCGGCTAGCAGCAACTCCAATGGCACCCCGAATGGGAGCGCTGATCTTGGACTTGTCGGATGCTTCCATGTCCAGTATGTTAACAAAAGCCACCCCAAGGAAGTTGGGGAAGCCCACTACAGGAGGGAAACTCTCGAAGCAGAGGGGGATGGCAAGGTAGCCATCCCTGATGTGGCTTTCAATGACCTGGGGGCCAAAGGACACCGCCATTCTTGCAGCTGGAATGTGATTTTTCCTGCATTCGCAGAGATGAAACAATCAGTATAACGACACCAACCTTTAACCCTTCCGAGTCTCCCGACTTGTGGGTGACGGTTAAAGATCCGAATGGTATCGGGTTGTTCCCGGTCTCCGGATCTTGGGTCGTTACAGTTGGTATCAGAGCATGGTTGTGGTAATGCATGAGAATTCGAGACAATACAGTGATTACGAGTTCAGATAGTCCAATACAGTCGGCAGCTGGCTTAGGGTGTTTTGTTTCAATTGCCCTTCCCTTTGGATTTTCGCACTTGCATTGAGGGTTGGTTGGCGCCGAGGAGGCGTGTTCGAGCGTAGTTAGAAGTGTCGGTGGGAGCTCAGGTGGAGTCGAGTAGGGAGGAGTCGAGAGGCGAGTCTCCTCCTCCGGAGGTAGCGGCTTTTGGTGTGTTGGTTTAGGTCGAGTTTGTGTCGTCCTGTTTCTGTTTCTTGTGCATCAGTGGAGTTGGTGTCATGGTCAGGAGGTTGGCGAGGGCAGTTCATCGTGCGGCGGTCCTGGACGTTTCTTGTTGGAGTTTTTATGGTTCCAATCGCTGACGTTTGAAGGCTAGTCGGATCCTAGTGTAGCGAGGTCATGGATGGATGCGATGGAATGAGTGGTCTGGCCTATGATGTGTGCCGAGGTTGAGAAGGTTTTGCTGGCAAGCTTTCTGTTGCTGGGTCCAGCCTTGTCATGGTGGACCGCCGAGAGGGAATCGGTGTCTCTTTGGTCTCCTAGTTGAGTTCTTTCCCTTTGAGGTCGAGGTGTGGTCAGATAGTTAGGTGTTCGTTGTATCTTTTCAGCATCCAATGGTTCAACCACTGCGGTATGGTTTGAGTGAGCAGCCAGGATCGTGTCTGAGATGTGGCGGGTTCCTCGGGGGCGGGCCGTGCGCCGTGGGTAGGGCCGAGTTGGAGTATTTTTTGATGTGTCAGATTGGTCATTTTGCTCGTGAGTGCCCATGGTGGCCGCCCCAGTTCTAGCCATCATTGTTGCGTTCCTTTTGCCTAGCGAGTTAAGGTTCCCAGCGTGCGTGAGGCACTTGGTCGGGTGGAGTTGTGTGCTCACTTTGTCGAGGGTGTGCGTGGTCTTCCGATTATTGTATGCGATGCTTGTGTTTAATTCTGTTGTTTCCGCGTTATAATTGTACTTCTTGTGTTTGTGTCCTCCTCGAGGTGTGTTTGGGAGTCCCCGGAAGAGTCGTGTGTGAGGGTGTTGCGGTTGTCCCTTGTCATGTCTTGGTGCGTAGGTGTTGGCAGGTCGTGTTGGATCGGGCGAGTTGAGGCGCCAGCCGAGATTGTGCGTTGTGTTGTAGGATTGGTGTGGGGTCTCTCCAGGTGCTCTATTGTTAAGACATGCATTGGTAGGTGGATTGCCTTGGCGGATGCCATGTTTTCCTTCGTTCTGTGGCTTGTTGGTGCAGAGTTGCATAGTGGAAGCGTGGTGGATCGGTAACCCACGGTCTCCAGGATCAATTTGGTGGTGAAGCATGGTGTGTGCCTCATGATTGAGCATGTCCTGGAGGTCTCGAAATCGGTTGTGGAGTGTTGCTCTTGGGTGTAAGAGCTGTGTTCGGCCGTGGGAATGGCCTTGACTGCCGTGTGTGGGCAGTGGTATCGTGCTGAGTGGTGCTGGTAGCACGGAGAATCGGAAAGCTCAGTGGTGGAAGTGGTCGGTGGAGATGGTGTATTGCACCAGTTTTCCCCTTGGATTGTGTCGCGTGACTAAGGGTGGAGCCACTTAGCGACTGGTGTTGAGGCAGGTCATGGCCTTTTGGGTCGATTGTTCGGCGCAGGTGTTTGGTGCTCAGGAATGAGCTCGTGTGTTGGTCGACCTTGGTCAGTGCGGATGCTCCGGAGGCAGATTCGAGGTGTAAGAGGTGTCGTTGTTGGCAGGGTGATCCCGTGTGGATGTCATGGTGTGCAGTCAGAGGAAGTCACCGGAATTGTTGTGTGCCCTGGCGAGAAGTGGTTTATTGCACCGCTTGTTCGATGGGCGTGAGGTTTGAGATCGATCGAGAGGTGTGGTGGTTATGGATGGAGTGCTTGTTTGTGGCAAGATGCGGGAGAGTTGACACATGGTGCGTTTGGTAGTGTAGCGGGCTGGATTGTGGGGTTCCCATGGCTTGGAGGGAACTGTGCAAAGTTCGTCGTGTGTAAGCATGGAAGGCTGGTTGTTGTGCGTGGTGGTTTCCATATGGTGAAGCTTGGCAGTGGTCCGCGAGGTGCCTCTTGGTAGCGTTGGTGGTGTTGGGTCAGGTGAGGTGTTGGTTTTGGGGGGTCGGCATTGGCCGGTGTGTATCGTAGCGTTCGGCTTGAGGTCATGGCCGTGCGGAGCTGATGGAAGAGTTGTGGTCCGTGGTGCTTAGTGGTGCGGTTGCCATCTAAGCCGAGGTGTGAGGTGCTTCTCGTAGGGAGTGCTCGGTGTCTTGTAGCTGGAGTAGCCGTTGACCCGAGTGGTTGCTAATTGCGGTCTTTCGGTTGGAGATCGTGTGGTTCTCCGCATGCGGAGTGTGTTGGGTGTGCTGTGCCCTTGGAAATCTCGAGGAGGCTGGGGTGATACTGGACTTGTTGGTTTTGTGTGCCCCGGTTGGTGCGGGGTCTGGCATGAGTTGGTGTGTTGGATAGAGAGGGCTCCTGAGGTTGTGCTGGTCCGGCGGTGTTCCTCAGTGTTGGTTGTGTGATCTGTAGAATGGTGCTGCTGTGATCGCAGAGTCCTTTCCGTGGGTGAGTCCTTCCTCCTGAGTTCTTTGCTCCGTCCTAAATTTCGAGGCCAAAATTTTTGTAAGGAGTGGGGGGCTGTAAGACCCCGGATTTTCGGATCTGGCTTCTTGGGTCGCGGATTGTGTCCGAGGCGCGAGGCCCAGGTAAAATGTCCGGAGGTTCCGGAGGGATGAAATGGGAAAGGACATGATGCCCTAGGAGGAAGTCTGGAGGTTCCGGGAGAGGAAGGTATAGATGGCGCGATGCCCTGGGAGGAGAGAAAAATCTGGAGGGACGTGATGCCCTAGGAAGAGTGGATTAGAAGAGGAAGAAGGGTCTGGAGGTTCCGGAGGAGTAGAAAGGGAAGGGACACGATGCCCAAGGAGAATCAGTGAGAAGCTCGGAGGACCCGAGCGTGAGGGTGTAGAGGGGCGCGATGCCTAAGGTGAGAGGTCAAGAGGTTCCAGAGGAATGAGACACCATGGGGCGTGACGCCCCAGGAGAACAAGAGAGAAATCCGAGGAGTCCGGATGCAATAGTTGGAAAGGGGCGCGATGCCCTGAGAGAAGATCGGAGGGGGCACAATGCCCAGGAAGTGTAAGGGGACCCAGAGATCCCGAGGATAGGGATAGAAGAAATGGGGAAGGTGGAAGATCCGGAGGTTCTGGAAGGCGGGGGAGATTTGGGTTCGGGAACCTGGGGAAGAAGGAATGCAAATGCATGCGGATGCAATGCAATGGATACGATGGATGTGTGGAATGCATGAGGCACAAAGAACATGAAATGAGAGGCAGAGATCCTCCTCCTCACTCGCAGAGTGGCCCATGAAGAACAATCGGCGATAGACGGGAGTATGGATGAAGTAGAATAGAAGGTGGATAGGATAGTGGAAAGCCCCCGAACAGAAGAATGCCCACCCCTCCACAGTAACGAAAGTGTGTGGTCAAACGGCCCAAAAATTAATGCCCATGATGAAGCTTCAACAATAAATGCCAACTCCCTTGGAGGGTGAAGAACAATAATGTGAGGGAGTTGACAAGTTGGGACAGGAAGCATCGTGTTGCCCAGAGATTGTGGCGTATAAAGAGTGTTGAACAAAATGGGCATTCGCCCCTTGTACAGAAAAAAAGATTTGGCATTGGAGGGTTGGAACAAGGGGTGCCCTGCCCGGCCCTTGGGCATAGACTTATACGGCATCAAAGCTTGACTTTCTCTTCTGGTGAGCAGTGGCGGGGACTTGGCCTCTTCAACCATTTTTGGCACAAAAATCTAGATCGACATCCAGTAAATAAACTCTTGCATCTTGAATAGCATAGTCATAGCCAAATCCTTATTGCCTGACTCTCGATTATCTTCAGCACATGTGCTTGAAGAAATACACCCATCCCGAGTGGTAAAGGGAGGTGAAGTAGAGGCAGAAGGCTCCATGGGTGGTGGTGTAATGGAAGGTGTTGGAGAAAGGGCAAGTGGAAGTGGAGGTTCAAACACATCGAGCATCTCCCTTTGCTCGGAAGCGGGTGGGATTGACTCGAGTGCAAAAAGAGATGGACCCTACTCAGGATCTGCCACGGGTTTGGGTAAAGGTGAATGGTTATATGGAGGGATAGGCAAAGTTAGGTTTGAGGTTATAGGGATAGCGTAGGGCCGAGGTGATGGCAATGGAAGGTTAATTGGAGAAGGTTTGGTAGTGGGCTCGGTGGAGGCCAATGTTACGGATGCTGGTGGCATAGCTGGTGGAGGTGTGGTGGGAGGTTCGGCATAAGCCGATGTTGTGGTGGCTAATGACATAGCTGGTGGAGGTTTAGTGCGTAGGAAATGCCGAATGGGGCGAGTGGTGTTAGGGGTTGGAGAAGACTCCTGATGCGTCGGCGCGGGTGATTGGAGTATCGACCCATCGTCGGAACACCAATAAGTCTCAAAAGTGGGGGTTGGATTAAGGACAGTGGCTTCGTCCTGAGCAGGAGGTTCATCTGGTAATAGAGGGAGTGGAAAGCGAAGGAAACTCGGAATGGATGCCTTTGGAGCTTCATCGTCACGTGCCATCCTCAATTCTTCGCATGCCTACTCTTCATTATCGGGTTCAAGTGGACGCCATAATGGAGGCGTAACAATGGGTGGTGAAATGTAATGGTGTTGTGAAGGATTTTTTGAGTGTAAGTATGTATGCGTAAGCAGAGGCGGAGGGCCATATGAATGAACGGGGTGAAATGGTGGAGGGTGGATGGCGTCCGCGTGATTGCTAAAATCTGTCGGCTCTTGCTCGCATGAACTACCAATGTCGTAGTCATCTCTCCTATCCTTACAATCTTTCTCCATCTTCATAATGTCATTCAGAATGGCGTAAAGGGGATTGATTGGAGAAGGAGAAGGAGGAGCGGGCCGTGGGCTCGCAACTCTCTTTAATTGTTCCTCCAGTGAAGCGACTTTATCAGCGAGAACCTGTTGGAGGGGTATAACTTGAGAAGTAGAGGGTTGACATGATGGTGGGGCCGCATATGAAGGCCGTGGAGGGGGGTTAACGGGCTGACCCACAAAAGGACCCGGACGGGCTGGGTTGCAATGAATAGATTGGCCTTGGAGCCGTGAACGAGGAGGAATAGAAGGAGGCGGGTGATGGGTCACCCGAAAAGGAACAGAAACATGAACAGGGGATGGAGGCGGGTGATGGGCCACCCGAATGGGAGTAGAAGATGGATGAGAATAAGGAGATGCACCCTCAACAACGGCCTTAAGGGCTTGGATTTGTTGAGGGGTGAGATGATCTATAGCATGTAAGATCTGAGAGGCCTTCTCGTCATCGGGAAGAGACAGTCTCGTGAGAATAGTGGCTCGCGACTGAAGTGAGGGACCATGAGATTGGACATTACCCATGGGTCGGGCAATACCATAAGAATGAGGACGTAGTTTCCTAGAATGATTGTGGCGAGAATTATAGAATTGAGGATTATATGATGTACTGAGTTGTTCATCCTCATGATTCTCCCTTCAACGCGGAGCTTCCAGATGAGGAGTCTCTTGCTCTTCAACAGCAACAACTGGCTAAACAGAGCGGAGATGTCTTGCATTACTGGCAACAAGACGCACTCACAACCAGCCTACCTTGCTGGGAGTTACACTTCGATGGCACTTCTCGAGGTACTACCCGGAGCAACCCTAGCTCAGGCATTACGGCAGGTGCCGAAATTATCTTCCTGACTCCTCAGGGCAGAGTTTTGTACAACTCCTGCGCCCTCATGAAGGTTTTGACCAATAATGAAGCCGAATACGAAGCCCTGATCATCGGACTCTAGATGGCTCTCGACATGGGCATCAAATGCCTCAAAGCCTATGGAGATTCTCAGCTGATAGTCCGACAGGTCCTTGGCATCTACGATGTGTGGAAATTAGAACTGGTCCCATAGCACGCTGCCATCGCCCAACTCACCCAAAAGTTCTATTTCTTTGAAATAGACCACGTTCCCAAAAGCAACAACGCCCAGGCGGACGCCCTAGCAAAGTTGGCCGCGGCCATCAAGCTACCGCCTGAGGGTGAAGTTGACATTACAGTCAAACACAGAAGGCTGATGCCTAGCTCACTCGAAGACAACTCCGGCCTCACAGTTTACGAGGTCCAAGGCTTTGACCAGGACACCCCCCCAGAAGAAGAAGATTGGCGTGAGCCCATTATTAGACTCAAGAAGGGATTGTTCCCCCCTGACTGGGCTCAAAGGGTCTGACTACTTCGCCAGGCAATGCCATATGGGTTGATTGGCGATTCCCTATACCGGCTCATCCACGAGAAGGACAAGCCCATTCTCTTGAGATGTGTCTCGCCAGCAGAGGCTCGAGCCATTATGCACGAGGTTCATTCTGGGTTGTGTGGTGCACATCAGGCCGGAGACAGAATGAAGTACAACATCAAGCTCAAAGACTTCTATTGGCCTACCATGTACGTGGACTGCGTCCAGTATGCTCACACATGCCATCAATGCCATGCCTTCGGCCCATTACCTAGAAGGCCTCCTAACCCGCTGTGTCCTATAGCCCCTACCTGGCCATTCGTCGAGTGGGGTATGGACATCGCGAGGCCTTTCCCGCCATCTTCTAAAGGCCATAAGTACATTATGGCTGCCACTGACTACTTCTCTTGTTGGGTGGAAACCCTTCCTCTACGGGAAGTCACCGGTGAGGTGGTTGCCAGGTTTGTCAGACATAACATCATCTACCGATTCGGCACTCCCAATCGCATAGTCTCCGATAACGAGACGCCATTCAAGAACAAGGTAGTATACTAGTTGGCTGCCAAATTTCACATCAACTGGAGGACTTCTACAATCTACAACCCACAGGCCAACAGTTTAGCCAAGGCCTTCAACAAGACTCTCTGCAAGCTCCTGGCTAAGGTCGTTAGCCACCAAAAACGTGACTAGGGTGAAAAGGTCTCCGAGGCATTATGGGCCTACCGGACGGTCTACAAAAACCCCACGGGATGTTCGCCAATCTCCCTCATCTACAGAGTGGAAGCTGTCATCCCTATCGAAATCCAGTTAGCATCCTACTGCGTGGCGGTACACACCAACTTGACTGGCCCTGATGAAAGGGAATACCAGAGAAGGCTAGAAGAGCTTGCTGATTTGGAAGACAAGTGGCTCGAAGCCTACAAACACCAGCAGATGTATCAGGCCCGCATGGCACAAGCCTACGACAAACTCGTCAAGCAATGAGCCTTCAAGCAAGGCGACCTCGTCATGATCAAGGAAAGGGAAGTCATGGCAAAACGTTCCAGTGGCAAGCTTCAGCCAAATTGGCAAGGCCCGTACATCATCTGTGATGCCTATGAGGGTGGGGCATACACGGTCGTAGATCATAAGGGCCACAAACCCTTCCCGCCTCTCAATGGCAAGCATATGAAGCTATATCACGCGCCAGAACACGAGTTCTCGTGCTACGTTGACTGAGGCGTACACTCCCAGCCGTAGCCAACCGAACTGATCTTTGCCTCGCAGGAGAGCAAACCAGTCACCCCTCCTGGCTCTTCTCTCCAATCCAGCAACAGGGCCAGTCGAGCCCTCCCAGGATCGCCGTCAGACGTTCTCAGGGGCTAGTTCCCCGCCTTTATCCTTGCAATGACAAGAGCGAGGGCATCTTCACGCCAGCCATAGCTCAGCCATCAGGCTCTCAGGTAAGGAAAAGAAAATAAAAAAAAATAACAACAATAAAATGGGGCTAAAAATAGAGGTGCCCTGGTGGACCTAGTTGTTTTCCCCTCCATGAGGAGACGATTAGGGGCAAAAAGGCCAACAACCCGGCTGAGGTGAAATCTCGAAAGGGACGCCTCCGGCAAAATTGGGAAACGCCTCGATGTGAAAACCCGCGAGGGCGCATCGAAAAAAGCTAAAGGGGGTTGGCTCCGGTGAAAACCCGAAAGGGTGCTGGAGCTGATAACGGGAAAACTTCTCTTCCCCCCACCAGTCAGGGTGGTCTTCACCTACTTCCCAATAGGCCGCGGGATGCTCTCGTGTTGATCACCGATCAATCCATGTCTCCAAGCTAGTATCCCAACACTTCCCAGTCCTCCCACATATCACCTCCTCCAGCCCCCTGTCGTTGTCAACCTTCATGCAGCATTCCAGCCGCTATCCTAGTAAAACAAGTCTCAGTACATCCCGAACCTCCATTATTACACACTCATGTATTCCATGTATAGTCTAGTACCCTCTAGTCACATCTGGCCAGGGCGATTTTGTTGTCCCATGTCCCTCTGGTTTTGATGATGACAATCAAGGGAATCCTTAATGACCCTAGGTTTCATGCTTGACTGCCCTCTAGTTCCTCGATTCTACCCTTGAGGGCATGGACATCTCGGCGACCTCCCTCCAGGACTTTCTCGAGCTGCTCCTCACTGCTTCGACGCTCCTCCAAAGTTTGCAAATATTCGCCCTCCTGGGCCTTGATGGCGGCAAGCTCGTTAGGGGCCCGAGTCTCGAGGAATTCATGACGGTTCACATATTTTAACAATAGTAAGACTCGTCGCGACCATTCCCGTAGGGGGCAACCCAACACTTGTAATGCACCGATTAGCTGCATCACTATTGTGTGCGCCCCTCGGTATGTGAGGGAGGGGTCAACAAGTATCATCGAGCGAAGCGCCAGTAGCATTTGTTGAACCGGCACGTCTGAGGCGGCATGGCCGATTGAAGGTACCGCTGGAAGGTTAAACTCCACCGTGCTGTCCACGGCAGCCCATAGCTTTGCATCCACCACAGCCGAAGAGGAGGGAAGCACCACGGCCAAACCACTGGGGCCTCCCGCTTCAATAGGTAACCCCCGGCCGGCTATCGCCAGAGGAGCTGCCAGAGCTGCAACTGAACCACCTCGCTCAGCTATCGCGAGGGGCTGCTCCTCCCTGCTCTCGGTCGGAGGAAGGGCGGGAAGCGGGGCTGACTCAGGCACCGCTGCTGAAGGCTCGGCTGCCTCTTCCGCTAATGCCCCCTCCTCCCCGCGAATCGTAAGGCTGGCGAGCGTCTGCCCCAGGAGCCAGCCTTCCTCAGGTGTCACGAGCGGTCGGGGAGGTGGAAGAGGAACCATGAGTTTGATCCCGCTCCCTGACTGCAGGAACGACACTAAGTGCTCCACCTCCGACGCTGAAAGTAGTTGTGGCTCATCGACCTCCGCAGGGCCCGCTGCTCCCCTTCGCTTCGCAACGGCCTTGCGGGCTTTGGCGGTGCGTGCCTCGGGGAGACTCCCTTCCTCCTGAAACACGAAAATGGGATTAGCCTTATAGCGATCAAGGCGGGTTGCCCCAAGCCTCGAGGAGGCATAGGAGAGGTCCCAGAGGCCTCGTTTTACCTTGGTCACCGGAACTATTTTATCTTCCGGTGCTATCTCTCCCTCCTCCAGAGCCTCACCGGCCGTTGATACGGTCTCCGCGGCTACTTCCTGCTGCAGGACATCGAACAAGGCCGCCAGCTTCCCCAAGCCGACATCGTCGCCCCGGGCGGCTCTGCTGGCACATCCGGGATGGGCGCCTTTGTGGTTCCTGGCTGGGTTTGCTCCTGCAGGTTGACCGGGGGATAAGAGACTGAGGGCCGAAAGCTAGCCACAAAAGGGGGGCCCCATATGAACGGGCCTACACTTACAAAATCCTCGCCCGAAGCTGCCTCGTCAGAGGAGTAGTCGTAGTCTACCTTCTCGCTCGAGGAGGACTCGGCCGGGACATGCTCCTCCCTTGCCGGAGAAGGGACTTTCGCTCGGTCACCTTCAGCCTCCTCCTCGCGCGGGCTGGGAGACGGCGACGCCCCAGACTTCAGCCTCCTCCTCGTGTAGATCTGCGTCGGCTCAGGGATCTCCCGGGCCTCTATCCACTCGGGAAGGGGTGCAAGGGGAGCTGCCAAAGGAGGAAACATTCGGGTCAGACGAAAGTCCTCGGGCTTCCAACGAATAGCAAAAAGAAAACACGTTAGCCACGCCAGTGGAAGGAATTACCCTATTCGGTCTCTGCGGCTGGGAGTGGGCTCGGGATTGTCTCCCCCACAGAGGGCGCACCCCCAGGAGCAGCGGCTTCACCCACATCCGGAGCGGGAGTGGGTACCGGTTCCTCTGCAGGGACTGGAGGAAGAAACCCGCATAAAAGGCCTTGTCTCACAAGACGAGAGGGGTCAGGCGAAACAACCAGCAAAAAACCTAACCTGCGGGTTGGCTGCGCTCAGCCTGAGCAGCCACGTACGCGGCCACAAACTTCTCAGCTTCAACTATCCTCTGTTCCAATTCCTGCAGGCTGATCGTCATGCCGGGGATCCGCACGGAACGTGCCCCCTTCGCTTCAACTGAGAGAAGGGCACACACACGTCATACAGGAGCAAAGAATCTTCCCGAGGGGGGGTGATCAAGCCCCGAAAGGCGTCGGCGTCTAAAAGTCTCACCCTCGGGACGGCTCGGCTCGCCCCGGGGCGCAACGAACTTCGCAAAGGAAGGAACTGACAGAGGAGGGGAAGCTGAAGCCACCTGGAGGACCTCCGCCCTCTTCCGCTCAGCCTCCTATTGCGCAGTCACCCTGGCGGTAGCGAGCACCTTCTCCATGGGTGACTTCTCCTGAGGCTCCCCAGCAGCCCCAGGCGAATGAGTGGGAGTCGATGGTGGCTCGGACCCGACCCAGGCTTCACCTGCAGCGGGGACCGGTGAAGGTGGAGGCCCCTCCCTAGCTGATGAACATGAAAGGTACCCGGGTGTGAGCGTCCCGTGCTAAGACAAAGATAAAACCCACCCGAAGGACGATCTTGACAAGAGAAATCTCACCTATCGGCTGGCTTGGTTCGGCCTGGCCAGCCTCAAACTCCTCAAAGGATGGGATGCAAGGCGGTGAAGGAACGGTCTCTGCGGACTTGGCGGCCTCCGCCCTCCGGCACTTAGCCTCCCACCATCCAGCGGCCTGCGCCTCACCCAGGGCTTTCTTCACCGGCGACTTCGCCTGGGGCCTCATTGTGGGACGGGGCAGAGGAGTTGTGGTCGGGGCCGCCGATGCTTCCTCAAAGTATGCAGGCTTCTCCAGTTGCCAGAGGAGATTGCGATACGTCGCTAACTGGGTGCTGTCCGGATGGTCGATGACGGAAAGAAAATAAAGAGAGCTGGGAGTTAGTTATCATTCGTTCAATCCAGTCCTTTTCATGTTGCCCCTGATTTTCTTCACCCTAGTTAAGGCATTTTTATTGTTGATTATTTCATTTGTTCGCTGCTCCCTTTTAGTCTTTTAACATATTATCATTTCTGACGAAAATTCGGCAGCATCTCCTCTTGACTCCGGGCGTAAGGGAAATGCAGGGAACGCGCCCACATGGAGTGACGGAACCCAACAATAAGATGTGGATGTCCGTAGATGGTGACACCTTTAATGAGACCTCGGGACACGAGGAGGATAATGAGAGAAGGGGCACTCTCAGGCTGGCTATGGGTGGCTAGGGCAAAGGGCAAAAGAAGGTGTACCGGCCAAGGAGCCCAGGGGTGTACCGGGGAAGGGTGACCAACGGTATACCGGCTAAGAAGGCCAAAGGGTTGAGGGTGTGCCGGTGGGAAGAGGGCTAAGGGTGTACCGCTGGAGGGTAAGGCTGGGTGTGCCGCTGGGAAAAGGGCTGAGGGTGTACCGCTGGAGGGTAAGGTTGGGTGTGCCGCTAGGAAGAGGGCTAGGGGTGTACCGCTAAGGGTAAGGCTGGGTATGCCGCTGGGAAGAGGGCTAGGGGTGTACCGCTGAGGGTAAGGCTGGGTGTGCCGCTGGGAAGAGGGCTAGGGGTGTACTGCTGAGGGTAAGGCTAGGTGTGCCGCTGGGAAAAGGGTTAGGGGTGTACCGCTGAGGGTAAGGCTGGGTATGCCGCTGGGAAGAGGGCTAGGGGTGTACCGCTGAGGGTAAGGCTGGGTGTGCCACTGGGAAAAGGGTTAGGGGTGTACCGCTGAGGGTAAGGTTGGGTGTACCAGCCAAGGGCTAGAGGAGCTAGACTGAGGGCCAGCTGAATGTGGTGGAGCCAAAGGGGGAAGACAGCCTCAATGGCCCTAGCTTAGCTGGTCTCGGAGGGGGGAGGTCTCGGGCCAAGGAGAGGGGAGTGTCTCTAGATGTCCGGAGAGGGCTTGGGTTACAGAAGAGGGGAAATCATCGAGGAAAGGGTGAAGGAAGCCATCAAACACATAGGAGAACCCAAACAAATGAAGGCGGTGGCAAAAACCTCTAGAGAGAAATTTTGCTCATGAAAGATGAAGGCCATAACTGGCCATGTACATTTCAAAACACTGGGGGTGGAAGATACAAGCGATGGGAAGGGAGAGAAAGAAAAGAAGAAGGGAAGGAATGAAGGGGGTTGAGGTCGAGCCGGGACGACTACTTCCTGCTCCCCCAAGCACCCCCGCTACAGAATCTCTCTCTCTCTCCCTTACTCTCTCTTCTCTCTCAGACGGTGATGATGGAGCAACGACCGGGGAGAGCAGCAGGCACTCCTTCTCTTCTCTTCTTCTTCTTCTTCTCTTCGGGCGTCTGGTTGTCTCTTCCCTCTTGCTCGGCATTTTTTTTGTGTCTGCCTTTCTACCTCTCTATCTTTTGCCCACAGTGGAAGGGGCTTCTTTTAAACCCCAACGGCAGGGGGCTTTGGGCTCGGGGCGACGGAGGCGGGGACGTGGTTTATTAATGGGGATTTGACCCCGGTTGTCCTTTGTTGATAGGAAGTAGGGGGCGTGTCTACTTACCCATTTGACACCTTAGCCATCCCATTGCGCACCGAGGATCCATAGGGGAATGGCGTGAGATTTATTCTACCAGTCGTTGGAAGACCCGTGCCGCTGAAGGGGCTGGGTGTACCGCTGTGGAACTCCACCGACGTACCGTTGAATGGCTAGAGAGTGCGCCATTGGAGGGGCACAGGGACCGTGCCGGCGAAGACGCACGGGGGCGTGCCGGCGAAGTGGCGCCAGGGGCATGCCGGTAAAGCCCACGCTGGGCATGTCGTCGAAGAGCCCATTGAGGGCGTGCCCCTGAAGGGTCAAGGGTGCATGCCGGCGAAGGCCATAGTGGCGTGCCGGCGAAGACCCGCTGGGCATGTGTGTCAGTGAAGAACCCATGGATGGGCGTGCCGGGGAAGGAGCGTGCCGTTGAAGCACTATTGAGCGTGCCGTAGGAGGCACTAGGGAGTGTGCCGTTGAAGGCCGGCCTTGAGCCCGTTTCGTTCACAAGTTTTGGTTCATTTAATTTTTCTTTGGGGCCCATGGGTTGGGGGCTTCCCGGGGGTTGGTTTCTCTTCGCTGTCGTGACTCGGGGACGGCTCCACGACAGTGTGTTGCTCATTTGGAGAGTTTGGATGGCCCGTCCTCTCCGCAATCTAATGTGGCATAGCCCTAAGATCATATTGGATGAATTGATGAACCAAGGACTTAGACCAGCAAGTATACAAGGAAGAACATGGACTCACGCATACGACTCACTCTCACGGCGCACACGACCTCCCGATGGTGACCGAGTGATGATGATGGGGGTCCAAGGTGGAACCCAAACATTCTAAGGGACTTGGCTAGCTTAGGATGACCCCTAAGGGCCTGGGATTCCCAACTTCGTAGGAGGCCGACACATCGGGGGCGTGGGTTTGGGTGGCACTCACTCACATTCCACAGTGGGCACACTAGAAGTGGTGTGCAAGTCCGGGCTCTCGGCTCACCGTCCGACGGGCATTCAAGACAATACTAGACTAGCAAAGCGTGTAACCAGCCAAGGGTACCAGTCGCTCACCTGATCGGTGTGAAAACACTGATCCCGATCGGAGACGAGGGCGAGTGGGGAAGCGTGGGTACGCACCCGCACGCCCCGTTGGTGGGGCTTGACCTGAAAATATAATAGCTATAGCACTACACCTCTCGCAGGAGGGGGTTCTTGGGGTGGGGGTTAAGTGTTTACAATCAAAACTACCTCCACGCAGGGAGGGGCCTTCAGCCGGCCAAGCGGGTTCCTAGATCCTTAATGGCTCGACCTCCTAGCACAAAAATTGGAGGGATGTTTGGCAATACAAAGGAGAACAAAATCTTTAAAAGGATTTACCTGAGATAGTGTCTCCTTACCATCGAAAAATGTGATCTAATATTAGGGTTCGTTCGGGTCGAAGTTGGGTTTATTTATACCGGTTGAGTTAGGGTTAGTAGATTAGGTCGAAATAGAGTCCTATTTTGAGCTCTAATCAATCTCTAAGAGTCCTAGACATGCTGTAGCGACCCGGGATCCGAGTACCAGAAAGGAACCGGCGCAACTCGAACCTCAGCCCGCCACCCATGAGCCCGAAGACTCAGAAGGGCTAAAGGATAGGTGTGGTGTATATAGAACTAGAAAATAAAGCAGGACAACAGATTTAAATAACTAACTACAACAGAGTCCAGTCCAACAAAAGTACAGTATAAAGTAGTAAAACGCACCACATGCCAAGTGAACACTTGGCCCGGTGAGGTGGCAACTAAGAACCTCTACGCAACACCCTCGAACCTCGAGGAAGAACCGTCACACCTGAAAATTAGGGTGAGCCTCCTATCACTGGCTCAGTATGGATCCCGCGGAACCCCAATCGAGAAAAAAATAATGGAAAGGAAAGCTACGCTAGCTACGAAAGCAGGAAAGTAACTACTGTGGCCGACAAAACCTCGGCTCTACAGCTACTCCTACTGTACCTGAAAATATGACCCGGTCTCCCGTTGGGGGACAACCAAGTCAAGCACCCGACATCTCGATTCTACAATCGAGAGAGCACTAGACACGAACCGCCCTAGTCACGCTACCAGGAAAATGACACGACGCCTCAGTCACGGAAACCTGCCCTCACAGCAGGGCCCAAGCCGAAACTACACAGTCCGAAAACACAATCACGACCTCGCTGTTGTGAATTCCATGCCGTATAGGAAAAATCCTCAGTGACGCTCACCAGAAACCCTAGACCTCGGCTACGGAAACACTCTCGAAAATAATACCCTAAACCCCATCTCGCAGACGAGAAACGGAAACCCGGGACACGACAACTCACGTCACGTGACGGGAGCACCACCCACTAGAAGAACGACCGGATGCGTCCCGTGACGTCTTACACCGCGTCACAAATGTCTAGCTACAACGCCTCCGGCGCGAGACTCAGATACACACAGTAACCAGAAGTACCACAAACAAGGACTAGCTGAGGTCGCGCTCGTCAGCGCGGGACCGAACCTTCAGCCTCGTGTGCACACTCAGACCATATGTCCTAGGCCTGTCCTCTAGCTGGTATTTCCCCCTAAGCCCAGACTCGGCTGTACGTGAGGGCCCTACGGTAACCAGCCTACTCACCGTCTAACTCGGGTATGCCGCTCCACCACTCCCCGGTGGGTCAACACGCGCGTGCCGTAAGAAGGCTGCGTCTAGTGGAGGGTCACTGATGTGAACACAGAAAACCATGCACGCACCCATCACGAGTGACACGAAGTAACCGGTGGCTCGAGGCCACCAAAGTCTGGATAGCCCACTAGACCTATTAACCTAACGGTCCTTGAGTCACGAGACTTGGGGTCAAGACCATTGAACGTGACGGCACAACATCGTCGATCTAGCCTAGTCCCTAGGCCTAAAACTAAGGTAACACGGAACCCACGGACACCTCAAAACATGGACACGAAATCTCCGGGGTGTCTGGGACACTCACGAGATCGAAAGTCGACCACTGGGTCACAACAGGGTCGATCGGAGGACAACACAATGCTCACGCGAGCACGGAAAGCTCAACGGCCAAAACCACATGGGCAGTCACCACACAACTGCTCACGGGGATGAACGGTCTGGGGAAGACCACACAACGACAGATAAACGGAACGCCCCTAGCCGTTCAGGGAGATGAACGGCTCAGGGTAGCCCGCTCAAATGGGAATGAACGGATAGCATTTTGCCGTTCAAAGGGTTGAACGGCTCAAGACAGTCCGCTCAAAGAGCAGACCTGAAAACACTACGGGGGATGGATGGTCAAGGCCGAACCGCCCAAGGAGATGAACGGTTAGGGCCTAGCCGTTCATGCCAACCGACTAACCAGAGTCCCAGTCAAAATGGTTTTGACCAAACCGCTGACTCGAACCGACTTACTACAGTGTCGGTCAAAACGGTCTTGACCAAACTGCCTAATGCGACCGACATAAAACTGTTGACTCACAGTCAACCGAGATGACCGGAGTAGCACGGGCCGCTCACAGGGATGAATGGCTAAAAGATGGCCACTCAACACACGAAGAAGGATGAACGGCTGGAACCCGGTCGCCCAAGGGATGGATGGGCGGACCCTGCCGGGCCGCACAACCTTGTGCGGTCTATCGTGCGACCGCGCAAGCCCCAAAATTCAAAGGGGATGAACGGTCCCGAGCCAGTCGCCCATACCATGGACGGGCCCTGGTTCGACCGTTCAACCGTCACGGCGAACCAACCATGGGGTTCGTCCGATTGTGGCCTTTCCACGCCCCATTCGCGCCGACACGGAGGGGATACAATCACAATCGCACAGGGAAACCCATAGACTCAATCTGGAGCCAGATCGGCTGAGAAACGGTGAGAAACGGGCGATTTTACCAAATCGACCCAAATAAAGTATCCGTACTTCCCGGACTCCTAACGGTCAAACGGGACCACCAATCGAGACGAAATCGGTTAGTCCCATTGACACTAACCGATCACAAAATCGTCACCATTTTTTGATAAAACCTACGAAACCCACAAAAACCCCGACGAGGCTAGCCGATTCTCACATCGGAGAACGCAAAATTACGGGAAGATGGTTGAAAGAATACCTTAATACCCCGCTAGCCTTGGGGGCACCTGTCAATAGGCAGTCGCTGATCCTGTACATAGCTGCTACGGAATACTCTCTAGGGGCAATGTTGACCCAGAGCAATAAAGAAGGAAAAGAATACGCTTTGTACTACCTCAGCTAAAGATTGGTCGGGGTCGAAGCAAAATATACACCAATTGAAAAGGTTTGCCTCACACTGGTCTTCGCAGCCAAGAAAATGAGGCACTACATGCTGTCACATGAAATCAAGCTGACATCCAGGGCCGATCTGGTAAAATATATACTCTCTCAGTCGGTCCTGAAAGGACGATTGGGCAAATGGGTTGTCATTCTCATGAAGTTTGACATTTCTTATGTGTCGCAAAAGGCCATCAAAGGCCAGGCCATTGCAGATCTCTTTGCAGTACACTCAGTGCCTGAAAATTCTCCATTAATCACGGACCTCCCCGAAGATGAAACTTTAGAGGTCGGTCAGATCCAGCAAGCCACCTGGCAACTATACTTTGACGGTGCGTGGAGAACAGAAACATCCCTGAGGAGGGTAAAATCAGCTTGGCCCAAGAGCGGCCTAATAATGACTAGGCCCACAGAGGAACGAGCACAGCAAGCCCTCCTAAGGGAGCGGGCACACACACTCAGTCGATTAAGAGAAGGCCCGACCCAGGAAGGGCCTCAAATTCTACAGCGCGACCCATGCGTAGTCGCCGCTGGGGTATACTCCGACGACCGACCGTTACTCCCCATGACTTCGGCCATGATCCCGTAACGGGTGAGCACGCCCCATGAGCACTGTAAGACTCGTCCCAAGACCGGCCTGCGTCGGAGAAGCCACCCCCCAACGGGCAATTCCCACCATTGTAGTGGGAAAACGTTACTCTACTATGGGGGACCTTCCCTGCTAAGGGACGAGGTCTCCACTCCAGGACAACCCCATATAAAAGGAAAGGAAGAGGACAGAGAGAGACACGGTGGTTCATTCCGCTAAAACCCTACTCCAGAGAAGAGAGCTACCAGTCCAATGACACAGAGAGAAGAAGGAAGACTCCGGCCCACGCTCTGCAAGTCCCCTTCTGGCGACCTTACCACCTGGCGAACACTCATCGAGCGTCCACCGGGAGCGGCGAGCACTCATCCGGAAGCCACCTACGGACCCATCGCCAGCTACGGCGACCTCTCTCTCTCTCCCTCTCTGCTCCCCTCTACACTCTGCTTCTAGTTACTGACTTAAGCATCGGAGGGTTGTCCCCTGGGGTACCACCCGGGACTCCTTCTGATGCCTCTTTGGTTTCTGGTGTTTGCAGGCCTCCACGGGCGCGAGATGTCTTCCCCAACAAATAAATAGAGAAGGTGGTACGTGGCCTAGGATCCATTTTCCTGCCGCTACACTTCTCGGCGCCGTCTGTGGGAAGCAGAGCAAGAAGCCATGGCGTCCCGTGGAAGCCTTCGCAATGCCAGACACCGGGGGTGCGGATCCCACCAAGGGCCCAACTCCAGCCAGGAGTCTCAAGAAGCCTCCTCCGCTCACCCCCGATAGGAGGTCACCCAAGGCAACATCGACGAGATACGGCTACAACTCCGGGCCTTGGCAGAACTCTGCCAAGAACTCATGGAACAGTGAGCTGACCCTCACCGCGTCCTGCCCGAACAATGGGAGGACGGAGAGGGTCATGCCAGGGAGAATCTCTGCCGAGGGAGGGAGGCTTCCCACTCCTCAAAGACCCAGCAGTCCCGCAGTGTACCCGCACCAAGGGCGCGCAGCCCGCTCCACTCCAACCCAGAAATGGATCACCGGCTCTAGCATTTCGAGGAGATAGAGGACAAAGTCCATTATCTAGACGACGTCCTCCTGGCTGCGAAGAACCGTGGCCTAATCGACGATGATCTGGACTTCCATGCTCCCTTTTCCAGGGAAATAATGGAAGTCCCCATTCCACCCAAGCTTCAACTGCCGTCGTTCGCCTCCTACGATGGCACTACTGACCCGACCGACCATATGCACAGCTTCGAGTCCCACCTGGTGTTCCACCAGGCCTCAGACACGGTGAAATGCCTAGCATTCGTCATGACCCTTCGAGAGAACCCTCGGGCATGGTTCGAGTCCCTGTCGACTAGGACCATCTCCTCCTTTCAGCGGCTTAAGAAGCTGTTTAAGGAGAACTTTGTCGGTTGCCGAAAGGTATCCAAGTCAGTGGTCACCCTGATTGCCCTTAAGTAGGGCAAGGAGGAAACGTTGTGGGATTTCATCTCCTGCTTCCGTGCGGAGGCACTGCGGATCCCACACCTCGACATTAGCATCGCCACCACGGCCCTTAGCCAGGGGACACGTGATCACATCCTCTGGCACGCCCTCGGGGTCGAGGCCCCGATGACCCTTCCCGATCTCCTCGCCCTGGCACAAAAGCATGCGCACTGCGAGGAGAACACAGTGGCCCTGGGTCACACGACTGGAACTGAGAGATCTGATCGTAAGAGATCTACAGATCCTCCCCGAGAGGGTCGCAGCAAGCGCGAGCGACGCGACGGAGACCTCCACGATCGCTCTGAGAGGGGAAGAGGCGCTTACCGCCACTACATGCCTCTGACATCTCCTCCTAATTAGATCCTGATGGAGATCCGGGAGGAACCATTCCATAAATGGCCTCCCCGGATGAAGTCGGACCCGACCACGAGGAACAAGAAGAAATACTGCCGCTACCATCGCGACCACGGCCATGACACCATCGACTGCATCAATGATGCGGGACGAGACACGGACACGGCAAGCTCGCGATCGTCCCTTAACGAGGGAAGCGTCGGACGTGCACGGTTGAATATTGCACTCCAAATAAAATCAAACAAGCACACATGGCATACAAATAAAACCCCAATAAATATGACAAATACGAAGGCTCAAGGGGGGGGCTCCAGACTGTCTCCGAGCCAAAGGGACGTGGTCGTGGCTCGCGTGGTGCTCCGTGTGTGGTATCGACGGCCCTCTAAACCGGGCCGCTCATGTGCTCGGGTGTCCGCACCATCCCCCATGACATTCACATAATAGGCGATGTGCTCCCTAGGAGATCCTTGCCCATTGAACTTTTCAAACTTCGGTAGCTTGGTGATGCCAGCCGGTAGCTTCCTCGTGGCATAATGAGCTGGATAGGGGACTCGGTAGACGTCAAATGGCGTCTGATCCCCGTTGCCCCTTTCTGCTAACTTCATATCTATCATTTGTTCCAGCATCAGCCAACTGACTGCTACTGGGACGACCGGGCTTGGATAGAAGTGGGCGGGCTACACAGCCGGGGTGGTCAGCACAGTTGCCTGAGGGGCCATGGGGGACCCCTGGGGAGGTGAGATCTGTGACAGGACTAGTGCCGGGTACTGTACTTGTTGTGGGGGCATGCCCGCCAGGAAGCTGGGGGTTAGTGGGAATGCTGCAGCTTGCGGAGTTGCTTCAGAAGACTGCTCGTTGCCCCCGGGCGCTTCCAGTAAAACCTCGGTCTGTCTGGACGTCGAGGGCTGGGCATTCCTTTCGTTGAGTTGTTTCTTCAGCAATTTAATCTCCCACTGATATTATTATATCATGTATAGCATAGCGGGGTCGGTTGTAGAGGGAGTGGGCCTGCCCCCTATCTCTTCGGCTGGGGCGTCCTCAAATGATGTGGAGGGTCCGCCACTCGTGCCTCCGGTAGTGATAACATTGGCTACCAAGGCCGTGGGAGGTTCTTCAGAGGAGGTCGCCTCGATGCCTGCCTACGTCACCTCACTCGTCACTCTTCTTCTCCTGGTGAGGGGTGCGGGCCTGGCGGCGAGCCTGGCCACTTCTTCGGGGTCGGTAGGTAAAGCCCCGTACCGACTAGAGAGTCCTGCCATATTGCAAGTGAAAACTCTCCAGTCTCTGTTTCTTCTCGCCATCCTCCTTGATGGCTTACTCGTGAACACCAGTGTGTCGAAGACCGACCGTCGGGGCGACGCTTCCTCCCGTACAGGGGACTGGCATCGTTCCTCCAACCGGTTCCTTGATTCTGCGCTGGGCGCAGGTTGGGTTTCTTCTTCCTCTCGGAAGGTGGAGGCCACCACCCCCAGCAGTCGCTGACGACCCATAGGGGTGCTACCCGAGCCTCTGAGGTAATTTCTCATGGCCTGCTCGATCCCTTCCCACTCCTGGTCGGGGAGAGTGGCCGGTGGTTGTGTGTCGGTGGCGACAGCAGGATAGGTGTAAGTCGCAAACGCCGGGCGGTCAACATGGCGATGGCGCTTGTGACGTTGGCGGTGAGCATTTTCGGGCAACGCTGGCGCAGCAGCTGCCGGTTGGTGGGTCGTGGCCGTCACCTCGACCCTTTCATCTCTTCGCCCCCTTATGTGGCGGGCGCAACTAGGCCCCGCCTGGGCTGGTGCCGTGGGTTGGCCTTCCCTGGGAACCTAAGCTTATTTCAGATTTGCCAGCTTATGAGCCAGCGTGTCTCTTAGCGCTGCGGCCGGAATGGCGGGTGCCATCTTTCCTCTCATCTTCTCCAGTCCCTAGAAGGAGTTGCAGACTGGAATGGCTGGCACGAGACGGTCCAGGATCACTTCAGACCTCTGTCCATTCAAATGGACTCGGATGGTTCCGATAGTCGTGGACTTGCCGGAGCGAGAGACTCAGCGCCCCGTAGCAGCGCCAGTAGTGTTCCTTCGGAGCCTCCTCCGATGGGATGCCGACCCTTGGTGCGATGGGCTGGCAGTCTGGTGCACATGGTGCACATGGCAGCCCAGCATCCTCGGTAGGACGTTGTTGTTGTTCTCGGCCATAGCTCGACTGGCGGCAGCTTCAGTGACTCCGTGGGTGGGACTGTTGGGCTCAGGCTCGTCGGACGCCTCCGCATCCAGGATGTTAACGAAGGCTACCCCCAGGAAGTTAGAGAAGCCCACGACCAGAGGGAAGCTCCCGAAGCAGAGTGGGACGACGAGATAGCCTTCCCGGATGTGGCTCTTCACGACTTGGGGGCCAAAGGAGACCGCCATTCTCGCAGTCAAAATGTGATTTTCCTGCATTTGCATAGATGAAATAATCAATACTACAAGAAGGGGGCCGCAGAGCCCCTAATTTCGGCAAAGAGATGAAGGGTGGATAGGTCCCACCGAGCGTGCCAGACTTGTGGACGCACTTTCGAACGATTCGATTTATTCGGCTGATTGAGTGCGTGGGCGTGCCGGTCACCGAGGTGATGATTTGTTCAGGTTTCACGGAAACCCATGGTGCACTCGATCTGACTTCGTCAGGTGATTGTGTAATTCGGGTCGGGACCAAATTCCGTCGTGCCATAAAGGCCACGACGTCATTTACATCCCCCACACGAGGGAACACCCTTGATTAATTACCAGAATTAGGGGCCCTGCGGCCGAAAGAAATAATACTGACTGCGAGGGAAGGAGGCAGGAGTAAATCACACAAAAGTCTATGCTGGGACACAGACAATCGGACACGTCGGTCATTCATTGACCCTTTCATATTCGGGCGGGAGTCCGTGGCAAAAATGTGGTGAAAACCGAGATAAGTCCGTCTAAATATCTGCCGAGTGCACGGTAATTTCAATAGCGACCCGAAAGGGGTCCAGTTCGACAAACAGGTCTGGCTTAGTCGGAATGTCAACCCAAGGTAGGGCCGACTCATGGAATGGCCTAATATAAATGTGCACAGCCTTTGCTACAGTGTGTGCTCGGACCTTATATGGGGACGTTCATTGCCTTTGCTATAGTGTATGCACAGACCTTAATACACAAAGAGTAAAACGTGCAAGGACTTTATTTGAAGAACGTGCACAGACTTGTCTGTGCACGGACATGCACGGACTTGACATAAAGGTGCTTTATTTCGGGAGAAACGTGCATGGACTTGTATGTGCAGGGACTTAATTTTCCTTCCAACAGAAAGTGTGCTCGGACTTGGTTGGAAGAAACATGCACGGACTCTTGTGTGCACAGATTTATGTTTGAGCCTAAGATGAATATGCATGGACTTCAGGAAACATGCACTGTTCATGCACAGACGTGATAAGATGTGCACGGATTTATGTTTGAGCCTAAGACGAATATGCATGGACTTTAGGAAACGTGCACAGACTTAAGAAAATGTGCACGGACTTCGAAAGTGCATGGACTTAGACTTTATGCCAAAACATGCACAGACTTATCTATGCATGGACTTTGTTGCCCAACAGACATGCACTGTTCATGCACAGACTTGATAAAATGTGCACGGACTTGGAAAGTGCATGGACTTAGACATCATGCCAAAACATGCACGGACTTATCTATGCATGGACTTTGTTGCCCAACAGACATGCACTGTTCATGCACGGACTTGAACATGCTCGGACTTGGTTTAGTAAAATGTAGACAGGCACTATTCATGCACGAACTCAATGACATGCACGGAATCATATGACTTGAACATGCTCGGACTTAGTTTACTATTCATGCACGGACTCAATGACATGCACGGACTCATATGACTTGAACATGCTCGGACTTAGACAAAACTTGCACGGACGTGCGCGGACTTCATGCACGGTAGACCGAACATGCTCGGACTCGGTATGAACAAAAAGTGCAAAGTCTGAACATTGTGCACGGACTTGAGAGATGCAAGGACTTAGAAAGAACAATGAGCACGGACTTGGACAGAATGGTCAGAACAATGTGCACGGGCTTAGTTTTCGACAAAGCCAAAACATGCTCGGACCATGCTCAGACTAATGTTTTTGACAAAGCCAAACATGCTCAGACTTTGTTGAAACAATGTGCATGGACTTTCGTGACACCAAAGGAAACAAGCATGGACTTTATTTGAGCAAAACGTGCACGGACTCAATGAAATGTAAAATGTGCATGGACTTTGACGTGCACAGACTTGGTATGAACAAAATAAACCTGCATGGACTTGATAAAATATGCATGAACTTAGAAACTGAAAGTTGAACAACATGCACGGTGACGTGACACAACCTCGAACCTATCTTGCAAGCACAATTCGCACCGTGAACTGGCCGATATCGGCCGCCAACTCACCCAGCACTCACCCCAAACCCGTGGGTAACTCGACGATGTCGAGTGGAGGATGTGAGGACTGGTACCTTGCTGGTAGAGGGCCAGCAAAGCCAGAGGGTCTCCCAAAGGGGTATCACGAGTCCTATCCTAGTGGCCGACCCGATGCTGAGGGCACGGGCAACACTCACTCCCACAGTGTCACTCGAAGTCCGGGACTTGCGAGATCGGGCACTCTCTCTCTCCGGCCAGCGTAGCTATGAGCTAATATGGAATGAAAAGTACTATAAATAAAGTAAGGGAGAGAGCACTTACTCGACCGGTTTGAAGAAACTGGTCCCGCTCGGAGACATGGGCGCTCAGGGAAGCGTGGGGCTTACCCACGCCGGGGCGAGGATGCTTCGACCTGTTCAAGCAATTCCAATACTACGCCTCATACAGGAGGGGGATCTTGGGGTGGGGGTTAAGTGAATTACAACCAAAACTACCTCCGCGCATGGAGGGGCCTTCAGCCGGCCAAGTGGGGAGGGGAAAGATGAAGAATAGAGCTTCACACGATGACGCGGTCGATTCTGTCCCTTCTCTAGAATAGGGTATAGACTATCGATGCAGGAATTCTTTCGGATGCTCCCGAACTCCTTTGCCAACAAGAATAGTGCCAAAATTTCGTGGATTGGTCCAGGAGGATGCAGGAATTTTGGCAGGAGCTGGGAAAGTCGTTGCCGGTCGCGGTGAAGCTGGAATCAGAGACTCTGTTCTCTGGCTTGGGCCTTCTCAGCACTACAGCGTCTGGAAGATGACACCACCACGACAGTCCTGAACTCCAAATTACGCACGGTCAGTGGAGTTGGAACCTTCTACGAGCTGCCTTCGAGGTGAGACCCACGGGGGTGCCAGCTGATGTCAGAGCAGACCGCAGCAATCTGAACACTGACAGGGTGTTAGTTCTATCCCAGGGTGGACAGAACTGCGCACTCTGAGGAGGAAAAGGAGAAGAAATCGCTCCGGTGGCCGAACGGAGCTCCACTTCTTAGAGGAGGAAGAAGACTCATCGTAGAAGGCCTCAGCCAACCCCCGTCTTTAGATCTTCAGGCGACTGGTCGTGGCAGCTTCTGCAAATGACCTTAGGTTGCTGACTGGACCTCTTCTGCGCAGTCAGAGTAGATCGCTTCCCCCGAACAGCCACGAAGTCAGAAGAGGATGAGACAATCGCCGATGCGAAGAAGACTCAGAGACGCTTCTGCTGGTACCTCTTGGGCCTTCAGGAACACAGGGATGAAGATGCAGTGACTTCTGAGAGTTACTGGTCTTCTGGATTGCAACAGGCAGACTGTATGCTCCCCTCAATAGTACAAGAAAAGGATGGGAACGGGGGTTAGTGGTGGAGGGAGGGGATGGAGTGGCTAGAAGGTGTTGTAGAGGAGGTGTGGAGGGGGCTGGAACAATGGTGGAACCCACATGGGCCCAAAGCATAGGTGGACCAATGGGGAAGAGGTGAGGTGGCTCCTGGGACCCCCAATGGTTATTTTGCAAACAAACCCAAAGACTTCTAGGGAATGACACTTTGGCTACTAAAGCCCTATAATTACACACCTATTTATGCAAGGACATAAGTAAAAATAAAAGTACATAAATGCAAAAATAAAAATTAATGTTTCACACATAAATCTCAAGGCTCAGGCAGGGAGCCCATGCTATCGCCCAACCATAAAGAGGCCGGAGTCGCTCGAGTCGTGATGCGGGTCTGATAACGGCGACTGGCTCTCGTGTCCTCACCAAGAAGGGGATGGCAAAGGTGGTGGAGATGGTGGAGGTAATGGAGGCATTGGTAGTGGAGACGGAGATGGTGGGGATGAAGAGGGAGGTGGAGAGGATGGTGATGTAGGCAATGGGGGTAACGTTGGTGGTGGAGATGGCGGAGAGGGTGAAGAGGAAGTTGAAGGCCGTGGGGCCCAACGTCGGTGTATTGACACAACACATCGCGCGGTGTTGGGAGTGGAAGTAGTGGTGGTAACGGGAGTAGAAGGCTGAGCAGAGTCTTGAGCTTGCGAAGGTGATGGAGATGGGGTAAGAGATGGAGATGGAGATTTCGTAGGTAATGGGGATGGAGATGGCATAGGTAATGGGGTAGGCGAGGTAGTAGGTGATGGAGCGGGTGCAATGCTAGATGAAGAATCACAGGGGTGCACCTGGTCTTGCAGTGATGGAGACGGCTGCTTGGGTGGCGCTTCTTACTGCTGCTTGTTGCGAAGATCTAAAATGACATCATGAATAGTGGCCCAATCAATCCTTTTCTGATCTTCCAAGCCATAAACAAACTCCTGAAACTCGGGACAATCCTTGACCAAATGCCCCTACTAGCGATGATAATCACAGAACTGAAGCATATTCTCCACCGCTGGTCGGCAAGGCACAACCGGAGGAAGTGGCAATGCATGGGTGGCCATCAAAGCCTTAAAAGTCTCCGTGAAACACTCCGGCAATGAGGGACGAGGAGGAGCCTGCTTCGGGCAAGGTAGATTCCGAGGGATATGGTATGGAGATGGTTGTGGTGGTTGTGTAGGCAAGAGTGCTTGGCTAGTGGTGGAGGGACTAGGCAATGGTGCAGCAGCGGGAATATAGTGGATGGCATCTACCTGCTCGGGGTGTGGAATTCCCCTGACTGGAGGTAGAGACGGAGATGGTTTTGTAGACAAGGTAGGATGACTCATGGAAGGTTGATATGTGGAGGTTTGATATGTGGAGGTGGATGTGGCGTAAGGCTGACTCATGGAGGGCTGACTCATGGGAGCATAGGGTTGGCTTGTGGAGGGTGAAGGTTGATATCTAGAGGTGGAGGTAGATGTAGATGGTGGGGTGCGTAAAGATGTGCAAGGTGGATAAGACTCGGGGTCAAGGGAATCTTGGATTTGTTGGCGAATGAAGCAGGCTCGACTATATAATTATTGCCAGGAGGTAATATCATTAAGGGCCAAGATGAACCGATACTTGGGCGTTGCGTTAGATATTAGCATCTTGATCAACTCATGCTCCGGAATGTGCCCCGGGACTTGTGCGGCAAGGTGGCGCTAGCGGTCAGCAAAGGTCGAGAACTTCTCGTCGGACTTCATCATTTCGTGGGCCAAATCCACCATAGAATATCTGGGCCCAACCTGGCTCTGAAATTGCTGAATGAATCTCTCTTGCACGGCTTGAAAATTCACAATCTATTCTTGCGGTAAGGAGAAGAACCAATCCCAAGTCAGGCCTTCCAGTGACAGACCGAATAGATAAGCCATCAAGCGTTGGTCGTGTCAAAACTGGGCCGACTCATAGAGGAACTCCTTTTAGTGTACATAAGGGTCACCGACTCCACCATAATGGTGATATGCGGGAATTTGTGAAGGTGGCGGAAGCTGGATATTTTGAAATACAAACGGCATGCTTAAGGAGGGTTTGGGATCAATTCGATATTGAAGTTCATCAAGTTGGCATTGGGCTTGGGCAATCATCTCCTGGGTAGGGAGAGATCGAGAGGAATATGGGCCAACTTGAGCAAGAGAATGTGAATTTAGATCAAAATGATGATAATGGGCTGGATGAGAGGATCTGGGCTGAGAAGAAGAGAAGCCCGTTCTGGGAGTGGAAGGATATGTGGGCCTAGAAGAAGCATAAGCATAAGGATCAACTGGGCCACCAGCAACATAAGGAGAAGAAGAATGAGACCCATTGGAATGAAATTGGCCATTAGAAATTGGGCCAGTAGCATAAGAAGGAGAAGGCATGTTAAGAGAATGAGGCCCATGAAGATGATCTATAATGAGGCGTTGGGCTTGGGGTGGGTCCATTTAGCAAACAAGACATGATAGATGGGCCATGAGATTAGCATGTTCCTCGGATGGATCAGAGGGACTATGGGAAGATGGGCCTACGTGGGAAGAAGATTCCACATGGAAATAAGAAGAAGATTAGAAAGAAGAAGGATACAGGGGATGATGATTCTCCATGAGGGCAAAATGGAGACTTAATACAAGAATATCAAGGGAAATACAGGTGGGGAAGCGAGGGCTTAATGGGCTTGAGAATAACTAGGGTTGACCCACTAATGTAAAGACCAAGGGAGAATGGACCTATGACAATGGGGCTGGACAATGGACACACAAAATGGGTAATCTAAATGGGCCTAACAACAAGAAGACATGTGGATGCAACACAAAACATGCACATACTACGAGGCACCAATGGCAGCACAAGAAACTACCGACAGACTCAGGATAAGGCAACTAGATCTGAAACTAGAGAACTCTGTCCAGTTAAGACTGGGGAGGAAAGTTAACACATTTCAGAAAACTCTACTTGATTAAGATGGGGAGGAAGATTGAATGTATTCAGGGTTGGCCCTGAGACTTAGAGAACTCTAGCTGGTTAAGACGAGAGAAGAAGATTGAATGCACTCAGGGTGGGCCCCGGGGCTTAATCAACCCAGTTAAGACTTGAGGGGTGGGGAGCTAACGCACTTCGGGGTTGGCCTTAAGGCTTGGAGAACTATACTCGGTTAAGATCGGGGAGGAAGATTGAATGCATTTAGGGTCAGCCCTGAGACTTAGAGAACTCTACTCAGTTAAAATCATGGAGGAAAATTAAATGCACTCAGGGATGGCCTTGAAACTTAGAGAACTCTAGCCAGTTAAGACCGAACGGGAAAGTCAAATGCACTTAGGGTCAGCTCTAAGGCTTAGAGAACTCTACCCGATTGATACCAAAGAGAAAAATTATATGCACTCAGGGTCACCCCTAAGACTTAGAGAACTCTACCTTATTAAGACCCGTGGGGAAGATTGAATGGGCTCTGGGTCGGCCCGGTTAAGACTGTGGTGGGAAGCTAATGCACTTCAGGGTCAGCCCCTAAGGGTTGGAGAACTCTACCCGGTTAAAATTGGGAAGGAAGATTGAATGTGCTCAGGGCCAATCCTCAGGCTTAGAAAACTCTATGCGGTTTAATGCACTCAGGGTCAGCCCTAAGGTTTAGAGAAGTCTACCTGCCTGATTAAGACTGGGGACGGATGCTAACGTGTTGTAACGTTTGAACGTTACAAATGTTTATGGCCATCAAATCTGAAACGTAAACGGAGATCAAGGGGCGGTTTTTGGTTTGGGGCGGAGGGAATGGGATGAATGCCCTATAAATAGATGGGAAATCCCCATCGGAAGAACACAAGAGGAAGTGAGGAGATCTCATCGCCGGAGCCCCAAATCGCAGTCCTCAAACCATTCCTTCAGTGGTATCAGAGCAGGTTCTTCACGCTCGCACCGCTGCCCCGTGCCGCTGCCGTGCCCCGCTGCCGTGCTCTGCTCTGCTCGCCCCGTGCGTCTGCCCATCGCGCACGCGCCGATCGTCCGACGCAGCTCCGCACGTAGCCGTCCACTGTCACGGTCACCGCCGGAACCTTGCCGCCTGCTGCGCCCCGCTGTCTCCACGCCTCCGAAGAAACCTCACCGCTGGAACCTCGCCGCCGTGCTTCTTTACCGGTACACCACGTCCTCTGCACCTGGTGGCGTTTCTGCTACAACGAAGAGGTAAGGGCTTTGTTTCTTTTGTCAAAGAGGAAGAAGCGTACTGTTAATAAAAGGTGACAAGGACAGCTGCTGTACGAGATCCCCAAGATACATAAAACTAAAATTTTTAATATTTAGTGCCGTGCAGATAACTGTTATACCTAAACTTAAGGTGATATGAACTTATATACCCATAGAATCTGCTAATGCTGTGCACGTAACTATTTCTATTTTTTTTACCTCGTCGTATTATTTTGTTAGCAGTTAATTGTGTAACTTAGATTTGAGATTTTATCCCTGTCAATCCCCATCTGTTAACCCCCGAGCATCTAATCAGTTTACACCCTGTATTGCAAGTTTAGATTTTGAAGTTTTGAACAGGTAACGTATTAACTACTGTGTTAATTTAAGCATTCATACCTTTGTTAGGTGATTAGCATATTATATAAAGTTCTAAATCTAGTCCAAAGGAAACATAATTCTTTGCTACTGGATATTTCCCTGTTTTGATTAAATGTAGTGACAATTTGTTGACAACAGTAAACATTTTAGCTAGTATTTTCTAATATTGTATAATCCATATTACAGCTTACTAGTTAATTGATTTTTGTATTAGTTTTATATCCCTGTTAGGCATATTGTTTTAGTTAATCATTAATTTACATGTGATTATCTTTTATTGCTTGTTTAGATTTATTTAGAGTTTATATCTTGCTCACTAATTTAAACAAGATTGAACAAAAATTCGTCAACCACTCACAAAAATATGCTGAAATTAATCAAGAGAAACATTGAATTTATTTTTCTCATCATGCTTATTTTGAAAATGTTGACCAAATCAAATTATTTATTTCTCAGAATTATTCTAGTCCTAATGGCCAGTAAGCTCATTGCTGCGGAATTGGCAAAACTAGACAAATTGAATGGAACCAACTTTGATATGTGGCACCGGAAGATAAGATACGGACTTATCCATGACAACATTGAATATGTCATCGATACCAATGTCCCAGAACTTAGTGACAATTCCACTGAAGTGGAAAAGAAAAGGAGGGACCAATGGTTATCGGATGATAAGAAAGCTAGAACTTTTATGCTCCTGTTCATGGAGGACAACTTAATAAAGTTTTTCGAAACTTATAAGACGTCCAATGAACTATGGAATGCTATTAAGGAGAAGTATGACACCAAGACAGAGGTGAATACTCAACTCCTGTTGCATCGTTACAACACATGTAAGATGCAGGAAAGTGATAGTGTGATTGAGCATGTAAATAGAATGATTGTCATGGCTAAGGACCTATCTACTGCTGGAACTGAAATTCCAGAGAAAATGCAAGTGGCAACTATACTAAATAGTCTGCCATCTTCGCTTGATATGGCAGCCACAACATTGAGAATGAGTGGTTCCACTTTAACTGTCACGGACTTGCCAGTTAGACTAGCAATTGAGCAGGACATATTGGCTAGGAGAAAAGGACTAGAAGCGAACCTAGAAGAGGCCAACGCTGTAAACCGGAAGCCCTTTGTCCAGAGTCATGCCCATGGACCGAAGAAGCCACAGTTCCTCCGGTCTTGCCTTTCTGACAAGTGTCAGAAGGTCTGAGGAAGGTGTTCCTCAGGGTCAAGCTGTGAGATAGCGTTTGTTCACAGACTAAGTCTGTCATTCTTCATTGGTTTGGAAGGAAGCCTTACTCTGGTTGGGTAAGGGGTGGATGTAGATTGCAAGCTTGCAGTCGAACCACCTTAAAAACTGCTTGCATTGCCTGTGGTTTGCTGCTTCTCTCTCGATCCTCCCTTTTATTTGTGCACTTTGATTGCTCGTTTGAGTGCTTCTTAGGCGATCTATTGAGGTTTCATCGTTTCAGATCAATCCGTCTAAGTCTTTGATCTGTCCCGTTAAGAGAAACTCGAAAAAGGGGTGATCTATTCAACCCCTCCCCTTCTAGATCACCGTCTATGCTCTCTCATCACTTCTTCCCCCCTGGAGGAGGGTGAGCTCTCCCGTGACACAGTCGGGGTTGTAGGGGGCAAGCCCACTACCATAGTTTCGACTGGGGGCGACGAGGAGATCATCGACATTGAGGGGGTTTCCGAAGGGGCGCCCCTGTTGGTGAGTTTCTTGTCTGAAACCCCAAGCCGACAAGTTGTCTTCATATGAGGCTGGATTGGGCAGTGACTTGGCTTGATCCACTGATCTGTAGGTGCCACTGGTTTGCCCGTGTCTGGGAGCTCATCGGAAGCCTCGTCTAGCTCTTCGAGTAGCGAAAGCGTGGCGATGGAGACAGAAGATAGCTCGAGCTCGAGCTCTTCCACTTCTGAGGCTTCTTCCGTCAGGGAAGCGGAGATGGAGGCAGCTTTGGAAGGTGTGCAGTGGTTCTCCCATTCCTATCTAGCCCTTATTTAAGTTTTATCATCGGATGTTGATACTATTATGTTGTGAACAGGGCTAGAGTCTGGGGAGGAGAACGTGCCGGCTCCTGGAGAGAGCAGCCGGGAGGAGCCTTCCCCCTCGCCGATGGCCACTGAGGATGACCGGATTGCGGGGGAGCCCTTGCCCTCTTTGACCCCAGCGGGCGAGGTTGTAGATGTGGAGGAGAGGTTGCCCTCACTGACCCCTGTCGACGAGGCTATAGGCATGGCGGGAGCCACACTGGGTAAGGGCTATGACTTTTATCTGGTTTTCCACCTTGTCTTGTCAAAGAAAATTTTGGATGTTGCTTATTTCCCTTTATGCTTGGTGGGATTGTGCAGGCTCTACTGGTGTGCTAGCTGAGATAGGCCACTCTTCCCTGGACCTGGGGGTCGAGTGGCCTACGCGTCCTTCCCCGCCAGAGTCACTACAGGATGCGAGCGCGGGCTCACTCCAATGAGCCCGAGGCTACCTACAAGGTGACCCCCTACCTTCTCCAGCGGAGCTTAGGCAGCAATTGAGGGAGTGTACCTAGGGCTACCATAGCCTTGGCTTTTCGCGTGAGCTTTGGATGTCTAGTTTGGCCGGGATCTGGGCAGAGTACCTGTGACTTCTGGAAGCCCACAAGCAGAGGGCTCGGTGGCTAGCGGCCATCTGAGAGACACAGGAGCAGTGGGCCCAGCTTACGTTAGCCGTGGCCGAGCAGAGGGGACACGCCGATGTGGCCATGTCATTTTCCCGAGACCACGCTGTGCGGCTGGGCGAGGTAGAGAGTAGGGCTGAGGCCTTGCAGAAGGCCTTGGAGGAGCAGTTGTGAGCCGTGGACCTCGCTAGAGCTGAGTGGTGGGCTGTCGAGACCATGGTCGAGGCTAGCATACAGCTTGTGTCGACCTTGGAGGTGGAGCTTGTAGCTGCTGAGTCTCACATGGCGGCACTGGAAGGGAGCGAGCCTAGGATTTGATTATATCGCCCCTTTTTCTTCTTTTTTGTGCCATCCAGAATGTATGTCTTTTGCTACCCCAAGGGCATGTCTTGGGCTCCTTTTCACAGAGTATGAATGACAAACTCTGGATTTTGGTGTTGTTATCTACTGAGTTGTCCCACTTCCCCTTTTACGGAATAGAGTTGGGTGCATAGACCAATGACCACTTTACTGTAAGTCGTGCTTGGTTCTTTTATTGCATACTGGTGTAAGGGACAAAGGACTGGGCTTTCCTAATTTTGGGCATTGAAACTGGGGGCTGGGTATGGGGAATGGTGTAATTGGATATTGAATACTGGGAGCTGAGTGTTGAGTACTGGGAGATGGGGAGAATGATTGAGTATTGGGGATCAGTCCCTTGAAGGGTGAAAGCCCATGTTGTGTGAGGTCGGCGTAGACCCATGGGGATGTGGTGGTCTACGCAGTTAGGGTCACAGAGGCGATTCTGGAGTGTGTCGGTTGTATCCTAACGACAGGGCACTTATTGACGAGCGTCATGTTGTTAGCCGAAAATATGATTCAAATTATCTTGAGAAACTGGGGCCAGGCTAGCCGAATGGCCTCAGGAGGTATAGTGCCTAAGAATTAAGATTAGAGTAAGGACTGGAGATTATAGCCGGGTCTGGGGCTAAGACAAGCATTAGAACTGGAATTGCAACTAGAGCTGGGGACTGGAACTGGGACTAGATGGCTAGCCTATGAAGGCATTGCGGCCAACGAGCTGGATCTGGGAATCGGAGTTGGAGCTGGGTGGCTGGCCTGTAGAGGCGTTATAGCCGGTGCTGGAACTGGAAACTGGGATCGGAATTGGGTGACTCGCCTATAGAGGTGTTGTTGCCGATGCTGGGATTAGGAGCTGGGACTGGAGCTGAGCGGCTGGCCTGTATAGGCGTTGTAGCCGATACTGGGACTAGGAGTTGGGACTGGAGCTGAGCGGCTGGCCTGTAGAGGTTTGTAGCTGAGATGCTGGGACTAGGAGCTAGGACTGGAGCTGAGCGACTGGCCTGTAGAGGCGTTGTAGCCGAGATGCTGGAACTGGAGACTGGTATGGCCAACTCGCGAGGGAGTGGTAGCCACTATTGTTGTGGAGCGATGCTACGATCGTCGTCGGTGAGATGTTAAGGTTGACGGTGTTCATCAGTGAGGGGTAGAGGAAGAGAGAGTTTTTTTTCTTTTTACCAGCTCTGCTGCCCTTTTGAGTTTTCGCCAGAGCTGGCCCCCTTTTACTTTTTTCGGTGCGCCCTTGTGAGTTTTCACACTGAGGGGTTACCCGATTTTACCTGAGGCATCCTTGCGGGTTTTCACCTCAGCTAGGTTAGTGGCAATTTTTACCCTCAGTGATCCCATGGAGGGAATCGCCTGAGGCCACGGGGTATCTCTATTTTTAACCCCATTGTGTCATTTTTTTTTGAATCTGAGAGTCACCGTCCTTTAGCACACTGCTACTAGGGGACGTAGCCCGAGACTGGGAAATGTAGAGGACCATGATGGGGTAGGTGCGATGGATTCAGAGCGGGGTGAATGAATCCCTCTCTAAAAACCTTGATCGATTTAAAAATTATCTGTCAAAAATGCGAAAGCAGAATGAACAAGTCCCTAGAATAAACTAGATGCTCTCTACAATTGATGAGTGGATGACAGATAAACAAATTATCTGAACTCTACGTATTAGACTGATGAATAGACCCAAAATCACCCAACTCGCATGAGACCAAGGGCAAACATGCAGAGTGCAATTGAAACGCTTGCTAGATTGGAAGGGGAGGTTGTTCGGACCTAAGCATTCATCTAGCGAATCTGATAAGACAATCAAACCATAATGCACAAGCAATTTTAGGTGGTTCGGTCCTCCAGACCTACGTCCACCCCACACTCAAACCCGAGTGTGGCTTCACTGCTGTGCCTCACAACTTGCGTCCGCTGGGCACCACAGCTTGCCTACAAATCGCTGAGCATCACAGCTTACTTCCGCTAGGTAATACAGCTTAGCCATCCACTGACTCACAGCTTGAACCGCTGGGGATTACAGCTTGACCCATCCAGAGGAATCCACCTCTGTGCGCTGAGTCTCACAGCTTGCTCCACTGACAAATAGCTCGAAAAAAAGATCAAATGAAAGAAAAGTAAAAAGAGGAAGAACAAAACCAAAGTACGAATGTAGCTACACAGTGAGCAGTCTCAGCTCTGGTTTTGAACCAGGTGGCGGATGTATGAAAACATTCAATCTCTTCTCTTGACACACTCTCAAGAATGCTCTTCTCTCTGAGCTCTCTGTTCTTCTCTATCTTCTATATTCAGTCTCTCGACTCCAGTTATTAGTCTTTTTGTCACTGTCTTCTAGTCTCTCTCTCACTTCACAGCTCAGATCTACTCTGTCCAGCTCCACGACTTCCTGTCTCACTCTTTCTCTGTATGTATATCTTCAGAAAGATCTTTTGCATATATATATATACTTAGCAGACCGAAAGATCCATCTTCACGATTCCCGCCTAGTGACCTATCCAGATTTAGAGAAGGAAGAGCCACGTGGCTTCATCTATGAACAGTTCTCCTATCATTTGAACAAACACTTAGTTATAATTGAAGCAGGTTATCTATGTTCACTATATATGGACTTTGTAGTTCAAGATGGAAAACATGCACAAACTAACTCAGCGAAAGTGTATGGACTTGAGAGTATGCATGTGAGTGATACTATTCAGCTTTAAGGAAAGAAAGGCATGAACTTCAGAAGGTTCAAGACAAACATGCAAGGAGTTAGTGAATGAGTGCAATTAGATCTGCTCAGGTTGAAGGAGACAAGCACAGACTTAGACAAAAGACTGTGCACGGTCATAAGTTGTAGACAACGTGAACAGACTTGAATAAGACATCGTGCAAGGACTTGGTTAATGAAAAATGCACGGGCTTTATCGAAGGGATGTGCATGGACTTTATTCTGAGAGGAAACGTGCACGGACTTCAGTTAAAAATGTGCACAGACTTCATTTAAGGAAACATGCACGGACTTATTGTAGTGGAGCAAACAAGCACGGACATGGATAGAGCAATGTGTACGGACTTGTTTAGAACAAGGTGCACGGACTTGCTCACAAGAAAGCGTGCACGGACTTGGAAGAACCAATGTGCACGGACTTTGAAACAATGAGACATGCACGGACTTGGGAAGACAATGTGTATGGACTTTAACAAAATGTGCACGGACTTGCCCAACACAGAAACGTGCATGTGCTTAAGAAACCTGTATGGACTTTAACAAAGACATGCATGGACTTGCACATGGCACAGGCACTATTCATGCATGGACTTTATAATGCACAGGGAGAAAACCTGCACGGACTTATGAGTATGCCAGTCGGTGGAATGTGCACGGACTTATGAGTGTGCAAGTCGGTGGAATGTGCACAGACTTATGAGTGCACGGACATGCTCAGACTTTAAAACCCATACGAAGGATGTGCACGAACTTGACGGATGCAGGTGGACAATGTGTACGGGGTTGAGATAAGTCCTTACAGCATGTATGGACTTTATGAATCAAAACGAGTAGTGTGCATGGACTTGAAAAAGTGGAACAGCATGTATGGACTTAACACAGCATGCAAACAACAAGCACAGACTTCAGAATGTGTATGGACTTTATATAACATGGACTTAGCTTAAACATCATGTTCGGACTTGCATGATGAAACGTGCATGGACTTAGAAAGAGTGTGTACAAACTTGTTCAAGACTTGCACGGACTTAGATAGAGTGTGCACGGACTTGGAAGAACTACGTGCGTGGACAAAAGCCAAATGAAGTCCGTGCAATATGCACAGACTTGCAATGAGAATATGCACTGACTTTAAGTGTATGCTAAGACATGAACAGAATCAAGAAAAGGTGCACGGACATGCACGGACTTGGAGAGTAAGACGTGCAGTAATTCCATGGACCATGCATAGACTTAGAGAGTAAGATGTGCAGTAATTCCACAGACCATGCACGGACTTAGAGAGTAAGACGTGCAGCAATTGCACGGACCATGCACGGACATAGGGAGTAAGATGTGCAGTAATTCCACGGACCATGCATAGACTTAGAGAGTAAGACGTGCAGCAATTGCATCTCGCCATTATCGCCCGGTTGCCTTCGGGGAATCGTGTGCGCCGTGAGAGCACACCGTTCGCGTGAGTCCGTTGCCTACATGTTATGCTTGCTGATCTAGGTCCAAGGATTGTCATTGCATCTCCTACCATCATAGGGCCGTATCACATCAATGTTACTCCCCACTATCAGCCACAACAGGCCGCTATATTTGAAAGGACATCTGAATGGTCGAGAGCTAAACAGAATCCTTGTAGACCGCAGGGCAACTGTCAACATCCTGCCATACAGGATATATCAGAGGCATTACTTTAATATGTGCCTCGATAAAGTCAGACATAGGCGTATCGTCGGCTTCAATCAAAAGTGTGAAGTGCCACTGGGAGTAGCAGAATTCACACTCGCTCTGACAGATTGCACTACAAGAGTGTAGTTTCATGTCATCAACTCCCACACCTCGTATAAAGCATTGCTTGGTCATCCTTGGCTATATGAGAACATGGTGGTACCCTCTACGCTTCACCAATGCATCTAGTACAACCTAGAGGGGAAGGAGGAAAGGATATTTGCTGACCTCCACTCGTTCGAAGTGTTCGAGTGTCACCTGATGGATGCCCCTTTATATGCAGAGCAGTGGCAGAACACCTCTGAAGCCAAGACCCCTATCGGGGCACCAAAAAGTACCTCTGATGATAGCTGGTTCCCACTGCCACCGCCAGGATATGTAAGTCCCAAGATGGTCTAACATATCACCATCACTGGGGATGTAGGTAGAGCAGCACCACCCGTCACCTACCTTCAGGCCAATGAAGCTGCGGTCGATCAGCAGCACCACCACATTAGGGTCCCAGAAGGCCTTACCAAGCCAATTCTTGGACTCGACAATATCACCATCAAGCCTTTCAAAGCATGGGAGGTGGTGCAGTCTGATGGCCCCAACAGCTTGTTTTACACAGTTGAGGAGCATCCTACACAGGAGGACACTGATTGTCATTTGCCCGAAGATATCGAGAACCCATCAGTCCCCATTCAGGGCTTGGCGTTCACAACAAATCAGATGGCCAAGATGTTCCAGAAGTAGCACATCCCCTCCGGCTGGCCCTGCAAGAAGAAGGAAGCATTCCAGAAGCTGTGGTATCCCACAAGCCTGGACAAGGAATTGAGACGTGTCTCTCAAAACCCAAGGTTGGGCTTCACCCTCGAGGAATACGACTATAGTGGGTGTTATGAAGTGGACACCATCTCCGCTTCCTATCTGACTGAAGATAACTTACTGGGGGCAACTTTCGATAAGTACGTAACAGAAGCTGAACATACTGAGCCAGTTCAACCTATGGACCCAAAATCAGAGGCCGTAACTCTCTACCGGTGCTGGGAGCAAGTCTACCCTGAAGAAATGGCTCTTCAATCCAAGTTTGACACGACCAGCAGAAGTGAAGCCGAAGATACTAAGGAAGTAGGGTTGTCCTCTCCCTATGACCCTCCTTTGACAATGATGTCAGCGCCCCTTATACCGATCAAGGAAGCTTCTGTCAAAACTGATCAAGAGATACATGCTGCTAGAAAAGAAAAGGCCACGTCCACCGAAGATACGGTGATCCATGGAGGCAGGGTACTCTTGCCTACTACTATAAAGCCACAATGCTGCTCTAGCTCAGTAATAAACAACATTCAGTGCTTCAGCACTGCAAACACAGCTACATGGGTTGAAGCTACTTGCTCATCTTTGAAAATTACAACAGAAAATGAAGAGGTAGAGGCACTCGAGCTTGAAGATGATGTGCCAAATTTTGTCAACCTTTAGCCTGCGCCCCTAGAAATAGAAGATGGAGGCCAAGCCACAGTCGATGAGCTGATAGAAGTCAATTTGGTAACTAAGGATGATCCCATGCCAACCTTGCTCAGTGCCCAACTATCTATTGAAGACAAGGAGCTGCACATCCAGCTACTGCAAGAGTACCGGGATTACTTTGCCTGGACCTACAAGGAAATGCCAAGACTTAGCCCCGCAGTTTCACAGCATGAGCTAGCTATAAGCCCTGAAGACGAACCAGTGAAGCAGCCACCGCGGCGCATGAGGCCAGAGCTCATCACTCAAATATGCAAAGAAGTGGACAAACTCATTGATGTGGGTTTTGTCGATGAAAATTAGTACACCACGTGGCTGGCTAATATTGTGTCAGTGAAGAAGAAAAATGGGCAGATCCAGATATGTGTCGATTTCTGAGAACTGAACGAAGCCGGTCCCAAGGATGACTTTCACGTGCCAATAATGGAGGTCATGGTTGATGCCATGATCGGCCATGAAGCCCTATCATTTATGGATGGGTCGTCCGGCTACAACCAAATATGGATCACGGATTACGACCAGGTCCACACTGCCTTTCGAACTCCTAAGGGCATTTATCACTACAAGAGGTTGCCGTTCGAACTAAAGAATGTCGACGCAACTTATCAGCGGGTGATGACCAGAATATTTGATGAGCTGCTCTACCATAAGGTCGAGTGCTAGATAGATGACGTTGTAGTGAAGACCAGAAGAAAAGAAGACTATCTGCAAGACCTCCGAGTCATATTTCAGAGGCTCAGGCAGTATGAACTGAAGATGAACCCTATGAAGTGTGTGTTCGGAGTGTCGAGCAAAAAGTTCTTAGGTTTCATTGTCAGATATCGGGGGATTGAGATAGACCCCGCAAAGATCAAGGCAATTCAGGAGTTACCCCCACCAAGGAACCTCTCTGAGCTGAAATCTCTCCAAGGCCACCTAGTGTACATCCGGTGGTTTATATCAAAGTTGTCGGGGTGATGCCACCCATTTCACAAGTTGATGATGAAAGACGTCCCCTACTTTAATAAATGGTCCTGCAGCATCATTATAATCTTTTCATTGGGTGAGAATTATAACATACTGAGGAGGGTAAATCTGGCTCGGCCCATATAAGGCCCATCTACCTCAAGCCCGACCCGACTCGCAGTCCACGACGCACCCAATAGGCCCCGATAGCTACAGCTCGCGATGGATGGCCCGGGACATTCTGTCCTTGGATTCGCCAACAGGGAAGGCCTTGAGCTAGGCGCAATGACCGCCCGATGACGCTCCGACGATCTGCCATTACTCCCCACGACTCAGGCGCCGACCCCACGAAGGGCAAGCACGCTCTACGGGCATCGTGAGACTCGCCTGGGGATCGGCCAACTCTAGAGAAATTGCCTCTCAATGGGAAACTCCCACCATAATAGTGGGAGGCGTTGCTCCACGACTACCGCCCTTCCCTGTTAAGGGATGAACGCCCCCCTTCAGGACAACCCCCTATAAAAGGGACTTCAACGAGCAGAGAGAAGGGGGACACACACGGACAACCCACGGTGAATCTCACCAACAAAATGCCTATAGAGAAGTGAACCAGAGAGCTACACACCCTGCTACTAGAGAGGTCACGACTGCTCATTCCCTGGGAGAGAACCCCTCCTGTATGACCATACCACCCAGCAAGCACTCTCTAAGTGACCACTGGGGGCGACGAGCACTCGTCAGAAGGACCTACAGTTCTCTCAGATCTCCTACGACGCCTGTCATTCTTCTCTCTTTCCTACTCTTCCATGTTCTTCACTTAAACTGTTGCTGACTTAAATATCTGAGGGTTATCCCCTAGGGTAGCACCCGAGGCTCCTTCTGACTCCCTTTTCTTTTGGTGATTGCAGGATTCCACGAGTGCCAGGCGGTCCTCCCTGACAAATAAATAGAAAAGTATGGTACGTGAGTTAGAGACCAATTTTCTGCCTCTACACTTTTTGGCACCATCTGTGAAAAATTCGAGCGAAAAATCATGGCACCTCGTGGAAGCTATCGCAGCGCCAGCAACCGCGGGCATGGATCCCACCAAGCCCCTGGCTCTCGCAAGGCCCCTGGCTCTTGACGGGGATCCCAAGAGGCTTCATCCTCCCCCCGATCGCGACCCGAGGTCGCCATCCCCGCCCTCACTCAGGGGACTCGAGACTCCATCCTTCGACACTCGCTCGGAGTTGAAGCCCCGGCGACCCTGACAGACCTCCTCGCCTTAGCCCAGAAACATGCCGGATGCAAGGAGAACACTGCGGCCCTAGGCCGACTGGCCAGAATCGAGCGGTCCGACCGAGAAGGATCCGCTGACTCACCTCGGGAGGGGCGGAATAAGCGGGAACGATGGGATAGAGAATGCTGCGACCACTCAGGAGATGAAAAGAAGGGTAGTTAACGTCACTACACGCCCCTAACAGCTCCGCTCGACCAGATCCTCATGGAGATCCGTGAAGAGCCCTTCCTCCAGTGACCGCCGAAGATGAAGTCTAACCTGAGGATGCGAAGTTGGAGAAGGTATTGTCGCTTCCACCATGACCACAGTCACGATACTGTCGACTGCATCCAACTCAAGGATGCCATCGAGGGCCTCATCCGGTGAGGACTCCTTGACAAATTCATCACCAACGCCGAGGAGAAGTGACAACGCGAGCGAACCCCCCCCCTCGACAATCGACCCAACAGAAAAGATATCATGATGATCTCTGGAGGGCCAACTTCGGGAGGTGACTTCTCTAAGAATTATTCCCTGGGGTAGCGCCCGGGGCTCCTTCTAACTCCATTTTCTTCTGGTGATTGTAGGATTCCACGAGTGCCAGGCGATCCTCCCCAACAAATAAATAGAAAAGTATGGTACGAGAGCTAGAGACCAATTTTCAGCCTCTACACTTTTTGGCACCGTCTATGGAAAATTTGAGTGAAAAATCATGGCACATCGTGGAAGCTATCGCAACGCCAGCAACCGCTGGCATGGATCCCACCAAGCCCCTAGCTCTCGCAAGGCCCCTGGCTAAACGGGGATCCTAAGAGGCTTCGTCCTCCCCCCGATCGCGACCCAAGGTCGCTGCTGTATGTTCGTAGGTAGATGGAAAGGTAGGTTGATGGATGGGTACGATGGCGTGCCGTGGGTGTGTCCTCCCTCTTCCGATCTACTACTTTGGCCTACAGTGCAAATGTTAAAAAAATAGAAATAACATGATCACCAGAGACCTATACCTGGGCCTCACAGGGGTAGGATGGTCATTAATGCCTTAGAAGTGGGGAGACAGCGGGTTCTTCTGTCCTCGCTCTCGGCCGGCCAACAACGAGGAGCCCTATGCGTCGAGGATGAAGTCCCTGCAAATTATCCTGCAAATACAGAAGATACCATTAGGCTATAGGAGTGCAGAATGTGTTCAAATCAAAAGAGAAAAACATGTAAATGGTGGTGATCATACCAGGGAGGAGGGCGAGAAGGGGGATGGCCAAGACTTTTGACCATCCGCCTTCCCTATGTTTTGGGATTGGAAAAACCTCTTTAAAATAGGGAGCTAGGAAGATCTAATATGCATGCAATGTAGTAAAGTAAATGAAAGTGTAGCAATGTTGAGTAGTGGATGGCTGATCTAGAGGGGAGGGGTGAATAGATCTGCCCCTCTTTTCGCAATGCAGCCCTCTTTAGTGCTAAACAAAAATGATTGCAGCGGAATACAACTAGCTTTAACGAAGTACGATACAATTGGCTTAGCAAGATGAACAAGTAATATAGGGATTGGACCTAAGCATGCATCTAGCAGAAACCAATCGCACAAACAAACCACAAGACAATGAATTTTAAGGTGGTTCGGACTGAAGGAATGGGGTCCTATTTATAGGAAACCCACATTTTACAATAAGCCCTTGACAAAATAAACAACTACAAATAACCGAGGGGGATGGGAGTGCTAATGGGCCTAGCCCAACGAATGGGACCCAATAGCAACATTAGACGTCATGATGATACCAAAACATAGGAAAATAAGTGCTAGACCTAGGGAAATGACTCAAATAAAAAAAGAAATACATCAAAATGACTCAAGTAAAATATAAGAGCTACATAACATGACTCAATGAGATGATGGCACTTGTTGTCGATCCATCCGGGCTTCAAAATGTGGAGGGGGGGTAAGTGATGTCCCCATCATCTCCACTTTTGGTCAAGGGGATTCCACACCCTGAGCAGGTAGGTGCCGTCCACTACATACCTCCTCACCCCACTCCACATATCCCATTGCCTAATCCTTCCCTTAGCCATGCGCTATTGCCTACGCTACCCCACTACCCCCACAACCATTTCGAGTGCCTTCCCATACCTCTCGGCATCCACCTTGCCCAAAGCGGGCTCCTCACCATCCGTTGCCAGAATCCTTTACAGATATCTTCAGGGCTTTGATGACCACTCGCACATTCCAACTCCCTCTGGTTATGCCTTGCCAATCTGCGATCGGGAACATACTCCAATATTGTGAATTTCATCATCAACAGGGGCATTTGGTTTAGGATTGCCCCGAGTTTCAGGAATTTATTTATGGGCTGGAAAATGATAAGAGGGTTGATTGGGTTGTTATGCATAAAGTTATTTTGGGCCTCCACAGCAAGCAGCAGTAGCAGCCAGTGCCGACCAAGCAGCCATCCCCATTTCAGGACTAGGGGCACCCTTGTGATTCTTCGATTAATGAAACACCTGCTCTGTTACCTACTTCTTCCTCTGTTCCATCTCTTTCACCTATCCAAGCCTCTGCTCAGACAAACACCCCTCCTTCGCCCTTTATCTCCACCACCATTCCTGGTCCCAAAATCGCTCGACGCATTGTAACGATATGTCGAAGGGCGCCGCAACCTGCCACTTCCTCCACTTCACCACCACTTTCGCCACCTCTACCTTCACCCCCTCCGTCAACCACATCACCCCCTTTGCCACCTCCGTCACCCTCACCACCATCATCATCTCCACTACCTTTGCCACCCTTTTCACCGTCATCGTCTGAGCCTGAGCAGGCTGAACCCACACTTGCATCTCTACCTTTGCCTTTACCCCCGCCCAGGCCTATTATCGTCACTATTCTGCCGCCCCTTGCATTACCCTCACCAACACCATCCGAACCTTTCCCTCCTACCCCTTCTCCACCACTTCCCACGCCACGGAGCGAGTGTGCGTCACCTGTGGTGCCTCTCGGGTCTAGTCCCCAGGGAAGTGATAAGACAAGCCAGGTTTTAACTGTGCATTACAGGGTTCGAGAGTTCATTTGTCACATGCCGGTCTAAGTCCTGGTCCCTGGCTATTTTGGGGAGAAGGAGCCTTCACCTTCGAAGATGGTTGCCAAGAGAAGCTCCTTCATGCTGGTGCCAGTCTCTTCCCAAGCAAGGTCGATGGCAATCTCATTGCCTGTTGAACGGTTGATCATCGATGTTGTTATTTCTTCTCGCACAATTGGTATTCAGTTCACTAGCCAAGAAGGATTCTCCACTCAGATGGTGCTAACTCATATGGCCGCCAAGAATTTAATAGATTTCATGTTCAAGGGGCAATTGGCCGTACTTCCAAGATTGACTAGGGGCATCCTGCACTTGTTATGTTATCTCCCTTGGTTCATTGGTGAGACGGCCACAACAACGCCACGCATTACTCTCCCTCAGCTTCGGCCTGCATTTTTTGTAAGGGAGTTAGGCTTCTTGCCCAATTGCCAAGTGGAGATGCCGAATCTCTTGCTCCTGGTGCCTAGCAACAAAACTCCACGATTTTCTGATAGTCATCCCAAGGAGTTAATTGTTCGGGGATGTCTGCCCATGGCTAGCAACCCGTGTCTAGGGGCAACCTCCCCGATAAAGCAGCATATTCATAATCAAGCCAGGCCATCTGCTTGGTGGGCCGGTTATGTAAGAAGACACGACAAATCAAGGAGCTTGAAGGCCTGAGTCCATGCCAGGCGGATTCATTCCAAGAAGATCTCAGCTAAGAAGAAGCGGCGACGTAAGTTTAGGGGCCGCCAGTTGTGCATTTGGGGGTCCACTCCACCTCCTTCTTCCGTCCACTCATCATTTGTCTTGCTCAGTTCCTATCCTTGGGTGGTGTGCCTTCCACCACTCGACCATGTTTTTACCATTTTCTACTATCCTCACCATTCTAAGTTCCGACCTATGCCCTCCTCTTTCCCTAATCCAGGGGATTCTTCTAGTTGTCCTCCCCAAGTACATCCAAGATCCACTTCTCATCTCTCTCCCCCAACCTTGTCGGGGGTCCCTCATGCTTGTGCCCTGACCTTCTCGGGTGATCTTTCTGATCCTTCCCCGACATTGTCCGGTGACTGTCACTCTCCTCCCCCGACTCTATCAGGTGATTTCCATGTCTTTTTCTCGACTTTGTCAGGCAATCATGTTACTTCTTCCCCGCCTTTGGTGGATGACCCTCATACTCCTTCCCCGATCGTGTCGAATCACTCTCCTCCTCCTCTTCACGTTCTTTCTTCCTCACCCGTTTGAAGTTCTCGCCATTTTTCTTGTTGTTCTTGGGGCTTTAGCCCACCTTGATTACAGCTGATCTCAGTCTATTCTGTATCTGGTTCCTTGGTATCAGGGCCTCGGCTCCTTAACGAGGGAGTTCTAGCCCTCACCTCTCTTCCTTTTTATCCCTTCTTCGTGAGTCTGAAATAAAAACGGTCCATTGATAGACCACCCAACGCATTAAACGGCCCATTGAGAGACCGTGTGCATAGTGTCGGTGGAAAATATGTAAAAAGAGATAAAATGGATATTTATCTGAAAGACTGACCTAGTTAGGACTCTGGCCACTAAACGGTCATCTAGAGACTGCCCAACTTGATTAAACGGCCTAATGCAAGACCGTGTATTAGGTTGTCAGTGGAAAATCAAAAATAAGGTAAATACCCATTAAATCCAGAGGTAAATCAGTTTGGGACTCTGAGTGATATAAACGGTCTATAGAATGACCGTCCAACATCACAAACGGTCTATTGCTAGACTGCGGTTAGACTGGGTAGTGGAAATTAGCAAAATGGGATAAATAAGCCCATTTGCCCCAAAGACCAAGTGAATTCAAGGCCCATTAAGCCCAAATCTAAGGAAATCTCGAGAGCAAGCCCAGCTAGGGAGAAAAATACCCATAACATCATCCCGAGAACTGCCTGAAAATGACCTAATGAGTAATGGATAACTTGAGGCATCAAAAATGAAGGGAAGAAGAATGACTCAACTCAAAGGCAAAAAATAGGTGTCAACAGATGCCCCTCCTTAACGTCCTCTTTGTAGGGGAGCAAGCGGAGGTGAAGCGAAAGTGAAATGGAACATGAACATGAAGCAAAAATGAAGCAGAGCAGACTAAAAAGTGGGCGTTAAGGTAAAAGATACCATTTTTCTCACCAACAAGTGATAGAAATTTTTCAGAAAACTTCGAACCAAACACAAGGGATGATCGGACCAAAACCACACCAGTCTTGAAGAACTAACTAAATAAAAAGATGGAGAAAAACGAGCAACCTCATGAGGGGACACAATCCACAACGAATGCGGAAAATCGGAATAAGCGGAAAAAAATAAAGAGGCAGGCTAAAAACCTCCAAATGGGGACACTTAGTCAACCAAACCAAGTGAACAGGCCAGAGAGAACCTTCAACTCTGAGTGAAATGGTACCTCTTACTTAAAACCATGAACGTACAATCATCCATTACTAACGAGACATTTTTAGACAGACCATGGGTCATGAATGCTAAAAAGATGCGTATGCTGCATGCTGGGTTAAAATAAAAAAATTATTAAAATAAATGTAAAGAAAGCCACAAAATAGAAAGTACTCGAGAATAGTATTGCTAGATTGGAACAATTAGGGTCAAGATACTATCTGCAACCACGGCGTGCAAGATAGAACCATCGTCCCCCAGCTTTCCCAACCTAATGGCCTATCCGATGATTAAACACGTGCACTTAGATCATCATCATTTTTGTTATAGGGGAACATCAGATCCTGGGACATGTGAATGACCAATCGATTCTCGAGGTAATATAGCATTAATACCATATAGTAATGCACTACGGGATAAAAGGGTATAGAATACTTACCTGACTTACCTGACCTGGATGAGGAAGTGGAGCAATGCTGCAAGAGATCATGAAGAGTGTTTTGCAATCATGTATATTATGAAACAATGCAATTCAAGCAATTAAGCACATAATGCAGCAAGAATAAGGCTCAAAAGGTCATTCATCAATTCAGCATATACATGGTCAACTTTAGATTGCCAAAAGATATAAACGGTCCCATTATGGCGGCAAGGGAAATGAGGTTTTGAATGTCATCGCGGTATTAACACGGCCCTTCGGGAGGCTGTCAAATATGTACACGGTCATAGACAGACCGCCTGGGTGTATATGGGGCATCACTCAAAAATGGTCTATTCCTTGACCACCTAAACACTAAAAATGGTCTATCGATACACCACTTTTAGACTATTAGTTTCAAAAAAATGAACTGACGCCTCCATCTTCTTCCTTCATTCTACTCTCATGTTCCCTCTCTCTATTGCACCGAGCACCGTAGCTCACCGTTCCCCCTCCCTTTTCTAGCCCTCACAAGCTCACCCCCTCTCTATTCCATCTCCTTCTCTGCTCTCCCATGCGCTTCAAGAGGTAAGTCTTGAAGCGCTTAGCCCATCGAATGGTTGGAGGGAATGCCCCGCCACCACCGCCGGTGAACCCCGCGGAGGAGATGGCACCGTCACTGGAGATGACCGTGGAGGAACCGCCACCTCCTACTATCGAGGGTGGAGCAGTGGCGATTGTTGCCAGGACGGAGGAGGGCTGTCAGAGGCGGCAACCGTAGTGGTGGAGAGGCCAGCAAGGACCTCTGAGGTAGGCCCCTGCCCCCATTCTAATGCACGCATGTGGACTAAGAGGGATGGGAAGGGGCATAAGAACCCTCTAGGGTCATTGTAGGGCCCTTCAGGCCGTTGCCAACCGGCAAGGGTGGGGTTGAATGCCATCGAGGATGACGAGTAGAACACGGTCCAATAGAGACTGCCTAAGTAAATTAGACAGTTCACTTAGAACCGTCTCGAGGTCGAAATGGCCAAAACCAAACCGCCCAAAAGGCTAGGATGGTTCACGGGGGACCGTTCAAGAGGAGCTGAATGGATGGGGTATTGTGGGGGGTAAACGTGGTCTGAGAAAGACCGTTGAGAGGGCTAGGCAGTCCACTTGGGACCATTCAGAAGCTGAACCATGAAGAACAAAATGGTCTCCAATAGACTGTCCAATAGGCAAATGGTCAAAGGGTGACCGTGTAGATTAGATGAAGGGGATGGCTTGAAGGGAATGTAAAACGGTCTAAGGAGGACCGCTAGGAATCCAAACGGTCAGGAAAAGGCCGTTATGGGGACGGACATATGAGAGATTAAACGGTCCCAATTAGGCCATCTAGATGAGTGAACGGTCCTCAACAGACTGCCCATTGGGAAGAAAATCGGGCGGAATGGGCCTAGACCTAGCAGTTCCGCACCCAAATCTGATGGCTCCGACAGTAATAAATAAGCCCAAACAGAAGCAAATGGCTGAAATGAAGATGGTCGAAATGAAGATTATCGACGGAGGAATCACCGAGGCAGATTTGTATAAGATCAACCGAGAAGATGATGAGTCCGCTTCGGACGATGCAAGATAGGGGGAAGCCCCCTTGAAAGATGCAGAGGCCCTCCGAGCTACGAGGACATCATTCAAAGATGTGAAAGAAATCTGAAAGATGAAATCTTAGAAAGGGTGATGGGCATTGAAGTCAGAACCTTTGAACAGCTAAATAAGCTGGCAGTTGATGCTGAGGTCTTTCTGGCAAGATACCGCCTGACTACGGCTACTCCGAATCAAGAGAACGGGTCGATCGATGAGTAGCCGATGCGAAGAGAAATTCATGCCACCGATTTTAAAGCCTTCAAGAAGCAAAGGGAGGAGGCGAAAGCGACAGATGGCTCTTCTTCGGCCAGGCCCATCAAGCAAAAGCCCTCGCTGAGAAGCAAGATGACGAAGCCATACTCCTTCCTGAAAGAGGAAACCCAGATGTTGTTTGAATGGGCCCGCGAATATGACAAGATTATCCTCCCAGAGCCCAAAAGACCAAACGATGCCAGATAGAAAGATGGCCCCCAATTCTACCCTCATCATCAACAGAGGGGGCATTCCATTGAAGATTTCTATGTAGTCAAAGACAACATTGAAAGCCTGATCCAGCAGGGCGAAATACAGATAGCTGACTACAAGGTGAATCTACCGAGCCCTCATCAGATGCCCAGCTTCAAGAAGGTGACTAGCACGGCCCCACCACACCAGCGGAAGAACAATGTGCTCTGAAGGGCGTTTCGAGCCCCTTGGATTATGGCACGCATAAAATATACAAGATGTAAATGATGCTCCGTCTCGGGGGCAGATACTAAAAATAAAAGAAGATAGAAACCTGAAGATGAAGAAATTGCCACCCTCTGCGGCGATATGTTGCCAACACTTGTTAAAGTTGACAAAATGCAAAAAAAATAAAAAAAGCTAGCCGATGGCAAGGCCGATGGCAGAATGATGAAGCCAAAATCTCTCTGAGAGGTGCTCTCCCCAGATGAAATAATGATGTAATGATCAGGTAAATCATGATGATGATGATGATGATGAAATGATCATGAGGATCACGATGAATGACAAAAAAAGTGAAGAAAAATGATGGTGATGAAATGAGCATGAAGGTCATGATAAAAAAAGTGATGATGATGAAAAAGATGAGAGAATGATAAAGATGGTGACCAAAATCATAGTGAATGACGATAGAAGATCAATGAAGGATGATGAATGTTCGAAGATGTTCGATTATTCGATGATGATCATTAGTGTCAAAGATGTTAAACCGTTGGCGTCCGCGCCGACAGATGAAGATGTTAAACCATTAGCATTCACGCCGACAGATGTCTGATGCAGATAAAGATGTTGAACCATTGACGCTTGCACAGATAGATGTTCCGATGATGATGAAGATGAAGATGTTAAACCATTGGCGCCCGCGCTGATAGATGTCCCGATGATGATGAACATGTTCAACCATTTGCATCGGCACCAACAGATGTTTGATGATGATGAAAGATGTCCAACCATTGTCATCCGCACCGACAGATGTTTCGATGACGATGAAGATGTTAAACCATTGACGCCCACGTCGATAGATGTTCCGATGACGATGAAGATGAAGATGTTAAACTATTGGCGCCCGCGCCGACAGATGTTCCGATAACGATGAAGATGAAGATGTTAAACCATCGGTGTTCAAGCCGATAGATGTCCCATGATACAGAAAATGTTCAAGATACTTGACTCGGTGCCTAAGGCCTTCTTAGGTCTCAGCCGAACCATCCGACCTAAACCTTTCGTTTAAGTTGGAGAAACTAAAATTCCTTGCATCGATGCAATCCCAACATCGATGAACCACCTTTAAGCCAGTGCCTAAGGCCTTTCTGGGGTCGCAACCGAGCGATCCGACCTAGATCTTTCATCTAAGTCAGAGAAACCATAAATTTCTTGCATCGGTGTAATCCCAACATCGATGAACCACCCTAACTTGGTGTCTAAGGCCTTCTGGGGTCAGCCGAGCATTCGACTTAGACCTTTCATCTAAGTCGGAGAAGCCAAAAACCCTTGCGTCGATGCAACCCCAGTATCAACGAACCACCTAACTCGGCGCCCATGGCCTTCCGAGCCTCAGTCGAGTGGCACGGCTTAGACCTTCCGTCTAAGCTGGTTAAACCCGATTCCATTGTATTGACGTAAACCCAATGTCGACAATATTATCATACCTTTATAATCTGGTCCCATCGCGATCATCAAAAAAAAGGGAAGAAGAAAGAGAAATGAAAAATAAAAAAAAATAAAAAATAAGAAGAAGAAGAAAGAAGCGATTCCTTTGTGTTCCTAACTCAGTGCCCAAAGCCTTCTGGGGCCTCAGCCGAGGGATCTGACCTAGACCTTTCGTCTAAGTCGGAGAAGCCCAAACTCCTCGCGTCGGTGCAATCCCAGCATCGACGAACCTTTTAACACGGTGTCTATGGCCTCTTGAGGTCCTAGCCGAAGACCCAGGACTAGACCTTTCGTTTAGGCCAGGTGAACCGAAATCCCTTGTGCCGGCATAAAACCCAATGTTAGTGATACCACTCGGGCTGGCACCTGTCTCTCAGAGAGGGCCAACCCGTCCGTCCCACCACGACGAAAGATGCGACCCACTGGCTTGGACCCTCTTTCTAAGATCAGATAAATTGGTGGGTGCTGGATGGGATATTTCTTTGTTTAGAATGTTTATATGTTCTGATAAATCATCAGTCTTTTCCAAGAGCATTTCTCCTTCGTCTATGTTGGGCACAATTCCGATAGGTGGGTGTATAAATTACTCAAGTTAATGCAGGGTTGATATCTTGAAGATGTTAGCTTTGCCGTGCTTTATGCTTGCCTTATTCTCATTTTCTATGATGTCTGATAAGTACATAGCAATAGTAGATTGCCCCAGCAGCATAGAATTTATTTCTGGACTTGCAGCAAACTGGAGGGCACTAGTTATGAAGTCCTCTGTCAGTGCTTGATTTGCTGGGAAGGTGAATTCAGGTTTAGTTATCTCTTTATAGATGTGATGGAGTTGGAATAGTACAATGAACATTGCACTGCACAATGCATTAATCTTTCTATTTTCCGGTCATATCCTCCAGTAACCTTTTGTGCTTAAATCGGTATTTTCGGTATTTGTTGTTTTGCTTAACTTCTAAAGTGTTTGTTTGCTGTTGGGAAAGCTTAAGCATTGGTGTCTTGATGCAGCTTATGGAAAGAAGGCATTATTTTTTTGCTGTTATGGTGGTGCTGCTAATAATTTAGCAATTAGGACGGGAATTCTGCGATCTTTTTCAATCCCACCGGTAGGCTTTCCACATTTTCTAGCCAGTCAAGGGGAGAGCTTTGAGGAAGAGTCATGAGGGGAAACAGGAGAGAGAAGAAATGTCCTCTACAGAGGAGACAAGAGAAAACAGATCTGGGGAGGAGTTGAGGATGAAGCCCATGGCCCCTTCTCCCCTTTAACTCTGGGCAGGGTAGGAGCCATAGCTCCTATTCTGTTAGCCCAGACACAGGAAGAAGGTTGGAACAAAAATCAACTGTTAGAGATTGGCCGGAGCAATGAAGAAATCTTAGAAGAAGCTTCCGTTGTAGGCCCCCAAGTTCATAACCAAGGCCGGGCAATCAGGGAGCTATGGGACGGTAACTTAGAAGGCATGGTGCGCATAGTTTACTGAAGACTTCAGTCACTGTTCAGCAAACAAAGACAGATCGGATGCAGAAGTCACAAGCAAACAGTCTCAACCAGATGATTCTCCTATCCTTTAATGTCGGAGGATTAAATGAAGTGAGAAAGCACGTGGTAGTCAGGGTCATAACGGAAACATTATTTGTCTTCAAGGCACAGGGATGGACTGAGTGGATCTAGGAGTTGCGAAAACTATTACAGGAATGTGTTCAGTTGATTCTGATTTCAAGAAGTTTGGTGGGTTCCTCCGGCGATAATGATTAGTGAACTGCTACAAAAATGGCCTCCAGATGATGGCATCGTCTGCTTACTACGTAGGCTTGGAGTTTGAGGAAATGGGACAAGAGGCGTGGAATATATTTGCCTCTTCATTTCAAGCAAATTTTCCATAAAACAAAGAAAATTTTCCATAAAGCAAGTGAAATGTGGGATACTTTCCTCAGAGTAAAGGTTAAAACTTGGAGAAACCCGATTTTTCTTCCCCTCTCTCATGCCATATGTTGGACCCTATCGAGGGAAGGCAACAGCCACCATATTCGGTAATGACTGCATATAATCTGGGGAAAACATTTGCATTGCAGCGCCATCTCCTTGAAATCCCTGGCCGAAGGATTTGAAAAATCTATTGCTGCCAACACTACTCCAAAGTTTCTTTGGGTGTTGGTGTGTACGCGGGGGAGGAGCCTCCTCCTTACCCGCATGGCTGTATTAATGGTTCACTTGATCTGACTCATACGAGTTGACTCGTATCTGGACCAAGTCAGACTAAGTTGGTGGACCGTATTGAGTTGAGTTGAGTTGAGTTGGATCGATGTTGGCAAACCTTGATTGCACTATCCTTATTTATAGTGTTATAAAATGGGTGCTGCAATCTATTATTCTCTATCACCCCCTCTCCCCCCTCCGAAATAAATAAGAGAGAAAAATAAAAAAATACCGGCCATCAATTGGTACGGAAATCTGGCATTACGGATGTATTTTGATGACTTGATTTTAATGATAACCACTTTACCTAGGGCTGGGAAGGCAATTTTTTTATGACAAACGTTTGATTTATGGTACACCGCCATAGCTAATTGCTCTAGCCTGCAGGATCTATCTTCTTGTTGTGTACGTACTTTGTCTCTAATATTTCTTCTGTACAGGGACATCTGCACACTTACAGGTTCTGCGACAACGTGTGGACCTTCATATTACAGGATGCCACATTTAAAAACGAGGAAGGCCAAGAGAATGTTGGCAGGGTAAAGATAGTGGCTTGCGACTCGAAGTTGCTGACGCAGTGACCGTGTTTTGTATCGAGCTGCCCACCTTCCTTTGAGGGTGTGCTGAATGTACAGTTGGGTGGGGGAAGCTTTTGTTGTTGACGTAATACTACTCGTTGTATCTCATTGAGTAATATTGTGATTTCCTCATTCTCAATGTACTTCACATCATGGCCGTTACATCGTTCGCATGTTTAGGCCACGGTAGTAGTCCCTTTCAGAAGTCTCCATGTCTGGTTTCCTGCCCGCCTTTGACCGCATAAGCACACGATATCCATAATCATTTTTGGATTCTCTACGCCTCATATAATAATAATTAAAAACCCTGATCCACGTGGAGGACACGCTTTGATTCCCCTCGCCCCCTCCGCCTCTTGGATTACTGTTATCAGGTTGAGATTGCGTAATGGTGTGCCTACTGAGGTGGTTTACTCGGTACTCCTTGATTCGAGGATCGTTGGGTATTGTTTCTTCTCGAAGTTGTGCTGATTTTGCAGGTTTTTTCTTTCTTTTTTTGGTACTGAGGGTCTAATTTTGGTATTCCCACTTGTTTCTCTCAAACCCGGTGACTTCCATGTGATCCGTGGAGAGTATGGCTACCCGCCTTCTTAGTGCATAAGCGGCACTATTCTCAATTCCCATCTTGACTCACGTGTGTGGGCACACCGATTTCTATCACGTGTCCCGACTCCTGCCTAAGCCCGATTTTCATTGGGTTTCAAGATTTTGAATTCACCATCATGATAGGCTAAAGTAAGCAAATCCGCGATGCCGTGATCCGCTCTGTATCCTTTAACTCCTGTTGGCCTGACTGGCACGTCGCTCCTTGTGGCCTTTTCAGGGTTTCGAAGCTCATCGCCTAAAGCGCTATTCATCGACCTCTGCCTATGAATAGGGGTCTCTGCGGCCTCCCAGGATGCGGCGCAATACAAGGCCATGCAAGGCAACACAATGCCAATCCTCCCGCATAAAAGCCCCCTCCATAAGAGGCATCCCTAAGGCAAAGTCACTCCAGCAAAAGCCCCTCTCTCACTCCACCATCATCAGGTTGCTCAGGCAGCCCGCAACCACGCCCCACTCCAGAGAGCTCTCCCTTCTTCCTCATACTAGCTTCCTGACTTAAGTATTGGAAGGCTCTCTCAGGAACATCCACCTATTGAGAACTTTTTCTTACAAGAGAAGTGTTGCCTAGTGAAGACGTACAAATTTGGGGTGTCTCTTTTGAGGTATTGTCCCCGCTACGTTCGAGGACGGCTAGGATTTTATCCTTTTTACTGGTAAAAGGGCTCTCAAAGGAGAAGACTTGGGTCTTGCTTATAAGCACATGTCCATCTTTGTAGTTTTCAATATAGGATCTTTTGAGCCCCCTTCTTAGGCCTCTACACTAGCCCCCCAGCAAAGGTGGACTTTGTGTTTATTAGGCCGTGGGATAGGTGAAAAGGCGTCCGTCACTGTCATGGCACAGCCGCCCACGCTGAGTGTCTGTTCGGAGCCCGTGCTCCCAGACAAAACCGAGCCTCTGTCATGATGACAAGCATGGCACCTACCAATGCCAAGGAACCTTGCGCGCCAAGCATACTGCTAGTATTCGCTTTACAGAAGAATCGACTTCGAATTGGGCCGCAATTTTAGTACACTGTGGAACCCAGGGCCAAGTTAGATTGGGCCACTCCTGATGGGCCGTAACTGCCAGGCACCTCTTGGGCGGGCTGTAGAAGCGGGCCTGGTTTCGGCCAACTGTCGCTGGGTCGGTCCTGGGTCAAACCGAATTTACCCTCCTCACTTCCCCCCCCACTCTCAGTTGCCGAGCACCTTGCAGGGGACTGAGAGTTGAATATGAGAGGTGGTCCATGAGAGTGCAATATGCGGTGATCACCGGAAGACCCTCTGACGACTGACCGTTACCCTCCACGACGTCGACCTCAACCCCATAATGGGCAAGCACGCCCCACGAGCACCGTAAGACTCACCCTGGGACCAGCTGACGTCGGGGTAATCGCCCTCCAATAGGAAACTCTCGCCGCTATAGTGGAAAAGCGTTATTCCCCCACCTATGTCTTTCCCCATCAAGGATAAGGCTCCTCGCTCCAGGGCAACCCCTATAAAAAGGACACCAGTGAAAAAGAGGACACGGTGGTTCATTCTGTCAAGATCCTTACATAGAGAATTGAGCTACAACAAGAGAGAGGCTTTGTTACGCTACGTCCAGAGAGAGAACCACTCCTCCACGACCTTACCACCTAGCGAGCACCCTCCAGGTGTCCACTGGGAGCGGCGAGCACTCATCGAGAGGGCCTACACATCTCTCGGATCCTCTACTACGGCCTCTCTCCCTCTCCTCTGCTCTCCTCTATTCTCCTCCTCAAACCATCATTAACTTAAGTATCAGAGGGTTGTCCCCTGGGGTAACACCCGGGACTCCTTCTGACGCCCTTGCTTCCTAGTGATTGCAGGCCTCCGCGGGTGTGAGACGACTTCCCCAACAAATAAATAGAGAAGGTGGTACGTGACCTAGGAACTATTTTCCAGCCTCTACACTCCTTATATAATGCATGATATCACATGAAATCAGAGGGCTTTTATCCCTAACTTGACATTTGAGCCATTCATGAGATAACTTACCTTTGAGTTAGGCTTGAAACTCTGAATTTCTAACTGGAAGAAGATCCTTATTTTTGCACATCTTACATGAAAATCCCAACTTCCAGTGGCTCTATCTCCTTATCCTCTCGTCCTAAATTGATGAGAAGATATAAATAAGATCAATTTATTCTAAAGACTCAACATCAAATTACCTCTACTAGGACTTCTAAACTCCTGATCTTTACTAGATGGACACACTAGTTCCTATGCGGTCTGTAGTGAACCACCAACTTGCATAGCTTCTAACTTTCCAACAGCTTGATCTCCTAGCATGAGATTTGGAGGAATGTTAGATAAAACTAAGGAGAACAAAATCCTCCAAAGGATTTACCTGAGATAATGTCTCCTTACCTTCGACCCACGCGCTCCAAAATTAGGGTTCGCGCAGGTCGAACCTGGGTCCTATTTATAGGGTTTGCCTAGGGTTTGGGGATTAGATCGACTTAAAGTCCTAATTTGGAGTAGGATCGATCCCCAAGAGTCCTAGACTAGGTTTCCATGCCAAATAGCATCGATCCAAGGTGACTGGAGTGCTAAAAATCTAAGCTTTCCACCCCTCTCTCTATCCCGTGTTTAGAAGGAGGTAGCGGTCACTCTAGGATTGCCTCTATGAAGTAGCGATCTTGTGGTAGACCGCTTGTAACACCCTCAAATATAGCTAAGTTATACTCTATATCATCGAGGTGCCTTTTGAAGTATCGGCTCAGTTCTTGAGCATAAGCACGCCTGGCCATCCCATCATGGTCACTACTCTCATAGGATGTCAACGGACATCCACGGGTCAAGGGCAAACCACGAGATCAAGCCAAGACAAGTAGAAATCGGAGCGGTGGATAACAACTACACTCTGGGTAGAGTGAACTATCACTCAACCACTAGGCAAACCTGACAATCAAGGAAAGCCACTGCAAGACCGGAGTCAAGGACACTGGCAGGTCTAGATAAAGTCATTAGGGAACTGTCACAGTCAAGGAAAAGATCACACCCAGTCACCTGAACCGACCGATCCAGAAACCACTAACACACAGCCACCGCCCTAAAACATAAACCTAAGACAGACAGACACACAGAACAGACATAGAACAGAACATCGAACATCACAGGCTATCACGGCCAACAAGAGTAATGTAATGCACCTCTATAGGGGCGTTACCTGCTCTGACGCACCAGGGTAGGGGTGTCAGGGCAGATAGGCCTACAACTGCAACTCAGGCCAGGTAACGCATCAAGCCAGGCGCGCTACACCACCTAATGCACCAAGACAGGGGCGTTAAGGCCGACGGGCCTAAAAGCCTAACACGAACCACATAACGCACCAGACCAGGAGTGTTACACAACCTGATGCACAAGGAGAGGTCCGTTAGGGCTAACCGATTGACCCGGTCTTCGAGGCAGACATGGTCTTCGGGGAACTGACAGCCACAGTCCTCGAAAACCACCAGGACGTAACACACCACCATAGGTGCGTTACAGACATGTGACGGTCCTATGCTGGTCTGTCACACCCAGAACGTAACGCAGCAAGCCAGGCACATTATAGCCATGTGACGGTCCTACGCTGGTCCATCACACTCACCCAGCCTCGAAGAATGCAAAATGACCAACAGACGTAACGGTCTATCGCGGGACCGTTAAACGTGTGACGGTCACTGGAACGACCGTTACACAAAATCGGCGAGTAAAATAGGGGAACGACCAAATCGGCCCATTCCACGCCCCATTCACGTCGAAGCGTAGGGCAAACAATGCCACGCAACAAAAAACAACCCCTGGAGGCTAAAAACACCACATGCATGCATCCGATTACAAGAAATAGGCGATTCCGACGAATCGAGCCAAAATGAGTCACCAGGGTTCCCGGACTCCTAATGGCCCCAAATGACAACCGATCGACATGAAACTTATGGGAATGGGATCCTGACATCCCAGTGGTCATTTTGATACTAATTAGGCTAAGAATGGTTGCCATTTTTTGACGAATACTACAAACCCAAAAAACTACAATTTTCACTAAACCGGCCTGATCTCCCCCGATCGAGCACCAAACCGCGCACAGGAGTAGGGAAAATGTGCAGAACGAAGTAGCGATCTGTCTCCCTACCTCCACATAAGAAACCGAGTGCTGAGGCAACTAAACCTCGCCGAAAACCACCATGTAAACCGATCCGTCGACTTTGAATCCGCCGATCGGGATCGTGCCAAAACCGCACCGATCCTCGCTCCACCACACATCTCAACAGCTTCCCGGCGTCATCACCTCGCCCACAATCGCCTCCGTCTACAGTCGAAGCAGGGAGGGTGAGAGAACGAGAGAGAACGGGAGAGAGAGAGTGAGAGCTCGGGAGTGAGAGGAGAGTGAGGGTGGGGGGGTTAAATAAAAAGGAAACTAGAAAATTTTCTAATTTTTGAAAATCTGTAAATCCAACCAAAAATGCACTAATCTAGAAAAATACACGAAAATAGCCGAAATGATCCTCGCAAAGAGTACATCGCAACTGTATCGTCCATGAGTCGATCAATTGAGAAATAAACTCACCGTAGGGTTGTGTAGATTATACCGGAGAAAAATCCACACGGATCGTAAAACTCAACTCGGGAACTACAAAAGTAGTCTGAAACTCTCCAAAAAAGATCCGAAATACCTAATAATGACCCAGCAAAGATCCACTAAGGATCCAGGGCATTACATCCTCCCCTCCTACAAGAAATTTCATCCTTGAAATTTAAGGACTAACCAAGGAGAAGTAGGGAAGAATAACCCAACAACGCAACTACAAAAAGACACAAATCACGAAAAGCATATCTCAGAGGAATATAGTCAGACCATAATCACGAGCATACGCTCAGGACTGAGCACGGTACAAGTGAACAGAAGTCCGACACCTCCGAAACAAGGCAATGTCGCTTACGTCTCACAAGGAAAAGAGACACAACTGCCACGACAACAGATCACGAAAAATGGGACAACAGACACGACAAGGATCAGCTTAAACAAGGAAGCACAGTCCTCACAGCTGACCGCTCGACAACATCATCAGCTCCAGTGCCAAAGGTAATAGGGAACACCTAACACACAGGGTGCCAACGACAATAACACTGGACCACAAGCGCAATCAGGTCAGTCCTCACTCAGATATTACATCTGATCAAGTCGCAAGCTAACTCTACTCGGGAAGAGGAGTACCACAATGCTAACTGAAAAGACAATGGTCCAAGACAGAAACACAAATCATACCGAAACAACACTCGAAATAACAACACAACAACACCTGCAGGATTCTAGCTCCGTACAACACACAGAACTACAGAACATGGCTGCAAGCAGGGTCACATCAAGGCACAACAGCACCTGATCACATGACTACAGGGAATGAGTCATGCATCAGACAGCTCACCAAGAAAGACCCATGACAACAAGAAATGACAGGAAACGGACAATCTCAAGGGACGCATCTCAAGGATTACAGGCACGTCTTGAGAGCACAACACCCAAGAGAAAGAAATATAGAGTAAAGGGTACTCAATCAGTAGAAATGCTGAAAGTCCCTTAGATGTTCTTTCCTGTAGTTGCTTGCTTGTTAACTTCTTGTCTTGAGGTGTGTGTGGCTTGGATGGGGTGGGTAGTAATAGGGGAAGCGAAGAGGGTTGTCCCACATAATGACATCTAGAGAGAAGTTTAGCCTCTTGTATTCATGCCAATTCCATGTCTTGAACAAGAGTGCGAGGCTAAGAATCTGACCTCATAAGAGTGAGCTTCTTTTAGACCACTTAGATAAGTTCCCAAAAGCTTCTCCTCAGGAACCCCAGAAATCTTACTACAAAACATTTCAAATTGATACTGATATTCTAAAATAGATCATGTTTGCTTTAATTTGCTAAGTAAACGATGTGATTCTAAGTAAGAAATTGACCCAAATTTTGATGCAAGAGCATTCAAGAAGTCGGACCAAGGTAAAGAATCTCTAGTTGCAGTAGAATGTCAAAGCCATTGTAGGGCATCACCTTCCAAGTAAAAATATGTTTTAGAAATTTTATGTCCCTCTAGTATCTAATTGCAAGAAAAAAATTGATTTGCCTTAAAATTCCATTTTTTAAGATCTATTGATCCATCATAGCATGGAAGGGTCATAAGGAACCCAGAAAATCTGAGTGTTCTTTCACTACAGGCCTGGTTTCATTTTGATGGACAAATGATTCTAGATCATGGACACGTTGAACCATGCTACTAAATTCTTGTTTTATGGAAATGACCTCTCGACGAATGGCAAGTTGGAACTCCTACAGAATATTCTTAATGGACTCAGAAGCATCAAAACCCATTACTACTGTCGAGGAGGAGTTAGAGCTGGGGTGTGGCTCAGACACCAATTTGGGATGCAACTTCCTAGGCTCCCGATCAATACCCTCTAGCAAAAGACCAAGGAAGAGTCTCACATTCATGCGGTAGCTGTGATGGGCGAATGGATGTAGGGAGGAGTAGAGGGAAAAAGGGCATTGGGGAAGAGAGGAAGCAGAAGTAAGGAGAACTAGGCAAGAGAATTGGGACCACAGAACAACTTGCCATTCTTTTGGCTCCCTTTTCTATTTCTAACCCTCTCTAACCTTTACATTGGTTTGGAACCTATGCCATAGGATGGCTAGCAAGTCTTCCCTAAATCTATGTAATAGAATTTGTTGTACAAGAATTCAAGAACAAGAATAAGGAATGACAATTCTTTATCTAATTTTCAATTTTTGCAAACTATACTATTGTATGGCCTTTGAGATCGTTGGAGCAGTGATGCCTGCTGTTGTAATAGTTCCAACATCCTTGGAACAGTTTTCACAGACTAGTGACATAACACAACCATGACCTTCCCATCAACGGCATTGGTAACAGGGGCGGTGCTGACCGGTGTCTTCCCTTGCTCTCCTGTCTCATGAAGCTCTACATCGAGTGCCTATTGGAGGACGGCTACTGCTCATCTCATCCAATCTAGGCATCGCAGAGGCAGTGAGGACCAGGGTAGATACAACTCCCCTCTTAACTGAAGTCCATGCTGATATTCTAAGGATGGTTGTGGAGGAAGTGGATGGCAACATCAATAGGGAAGAGGATGCTAATGAGGATGAGGAGGAGGGAGAAGATGATGGAGAGGATCTACAATTAGAGGACTGCAGCATGGTTGCATCCATGGTGGCATTAGTATAGACATCAAATGGGCTTGTTGGGAATTGGGGAAAATAGAGAGCAGCTGTGGGGGAAAGGGATCAAAGGATTTGGTGAGAAATCCCCAATCTTTTATGAGGTGGGAGTGGACATGCAATCGAGCACCAAAAACCATATTCCAATGGTTTTGGGTGGGGGATGTTCGGTCTATACCTACAGTAGGCAAAGTCCTCGGTTCTTCTCCTTTGGTCAATGTTATCTATTTTGTTGAACTCCTGGATTGATTTTGATGATGTGCTTATTTTGATGATGACAAAACACCATTGTACAAGCCCTTGAGGTTCATTAATATCACAAGTTCACGATTCTATTGATTTCATTGGTACATCGAGCATCTTACTTGTTTATTGAGTGACTGATGTGGGACGGACAGTGAACCTGGGACTCTAGCTCGCGGATGTCCCTAAGCGAGGGAAGCGTACGAACTGCGCGGTTGAGAAACTGACAATGAGTCTTGGGTATCGACTTTTTCGCGTGCTCGGATAGAGTCACGGGATGGGTTCCACTCACTCACTCTCATAGTAGTGATCAAATTATATCAAGCTAGGACCTATCACATGCAAGCAGCGGCATAAAGAAATACATACAAGTAAAGCAAATGCTAGGTAGGAGGGTGGCGAGTGTACCTCCACGCTCCGGGCCCCCGGCCAAGAATGTAACTCCCGGTACAATAATACAATCAATTAATAATTTACAGAAATATAATTCACTGCCACTCCACGTAGTGAGGTAAAAGGCTACAAGTGGGGCCCGGGAGGACCGATCTTGGGTTGATGTGCGGCTTCTTGGGTAGCACCGATGATTCCAGAGCACGGCTACTCAGGCGGCAGCTTGCTGTCCCGAACTGGTTCTGTTGTCACAGCACTGCACGATCCGGCGAGAATGTCCGCTGCGATCAGCCCCGATGTCTGATCGACGCGAGACCAGTGTCGTTGGAAATCCTTTCAAAGATCTTCGAACCCAGACTATTACTGGAATTTTGTCTGCCTCTGTAGTGGCCTTGGTGGAATTTATAACAAGCTGGCTCCTGAGCTCAGATCTGACTGGGCAGATTCAGATCTGCCTGATGATGCATGTTGATCGAGGCACAAACTATGGATCTGGGAGCTGGTATTTTTATGGGAGGTTTACGGGAAAGTAAGGAACACGAGGATATGATGGCCGGAGATCGCGGGTTCGAATCCCTGCCCCCGGGAGCAGCCCCAGCTAGCAGTGTGAACGCCCCGCTCTTGGCCTTCGGGCCGGGAGCGGGGCGTTTCTGCGTGGAGCGTGGGAGCGCTACCGGGTGGCCTCGTCGAGTGCGGTGAGCACGTCCTGGATGGCGTCGAGCAGCTGCGCGTCGGTGCGGCCTGTGTACCGGCCGGCGCCGTGCCGGCCGTGCAGGATGCCCTGGATGTGCCCGCAGGCGGCGGCGTACGCCACCCCGCCGCCGGTGCGCTCGGCGCGGCGTAGGTCGTCGGCGATCTGGGCGACGGTGGGGAGTGACATCTCGGTACCTCGTTTCAAGATCAACTACATGATCATGGTCAGGTGGACCGGGGCCCCGGAGGGCCCCGGGTCCGGTCAGAGCCAGGGGTCGCGGCCGTAGCGCTTGATCAGGCGCTCGTACCGGGCGACCAGCCGGGCGGCTTTGGTGTTGTCGCCGGTCTCGATGGCGGCGAGGTACTGCTCGCGGGTGGTGTCGATCTGGTCCCGGAGGCTCTTGGTCATCTCTGTCTCCCTCTCCCTCATGTAGACCAGTCTACACCATGCATGTAGTCCTGTCTACACTCAAGGCCGAGGAAAGTCAGTCCAGCCCGCGCCACTTCCGCCGCACCGTCATCCGGTCCACACCGAGCACCCGGGCCAACCCCTGCTCCGAGTGCGGCCGGCCGTCGCCGATCAGCCCGGCCGCGTCCAGCGCCAGCACCGCGGCCTTCGACGCCAGCCGCGTCCGCCGCGCCTCAGCCCGCGCCCGCCGGTCCGCCTCGCCCAGCTCGACCAGGTCGAGCACGCCGGCGACCCGCTGCGCGATCGCGGTCAGCACCGCCCCGCCGAGCTCATCGTCGGCGCCCGGGTGGGCGCGCTCCCACGTGGACAGGTCCTCGGCGATCCGCTCGACCTGCTCCGACGTCCAGCCGTCACCAAGCCACGCCAACAGCTCGTGCCGCTCCATCATGGGTCACTCCTCCGCAATCGCGCGCACCGCCGCAGCGATGCTGTCTGCTAGATCATCGATCGACTCGGCCAGGACCATGCCCTGGCCGAGCTGTTCTCCGCGCTGCCCCCACGTCTCAACGAGCCACCCGCCGGCGTCCGAAGGCGTAGCCAGGAAGAGCCGCGCCCGCTTCGTGTTGCTGTCCACGCGCGGCACGCCGGCAGGGGTGCGGGTGATCTCGGCTCCGTCGGCCAGCACGACGGACACCACCAGGTGCGCGGTCACGCGGTCCTCTCAGTCATCGAACTCGGCGATCAGGTCGAACATGTCATCGCCCAGCGGGGCCACGGAGATGATCTCGGTGGGGTGGATCAGGACCTCGCCGTACTCGGCGTCGTACGGGGTGTCGTCGCTGGTCGGCCCGGCCAGCTCGACGACCACCCACTCGCCGTGGCCGTACGGGATGCCGCAGCAGGCGAGGTATTCGGCGAGGGACTCCCGGGAGTCGCAGACCGACACGCCACGGCGGGTGTATTCGGTCGAGTCGATCTCGTTCCAGTGGTAGCTGATCTGCAGCTCGGGGTTGAGCAGGTCGTTGATGTCCCGCTCGGCTCGCTGGACTCGGAAGTACGTCTCGCTCATGTGGACCACTCTACACCACGCCTGTAGTCCTGTCTACACCAAACCTAGAAGATCTTGATACGACAGAGCCCGCCCCACTACAGGGGCGGGCTCATCACTACGTCTACGCGTCGATCTTCACGCGGCCCCGCTGGCCCAACTCACCGATCCCGGCCAGGGTCGTCACGACTGACCGGTCACTCGACCACGACGTGACCGGGGTGACCTGGGCGACACCGAAGAGGAGCAGCCCGCTCTCGCGCACGATCCGCACCGACATCAGATCGCCCGTCGGGTACTCGCCCTCGACCTCGACGCTCCACGTCGTCCGCCCGGGCGCGTACTCCCGCCCGGTCGGAGTGGTCGTGATCGTGCCCGGCTCGACTGGCGCGCCGCAGATCCGGCACTCGTAGGCCGTGATGTCGTAGCCCTCCATGCCGCATGCGCAGTCGGGGTCAGCACAGTCGACGTGCTGTGTGCGCGCCATGAGCGTCGGCAGCTCGAACTTTTCGGTGAACGCGTGGTAGTGGCCCAGTGGATCGGTGTACTCCCAGCGCATGTCCGGCTCGGTCTTCGACGCCATCGTCACGTCGATCTGCTCGACCTCGACGTTGAGGCTGCCGACGCCTACGCGCACGTCGTTGATGTAGATCTCGGATGCCATCTTGGCCATGCCTGCCACCGTACTCAGAGGCGCTTGTACAGGCCGAAGCCCGCGGCGATCGCGGCGGCCAGCCCAGCGGCGATCAGCAGCCACAGCCCGCCGCCGATCTGCATCTGCGTGGCCGCCGCGAACCCCGCCGAGATCCCGAGCGGGTCGTCGGCCGCATTCTCGGCGAGGCTGTCCTGCAGGGTCGAGCTGGCCCTCTGCAGGTCGAAGATGTGCCAGGCGGCCCACACGATCGCGCCGACCCCGGCGCCGGCCGCGACGACGTCGGCGATCCACGGCAGCTGACGGGCGGCGGCGAACAGGCCGTAGGCGATCAGGACCAGGCCGGCGGCCACGCTGAGCCAGCCGTCGCTGCCGTTGGTGCCCGCCTTCGAGATCGAGCCGACGATCGGCGCGCTGATGGTCGCCCACGGCAGGAACGAGCCGAGGACCATCGCGGCGCCAGCGCCCGCCGCGACCAGGCCCGCTGTCTTCGAGTGCCGCACGACCGGAGTGGGCGGGTACTGCTGAGCGTGTTGGGCCAGGCCCGCCCAGCCGGACTGCTGGTACGGGGTTTTGATTCTTGAGGTTCATATGTTTTTGATGCCATCAATGTTGTTTGATAATGTTTATACATGAATATCCATGAGCTCTATGAAGACACGTCTGTTTTTGATTAAAAGAATGGCCAAATGCTTAAAATCAAGTCAGTTGCATGAAAAATAAGAAGAAGAGTCGACTCCTCCAAAGTAGACAACACCACCAGGTCAAGGGTGTCAAATGGACCTATATCGGTGACAAATAGAGTCGTATCAGTGACAAATAGACCTGTATCAGTGAAAAATAGCTTAGTATCGGTGAAAAATAGGTTGCAACGCTTGAAACATTGAAAAGTGAAGAAGGAGAGTCGACTCGAGAAGCATTTGGAGTCGACTCTAGAAGCTTTGGCCAGCTATTGAAGGGTGACAAATGGGTTCTTAAGGGTGAAAAATAGCCTATCAACGATGACAAATAGGTTGAAAACGGTGAAAAATAGGTGGATAGTGGTAATAAATAGATTGATATGAGGAAAAGGCTGAGAAGCTGAAGGAGAAGAAGAAGTTGGACTCCATTTACCAAAAGAGTGTTGACCATAGTCAAACTATCTCAGCCAAAGTTGACTTTTGTTAGAGTCAACAATAGCCAAAGTAACCCAGCCAAGTTTAAACTTCAAGCTGACCAAGTCAATGGTGACCCAGTCAAAGTCAAAAGGTTAAAGTCAAGCTTTTGCAAGCTTCAAAGGTCCAGTCAAAGCTCTAGTCAAGTTCGGCAAGCTACAGTGGATACAAGAAGCGGACAAAAGAAGAAGAAAGACAAAGGGTTACAAGGCAGACAAATGGAGCACTAAGGGTGACAAATAACTAAAGGTGACGGTAAGGCAAAACAGGAAAAGAAGAACAGCGACGGCTCAGACCGATTAAAGGTGGCAAATGAAGGATAGGAAGAAATGAAGAAAATCAAGCTACTGTAGCAGTCCGAGCATGTCTGGGCTACTGTAGCCGCCCGATCTATGTTGAAGAAGTCTGAGACTATCTGAAGAAAACTGATCTACTACAGCAGTCTGAGCTATTGTAGCAGTCTGAGCATGTTCAAGCACTCCTGAGTGTCCGAGCCTGACCGAGCACCCCTGAGTACGTCTAAGCACGCCTGAGCATTCCTGAGCATGTCCGAGCACTGCCATCCTAGCAATTCTGAGCACCAAAGCTCGGGGGAACAAATGCTGAATAGTGGTGACAAATAACTCGTTAGAGCTGACAAATGGCCAATAATAGTGACAAATAACTCATTAGAGCTGACAAATGGGTCATTGCAGTGAAGAATGAAAATCGATCAAACAGTTTCAAAGGAATTACCTATGCAGAGGTCGTCTAACCCCACTATCACGATTCAGGAGGATTCTTAAGCATTGGATGACACTAATTAACTCCATCCAAGATCAAGAGAAGAGATTTGTCTCCAGTTCTATGGCCTTCAAAGGTGACCGATTCGAGCAGAAGTATTTGTCAGAGATAAGGGTGAAAAATGCATCTACAAGGCAGATAAATTGGGCGTCAAAGGTCAAAATGCCCAGTAAAGCTAACAAATGGCTGGGAAGGCTAAACCCAGTGTGTGTATGCCATGAAAGATTCACATCCATGTTCGAAGATCAATCATCTGGCACATGGTCCTATGCCATGACAACCCTCCAAGAAGACCCATTATGCATAATATTCTCATATTTACAGCTGGACCAACTGCAGAAGTCCTGGAGAGGGTTTCATCTAGAAATGTAACATGCCTTGATGTGAAAGCTTCAAGATGGTGTGTCCTGCATAAAGGGGATTGGCAAGCCAATGGGAAGCCAACGTACCTTATCACTTCTAGGCCAATCAATAGCCACTTAGAAAATTTCTTCCTACCAGATTAGGGACTACGTACCCTGCACCTTGCATGCAAAAAGAGAAGATATGCTAGAACAAAAGAAGCCCAGTTCGAAGAGGAACATACTTAGAAGACAAGGAGATAGAATAGAAGTTTTTAAGATTAGAGGTGGCGCAACGTGAAGAGCAGTGAGCAGAAGAAGAAGAAGGGAGGAGGAAGGCTTCAGATAGAAGGGGCTACTTGAATCATAAGGAAGGGAGTGCGAAGAAAAAATAGAAAAGAGAGAGATATGTTTGTGATGAAAAATCAGAGAGAGAGCCCACAAGAATAGAGAAGAGGAAAAGGGAAAGAGAGAGCCTGAGAAGAAGTGTGTGCAACCAGAGTCATTTTCTGTTGTGTTGGTCTTTGGATCAAATCCATACCATCGTGGTCATCTGGAGCTACATTTGTCTCATTCTTATTTTCTATTCTATTGTCTCTATTTTGTTCATCGTTGTTCTTTGTTTCTTTCATCAAGTTGTTAGTCAGCGGGGCAAGCTGTGATGCTCAGTGGTGTAAGCAAGCTGTGTTGCTCAGCAAAAGTAAGCTGTGATGCTCAGCGGTGTAAGCAAGTTGTATTGCTCAGTGGTGTAAGCAAGTTGTGTTGCTCAGTGGTGTAGCATGTGAGTCTGCGGAAGCCTCACTCAGGTTTGAGTGGGGGGTGGATGTAGGTCTGCTTGGTGCGGACTAAACCACCTAAAAATCTCTTGTGTTCATGGGTTGGCTGTGTGTTTGATCCCTTTCTTCTACCCCACTTTACAGGTAGTCTAGTGATCAATTTATGCATTAAATTCGCTAAGTGTTTTATTTTGGTTTCGAGTGAGCCATCATCTGTTTAGGCATTTAACTCGTTAAGTATTCAAGACTTGCTTTGTATAAGCCATCAGTTGCATTTACCTTTGTTGGAATGTAGAATGGTGCAAGGCAAGGATTCAGAGGGGGGGTAAATGAATCCCCTTGAAGATATCTCCCATAGAACCCAACATTCTCATTATTAGCACTTTCTGTTTCACTTTGTAACGAGCCCTTCTGATGTGCACACCACGGATGGAAATAAATAGAGTAATCCACCACTCTACATTGTATGCAATAACCTCCAGGTCGGCTACACATAGTGCATACTCTCACTCTTGTTGTAGGCAAGACACTAGATACCTCATAAGCACTCATTACATCAACATTTGGGCATCGTGTACAAGATATCTGAAGCCCATGAACCACAGGGATCCTAGCAAATGATTGGCATTATCTTTGTTTGAGCTTCCATAGACATAGCTGACTGCATCTGAATTCAGTAATGTAGGGAAGTCTTCAGTAAGCCCGATTGTGCATTAGACTTCAGAAATGCAGAGAGTTTTTTTTCTTTGGCTTTAATTCACAACAATGTAGCATCAGAAATATGCAATGGGTGCATTTGGGTCCATTCTAAATATGCGGCCCTTCTGATGCACATTCTGTCCCTTTGTTTATAACTCTGTCCCAGTGCAGTAGCCCAGTATTGTTTACAGCGGCCTCAATCAGAATCCAATTCTATTCAATTCTCTCTTCCCTTCCTTTAGCCTGTCAGTTACTTAATTGGCTTTCTTTATTCTTCTACATTCCTCTGCTATTGCCATTAGGAAGTGGTGAATTTTATTTAGATGATTATCTGCCACAGTGTTATTATTTTATCATCCTTTTGTTAAATTCATGCTATCAGAATTGGTTTTCATGTTTGTCTAAGTGTTAAGTTCTGGGGAAATTTTGGCAGCATCTCCCCCTGCCCCGGGGAATGCTCAATCCGTCAATTGGGCCTACACAAGGGGGAAAGCTAGTGTAAGACCATGAAAGGGAGTAAGCCATGAGAGGCTACTCTAAGACCCCGAATTGGGTAGGGAGACATCCTGAGGGCTAGCCTACAAGGGAGCTCCACATACCCGGGGTTGACCCATGGAACAAGGGACGCCCAATGTCGCCATTTGGGTGGTATTCATATTATACTCCACTAGAGAGACTTCTAGGGGAACATACCATGACATGGTAGACCCCCTAGAACCCGGAGGAGTTCAAATTAGTGAATAAGGAAGATGGTGAGTGGGGAATTGTCCCCTCCCAAGGGTAGACCCGGCGGTATAAAATCTCAACGAAATCTACAATAATATATTGTTATCCCGGTGTATGAGGACCAATAAAGATCTAGGGAAAGGGGGGAATCAGCATACAAAAATGTAATAAAACATCAGGGGGTACATGGTATTCTCGCAGTAACACCAGCTGGGCATTCAGACAAAGAGTATAGCACCTCGCATATAGATGACAAAGAAGCCAGAATAATAAGTGAAGGACATCGCAGAGAGCATGGCCTTCAATAGATTATCGGTTACACCAGAGCCCCAACAACTCATGGGGAAAGAATGACGAAGCTCATGGTCATTACCATAGAAACCAAACGCACTGAGCAATGGAGGATACACACATTATCAGAAATGAGAATCATGTGCGCCGGTCATACAGAGCGGTTTAGATCAAGGGTGATGAGCAGGGTCTATTCGACACATTGGGGAAGGGGCATGCTTAATCTCGCCCATGAGGGCCATAATATCCATCTGGCCGACAAAGAAAGGCAAAGCCAGAGATCCCTCCATTGTAATCGGATGGCTCTGGACGTTGGCTTTTTGTGGTGCAGGATAGTAACACCAGCGTAAGAACAAGCGCATCAAAAGAACGAAGTAGAATTCTAAGGGATAGGAAGAGAATAATACAAAGACAGAATGCAACCATAGCTAGACGCAACAAGGCACAGAAATATTCTTATTCATTTCTTTGCATAAAGGGGAAAAACATACATCATACTCTGGTCATTACATAGGGAAAAGGGGATCGATCAAATAAATTCAGAGATAAAATAGGGCAGAGAGGGGGATCGACCAGAGTAATCTGGAAGAATAGACAAAAGAACTGAGAAAACAAAGAAGGGGGCGGAAGGGGCATTGACCCCGTTCCCTCCCCAGGACAAACCTCTCGACCCTTTCTTCTACACAGAAGGAAGCACACACAGGGGGGGTTGTTTGCTCAGGCCCTTGGAGGTTCAGGTTGCTGGAGTGAAAGAGCTCCGGAGGAGATGGGTTCTCTAGAGGAGAAGGGTCCTCTGTAGGAGTAGGGTCCCCCTCATTTTTTTCTTCATTCGACACTGGGTTGGCTTTATAGCCACTGGGGGGCTTCTTCGCATGGGGGAGCTTCTTCGCATGGGGGAGCTTCACCTGGCGCGTGCCTTGCTCGAGCTTCGCCTGGGCTTCCAGAAGGGCCTCGATGCCAGCTCATGCTTCGCGCATGAGGCGTCTGCTTGTGGTTGACGATGCAGGGGCCAGGTTGAGCTTTGTGAGGGCTCGTGGGTGTGCTCATCGGACCAGAGCGCTGAGGGCCCTACCGGTGGTGGGGTGCTGGGGCTGTTGTTGTGCCGCTCTCATACTTACTGGATCAGAGCGCCAGGGCCCTGCTCGGAGCTGACTCACCGGTGAAAGTTGCCACGCGTGGGGTCGCCAGACCATAATGCCCGGAGCTCGCCATAGGTAGGGGGCCGCATGCATTCGAGGAGATAGAGTAAGGGAGTGTGGAGCTGCCCGTTTCCCCATTGGCTGAGCGGGAAGTAGGCTCTGGCTGCCGCTGCGTGTGTGTGAGGAGGGAGAGTGAGAGAGAGGGAAGCTCCTCCTCCCATTGGCCCGGCGAAGAGAGAAGGCCATTGGCCATTTGTTTATTCTATTAGTTTTCATTATTTTGTTCTTTCTTTTTTTAGGTGCATACACATCATAAATTTTAAGCTCCAAACCCTAGATTCCAAACCCAAATTCCAAACTTTGGCTCCAAACCACTAAGGTCAGCCGTTTCAAACCCAAACTTTAAATCATTGATCTTCAAACCATAAAGGTTAGCCATCCCTAAACTTCAAACCTTTGGATTCCAAATTGCGAAGGCCCACCAACCTAATCTTTGGCTATAAACCATGAAGGTCGGCGAATTCAAAGTTCAAACCATAAACACCAATCAGGTTATCCTCCTGAAATCTTAAACTCCTTCCATCCCACTGACACCACAAGTGTTTTAAAAAAGAAAAAAATCCAATAAAATCAATTGCAAAATGGGTGAAGGAGAATTTCATAACGTGCCAATAGAGTCAACATCTACACTTGAAGATGACTCATCTACCAAAGACCAGAAGAAAAAGAAATCCCAACAGCCAAATTTTCATCAATTAAGATGGCCGCCAAGATGGGCGCCTTTAAAGGAGCCTCCACATTTGGTAAGCTTACAGGTGCACCAAGCTTCGCTGACGAAGCTGCCCTCTCAACTCCCTTTGGTGCCTCGAGGGACTTCGTCGGGAAGGACATGCCATTAGTCAAAAAGAAGAAGAAGAAGAAGAAGAAAGAAGAAAGAAGAGAGAGACTACAAAGCCAATGAATTCGTCATTCATGAAATCATGTCAGGTGCCTGAGATAAGCCCTTAGGGTGGCTACAAATAAACGAAAGAACCCACAACAGGAGTCTCAAGTCAAGACAAGCCCTCAAGATAGCTACAAATAAATGAAAGAATGTACATCAAGTGTAAAGCTTAACGCCTCCTGAGTTCATCTTGTTCCAGCTATGCTCCACAAAACCATCCTGCAGAAATTCTATGTGAAGAAGATCTTGTCTTCTATGACTTAGAATGGCCAGCACTTCAAATCAAATCCCCTGCCAACCCAAGGGGTCAGGCTGACAATCATATAGAGCAAAGCACTAAGCAGTGCTCGAGATGGCCTCCTGAGAAAAGCCAGAAAGACAAGTGCCAAGAAGAAGAGGTCAAGCCAAGCTTTGAGCAAAGCTAAAATGTCAAAACTCAGAAAGATGATGTCAAATCAAAAGGGCAAGTCTCAGCAAGAGAACCTTAAATTAAATCATGGGCAAAGTCAGAAAGGCAAGACCCACGAAGAAAACCTCAGCTTAAACTCTGAGCAAAGTCAAAAAGGGCAAGCCTCGGCAGAAGAACCCCAAATTATATCCTGGGCAAAGTTAGAAAGACAAGGCCCATGAAGAAAATCTCAATTTAAAATCTGAGCAAAGCCAGAAAGACAAGCCTCAGAAGAAAGAACTCTAAACCAAGCTCCGGGTCAAGCCAGGAAGGCAAGACCCGGGCGAAGAACTCCAAACCAAACTCCGGTCAAAGTTAAAAAGTCAAGACCCAGGCAAAGAATTCCAAACCAAGCTTCAGGCAAAGTCAGGAAGGCAAGTCCAAAGAAGAGAGCAGCAACAGACTTCGGTGTTCAAAATCACGCTGATGTATCGGGGAATTCATGCAACAGATGCAGCGAAAAGAGGGGGGATGAAGAGCAGAAGGATTTTAGTCCCCAAAATAAAAAAAAGAAAGGAAAAAAAGTCAAAAAAAAAACTGTTGCAGCCCTCATTATTACTTAGGTTGATGCACTTTGCAATTTTTGTGATGAAACTCGGCCTTTGAGTCTACTTGGTGGAGCGGGTCCATGTCACTTCCCTGAAGTGGTGTGCGTTCTCCTGAGTTCTCTCCTAGGGACTACTGAGTTGAGAAATATTTGGTTCAACCAAATAGACAGTAGAAGTCAGATGGCTCGGCACAAAGCGCGTGATAGAACTAGGCGTCGACCCAGACCACAACGACAAACGTTGCCTAAAATTGGTGATAACACCGTGCAATACAAAAGCACCGGAGCAATGCATAATGTTTTCCAGTCCCACTCCCAAACTATCGTCATAACCCCGAAAGATGTCCATCCAAGGGAGAATTTAGACCAAACTCCTCGTCATGCCATTAACACTAAGGGGTAAAAATTGTGAAGTGCATGGGCTGTCTGCGATCGCCTTTGCTCTTATAGACATCCCGTGGGGGGTATTTGTTGAACCACGCAAAAGTCACAAGTATTTTTTGATATTTTCAAAATTTCAGAAATGAAATACATTATGTCTTGGCAAGAAACGATACGAGATCGTCACCTTCACATAAGCACTCATAGACATTTCATCAAACACTTGATGGGCAGCATAAAGTCACACACACCCACTCAACAAAATCTGTGCAAGGTCAAGCTTTTTAGCTTGAAATGACCCATGGAGATTTTGTCAAACACTTGGTGGATGGCACAAAGCCACATGTCCACCCAATGAAATGTACTCAAAAGTCAAAAGTTTTGGTCCCCCGGGGGTGTTCCCAATGTTTCGCACCTAAGTCCCCTCACCCCGGAGTCAAGGACAACGAGATGTGTCAAGGTAAAGTCAACAAACAAACAAGAAGAGCTCCACACATCCTTTGCTGCAAAGAAGGCCAAAAAAGATAAAAAATTCTAGAACCACTAGCTTTTTATAGTGTTGGACTGGAGTACATGGAGGGAGGGGGGACCGCCCTCCTCTCTTTCCACTCTCTTCCTATTGTTGCAGACCGAGAGGGGGGAGTCCCCAGTCATAACCACTGGGGTTGCCACCCCTTTCCCTCCATGGTGCTAACAGGCCAAGAGGGGGGAGGGGACCCCCGGTGGTGTCCACCGGGGCTACCCCCTCCCCCTCTCCTGTTGTCGCTGTTGTTGCAGATTGGGAGGAGGGGGTACCCTCGGTCAGATCCACTGGGGGACTATCCTAATCTAAAAATGTCTTGAAAATCAGCTTGCTAGCTATATGAGTCAACCTACAGACCTTCCTGTGTCGACTTGACTGGCTGGTTGTCCTATCTGCACATCCATTGTCATAGACCTCACTTAATGTCATGATACATCATTTTGTGCTTGCGTATCTTCAGTTGTGCTCATTGTGTTATGAAAAAGTCAGTGTGTCGACACCAAATGTGAGTGTATTGGCACGACAGGTATGTCATCTTAGAGTCTTCTTTATGTCGACACCATGTGATGCCTACATTGACGCACCAATTCATCTGAGGCTCATGTCTATTTCTTAAATCCTCATCTTCAGATTGAACTGTGCTCACTCATGTCTGATCAACATCATCTTCCTTGTTCTCTCTGACGATATTCCTGTAAATCATTCATTAAGGGGGAGTGTTCCTGCTGAAACTTGGTTTATCTGTCCACCTACCTCTAGGTACTCTTTGCTGACATTGGCTCATTTGTCAATATGCCATATGTTCTCACATGCTTGAACATTTTCTCATTGCTCAATGCCTGTTTGTCTGGCTGCTCATCCCAATTTCCCTAAACACACTTGAATTCATTATAAGTCTTTTCAATCTAATTGCTAACTTCATTTCATAGAGTATATTTTTAAAAGGAATCTTCTTTTGTGGAGCTCTATGATTGTCTAGGACATAAAAGCTATTGGTTTAAGTTTAATGACTTCATGAGCTTGAAGCTATCTGGTCTTGAAAGTGGCTATATTCAGACTTAATGGACCTAAACCAGTTTTATATGTTGCGTCTTGCTATGCCTTCTTAATTCTGAAAGTTTATTTTAAGTACAAAGGCATCTTTGTTTAAGGAACAACATTTCAGTATTATTTTTAAACATTACGATAATCTGAAACACTTCCTTAAGGGTAACACATAATGAAAGCCATGACTTTAGTCACACTGAGTAACTGGGGATACTGACATCTGATAAACGTGTATCCTCACGTAAAAAGGTGTTTACTAAAAGGTTTAGTGTCTTAAGGCAGAGCAATGGCAATAGACTCACTGAGAAATTGAGTTCCTTCATCAATGAAGTAAAGTGGATGGAGTCATGAAGTGCCTTACTACCTCTACTCTAAATGAAGCAGAACAGTGAGCAACACTGAGTAACTGGGGATGCTAGCATCTAATCAATGTGCAGCCTCATGTTAAAAGGTGCATGCTTCACTTGACTGCTCTGGTGAAAGAAAAATCTGAAAAAGGTAGCACCCCATTGTTAAAGTCAGAAATTTCGGAAGGTGTTTAACCTCAATACTAATTGTAGTTACTCTCAAAGGGGCTAATGGAATTGAATGAGTAGGATGGAGGGAGGTTAAACTGGACTTCAATATTCAATATTAGTTTATTTCTATTAATTTTGAATGCAGAAATTTTCATCTTTCATAATTGAAAAAGTCAGAGTTCATTAGCCTTAAACCAATCAGGAAAATAAGGGTTATATCATTTGTAGCTCTATAACTGAAGATTCTGAAAACTCAACAACTCTACATTTATGAGAAATGTATCAGACTAAAAATCCTCTTAGTCATTTGGTGCCAAGACAATTCCTTGTTAATATCTAATTGTTCTCCATTAAGAATGATTCCTTGCTCATGTCTGCGTATTTGTTACCATTTGTTATATGAAAAATCTGCCATCAACAAGTGGTAAGTGGTATCAGTTTTCTGCCTAGCCTTCATTGTTGGAAGACTTATTCCTGCATTGGCAGGAGTCGACTCCCAGAGTCGATCCTCCTCAAGTATGGGTCTATCTGGGACCCTAGTTCTCAGGTGTCGACCCCAAGGGTCGACCCCTTTTGTCCAGACTACCATCTGGGCTATCCTGGCATTTGTCTTGAAGACAATTGGCCTCCTTGCTGCAACTCTCTCAGTCATTTGGAATGAGGTCAATTCATTGTTGACATTTGTTTGATCTCCATTCAAATGGCTTTGTATTTATGTCTCCTTGTTGATTGCCATTCCTGCATGATCTACAATGTAATCTCCTGGATGTAAAAGATCTGTAATCCATTTATGGCTTTGACAGTTAGTCTCTCCATAGCTAGTTCTACTCTTGAACTTCTCATTTGGTATCATTTCCTCCACTGGCGATTCCTGCTTCATGATCCACCAACAAGTGGTTTCAGGTGGTACCTTTTGAATGTTTCGATTAATATCAAGTGGCATCAGTTTCGTTATCTGCTTTTGAAGTCCTCAATTGGCACTTCTTGTTTTATCAATTTGTATTGATTGGATTCATCTTCTGGCTGCCAAAGCTTGATCAATTTGATTTTGTATGTGGGGTGATGATTGTCTTCATGCTATCCCATATGGTCATCTTCTGACTCTGAAATTGGCATTTAACTATGCCCTCTTTACTGATGTCAAAGGGGGAGAGAATGTTGAGTCATTTAAGAACCAGATCATCCAGAGAAAGGGGAGAGAATGGTGAAGAGGATGTTAAAGGGGGAGAGAATGGTGAGTCATTGAAGAACCAGATCATCCAAAGAAAGGGGAGAGAATGTTGAAGAGGATGTTAAAGGGGGAGAGAATGTTGAATCATGCTTATCATGTTGAATCATATTTTGCATTACATGTTGATTTTACAGACATCAATGAATCATAATTACCATCATCAAAAAGGGGGAGAATTATTGTATCCCAAGTTTTGATGATGTCTGACTATGACTCATTGATGAGTCTAATGCGAGTTTAATGATGCTCAAATATGATTCATTCTATGCTATTGAAGATGATTCAACTATTCTTCCATGTGTGCGTTAATGTTCTACATCAAAATGATTTAGGTGAGGTGAATCGAAGGATAAGAGAGTCCTCACTAATCGTAAGAGGGACTGAGCCGAGATTCTCGTAAGCCAACTTTATGCACAAGCTTGCATATATCAGTAGATCAAGTCATCGAGAGGATTCAGCTCTCCATATGGAGGAGTTTCTCCATTTTACGTACTTTCTGATGAAACGCTTTAAGCCTCGCCTATGTAGGTAAGATTTAACCTGTTTGTGACAGTTGGATGATCCAAAGATTTCATTGATGGGAGCCGATCGGACCTTTTTAACCCAACAGAGGGAAAATTAAAAAGTGCATAGAAGCGAGAAGAGGGGAGGATGGAGGTAGATCATAGTTTGGAGCCACAACTATTATCTTTTGAATAAAATGTATATGACATGAGTTGACCGGTGTACATAGTTTGAGGAAAAAAAATGAAGATCTCGTATATAGAGCTTGAGAGAAAGAAAAGGGATTCCTCGACCAAGATAGGAGATGGCGCATAGGTTTCAGATGGAGGTAGATGGATTCTTGTGTCCCGATAGCTTCGAGTAGATGAATTGGAGGTGCTAATGAAGCTGATCAGCCTTCTTGACGTCGACCAGTGAGTGGGGGCTTGCGTCCGGCATACTTAGAACTTGTAATGTTGATTGAGAGTTGGATAATACATTTCATCACCTAGGCCTTCCAGTTGATAGGAGTGCATTAGTGAGTGGGGCATCAAAGGGCTTAGGGACAGAATGTTCCCTCCATCTTCTAAAGGCGGAAGTTATCCCCGAGCTATGGTTGAGAGAAATGGGAATGGAGGAGAGCCCTTGATTGGGTGGAACTTAGAGTGGAAACCCCTGTAGATACGTGAAAGCTTGAGTCTTGGTTGCTTGAGACAATAAGAACCCATCTAGGGAGCATGTGAAGGGGGTTGGCCACCATGATCTTACCTTGTTCGTGCGAGGGGAAACTTCCATAACATCGTGGAGGTTTAGTGGTTTAATGGTGTGAAGGTCTCTTCGGGGGAGAGACCTATCGGAAGAGCACTAGTTACTGACCCTTACTGAGGACATTAGCCACTTGTTGCGAGTGATGTTGGATGTGAAGCAGGAGGATGGATTCCCCCTATTGTCTGTAGGGAAAGTTTTTCACACCCCAAGTTAAGGATTTCTAGGATTTCATGTGCTCTAGGTCTTGTTGAAGTTAGACCTAGGTGAGAACGGGATGACATGGGAGGACGAGATGGGGGGCAGGAATAGAGCCTACTTGAGGAACCCGCAATAGCAATCCTGTCATCGTTGATGTCGCTCGGTGCTCCCCTACTGGTAGCCCAAATGGAGGGTAGAGGTAGACATCCACCGACAGTTCAGGCAGTGAAAATAGTGGTTGGAGGCAGAGGTACTTCAGCTTCTAGTTCCAAACGACGAGGTTGTGAGAAGATCTCATCAAGTTTCTTCCATCGGATCACCGACGATGATTACTGCCTTGAGAAGATCTCATTGAGCTCCTTTTCGATGTGAGAAGTTCTTAGTGGGGTGGATGTTACCCGAGAGAATCCTTCGACGCTCAAGTTAGTCGGCATTGTAATGGAAGGAGGATATGTTCTCAAGAAAGAAAGGTCTAGAATGTCTTTTGAAATGACTGGGCACAGGTGTTAGTAGGCGGGCACCCCCTAGATAACGGGTAAATAGGTATGCCAAATAGAAACTATAGTGCATAAAATAAAAAAATTAAATAGTTGAATCGTTTGAATGTAGGGGAAATAAGAAGGAAGAAAAGTAAGCAGACAACCAAAGTGACAGAGAGATTTTTATACTAGTACGGTCTATCCTTCACAGAGACCTGTGTCCAGTCCTCATGCAACCCGCCAAAGCTTTCACTAACCTTATCAAGTAAGGTTATACTTGCTAGTTTTTTAGGGCCAATTCAAAAATCGGTTGGGGTGGCTTATTTGTGGCCCACCGTGCGAATAAGTCACCCCACCCCGGTTAGGGAGGGATGGGTGTGAGGGAAAATTATAGGGCCCACAGTTTTCTCTCACATCGGTTTGTTATTTGCGCGATAGTAACCTGAAAATAAAGGCGCCCTTAGGATCTAACTCCTCAACTTATCTTACCAGGTCTCAACGAACCTTATAGTTAGTTTTCAAGATTATCAACCCTAGCTTTTCTTACAGTCACATCGAACTAACAGTCATATGAGTGATTTAGTTTTTCCAATGATTTTGCACCTGTTAACTTTTTAGGAACTAATCACCTAGTTGATTTTCGTGGTATCAGCTGACCATCCTAGCACATCTAGTGCTAGTTATCCTGAGTAGTTAATGCTCTATACACTACTAATTTAGACAAATTTAAGATTTCACAGTTATGCTTCCAGATAAGCAGATGATGGAAATTATAGCGCACAAAGAAAAATGAATTAACAGACAGACAGACAGAGGAGGAGGCTAGTAGGAATGTTATAGAAGTGCAGATTTCTCCTCTTCAATGATTCCCATGATGAGAGATTTCTGGGATGTTGCTTTCAGTGCGGTGAAATCTCTCCTTGACTTAAATGCACAAGAAGTTTGTGCTTAAGGATCGCTTTGCTGGCAAGAAGATGCCTGAAGGTGATTGATCGTTTTACTTAATAGAATTAGCTCATTCTAGTTCTTCTTGAACTTCAAGTTATTTATAGCTCTAGATTTCATTACATCTGTTAGATACATTTACCTTCAATAGTCGGATCTGTTGAACCCCCTCTTCATGTTTCATATCTGATTTATTTAGATGATGACTAAATGAATACTTGTAAGCTGAAAATGAGGTTATTCAATGAGTTTGGAAGCGGTAATAACAAAATGATTGAAAGGAGGGGAATATCAAAATGTGGGAGTTAGAATTTCAACATGGGAAGTTTTGGAATGCTCGAGGCTCTTGGAATTTAAAAAGTGTTTAGTAACACGGGCATTAACCCCTTGCATGGAAGCGAAGATGGAATAAGCTTGGTATTAGAAGCTTTAAACAAGGGGTGCCCCGCCCGGCCCTTGAGCATGGACTTCATCACCTCCTTAGCGATAGAATGTGTCATAACAATGCAGGAGGAGGACCCCCTTTCTTTGATAGGAGCTTGCACGATGATGGAGCATGGGGTAATGAGAGCGTCACAAATGCTTTAACCAATGAGTAGTGTAATCTTGATAACCTTGGCCTTGGTCCCTATTGGCATCAACTCTCAAGAATTTTTCATGGTGAGCATTAGCGGAGACGTGGCAAAAATGTCCAGCACTAGAACCCGAATTGGCATTTGGCTAACAAAATCTTGACTCTTAATAACATACCTGTGGCCAAATCCTTCTTGCCCGGCTCTTGGAAATCATCTTCGGCACATGTGCTTATATTCATACACCCACTCCAAGAGGAGGTGAAAAATGGCGAGATGGAAGCAGTAGGCTAAGCAAACAATGGCAGTTTAATGGAGGGAGTTAGCAGAAGAATAAGTGGAAGTGGAGGCTTAAGCACACTAAACTTCTCCCCTTGATCAGAAGCGGACAGGGTTGGTTCGGGTGTAAAAAGGGGTGGACCCTGCTCAGAGTCGGCCACGCGTTTGGGTGAAGGGTTACATGGAGGGTTCGGAAGGATTGACTTTTGGGTCATGGGGATAATGGAGGGTCGAAGTGGCGACGAAGGAAGGCTTGTAGGTTTAGAACAAGGAGGAGGGTTAATAGGAGGCTCGGCGGAGGCCGATGGTGTGGTTGTTTCTTGTGTGGTTAGAGGGGAATCAATGGAGGGCCCGAATGGCTTAGTGGAGGTTAATGGTGTGGTATTTGGAGAAGAAATAACAGTAGAAGGCTTGGTACAAATTAAGAAAACATTGGATTTTGATGGGGCATGAGGCGTTAAGGATAGGGGATGATTCATGGTACACCGGTGTGGGTGATTGGAGTATCGACCTATCATCGTAACACCAATTGGTTTCATAGATGGGATTTGGGATGGTGGCATCATCTTGAGCAGGAGGTTCTTGGGGTAATATGGGGAGAGAAAAATGAAGGAAACTCGGAGTGGGTATCTCTTTAAACTCTTCAAAATATGCTTTCTCAAATTCTTCAACAAAATTTTCATCGTGTGGTGTCTCCAACTCTTCATAATCATCAAATTCAAGTGGATGCCATGGTGGAGGCGTATTGATGGGTGATGGAAGTGTATATTGTGGAGGATTTTGTGTATATAAATGTGGAGATGGAGGGTCAGATGAGGAAACATACTAAATGGGTGGTGAGCGGACGACGTCCACTTGATCATTAATGTTTGTAAAGTCATCTAGCTCACTTGTATATGTGATGCCATTATTGTATCTCCTCTCCTTCCAATCTCTCTCCATCTTGGTGATGTTATTCATAAAAGCATGAAGAGGATTGACTTGAGGAGGAGGAGGAGGCAGCCACAGGCTAGTGGCCCTCTTTATTTGCTCGTCCATCGAAGTGATTTTATCAAGAAGAGCTTGTTGGAGGGGCGTGACTTGGGAAGTAGAGGGTTGGCACAGAGGCCGTGGAGGGGCTGTATATGATGGCCGTGGAGCCTGGAGGGGCTGGCCCACAAAAGGACCCGGTAGAGTTGGGGTGCAAGAGATATAAGGACCTTAGGGCCGTGAAGTGTAAGGATGGTTAGAAGGAGGCGGGTGATGGGCCACCCGAGGAGGAGGATGAGTGGAAGGAGACGAGTGATTAGCCACCCGAGGAGGAGTATTAATTGAAGAAGGCAAGTGATGGGCCACTCGAGAGGAAGTGGAAGGAGGATGAGATGAAGAAGCTAAACCCTCAACAATGGCCTGAAGGGCCTGGGCTTGTTGAGGGGTGAGATGCAATTTTTGGGAGACCGTCTCATTAGGTGGAGGAGATGGTTCTGAGGGAATAGTGACTCGCGATTGATGCAAGGGACCATGAGATTGAGAATTGCCCATGGGGCGGGCAAGACTATGAGAATGAGCACGTGCTCACTTGGAAAAATTGTGGTGAGCATTATGAAATTGAGGATTGTATGAGGTGCTAGGTTGGTCATCCTCATGATTATAAGTGTGATTAATCATGTGGGTTTTATTATCAAGGTGAAACATCATGCAAATCAAACAATATTCAATCAAGACAATTTGCAAGAATAGCAAACAAGTAGATGTTTATGCTTGATTTTTTATAAGTTAGACCTTGATGTGAATTAAGTGATTTTAACAAAGTTTGTGTAGTTCACTCAAGGGTAAGAACCTAGTTTCAATGTGGGGTCAACTCTGGTGCCAACTAGGTTGATCTTATCACCACGTATAGGCCAACTAAACCTGGATAACTTCAAGGTACAACCAACCCAGTGATCGAAGAGGAAATCTTTCAATGTTGGGGACTTACGGAGGCCTTGGTTTTAGAATTTCTAGTCTAATGAGAGGAGTTCTCAATTGGAGGGTCCTTCCTTCACCAAGAGGGGGTACAGATCTCCTAAGAGTGTGTAGGGAGAGGAGGTCTCCCAGGACAAATGCCCTATATGCAAGGCTAATGCAAAAGAATGGAAGAATGCATGTACGAAGAACAATATGTAAAAACAATGCAAAACACCAATGGAAAACAAGATGAAACACTAACATAGTCATGAAAACATGGCAATCAATAGGATATGAGATGAAGCATGGCATCCACAAAATTTGTTCAAAGACTAGGGAACAATGAAAATGGGCTCGAAATCTATCCAAGGAAGGCACCAAAATAATGGGTAATTCGGGACATCAGAAATGATAAATAAGAGAAATGATGCAACTTGCGAGCTAAAACGGGTGTCAACAATAAGACCGCTAAGTAAGCCTAGCGGTCCTTTGATAGACCATTTTCCAAACTGAGAACTATATTTAAGTCTGAACATTCAAGTTAAAGGAAACAATCTCACAACAATTCTTTCAATCACTCTTTTATTCATTCATTCAATGTTCAAAATACATCACTCTCTTAGTAAATCTCACTACATAATCATGAAACTCAAATCACATTCAATTTTACATCCGCACGGGGCCGAATCTTGCGTAATGCCTTCACGTAAGCTTGGTAGCTCTCCTCATCCTCTATCACCTCTACCTGTAAGGTACGGACTCGACTGATCTCCCACATGGTCAGAGCGCTCCGAACCCCCTGCTCATCCTCCTCATCCCGATCTTCCTAGCTTGAAGGGGAGGGAAGTGTGATAGTGTCAAAACCATGGTGTGGGGAAGTCCAATTTGTAAGTAACACCAGTGTTGGTTGTAGAGTGCTAAGATGGAGTTCCCCACTAGCTAAAGGTCCAGGCCCAGTCACCAGGGTAGTCTAAGGATAGTGCCCTGCAAGGCCCATGGTCGCATCACGAACTTATCAAATGGCAAGGTGTTGAGGAAGACTCATCAATCATCCCTTGTCTTCTTATCCGCGGTCTGACATTCAACCAGTTTAGGAAACCCGGATGCTCCTCCAATGAAGAAGAGTGGGTGGCTCCAAATATGTAGCTCACTGATGGCACATCCTCCTTCGGTAGAAACTTCAATCTAACCCCCATCCAACACTTAAGGACTATCATAGACCCAAAGAGAGGACCCCCAAGAGAAGTTGAACTAAGACCCTCATAAAGGTAAGAAAGAATGGCTTGGGAGATGGATAAACCCCGCCACAACCCGCTGATGACACTAAGGTTTAAAATGTCTAAAAGGTGGTCAGTGGTAGGAAAGAGCAAAACCCCACACAAGCAAATAGAAGTGGCTTTGGCTATGGCCTCATTACACTTGTTTTTGCAATGGGCGGTAATCCATTAGGCCATGGGAATCAAGTGGATGTGGCGAGAGCTAATCATGGTTCAAACATCCTTTAGATTGGGTATGAACTCCCAAGATGAGTGAAGGGTCTATAGGGTCAACCGTATGACACACTAGGTCCTCATCCCCCACCTTAGTCCTAGGAAGGGCTAAGTATGTCTCAACCTCCTCTATGAGGGCAGTGGCTTCAAAGGTTGGGAAGATAAAGGTGTGAGTTTGAGGGTGCCATAACTCCACTAGGGCTGAAATACTATGTCAATCAAGGGAGTTTTCTAAAAGTTTTCGGCTAAGAAAATAATGGGTGGAGGTGCCATGCCTTTAAATTGGAAATAACTTCTAAAGGAAGTTCCTTTATCATCGGAGCCACCCACTTCAGGCTGGAATAACATTGTGGGCCAGGAAGAAGCTGGAGGAACAAAGAAGAAAGAGGAAGAGAGAAGAAGAAGAGAGGTGATATGAGAAACTTAATGAAATTAATGAAATTTAAATATCATTACTTTGACTCACCTCTCGTGAAGAACTAGTGCTCAGATCCTTTGGGATGGAAGTCAGCCATTGCAGCTCCCCATGCTCCTTCCTAGTCGGTCTTGGCCCGTTGTAGACACCCTCACCCATTGTGCTAGCTTCAAAGGACCTCTTCATAGTGATTTGGGTATTTTTATTAAAGATTTCAGGGCTCAAAGTGAAGGTTTTCTGTGAGTTGCGAGTTTAAGCTGCATTCCTAGTTATAGAGCTTAGATCTCCTATCCTATTGCATTAGGATTGAGGTTGGGATGCCTCAATTTGAGTTAGAATGGGTGTTATCATGGTTTAGGCATTGTTATCTGTGCATTGGGACTCTCCCAGAGAGTCCTGCTCGGGTTTAACTGTGTTTTCCCCTTGCGGTCTGTCGCGGGACCGCTAGGGTCAGCTAGCGGTCTTCCGACGACCATTTGTCCCCACTCTTCACCACCTTCTCTCTCACTAACCTAACAGTCTTGTCATGGCTGTTTACCCCCATTTGCGGTCTCATGAAGACCATTTTCTTGCTAATCCCAATTCGTGTCCATCTACCCTTTGTGGCCTTCTGCAGGACCGCCACCTAGGGGGTAGTGGCCCTTCCATGACCGCCTCTCTCACCTATCCCATGTGTTCTCTCCCAAACCCCTCTCTCTCCGGCCTTTGTGCCTTAAAACCCACTCTCTCTATCTCTCTCTTTCCCTCTATTTGTCTTAGGGGTCGTCGTTAAGTTAGTAAAGTCGGTGTTAGCATCCATACATTTACATTCCAAAAATCTAAAAAGATCATGTTTTCATAAAGTCAAAGTCATGTACATGCATAAGGGAAAATAAAATGAAAAGTACATCAAGTCGGTCCCTCTCCTGGACCCCTGCTGTCTCCAGTGCCCTCGTGACGCTTCCCCGGTGGGTCCATGGCCGTGCTCCCCTCCTCGCGATGGCACCGTCTCTCCTCCTCCTCGTTCCTCCAGTAGTCGGAGGAGCTGGTGAGGTAACCTCGGTATGCACTACTGTGCATGCCACTCTGACTCTTGTTGGGCTCCGACTTCTTGCCTAGAAGTCAAATGTCCTCCTTCAACCCTGTTATCACGCCCTTCAACTTGACAACCCACAGTCGGGACTGATCCAACTTGCCCCTCAGTCCTGTGGCCTCAGCTCGGGACCGCTCCGCCTCCTCCCTCTCCTGAGTTGCCTCACTTAGTGCTGCCACTAGCTCCCTCGCCTGCACATGCATTCATTATGGTTAGTCAATTGCATTTCATAATCATGAAGTCAAAAGGGAAGTATAACTATTTGCTTACCCTCTCTGCGCGAGTGGCCTCGGCCTCCTCGGCCTGAGTAACCACCCGAGCAAAGTCAGCATCCCGCTCAGCCCGGTCCGCTGGTGGCTGGGAGGAAGAAGAAGAAGCATTCGGTCCCTGTCGCTACACTCCCTCGGTCCGCTGCATTTTGAAGTCAAGTCAGTCAATCAGTTTCCTAGCATTTGCATATTAAGTTTAAGGTTAAGTAAAACTTACCAGAAGCTCCAACGAGTGCTGGAACTCATCCCGCTACTGGATGGTGGAGTGGAGGAGACCCTAGAGCTCCGCCATCTATCCCTGAGGGTCTAGCTGCATAAAGAAAGTCAAGTTGTCAGTGCATCAAATATCATTAGGAAGCATGAGTTTAAGAGTCGTACTGGTCATTGGGCACCACGGAAGACCTGGACTCCATAGCGTCTAGCGCAGGCCTTCAGGTAGGCCTCATCGCTATTGGCTCAGGCTCGCACCGCTTGACCTCTCCTCGTCCAGTCACAGATCTGGTCCACTGCCGGGGTGACCCAGTCGATCTCCTCGGGCAACCCACGTGAGGATCGCCCCACGCGCTCCTCCTCTGGTGTCGAGAACTCTACCTCTGGCTGATGAACGCTTATGGTCCTCATGACCAAGCGGTGGTGCAGTGGCTCAATGATGTTTATGTAGTGTAGCCACACGTCTCATCCCGTGTACTCCTGGGCCGCCTCCACCCACAACTGCCCGTCCTTCCCCTCATCATGGTACGACATCTAGCACACCTAAAAGGGAAGGCAATAGAGTCAAGTGTCAGTATCAACAACATTTAATTGCATTTAGAAGTTTAAAGTTTAGCATCTTACCGATGCATAGGTGAGTGTATCAATGTCATCCTAGATCGCCCGCACTAGGCGTCGCAGCGAGCCAGTGTCCCGGACCGCCATCCACCGCCTCACAATGGGAACTCGGTCGAGGTGTGCCTCCTTCCATCTCCCTAAGCTAGGGTGGCACACATAGGTCCATACCTGCATTGTCAAGTGTCAGTATTAGCAGTCAAAATCATAATTGCATAAGCATTTAAGGCAGAAGGGTCACCTGCAGTAGCAGGGAGAACCCGCCCAGCATCATCTACCGAGCGGTGGTGCTGAGGGAGTCAACCAAGAACGCTAGTGTGATTGTGCCTCAAGCATAGTCTCCGACCCCATCCAAGTCCGCCAGTAGGGGGAGGAACTTTTAGCTCACCCCGTCAGCCCTTGTAGAAAAGATCAGCTTTTCTAACAATAGCATCAGGAACCGACGGAGGACCATGTCTACCTCGGGACCCGGTCCCACTGCTACTCTCTACCTGGCCCAGCCTATCAGCCACCCCAGGTTCTCCTTTGGTAGCTCTCCCACGGCTATAGCTGATCCTCGTAGCCCCAAGCTCTCCTAAAGGGTCGCCCGTGCCAGCATGGACGAGTGGTGTCCCGGCCTCATCAGCTCTAGTCCCAGCAACTCCCGCGCCAACTCTCGGTAGTCGGCATGTGTCGTCTCGGCCACTAGCGCTTCATGGACCCACAACCCTGTGATCCGTGCCACGTCCTCCAATGTGGAGATCATGTGTCCCCACGAAAATAAGAATGCCTTGCTCACCGGGTCCCACTGGTCGTGAAGCGCGTAGAGGAGGGCTGTGTCGAGCCTCATGACCTCCATCCCAAGGAACTCAACGAACCCCATCGCGGCCATTCGCTCTCTCTGAAAATTTGGCAGTGCTAGGTACACTGCTAAGACCTGGAGCCACAATATCCTCGTCTGACGCTTTCCCTGCATGCATTTTAACGTTCAAGGTCAGTCATCCATATAATCCATATAAGTCATGCATTTCATATATTAAAAAAAAACCTCAGAATCATGCGGTCCTCTGAGGACCATTTGGTCTAGCTTAATGGTCTGGGTCAGACTGCTTGGCACCCTAACAGTCACTAGAGCGATCGCTAGGCACTCACCATGATGGACGGTGTCACCCTAGTTTCCCCAAGCATGGAAATGGCCCAGATAGCCTGTACATGTCTTCTATGGGCCCCCCCAACCCATTCCCATCCTATCCTACCGCCATTTTATGTTTTTGGAAAAAGTAAAAAATGGTTTTTTGGTCTCATGGCTTACCTCAGACGTGGGGGTTCCGGCCGCCGCCTCTGGTGCTTCCTCGACGGTGTGCTCATTATCGTCATCACCAATGGCCTCCTCGGGCGCTATAGACGCCGTGGATGGGCCTCCCGCCTCCGTTTGAGCCAGCGGCGGTCCCTCCTCCATTTTGTCTGCTGAAGCCGCGAGTGTGTCCTCCTCTACCAAGTGTCATTGAAATCGCCGCACTGCCCTCTTCTTTACCATCCTCACGTGTGGGAGAGTGAACTCAGTGGTGGTCTTGCTAGCATGATCGCCGGTGGTGGTAGCCGGTGGTGAGGGGGTGTGAGGGTTTGAGTCAAACGGAGTGAGGGAGGGAGTGAATGGTCGCCCTCAATTTTGAATTTGCCCAGAGCCTAGAGGTCACGCGATGGATCATTAGGCAGTTCTTGGTGGTCCTCAGGGGACCGTTTGGGTCTCGTCCATTGGAGAATGTGAACCACCTTAAGCGTAGTGGTCTGGCGGTGGGCCACTAGGCACCCCTTGCGGTCTTGACATGGCCGTTTGGTTGCTGAAGTCTAGTATGCTAAGAATGCCATATTTGTTTCATTTTTGTATGGCCTTTGCCTTATTTAATGCATCATGCTTATTTCTTTGGCTTAATCATTGATGGTTGATCTGTTAAAATTGTAAGTTTCATGAGCACCATCACATAGCGTCACTTTCTGTCAGGCAGGTAAGTCTGGTAAGTATCTCAATTCCTTAGTCCCTTAATACATTACTATATGGTATCTATGATGTATTATCTCAGGAACTGGCTGGTCATTCATGTGTTCTGGGATCTAATGTTCCCCTTTAACAAAAATGATGATGATCTAGGTGCACATGTTTAATCGTTGGATAGGTCGTTAGGTTGGAAGAGTTGGGGGATGATGGTTCTATCGGCAAAATGTAACCAACAAACCACACAGCAGCCGGTCATTTTTAAGGTGGTTCGATTGCAAACCCGCAATCTACGTCCACCCGTTACTCCTCAGAGTAAGGCTTCCTTACAGTACTATGCAAAACAACGTAGACTCAGTCTGCAAACAGATGCTGACTCACAGCTTGACCCTGAGGAACACACTCCTCAGACCTTCTGACGCACGCTAGAAATACAAGACCGGAGGATCTTCCTCCCTTCCTCTGACACAAGCAGAGGGAAGGCTAACCGGAGGGACTTCCTCCCTTCCTCTGACACAAGCAGAGAGAAACTAACCGGAGGGACTTCCTCCCTTCCTCTGTCAACCACAGAGGGTAACAATCAGACAAATGACTGAAGAAGAACTTGAAACAGATCAAATAAAAACAAGTTTAAGCAAATCCTGGAAAATAAAATTTCAACAGATGAACACCTAGAACCACACACTCTGGATTTGATCCACGAGTCTCACACTTCTTCCTCTCACTCTTCCCCTTCTCTTTACTCTCTTCTTCAGGGCGCTCTTGTACTTCTCTTGAATTGGGTCGCTCGGTTTCTGAGAAGTGATTTTCCTTTTGCAAAGAGTGCGCACCAGTCTTGGACGAAGACCAGTAGTTTATATAGCTCCTCCAAGAGGGCATCAGGAGTGTGGATGGCATGAACCTTTCCTTGGAATCTTTCAGAGTTCAGGCGCCTCTGTCACACGTGTCAGAGGTCTGCAACCTTGGATCACGTGACAAATCATAAGGTCCCTGACACTTGATCGACCAGTTATAATGTCAGGAGTATACTTAAGAAGATATGTGCACGATGTACAATTTCGTCACTTAACAAACACTGCATGAAGCCATTATCATCAGATGCACAACCAAACATGCACGAGGTATGTATCTTGTAATAAACAACACGAGATAGGAAATAGTATGCACGAGGCGATACCAGTCAAGTTGTGCAAGATGTAACAGTCCTCTTGTGCAGGGATGTTAATGTAGGCAACAAGACACGAGATGTGAAGTCAGAACATGAGCACAATGTATAGATCATTCAAAACGACAAGAGAAATGGAGAAAGATGAAACACAGAAACAACACGAGGTAAGAAGTACTCAGAAATGACATGAAGTGTGTCGGACGGAGAGCAACACACGGTAAGGTAAAAGACAGAACATGACACGAGATGGTGTAGAAAACAATACGAGGTAGAATGAAAGCAACACGAAGTTAGCTTTTCAAAAATAACACGAGGTATGTTTTCGAAGGCAAGACTATACGAAAAATGACACGAACTAAAATGACTGACACGAAGTAAAACAATTGATACGAACTAAAACAATTGACACGAAGTAAAACAGTTGATACGAACTAAAACAATTGACACGAAGTAAAACAATTGACACGAAGTAAAACACAAAGAACAATGACACGAGGTGTAGAAGAACAAGACAATGACATGAAGTATGAAGAAAGAAAGACGACACAAACGAGAGCTCGTGAATCAGAAGACCTTCATGAATGTGAACACTGTTCATGCTCAATGTACATTGCCACAACTGTGAAAACTGTAATCAACACTAGGTTTCTCCTCATCAGTGCCGAGACTGCACGAATTATAAAAAGTGACCCGAGCTAAGTAGGATAATCAATGACTCGAAGTGAAACCTGTTGACCAGAAGCTGTACGAGCTAAGCAATGAAACCTGCACGGGGTAGGAGGTTTGAGGAAAATGACACGGGGTACTCGATTCAACAAAATAGCTCGAGCTCAATGGTAGAAACCTGCACGAGGTTCGTCTAACCAAAAATGCGACACGAGGTTCATTTTCGGAAGATAAAACCTTCACGAGGTAAGTCTTTCGAAAATGATACGACCTACATTTTTCGGAAGGCTAACCCTGCACGAGGTTTGCTTCATTCAGAAACTGCACGAGCTGCTACAGTTACTTGACTCTAGGAGACACATGCATGAGGTACAACTTCGTTAGGTGAGACTTTACACGAAGTACACCTGCACGAAGTAGAGTCTTGAAAAGGCAGTACGAGGAAAGGTTCTTCTGTAGCGAATTATTCAGTAAACATGTGCACGAAGGACAGGTTTTTGGAAGTGGAAACATTTGTGCACGAGGGTAGGAAATTCATGAGGAAACATTGACCAATATAATATAAAAACACAGTGATTTTTATAGTGCCAGCATCATCAAAACACTAAGGAAACTCAACAAGATTTTGTTCTATAAAGACTTACAAGTTTTATAATTATCCATTCTCTTTCTAAAATATAAATAATTATTTCTATTTTAACTTTTCTAATTTTGCTGGGTGTTATAGCTTAGGCATGGTGAGTCGTTGTTTGGCAAGTTGTGATGGTGTGCCAGGAGATGCTACCAGTGTGGTCCAGTGGGATACTCGGCAAGTATTGTCGGAGGAGCTGACCTAATGGCAGCGATGGTTTTTCCTAGTCCTAGAAGGTGAGGTTCCCAGCATGCACGAGGTTCAAGGTCGGGTCAAGCGTGGGGACCTTCTACTTCGTAGGAGGTATGTTGGTGTCTCCATGGATGAAGAGAATTACGTGTTTGGTTTGGTTGTGGTGAGGACACCTGAGCTCGAGATCGACGCGACGTGGCAGAGCGACATTACAGGACCCACAGCACTGTTCGGGACGCGCAGACTTCGATATGGCTTGGAGATGACATGGAGAGCTAGTTTGGAGCTTGGAGTCTTTTATTTCTTTCATGTTGGATCTTTGTAGGCCATTCTGAGGCCAATTAGACTCCATTTGGACCTTATTTGAGTTGTGTAGGCTATTCAGGGCAGAAGGTGAGGAGTTCCCAATCCCGAAGGAGCTCTCTTTATTCTACAAAGATGAGGAGCTCACTGTTGAAATTCTCGAGGAAATGATCAGGGGAGGATAGAACAAGGCAAGAGGCCTAATGAACAACTCAATCGCCTCGCAGAAATAATCCTTTCGCTAGACCAAGTTCGTGCTCGGGCTGATCGTAAGATTATTCAACATATCAAGCGGTTCCCAACCACTATTACTGTTTGGGAGGTCATCGCTTATAGTAAAGAGCTAAGGAAAGCTCTCATAAAGATACTCTAGGAATAGAATTTTATGAGGCCATGTAGCTGAGCTTCAAGCTCAAGCTTACGAAGCATTGGCAGCAAGCGTCACCTTCTCAGATAAAGACATGCTGCTATCTTCCCCAGTCATAACCGCCCTCTATATATGTAGGGGAAGATCAATGGCCATGTATTAAACTAGATCCTGGTGGACCCTGGGGCATCCGTTAATATAATGTCCCTCAAGACTTTCAAGTCTTTATATCTCGTGTCCTATTTGCAGTAAATGATGTGAAAATTTTGGGGTTCAAATGGAATTCAGAAAGTGCCCTTGGCAGAGTAGACATGGAGTTGACAATGGTTGACTTTGTGACCAAAGTCACATTCTACATTATTGACTCTAACACGTTGTATAAAACCTTGCTCGGAAGACCCTGGTTGCATGAAAACTGGTTGTCCTTTCAACTCTCTACCAGTGCATCAAGTACACAAAAGGTGGAGAGTAACATACAGTCTTCGCTGATCAAGCTTTGTTCTGTCCAATGGAATGCAACCTGACAGACGCCCAATTATACTTTGGGGAGCCCACAATCGAGCCTCCCAACAGCTTAAAGGACAAAGGAAAGCAACAAGTCGTCTCAGGAGGAGAAGAGGAAGAAGAGGAGAAGCTCTTCATAGTAAACAAGGATCTCGTCAAGCTACATAGGCTGAATCTCTAGGCCAGCACTGCCAATGCTAAATCAGCATCCAGAAAGACGAGAGATCAACTTTAAAGCTAACCTCATTAGTCGAGCCATCAACTAAAGCATCTCGTTGCCTCCTACGTGCATGCAGTTGCCCTTTCAAATAGAGGAACACAAAGTTGAGCAACTGAAAACTTTCATAGTCACTTATTAAAGAAAAAGAAATAAAGCAAAGAGTAAGGTGGCCAAGCCAATTATCTTTTAGAAAGGAGATTTGGTCCCTCGAGGGCCCTCTGATGATGACTTTGGCTGGAGTGATGTGCCCAAGCATGCTCCTAAGCTCGTCCAAGAAATGGATGACATGTATTGAACACTGAACATTCCACAAATATAAGAAGCCTCTCGGCGTGATTACTTCCGATAGTTATGGAACCCATCACAAGTCCGGGGGCAACCTCACTTTTCCAAAAAAGACACAAGAGGACTTGGTTATGACCAAGAAATATCCTTTAAAGTCTACTATGCTAACATCACTATAGGGTGGTTATCCTTCTCCAGCAGCTCAAATTCTGGTGAGGAATCTGTTGTCCCCACAAATGGACAACAAGAGGAAGACGCGCCTAAAGGCTATGATAAGTAGACTTAGTCGTCCATCGTTAACAACCTAGAATATTACGACGTCTATGTCGTCGGTTCTGATGACAAGGGGTACTTCATCGATCTACAATTAGCTCCACGCGAACTCGAAGATGGTGAGCAAGCGACTGTAGATGAATTAGTTGAACTCAACCTCGGGAAGGTAGAGGACCCCCGACCAATTTTCATTAGCGTTATCCTCAAAGAAGAAGAAAGGTGACCATATAAACAACTCCTATTGGAATACAAAGATTGCCTCATCTGGACTTACAAAGAAATGCCCGGGGTAGAACCCTTTGTAGCTGAACATGAGTTGGCAATACTCCCCACGGCTAAACCAATTAAGCAGCCCCAAAGGCATATGCGCCATGAGCTGGAACTCAAAGTAAATGCCAAAATTGATAAGCTCCTAGAAGTGGATTTCGTAGAGCCCTGCATATATCCAATTTGACTCGCTAACATAGTCCCAGTGAAGAAAAAGAATGGCCAAGTCCGACTCTACATCGACTACAAGGACTTAAACAAAGCATGTGCGAAGGATGATTTTTCAGTTTCAATCACTGAAACCATGGTTGATATGACCATGGGACATGAAGACCTATCCGTCATGGACGGATCATCAGGCTATAACCAGATCCGCATGGCCATCAAGGACAAAAATCATACGGCCTTTCGATCCCCCATAGGGATCTTCAATTACAAAAGGATGCCTTTTAGCTTGGAAAATATCGGTGCTACCTACCGAATGACAATGACCAAATTTTTTAATGAAATGCTCCGCGACTTGGTCGAGTGTTACGTTGAAGACCTGGTCGTTAAAACTAAAAGGTGGGAAAACCACCTGGCTGACCTACGTTGGTTTCTTGAAAGACTTCGACAATATCAACTCAAAATGAAGCCAAAGAAACGTGCCTTCGATGTTTCGAGTGGCAAGTTCCTCAGCTTCATCGTCAGGTATCGGGAGATAGAAATAGACCCCGACAAAATCAAGGTAATCCAGGAGTTATCACCTCCCAAAAAGATAACTGACTTAAGGTCTCTTCAAGGGAGGCTAGCCTATATCAGGCGATTCATATCGAACCTCTCCGGGAGATGTACGCCCTTCGACAAACTGATAAAGAAAGGTGCACCATTCATATGAGACCATGAGTGCTAGAATGCCTTTGAACAAATCAAAGAATACCTGCTTACTCTCCTGATGTTGGGGTTGTCAGTTAAAGACAAGCCACTTATACTCTACATTGCCGCTATGGACGTTAAGAGGGTGATGATGGATCGATATACGATGTTTGACCTTGGATAGTAGCATGTGACTATTGACTAGGGTTTATTCATTGGCGAGAAAATAATGCCAACACAAGGGAAGAATTTCTGCCGATTTGGACATAAGGTCCGCAATGGCGATGATGTATGAACGTTTGGCTGGGGCATGAAGCCTTGCACCGAGAGAAGAGCTTATTCGTTGACAAGGAATTAATGCCAATGGAAAGGAAGAGTTTCTATGTCGATTCGGACGTAGGGTCCGCAATGGCGATATCGTGTAAAGTTGACTAGGGCACAAAGCCTTGCCCTGAGAGAAGAGCTTATTCATTGACAAGGGATTAATGCCTACGCAAAGGAAGACTTTCTGTGTCGATTCGGATGTAGGGTCCGCAATGGCGACATCGTGTAAAAGTTGGCTAGGGCACAAAACCTTGCGCCGAGAGAAGAGCTTATTCGTTGACAAGGGATTAATGCCAATGTAAAGGAAGACTTTCTGCGCCGATTCGGACGTAAGGTCTGCAATGGCGATATCGTGTAAAAGTTGGCTAGGGCACGAAGCCTTGCGTCGAGAGAAGGGCTTATTTGTTGACAAGGGATTAATGCCAATGCAAAGGAAGAGTTTATGTGCTGATTCAGACGTAGGGTTTGCAATGGCGATATCGTGTAAAAGTTGGCAAAGGCACGAAGCCTTGCGTTGAGAGAAGAGCTTATTCATTGACAAGGGATTAATGCCAACACAAAGGAAGAGTTTCTGCGCTAATTTGGATGTAGGGTCCGCAATGGCGATATCGTGTAAAAGTTGACTAGGGCACGAAGCCTTGCGCCGAGAGAAGAGCTTATTCGTTGACAAGGGATTAATGCCAATGCAAAGGCAGAGTTTCTACGTCGATTCGGACGTAGGGTCCGTAATGGCGATATTGTGTAAAAGTTGGCTAGGGCACGAAACCTTGCGCTGAGAGAAGAGCTTATTCGTTGACAAGGGATTAATGCCAATGCAAAAGAAGAGTTTATGTGCCGATTTAGACGTAGGGTCTGTAATGACGATATTGTGTAAAAGTTGGCTAGGGCACAAAGCCTTGCACCGAGAGAAGGGCTTATTCATTGACAAGGAATTAATGCCAACGCAAAGGAAGAGTTTCTGCGTCGATTCGGACATAGGGTCCATAATGACGATATTGTGTAAAAGTTGGCTATGGCACGAAGTCTTGCGTTGAGAGAAGAGCTTATTTGTTGACAAGGGATCAATGTCAACGCAAAGGAAGAGTTTCTGCGTCGATTCGGACGTAGGGTCTGTAATAACGATATTGTGTAAAAGTCAGCTAGGGCACGAAGCCTTGCGCTGAGAATAGGAGTTTATTTGTTGGCAAGGGAATAATGCCAACGCAAAGGAAACATTTTTGTGCCGATTCGGACGCAGGGTCTGTAATGGCGATATTGTGTAAAAGTTGGCTAGGGCACGAAGTCTTGCGTTGATAGAAAGGGGTTTATTCGTTAGCAAGAGGGAAATCCTAATGCAAAGAAGGAGTTTCTGCACCGATTCAGACGTTAGGTCTGCAATGGCGATAATGTATGAATGCCGGCTGGGGAACGAAGTCTTGCGTCGATAGAAAGGGGTTTATTCGTTAGCAAGAGGATAATGCTAACGCAAAGGGAGAGTTTCTGTGTCGATTCGGACGTAAGGCCCATAATGGCAATATTATGTAAATTCCGACTGGGGAACTTGCACCGAGAAAGGGGGTTTATTCATTGGCAAGGGAGTAACGCCAATGCACAAGGAGAGTTTTTTTATCCCTATGAACGTGGGGTCCGTCGGGAGTATTGTAGGGTGGTATTCACAGGCATAGGGCTAATGCCTGTGAAAAGGTTTTCTTCACCCGTACGGACGTAAGGTCCATCGGGGGCATCGTGACCTGGTGGTAATATGTTTGGTTATGTGGCCCTTTTAAGCTTGTTCACTCTTCAAGTGTCGGTGCAGCCACCCGATATAACTTCATGTGCTTCCCATTGAGAGGGGAAAACTGAACTATGCCCTTGTGATCCACCAGGATGTAAGCACCTCCTTCGTAGACCTGATATATAACATACGGACCTACCCAATTTTCAATCAACTTCCCTTTGGGGTTAGCTGTCATTACTTCTCTTCTTTTGACCATAACCAGGCTGCCTTTCTTGAATTCTCACTCTTTGACCAGCTTATCAAAAGCACGGGCCATGTGAGCCTGATATAATTGGATGTTCTGTCATGCCCGGAGTCGCCTACCTTCCAGCTTAGTAAGCTCCTCCAATCTTCTTTCTATGTTGGTTTGTTCACTGCTAGCCAGACCATGTTGAATGGCGACCCGCAGTGATGGAACCTTCAGTTCAATCGGCACCACCGCCTCTGACCCATATACGAGGGAAAATAATGAGCATCCAGTTGGGGTTTTATAGACTGTACGATATGCCCACAGCACTTCGCACATCCTTTCTTTTCAATCCTTCTTATTAGAATTAACAATCTTCGCCAGCAAAGTACAAAGCATCTTGTTGAAGGCTTCTGTGAGCCCATTGGCTTGGGAATTGTAGGGGGATAATGTCCTTGTCATGCTCCGAGCCTTTATTTACAGTGGATGACTCGCTTGGGGAACGCGAACAGTCGACATGGTAAGCCTCTCGCAAACATGCATGATCAGAGCGTGAAACAATCATACATAAGATGCAATTGCACAAGTATTTGCTCGAATTCAACTTCTATTTCATTGATAATCACAATATTCAATTACAACTGCTAATTCATCCTTTAATCGGATCTACTAGACTTAATAAAATAGAAAATTACATTTGAAAAATTTTAGCGAAAAAGGACTTAGATCACTTGTAGTTAAGATTTAGAGGAGTTGCAACGAGCAAGATCTAAGTGGCACTCGCTCAAGCACACGTTCTGCACAGAAGGTAGAATCGAAGGACAAACTGTAAACCACAATGAGACAGTCGATTTTAAGGTGGTTCGATTGCAAACTCGCAATCTACGTCCACCCCTTACTCTACGGAGTAAGGCTTCCTTGCTAAATCCTGCAAGAACCAGCAGACTCAGTCTGCTAACAAATACTGCCTAACAGCTTGACACTGATGAAGACACTCCTCAAGCTTCTGACGAATTCAGAAGAGAAAACACTGGAGGATCTTCCTCCCTTCCTCTACAACACACAGAGGGCAAAAACCAGACGATCGACCTCTCTTCCTCTGCAACACACAGAGGGCAAAAACTAGAGGATCGACCTCTCTTCCTCTGCAACACACAGAGGGTAACAACCAAGGTAATTGAAGAAGAAATCGAAACAAAAACAAGCAAAATCGAGTTTCAACATAGATTTGAAAATAGAACCCTGACAATTCAACAAGTGAAACAAATGACTCTAGATTTGATCCACGAGTCTAACTCTACTCTCTCACTCTCACTCCTTCTCCTTTTTTCTCTTCTTCTGGGCGATCTTTGTTCTTGGAGGCAGTTCAGCATTTCCGATTGTGCGCGCTGGTCTTCAAGGACGACCGGTAGTATTTATAGGTCCCTCAGAAGAGCTTCGAGAGTGTGGATGGCGTGAGCTTCACTTTGGCGCCTTCTAGAACACATGTACCTCTGACACACATGTCAGAGTGCTGTAACCTCGGATCACGTGACCTGTCATTGATGCACTTGTCTTCGACTGGACATAGGATACCTGGCATTTAGTCGAACAATTAGACTAACAGAGATAGATCAGTTAATAGATATGTGCTCGAGGCATCATATTGGAAACGGAGAAAGTTGCACGAAGGCATTTCAACAATCACACAAATAAGCATGCACACAGTAGGTATAGAAATGGAGTCAGTGTTAAAACAGCATGGGGTTGGAGCTGGAAGAGTTGCACGAAGAATGACAACTACTCAGACATGCACGAGGTGACCACAGAAATAATGTGCAAGAGATATAACTGTGCTTGAAAGACTCGAGGTTTAAGTTCAAGAAGGAAGAACATCACGAGGTAAGTGAGTGAAGAAACAACATGATGTTGTAACATAGAGAACAACACGAGGGCTGATAAAGGGTAAACAGCACGAGGAATGATGTTGGAGAAAAATGACACGGGGTTACCTTTTTCAAGGGAGCTGCTCGAGGTACGTTTTCGAAAAACAACACGAGGTACGTTTTCCAGAAACCTGCTTGAGATATGTGAATGAAATAGCACTAGGTATGTGAATGAAACAACACGAGGCATGTGAATGAAACAGCATGAGGTATGTGAATGAAACAGCACGAGGTATGAATAGTGAGAAAACATCGCGAAGTATGACCTTGTCAGAAGAAGACTTGCACGAAGTAAAACCACTGTTCATGCACGAAGTAAAACAACATGAGCTATGAAGACTCAAAAGTGACACGAGGTATGATACCAGAAAAAGACACAAAGTGTGGAAGGCGGAAAAATGACACGATGTATGGAAGACAAAAGACGACACGAAGTATGGAAAACAAAAAGACAACACGAAGTATGGAAAATAAAAAGACAACACAAAGTATGGAAAAATAAAAATGACACGAAGTATGAAAACTGGAGAAACAACACGAAGTATGGAAACGCAAAACAACACGAAGTATGGAAACGCAAAACAACACGAAGTATGGAAAAGTAAAGTAACACGAGGTATGCTTTTGAAAATGACACGAAGTTCTTTTTCGAAAGCAAAACCTGCACGAGGTGATGAGACTTAGAAAATAACACAGGGTATCTGCTCGTAAGAGCAAAAATAGCACGAGGTACACTTTATGAAGATAAACCTTCACGAGGGGTGTTCTTTGTAAAACTGCACGAAGTACACTAAGTGAACAAAAAAAAATGACACGAACAAATAATACCAACACGGACTAAGAATGACACGAAGTGTAGAAGCAACTTGAATGACACGAACTGTGAACTGAAAAATGACATGAGATATGAAGACATATGCTCGAAGTAACCTTTCCAAAAATTGCACGAGGTGTGTATTTTTGGAAGAAGTACATGAAGCAAACAAAAAGCGACACGAACATACTTGGACTAAAAATGTGGAAGAATGGATGACACGAACTTCACAAAAAATGACACGACGTATAGAAACAACACGGACTAACACGACATGAGGTTCACAAGAACACCATGACGTATAAGAACAACACTGACTAAACCAACACGAAGTTCACAAAAATCAACATGAACAAATAACAGTGTTCATGGTGTTAACACCATCAAAAATAATAGGGACATGATGCAACAATCTCCCCCTTTTTGATGATGGCAACACTATGTAACACTCAGTCAATTACAGAGTAAAAATGCAAAAATGATGACAGCTTCAACAGCTCAACTCCCTCAATTCAAAGTACCTCCCCCTCACTTTCTCAACAGCTAATCTCCCCCTCAGCATCAGCATCTACTGAACTCTCCTCTTCAACTAAGCATCCCCAACATTCAACTAGACCAGCACCAGCTTCAACAACGTAAAAACTCCTACTCCTCTTCTAAAACTTCTCCCCCTTAAGACAAACGACTTCTCCCCCTTGGACAAAAGACTTCTCCCCCTTTGACATCATCAAAAACATAGGGAAGTCTGAACGAGTGAGAAAAGAGTCTGTTGACAGGAAGGATAACCTACGTCCACCCCTCACGATCTGTGAGGATTCACACACTATCTTGTAAAGGATTACAAGATCAAAACACACACACACTTGTGAGGAGTTCGGAACTCCCACAAAGGTGCACAAGCACCGAACCACACAGAAATGTGAAGAAAAGAAGAATCACGCACACACACACAAAGATCTGTGTAGATCCACACACATACACGAGTGCTTAAAGATTACAAGAACACACACTTGAAGCTTAATGAAAAGTGGAAGAAGAAACACGAATGAAAATTTCAGATTTAAGCTCCCCTTTTGTGGATGAAGAGGATTTTGGATGCAGCTTGAATCTCTACTTGACTTGGGTTGATTGACCTCAGATTGAATTTGAAAAGCTTGGAGATGGAAGAAGAATCCTTCCACAAATCACTATTCGCGGAGCTACAGTAGCAGCCTTCTTTCTCCCCTTGATAGCTTCTTTGATCCTCTTGGAGTGCTTAGGGTTTTTGACCCTAAGGAGATGGTTTTATACATCTTGGATGGTCAAGGGACATGCCAGAACTCAGATCCAAAAATCCTAACATGTCTGGTGACTTTAGGATTAAACAAACCAAAGGTTCAAAGATTAAAAAGTCAACATTTTCTACTTCGGGGAGTTTGGTCGACCGGAGGTAGGCGGTCAGTCGACCGAACTGTGAAAGAGTGTTCATTTTTGATCCCTGGAAATTTCAATTGTCCGATCTGTGAAAATTTGTAGATTTTTTATTGCTAAAAAAATTGGTCGACTGACCCCTGTCCATTGTTTGACCGAACTCAGGAAAACCTATAAAAATGAATTGTTAGTCCAACACAACATGTCCAAATAATTAAACCTTGGATTGAACGTATATTATCATTGATTTCAAGTCCATTTGAGCTCTTTTTATGCATTTGAAAGGCTGTGAACATTTAAGCATATATCATGACGGAATTAGACCTTAATTATGTATGAAGCCCGCTCTTGATCAATAATACATGGCACGTGATAGAAAATATGTTCAGAGTTTTGTTATCATTAAAATCACCTGGAGATACACAACATAAAGTACGGCCCGTAATGTAACAAGTTCAACAATGATAACAATATCAAGGTAAGAATGCATCAAGTATGAGGTATGAGAATTTAAGGATAAATTAAGAGCAAGGCCATGTAACTTATTCTTTAACTTTCATATTCCATTAGTATGAGGTATGCATCAAGTATGGGTGGAATTCGATAGCATACCGACGTATTCTTTAACTTTCATATTCCATTAGTAACTTATTGAACAAAGTTTTAAGTTTTATAGACCATCTAGGAACATAGGAAAATCAACCCGTGAGGTAAACCTCAGGTTAGACAAGATCTGGGAAAAAGCGGTCTTTCCTGAATCATTTCTGGAAAAGGCGGTCAAGACAGGACCGTTTCATGAGAATGCGGTCGGGTCCAGACCGTTTCTTGGTGGGTCGAAGCCAGAACAAGGAAAAGGGTCGACAGAAAAATACGATCAAGTGGAGGCCGCTACTTGATAGTTGCAGTCTTCCTGATGGCCGCTACTAGCCAGAACTCAAAAAAATATCGGTAGTGTAAGTACTTTCTAGACAATTAGATTTTGAGGGTACAACCAGCTCAGTGTCCTAGTGAGAATCTCAGGCTCGCGGAGACTTACGGAGGCCTTGAAATAAGATCACCTAGTTGGTGGAAGGAATATCCAACGGAGAGGATCACAAGTCCAAGAAGTGTGTATATAAGTGTGAAGTGTAACTAATGGCCACGCATCGGGGTACGCCCCATGTACTTAAGAAAAGACTATAGATGAGATGGGATCGTGGTAAAACAGTGATCGAACACATCACTAAAACCATCCATGAAACATGTAAAAATATGGTCATTAATACAAGAATATATGTTTTGGCAAGAAAATAGCATAAGTTTAAAATAAGCATGTGGAACATGAGAGGTATGAAACCTAGCATGATAGATGCACAATATAACCATTCACATGAATCCAAGGTCAAAAATAAGGAATAAAACTTAATTATCTAGGCTTAGCATATAATTAATTGGGCTATTTTGCAATCTATTTCGAGTTAAAAGAATGCAGAACACAGAAAAACTAAAGCGTTTTGGCAGACCGTTTCTCTTGGTAGTGGTCTATCAAGGCCGCTATATGGATATGGCGGTCATACAGAGACCGTTTCTGGTCTGTAGGAGGCAGAATTTAAAATAGGATGTGGAAGGCCTATCTTAAGGAAACAAAGGTATATGAACATGCTAGGAAGGAATGAAAATAAAGTCATGCAGATGAAAGATTTGCTCGAATTTAGATGAAATTATTATTTTCTTACTAAAAAGGTAAGGCCCATGCATGCTGTGAAAACCTAGATGCGCTGTGACAATAGAATGAAAAATACTCTATGTATACTGCATGAGAACAAGAAAGAACATTGGGCTTTTGTTCCCAACACATTAATTTAGCCATCTATGAGATAACCTACCTCTGGGAATACTCCTAGAGTGCGAATTTCTAACTGGAAGATTGCCCTGGTTCCTACGCGTCCTGTGCCAAACCAGTAACTTTCTCCTCCTTCTATATCTCTTTAACCTCTTGACCGAAGTTCATTAAAATTGGAGGGTACGTAGAAGATATGAGGGACAATAATAAGTTCTAAAGGTAGAACTTCAACTAAACTCATTTAGGGCTTCTAAATTCCTGATCTTTATTGGACCGGCACAGTGGTTCCTACGCCAATTACAGCGGAACAGTAACTCCCGGGACTTCTAACTTCATGGATACTTGATCACCTACCATGAAATTTGGGGGGATGTTACAAAACCTAATAAACCAAATCAACAAAACAACGACGAAGAGACCCGAACTCGATGAAAATAAGTGCATCCACAAGTCTGGCACACTCGATGGGACTGATCCACCCTTCATCTCTTTGCGAAAATTAGGGCCCCTGCGGCCCCCTTCTTGTAATACTAATTGCACTATTTTTTGCGACTATAGGAAAATCACACTTTGACACCGAGGATGGTGACCACCTTCGGTTCCCAGCCCGTCAAAAGCCACGTCCGAGAGGGCTACCTCACCATCCCCCTCAGCTTTGGGAGCATCCCTCCCGTGGTTAGCTTCCCCAACTTCCTAGGGGTGGCCTTCGTCAACATACTAGACGTGGAAGCGTCCAACAAGCACAAGACCAATGCTCCCACCCGAGGGGCCATTGAAGCTACTGCTGGTCGAGCTCCAGCCAAGAACAACGATGGAGTCCCGGCAACGACGCTGAGCTGCAACGTGCACTATGTGCACCAGACCACCGGCCCGTCCCATCAGTGATCAACGTCTCACCGGAGGAGGCTTCGGAGGAACAACACCGACGCTATTCCGGGGCGCCGCATATCCAGCTCGGGGAAGTCTATGGCCTTTGGGACCATCTATGTCCACCTGGATGGGCAGAAGTCTCAAATAATCTCAGACCGTGCTGTCCCGATCGTCCCAGTCTGTAACTCCTTCCAGGGGCTGGAGAAGATGAAAGAAAGGGTGGTGCCCGCCGCCTCGGCCGCAACGCTGAAGGACATGCCGGTGTACAAGCCGGCCAAGCTCAAACAAGTCTAGATTCCCCAAGAGGCCCAGACCATTGCACCTGCTCGAGCGGGGCCCATCGCCATCCACCTAAGGAGAGCCCTACGAAATGAAGGGGTCAAAGTGACGACCCCAGTCTACCAGCCGACAGTTACTGCACCGGCCCCACCGAAGAATGCATGCCGCCAGCACCACAGGCACCGTCACCAGGTCACCCGCCCAGCACCCATGGCTCACACTCCTATTGCCACCAATGGTATGCAATCACCGGTTGCTCTCCCAGACCAAGAGTGGGAAGGGATCGAGCGAGCCATGAGAAACTATCTCCGCGGCCCAGGGAGCACTCCTTTGGGTTGTCAAAGACTATTGGGGGTAGTGGCCTCCTATTTCCAGGGAGAAGAAGAGACCCGACCGGTGCCTAGCGTAGAGTCGAGGAACTAGTCGGAGGAGTTGCGCCAGTCCCCTTTGCGGGAGGAAATGTCACCCCGATGATCGGTTTTCGACAGATTGGTGTTCCCGAATAGGCCGTCAAGGAGGATGGGGAAGAGGAACAGGAACTGGAGGGTTTACACCTGCAACATGGCGGGAGTCTCAGGTCGATATGGGGCTCTACCCACCGACCCCGAAGAGGTAGCCAGACTCACCGCCAGACCCGGTCCCCTCACTAGAAGAGGGAGAGCAGCAGGCGAGATAGCACCGGTGGGCGCCGAAGAGACCTCTCATGAAGAATCCTCTATGGCCCTGGCTGCCAATGTTATCACCACTGGAGGCACTAGTGGCTAGCCCTCCACATCATCAGAGGACGTGCCGACCGAAGGAGCAGAGGGCATTCCCAGTCTCCCCACGAATGACCCCGCAATGTTGTACATGATGCAACAATACCAGCTGGAGATTGAACTGCTGAAGAGACAACTGAATTAGAGGAATGTACAACCCTCAACGTTTGGGCAGACTGAAGTTTTGCTCGAAGTGCTCGAGGACAACGAGCAGTCTTCAAAAGCACCTCCGCAAGAAGCAGCACCTTCGCTGGTACCCGACTACACCGGGGGCACAGCCCTGCAGCAAGCACAATATACAGCACCCGCCCTGTTGCCGATTATGTCTTCCCAAGGGTCTCCTATGGCCCCGCAGGCGACAGTGCCGACTACTCCAGGGGCACAGCCTGCCCACTCTTACCCAAGCCCGGTCGACCCAATAGCGGCCAATCGACTGATGCTCGAACAAATGATTGATATGAAGCTGGCAGAGAGAGGCGATGGTGATCAAAGCCCCTTTGATATTCATCGAGTGCCCTACCCGGCTCATTACGCTGCCAAGAAGCTACCGGTTGGCATCACTAAGCCACCGAAGTTTAAGAAATTCAACGGGCAAGGGTCTCCCATGGAGCACATAGCCTACTATGTGAATGTCATGGGAGATTTGGCTGCTGATGAAGCTTATCTCCTTAAATTTTTTAGCTCAACACTCACTGGGCTCGCCTTCGAGTGGTACTCGAGGTTACCACCCGGGTCCATTGCTGACTGGCCCGATATGCAGAAGAAGTTCAAAGAAAGATTTTATATCGCTAAAAGGGATATTACTATGGCTGACCTATATGCCTCCAGGCAGAAGAATAGCAAAACTGCCTTGGATTATATTAACAGATGGTGACGCCTCAACATGAGATGCAAGCGGCCACTACACCAAGAAGATGCAGTCCAAATCTGCAAACAGAACCTGAAGCGAGAGATACTCGAAAAAATGATCGAGATCGAGATTAAGTCCTTCGATCAGCTAAACAATGTGGTGGCCGAGATCGAGGCTTTTCTCTTCAGCTGTCCTCACATTCCCACTTCTGCAAGCCAGAGGACCCGATTTTTCGATAAGCGACCGGAACCAAAGGAAGCTTGCACGATCGATTTTAAGGGGTTTGAACCCTAGAAGAATAGAGATAAGGTCTTGTTAACCCTTCCCTTGCTGAACCTAATGAACCACAAGAGGGCCCGTCCCTGCAGACCAAAATGAAGAAGCTATATTCCTTTCCTAAGGAGAAGACCCGGGCCTTGTTTGAATGGGCCACCCAGTACAACAAGAATTAAAGTAGTTAAATTTATTCATTTCCATTTAAAATTTCTGGGTGTTACAGAGAGTGAGTGAGAGAACTTGCAGACGTGGTTTCCCCTCCTCCTTGCCGTCCCTCGGCCATTGTCGATTGTCGATTGTTGATGCATAGTGTCACGCCCCGAGCGCGAAAGGTATCTAGTTTGCGTGACGAGTTTATATCGATCATATCAATCAGAGTACGAGAAAATTTGACACAAAGATAGAGTACGTAACTAACAAGATATTAATAATAGCAAGTATAATCCAATTCCACAATTCAACCACGTATCCATAATAGCGATAATCCAAAACCATAAAGATGATGATCCATAACCATCCATGTGGCTACAAGCCTTAACATGTTTCCATGACGACTCACATAACTGAAAGGAACTACTGTGACAAGGGACTCCAAAGAAAAGATCAAGACGCGACTAGACACAACTAGGTGATGGCTTGGCGTTCGGAAGCTCTACACTCTTTACTCGGTCTCATTCCCCTCCGATTGGTTGTCGCTATCCGAGTTACCTGAAAAGTGGGGAAAAACTTGGTGAGTGAACACTTAGTGGGATCTATATCTCAAGAACTAGCAATGCTTTAAGTAGTTGCATGTTACGTGCAATGCAGGTAAAGCTATGCATGATAAACGATCATGATGTCAAGAGCTTTAAAGATGAATCACTTGTGATGTCAAGGTAATAATAAGGAGCTATCAAGAGTTTGCACTAATTTTCAAGGGGAGATAGTATCAAGTATTTGAAGCATGTAAATAACAAGTCTTGTCACGAAATTTGGCTATTTAAAGCAAGCAAGTACTCGCTCGTTCTGGGCCACGCAAGGTAAGTCAAGCATGCGAGTAATAGCAAGTATTATCACGAGAGAGTGAGTGGAATGCCTTAGATCTAGAACGACAAGTACTCTGGTGTAATGTCATACCGTGGCCAATCAACTCTCATGGACATAAATATTTTCGGGTGCTCCTCCTAAGACCAGACCGGGCCCTATTCGCATAGGCATTGAGTCATGTAAAGTTTCTAGACATCCACTAGTTATAGCCAATAAAATTTACAAGGAATAAGCTCATGTAGGACGATAAGGTGGATTCACGAAAGTTAAAGAGCTCAAGGATAGAACTTTACGTAGAGCTGGACCATGATAAAAATCTCATGAAACTCGTGACAAGCCGAGAAAATAGGGTGGAATTGGTGCCCTCCTAGGTGCCATCTCTTTCAGAATTGGCACCCTCGAAAGGGGCGCCCATTCTGTGAAACAGAAGAATTGGCGCATACTCAAGGGGCGCCCATTCAATTAGCACCCTCTGGAATGGTCGCCCATTCCAGAGACAACAACAATTACTCACAAGGGCCGGGGATGGCACCAAGTGACGTCTGGATCACCACGTTTCTCCAGAGGGACGTGACATTCAATTGGGTTCCAGGGTTTTTAGGGTACAACCTGTTCGACGGCCTTGAGGGAATCTAAGGCTTCGCGTAGACTTACGGAGGTCCCAATGATGAAATCGCTAGTCCGAAGGAAGGAATATCCCGCGGAGGGCTCGATCATCACTGAGAGTTAGGGGCTATGCGTGAAAACAACGTGAAACGTGACACTGCATCTACGGACTGAGACACAGTGCCATAGACCTACGGTATGGGCCGGGAAAACGTGATAAATCTGTGAGAGAGGAAACTGCACCTAATCAGAGGTCGCCATTTAATTAAATAGTGACTTTCTGAGTAGTCGCTCAATCATATTCATAACTGAATTTTCTTGAAAATAATAAGAATTAACGATACTACGGACGGGCGTTAATTCAAACAATTTCTAATAAATCAATTTAATTAATTACAATTAGCAACCTTATAAAAGGGTGCTTATTCATTAATTAACGTCTACTATCAGGTCACAAAATCTTAATTTTCAGATATTTTACTTTTTACTAATATTTTTACAAATAACGCCATTGTATAGGGGCACCTATATTTAAATAGCGACTATGAGACTGCCACTCATTATTTGTCTGATGCTACGCATCGGGCAGGACAATCATAGACACATGGTGTTTTCAGTTTATCAAATTAGGAAAGTAAAGATGTGCATAGGTAGAAAAAAATATACAGGTTAAAAAAAAAACATGTTCGTGCATTAAATTTAGCATCATGTTACATAGTTATTTAATTTCTAAGCATGTGTATTTATTAAATCATGTTAGAAGATATGGCGACATGGCTATGGTCGTAGATTAATGGACCAAGGGTCATCAATTGACGCCCAGAGGCTGGTCACTATTTACAAAACTCACTAAAACAATGCTAAAAGTCATGGAAACATTTACTGCATGACCTATATGCATGTATCTCACTTGTTTACATGTTGGGCTTCATTTGCTTGAGAACACCTACCTTTAAGGGTGAATAACGATCGGGGATGTGAAGGAGGCAGAGGATCAAGAACATGTTCCCTTCCTGCAAGAGGAAGAAGATAGGAGAGGAAGAAGACCCCCAAGCCTTGTTCGAACACAACGAGAAGAAGAATGGAAATAGAAGGATCGAGCTCCCCTCGACGCTACAGCAGAGTCTTCCCTTGAACGCAATGCCAATAGCCCATGCACGCTCGACAGAGGGAACGTTATATAGAGGTGGGGTTTCTAGAGTGTCCGAAGGTCAAGGATGGCAGGGCTTTAAAATCTTCCCAACATTACTCGTCCCTTCCCTATTTACAGTCGCTAGCCATATATTGTTTATAAAACCCTAAAGCTAAACCTCGTGCTACGTCGTTCACATATGTGGGTTGGACTACTGCTAGGTTCGAATGATGGTATGTGGCAGGAAGGTACTTTTGTTGGAGTTTGACCTTCATCTCACCCCATGTATCAACCTGGGGCTCTAAACGCTAATACAACAGGCTCTCAATGTTCTTCCAATAAGTCTGCGCCTGTCCTATTAGATTCATGGTCACGAATTGGACTCTTCGACAGTCTATCATATCGAACCGCTCGAAGTACCGATCCATCCCAGCCTCCCAATCTAGATAAACCTTCAGGTCCAAACACCCGTCAAAAGTGGGAGGGTCCGTGCGAGCAGTCCTGAGGATCTGCTCGTCCTCATCATAATCATGATTCCACCATTGAACACGACGGTCACGACCATAACCCCCATTCTCGTTATCAGACTCATAGTCATCCACCTCGGGGACTCGATGCCTCCTATCATCTACCTCTTGAGCCCTTGCAGCAGGTTGCTAAACTAGATCCTGTTGACCAATTGTTGACGCAGGGTGCACTCCAAACGAGGCTCTCTCTAGGACGGTGACTCTCCCTACCAAACCCTAAAACGACTGGTCTGACTCTTCAGCCTGATCCTCTAAGGCCTTCATTCTCTCTCCCCAGCGTATGCCTAGGCCATCCACATGCGTACTCAACCCATCCAACTTATCCACTCACGTACTCAGCCCATCCAATTTTTCCACAAGAGTTTGAAATCTGTCGACCACAGATGGCTCATCAGGACTATGGACTCGGGGATCTGCCATAGGTGGTGGTGGTGGTGAGTATTGAGTACCTCTATGAGTGGGCATGCAAATGACAAGGGGTGAGAATGCACTGACCAATGTGAAATGGAGAACCTAGACTCAAGCCAGTATCCAGTACCTGGCGGAGATATTGATCTGAAGAACCAACTCACACAAGGAGGCCACCTTCCAAATAGGCTTAACCTATCTTTCCAATAACACCTTTTGATATATCGGATAATGGGTTGAGGTGCAACACCTTGGACAAGACTTCCCTAGACTTAGACCGTGCTATGATGATTACCCTAGACTCAACTTTGCTCTGATATCAATTTGATGTGGGATGAAATGCGGACTCGTGACTGATTTGATGTGGACCTGGGACTCTAGGTGATGACGCGACCAAATTGAAGACACGACCAGCAAAGACGCGACCAACTCAACACAAGCTCGCTACTCGTCCCTAGCAAGAGAAGCGTGTGGATCTACGCGGTTGAGAAACTGGCAGTGAGTCAAGGGTATTCGGCTCACACTCGTACTCGGATTGAGTCACAGGATGGGTCATGCACTCAATCTCACAGTGGTGATTAAAATTGAACTAGCTAGGTATCAAAATAACTTACAGGCAGCGGCTTAAGGATATATATGGAACAAGCAAGTAAGACAAATGGGGAGGCGAGTGTACCTCCACGCTCGGGGCGTGGGGAAGATGTTCGGGCCAAGATTCGTAACTCCTGGTATAGTGGTAAAATTTAAATACAGTAATGATTTTATTGCCCACTCCACGCAAGGCGGTAACAGGCTACACAACGACGTTGGGAGCACCAATCTTGGGTTGACGGGCAGCAGGGCGGTGGGATTCTGAGGTGGTTGTGGGCTGCGGCTCCAGATCTGAAATTTCCTGGTCGACAAGACAATGAACAAAGGCGTCCAATGGGACGTCGACCTCCGGGGACCTTCTAAAGGTGACTATTCATCAAGACGATGGCGGAGGCTCCCTGGTCGACCCCCAAGAGTGGCGGTTGCTGGATCTACACCGGAGTATTTCCTGAGGATTTAATTGGTGACCTCCTTCTGCTGGCCTATCTCAGGACAGAACTGTGCGCTCCAGCGAAAATAGTCACCATGCCCAGATCTGGTGTCAGATCGGGACGAAACTAGCGCCATTGCGAAGGGAACTCAGAGAGCTTTGACATATGTGAATTTAAGATTCATCCAATGGTCGGAGTTGAAATGAAAATCTCTGTAACTCTATAGTTATTTCTAGCTCAGGTTATAGAATAGGAAGGACAGAGTGAGATCTGCCAGAGAACGAATTTTTATCGAAGGGAAGTTGGTAGATGTGGACTTTAGGAATTTTATGGGTGAGAGGGGAGGAAGTGAGGATCACATACAAATATTTTTGTGATTTTCTGAGATGGTTTAAGGGTGGAAAAATTTGTGTAACAAATTGCTATCTCACAGATCTACAGAAAGGCAGACTACAAGGGATGGAAAGAATTAACTAGGAGGAGGAGCAAACGGCATCTGATCGATGTGAAAAGTAAACTGGAAGAAGGGGAAAACACATGGAACAAACCTTCAAAACCCCAGCTCGATCAAATGGCTGGATCTGGAGATACACCCTCTTCTTTAAGCTTCTATTCTATAGGTCACAGTTCTGGACCGCAGGATGTAGAACGGCTTGTGGCGGCTTGTTGGTGGCTCCGATGGCGGCGGCGGCTGAGAATCACACTCAGAGGAAAAGATAGAACTTGAAATAACTCCAAGATTTAGGGCATCTCACCCAGAAATCACAGCAATCTCTACTGCAAGAAGGAAGAGAGGGAAGAGAGTTGGGCGCCCTTGGGCTTCTCACCAATTTTGTAATTTTTCTTCAATAATTCTATGCAAATAATGAAAATATATGAGTTTTATAGCCCTAGCTAAATGACCATTACTACCCTCAGATCTAGGGTTAAGGAGGGGCAATTCAAGGATGAGAATTCTAATTTCCCTCCCATGTGGTCAAAATAATACAAATAATATAAAAAAGTGGGAGAATGGGGGGCACCCTCAACCAGTGGCCAAGTGGGAATTTTCTACTTGGTCAATTTTCTCCGATGGACCAAAGACCATCCCCTGTGGAATGGATTTCCGGTTGTCAGGCCGCACCCAGTCTATGACGAAGAGGAAACCATGGTTCATACGTTCAAATAATTGAATACGTAGTGTAAAGCCTAAAAGTTGTTTACCTTGATCTCGTATATATTATACCTTTGACATTTGTTTAGAGAGGAAATTAATTACCTGCAAACATTGGAACATCACGTCAGAAAGAGCTCTGAATATAATCTAAGTGATAATCCTACGATACTTAGATCGGAGACGAACATGGAAGCAAATGAGAGAAGAGAGAAAGAGAGGGAGAAGAGTTACGGAGGCCGAGTTAATGTTTGGTTGAGTGTCGAGTGCTCGGAGATGCGACTTAGACCTGGAGACGGTGGAGATGCCTCTAACTCTCTAGGGGACAAGAAGGCGAGTGTGTCTCTGTCTGTATATCATCGTGTGTGTGTCTCTTCCTCCCCCTCATCTAGGTCTGTTTGGGACTTATTTTATCCGGTTGTTCGTAGTGGTGTCATCTCTTTCCTGACTTAACGAAGGCGTGATTAATTAATGAAGTGATGCTCTATTCGATTGTCAGGATCGTCCATTGTCCACTCTATGTTATCTGAGGAAGGAGAACGTGGCAGGCATCTTAGCGACGTTGACATGATCCAGCACTTGTCGGGATAAGTTCTGTAACTATAGTCTCAACGTTCACCCGTTGACAGATCTCACGACGTCTATGATGCACGTGTGCGAGGATCTTGCTTGTGAGCCAGTCAGTCTGGAGTGAGTCTCGATTAAGCTACATCGATCTCTGGACTGCAAGTCGATTGGTGATGACTGCTTCGGATCTGGCGACATCGGGCCGTAACGTGACAAACGGTACTCGGTCATACTAAATCTAACGAATTTTACTCCTCACGTAGATACACAAGCTTAATTATGGCAGGGACTCGATAGGAACTCAGTAACAAAAACAATATTGCAATCCCCCATGGCAAATAACCACACTAGTAATCAGCACTAACCACGCTAGCAGGTAGCACCAATCGTGTTTGTTTTCAATATAACCCGAGAGAGCTAGTCCTTCCCATTTTAAACTCACCACCCCACCCCGCCCCCCTCCTTCAAGACATCGTACGTACCTACATGAGCCAGATGTAGACTCTCATGGTTAGAATATTGCTTCTTACTTGCTTTAACATGTCCGTTGGCTCATCCATGATCAACTTCCTCGTCACACCCGCACATCTGGAGTGGAGGGATTCCACATACAAATAGCTTGAATGCATGCACCAGCTAGCTATCCTAAACAATTTTCTAGCTTTTCCTGAGTAAAATAAGAAGTACAAAGCATATATCCTTAATTGTTTGCAACCAAACGCCCCTTATATCTTGTGCTTTTCTTTCCAAGCTTGATGCTGCGATAGGCCATCCGGCCAGTTCTACCGATGCAAATAAATACTCTATCCGATACGCTGAAATGGCTGAGCAGATTTCAAACTTCACAGTGGAGCGTGGAAATTAGTCCCCGGGCAAGTATGCATTAAGCTCTAAATGAGTCTTCAGCATCAAACACAAAGTTGACAGTATGACTGGTACAAAGCTTATATCTGTACGTATATATAGACACCTTTAATTTAGACATCACTAATTAGTTTCAGATTCTAGGATTCTAGAGTACTTCCCTCCACATGTTTAGATTCTTAGATCGATCTCCATATAAACGATGAGGCGTAAGGAGTTCCGTGTTTTGGTGAGACCGGCCGCCTCACGTGCAAACGCCTCCATCTCTTACCCAATACATCGATCATGTGTTCCTCATATGGCTGATGGTGGGGGAAGGGAGAGAGTATATTAACACCGGAACGGTGGCGTGCAATCACCTCTAACCAATTCAGAAGGTGTACTCCTGCCTTATCGGAGTTTAATTTACATTGAAGGCTCCTGCATGGACTCCATCGTTTTTGTGGAATTGAGGTGCTGCCTCACCTCAAAAAGATCCTTCGCTGAACGTACGTACTTACACGTATAGATGCTCTTCATGCATCTTCTCCATCGCGTTGAAGTATGTATGATGCTAAACAGCATGTAGCCTTCATCGAGTTTGCTTGTCTAGCTAGTACTCAACGCTCCCAAAGCCGCCGGTTCCGCCGGTCTGTCTGATTCTACCGCACTTCTCCATGTCTGCCCGGTTCATGCATGGGGAGTTTGGCAATTAAACTGTTACGCACATTTTGCATCATTTAATTGTCTGTTGTTGGACCCATCTTCAAATCCTCGTGAATCCTTCCCTTCATGCTTTACCGGATGCAGATTGAGCTGGTCGATTACCTGGACAAATGGTTTTGCTACTCTCTAGCTCTCGTTTCCATTCTCTTGCCATACATATCAGGGATACTGATCAGTCAGTTCGGCCTCATCTCCAACGCCACCCCTTCCCCCTTCAAACTGATCGACTGGGACTTGGTAAGTCGACTGCTCGAAATCCAGCTTGTCTCTATGATGAGAGGGTCCTCTCTCTATTACTATATTCATAATTAAGCAATGGCTCCATGTGTGTTTCTGCATGCGATCGATGCTCGTAGCTTGTGGGGTCTGTAGAAGGCATATTGAGTGGCCGCTGATCCGGAACAACGCGTTTACATCCAAGTGGGTTAGGGGATCTTATTGCACCTTCCACATCAATCTTTATGGCAAGATGCTGTGGCAACTCTCCATTGACCTCACAGCTGCATGCACCTTGAGGCCATCTTGTTCCATTGATCGAGTTGGCGCTCTCTCTCTCTCTCTCTCTCTCTCTCTCTGTCTCTCTCTCTCTGTCTCTCGCTCTGTCTCTCTCTCTCTCTCTCTCTGTGTGTGTGTCTTATGTTGAGGTTTAGTCCCACGTCAGATAATCTGTGGGTACTTATTATTGTTGAGATTGAGAATCCCCCTAAACTCAGTGCCTAAGTTTTGAATCAGAGTTAAGACCTTTAACATGATATCAGGGTTGACCTTGCTCATTTGAACTCCCTCGTCCATTCATTTACACCATTTATATCTTTACCTGGGTTCGACATGGGGGGTAGGGGTGTTGAGTTTTAGTCCCATATTAGGTATGCCTACCCTCTTTATCCGTTGAAGATTCTCTCAACTCAACATATCGGTTTTGGTTAGAATTTGGGGCTTTAACACTTTGTAACACAGTTTCATTCAACTGGGGAACAAAATGTGAATGTTTACAGGAAGACACATGAATGACTTTATCGTGGCACTGAGGAGACAATTAACATGGGTGATGCTGCTTGAGCAATCGCAATGCTGGAGTTTGGAAGAATACTAGTAATGCTGCGGAGAAAATTTTGATGTTGGTAACTGGTAAGCATCCAAGAGAATCACTAACAAGGAATGTTTTTCAGGTCTTTAGCTATAGGCTATGGAGCTTGATGTTTCACAGGAAAGAAACAGAAATAGGTTATGGAAACTTCTAAGGTAAAGCTGATTCTTGGGAGATTAGATTCAACTTAGAAATTATACTATATTTACGGACATATGTTAGGCTGGCACCATGGACCATGGATCTAAGGGGAAACTAAGAGACATATGCAGGAAGTGTCCGTGGCTCATCTTGGTGCAGGATTCCTTCTGATGCAATGTCGTTCATGTTATTCATCAGAATGTAAGTTCATCATTCAATTTCCTCGAGAGTGGGGATCGAGGCCAGGTCCCAAGCAACTTCATTGGGCGCCTTGGGGCTGTTAGGGACGACGACCAGCTCACCGACCACACCTTGGGGGGATCCCATGGCCCCTTCACCCCATCATCGACAGTGCCGGGAGCTGCAGACTCCCTATCCTCCTCCACGGCCCCTACCTCGTAAGGGTCAGCAGGAGGCTGTAGATCAGGCATAGGCACACCGGTGGTTTCAGCATCGGCCTTCACGGTGGCTGCACACCTGTTGTCGAAGCCGAGGTCTCTGGCGGGACGGAAGATGGAGTAAGCGAGTTCATTCACCTCCTCGGTGAACGCCGCAGAGTCCTTGTATTGCTTGATAGCCATCGGCACCACCACCTCTGCCGCCCTCGCCTTCTCGGCCTCCACATCCGCCTTCACCTCTGTCGCTGCCTCCATCGACCCCTTCACCCTCGCCTCCAGGCTGGCCACCCTCGACTCGGCCGCCGCCGCCCATACCTCTGTCACGCTCCATGCCGCCTCCACCCGCTGTTGGTCCTCCCGAGCAGTCGCTAGCAATTGCTACATCATGTCCCTCACCTTGTTCAGGGTGTAACACCCTCAAATATAGTTAAGTTGTACTCTATATCATCGAGGTGTCTTTTAAAGTATCGGCTCAGTTCTTGAAAAAGAACTCCGAAGTTAAGCGTGCTTAATGGGGAGTAGTACTAGGATGTGTGACCTGTCTAGGAAGTCCACCATTCTGGAGCTGATCACTGTTGGAAAGGGATAAAACCGTAAGGCCGGTAGGTCAAAGCAGACTACCTCGACGGTATAGAGTACAGGGCGTGACACAGGGAGGCGGAGAGTGCTTGAAAGGTCTACTTCTCCTCCTCCCACGCGTTTGTCTAGAGCCGCAACTCTTGCCGCATCGCCTCCGCCTTGGACTCGTCCATCTCAAGGACCTGACGGCGGTCGTCCAAGAGGGCTAGCTCCCGGGCCACCTCCGTCAGTCCCCGGGAGGCCACGGTCCTCCACTCATTGGCCACTACCGTATCGTCTGCCCCCCCCCCCCCAATCCTCCGGCCGCAGTGACCTACTCATAAGCTCTGCCGCCACGATGTAGGCGTCGTGCTTGCTGGCAGGTGTAAGGGCCTTGTGCATGGAGGGGCCTAGGACCTGTGGGGATGACGACCGGTGGACAGTTAGGGGAGGTGCGACAACTGAAGGTTGGGATGTTGGTTGGGATGGAGGAGGTGCGGACTCTCTTGGTCTCTTCTCTCATCGCTCCCGAGTGAGCATCTACCCCAGGTTCGGGCCTCTACGCTCTTCCCCAACCATGGTGTAGGACCCACTTGAGCTGGGGATCTCTTGTAGCCTCGGAGAACAGCAGGAGGCAATGACATGCGAGTGAGGAGGCGAGGGCCTCTCCGGTATAGCGGACAATCCCTCAACTGCTTCTTTGGTCAGCGAGTAGTAGCAAAGTTGGACTGGGGTGAGCAGAGACGGTAGCGGCACTCCAACTGACACCTCCTGCTAGCCTCGCTCGGTAGCCGTGGGAGCTCGGGCTGCGGATGAGGGAACACGAGGACTCCTGGGAATCTCTTGGCGGTCTCGAGGACGAGGGTCCGACGACTTTAGCACTAGAGTCTCAAAACGGAGCTCGGGCAGGACCTGCTTCGCGGTCGCCGGTGGCTCTGCTACTCCTTGAACGACATGTCAAAACGAATTAAACCAAAGAACAACTGTTGACCCAGGCACTCAGCCTTGACAGATCCCTATGGACAGGGAGTGGCGGACTCAGTCCCAACGACCTAAGCAAGGAGGGGGTCAGCACTTGGTCCACCTTCAAGATTGGGTCCTTGCGAATCTCATCAATTAACGCCCCCCCTATAGGACAACGATGGCACCTCGCTGTAAACGTACCGGTAGTTGGGGTAACCCTAGTCTATCCCCCTGCCTTCGCCATGATGACGAATCGGTCATGTCAGTGCTTGACGTGTGACATGGCCGGGGTAAAAAAAAAGGAACTGCATGTCAAGGAAGAAGAAGAAAAAGAAGAAGAAGAAAGAAGAGAAAGGCCATCATCCACAGATTCCAATGGATACGAAGACAACCAAGAGGTTGGATCTCTCGAAGCTTTCCCTCAGCAGGAAGTGAAGGATAGAATATCGGTGTTTGACCGTCTGACCTTCCCCAATCGACCCAAGAGGAGAATTTGTAAGCAAAGAGGACAGATGTAAGTTTTTACTTGTAATATGACTGGAGTAATCAATAAGTATGGCGGTTTGCCTGGAGAACCAGAAGAGTTGGTCAAATTAGCCCATAGGCCTAGGCCGACAACAAGAAGAGCCCGAGCTGCAAGAGAAATGCTCGAAGCAACTAAAGGTAGGTAGATAGTCACCACACTAACTGCCAACGTGGTGACATCTGAAGAGGGAGAGAGATCTTTACCAGCCCCATCTGAAGGAATTTTGGGCGAGACACTAGTACATATGCCTGCTATGCCAACATTGGACCCGACTGTCCTGGAAAACTTGCAGAAATATAAGCAGGAGATCAAATTTTTGAAGAAGCAGTTGAATGAAAAAGCAGATCGAGCTCCTATCCTAGAACATCAAGATAAGCCTCCGGAGTTGTCCCGTAGAGCTTCTCATATGGCTGAGGCTACACCTACCACCTCTCAGTCGGTGTGTCACGGCAAGGCCCCTATTCAATTCCTTTCGCAGCCGTCATTGGCTTAGCCGGTGAACCCTCAGCTACAGCAGGTCCTGCCAATGGTGCAACCCACGCCATGTGCTACGGCTATGACAACTCCTTTCCCACAGTAGCCTACACACTTTTATCCGGAACCAGTGGACCCGGCTATGGTGAATAAGCTAATGGTGGAAAGGCTGATTGAAATGAAGCTTGCAGAAAGGATTGATGGTGATTTCAGCATCTTTGATGTATACAAAGTGCCGTATCCTCCCCACTATACTGTGAAGAGGCTCCCGCCTGGCATTAATAAGCCACCCAAATTCGAGAAGTTCAATGGGCAAGACTCTCCCAAAGAACATATTGTGTATTATATGACAGTGATAGGTGATCTAGTAACAGATGAAGCATACTTGCTGAAATTCTTCAGGTCCTCTCTCACAGGACTCACTTTTGAATGGTACTCGGGACTACCGGCCGGGTCAATTCAAGACTGGCCCGATATGCAACACAAGTTCTGGGAGAGATTCCACGTCACTGAGAGAGAAGTGATACTGGCGGAATTATACTCCACTAGGCAGAAACATGATGAAACCGCCTTGGAGTATATCAAGAGGTGGAGAAACCTCAGCATGAGATGCAAGCAGCCTCCTCACCAAGAAGATGTCATCCAGATCTGCAAGCAGAATTTAAAAAGGGAAGTGCTAGAAAAGATGATCGGCATTGACATCAAGTCATTTGACCGTCTTAACAGTGTGGTAGCTGAAGTCAAGACTTTTCTCGCAAAACATTCTTCACCTAGCATCCCTGCATCTCAGAAGGGCAAAGTCATCGATCGACAGCCTTCACCGAAGGAAGCCAACACTGTTGATTTGAAGACCTTTGAGCAACAAAGGGATAAGGCTAAGGTAGCCACTGCTCCTCCACCAGCCAAGCCTACTGATAAAAAGGAAGGCCCTTCACTGAGGGATAAGATGAAGAAGATGTATTCATTCTCGAATGACAAAACTCGGGTCTTGTTCGAATGGGCGTACAAATACAACAAAATAACACTGCCCGAGCCGAAGAGGCCTGCTGATGCAAAGAGACAAGATGATCCACTGTTCTACCCGTATCACCAAATGCTCAGACATGCCATAGAAGACTGTTACGTGCTTAAAGATGTAATAGAAATCATGATAAAGAAAAGGGGAGCTACATATGGGCGACTACCAGGTGAACCCGCCATGCCCCCATGAACCTCCAGCTCTAAGGCAGACTGTCAATATGGTCTCATTGTATCAGCATTTACTAGAAGATGTGTCAGAGGATAGCACTCGGCACACCTACGAGACTTGTTTTCTCATGCCCATTAAAGAACAAGCAAGATGGCAGTCTGTGCCTGCAAAGACAAAAAGGAGATCAGCACCTCCTAGAGATATAGGTGCTCATGTTCGTGGCACCATCACGTGGCACACTCCACCCACAGCAACTCCCGTCAGGCAAGAGGCAGAACCATCGGTGATTATCCAGATTGTAACTCAACCGGAGGAGGCAGACTCCGCTACCTTCCCACAAGGAAATAAGTCCTGAAGTATGGCACCTGCAAGCTTACATCAATGGGCTTGATGAATATGAGCAGCCCAAGTTGACGCCCCTGCTAGTGAAGGATCATGTACCTTGGGAGCAGCTAGAGAGTCTGACCATTGAAGAGCAAAATGAAAAGAAGGCAGAAAAAGCTGATGATGACCTCTTATGGGGGCAGGCGCTAGCCAAGCCTGACTGGCAAAAGAAAAGGTGAAAAGCAAGAGAAGGGTGATCACCTTGCACTGCAACACACTGTTTGCCTTGTTCAGCTTGCCAGGGGATGGTGAAGTAGAGGAATCAAGTGGCACATTACTCGAAGCAAACCAAGCGAAAGCTTCAACCATGGGTCACGCCACCCATTTTGGGAAGAGATGGGAACATCTCTCTCCAGCAAATCATAATATTATATTCAGGGGTGAGCAGCCCTACCAGATACCAGAACCTGAGGTTAGGGGCAACATGATTCCCCCTCCACCAGGCCTTTACACACAAGAAAAAGGAGGCGACGACACTCCCTCCTTTGCTGAATTCCTATCCATGTTAAAGGGGAAATAGCCTAATCAAGGCATTAGCCCTGGAGCTGAAGAGACCTGCTTTCCACCTCCTCCTACATTTCTAGTAAAGAGCAGGGCGGGTGCCAACCCTGCCCCAACTGAAAAAGCCCCCCAGCATGGAGGACCCTCTTAGCAATTCTCTTAGGAGAATGAAGCTAGAGGGGAGCAATCCTTGCTAATGGCACCTCAGGAGCCTTCGAAGCCTCAGTGGAAAGAAGAAATGTGATCGTCCAATGTTAGGGTGGGTAGTCGAATAATGAAGCTACTGAAGAAACTCCCAACCAAATTCACTATATGGGAGATTTTATCTTTGAGCGAGGAGGCACGATAGGTGATGATCGAAGCTTTGCAGATGCCAGCCCAATGTGAAGTATATCTAGCAGAAACCCAGCTTGGGATGGCAATCACCTTCATAGAGGATGACATGATTTCGGACTCTAACCACAATAGGCCATTGTATATGAGGGGGCAGTTAAACTGCCAACCACTGAGTCAAATCTTGGTAGACTTGGGGGCTGGAATTAACATTCTTCCTTACCACATATACCAGAAGTACTACTTTGATGTGCATATTACAAAGGTGAGGGATATGAGAATTGCGGGCTTCAATTAGAAGTTCAAAGTCCCGCTCGGAGTAGCAAAATTTAACCTTACGTTGGGGGATCTCACCACTAAAGTGCAGTTCCATGTGATAAATTCCAGCACTTCCTACAATGCGCTGCTTGGTCGACCATGGCTACACGAGCACCTGATAGTGCCCTCTACACTACACCAGTGCATCAAATACTACCAGGATGGGAAGGAAGAAAGAATATTTGTGGATTTGCACCCTTTTGAGGTCTTCGAGTGTCATCTACTCGATGCATCTCTCTATATGGAAGCATCTCAGGAGCCAGTGAAAAGGGAGGCACCTGCGAAGACTAAAGAAAGAAAAACTTCATAGGATGACTGGTTCCTTCCACCACCGCCTCGTTATGTTGAGTCTCAAGGGGTTTCTCACATTTCGGAGGTAGGGGATGTATCAAGGGCTGCACCACCAGCCACTTATCCCAGGGAGAACGAGGCTGAGATGAGCATGATATTTGAGCGCATCGAGGTGCCACCAGGGCTTTGCAAGCCTGTGCTAGGCCTTGAATGTCAAACAGTGGAGTCATTAAAGATCATAGCAGTTCCCCGTTTCTTTGATCCATCCATGATATTTTATGTTGGGGAGCCAGATGATAAAGAAGACGAAGACTATGGTATCCCTAAAGAATCAACAAGTCGAATGGTGCCAATATCCAACCTGGCTTACACAGTTGATCGGGTATCCCGCCTCTCAGCCAAGATGCAAGTCCCTTCTCTCCAATCTTTTGGCCAACAGGAGGCATTTAAAAAGTTGTGGTATCTGCCCAACATCGACAAAGAACTTCTGAAGATTACTCGAAGTCGGGGGGCCTAGGTTACACCCTTTAGGAATAGTACAAGACAGAGGTGGATGTTATCTCCACCGTCTTCACAACTGAAAGCTCGTCGGGAGTGGTTTATGATGATTACCTGACTAATAATGAAGAAGCAGAGTCCCGCCTACCAAAAGGTGCATTATTATTTGACAACAACCTCGGCCTAGGAGAACAGGATGAGGTTGCTATATGCAGATGTTGGGAGGAGGTCACCCCTAAAGAAACACTCTTTCAAGATGGAATCAAGTTTGATGAAGCCATAGTTGAAGGAAGTCAAGACCCCGAAGTGGAGAGGGAGCGTCTCAAATTTGAATGCATCCTTGAAGAGTGCCGAGCTCTACAATAGTAGGAATGTTCAATAGAAGAGCAGACACTGACATGCACCCTGGAGCCCGAGGCTCGGGAGCTGAACTCGCCAACTGAGGCAACAAGATCAAAAGGTGAAAATGATGGCAACATCACAGTAGAAAGCCTAATGTTCCAAGGCAAAGCTGTAGAAGATAGAGTGGCCCATGACGCCCGTCAAAAATAGGACCCTCATCGTACTGACTGTAGAAGATAGAGTGGCCCATGACACCCTGTAAAAGTGTAACTAATGACATCATACCGGAATACATGTCATGTACTTAAGAGAAAAATATATATGAGAAGGGATCGTAGTAAAACAGTGATCAAACTACACTTAACTAGTCTCATAATCCATGTGAAAATCTCAATTTAATACAAATTATATAAGATTTTGGCATGAAAATAACATAAGTTTAAAATAAGTGTGTAATGCATGAAAGATATGAAACCTAGCATATTTAAACCACAATATAACCAAGTTCATGTATGTAATGTCATGACTAGGAATATGACCTAATTACCTAGGTTTAACCTATGTATAATGGGGTCAATCTGTAATCTGTTTCGGTGTTAACAAGGTGCAGATAATCGAAAGATAATAGCGGTTAGGTGAAGACTGCTAGTAGGTGTTAGCGGTCTATCGCAGGGCCGCTAAATGGTTATGGCGGTCTCACGGAGACCATTTTTATTCTGTGGCAGACAGAACGAGATGGGGCATGCAAGGCCTATTCTAATGAAATAGGTACATGAAAAATAAGCTAGAACAGAAGTAAAACATGCTACAATAAAAATCAAGTTATGGAGATGCATGGTTTTCATGAATTAAGTCAGATTATCAGTTTTATCCTTTAAGGGTAGGAATCATGCATGTAAACAACCTAGGTGCGTGGCGATAGTAATACATGAAATTCTCTTCGTATAGTGCATAAACTATAAGAAATCAATGGGCTTTTACTCCTAACATGTTAATTTAGCCTTTTCATGAGATAACCTACCTCAGTAATAGATTGTAGAACTTAGATTTTTAGACTGGAAGGATGACCTAATTTCTATTCATCTGTGCTAAACTAGCCACTTCTCTCCCTCATTCTCTTTATCCTCTAGACCTAAATCCACGAAATTTGGAGGGTAGGTAGAAGATATAAGGATGAAGAAATTATTCTAAATGATGAACTCCTAATTACCTCGATTTGGGCTTCCAATCCCTAGATCTTCTTTGGACCGGCACGCTGGTTCTTGAGCACCTTGCAAAGGAACAGCAACTTTAGAGACTCCTAACTCTCTGGATGCTTGACCTCCTAGTATGAAATTTGAAGAAAAGTTAGATAAAACTAAGGTAAACAAATAGTTCTAAAGAACCAACCTGAAATAGAAATAATCAACTTTCCATATTAAAAAAAAATGAAATGACGCATGTAGCATATGCCGTTAATTAATAAGCGCCTCCGAAGCTGTCGTCAATTCTTTGAATTTCATTTTGACCATAATTCATAAAAATCAAGAAATAACGACTACGCTGACGGTCGTTTATTATTGAAAACGTGACAGCTCTCAAGTCGTTAATTAAATAACGCCCTTCTACCAGGCGCTAATCACAATCCATCATGAAAAATTATCACATAAATTAGAAAAACTTCATATCAAGCCAATATTGAAGTCCGCTTTGGGGCATCACGTAGTAACATGAGATTTACACATTATAGCATCAATTTTGGCGTGTCTACAATAGTCTCATCCAATCTTCATCACAATTATTCCAAATGGACATCTGCCAATCCCTAGCTTCGCTCTCATCACAGAGCCACGGGACACAACCTTAACAAATCACGGCACATATATCTAGGATAGAAAAGTGCCATATGCTACCACAGTAACTTGGTCGACGACGCCACAACCAATCTACCCGGATCTCTAGATATCACAGGTCCTTACCACACCTGGGTCCTTTACACAACATTCCGAAACACTAGGGTTGAACTGGGCCTCTTCTAGACATTACCACAGTCGAGTACTCGGCTAGGCTCACCAGCCGCTTACAGCCACCACTTGGGACCCATAATCATCTCTCAGAGATCACATCACTAGGACCACGATTCCATCCCGAGGACAAAACTCTGCGCATGAGTCGAGCACATACCTTACCGACTTCGAACCTCGCATCCTCGTCCTCTGTCAGGTGGCCTCCTTCACAAACCCCAATCGGGTCTAGCACCAAACGCCTGACACTACTTCCAACAAATGAATGGGGTACTCATGCGGCACACCTGCCGTCATAGTTCCCCAACTCTCCATCCTGCCAGTCCCTCAAACCATAATAACTCAAGCAATAGCACGACAATCAACATGGCTCACACAGCCAGAGACAATCTCACACTGAGGAAACACTCCTCTGATGCTCTACCCATCCTCTGAAATCCACTTGTAGTAACCATTACTACAATCCTGAACCTATGGGTCATGGGCCCACCAGGCTTCTGCTACGCACTCTGCACCACGCACACAATCATAACTCTAGACAACAGGGTGAGGAAAGCTCAATTACCTCAAAGCCAGAGCACAGATTCTCTCTCCTAATCTGACAATCATTTGCAACTCCATAGGCTTTGATCCACAACGCATCAAAAATCACAACACCAGCTACGAATTCTCACAAGCATAGCCCAACTAGCACTCATCCTTCCATAATGAGACCAACGCACCCTTACGCATCAAGGGAATGGGCATCGCTTCTCACAGGCAACCATATTGCCAAAGATATAGAACACATCTCGCACAGACTTCATGGCACATAAGAGGAGGCCAACCAATCTGAACACACGATGCAAGACGACAGAACTTAGCAAGACGCGATTCTCCCTAACCAAGGAGAAACCAACATACCTCCTACAAAGCAGGAGGTCTTCACGCTTGACCTAACATCAAACCTCACGCATGTTGGGAACCACATCTTCTAGCACCTGAAAACCATCGCTACCATCAGGTCAGCTCCTCCAACAACACTCCCCAAGTGTCTCGTCAGACCACACTCGCAGCATCTCCCGATGCACCATCATTTCAATTCCTCGAACTGTAACTCACCAAGCCTCGAGCACTGACTCTACTGATCGCCAGCCACACTCTGCCATAGCGGCTGAGCTCGCCACTGCCGCACACTCCCTACCTATGCCTGTCTCCGATCTCGAAACTATTAATACACCAAAACACTTACTGAGGAGGGAAAAAAACACAAAAGATGCCCGACTTGAAGGCCGCTACACCTCTAACCACTAGACATTATCCCTCAAATCTATCCTTGCTAACACCAATCAATTCTCGATTCTCAGATCATCAAAATATCCATCTCCTGAGCTGCTACCGTGCGAACCACCATGCCGAGAGCCACAACACGAACCATGATCGGCACCTGTCAACACTCATCCTCAAATCCCGAATCAACCGCAGAACCTACACATCTCATTTGTCGTCTCGCACGGTGCATCCAATCAGGTGTAGAAGTGCAGGACTTAGAACTCACTCGGGCACCTCTACTCATTCCTACCTTAAAATCTGCAAAAATAATTGGGACTGGCATGTCATCTCTGACGCCATAAAGCATGACGAGAAAGTCAGGCTCGACAATCAGTAGCTCATCAGGAAGATCCTCCGCTCGCCTAAGCACATCTCTCAATCAGAACATCTGATCTGCCACCTCAAACCATGGCCTCAAATCTCAGGGGCTGGCTAAACCTCAAGCTGGGGTGGCCAAAATGATATTAAACTCCCTCAGAGCACACTCATGGCCACCCGACCACAAACGATCCTCTCCAGCCACCTGACCTTGTCGCAGATTCCTCGAACGCCGCACTGCAGACTCGCACCTGCCGACAAACTCCCCCCAACGCAGCATAACTGGGGTCATCACCTCTAGGGAAGGCAACTCTCTATCTTATTCCTCAGGCCCCATGTCGGCACTCCAACGATAACCGAAACCGCCTTCACAGCGCTAATATTTCACACTCTAACTCTCATGCGAGAAACAAAGTGATAAATAAACACAAAACCCTATCCCAGCTGTCGACTATACTGGACCTTATGGACTCTAATCATGATAATTTCTCAAATTCCCATGTACGTCCACAACCACAGCTTAGATACCATCTTTAATGACCCAAGATCCAGATACCAAGAATAACCTGATACCATTCGAATCTTGGTCACACAGTAACACAGAACAATAGCAAAAACAACAAGTGTAGAAAAGCATGAAAACTACCCTAGAAAGCTATAAAGAAGAGGAAGTAGGAGTAGGGAATAAGAAAGGAAGAGGGAAGCTAAAAGAAAAGGGAAAATCCGTACCGAACGAGTGCAGCTGTCGAACTAACCTCGGCTCCCAAGCTACTCCTAATAGCAGCAGAAGGGCGAACTCTGAACTGGGGAAGTTAGAAGATGTCGATCCGTTGACGGGACGCCAAGCAAGCGAAGGCCTGCAAGGAAATAGGGAAAAGACAAAAGCCCTAGAAAAAGTCTAGACAGACCCAACACGACTAAAATGGCATGCACACAACATAACACTGACCTTAGGCAAAGCTAGAAGGAGGCTGACCCGAAAAGGTCACGATGCTCGAGAAATATGAGAGTCATGCAAAGGTCACGTGTCATGTGTCTGGAGTACCTCCTCACTAGTAGAACAGGCAGATGCATCCACTAACGTCTTATGTTGCACCTACTAGCATCTCGTCTGCCTGTCGCTCAAGAAGCACGATTGAGACCAAGACACTGTCAGAACCAGAACAGAACTATCATCGCAAGTGACTAGACAGGGGGGCGCCCATCGGTGTCAGTCCAAGCCCCTGACCAAATGTGCACACACCGACTCGTCCCTAGACCCAGGCCTCTAGCTAGTATTCTCCCCCAGTGGACGCTGCCGTAAAGAGCCAAGAGCCTACGGAACCAGCTTAAAAACCATATCTCGGGAAGTGCCCTGCCAAAAAGGCCGTCACACTAAAACACGTGTCGTAAGGCTACTACTAGTTGAGGTTCACGAGACATAGACTCTAAAATATGGGTGCCGAAGTACATATAGGCTAAGAAGCACTATCGCACATACTACGAAGCACCAGTGGCAGGATAGGAAACTATCGATAGACTCAGGACAAGGCAACTAGACCTAAAACTATAATGATCTTTGAGTCTCACGACTCGGAGTCAAGATTGTCGCTCACAGTGGAACAAGCCACCAATCGGTCTAATCTTAAGCTAGAGCAAACGACACCGTAAGAAATGACTCATAGAGACCTGAGGGAAACACCAAGAACCCTCAGCACACTTGGACACACAGAATGAGGTAAGACGATACCTCACTGCAACTAGAACCATGTCTCGAACTGGATAAAACTGTCGAGACACACACAAGGTCGCCTGTCAACCATTGGATCTAACTGGGTTGACCAAAACCTGACAATGATGACTCTATAACAGGATAGAGAATCCTACCTCAAGCAAGAAGACTCCTGGCTACCTCATAACGTAGGCTTAGCCCTAATAGGACATCAGAAGATATCCACGGGAACGGCAACCCATGAGGTCAAACTAAGATATACGGAACCGAAATGTCGGGAAACGATGCTTTGGGCATAAGCGATCCAAGAGTCGCTACGCACACAGAGACAAGAATAATGGTAGTCCTAAATAAGTCGTTAGGGAAAACTAGAGCAGTCAAAGGGTAGACTGTACACAATCAACCCCGAACCGACTAATCCAGAGAACCACTAACGCAGAGACACCGCCCTAGAACACGAACCTAACATAGACAGGACACGGAATAAGCCATCACTGCCAACCGACTCAACTTCGGACTTCACTCAATGGGCAGTCATCAAGGGGCCGCTTAATGAACTGGACGGTCCAGAGAAGGCCGCCCAGGGAGGTAGAACGGTCTAGAATAGGCTGCTCACAGACAATGGGGGGACAATGTTGGACGGTTAGGGCCGGACCAACCAACGGCATAGAGCGGTTAAGGGCTAGCTGCTCAATCCAATCGACCTACTACAGTAACCGGTCAAAATGGTTTTGACCAAACTACCCCAAGGAATAGAATGGTTAGGGACAAATCGCCCTATGAACTGCCTCAAAATTGTTGACCCTAGGTCAACCAGGATGAATGGTTAAGCCCTAGCCACTCAACCCAACCAAGACACAGAACGGATGGAACCCAGCCGCTTAATAGGATTGGACGGCTCAGACCTGGCTGTGCCATCCACTGGGTGGTCTATTGAGCGACCGCATAGACACCCACCGACCTACTCTAAATAGTCAGAAACCAGCCGCCCTAAGCCTTAAACGGCCACTGTGAAGTCGTTTAGGTGTTACGGCAAGCAAACCCAGGGGTTCATCCGATCGTGGCCTTTCCACGCCTCGTTTGTGCCAAAACAAAGGGGATACAGCCACAATCACCCTGGCAATCACATAGACTCCGACCGAAGTCAAAATGACGTGCGAATCGTAAGAAATGGGTGATTCTAACGAAATCACCCAAATGGAGTAACCGAACTTCCCGGGCTCCTAATGGTCCCGAATGACTGCCAATCAACACGAAATCAGTGACTATGGAACGCTGATGTTCCAAGGAGTCCATTGACACTAACCGATCGCAGAACCGTCATCATTTTTCAGCGAACCCTACGAACTGTACAAAACCACAACGAGCCCAAACTCGCTCGTTCTAGCACCGAATGACGTAAAACTGGCGAGAAAATGTGTAGAAGAAGTAGGTGATCTGTCTCCCTACCTCTACCGAAGAAACTGTGTGCCAAAGCGACTAATCCATACCGAAAATGTCAAAACCTGAACCACACTGATCTCAGAATCCACCGAGAGATCGCGCCCACCACGCTCCAACTGCTGCTCCAACCCGCGAACCGATCACCCCAGCACGTCCGTGCCTCAGCCAGCTCTCCACGGTCATGTGCCCTGCGTCGAACGGTCGAGAAATGGGAGAGAACAGAGTGAGAGAACGTGAGGTTGAAAATGAGCAGGAGAGATGGAAGTGTTGACTCTTTGAGTCGACACTTTCTTGCCTGTGTTCTGTCCTGTGCTTTGTTGTGTAGGCCGACTGAAAGTGTCGACTTCATAAGTTGACAATTTTCAACGACTGTGATTCGCACCGGTTCGCACGTGCCCGATACCCTAAACATAATCCACACCTTTTGTCCCCCCTTTTTTTAACTGAAGTCATACTTGTAGGGGACAAGGGGAGATGCTCGACCCCAACCACCTACAAGAAATTTTATATATTAAGTAGGAGGAAGAGAAAAGGGTTGGGGATACAAGGGACCACGAAGGTCGGGGGGAGGGGGGCATCCACATAAGGAAGGCCTAATTACAACATGGGGGTCCTACTAAGGAAGGGAGGAGCCCAATTATAGCAAGTGGGCAAAGCCAATAAGCCCAAAGAAGAAAACCACAACGAAGCCTGAACGATATGGGGTAGGTAACTCTGACATAGAACGCCGTGGATGCCGGAGACAGCAGAGCTTGTCCAACAGTCGGCAGCACGAGTGGGATGACCCTGGACATAAGCACAGTAGCTATCGAACCTTCGAACGGGGCTGGAGACGAGGGTGGCAGAGGGGACCACAGTGGAGCAGTGACGAAGAGCCCTAGGCAGCAGCGACAGACAAGAGATGGAGGGGCTGACCGCAGCCAAGACGGGTGAGGGGCACAGCCAAATAACTGGAGCCGATGACGAGGGATGCAGGATCGTCAGCGATGGAGACCACACCAGTGGAGGGAGACTGCGGGAGGTTAGGAGGACCATGAAGGGGAAGCTAGAGCGAGAGCCAAGGGCTAGAGTCCGAATGTGGCAAGAGAGGTAGGTGGGGAGTAGGAGAGGTAGGTGGGGAGCAGGAGGGCAACACCGAGGGCCCTAGCGGGCTAGAGGGGCACAGCAAGGAGGGGGAGCAGGGGAGGAGGAAGGGAAGCAAGAGAGGAAGGAGGGGGGCGGAAAGGTAGGAGGGGAAAGGAAGGGCAACACCGAGGCCCTGACTGGCAGGAGGGGCACAGCATGAAGGGCCAGAAGACGGCCTCCAACATAGACCCAGGGGAGCAGGCACTAGGCGAAGCAAGGGCAGCCCAGAGATCTCTGGCACCCAGAGACACTGGTGGTGATGAAGGAGGATGGGGGATGGTCATCACCTGTCGGGAGACAGCCACCAGAAGGAGGTGAAAGGAGGTCAAGGCAAGAAGTAGAGGCACTAGCAGGCAAGGAGGGAGTGGCATGGACGCCTCCAGTGACACGGGCGATGGCAAGGAATAGGCCAGGGGAAGGTAGGGAAGGGGAAGGCACAGCACAGGAGGTGGCACAGGCGCCAACCGTCATCAGAGCAATAGCGAAAGTAGGGAAGCAAGAGGTGAGGGGCAAAAATAGGGGATCGGTGGCCATGGTTGTCCCATCAGGAGTAGGGGAGCGATAGCCGAAGGCGCAGGGAAGGGTTGACCAACGAGGGGGCTCGAGGGGATACCGAGGAGCGACCGCCCATCGGCGTCGAAGAAGACCATGGGCGCGAGAGGACGAACACCACCAAGAGACGAAGGGGCAGCAATGGGGGGGAGCTGTGCCCATGGCCAGAGGAAGGACTGCCAATGGGTCAGCGATGGAGAAGGCAAGAGTCGGCGGTCGTGGAAGGCCACCAGGAGGCCAGACGAGATGGGAAGACCCAAGGGAAGAGGCCCGGTGGGAGGGGAAGACCGAGGGTAAGCTACAGAAGGTGTTGACGGGGAGGGTGATGGTGTGAGATAGTGGGCAAAAAGCATGGCACCCTGCGAAAGGAGGAGCGCGGTCCTGAGGCGATGGCGTGTGAGGGAGTCCAATAACGTGTCGACCGTGGGAATAGGATGGCACCCCTGGAGGAGGCAAGGTGTCGCCGGAGGGACACAGGGAGGAGAACGAACAGGCGGGAAGAGACCTAAAGCCATAGGCCAGACCCTAGTGACCATGCGTAGTCGCCTGCGAAGACGGCGAGGTCACGACCATACAGCCATGGTGTTGCCCCGAAGACTACCCAGTGAGCCCGAAGGATCCACCAGTAGGAGGAAGTGACGGGAAGGAGCAGCCAGAGGGGGAGGAGGAAAGTAGGCCAACAGACACAGTGCCAGCGCCAGTTGAAATAGCAGGAGGGTAGGTGGGCGCGGTCGAAAAATCAGACCCAGTAGTAGAGAGGGGGACCGCAACAGCAGAGATGGGGTCGCCGGTGGCTGAAAGGGGGGAGGCAGAGGTTACCGCGGATAGGGAGGAGAGGGCTAGAGCCACCCCCCACCGGCCATGGCCAGAGGGGGGGGAGGATGCGAGCAAGGGCGGGAGACGCGAGCAGGAACAGGTGATGAAAGAGACAGGGAAATTTCGATAGGCATGCCCCACCTTTTTCCCCCCTCAATGATTGGTCCATGACTGAATATCTCCTCTACATGTCCCCCATTCATATGGGTATATAAGCCTTGAGATTAGGGTGACCTGAAAATAAGAGAAGTGGGTTTCTCACATTTCATCTCTTTCTGGTGTGTAGGGAGAACGAGGCTGCGACCCTGCTAATCCCCCATCAACTGGAGCGTTGAAGATCTATCATTTGAGGAAGGAAACATCATACATTAGCCGTCTAAGCTTGGAGCAGCGTGATTTGGTGAAGGGGACTCGATGATAGCTCTCCATCCTACTAGAAATATGAACCATTGTCTTCGACTTCAAGAAGAGAAGCCGGAACTCCTTAAGAGGAGTTGACAGGGGGAGCCAAACTCATTTAGATCATTTCATATTTTGATTTTTGCACAAAGGCTTGTTCATTCTTGAATATTCATCTTGTACATCCAACATCCTAACGCTCCTATGTAGGACCGTTAGAGGCTGTGACGCCCCGAGGGGTGTGCGTCACAGCTGATTTCATCCTGTCTCTTGACGCACCAAAGGTGGTCCGTCAGAGATTGTGACGCCCCGAGTGGTGCGACTCACAGCTTGTTTCTACTTGTCTCCTGACGCACTGGCTTAGGCGCGTCAAGGACTGTGACGCACCAAGGTTGGCACGTCACAGTGCGTTTTGCACCATTGGCCTAACGCCCCTGTGTTTGGCCGTCAGACCATTGTGACGGCCCAGCGGTAGACCGTCAGAGCCTGTGGCGCTCCTGGGTAGGACCGCCAGGCTTTGGACTACACCGGGTGGTTTGCAGTCCCGTTTCTTCTCCGACTGTGGTCACCGTGCGACGGTGCTAGTACGTGGGATGGTCCCCGTACTTCATCGGGTTCGAACATTATTTTTTGTGGCTTGAGAGTCTACTCCTTCAGAGACACTCCACTAGTCATAGCCTTCGGTACGCCTATACTGGCCCACCAGGGAGTGGTGGAGGGGCTACCCTAAGGACGGTTTTTAGATTGGTTTCCGTTGGGCCCCACATGTAGCAGCCAGAGTCCGGCTGAGGGGAAAACCAGTTAGAGGCCAGACCTAGTGTGTACGGTCTGTGTGTGCACACATGGTTGGGGGCAGTTGGACACGCGTCGACGAGCGCGACCCCAGCTAGTCACTTGCTTTGTGGTTACTTGTGCGTGTCTGAGTCTCGCACCTGGGGCGTCGTAGCTAGACACTTGTGACGTGGTATAAGACGTCAGTGGATACATCTGGTCGTTCTTCTAGTGGGAGGTACTTCTGTTCTGGACAGGGAGTGACAGACTGTCAGTCTCAGTTGCTTCGACCTTCAGGTTTTGGTCGTGTTGACCGGTGGGTTCCGGTTGTTTCACCGTGGCGTGCGTGTGTGGGTTTTTCACACCGTGAGACTGGTACTTGTAGTGTAGGGCTTCTACTTCTGAGGTACTCGCTTAGCTGCTAGGGTAGCGGTTTTCTGTTTTGTGAGGTAGGGTTCGAGTGATCCCTATTGAGTCCTATTTTAAGACTCATTCCCTGCGTGTTTTTACCATGTTTCAGGCGAGGCGTGACTTCAGGGGAGCGCGTCTGAGGCCCAGCGTGATTCGGGTGCCTAGCGTTAGTGCCAGAGGTCAGAGCCGGGGTATGCCCTGTGTAGCTGTACTTTTCTTTCTTATCTCTGTACTAGTTGTGGACTACTGTTATTGTTATTTATTGTTATCTTGTGGACCATGTAAATTATAAAATGTTAATTTAATTTCCTGCTTATTATATAACTACTTTAATTTCTGCAATTTATTGTGATATTTGTGTAGTCTCCACACTATCCTTTTAACCCTTCTGAGTCTTCGGGCTCGTGGGTGGTGGTACGAGTCTCGGGTTATCGGGCCTTCCTGGTAATCGGATTCTCGGGTCGTTACAACTCGGCCACGTAGATTAAAATTGCACGCCAAAGTTTTGAGATCACTGGCACGTGATTCGCTTAAGTTCTTCACGAGCTCGGTTATTTTTCAGAGTTGCGGAGCCTTTTGTCACTCAATCGATTTATTTTTCACTATTGCGGAGCTATTATTCACCCTTAGATATCCATTATTCACCCCTAGTCTCTTGAAGCCATCGCCACTTCTCATGCTATTGAAAACTATGTGAAGCTGCGTCGATGCAGCTACTTGATGCGTCGATGCGGTGTAGATGAAGGGCTTTTAGACAGAAGGCTTCGAACATTGGCATTTGGTGCATCGATGCAGTTCCTTGATGCTTCGACGTGGTGGCATTCAATTCCTGATTCTGGGCTTAGTGCGTCGATGAACTACTCTGTTTCGTCGATGCTCCAATCAAGACAAGATTCTGGAAATTGCTTCAGTGTGCATGACTTAGTCGAAACAATGGTGATCCTACTTCAACGCCCTGATGGCAAACAGAACACATGTTCTCTTGACTTCTCTTCTGAAAATTTCACCTTGTTTCTAAGTGAATTGATCTGTCATTCATCATCAAAACACACAGAATGCAACAACTTCAAGTCAGCTTGAGGAACTTCTGAAGTTGACTTCATCTATATAAAGGCTTCTTCTTTTCAGCTTGACAAGGAATGTGTTACTCCCTGAATATTCTAATTTGCAGAACCAACATAGCCCAAGTGGCTTCTGACTTACTTGATCTTGATTGCTTGAATGTTCTCCATCAATCTTCATCAAAACATTAAATATGTCCTGCTAAACTTGAATGTACTTTCTACTCTTGCTTGATTTGGATAGTAGCTTGATCTGGACAGCAATTTTGTATACCAACCTGTTCTTAACACATTTCAAGGATGTGCACATATATATGACATCAAACATGTGACATCATTAAGATATGACCCCAATGCACCATTGCATGACTTATATATGTGTCATAGTGTTTGACATCATCAAAACCACAGGGACACAACAAGTATTAGTACCTATAACTGAAGGTTCGAATTACTTGACTGCTAGTTGCATATTTGATTCTGTCTCAATTCCTTACAGCAATATCTTTTATACTTGAAATGTATTTGATCTTGGCTCTGTGAGAACCTGCCTGTTCAGATCTGTTTTGTTGAACATTAATCTTGTAGATCAATATATTTCAGATTTTCTCTAAGTGTTCTGGTTGTGTCTTTCACTTTGCATCTTGTTTATATGGTCTGATATCTGATGCTGTTGAGAGCAGTTGGTAGTCTTACATGGTTATAGTCATGTTCTCAGATCTAATTGATTTAGGGTTTTTGTTTACTTATTTTTAAGTGGAACAGAATTTTAAATGAGTCTAGAAGGTCAGTGCATATGCATAAGTGTTGCATTATAAGGTCGATGCATCTCCCACTGCATTGAACAAACAGATCGATGCATATATGTCGTTGAGTCTAAGAAGGTCGACGCACATATGCATTTTAGTCTAGACAGTCGATGCATGTGAACACAGTATGCGCTATCAAGTTGGTGCACATTGCACACAGTATGCTCTATCAGATCTGTGCACCTTATTCACAGGTTGATGTTGCTAGGCACTATATGCTAGAGGTTGTTTCATCAAGCCGGTGCACATCATAAGTAGGTCGATGCTAGTGAGCCAGTGAATGCTTCATAAGGTCGGTGCACATCATAGACAGGTCGATGCTAGTGAGCCAGCTATTGCAGCATAAGGTCGATGCGATAGAGGTTATCATCCTCAAGGTCGATGCACCTTATGTATCTATTGTGAAGTCAGGTCGGTGCAGTAGGGTCCTACGTCGATGCTTTAAGCATCTTCATTATACATCACCAGGACAGGTTGACTTGCCTGAGTGGCACGTCGACGCTAGTGATCAAACAGTTCTGGCCTGTGCTATCACAGGTCGTTGCACCTTCAATGCAGTTAGAGTCTCTCCATTTTGGTGAGGTCTACCTATGCAATGTACAGGTCAATGCTCGTTTGTCATACTGCTACATTCTTTACTTCATATCAGAAAGGCAGGTCGGTGCACTAAGATTGAGCATCAATACATATGCATATCTTCACACACGCAGTTATATGGTTTGCTTGTTCTTATGACAAATCTGAGGCAACATTTTTTAGATATCTATTGCTTGCTTAATGAGCCACATGATGATGAGATTAATGAATCTTTATTTTGTTCTGACAAGAAAAATAAGATCATCAAGGAATTACCCAGATCCATGCTCGAACACCTTAGTTCCATAGAGAGTAACCCGATTAAGTAACTAGAGGCAGCATTCCTGATTCTCACATGGACTTGAAAGTGAAATGGACTGATTGGCATGTGATCCTAGGTGAGAGGCTAAATTGAATATTCTGCCACGTGGAGCAAATTACTTTCTACACCTGGCACGTGGACCCTCGAGGCGCACTTTTTGGATAAAATTAATGGGCGAAAATGTGCTTTCCACGCTTCTAATTCGAAAACTCGTGGGACCACAAGATTCACGCTCGCCTGTATAAAGGGGATCGAGTGCTCAAATTCGAAGAGATTAGACGAGTGCAAGAGAAGAGCAAGAGAGCAGAAGAGCACCAGAGCAGGAGAGTTCGTGAGATGAGTCTGAGAAGAGTTTGAGAGATAAAGAGCTTGTTGTAGAGAGTGAGAAAGAGAAACAAAGTACCGATGATGCAAGATGGATAGTGGACTTGACTAATTTGCAGGCGAACATGGGACTCTAAGTAAGCTCGCGACTCGTCCCTTAGCAAGGGAAGAGTGCGGACGTGTGCAGTTGAGAAACCAGCAATGAGCTAGGGTGGTCGGCTCTCTCTTTCGTGCCCAGATCGGGTCACGGGACGGGTCTCGCTCTCTCTCTCGCAATGGTGATTAAAATAATATAAAGAGTTAATTACCTATCACTCATGTAGCGGCATTCAAGAATATATACGAAATCAGCACAATGTCAACTAAGGAGGGTGGCGAGTGTACCACCACGCTCCGGGCGTGGGGAAGATGATCCCGGCCAAGACCGTAACTCCCGGTACAATAATTTAACAATAATTTACAGAAATACAATTCACTGCCCACTCCACGCAAGGAGGTAAAGGGCTACAAGTGGAGCCCAGGAGGACCGATCTTGGGTTGACGGGTAGCTTCTGGGGCAGCTTTCACGGCTCCGATTCACTGCTACTCTGGCAGCAGCTTGCTATCCCGAACTGGTTCTGCTGTCGCAGCACTGCACGACCCGGCGAGAACGCCTGCTGCGATCAGTTCGGACGTCGGATCGACAAGAGACCAGCACCGTTGGAAAGCTCTCTTGGAGATCTTCGAACCCAGGCTGTTACAGGAATTTTCCTGTCTCTTTAGTGGCCGTGGTTGAGTTTGTAACAGGCTAGCTCTCAGGTTCAGATCTGGCAGGACAGATTTGGATCTGCCTGAGAATGAGGTTTGACCGGAGATGAAACGGCGGCTCTGGATGCTGGGATTTTTTTGGGAGATAGAGGGGGAAGTTAGGAACACGAGGATTATTTTTTTGTATTTTTCTAAGGTGGTTTGACAGGGGAAGTGGATTTTATGGCTGGGGTAGTCGGATCTGGACTGCAAAGGACAGAACAGAAATTCCACCTGAGAACTAATTTTTCAGAGGGGTAAATGACCTCTAAAAATCGTGGAAAATTTTGTGGAAGGGTGTTTTGGTGGAGAGAACTCCCAGTCCAAATTTCAGATGGATCTAAAATTGGTAAGGGGGTCAAACTGGGGAAGAGGTGAGTTGCTAGTTGGAGGATCTGCACAGAGACAGACTGTGTAGATAAGGGCAATTAAATGAAAAATGTATCCAAACAGAGGAGGAAAAACATGATTTTTTTTGTGGAGGCTGGGGGGAACGTGGGGAACCAAACCTCCAATTTTGAGCGCGATCTGAGCTCCTGATTGAGAGCTAAAAATCTCGCATTAAGGTTCTGTCCAGAGATGGACAGAACTCCGACGAGGCTACGGTGGCAGTGCGATGGCGGCTCGATGGCGGCGGCGGCGGTGCTGAGCTTCTCACTCAGGAAGGGGGTAGAAGGGGAGGATTTTCACCTCAGAAGATCAACCTTCACAGCTGCTAGAGGGTGAGAGAGAGGAGAGGGGGGGCCTTGGGCTTCCTTGGAGGCAAATGCCAATTTTCTTCATCTTAGCAAACGATCCTCATTAATGCACAGTGCAAAGACCAGATGCATAAACAAATGCATGTTTTATCAATCATTCAATCTTCCATGCAAACACATGGTGACTTACAGTGTTTGCTATCATCAAAATCACAGGGGCACCACAGAAACCTCTCTCTGAATTTCTTCTGCATATCCGGCCAGTTGTTGATCGACTCAGGTGGAAGGCTAGAGTACCATTCAAATGCGAGCCATGTCACCGAGAATTTGAAAAACATCAACAAGTATGACTCGTCTGTGGCTAGATCACCCATGACGGTCATATAGTATGCAACATGTTCCTTCGGGGATCCCTTCCCATTGAACTTGTCAAACTTGGGCAGCTTATTGATCCCTGGAGGGAGCCACTAGCTACATGGTGTGGTGGGTATGGCACCCGATAGGCATCAAATGCGACGTAGTCACATTCGTTTCACTCAGCGAGCTTCAGCTCGATCATCCTTTCCACCATCATCTTGCTGACCGCAGTCGGATCGGCTGGCTCCGAGTAGAAGTGTGTCGGTTGCAAGTAAGGAGTGACCAAGGTGGTTGCCTACAGGGGAAGCCGCACTAATGGAGGTGGCTGGTGCACTTGTGGTAGAATTGGTGGCAGCAACGGCTGAGGTGGGCGCTGCTGGGTGGTTGCCATGCTAGGTTCTACCGGCTAGGGCAATGCATATAGTGGTGGGAAGTCGCTTGGGTTGGTGCCTCCCCACGACGACTCGACTTGCATCTCAGGCTGCTTGGAGGCTGAAGCTCGCTCCGTCTTCTCCATCAGCTGCTTCTTAAGGAGTTCTATCTCCTGCTAGTACTTTTGGAGTAGCATCAAAACCGATGGATCCGCGGTCACCGTGCTGGGGATGGCTTCTCCTTCAGACGAGATGCTCAGCAACAGATCCTCCTCTTCAGCCGTCACCACATTTGTAGTGAGGGTGGTGACTTCTTCAGGCGATATCTACTTTTCTTTCACTGTTCTCAGCATCTCCCTTGTGGCTTCCACCCTTCTGGTGTTCGGCCCTGACCTTTCGGCTAATTGAGCCAATTCCTAGGGGTCATCAGGCAAACCTCTGTATTTATCGGCCACTCCGGACATGTTGCAGGTGAAAACCCGCATGCACTTCCTTTGTCTGTGAACCCTCCTTCTTGCATGACCAGGAAAGGTTAGCCTCTCGAATATAGAGACTCTTCTTATCCCCCTTTGTCGAGGAACAGCTTCATCGGCTTCAAATTCCAAGCCTTCTTCATGTCCATTGTCGTCAACCGACGACGTCATTCCTCTTTCTTCTTTTTCTTCAACTACCATCGGTGGACAGTCATCTTCTTTCGCCATGGCTACTTGCAACAGTCGTTGTTGGCCTAGTGTGGGGTTGCCCATACCCCTAAAATAGTTTCTGACCATACTGGTCATTTCTTCTTGCCCTAGTCCCTGATGCAGGACTGGGGAGAGTTGTCGACCTCTCACTGGAGGGATGTAAGCTAGCCTGGATCTTCCAGCGGGTTGCTCAGATCTTCTCCCCACTGTGGGATCATCAGCTTGTCGGGCACATGACCTAAAACTTACATGGCATGGAGGATCCGCGACAATCTCTTCTTTTCTCGGGGCCAGCCCCCTCTCATTCTTCTTCTCCGCCTCGGCGGGCTTGTAGTGGTAGTAGACAAGTGCCTCTCGGTGGACAGGTTGGATCTTTTTAGGGACCCAAACTTGTTTAAACTTCTTCGACCTTGGGGCCAGCTCGTTTCGGCCTCGGCGGTCTTCTTCTTCTTTCTCAGCTCTCTTCCCGGAAAGAGCCTGGAAGGAGTTGCGGGTTGGCATAACAGCGATCACCCAGTTTGGAATTACCTGAGCATCACGTCCATCTAGGAAGATACGGACACCCTCGACCAGCACAGACTTCCCGGACATTGATAGTCGTCCGGTAGTAGGGGCAGTAGCTCTTCTGCGGGAATTGCCTTGACGGTGACCCCTAGACTTGTTGTAGTAGGCAGGGTGAACCCCCTGAGCTACATGGTGCACCATGCAGCTTGTCAGCCGAGCTTGACCTACTATCAGGCCTTCACGGCTTCGGGTGTTGTGGGCCCTAGGCTTCTTGTTAGTTCCTCTTTCGGCTGGCTCAGAAGCCTCCACTTCCAGCATATCAGCAAAAGCTACCCCCAAGAAGTTGGGGAAGCCAACCACCGGGGGGAAGGAGCCAAAGATAGTCGGTACCGCCAGGTACCCAACAGCAGCGTGATTGGTCACGATCACGGGGCTGAAAGTCAGCGCAACGAATCTAGCAGCCATCGTTAATCTGACCCGATTCAGACAAGAGTGAGATTCGTGTCGGGACCAGAAGTCCGTCATACCATAAAGGCTATGACGTTAATTACATCCTCCAATAAGGAGGAAAATCTTTGATTAATTATCGAAATAAAGAGCCATCCGAGGCTGAGATAGAATGCAAGAGAATGCATGTGATGATGAAATTTACAAAACCACATAAAATAGTTCATTCATTATTTTCTTAATCATGTAGAGCGGGCATAATTCATTGAGTTCAAACCCCGGTACGAGGCAGAGAACATAGGTCCGAAGACCACCATCAGGCATAGTGAAAGCTACCAGTCGGGCGTAACCCAACGTTCCGTCGGTGCCATTTGATATACCGAAGGCTCGCCCAGGTAAGCATGCATTAATGTGGCACGTGTGAACATATATCTATGCATAATGCATGTGTTGACCAAAGCATGATGATAGATAGTTTGAACTTAGACAACTCCATTTTATTTGACTTATGGCTGGTTATGTAGATTAACCCTAGTCAAAGAAGGCGAAAAGCCCATTTCGAGAGTGGAAGGATGCACGGACCTGGATTGGATATTAGGATATAGACTAGTTGGATTAGCAACATGGGAAGAAGGCCCATTGAAATGGTTTGCCAGCAATTTTTGGGCTTGAGGTCCATTTGGCGAACAAGGCAAGAGATATGAGCCATGAGATTTGTTTGTTCATCAAAAGGATAAGAGGGACCATGGGAAGAAGGGCCCGCGTGAGAGGAAGATTCCACACGGGAGTAGAAAATTTGGAGAGAAGGATACATGGGATTATAGTGGCGCTCCATGACAGAGGTGGAGACTCACTCAAATATATGAAAATCAATGTGAAATACACACCAGGGAAGAGGGTGTGAAGGATAAGGAGGGTAGGGTGGCGAGGACAGGAACGCGATTCCAAGAAAGTCATGACTATTAGAATGTGGTCAGAAGTTGACCACGACCGGCCTCTGGGAAACGGCCAAGCAGACAAACTTATGCGTAGAAAATGAATGCAAAAATGCGACTAAGAATGATGGCACCAAACTATGAAACATGATAAAGGGCTAAAATTGTATGAAGTTATCAATAACAAAGCCTATATGAAGGATGAGAAAATGTGGCCTAAACAAGGCGAATAGGCTTATCAATACTCAAACTTCACAAACAATGCGATATGAGAGGTTTCACCCAGATTAGACAAGTTAAGATAATGCCAGATTTTTTATTTTCAAAAATTTTAGTGGACCTTTTAATGTTTTCATTAGGCATAATTCCCTCAAGAATAAGAATCCTAAAGGGAAAAAGGCCCAAACTCTGAGTTGAACTAGGACTAACTCTCTCATACAAAATGTAAATGCAAAACCTAAAGGGTGTAATGGTATAACCAGCTCAGCGTCCGTGTGGGAATTCACAGCTCGTGGAGACTTACAGAGGTCCCAGATAAGATCATCTAGTCGACTCCGAGGAATAAGAAGCTGAGAGGATCACTTACCAATGTAGGAATGCAACTAAGATATGCAATGGATGGTCCTATGCGCACCAAAGTGCATGCAAATCTAGCCTAAAGACTAGCAAATCAATATAAGATAAATATATGCAAACAAAACAAGATAGATGCAAATCACATGAAAAATATGAGGAATATGACGAATGGCAATGCAAGACTACGGGAAATCATGAGCAGAAACCACAGGCCAGATTAAACAATCAAGATGATATACCTGAGGGGTCTACCCCTAGGCTTCCCGAGAGTGAATGCGGTCTCCCAAGGGCCATGTTCTGCTGGAGGTGGTCTCTAGGGAGACCGCGACTAGTTAATAGAACTGAAAAATGAAAAGTAAACAAAAAAACCAATGATATGCAATCTAAATAGAAACACACACACAGGGATTGCAAGAAGGCAAGAGTGGCGTGATGGGCACTAGAGGTCCCACTGTGATCGTTAGAAATTAAGGTGTAGGCAAAGAAAGTGCCCCCAAACAATGATAAGTGCAAATAAACGTATGATATGAGCAAAGGGGAGGGGCGATGAAAAGATAGAAAAGAACGTACTGTAATCGCCACCAAGGATTAATAGCAAAATAATGTACAGAAACTAAAAATCATGCTACATACCTTGGACATATGAAGAGATAGGCAGAAACAACCTGAAGGCTACAGGCTCAGAATGGGGTTGATCGCCTGACCACGAGTAGATGAACGCGACCCTCGTGCCACCGCGTTCAACACGGGATGCGAGAACTTGTGGTTTAGCTCCTCCTCACCTTCCAGCCGGCTAGAAAGCAAGGGCCTCATGTCCTACACTTGTTTATCCTACAAAACAAAGCAACAAGGGAAACAAAACCTATTATAAACAAAGAATAGTGTAGCGTCAATCCCATAGAGAAATAGACATGAAAGAAAAGGGGGAACAACGCACTGGGGAGGGTTTTTAACCCTTGTAGAAGGGAACAAAGATAGGTGTGTGCTTATATGTATGATGATGAAAATGCAGAAGAACGGAGATAGAAAATGTGCATGCATACAAGAGATGTGGTATAAAAGAGAGAGTGCAAAAGAGAGAGAGAACTCTAGAACTTTCTTGGCCAGCCTAGGGTCGAAGAAGAAAGTCAGCGTCGCAATGTGACTTCACCCCAGAGCCAAAAATGCCCTCTCCTCGAGCTCATGGCCATGGGAGGCTATTTATAGACCTTAGGAGCCCTAGGTTGGAGTTGGAGGATAAATCCCATGAAGATGGGATTTTTAGAGATGAATCTATGGGATATTGATGATATAAAGTCCCTAGAAGGGGTAGGAACCGATCTGGCATGAAATCCTCAGAGTAGGAAGCTTGAAATAGGACTCTAAGGCGTCCTTAGCCGGAGAAGATAGAGTTCGATCTGAATAGGACTCTGCACTGAGAACGTAATCTATCGCGCGACCGTGACCTGATGAACGCGGTCGGGCAATTGACCGTGACCATGTCAGAGGAAGAAAAGCCAAAGTTGCGTCGACACACCTGTCCATCAGGTCAACACACCAAGGCATTGCCCATCGGCACACATGGGTAGACACAGTCTACTAGTCAACCACGATCCCATGAACACATTCAACCGACTGACAGTGACCATAGGTCAATAGACCTAGCCAAGTCAATCAACTGAACTCAGAAATAGGTCGATTGAATTTAGAAATAGAAGCGGTTTGGCCACGACTGTGACCATGAAAATAGGCCAGAACATGTAGAAATCGAGGAAAATAGCCTCCAAGGCTTAATGGGTTGGAGAATGATCAAAAATGGCTTGAAATATGATCAAGGAAGACACCGAAACAATGGGTAATTCAAGACATCATGTAAGATAAATTCCTTGATAAACAATGTGAAGCCTCTCACAGTCACCTCTCGCTCTGAATTTTGGGACATACCTGCAAACAAATGCACCAGCATGGCAGCTCCCCACATGTACTGCCCTACTCTCTCTAGGTCTATTAGGAGCTCCAAGAAATGATAGTGGATATAGGAAGAGGAGAAATCTCCTCAAATCTATGTTTGACCTCTCCCAATTGCTGTGTCCCATCTTTCACGTAATGCTTGGATGAGGGCAAGGTCGAGCTCGATTGGCTCGATCTGGAGAAAGGCCCGAAACCTCATCGCGTCTAGTCGGGCATTCTGGAAGTCCAGAAGACCCCGATATGCGGCCACCACCAACTTCGATGAAATGTGTGACCTCATCATACTCTGCACATACATAAGAAATGAGAAAAGGGTACATTCTCTAAGAGGGAAAAAATAGGACAAGAGAGGAAATTAAAGAATTCACTCACAAGCTATGACTGGGTCCTCTCACTCAAGTGCCCTTCGATGTCAAAGAGCCACCTGGAGCTACTACTGGATCTGCTTCCCTTTGGAGAGTTGGAAGATTCGCCCTCCATTCTGAAACATGAGAAGTCATTGCTCCTCCTTGTCTGTAGAAACTTTCACTATTCAAGTTAGCTTCCACTACCCCTCGGGAGAACGAAAGAGGGGGGGTATTTATAGGATTGGAAGAGATCTGAGCTGAAACTGTCATCACTATCACGAGCGGCGGCCTTCGTAATGGGGGCACCTTCCTTTTAGTCTCGTGTGTCACTTCGCCGCTTGCATAGGGTAATTGATTCGGCAATGTGACATGACTACTTGCTCCCTACGCAGTTTAGGGGTTGCCTATCATATTGTAAATAATTTTAAATGTAAAAAGAGAGAGAAAAGAAGCAACAAAAAAAGAAGAAAATAGAAAAAAAATTGGTGGACTTGTAGGATGTTTGAAATGTCGCACAGGCAAGGGGGCTAAAAAATGTCATTGCTAATTTTGACAGCGGATTCCCTTTGAAAAGAATGGCCACGGTGAGACACGATCCCCCATTTTGGGGCAGCTTCTTGTCAAGCATGTCACATGGGAACAACGTGGAAGTGAAGAGATGTAGAGAAGAAGGAACACACAAGAGAACAAACAAGCAGTAGGAAACTAAATCATTCCATTCATACATCTATATAAACTATCATGTACATCCTAAGTGAGGGGGTAGGTGTACAAATAACTCTTTAACTCTTGCCACCACCCTCCCGGTCATCCCTCTCCTCTCTCCTAAGATAAGGATCCATAGGGGGCCTCATGGAGATCCGCAAGGTAGTACTCGCCTCACCTCGGAGTGACCGATCAGCCTCGTCAGTGCGACGTCACTCCTCGGCTGAAGAGACTACAAAGCTACCCATGGAGAAGGACCAAGCTGACGGAGTCATGCCCCATGCTCCTTCACCCTCTGGTAGTGCTTCTCGCTCTCTCGTAGCCTCTGCTCCGCGGTGCTGAGACTTAGTCAAAGCTCAGTCATTTGGGCCTGCATGGCCCTCCTCTCATCCCACTCCCTCCTCTCCTCCCTCTCTCTCCCTCTCCTCTCTCTCCCTCTCTACATCCATCGGCGCCACTTGGAGGGTGATCTTCAGCTCCACGACATCGTAGGGTAGCTCCTCAGCAACCTACTGTCACTGCTCCTCCTCCAGCTCTACTATTAGGGCGTTGTGCTCTGCCACCCAGATGTTACGCTCCTCCTCGGCCTGGACCGCATGAGCCAGCACACCCTGAATCTCCACTACCTATCAAGAACAAGACAATTGCACGAAGTTGGTAAAAGAGCATAAGTGTGTAACAGAGGTTCAAAGTAAGCAAATACTCAACTGGGTCACGAGCTCGCGCTCGACCTCCTCGGCACATGCCACTGCGCCATCCAATAGCTCCTGGAGGGAGGAAACCTCCAAAGGAGGAGCCTGGGAGCAGGAAGATGCTCCTCTGGTCATACCTACTGTCGCTGCCTGCTGGGCATGCTGAAACAAAGGAATAAACTACAATTAGCGACTAAGCATCAGGAATCTAGGAATAAAAAAAAGTTAAAAAAAAAGCATTGCATAAACATACCAAGATGTCCAGCTCCTGTCGAGTGACAATAAGCTACCATTTGGCGTCTGCCAACTGGGCCCGCAGGTCAGTCATGATGGTGTCATGGGCATCCTGCATTCACAAACATGTAGATTAGTGTCACAACTAGATGCATACATTCATAAATAAAAATATAAAAATGTAATGCTCATTTCATACTTACCCATGCTAGTCTCCCGAGCTGGAGACGTTTTGCGTGGGTCTCCCAAGCTGGAGACGCTTTGTGTGGGTCTCCTAGTAGCGTCGCATGTAGTCGGCACTGTCTTATGCCTACGACAGTACTGGGACACCACCCTACTGCTAGTCTTGGAACTGGGTAGGGAAGGGCGTACGCCAGTCAATGAGCTTCGCCTATCCTTGGGTCTTATGCCCGATGTGGCTCGGCTCATCCACGTCCACCCACTCCTGGGCGAGGCCCCGAGTCCTCATCACTAACCTGAGCTGAAGCGGCTCGATCTCATTTAGGTAATGGACCCAAAGGTCCCGCTTGAAGCGAGGTCGGCCATCCTCGACCCAAGGCTAGCCCGCATCATCTATACCCAGGTAGGGCCTCCAGAACACCTGCATTGCCACACATATACCATGTCAGTTTCTACATTTTCAAATAAAATAGATATACACAAAAACAAAAACAAAAATAATCATACCATGGCCTTGGGATAGTTAGTTAGCTCACGTCGAAATGACGTCAATTAGTAGAATGAGGGGTCGTGATCACTGTCCCCGAAAAAGACCGATCGGTCCTCCTACGCTACCTTTCACCCAAGGAAGCAAAGACCGTCATACACGAGGTCCACTCCGGACTATGTAGCGCTCACCAAGCAGGAGCCAAGATGAAAAACAACATCAAACTCAAAGGGTTTTACTGGCCCACCATATACGAAGATTGCAACTAGTATGCTTGAACATGCCACCAATGCCAAGTATTTGGCCCTGTGTCTCGGAGACCGCCCAATCCGCTTCATCCAACAGCGCCTACTTGGCCGTTTGCGGAGTGGGGCATGGACATTGTGGGACCATTCTCACCATCATCTCAAGGCCACAAGTTCATACTGGCCGCCACTGATTACTCCTCTAGATGGGCAGAAGCTATTCCGCTACGGGAAGTCACGGGGGAGATAGTTGCCCGGTTCGTGAGGCACTATATCATATACAGATTCAGCACTCCCAGTCGGATTGTATTCGATAATGACACGCCATTCAAGAACAAGACTATTTATGCTCTGGCGGCCAAGTTTCACATTGATTGGAGGACGTCGTCAGTCTACAATCCCCAAGCCAATGGGTTGACCGAGGCCTTCAGCAAGACCCTCTGTAAGCTGCTGTCCAATATAGTAGGTGGCTGCAAACGGGATTGGGGCGAGAAGGTCCACGAAGCCCTATGGGCCTACCGGACCATCTACAAAATCCCGATTGGTTACTCCCCATTCTCGTTGGTCTATGGAGCCGAAGCAGTGATCCCTATGGAGATCGAGCTGGCATCTTATCGCGTTGCTGTGCACACTGGATTGCCAGGCCAGGTCCAGTCCGAGCTAGAAAGAAGGCTTGAGGAGCTGTTCAACCTCGAAGGTGAAAGACTCAAAGCCTACAAGCACTTACAGGTGTATCAAGCCCGCATGACACGTGCCTATGACAAGCTGGTCAAGCAACGGGCGTTCAAGAAAGGCGACCTCATCATGATCAAGGAAAAAGAGGTTCTAGCAGGAAGATCCAGTAGCAAACTCCAGCCCAATTGGTGAGGACCTTATGTTATCCAAAAGGTCTATAAAAGAGGGGCTTATACGGTCGTCGACCACAAGGGAGATGATCCCTTCTCTCCTCTCAACGGTAAGCATATGAAACTCTACCATGCACCACAGCAAGAGCTTCAACAGCAGTCCTCACAGGACAGTACCTCTCCTCAGTGAAGGTTCAAAAAAAAAAAAAGAGAATGGGGTTAAAAATATTGGTACCCCGGCGGACTTGGTCGACCTTCAAAGGTTGGCTGAGGGCAAAAAGGCCACAGACCCGGCTGTGGTGAAAACCCGAAAGGGCGCCTCAGGCAAAAATGGGCAACCCCTCGGTGTGAAAACCCGCAAGGGTGCACCGGAAAAAGTTAAAAGGGGCCAACCTCGGCGAAAACCCGAAAGGGCGGTGAGGTTGGTAATGTGAAAAAAAAAGTCACCTCTTAGTCTACTTTCTGCGTGGCCCCATCATATTGATGTCATGGCCACGCCTTTCATATCATTCTATAACACTTAGCCCCACCGGGGCATCCCGACGGTGTTGCACTCCGTCCCGCCGGGACCACCAACGTCATCATTTGTAATGGACTTGGCCCTTCTGCCCCTCAGGCTGTCAAGTCTGCCCATTTCTTTTCAAAAGTTGACTCATGCGCCCTTTGACATGTCAGCTCCACTCGTCTTTCGGGTCTCCTGGGGGTTTGGGCAGTATGCCTTTCCGGGCTATCCAAATCGACCCCCTTTTGTCCCACCAGGTTCGGCCTATGTACGTCCCTCTCGGGCTGCCAACCCATCATGCCTTTCGGCTCATTTTACCTTCCTGGGTTCGGCCTCAGCATGCTCTCTCGGGCTACCAACCCACTATGCCTTTCGGCTCGTTTTTATCCTTTTGGGTTTGGCCTCAGTGCGTTCTCTCGGGCTGCCAACCCACCTCGCCTTTCGGCATATCTTGTCCCACTGGGACCGATCTCAATACGCCCTCTTGGGCTGCCAATTCAAGTTGCCCTTTGACACCTTTTGTCCTACGGGGGCTGGCCTCAGTACGCTCCCTCAGGCTGCCAACTTATTTTACTTATCGACTTTCGGTTTTGACTCTCACGTCCCATCGGGGCTGCCAAAACCTATCTTTGTCACACCGGGTTCGGCCTCGGTATGCTCTCTCGGACTACCAACCCACTATGCCTTTCGGCTCCTTTCTATCCCACCGGGTTCGGTCTTAGTATGCTCTCTCGGGCTACCAACTCACTATGCCTTTCGGCTCCTTTCTATCCCACCGAGTTCGGTCTCAGCTACCAACCCATCATGCCTTTCGGCTTCTTCATTTTACCCTCTTGGGTTATGCCTTTCGGCTCATTTTACCTTCCTGGGTTCGGTCTCAGCATGCCCTCTCGGGCTGCCAACCCACTGTGCCTTTCGCCTCCCTTTTACCTTCCTGGGTTCGGCCTCGGCGTGCCCTCTCGGGCTGCCAACCCACTGTGCCTTTCAGCTCCCTTTTATCCTCTTGGGTTTGGCCTCAGCATGTCCTCTCGGGCTGCCAACCCATTATGTCTTTCGGCCCCCATTTTATCCTCTTGATTTTGGTTCCAGTATGCCCTCTCGGGTTGCCAACCCCATTTGCCCGACAGCTCACAGATTTGACTCATACGTCCCACTCAGGTAGTCAAATCTACCCATCTGTTCCACCTATGTGACACACATATCCCTATGGGACTGCCACTTTCTTTTTGCCTTTTGGCATTATAGGTTCCAGTTAAAAAAAAAAAGAAAAAGAAAACGGGGTTAAAAATATTGATGCCTTAGCAGACTTGGTTGTTTCTGTTAGGAAAGAGGGCTTCATTGCGAAAAGAGGGGCAGATCTATTCACCCCTCCCCTCTAGATCCGCCATCCACTACTCAACAAAGTGGAACATCAGATCCCAGAACAAATAGAAAATCACCCAGCCATTGAGATAATATATGAGTATAGAGATAGCATATAGTAATACATAGAGGGATTAAGGAAAGGAATACTTAACCCCACTCACCTACTAGAGCGGTGGGAATGGGACGTGGCATGACTAAACATCGATAAATAATCGCAGCTCATGACGAACAACAGGAGTGAGATGAAGAAATAAACAACCATAACAAACACATCATTAACGGACGAGCCAACAAAAAGCAAGAGGGCCCTATAAGCAACGATAGATCACATATCGACAAACATATGGACAAAAGGCTATTAGGCGATGACTAACACACCAAATAGTGCAGAATGTAGTCATGGCCAAACCGCAATCCATAGGTAGCAATCGGTCGATCGTTCGCGACACGATCGTCTGCCCCTATAACACACCGCCCTCTCCTTTTATTCTCTCACTGCACTCACCTCTTCTCATTCCCGCCCTCTGGTTCTCTCCCTCTCACTCTCTCCCTCGCATTTTCTCCCTCTTATGACCAAAATGGGACGGAAGAAGCTAGCGTGCCATTTGTTGAGGAAGAAGAGGAGGTCATGCCTCTGCCGATGGACTGGCTGGGAGAAGAGGAGCAGCCACCGCCGACATCCACCGAGGAAGGGGGCCCTTCCACAGCATTTGTGGTGCCAGTGGCGGCAGAACATGATGACGACGATGAGGAGGAGGAAGAGGCTGAGGAAGGGGGCGTGCCAGCTCTGCCATCTGAGGTAAGATCAAAAACCTTGATTCCTCTCTTTCTTTCATTATTCTTCATGAAATGGTGAGTTGAGAGCACAAAAGGGGTGCACGTACCCCAAGAGGACCATATGTAGGGCCCAGAAGCCCTTTTCCTGAGTGGAGAAACAAGGAAAACACCATCCATGTCGGCGGACAGAATGCGGTGAACCAGAAACTACTTCCTAATAACGCAATCCGAGCATGACCGTGACCATAGACCCATCCCCTTGTGCTTATTAAAAATTCTTGACATTAGATGACCAATTGCCTACAGGGGAAGAGTCAGATGAGAATTTTGTGGCTACAAGTTTTTGCGGTGTACCTCGCACTACCAGATTTTCAGAGGGAGAGATTGGCAGCCACGGGGTTTGCATAATTTCTCAGCATAGAGATGCTCTGAACAGACGCAGCCTTGCTATTGGCACTACAAGACAGATGGGATGCCATGAGCCAAGCATTCATGTTCTCATGTGGGCATATGATCCCTACGCTTGAAGACATGGCGAGGATCACGGGACTATGGGTTCATGGCGTGTCGGTTAGTGGATTTACATACTCTATCGAGATTTGGTGCGGCGATTGCTGGGACTTGAGCTGGAGAGCCCAGGATGACCTTCCTCTTTGTTACCGAGGGTCAGGCTATAGGAGAGCCTAGGGTTGAGAGGAGCAGGGATCGTCGTAGGAGAGTTACCAGAGAAGCACTTGCAGCGACTAGTGGACAGGGCTAGAGAGCAAGTGGCAGTAGAACCCAGGCCCGAAGCAGACATGATCTTGAAGAGATTTTTGATGTTGATGATAGGAAGGCTCCTCTTTGCGACGAGAGGAGATGCAGTGAGCTGTCGACTCTTACCAGTGCTCGAGGATCTTGACAGAGTCGGGGCTTATGCGTAGGGTGCAACAACTTTCCTTTTCGACTCTCTCACCACCACCACTAGACAGATGATGCTTGGTAGATTTTCCTCATTCCTACAGGTAAACTTTAAGTGACGTAATCAGGGTCGGGCAGGTAACTCGTGCGTCGAGCGTTGAGTGAGTTACTCGACGGATTAGGGTGAAAACCCCACCCGACCGCAAGTGGCTCATTCGCCCTCTCAAACAAGAGCATCCCACCGGGACCGGGATATCTCACCCTACTCGGTTGTATCCGCTTGTCAAAGTGGCCCTAAATGATAATGCAATTATTACTATTTATTTTCTTTTTCTTTTTTTTCTTTTTCTTTTTATCTTTTTTGTCTTTTTTTGACTGTGATGATGCATCTAATGTATTGATGTAGGTGTGGACATATGTCCATCTACCAGACCTAAGCAGGGGACGGGAGGCGTACCCCGACCGTTTGCCCATCACAAGGTGGTGGGCAGTCGAGCGGGACACGGGCTCGCTTAGGCACCAGCTGCGATCAATATAGGATGACATTGACTCTTTTCCATATGCATCGGTAAGACCTAAACTCAAACCTAAATGCGAATGCATGACTACTTGGACATTAATGCCTTTTTCTATTATGCTCCACAGGTTCACTGGACGCCCTACTAGGAAGAGTGTCACGAGCGATAGCCATGGGTGGAGGCTTGGTTGGCCTATTCGGGGCGAGAGATTTGGCTACATTGCATGAACATCATAGAGCCACTCCACCATCAGCTGATTATGAGGACCTGAGGGGTAAACCAGTCGAATGTCCCCTTCCCGACGTGAAAGACCGTCAAGGAGGAGCATATGGGATGAAATTCTCGCAGACTTTCAGGAGCGGTGGACTGGATTGTCCGAGCAGAGGAGCAAATCCGCGATTGGACGTGACGTGGCCGTGAGGTGCGAGCTAGAGCGAACACCGATGAGGCCTATTTGACGGCCTACGCGAGACACTACGGGGACCAGGTCTTCCGTGGCACACGACGACCAGTAAGGAACTCTAAACCTTTAACTTCTAAAATGATTATGATGCACTAATGTGTTGACATGCTTTCATTCAATTCGACCCCCAGGGATGGATCGCGGAGCTCCAGGGTTTGCTCCACTCCACTATTCAGCAGTGGGATGAGCTCCAGCGCTCATTGAACCTCTTGGTAAGCCATGCTCAACCTTAGACTTGCTCAACCTTAGACTCGAAATGCAGTGCTTATGAGACTTTCTAAACCAACTTGCTTCCTACATGTAGCGTGCCGAGGGTTCCCAGCGCCATGGACTAGATGCATCATCATCCTCTACTCAGGCACCAATGGACCGGGCCGAGCAAGATGCTGATCTTGCTCAAGCAGTTGCACTCGCAGAGGAAGCCGAGGCTTCACTTGCCGAGAGGGTAAATAATGTCAATTTTCCCTCAAACCTATTTATGGAAAGCAATTACTAACTAATACATGCAAATGCAGGTGAGGGAACTGGAGATGGCCTTGAGCGAGACTGCCCAGTTACGGGAGGAGCTAGCTGGGTTGAGAGCAGAGGTGGACCCCTTGCAGGTAGAGGTGGGGCGTTCCCATGCAGAGGCGGAGCGTTCTTGGCTGCAGGTTATAGAGCTCAAGGCCGAGATTAGGGCATTGGAGAGAGCGCTCCAGCTCATAGGCAGAGGACACTCGAGTAGCGGGACCCCAAGTGGCACACACAGCGACACTTATACAGAGTACTTTATAGGCTCCTCCAGCCAGCAGAGGAACGAGGATGGGGAGCAACGCAGATGCCAGCAGGAGGAGGGAAGCACAACCATGGGCCCACCGGGGAAATGTCACGAGGGTACTGGTGACAGCGAGGGGCCTGGAGAGGGTCAGACTTGATGTACTTTTCCCTTTCTTTCTTCTTCTTCTTCTTTTTTATACTTGTATGTACATGCCTTCGACCTAGATGTAAGGAAGACACAGGATTTTTGAACGAATGGATGCTTGGATACATGAACGACTTACAACATGGCCCGTGAAACAAAAGAAGGTGAAAATGACTTTTGTATGAGTTGGAGACATATGATTGAACTAAAAACGTAGAAGAGGGATGAGAGACAAGAGTTCGAATCAGAATAAGGGTGAAACCAGGCAAAACATGGCTAGGAAGGGGTGAAGCTTGTGTAGGACAGGTGGCGGGGACGTGGTCTATTCAAGATCGTGACCTGATATAGCGGTCACTTGATCAACCGCGACCTCAGGAGGGTTTCCTAGCCCGACCCGAACTCTGATCAGGGCCTCCAATCTGCACTTGGAGATTATCCAAGCGCGTCGATCTTTATCCAAACTCTATCTCCGGCCTTCCTGACCTAATCCTGATAGGAAGGACCTCCATCTAAGTCTCTATAAATAAGAGACAACCCTAAACTCGTAGGTCACACAAGCCCTTTTCTCTTAGCCTTAAAACCTTTAGCAAAAACACACTTATTCACCATGAAGAGGTTCCTTGAAGCATGCACAAGCGAGGAAGGAAGCTACAACGGTCCAAAGCCAGCAAAAGTCTAGCATGGGGAGGTACGAAGGTTGACTAACATCCCTAACCACCTGAGCATGGATCCCTCTACAGATGTAAGTGATGACACCTTTACTTCCTTTGATTATCATCTCAATCCTTCTCATCTTCTACCTTCTCATCTTCTTTTCTTCCCCCTTCTCTTTCAAATCTTGCCTGGACCACGGCTGTTGGCACCTGCTTATTTTCTCAAAATTAATCGAGATTTAAGCGAAGAGAATTACTACCTAAATTTGGCCAAACGGCATGTCCCTCGAAGATATCGTGACCAATCGAGTCAAGGTCAGAATCAGGATGCCACGACATGACGCAACAAACAGGGGAAGCACCCCCCACTTGGTGAGTGGCACTACGACGGCCATCTTACGGCTCACGGGCTTGACCCAGAGCCCAGGAATATCCCTATAGTGCCTTTCACAAGTGGCCCAACATCGAAAAGTCCGACAGCTGGATCGGACACGGGCTCCAAGGAAAAGGGTAGCAAGCAGCCTGGTCGTGGTCTCTAGCCCGACCTCGACCAAGCAAACGCAGTCATGATGATGACCATATTCAAGGGCACTCCCCTGACCCACTTGGACCAAGTGGACCTTTTCAGCGCCCCTAGTCGCGGTCTCCATGAGGACAGCGTTCTGGTGAACGCTATCCCTGGGGAGGCCGCATTTAATAAGAAATTCCCAAATGAAGGCCAGGGTGCCCAGCAGCCCTACCTAGTCAAGGTGAGGGCGCCCAGCGCCCCCAACCCTAACAAATTACTCAAAGGAGTGCCTGACCCATTCTGAAATCCAACACCATCCCCCTTGACCCATTTGGAATTCCAGAGCCTTCACCCTGACCCATTTGGAATTCTAGAGCCCTCACCCTGATCCATTTGGAATTTCAGAGCCCTCACCCTGACTCTTTCCCAGATTGAGCAAATCCCAATTCCAGTGCCCCTTACCCTGGCCGGCTACCAAATCAAGCACCCCGCTCCTTGCGGTAGGTGTAGTAGGTGAGGGCGCTAAACACCCCTACCCTGACGGACTAAGGGCAGTGGTGAAGGTGCGATGAAGGATCGGCATTGCTGAGCGCCCCCACCTAGTGAAGGTGGCTCGTTCCAGCACTCTCAACGCCCATTCCCCTCGCCTATAAATACAAGGGGAAGGCCAACATGCAAATGGATGAAGGCAACACACGAATGCACAAGACACAAACCGACTAGCAAGCAAGAGCTAAGGAGATTTCTGATATTCTAATTTTTCTACATCTTGCACATCTTGGGGCATATTGTTGTTGCTGCCCATTGTCGTTGCTGGAGATGATACATATTTTACAATAAAAGGGAGCTTATCAGAGGGATGCTAGTTATATTTCTACGAGATAAGACTATCTGACTTTCGGCCAAACCAGTCTTAATTTCTCTCTGATTAAAAGACTTTTCGATCTTCGGCCCCAGTCAGTCTTACTCAATCATCTACTAATCACTAGACTTTCAGCCAACTCGGTTTGGCCTCAGTCATCCTTAGCTCTGACGTATTCACAATCCAGTATATTATCCACCAATATAATTCAATCAACTTTGCCTACCATTAAATTGTCCCAATTTACATAGTTATCTTAACCATTCAATGGCCCAGTCCAGCTAACTCATCTACAATTCAACTGTTCTAGTTTATATAGGTCGGGGTGGATGACGATGGGGGGGTGCTGGGTTTTTAAATGGCAACAGCGTGGGAGGTGGGTGGTGCGGCCAGGGAGAGTGGAGTAGGGAGAGGGGGGTAGTCGGCTAGTTGCAGGGAGGATGGTGCAAGGGGAGTGGCAGTCGGGAGGATGGCGAGGGGGGCACTCAAGGATGACGGCGATAGTGGACGCCGAGGGAGGTCGGCCGGGGCTTCGGATGGGGCTTCTCGCCCACTCCCATCTCAGGAATGGTGCACTCGGAGCTGCCAGTCTTCCTCCATGGCGGGGTTGGGTGTGGAATTTGGCATCTCACCCAAGGGGGGGTTTCCAAAAATTGGAAGAACACTCATACGTAGCCATGGTTAATTCAAATTCTTCATCATTGTATTACTCTCCATCGTGGGTTTACATGTGTTTAAATCAAAAACTTGGGGAGGGGAAAGGGCACCTGGGAATCCCATGGGTCTTGGGTTCCACGAGGAGTCCCTCATAAGTGGGCATTAGTGCATATTTATATATATAGATTATATTTATCTATCTATTCCTAATAACAACAGAAAAGCCCACATTTAGGCCCATTTATCATTTCATGTAGCCCATCAACATAAACTCTTAGACATAGCTTAATATAGTTTGGTAGTTGCCGGTGCCGCCTCGATGATCATCCGCTACCGCTTGTCGATCCTGTGACGATCCTGTCAGGCAAGTTCTCCAAGGACCGCCCGACCAGCGGCAAGGAGGTGAACGTAGTGGACTTCTCCCCGACGAATGGAGACAAGGGGGAAGGAAAATCCAAGGACAATGACAAAAAGTCCGACGCCAAGGCGAATGCGTCTCTCTTAGTAGAGCGCATGAAGACGTCTTATTCCTTCAGGAAGGAGCATACCAAGATGCTCTTTGACTTATGCATGAAAGAGCAACTCATCACTCTGCCATATCCACGGAACCCCTCGGAGGTGGATAAAACCTACGATCCCACCTATTGTGTGTACCACCGGAGGTTGGCTCACACCATCTGGGACTGCTATGTCTTCAAGAATATAGCAGAGGAGCTTATCCAAAAGGGCCTGATAAATATGTTGGGCCATGCAGTCGACCCACCACAACCTCATGTTTAGAGTCGATCAAACTGGTCGGCTAACGTGGTTTACATGGTGATGACGGCTTCGAGCTCCAACGCCTCCGAGACCGGGCCATCAAATCAGCAGCCTAACACTGGCCGCGGAAACGCCTCTCCTTCATTTACAGAATGTTTGGCATTGCAGAGCACTATGCAGAAGATCCGATGGGAAATTCGGCAATTGCAACTGGAACAGAGGTGCCTGCTGCAGTTCCTGGAGAGCATAGATCAGCAGTTGGCCACTTTCCCCTTCGGCCCATTTGCTAGGGGGTTAACTCCAGCCCACATACGGGAGGCAGGTGTATCACCTACTGGTCGCGTTCCGCTCAGGGGTTGGCTCTCTGAGGAACCCTCGGATTCATCTGAAGGCGAGGAGGACTCATCTGAAGGCGAAGAGCATACACCCGAAGGCGAGCAGTCAGCGAGATTATACTCCTTCCCTCTCGAGAAGACCCTCGACATCTTCTTTGCATGCCGGCGAGCGGGACTGGTTAGCCCGTCACCCATTGAGCAGATACCAGGGGTTGCCTTTCATCAAGGCTATTGCCCCTACCTTGAGGTGGTAGGCCATATCATCCACAACTACCAACCTTTTAAGGACCTCACTGAAGACTTAATCAGGCGAGGGAAGGTTAATATGGGTGAATTCCTGGTCAATCCACCGCAACCGCACGCGCAGGAGAGTCTTCACTTCTCCGTCAATGTCATACATGCTGCGGCAGCTTTCCAATTCCCAGAGTCGCAGGAGGAGGGAGTCAGTTCCCAGGGAGTTAGTTCCCAGCCACCTAAATCCACACTGTGGTACCCAGGGTGGTGACCCTCTCATCAGTGTTCTTTCCCCAAGGAGGACACTGAGAAGATCTTTGACAAGCTCTTGGAAGACGGTCGGGTACTGACACATGAGCCGTCGTCCTACTACAACGAGACGGCCAAGAGTCACCCCCGCTATTGCAAGTATCATGCTAGGGTCTCTCACCCTACCCGACAATGCCTAGAAGTCCAAGACTGCATTGAAGTCCTCATTCAGAGAGGGGAGATCGATGCACAGGGGAACTCTATGACAATGCGGCGTCTTGAAGAGGCCGTCAAGAAGAGTCTCCAACAAGCTCGGCAAGAGGCTAAGACCTTCTCTCAACTAGCCCGACCGAGTGAGTCTATGGACATCGGCAAACCTTGACCAGACCCCAAAGGCAAGGCTAGGTGCGAGGGGTCTAAGGCCCAGAGCCCAAAGAGTCAAGCCGTGGGGGATGGCTCCAAACCCCTCTCTAGGGCGGGTCTACCCGATATCGTCATAAGGGGAAATCCTCCGCCAGACGACAAAGGTAAAGCTAAGATGAGGGAGCCTCCGGCCAAAGCTCCTATCAAGCCAGCGAGGCCGCCAATTGCAGAAAGGGCTCAACATGTTGAGCCCGCGAAGGTGCCAGTCAAAGCAAAGACAGCGGAGTTACAAATCCCCCAAGGGCCCCACTCTGGATTGACATAGTTCCAGGAGCTGCCGCCTGAGATAATTGCTCAGGCGATCAATGCCACCTTCCAAGTTCAACCGGAGGAGGCTAACTGGACCAGAGTCACCCCCAGAAAGAGCCGCGGCACTAAGGCTCCTAAGGAGCTGGTCTGGAGCAAAAGGCAAAATCCTGGGGGCAAACCAGCCCCACCTCCAAAATCAAGTCCCCTTTCTTCTCAAGAGGCGGCACGCCAAAAGAAGAAAGCTAAAGGGGGCCAGCTCTAGCGAAAACCTACAAGGGCGGTAGAGCTGGTAAAGAGAATAAAAAAAAATTCTCTTCCTCTCTACTACTCACTGACGGAAGTCGTCAATCGCGACATCCCGTCGATGGTGAGCTCAGCATCACTGCACAACAATGGTGGCCGCTACACCCCCGAGGGTCGGTCATCCCCAGTCCTCAGTCCCAGAATTCGGCTACACACCTCAACGGTCAGCCGACCAGTCCGAGTCTTCTGGCTACTACACGTCAACAGTCAGCTGGCCAGCTCCAGTTCCAATTCCAGTGCCAGTCCCAGTCTTTCAGCTTCTACGCATCTGCATTTAGTCTGCCAGCTCGAGTCCCAGTCTTTTGGCTACAACACCTCAGCGGTTAGCCGGTTAGCTCCAGTTCTAGTTCCAATGCCAGTTTCAACTCCAATTCCAGTTCTAGTTCTAGTCCCAGTCTCCGGCTACAACACCTCAGCGATTAGCCAGCCAACTCCAGTTCCAGTGCCAGTTCCAACTCTAGTTCTAGTCTCGGTTCCAGTCCCAGACCCAGTTCTAACCCTAGTTCCTTTTCCAGTCCTAGTTCCTAGCTACAATGCCTTCCATGGCTAGTCGGCCACCCCAGCTCCAATTCTCTAGACCAATGTGAGTTACATTTCTGGCTAACAACATGCCGGCAGCCAGTGCGCCAGTACTCGGCATATAACTGACACACTCCAGAATCGGCCAGCAACCCTAACAGTATAGGCCGTCACACCCTTATCGGTTAACCCCGGCCCCCAGCCCCAAGTCACATAGGCCAACACAACCTTGAGGGGTTAGCCCCAACCACCAGTTCCCAACCCCCAATTCTCCAAACTACTGAATCTATGCCTATTATTTCCCAGCCCCTCAGCCCTTAATTAGCTCCAGTCAACATACCCTAGTTGGGCAAGCCCTCAGCACCCAACCCCTAGTTCCTAGTACTCAGCCTCTAGTACCCAGCACTCAACTTCTAGTACCCAGCATCCAGTCTTCACCATCCAATACTCGGTCCCCGGCTCCTGCACCCAAATTTGGGTACCCAGTCCCTTATCACCTGTGCCAGTATATAGTAGAAGAATCAACCATGACTAACAGTAAGTGGTTGCCAGCTCATGCACACAACCATGTTCCACGAGAAAAAAGGTGGGATGACTCAAGAAATGGCAAGAGAAATTTGGGAGCTTGTCATTTATAATTTATAAGGAGAGACCAAGACATGCCCTTGGGGTAATAAAATTCATACAACCAGGGCACATAACATAACAAGAAGGGGAAAGAGATATAATCAAATCGCAAGCTCACTCCCCTCCAATGCCGACAGACGAGATTGAGCACCTGCAAGCTCTGCCTCAAGAGTGGACAAGAGCTGAGTACCAGCCTCTATCGTGATCCCGGCCTCTTGCCACTTAGCCCTGGCACGCTCCGTAGCCGACGACTACTCCTCTAAGGCCTTCCTCAAGGCCTCAGTCCTACTCTCAGCCTCTTCAAGATGAACAACCCAGCCTTAAAAGAATGACTCAGTTGCCTTGACATGGCCCCTCTGCTCGGCTACAGCTGTCACGAGTCGGGCCAATTGCTCCTGTTCCTCCCAGATCGCTGCCAGCCTCCGAGCCCTATGCTCCTGCGCCTGACGAAGTCGCAAGTATTCCACCCATATCTTGGCCAGCTCGGACATCTAAGGCTCACGCGGGAAGCTGAGGATGTGGTAGCCCCGGGTGCACTTTGCCAGGCATTACCTCAAGGCCTCCGAAGAAAGGGGGGGTCACTCTGGAGGTAGCCCCGTGCTCGCTGAAGCAAGGAGGCACCCACACTCACATCCACCAATGGCTTCGACGGTGGGGCGAAAGTAGGCCAATCGACCTCCAAGCTCAGAGAGGAGTCACCTGTCTCTACTAGCACTTTAGTAGAGGCTGCACCATATCATAAAGAACAAAGGGAAAGTGAGAAATACGTGTGAAACTTTCCATAAAAAATAAGGTGGAAAACCTGATAAAACTTTCGACCCTTACCCAGTGCAAGCCCCTCCACGCCTATGACATCACTCACTGGGGTTGGGGAAGGCAATGACTCCTCCACGAACAAGAAGCCCTCCACTATAGCCCGGTCCCCTCCAGTAGCTATATGCGGAGTGAGAAGCTCCTCTCAACCACGCACATCAAGAGTCGACATGCGCTCCTCCCGTGACTCCAGCACTACACACAATGTAGAAGCATCAGTACTCTGCCAGAAAGCATAAACCAATGCTAAAGAGGGGAAGGAAAGACCCCCATGCATCTCCAGAAGTAGCCTCCATCTTAGCCCCCTCTATGGAGGATGACCCAGAAGAGGAAGAGCTCGAACTCTTCTCCATCTCCATGACAAAGTTACCACTACTTGAGGAGCCTGATGAAGTCTCCAACGAACATCCAGAGGTTCTGGAACTAGAAGCCCCTGTGGATCAATAAAATAACAGGGTCAGCACACAGTCTAGCCTCATATAAAGAAAGCCACCCAGTCAAGGGTTCGGACAAGAAGCTCACCAGTTGGGGCACTCCCCTCAGAGATCCCCTCTATGTCGATGATCTCTTCATCCTCTCCAGTCAGAGTCGCCGCTACAGGCTCTCCCTCTACGGCTCCAACAGTGTCACGAGGAAACTCACCCTCCTCCAAAGGGGATGAAGTACCAGTGACCAACATTAAAAGAAGCTTAGCACTGCCAGGTGATACAAAAAGCCCACCACAAGTGGCTAAGTTCTCAGTCATGTACCTGAGGGTCCCATGGTGGAAGACCCAACTAGCCCCACCATGGAAGCGGAGACGTACACTGAGGTCGGGGGAAGACTGACGCAGGTCCCGCTGGCAACTACGAACACGCCACACTAGGAATCGCAGAAGCAGGACGACCCACCTGAAAAGCAGGGGTGAGTCTCGTGGCACTGGCTCAGTAGGGGTCACGCGGATCCCCACTGAAAAATAATAAAGTAACACAAAACAACAGCTAAAACAACAGGAGTAGTAAAGTAGGAAAAGTTAAACTACAAAGCTATAAAAGAAAGCCAGAAACGGAAGGAGTAGAATAGCTAGAAGAAAAGGAAAAAGAAGCCATACCGAGCAAACACGGCTGCCGAACTAACCTCGGCTCCCTAGGCTTCCAGGTGGCAACAGAAGGGCAAACTCTGAACTGACACAGTTAGGAGTCACCGATCTGTCAACGAGACACCAGGCAAGCAAAGGTCTACAAGAAAGAGGCAAAAGGCCTAGAAAAGACCTAGACAGACAAGATAGACCCTAATGCACACACGACTCGATTCCCGTGCATGCTCTGCTAGACACGACCATACACACATGACTAGAACGTCGTGCACCACACAACACTGACCTTAGGCAAGACCAAGAAGGCTAACCCGGGGAGGTCACGACATGCGAGAAACACGAGAGTCACGTGTCACGTGATGGAAGCACCTCCTCACTAGAAGAGCAGCCAACTGCGTCCACTGATGTCTTATGCTGTGCCTCGAGTGTCCGTCTACGATGCCGAAAACACGATAGAGACTGAGACACTCACAGAACCAAAATAGGAACTACAGTAACGAGTGACTAGTCAGGGTCATGCCCGTCGATGTTCATCCGAACGTCCCTGACCACGTTCACACACACAAGCTCGATGCCATGAGCCAGGCCACTAGCTAGTTTTCTCCCCCAGCAGATGCTACTGCTAGGCAAGGGAGCCCACAAAAACTAGCTTAAAAATCATGTCTCGGGAACTGCCATGCTACCACTCCCAGGTGGGTCGACACGCCGGAACGTGTCATCAGGCTATGACTAGTGGAGGCTCACTAGACACAAGGACTCGAAAACACAAGTGTTGTAGCACAGACAGGCAAGGAAGCACTATCGCACGCACTATGAAGCACCAAGGCAGTACAACAACTGTCGATAGACTCAGGACAAGGCAACTAGATCTACTCACGTAACGATCCATGAGTCTCACGACTTGGAGTCAAGATCTTCGTGCAATGGCGGAACAAGCCACCAATCGGTCTAATCCTAAGCTAGAGGGAACGACACATCTGGAGAAAATGACTCATGGAAATCTGAGGGAACACCGAGACCCTCAGTACACATGGACACGCAAACTGAGGTAAGACGATATCTCAAGGCATCCTGAACTACCGTCTCGAGCTAAATCGAGAAGTCGAGACACACACAAGGTCACCTGTCAACCACTGGGTCACACCGGGTTGACCAGACTCTGACAACGACACACAGAGACAAGGGCAATGGAGGTCGTAGACTGGTCCGCTAAAGGATAGTAGTGGTCAACGGTTGGGCCGCCAGAGGACTATAGCGGTCATAGGTGAGGCCGCCAACGACAATCAACTCTCGCACTGACCTACCCAGTCAAACCACCCAGCGGTCTAATATAGACTCGCTACACGGTCGTAGCGGTCAAAGCATGAACCACTACACTAACCGCCCTAAGACATTCACCCAAGACAACCGGACTGTAGCGGCCCAAGGAAGGCGCGCTACAACAAAATGGTGGTCAAAGGTTGGTCCGCTAGGGCCAACCGGCATAGAACTTGAACCTTGTCGAAACACACTATGGCGGCCTAAGGTAGGTGCGCTATAGCAAAGTGACGGTCGTACACTTGGCCGCCAACACGAACCGACATAGATCGTTGACTCTAGTCAACGACCCCTGGCGCTCAAAAGAAGGGCCGCCAGAGAGACATGGCGGTCTATAGTAAAACTACCAGCCTTGAACCGACAGACACGAACATCGAGAAACCATGACTTTGGTGCTCCAATGTAGGGCCACCAGAGATAAGAGGCGGTCAAAGGTTGGGCCGCCAACCTGAACCGACCTCGAAACTAGCCGACATGCCAAGGAATGTGGCGGTCTATCGTGGGGCTACCAGAGACCTGTAGCAGTCACTGGAATGGCCGCCAAAGCGACATGGCGAGAAAACAGGGGAAAAGGTTGATCTCGGCCGTTCCACTCCACATTCACGTCTAAACGCAGGGGAAACAACCCTAGACGATGAAAAATGCCTTCCACAAGCCGGAAGGGTCACATGCAAGCATCCAATCACACGAAACTGGCGATTCCGACGAATCGACCCAAATTGGGTCACCGGGCTTCCTAGACTCCTACCGGCCCCGAATCATGACCAATTGCGATGAAACTTGCGGGAACGGGATCCAGACATCCCGAGGGTTCTATTGACAGTAATTTTCCCAAAAATCGTCACTATTTTCTAGCGAACCCTACAAACTCCACAAAATTATGATTTTACCTAAACGAGTCCAAACTCGCCCGTTCTAGCACCGAATAACGTAAAACTACAGGGAAACGTGCAGGAGAAGTAGGTGATCTGTCTCCCTACCTCCACCAAAGAAACCGTGCACCGAAGCGACTAATCCACGCCAAAAACTGCTAGGAACACGAAAAGTGCCTTCTCAAAATCCACCAAGGGATCGCGCCACGCCACGCTCAAACTGCCACTCTATCCCACGTCTCGATCACTCCATCGCATCCTCGTCTTGGCCAGCTCTGCAATGGTGTGCACCCCGCGTCGAGAGACCCAGAGAGGAGAGCGAATGAGAGAGAGAAGGAGAGGTGAGAAATGAGGGAGGAGAGGCGACACCTGAAAACCAGGGGTGAGCCTCCTATCACTGGCTCAATAGGGATCCCGCGGAACCCCAGCCGAGAATAACGGCGGTACGGAAAGCAGTAACTAGAGAAACAACAACGACAGCAGGAAAGTAACCACAGTGGCCAGTAAAATCTCGGCTCTAATGCTACTCCTACTGTACCGGAAAACACGACCTGGCCTCCCAATCGGGGGACAACCAAGCCACGAACCCGACATCCCGATCCCACGGTCGGGGGACAACCAGACACGATCCGCCCTAGTCACGCTACTAGGAAAACGTCACGACGTCTCAGTCGCGGAAACCTGTCCTCACAGCAGGGCCCAAGCCGAAACTACACAGTCCGGAAACCCAATCACGACTTCACTATCGTGAACTCCACGTCGTCTAGGAAAAAGTCCTCGGTGACACTCACCGGAAACCCTAGACCTCGACTACGGGAACGCTCTCGAAAATAACTCCCGAAACTCCGTCTCGCAGACGGGGAACGGAAACCCGGGACACGACAGCTCACGTCACGTGACAGAAGTACCACCCCCCAGAAGAACAGACCGGATGCGTCCCCTGACGTCTTACACCGCGTCACAAGTGTCTAGTTACAACGCCCCAGGCGGAGTCAAAGACATACAAAGTAACCAGTAACACAAACAAGGACTAGCTGGGGTCGCGCTCGTCAGCGCTGTCCGACGCCCCCAACCTCGTGTGCACACTCAGACCATACGCCCTAAGCCTGTCCTCTAGCTGGTTATTCCCCCTAAGCCCAGACTCGGCTGTACGTGGGAGCCCTACAGTAATCAGCCTAACAACCATCTCTCTCGGGTAAGTCGCACCACCACTCTCAGGTGGGCTAGCACATGCGTACCGTGGGAAAGCTACGACTAGTGGACGGGTCACCGGAGGTGAGAACTGACTCTCGAAAATCACGGATTGAAGGGAAATGGGACCGCAACCCACTCAGGCAGCCCAGGGCCTAGTGGTCCTACTCTAGACCGTGAGGCAAGCCACACGGTCATACCTTAGACCGTGAGACAGACACTAGCGGTCGTACCTTAGGCTGCTAGGGGTGAGCCACGATGGGCCTAGCGGTCTATCGTAAGGCCGCTTGCCCAAGACAAATGATCTACCCTTAAATCGTGAAGCATCCACAAATGGTCGTACCTATGGTCAGGAGGAAACACGTGACTCCCAACAGTCAGAAACAGACGCCCCGAGGGTGCAACGATAAAAAATGGGGCAAACGGTCAAAGAACGACCGCTAGCCCATGGTTAGCGATCTATCATGCGGCCGCCAACCAACACCTAGCGGTCCACTATTGGACGGCATGGCTTGTCGACAAGACAGTAATCTCTAGTTGTCCTACTTGGGGCCGCCTGGGGAGCCTGGCGGTCACTGGAAGGACCGCTAAGCTCACCCGAGAGCGAAACGGCGGGAAAAACCCCAAAACGTCGTTCCACGCCCCGATCATCGCCCGATCATGGGGAAATATTAGGGAAGCTCCCCCAACCCTCCTAGCATGCATCTATGGCCCTGAATTGGTCAAAAATCCCATGAGACGATGGATCTGACGCTCAAACCCTAAACATGGATTTTACCTTACCAGGCATAAAAACATCCCTCTTGACCACTCCTCGGCCTACAAACCACCGAAAATGCAATAAAGAGCATGGGGATCCGTCCCCCAACCTCAATGGAGCACGAGCTCCACCGAGTCACCGCCAATCTCGAAATGAAACTTTTACTCCCACGATCGCCCCGCCTCTCGCCACGAAAAGCACGCTCCCGCGCCCGCCTCGTCGCCACCGCCACGCTGCTGCCGGAGTGAAGGAGGCCGCACCACGAATGCCCGGGGAGGAAGAACAGCTGCGATTGGGGAGGGGCTCTCCAACGGGAAGAAGAAAAGAGGAAGAAGAAGAAGAGAGAAAAGAAAAGGGGAGAAGGGGGGGTATTTATGGAAAATTTAAAAAATTAAAAAATATCAAAAATTAGAAAAATACATATTCTCGATCCTCAAAACGCGCTGATCGCAACGGTACCACTCGCGAGCAGGTGAACGACCTGGTTCACCCGCTATGGGGTTCCGTAGGTTTTCCCGAAAAATCACCCGGAAACTGGAAAACACGCTCCGGAACTCCCAGAACTGATCCGAAACGCACGGATCCAAACCCAAAAGATGTCCGAAAAATAATTTCGGGCACATTGGGAACAAACTCCCCGATAAAATAAATCTGGGACCCGAGAAACAGGATCCGAAGGGTCCGGGATATTACAAGAAGAAGTTTTCAGGACATCCTGAATAGACAACCACAATGTCCAGTACACTTTCATGAGGTATCAATATGCATACCCAAGATAATATCAGCCTTCACCATCGGTGCAGTCTTTGAGCCAATCCGGCCAACATACTTCTTCATACGGTTCATCGTCGATGGGAAGACCAGACAGCCGATGCAAGCTCCATAAATCCAAAGAAGTTTCCCCTTCCACTGTATAAAAGGTGTTGTACTCTGGACAAAACACCTCCATCATTCCGCAGCACAAACCCTTTGAAATAGGGTACCGAAAGCGAGAAGCGTAGACGCGGTGGTATACCCCGACTCTCATCAAAATGGGACCATAATGCTGGAGCACGTACTCCGTGAATTCAACAGCTACGTCCTGAAATGCATGGGGGTCAGTGGCTTTGAAGTCTGCTAACCAGCCGACAGTGATATGATGTTTGGACTTGATCGCTAAATAATCCAAAAGAAATGGTTCTTCTCTGAACCCCCACTTCAACGGGGCCAAGAAAAGGCTGAACATGTGCTTCTCCTTCGCCAACCCCCGATGTAGGTGAGCCCTGGGTCGGGTCGGAGCCGCCGTCCACTCCAACTCCCTCACCCAAGGCCACCGAAGGATCTCAAAAGGGGTCGCTCGTAGAGAGGGCGTTGGTTATCACTAAAATTACTAGACGGAAGTAGGTTGAGCGGAGGAGGGTGGAGGCTATTCGGACCGCTTCAGCTTTCCCTCCGCCTTCAGTCCCTTCTTTCGCGCAATTTGTCACGGCCCGAACTGAACAAGCCGTCCCACAGGTAAGGTTCCCGAGACACCCATATTCTTCAGGATTTAGTCACCCCCCAGGGTGAGATTTCTATGCATGCATAACACACACGTTTCTTCCTTTCAGATGATGCAGAGGAGACCACAATTCCCAAGGCCGCAGCTCTTGTTGAGGAGGCCAGCCATGAGCCACCTCCTGCCATAGACGTCGGGGAGGGTAACCATCTCTGCCACCCTGGATACCTTCCTTGATCTTTCGGGGACTCTCTGACTGGAACTCGATCCGAATCTTGTTTTGTTTGGCAGGCCCTGGCCAGGCCACTGAACCGAAGGTGCGCCTGGGAATTCGCCCAGGGGGGCGCATCTACGTGAGGAGGAGGATAAGGTCCGGGACCTCCCCGTTGCCAAGCCTGTGTGAGGAAGCACCGGCTATCGACCCCGCAAGGGAGATTCCTAAGCAGGTGAGGGAAGTGCCCACTCGGACTGCGTCCTCGTCGGGCGAGAAGGGGGATTATGATTATTCCTCCGACAAGGTGGTTTCGGGGGAAGCCATGCCCGAGGAGTCCGGACCTCCTGAGCCGCCCCCTGCAAGTGTGAGTCCATTCGCTGAGGGCTTCCCCGCGTGATCATCCACTGATCTTGTGTCTACTACTTGTTGACTTTCAGGAGCCGCCCCCATCAGAGGTTGCAGAGGTCGCCACCCCAGGCCTGTTGGTCGGCGGACCGGAGGGAGTCCACGCGGGCCAAGACAAGCTGGGGTCTTTACTTGAAGTTATGCGGTGGGAGGCGGCTGCAGAAACATCTGGTACCCCTGGGTTGATGGACGAGCCTCTAGAGGAGGGGGAGATTGCATCTGAGGGCAGTATAGTCCTAGTGGCCGCGGTGAGCATGGGGACCTTTTAGCTCTCCCTTTGCCTTATTACGACTTCTGGGCCATTCGCCTCAGGCAGTGGGTGACTAACACTGTCTTGTATATTCAGGAGGAGGCAGAGCCCTCGGAAGCGTGCACCGCCAGAGCTCGCAAGGCTATCCCCAAGCGGAGGGAGCTTCTCAGTCCTGTGGGAGTGGACAGGCTGAGATCGCTCTGGGGGCCGGAGGTGGAGCCGCTGGTGTCGCTTCTGCAGTCAGGGGCCAGCCTGGAGCTGATGGTTCCCCTTCTGCCTCTTCCGATGCTCTCGACACCGGAGGAGACCCAACTGTTGCGGGGAATCCTGGCGAGCATCGCCATCCCCGGGGAGGAGGAAGGGCAAGCAGAAGGGGCCGCGGGTCTCCTGGTAATAACATCTGGCCCGGTTTCCTTTGACGTCCCTCCCCCGACTGAGAGCGAGGTCCCTGTCTTGCCAGGCCGTGAAGCGATGGTGTCAAGGGATCAAGCGATGGTTTCACCTACTCCCCTGGTGGTGGCCAGCCGGGAGTTATCCTTTGAAGCAGGAGGGCCTAGTGATTTGGCCATGGCGCTTCCCTCTTCTTCGATTGTGGTGGATGCAGAGATATGGGCTACCGTAGACAGCGCGGTGGAATTCACTCTTCTGACGGTACCTTCAATTGGTCACGCCACTTCAGACGCACTGGTTCGACAAATGCTGCTGACGCTTCGGTCGATGATGCTTGCCGACCCCTCCCCCACACACCAAGGGGCACATGCGATAGTGATGTAGCTAACCAGTGCACTACAAGTGCTGGGCTGCCCGTTGGAGGAATGGTCACGATGAATCCTACTATTGTTTAAATACGTGAATCATCGCGAATTCCTTGAGACTCGGGCCCCCAAAGAGCTTGCCGCCATCAAGGCCCAAGAGGGTGAATGTCTGCAAGCTTTGGGGGTGTGTCGAAGCAGTGAGGAGCAGCACGAGAAGGCCTTGGAAGGAGGTCACCGCGGAACCCACACCCTCAGGAATAGAATCGAGGAACTAGAGGGCTATCTCACAACAGCCAGGACTGAGCTGGCTGAGGCTGAGGCGACCATCGAGAGGGAGAGCGAGGCGCTCGTCATTGCCAAAGTTGAGGCGACGTCTATGGAAATGGAGCTGGCGTACCTCGAGGAGCAGAGGGGCGGATTGCACGACATGGCAGACTTTCCTTGGGTCGGGATTCTCCCCCTCAAGGATATCTTCCGGGGCATCGACTGAGCGCTGCTCTCCTCAACCCTCCTTTTGTACTCTATCTCTCTCTCTCTTTCTCTTCTCTTCTTTTTTCTCTTTTTTTGACATGTAACTAGGGGTATGCCCTGAAGCCCGTGTATCCCCCTTTTGATTGAAAGGAATAGAACAACCTTATCGTGTACATCTCTTGTGTGCGGCCTTGGTAGCCCTTCTTTCCCCCTTTTTTTCTTCTTCTTTTTTCTTTCTTTATGTGCCTCGCTTGAAATGCATCGACGGGGTGTAAGACTTTGCGGTAGATCACCCAGGGATAACCGGGTAGGCATCCATGTTAGTGCACAGGAGAGTGCTCGCCCTCCCAGGGGAAGGACGAGGGGACCACTCCACCGTGCGCAACGGACTACTAACCGGTCTCGCTCAGGCGCCCAAAGGGGATGGAGGCAAAAGTTCATTCATTCGGTGATGTGGACACGAGGTCCAAATCAAAGGAAGTACCCATCGGACCACGCCTAAACTCCTCCCGAACCAATGAAGGTGCCAAGGATTGGCACCTCTAATATAGAGAAGCCTAAACGGCCAAGGCATCAGCCGAAGGAGGAAGAGTTATCTCTGGAAGTGCCAAGACCGGGGCATCTCCACCGAGCGTCCCCATTCTCGGGATGACATCAGTCAGCTCAGGTTGGGTCGATGCCTCGCCCCGCGCTCCCTCGGCCCCGGCCGGGGCTTCGGAACCAACCGCCTCTGCCTACTATCTAGCAGGCCCGGCGGCAACTTCCCCACTAGAAACAGCCACCTCTGGCCTGATGGGTGGGAGATCCAGATGGTGGATCTCCTCAACTGAGGCCCCCTCAATTAGGCGGGCCTCCTCCTCGACCAGATGGGCGGTCCCCGCCTTCTTCGATTATTTCTTCTTTGCGAGTAGGGCCTTCATTGAAGACAGTAGTAGTGGCTCCCCAGGTTCCTTGCGTTTGGCCCCACGGTGCTTGGGGGCATCATATCGAGCGCTCTGCTTGCCCTTATCTAGTGTGTGGGAGGGAACCTCGGCGGCTCGGGCATCACTCGGAGAAGGCGTCTCCTCCAAGTTGGCAATCCCCTACTCCAACGACTGCTCCCCCTCATCATCTGTCTGCCTCAAATTTGAGCAACAAAAGTCAAATCATCAAAAGGAGGCCTGCCTGCCCGACCCAAAAGCATAATGCGGGACACTAAGGTTCTTACCTTGCGATGACAACGCTAAAGAAGGATACTCCTCGATGTTAACCATTGTCATCAGTTCGACAGTCGATTGGCGATTCTCCTGGAGAATCCTAATCTCCTCTTCCAGCTCTGGAGTAGTCACCGCTTGCTTCGAAGGGAGAGATGGATGGAAGTTAGGCTCCATTGGGAAGCCCCAGGAGACGCCACCTTTAGACGAGCCCACAAATAAAAATTTGGTCTTTCACCCCTTGTGAGAAGAATCTCTAGCAGAAAGTGTCACATAACTCCTTCCCCTCTTCGCCTGAAGATAGAAGAAGCCCTTGCCCGCATGGGTTTTCTCCTTCAACTGAAAAAAAGAATGGAAGAGGTCCAGCGAAGTGCAAAGCCTGCACGAACGACAGGGAAAGATGAAGGAGAAGATAAAAGTATAAAAGTTGGAGACCAACTGGATAGGAGCCAGTCGGTAAGACTGAAGCAACTGGATAATGAAGTGGTGGAGAGGCAAGCGAAACTGCACTTCTAAGACAAGAGGAAAGTGTAGAAGAGGCCCGGACGAGTATCCAGACTGGACTCGAGAGGTTTGGGCAGAGAGAAATAATACTGCCACGACAGCCCATATCGTTTCTCCATTTTCTTCCCTTCAGCCTCACCCAACTCGCTGTGCATGGGGTGCTCAGGCTGTGACACCAAGCTCCCTGTGCCCTGCCCGACTTCCTGCTCCTCCGTAATGGGGTATTACTCCGCCATGGCCGATCGAGAAGAACAAGGGGAAGAGGAGGAGAGTGCCGAATTAGGCGACTCGGGAGGAGGTAGAAGCTGATGAATCATCATCGTTGCGATCTCTACTGCTTCCGGAAAGCCGTTCACGATTCTTTGCTCCTCCTGACCCCCCTTGCGGTGCATGAACTTTTCAGAACACAAGGGCGATGGAGAGACAAAACCATAAACAAAGGAGGCATAGAACGTAAACCTGTACGATGTTTATACTCCCAGCGATTTTACGGGAGGCGGCGCGACGTTCCACACTCCGAAAAGGGACTCCTTGCATTGACTCAAAGGAGTCATCAACATGGGTGAATTCCTAGGATAGCCACATTAAATGGCCCCTACCGGAGAAAAATCTCCACCCAATTCGAGCGATTAATGCCACCCCCACGAATGTTACTTTTTCGAGCCCAATTTTGGCTCGGGAGTAGGGGGGACAAGTGGAGAGGGGGAAAATCCATTGCCCAAGAGTGTGGCCCAACTAGGTCCAATTTGACCGAACTAGGCCTGGCTCCCCAGAGTGACAACCCCATTTTGGGCCCACTTACTCCAAGCCCAAAACTCACTCGGATGAGCACTTCCTAGGTGACCCCTGGGTCCGAAAGTCCGAGCGACAGGTCAGTCGGGAAGGCCCCTACGGGGACCCAGTGTAACCCACCTGAGCTATGTGCCCATCACTCGGGAGGACTCCCAGCAAGCGCCCCTAGCTTGGACCAACTATTGGAACCTTATCTGAGTGTCCGTTATGCACCCTTAAAGAGCGGGGAACTCTACGAGATAGGGGAGAGTAAGAGTCCTTTTTCCATAAAGAGACTATAATAAGGACGTAACCCCCACTGAATCCCCTCGACTCCCTAGACTCCCTGGATTCTTATGTTAAATGGATTGCTATATAAATCCTGGAAGACTCTCCAAAGAGGTAAGCAATGATCCTGAGTGAGAACCACCACATCCCGTGGTGGAGAGCAATCTCGCCCCCTTTCTTCTACTACCACCTCCCCTCGCACCTGTGCTTTACTATATTCGTTGACTTATGCATCAGAGGATCTACCCTAGGGATCCATCCCTGGGCACCACTGATTCGTTTCCTACCTTGCACGTCATACACACGTGGTGATCGTGATCAATGATTCCTCTGTGATCCCATGGCTCTGGATCAGCGTGAGATCACGCCTCTTCAAAACCCTTTTTCTTTTCCCTCCAAGATCTATATTTAACTGGAGCAAAAATGATGCATCTTGGACTTGGAGATATACCAGAGCTTCTTTCTCATTAGCTGTGGGAGACAAGGATAGATCTCTGTCCTAGGTACATTTCAGAGACTGAGATCCCATTGGTGTGACCAAAAAGTAAAGTACATTGATACGACGGTTGGGTAGTGATCTCTTCGCACCGCTACAGTCAAGGAGCCACTGAGTGGCTGATGGGGATAGTGCACCACTACCAGGTGCTGCTGGACAGAGCTGGCATCAGGTATGCTGTGACTACAGCGTTGTATGCGTACCCATGCTATACGAGGCTGTTGTAGGGGTTGCTGGAGCACTTCAACCACTGGTGGACTTGTGGTCTTTGTTCTGGATCTCTAGGCTACCGATCAGTGGCAAGGGATATGAAGAGGTTGTGCTGGACGACCTTCACCACAACCACACAGATGGGCAAGGGTGATACTGAGTTCCTTACAGTTATCGGTATCTACTGAAGACCTGAAGGGATTTAGCCCTGGCTGGGAGAGATAGAGTGGCATAGACTCCTAGGGTGCAGTTGAATGTGCGGGTCCGCCACTTCTACAATAGGCCCTTTTGCTTCTACCAGGAGTTCGCGAGAGACCAGACTCTGTGGGAGGAGTATACAGAGGTAGAGCTGCAGCTCCGGACATACTAAAGGTACATTTACACACCGCTAGAGAGGTGGAACCCCTTTGGGCTGTCGGACGTGACGCACCTGGCAGCCTACTTGGCTTACTGGTTGGCAACGTTTATGGTCCCACACGGGAAGGACGGACTGCTGAGGGTCAAGCTACTGTGGTCGGTGTGCTTGCTGGCGGAGGGACGATAGCTGGCCCTGGCTCCTATAGCATTGGCTGCTATGTACCAGGGGCTAGGAGTACTGGCGACGCACCCGGTGCCACCATAGAGGTGCTTGCTTTTGCTGACCCACTACATCAGTGCGTGGGTCGGCTTGCTATTTCTAGGGTGATGTGGATCTAGAGGGGGGTGAATAGATCAATCACCTATATAAAATTTTCTACAGCAGTTAATCAGGTGCGGAATTAAAACAAGCTACTATACGACAGCCAGGAAATGCTATAGAACGATCAGGAAACCCTTTACCACAACCAGATAGAACTGAGCAAATCAAGTAGATCGATTCTCAATCAGTCCTATGCAACCATCTACGTGATCAAACCATAGCGAATCAAGCAACCACGAGATAGTAGGTTTTTAGGTGGTTCGATCTCTATCCAAAGATCTCCATCCACCCCACACTTAAGCAAGTGTGGCTTCAATGCTGATACACAGCATCAATACTGCTGATCCACATCTTTGGGGAAGGCTTCCCTACAACCGCTGATCCATAGCTGGGGAACACAATCCCGGACCGCTGAGCCTTATAGCTTCGCTACCATAGGAATGCTCCTCTGTCGCTGACTCATATCTTGAACAACGAGGTTTTAAAGCAAAACGAAGAAAAACATAAAATCAAAATGCAAATGTAGCTCTTAGCAAAGAGCGAATTGGCTCTGGTTCTGAACCACGAGATCAAAAATAGACTATCAAGTCCTCTTCTCACATAGCTCTCACAGCTCTCTGATCTTCTCTCTTAATCTGACGCTAGCTTTACTGGATCGAACTTGCTCTCGGGCTAGAAGTTGTTTCTACTCTCAATTGCGATCATCTCCTTCTCTCTGCGAATATTCCTCTACTTATTGGCAGTAGTGAGATGGGTGTGTGGAAACCACGTTTCCCGCCCAAACTTCCATCCAGATCTGAGTTTCATTGGACACGTGGTAGCTTCTGAGCTTAATGGCTTTCCACGTGTCACGAGCAGCACTTTCCTTTCTACCTCGGATCATGTGCCCTCCTTAAGGTTCATGAGCATATCTCCATGTTCTTCTCTGGAGCCTTTTAAGAAAAGTCTCCATCATTATGTCAAACACTTAGTTAGCATATGATAGTCAGAAAAATATGAGAATTCCACATACTTGATAGAGCGATATAACAAATGTGCACAGACTTAACATGTCTACAAGGCAAATTTGGTCAGACTTTATAGTGTTGTATGGCAAGTCTGCTTAGACATGAAACATGCACAGACTTAATATGGCTGTAGGGTTGAGAGTTGCATGGACTTTGTGTGCACATGATGCAAAAGATGCACAAACCCTATATGCCATGAGCCTAGTTTGCACGGACCTTGCATGTGCAGGAATGAAACAAGCATTGACCTACGTTGCTGTGCAATTGTGAATTGCACGGACTTTTGGTGCGCTCAAAGGAGATGTGCACGGACCTTACAACAGCTGGCATGTAAACATGCACAGACCTTGTGGAGCATTCATGCACAAACCTTATGTATGAGGTAGAACATGCACCGACCATATTTTGCACAAGGCAAAACTTGCACAGACTTGAATGCACAATGCAAAGGATTGCAGCAACTTTATATGGACAAATGAAAGCATGCACCAACTTTGAATGCACTGGCTTGAGAATGCAAGAGCTAACAATGCACAGACCTTGTTTTGCCTTACAAAGGATATACACTGACCGTGTTTTGGCACAAGGTAAAAAGTGCACAAACCTTAAGTGTGCGAGACAGAAATTTACACTGACTTCCATATACGCCTTGTATAAACATGCACAGACATGGTTATGCATGAACCAACAATGCACAGACATTGTGAGCTTATGCACGGACTTATATGTAATTGAGTAAAATGTGCACGAACCTTGACTAAACTTTCACCAAGATAAAAATGCACAAGGCAAACAATGCACTGACCTTCTATATGTTGGATGGCCTATATGCACGGACCTTATAGTCTGAGTGAACATGATATGCATTGACTAATATGTGCAGTTCCACGGGAACTTGCATAGACCTTGGTATCAACAGAGGCTAAAATATGCACAAATTCAAAACATACTGAATGAACATATGCACGGACCTTATCGTCTGAGTGAACATTGATGCTCGAACTCAATCCAACCTCGGGTGTGTGGATGACCCGAGCCAAAGAGAAGTAGCGGTGATGCCTCCATCACAACAGCTACCTTTCCTTTAAATCGAAAGCTGGAATCAGATGTTCAAGAAGCTGTGGTATCCATCGAACCTGGATAGAGAACTCCTAAAGATCACCCAGCACCCTGGATTGGGTTTCTCAGCAGATGATTTTTATGAAGCAGACATGATATCTATCTCGGCCCTAGTCAGTGACGATCCCCCAGAAGACCCGGATGCACGGGAAGCCAAGAGTCTAGAGCAACATGTGCCTCCAGCCAGTGAAACCCAAGATGAAGAAGTGTTCCTCCGGAACTCACCTCTAAGTGGGGATATAGGGGTGGTCCCATCTTCTTCGGAGAGGCCAATCCCAGACAGTCATGGTGACGGGGTGTTGCCACCTCTACCTGATGTTGGAATAGAAGACGGTGGTCCAAGCCACATGCTGGACTTCTCCCCATGTGACCCTATTATGCCCGCAATATGCCGTAAGCAGCAACAAGAGAGTGAGACATTGAAGGCACAGTTGGCCGAAATGACCAAACTACTGTCTGATTTAACCGAGGGCATCCACCTTTGGCTGGGCAGATCCATGAACCCAGGACACTCCCCTGCAATCACGCTGGAATGGAAGAATCAATCCTCGAGCACCAACTTCAGTGCTTTCATGCACTCAAGGAGGAAGGTGAAAGAAGCGGCTGGCCCTTCAACTAGTCGTCGAGTGGAATGAGTCCTCACGTTACAGGAAAAGATGAAGAAGCCTTATTCCTTCCCGAGGGATAAAACTCTAGAGATCTTTAAATGGGCTTGCCACTACGGAAGGGCTACCTTGCTAAAGCCCAAAAGGCCAGAGGACGCTAGAAGAAGTGACGACCCTAAATTCTATATCTATCATCGAATCCTGAGCCACCCTATCGAAGATTGTTATATCTTCAAGGATATTGCCCAAAACTTGATCAGGAAAGGTGAATTAAAGATGAGGGACTATGAAGTGGACCCACCACAACCCCATGAAGTAGGCATCTGTAAAAAGGGAGTCCATGTGGTCTCCCTCCTCGCGGAGGTTGCAAGCCCGGCTGATGGAAGATGCCCTGAAGCAGATTTCCATCAGTATGGCTCTGCATTGCCCTCATTGGGTGGTGGGCTATAGCAAGAAATCGAAAAGTTGGAGAAGCAACTAGATGAGATAAGTATGAGACGGTTCGACCTAGCCAGGGGTATCCTCCCTCAGCATTGCAGTCACCCAAGCCCGAAGCACTTCCCCATGATCAGGGTAGAACTCTATAGCCATAGACAGGAAGATGGCGAGCTCGTCCTAGACTACATCAAAAGATGGAGAAGCCTTTATGTGAGATGCAAGTTCCCGCTAAGCTACAAGGTTGCCACCCGAGTTTGCAGACAAAGTTTGAAGAAAGAGATTCAACAGTAGATGGTCGACCTCGACGTCCAATCCCTTCATCAATTGGCTGCGATAGCAGCTGATATTGAAGCCTTCCTGGCAAAATATCGCTCCTCCACCACTCTGGCAGAACAAGAAAATAAACCCGAAGATGTCAACTTTAGCGATTTTGGACATTCGAAGGAAAGGGCAAAGGAAGTAGCCAATCCTTCAACCAATCAACCGGCCTCGTTGTGAGAGAAAATGAGGAGGCCTTACTCCTTCCCGAGAGACAAGACTCGGAAGATTTTTGAATGGGCCTATCATTATGGCGAGATTACCTTGCCAGAGCCCAAAAGGGTGGAGGATGCTAAACGAAGTGATGACCCCCGCTTCTGTCCTTATCATCGGGTGTTGGGGCATCCTATCGAAAATTATTATGTATTCAAAAATATCGCTCAAAGTCTGATCAGGAGGGGTGAACTGAGGATGGGAAGATGTGAAGTGCACCCACCACGTCTGCATGAGGCGGGCATTTATAGAAGCGGGGTCCACATCATCTCCCTACTCACGGAGGTCGCAAGCCCCGCCGATGGAAGATACCCTGAAGCAAGAGAAGCACCCCTTTCCACCCCTCCGGGTGAAGGCCCCATGAAGCTGGCCTATGATAATTATCAAGAAGACCATGAAGAGATCCTACGGCCCTTTGTGCCAGGAGACACCTCGAAGCCCTATACAATGATGCAAGAAGAGCCGAAAGTCGATGCCCCCTACGGATGTTGGGAATCCATCACCAATGAGGTCGCCACGACCTCCAATGATGCTCCATGGGAATGGAAAGCAGAAGAGCTTCCTATTACTCCTGAGGGTGGTTCTCCCATGGACCAATCTTCAAGTGGCTCGGAAGCCATAACGTCGACATCGGCACTAGTCCCCGAGCTAGGGAGAGAAGCTGACAAAGCCCTGTCGCTGAGCGGGGTGGTACAAGAAAACATCTATGATGCCCTTGAGGTTGAAGAAGACGATGAAGGCTTCATCGATTTGCAACCGACTCCCCCAGAGATAGAAGATGGTGGTCAAGCCACCATTGATGAGCTGATCGAAGTGGAGCTGGGTACAAAAGATGACCCCAAACCAACCTTCCTCAGCGCCCTCCTTCTCCCAAAAGAAAGAGAGCGATATATCAAGCTCCTACAAGAGTTCTGAGACTATTTTGCTTGGAACTACAAGGAAATACCAAGCCTCAGCCCGGCGATCACTCAGCATATGTTGGCCATTGACCCCAGGGCTGAACCAGTGAAGCAGTCACCCTGGCGAATGAGGCCGGAACTAATAAGTCAAGTTTGCAAGGAAGTCGACAAGCTCATAGATGTCCACTTCGTGGCAGAAAACCAATATACCACCTGGATGGCCATTATTGATTTCAAATGCCACACCCACGTTCCGGAATATTTTGGCAATGAATGATATTTCTAACATGCACCAGTTGTACAGCAGGGCCCGATTTATCTAGACCCAATTCAAGGACTCCCCTATGCACTCCTTGTTCGAGGCCCAGAAGCCTAAACCCCCTAGAAAATCGCAGGGCCCAGTCACTGAAGGAGTCCAAACAAACAAGTAGGTGCAGGCTGTTAACTAGTCCACCCCACCACGCTTCTAGCAACCTCCCTGCAACCCCCAGTTCACCACTCCACCAGTTACGCAACCATCCTTCCCTCTCCTCGACTACCTCCACAGCCACCACCACCATCGCAACAGCCGCAATAGCCACCGCAGTACCATAATGTCCCACCACCAGTTGGCTATGCACCTGCTCGACCGGGTCCTAAGAGAGCCCATTACCCTCCACTTCCTGAAACCCTCCCCGATATTTTCTCGGCTCTGATGTACACTGGTGATCTTCAGCTTCCTCTGGAACGCCCAAACTGGAGTTCGATCTCCGATCAGTCTAGATATTGCATATATCATCAGCAGCCTGGGCACACTATTGGAAGGTGTTATCAGTTCCGTGACCTTGTCTATGATTTGCATGAAGGACAGAGAATTGATTGGGCACAGATGCATAAGTTGATCGAAGACATCAAAGAGAGAAGAAGACAAGCGCCGAGGCCGCAACAGCCAGCACCGCAGCAGCAGCAACGTCAGCAAGTACAACCCCAGCAGTAGCAACAGCCTGTAGCAGAACTAGGGATCCATCAAAATCCCATGCCGAACCACTCTCCCGCTCCGCAACAACAGCCACCGGTCCACCGCCTAGCCCCCAATGCTGGGTGGTCCTATGATAATGAGACTCCCGCTCATCTTTTGGTCCTCCACCAAACATACACCAACTCCCCTACACCTTCTACCCCAGCCATCATTCGGCCCACCATCTTAGCCTCCGCTACGCCCACCATTCCCTCTAGATCCCCCCTTGTACCCACCATGTTACCGACCATTCCACCAATCCCCGCACCTTCACCCGTTGCACCTCCCGTTGTCACCCCTTTACCTAACCCTTCACCTGTCATCCTCCCACCTGGGCCTGCCAGACCCGCCTCCGCCGTCATCACCCCCACTTCCATTCCTTCCACTCACCCCAACGGACCAGTCGGGAGTCCATCTAGTGCCGTGCTGGCGCAGAATCTCACCCTCTGGAGTGGGTGATTATTCCAAAGAAATTATCCCTCCACTGGAGCACCTACACCCCACCCTCCAGTTCCTTCCCCGACAGTTGAGCAAGAAGAAGCCGACCCCCTACCTGGCACAAGATATGATCTATTATAGCACTTGGACCGGATGCCAGCCAAGATTTTTGTGTTAGAGTTGATTAGGCGGTCCACGCTACACCAAGAAGCTTTAAGGGCTTTTCTTCAAAAGGTTATGGTCAGCGAGGATGTGGCAGTAGACAGTTTACCGTCGGCATTGGCCACGATTACAAAAGGGCCAGCCATTTCTTTTTCAGAGTCAGAACTAGCACCGCCCAAGGCACGCCTGATGCCACTTTGTATTTCAATCACCTTAAATAAAGTGGCCGACGATGCAGCTCTAGTGGACACAGGAGCTTCAATAAATATTTGTCCCTTAAGCACTCTGCGTGCCTGCAACATTTCTAAAGATATGTTAAGGCCGACTCCGACGACTATTGTTGCTTATGATAACTCCAGGAGAGCATGCCATGGGGTGGTAACTGTTCAGGCGGAGCTTGGGCCTCTCACAATGGCCGTGGAATTTTATGTATTGGACATTGATTCAATGTTTAAGGTCATCCTAGGCCATTCATGGATTGACAGTCTGCATGCCGTACCTTCGATCGCTCACCAATGCCTCAAATTTTCATTCCAGGGGCAGGTGGTCAAGGTGAAAAGCATATCCAAGCAATCTGTTGAAGTTATTTCTGATAAAACACTGCTGACTCTTTGGCCAAGTAATAAGCCGGTCCTTTCTGTGATGGATTTAAATCTTCCATGGGCATATGCGTCACGCAAGCCTGCCACTGAACCAATCAACGTTAAAGTCAAGTCCAAGATTAGAGACTCCAAAGGCTAGCACATGATCTTGAAGTTAGGCTATCAGTCGGGCATGGGTCTCAGCGCGCAGTTGCAAGGGCAGACTAAACCCGTCCCAAGGGGCAGGAAAATGAGTAGAAGAGACCTCGACTACTGGGAGTCATCATTATCAATGTTGGGAGATTCAGGACCGTTGACATGGAACTACCGTCAACACTTCGTGAAAGGGCCGCTATAGCCCGGTACTTTGAAGACGTGAGCGTTCTAGGACTAGAAAGGAAGTGCTGCTTGTGCAGTATCTGGGCCGCCTTTGTTGCTGAAGGGGCCGATTGATGATGCTATTCATTGTTCAGAGGTTTTTACCTGGATGTTTGATGAGAAAGAGAGTTTGAGAAAACCCATGGTGGGGGTTATGAAGCATTCACATGGGAAGTCGGCCCAATGCCTGCAGGAAGAGGGGAGCTCTCTTGCCACTTTGTCTCCTTCCTGCCTGATTTCTATTTTTCGATGGCTAGATTTTATTCCCCGTTTGCCTCACGTTATGGTTGATCCTTTGATGGCCAAAAGGGCAATTGAATTCTTGATTGTGACATGTCCATGTGGGCGCTGCCCTCCAATCGATTTTTTGACCATGTGGTCGCCTTCTTCACTAGCTGATCTTTCAAATATGTGGTTCTACTCCTCCGACCGATGTCCTCTTTCCAACACTCTGTCCCCGTGCACTTCCCCCTCCTCCATCAGATTCTGGTTCGGGAGGAAATTCTCCCATAAGGGACAAGAGAGAGGGGGGCACCCCCTTCTAGAAGGGGGCTTGGTCTATTGGACCATAGACCATCCCCAATGGGTCCTAGAAAGTCTAGGTGGCCCAATGGGAGAGAGGGTGAGGGTCCCGCTGGGCCTACGTGGCCTTTTGCAAGAAAACCCAAATATTCCTAAGGACTAACCCTTTGGCTTGTAATGCCTTACAATTGCAAACCCAATTACCCAAGGGTATAAATGCAAATAAAAAATATTAGTTCCTTGCTCCGATGTCCCATCAATTCTCTCCGGGTGGGAAGAACTTGACCCCATCGAGGAAAGGGGTGCAGCTACCCATGTGTCCCTCCAGCGGATCCGTCACCGTGCCAGGTAGCGTGGGTATGCTCCACTCCAAGTAACTGGCACCTGCTCATCCCGTATACGTTCTATATGCTCACGCTACTGTGAGAATGAGGCTAGTGGTAGACACTCCGAGGTGGGGTCACTCTAAAAGGATGGAGACGGCTCAAAGACTCACTAGGAATCACCACTGGTCCCTATATGTGACTAGATCTGAGACTTGAATGTCGACATGATCCCAAACTCTGGCAAGTCTACAACGTACGCATTCGATCCGACTTGCCTCGCACTCGAAAGGGACCGACACCACGAGCTGACTGGACTCGACACATGCAGACTCTCACAGACTATATGAAACAAAGACTTACACATGACCCTAGACAAACCTACTGTTAGTCCGACCCAGACATACGCAATGGTGGACCAGGACATCCGAATGTGTGCCATGCATACACAAGACGTAACCTAATGTCGGTAGAATCATGAACTCCCAGATATCCTAAAGTGTACCATGTGTGCAATGATGTCCCATCGGACTGGGGAGGTTGGGGAGGGCTAGGAGAGCTGAATTCACCCTTTTCATCACCCCTATATGCATGTGCCTCTTGCCAAAGAATGGGCTCGATGGGTGTAGATGGTCTGGCCCGTGGGGAAGGGGTGTGATAGTGGACTCCCTCGAAAAAGTGGAGTAGATGTGGTGGGTCAAGGGGTTCACTAGGGAAGGGGTTGAAGGGGTCAAAGAATGTGTGACCTCTCAAGCTGGGTTCCCACATGTCACGGTCCCATTTGTGAAATTCTTGAAAGTGTAGGTGGTCACCTTCATGCATTGGGGTAGATGGGACCGTGGTCCGATGGAGAAAATAAGGTTCCTACCTTGGGAAATGGGGAATAAAGTCGGGCTCGGCTGGCATGGGGAGGAATAGAAGAACCTCCATGGTGACATGACCCATGGTGTACACGGAGGTAATGGACCCTAAGACAGGATGTGTGAAGCTACGACTATCAGGTTGGTCGAAGCCTCGGGCCAACATACACGTCAACTTCATTTGCCAGTCTAATCTCATAATAAGGTCATCCATTATATCAACATGGCGACTAGACCAGAAAGTCGTGTGGAATGAGTTGATGGGCACTAATGGTAGTGCATGGTCCATGGATGGCTAGCAAGGTAGTCTAGGGACCAAGCTTGTCCTAAGCCAGCTAAGAAGTGGCCCTGCTATGAGTAGCTTCCCTGTTAGAAGTACGGGTGGCTCTGGCTCGGGTGGCTCCTGATAAAGATCGGTGGGTGAGGCTTCTCCAACCCTTTTGTCCCCTAGGACTCGTGATGTCCAAGTGGGACACTGTCCGGCAAAGTGGCTGAACCCTTGGCAGCGATAACACTGCAGTCGTGACCCACTAGGCTCCCTCATAAGTGGGTCATTACCCTTATCCTCCCGACGGATAGGGAGTGTAGGCAACAGAGGAGGAGGAGCTCGCACGGGTGGGGGAAGAGGATCCTCCATGATGGGGAGAGGACATTGGGATGGCATCGTAGATGGCACCGGATTAGGACTATCAGTTGCTACCTCCTTAAACTCAGGCAAGAGTCCGTCAATCTGGGTACACATCCTATCCACCCTATCTGACATGATTTGGAAGAGTTTGACAATAGTGGGGTTTGGAGTAGGAGCAGTGTGACGGACTCGCCCATAAGAACTCGGCTTAGTCATGGACCTAGTCTCTTCTACATGTGGGGCTCTTTGCCTCTGACTATGGCCCACTTGGTTGGAGGTGTTTAGGTGGGTAAGATAGACCTTTCTATGCTCGCCCTTCGTTTGACACCATGACTCGATGGGCCGATGCCTCCTAACCTCTCTCATGCGCCTAATGCTCTCCCATTTCCAGGCGGCTTTGTGGACAAGTCTCTTTTGGGCAAACCTGACTTGCATGGCATCAGACATAGTGTAACACTTAAAATAGTCATCCATGGCAGCCTCGCACTTGGGGTAGTCACCCGGGTCATTAGAGCCATAAAAGTCCGAGGCTTCGGGCCTACGGAAGTGGCCGGGATGGTTTCCAAGCCCATGGGTGCTATGCAGCTAGTTATATGACTTGGGCAACTTGGAGCCCATTGGACACTAGGGAACTACCAATTGGACATACCGACACAAGAGACCAGACAAGCTTAGACACGATCCTAAACTAGCAATGTAAAGTTGGAATGCAGACCGACTACCCTAGACTCTAAGCCCGCTCTGATACCAATTTGATGTGGGACAGACAGCTGAATCTGGACTAAGTTCATGTAAACATGCGACTCTAGCAAGCTCGTGGCTCATCCGTTAGCGAGGGAAGCGTACGGACGTGCACGGTTGAGGAACTGACAATGAGCTAGGGTGGTCAACTCTCACTTTCGTGCCTAGATCGAGTCACGGGATGGTCTCGCTCACTCACTCTCGCAGCAGTGAACTAATTATATCGAGCTAAAGACCCTAACACGGCTAAAGCCTGTCGGGCCTCGTCCCACTCCCGGATCGTCGTCGTAAGGAGCCCCGTCACCTCCGCGAGGTGTCTCTCGGGGTCGGTCTGCATTTAGAGGTCCAAGTGTTAACACATCATTGAGTAGAAATCATAATCATAATTAAAAAGGGTCCAAGGTTAAGAAATCGTACCGGTCGGTGGGCGCCCCGGAACACCTAGTCCCGGTAGTGTCACGTGTATGCGGTGTAGTACGCCGCATCACTCTCAGCCCGGGCAGTCACCACCCGCCCAAGGGCTGTCCAGTCAGCGACCTGCGTGGCGTTCCTCGAGGTCTAATCAAACGTCACAGTCAGGCCTCTCACTGTCCTTGAAACTCGCTCCCCCACCCTCTCTGGCACCGAGAACTCCACCGCGGGCTGGTGAACCCCGATGGTCCTCATCACCAATCTAAAATGTAGTGGCTCCACAACATTCATGCAATGGAGCCACACGTCTCAGCCTGCGAAGGCGAGGGCCCCGCCACCCACGGCTGGTCCGCCTGGCCCTCCTCTCTGTAAGGCGTCCACCGCACCTGTAAAATTGAGAAACTACATCAACATCATATAGGAATGCATTTAACCTGGGAGCTTGAGTTTAGAATCATACCGAGGCGTACGACAGAGCATCTATATCATCCTATAACTCCCTGACCTGTCGCCTCAGGGAGCCGGTCTCTCGAGGTGTTACCCACCTCCGTGCTATCGGGAGAAGCCCAGGACGGGCCTCCTCCCCTCTACCTAGTGCCCGTAAGTACACATAGGCCCAGACCTACATCACAGTAGTGCGTCAGCATTTAGAAAGCATATAGAAGTCATGTGATCAAAGCTAGGGTAAGGGTCGTACCTGGAGTAAGGGGGAGAAGCCCCCAAGCATGGTCCGACGGGCTATTGAACTCAGTGAGTCGAACAAGAAGGCAAGGACTGCCGCTCCCCAGGCGTAGTCGCCCACGTGGTCGAGCTCCTCGAGGAAGGGGAGGAAACGGCAGCTCATCGCGTCCGCCCGTGTAGAGAAAAGGAGCCGTCCGAACATCAGCATCAAAAAATGCTGCAGCACTCGATCGGCCTCTGCTCCCAGCTGCGCGGCTACCCTCGGTCTGGCTAGGTCCACCAAGCACTGCAGGTGCTACTCTGGCTGCTCCCCGACCGCTATCCCCGTGCGTCGCAGCCCCATGCTGTCCTGTAGACTCGCCCGAGGAAGGAGGGTCGACTGCCTCTCGGGGCGCCGCAGCTCTAAGCCCATCAGCTCTTGAGCCATCCCCCGGTAGTCGGGAAAGGTAGTCCCGCTAACCGGTAGCCCGTGCACTCAAAGGCCAGTGAGCCTGGCCACATCCTCCAGCGTAGGGACCATATGCCCCCACGGGAAGAGGAAGGTCTGACTCGCTGGATCCCAGTGGTCGTGCAGAGCATAGAGTAGAGGTGTGTCAAATCGACACACCTCGATACTCAGGAATGGGGCGAACCCCATGGTGGTCAACCACTCCCGCTGAAAGTCCAGCAGTGCCAAGTACACTGTACGGACCTGCAGCCATGAGATGCGGGTCCTGCGCTTTTTCTGCATTATTCACCCATTTTTAAGCATTTAATAAATTAATTCAAGCATTCAGAAAAGAAACAAAAAAAGATAAAAGAAAAGAAAGAAAAAGAAAGAAGAAAAAGAAAAAGCAAAAAGATTCTTTCCCTGCGAGATGGGCGGTCCTCATAGGACCACACATCCTCACATGCGGTCAGGGTTAGGCCGTTTATGGCTAAGGGTTGTGCGGCCTGTCCTCGATCGCAAGGCATTTGTACGGCCCAATGAAGGCCACAGGTTCTCTGTGCGGCATACTAATGGCTGCTCTTCGTATGTTGTTTCCCAAGTTAAGGGTGGCCATTCCTAGACCACAGGTGGTTTGAACGGCCTAATGTAGACCGCATGATCTTTGGATGGAACCCTAAAGACTGCCTCTCGTATGTCGGTTGGTAAGCATGGTGCGGTCATTCCTGGACCGCAAGAGTTTTGTCCGGCCTTATGTAGGTCGCATGAGTTTGTGTGGCCATCTATGGCCCGCCCTTCCAACGTTGGTTTTCAGGTTTAGTGCGGCCATACCTAGGCCGCAAGAGGTTGCGCGGCCCTACATAGGCCACTTGTTTCAGGATATGCAGACGATTGTGGACCGTACAACCATCATCTCCCCCGATGACGGTCGCGGCCCTCCCCACCGGCGGGAGCCATCCATAGGCCCCCAACCAGTTCTTAACCTTCGAAAAAGAAAAAACCCCGCCCCTAATAAGCATGCAAAATTTTAAAAATGGCGAGGGGGGTTTGGTGGCCTACCTCTGGGTCCTGCGCGATCCTCCCCGTCGTCACCGACTCGGTGGCGGGCTACTCTGGCAATGCCTCCTCGGCCCCCTCGTCCGCGACGGGCTCTGCTGCGGTGGTCCCCTCCATGTCGGCGGGTGGAATGATCGCCGTCTCCTCCTCCACGATGGCGGGCGAGGTGGTCGACATTCCTTCCTCCATAGGCGACGGCGGCGGCTTCTCCTCCCTGGTCAACGGTGGTGGTCGGCGGGCTTGGGCCTTGGTCCTCATTGAAAAAAGGGAGAGAGAGGGGGAGGTCAAGAGCGAGTGGAAGGGGGAGGAGGGAAGGGAAGCCTCGGTGGTGTTAGACACCCTTTGCACTCCCTCTCCCTCTACCGGTTACGGTGGAGGAAGAGGGGAGACGAAGGGTCGATTCTATTTAAAATTCTCAGGATTGTGCGGTCTCACGACAGACTGCACTACTTAAGCAGTCTATCGTGGGCCGCACATCAAACTTCTGATGTCCTGATTTTTCAAAAATTAGGAAAATTCCTAATTTCTTTTCTTTTTAACCTTTCTCTCTCCTTCCTCTCTCCTCACCACCGTTCACTCTCTCCTTCTCATTCTCTCTCCCCTCTTCTCCTCTCTCTGCGGGGCGTGCGACTGTGGCGAGATGGGCGAGGCAGGAACGTCGTGGAGTGATCGTGGAGTGTGCTAGCGTGAAGGATGGAGCGTGGCATTGGCGCGATCCCTCGGTGGATTCAAAGTCGGCGTGGTTTGGTCGTCGTGATGATTTCGGCGTGATTTAGTCGCTTCGACATGCGAGAACTTCGGTGGATGTAGGGAGATGGATCACCTACTTCTCTTCTGCCTTCCCTCGCGATTTGGAGCCGAACGGTGCGAGTATGTTACTTCGTTTAGGGTGATGCATGCTTCGGGGGGTGTGAGACGAGTTTGCCTTTCCCGGTGACGATTTCTTGCTAGATTAGTATCATTAGAACCCCTGCCATGTTAGCATTCCATTGCCACTAGTTTTGCCGCGATTGGTTGTCATTTGGGACCGGTATTAGCCCGAAAACCCATGTGACTCGTGTTGGGTCGATTCAGTGGAATCACACATTTATTGTCGTTTATGCATCTATTTGATCCCTTCCAGACCGTGGAAGGTTAATTTTGTCGTTAGGATTGTTTCCCCTTTATTTTAGGGCGAACGGGGCGTGGAAAGGTCGAGTTTCGGCCATTCCCCTGTTTTTCCCGCCATAATGCTTTAGCAGTCCTTCCAGAGATCGTTTGTGCCCTCAAGCGGTCCAGTATGTGACCGTTTGTCTTATGTCAGTTCAGGTCTTCGCGGTCATACAATAGACCATTTTTCCTGGTGTGGACACAAAAAATTCTCACCTTGTGTTTACGTGCAGGTGAATAAAGAAGAGAAGAGAAGAGAAGAGAAGAGAAGAGAAGAGAAGATGAAAAGAAGAAAAAAAGAAAAGGAAACGCCCTTCAGCCCTTCAGCGGCACACCCCTCATGCCCCTTCAGCGGCACACCCCTCAGGGCCCCTGTCTGGCACGCTCTTTGGCCCTCCAGCGGCACGCCCTGGATGCCCCACTAACGGCACGCCCAGGGGTCACTTCCCTCCAGCGGCACGCCTTGCCAAGGGCTTCAGCGGCACGCCCTGCAAGCCATCCCGCAGCACGCCCTGCAAGCCATCCCGCGGCACGCCCAGGCCGCACTCCTCAGCGGCACGCTCACAGGCCAGCTCAGCAGCACACCTGCTGAGCTCCCCAGCGGCACGATTTTACAGCCTTCCAGCGACACAGCGGTCAAGCCTTCCAGCGGCACGCTTTGGTGTGTTCTTTTTTCGATGCAGCTGACAGATCAAATCTGTTGCCATGCCCTATTCTCTTTGGCGCGCAGCAGGGCCAGCTCAAGGCTAGCTGAGGTGTCACCCAGGGAGAGAGCCACGCTGCCTATCCCCTGGCCACCAAGGACGACGGGTCAAATCCCCATTCAATGCCGCCAGTCGCGGGCGCTTCCCACCTTCGACCGATCTCGCCGCTATCGGGGTATAAAACCCCCTCCCTTCGCTGCGAACAAAAGGGGGAGAGAACAGACAAAGAGGGCCACCAAGAGGCTGTCAAAAGAAGAAGAAGAGAAGAAGAGAAAGGAGCCCACCGCTCCGACCACCGCCGCCCTTGCGAAGAGAAGAAGAAGAAGAGAAGAAGAGAAGGAGTCGCCTCTGCCCGCCACTCTCTGTGCGAAGAGAAGGAGAAAAGAGAGGAGAGAAGAAGAGAAGAAGGGGGAGGAGCTCATGCTCCGTCCCTCTTCCCCATTATATCCCATTCCCCCTCCTCACCGTGGCTTGTCCTTTCTTGCTTCTTCCCTTTTTTCTTTTTGTTGTGTTGCAATGTATTAGCTCCCATGGGGCATCCCTCCTGTGAGAATAGAAATAGAAGGCTTGCAACTATTTTTGATATCTTCCCACAGACGCTTCTCCCGTGTTTGCATTCCTTGCTGTTTCATTACCTTCGTGGTTTTCTACCGATCTCTTCTAAGCATTACGGCTTCCCTTGGGTGTTTTACCCCTGGACTTCTCCCTCAGTTTGTGCATCCCTAGTCCAAACTTGGCGCGGTGCATTTGCAGCTCCCTTCCACTGGCACGCCTCTAGGCTATTCCCCCCAGAGCTCGGCACACCGGTCAGCCCCATTCATCCGGTGCACCCTCAGCATTGCCCTCGCTGGCACACACCAACGTGCCTTGCCCGACATACCCTAACAGGTCTTACCCAGCACACCCTTAACCCCTTCAGCCCGGCGCGCTTTTCCCTTCCCCTTGCCCGGTGCACCCTCCCCAGCCCTTAGCCGGCACACCTGGGCCAACCCTCCTTCGGTACACCCCCAGCCCGGCACATGCCTTCCTGGCCGGTGTACTCCCTGGACTCCCTTGCCCGGTACACTCTTCTTTGGCATCTTTGGCTGGCACAGCCCCATCTAGACCACTCCCAGCTCGGTACACTGCCTGATCACCCCAACCCGGTGCACCCTCTGTCCCCCTTGCCTGGTACACCTCTCCAACCCTTTGTACCCTTCTAGTCGGCACACCAGTCACCCTCCTTTGCCCGGTGCACCCCTGGGTAGTCTTAGAGGCACCTCTCATCTATCGTTTGTTCCAGATTTTCTGAAGTTTTGTCAAAGGTATTGTCGCCTTTGGTGCGCACCTCAGATTGTCGGGTTTCGCCACTCCATGTGGGCACGTTCCCTTTTACTCCCCTTACCATCTGGGTCTTGGAGAGATGCTGTCGAATTTTCATCAGAATCAACATAATAACAATAATAATAAAAGAGGGGGGGACAATGGGCCGTTCTTCTAGTCACACGATCTAAGCTAAACCGTTCCTATCCTTTGAACGAAACAACATGGACTGTTCAATTTTTCTCCCTTGGTTCTGGCCAAATCACCTTTAGTGGTCCATCTTGGGCCGTGTAGTGCCTGGAGCAGCCACTCGCACGACCGTTCAACTCCCAGCCACACTTATTGTGTTCTTTTTACATCCTTTCCACTCTAAGGCGTCTTGTCTCACTCTCCCGTGCCTCTCTAGGGTCCATTGTTTGTAAGTTAGTGTTCATCCATGCATTCATACATTCATGCACACATATTCATCCATTTATACAAATAAAATCAACAAAAAGATTTACTATATCATAATAATGTCATCATGTGCAAAGTAACCTAACAAGTACATCAGGCCTGTCCCTCTGGCCTATCGCTATCCCCACCTCCCTTCGGCCTCTTCGATGGTGGGGCCATCATAGAGCTGGTGTCCTCCTCGTGACGCGATCAACGACGCTCCTCCTCCTCATTCCTCTGGCGACCGGAGGAAATGGAAAAGTAGCCACAGAATGAACCGTTGGTGCCATGGGTGCTGACACTAGGAGCTCTGCTACTCTCCTGGCTCATGTCCCAGAACGCCCTTAGCTCCCCCTATAGTCCTGACACCTCTATCAGAGCACGCTCGCGCTCCGCACAGACCTGGACCAACTCCTCAACACTAGCTCAAAGTCGCTTGAGCTCAGCCCGAAGAAGCACTGTCTCGACCGCGTCCACTAGTCGGGTCCATGCCATTTCCTCTCGAAGATGGGCAGCCTCCTCCCGTGCCACTGTACGACCCTGCTCCAGCTCCTCCCTTAGATGGGTCAGCTCGGTCGTCTGCATACATGCACCATGGATAGTCAAATTGCATTTCATAAACATAATCAACAGGGGAAGTGTAGTGGTTACTCACCCTCTCGAAGAGCGCTGCCTCAGCCTGTGTCACCATCCCCGAGAACTCTGCCTCCCGCTCGGCACGATTGGCAGGCGTCTGGGTGGAGGAAGCAGGGCGTCGGTCCCCTATCACTGGGCTCCCTCGGCTCGCTGCATTTTAGAACTCCAGGGTTAGTCATTTCATTAGCATAATCATAATCAAATGCATAATTAAGCTTAAGGGTCAAGGAAACTCCCTAAAGAGCCAACGCCTGTCAGGCCTCATCTCGCCCCCAGATGGTCGAGTGGAGGAGCCCCTGTAGCTCCGCGATCCTACCTTGTGGGTTGATCTGCATGTAGGAAGTCTAAGGGTTAGTGTACAATCACATAGAAAGCATAAGTATGATTAAAGAGTGCTAGGGTTAGAAGTCGTACCGGTCGGCGGGCACCCTGGAACACCTGGTCCCGGTAGTGCCGGGCATACGCTATGTAGTACGCCTCCTCACTCTCCGTTCGGGCAGACACGACCCACCCAAGCGCTGACCAATCTGCAATCTGCTCCGCCACCTACACTATCCAGTCTAGCACTGTCGCTAGCCAGCGGGGGTGCCACCCGACATGCTCCTTTGGCTTCTTCGGTGCTAGGAACTCGACTGCTGGCTGGTGGACGCCGATCATCCTCATCACCAGCCAGAAGTTGAGTGGCTCCACTACGTTCATGCAGTGAAGACACACGTCGCGCCCAGAGAAGGTGAGGGCTGCCACTACCCACGGCTGACCCTCGTGTCTGTCACCCGCGTATGGTGTCCACTGGACCTACAGAATAGGAAAGTCGCATCAACATCATAAAGCATATAGATTGCATGTAATCAAAGTTTGAGCCTAGAGTCTCACCGATGTGTAAGGTACAGTGTCCAGGTCATCCTGGATCAAGCGGAGCTGTCTCCGTAGTGCTCCAGTCTCTCGAGGTGCGGTCCACTGCCTGGCGATCAGTAGCAATTTGGGGTAGGTCTCATCCCCTCTCCCTAGCCCACGTAGTCGCACGTAGGCCCACACCTGCATCGCATTTCAACAAGTGTCAGCATATAGCACATATAGGTATCATATAACAAATTGCACAATTAGTTCAAGGGTCAAGTTGTACCTGGAGAAGGGGTGAGAAGCCGCCAAGCATAGTCCGCCGGTTGGTGGAGCTGAGGGTGTCAAACAAGAACGCCAGGGCTACCGCTCCCCACCCGTAGTCCCCTACGTGCTCCAAGTCCTCTAGCAGGGGGAGGAACCGACAGATAATCACGTCGGCCCTTGTCGTAAACATAAGCTGTCCAAAAAATAGCATTAGGAACCTCCGTAAGACTCGGTCTGCCTCTGGTCCCGGCTCTATCGCTACCCTCGGTCGAGCTCGGTCGACGAGCCTCTGCAAGTGCTGCTCGGGCAGCCCTCTGATCATGATCCCCTCTCCTCTCTGCCCGAGGCTGTCCTGAAGTGTCGCCCGCATTAAAGTCATGGACTAGTGCTCCGGGTGTAGTAGCTCCAGTCCTAGTAGCTCCTGGGCCATCTCTCGATAGTCAGGGTAAGTCCTCCCGCTAACTGGGGACCCATGCACCTGCAAACCTATAATGCGCGTTACGTCCTCCAACGTGGGGACCATGTGGCCCCACGGGAAGAGGAACGTATGGTTCACTAGGTCCCAGTAGTCGTACAGAGCGTAGAGCAGCGTTGTGTCAAACCGGCCAACCTCACTACTTAGGAACTCGACGAATCCCATTGCCTCTAGTCTCTCCTGCTGGAAGTCGAGCAGTGCAAGGTACACTGCCTGGACCTGCAGCCAAGAGATCCAGGTCCTACGCTTTCCCTGCATACTTTTTAGGATAATTGCATTGGTTATTCTTTCTTTTATTTTATCTTATGCATATCATTAATCGAATAAATCAAGGAGAAAGTATGGTCTGAGTGTGCACACGAGGCTGAGGGTTCAGACCCGCGCTGACGAGCGCGACCTCAGCTAGTCCTTATTTTGCGGTACTTCTGGTTACTGTGCGTGTCTGAATCTCGCGCTTGGGGTGTTATAGCTAGACATTTGTGACGCAGTGTAAGACGTCAGGGGACGCATCTGGTCGTTCTTCTAGTGGGAGGTACTCCTGTCTACCGGTAGGTACAGACTCGAGTTTTGACAGACTGAGGTTCGGTTTGTGTGGTACTCCCGTCCCAAGACGTGAGTTGTCGTGTCCTGGGTTTTCGTTTCCCGTCTGCGAGACGGGACTTCGTGTGTAGTTTTTGGAGCATTTCCATAGTCGAGGTCTAAAGTTTTCAGTGAGCGTCACCGAGGGCTTTACGGTGTAGAGTTCACGACGGCGAGGTCGTGATGGTGTTTCCAGACCGCATGGTTTTAGTGTGGGCCCTTGTCTGTGAGGACAGGCCTCCATGACAGTGACGTCGTGTCGTTTCCCTAGTAGCATGACTAGGGCGGTCGTAGTTTGGCTGTTCCCCGACTGTGGGAACGAGGTGTTGGGTTCCGTTCTGGTATAGTAGGAGTAGCTGTAGAGTTGAGATTTTACCAGCCACCGAGTTTACTGTTCATGCTATTAATGTTGTTCTTACTATAGTTACTGCTTTCCGTACCGCCGTTGTTCTCGGTTGGGGTTCCGCAGGATCCCTACTGAGCCAATGATAGGAGACTCACCCCTAGTTTTCAGGTGCGACGGTTCTTCCTCGAGGTTCGAGGACATTGCATGGAGGTTCCTAGTTGCCAACTTGTCGGGCCGAGTGTTCACTTGGCGTGTGGTACGTTTTACTATTTTAGACTGTACTTTTGTTAGACTGGACTCTAGTGTAGTTAGTTATTTATTTCTATTATTATATCTGTTGTCCTGCTTTATTTCTTATTTCTATGTGCACTACACCTATCCTTTAGCCATTCCGAGTCTTTGGGCTCGTGGGCGGCGGGCTGAGGTTCGAGTTGCACTGGTTCCTTTCCGATACTCGGATCCCGGGTCGCCACATTGACTCTGGTAGTCCTCTAGGAATTGGGGTTGAGCCCCCCATTGTCTCATGGTACAATTTCTGTTATTTCCTTTGTCTTTTCGTCTTCCATGGGGTGACTTTCTCCTGTTGTGCTGCAGGGGCACCGACGTCATCAGAGATGCGGTTCGAGACGGTCAAGTTGTCGTTGAATGTTCCCCACCCGTGTGATCACATAGAGCCTGGTACTGATCAGATATCTGTCGTAGCTCCCCATCAAGCAATTGCCTTATAGTCGGGGTGCATACTGTATCCCCTTCTGGCGGTGATCCTGGTGGAACACTCGTACCTCCCTCCGGCGTTGCCCTCTGCTGCGTCTGTGCCCAGTGTTGGTTCAGGCACCCGCGCAACTATCCGGAGGGTTGCTTTAGGGAGTTCATCGAGCACACCCGTTGAGGTTCCTCCAATGGTGGTGCAGAAGTGTTGTCAAGTTGACCTCCACAGTGGTGGCGCTGGATTGCCAGGATCATCAGGAGAAGAGGAGGAAGATCACTGCCGAAGCTCCATGTGGCCCGTCACCACCCCCTCCACAGTTTGTGCCTCCTTCAGCCACTGAACCTGTGGAAGCACCAGTACCAGTTCCATCTCTTCCCATCTGCTCGTCGTAGAGAGGAGTTGGCCTATTGGTCCCTGTTGAGGGACCTACCGATCGAGGCAAGGAGCCCTGCCTCGACGTAGCCCCCGTCCCTACCCCGTTTAAAGACGCTTCGAGGGTCCGTGCCCATTAGTTTGAAGCCTACACTCTGATGGACAAGGGGTCTACGGATGAGGGACTGCACAGGGGGGGTCTTCTCCCCAGAGGTCTACGGGGAGCTGTACAATCTGGCGCTCAAGAACTTGTGTTTGGTCGCCAGGGTCTTCAGCTTGTGGGGGTATCACTTCTTGGGAACTACCCAGTAGTTGACCGATAGCCTCGCCACGCGATCGGAGCTGGAAGTCCTACTCCAGAAGTTGACGAATGAGCATGCCAAGCTCCAAAAGCTCCTGGAGTCTCAAGGTCGCACCCTGGCAGAGGCCGAGTGTGACCGGGATGCCTTTCAAGTCCAAATTCGGACGCTTGAGGGGTTCCTGCGCGAGACGGCCAAATGAGCTGATGCAGCTAAGGCTCAGGTGGCTATGCTGGGGGTCTCGGTGACTGAGGCCGAGGAGAAGGCTAGGGTGGCGGTGGTGGCCACAACTACTGAGGAGGTTGTGGAGCGCTTTCAGGCATCCTCCTAGTACTAGGATGAGCTGAATGCAGCCGCCGTCGAGGTCTATGGTCCAGCGAAAGACCTCGGCTACAAGGAGGGATGTGTGGCCCCCCTTCAGGCTGCAGCTAGTGATTTGGGCGTCTTAGTGCTAGCCCTGCAACCTCCATCAACACCATTCGAGCTTGCAGTCGGCCAGGGTGAGGAGGAATTGGGCGAGGAGGAGCCGAGCACCACGGAGCATGGCGACAGGGGCGAGCACTCAGCAAATAGGGAGTTGGTCAATCTAACTGATGACCTTCCACCTGCTGGGTCCGTACCTGAAGGTGTGCCCGAGGCTCAGGACTTGGCGCCTATCCATGTAGTCGAGGGAGCGAGCACTTGAAGGTGTGCTCGCTGATGTTTGTGCCATACCCTTTTTCTTTTCTTTTGCCATCGGGGTGCGTCCGAGCAGACGTAGCCCCTTTTCCGTATGCCTTTTTGCTTGTCGATAAAGATTGTTTACCTTTTCTTCGTAAGTCTTGGTTGTTTTCCTACTTTCCACATAACTTTTGTGTTCCGCACTTAATAAATCAATAAATAAATAAATCAACTAATTTAATAAAAAGTGCGTCTACAAGTCTGGCACGTCCGGTGGGACCAAAACTACCCTTCATCTCTTTGCCGGGACTAAGGGCCCTACGGCCCATCTCTTGTAATACTAACTGTTCAGTTTGCAAATGCAGGTTGGACTCCAACGAACGATGAGGTCGCTTGCTTTCGGGCCGTTTGTCGTAGAAAGCCACGTCTGTAATGGATACTTGGCCGTCCCCACTTGCTTCGGGACCTTCCCTCCCATTGTGGGCTTCCCCATTTTCCTTGGGGTGGCCTTCGTGAATTTGCTGGACATCGAGGCATCTAATGTTACTAAGATCAACGCTTCCATTCAGGGAGCCGTCAAGGTTGCTGCTGGCTGGTCACCGGCCAAGACTACTAAGAGTGTCCCAGTAAGGACGTTGAACTGCAGCGTGCACCATGTGCACTCCACCGTTGGCCCATCCAACCAAGGGTCGGCATCACACCGAAGGAGGCTCCGAAGGGGTCATATGGACATTGCTGCTCCCGGAGGCCGGGTTTCCAACACTGGCAAGTCTGTTGTCATTGGGAGTGTCTGGGTCCACCTCAATGGACAACGAGCTGAGGCGATCCCGAAGCGGATCGTACCTGCCGTTCCAGTATGGAACTCTTTCCAGGTGCTGGAGGAATTGAAGAAAAAGAAGAGACACACCATCCCGGCCGGGGTGCCGAAGAGTGAGCCGACCCGTGGGCCGGCTAGATCTAAGCGAGTCTGGGTCCCCAAAGGAACCCAAACCATCTCACATGTTCAAGCAAGACCCAACACTGCCTGTCCTAAGAGGACATGGCAAGGAGATCGGGTCGAGCTAGCGTTCCCAGTGCATTCGCCGGCGTCTACAATACCGGCACCACCAAGGGATACCCGCCGCCGACATCACAGGCGCCACCACCAAGCTGCCCATATAGGGTATTCAACTTACATACCCGCTGCGACAGCAGGGGCATCGCCACCGGCCCTTTCCTCCATTCAGGCTTGGGAGGGAGCAGAGGAGGCCATAAAAAAATACCTCTGGAGCCCAGAGAATACCCCTCTGGGTCATCAGAGACTGCTGGGGGCAGTAGCCATTGCCTACGAAGAAGATGAAACCCGACCTCTGCCCAGTGAGGAATCAGGGAACTGCTCGGGGGAGTGCCACGAAGCCCCGTCTCGGGGAGAAGCAAAAGCACAAAGATCGGTCTTCGAGAGACTGACCTCTCCGAGCAAGCTATCGGGAAGGGCGGCAAGAAAAGACATGAATATGATAATGCACACCTGTAATATGGCCGGAGTATTCGGCCGACATGGAGCTCTACCCACTGACCTTGAAGAAGTGGCTAGAGTCACCGAAAGGCAAGGTCCTCTCACTAGAAGGGGGAGAGGAGTGAGCGAGTTATTACAGACTCGCACTGAAGAAACTACCCCTGAGGAGGCTAGGGCAGCCTTAACTGCCAATGCTGCCACTGCTGGAGATACTAGCGGGATGCCATCTACTTCATCCTAGGAGGTACTGGAAGAAGAAAGAGGGGGCACCCCCAGTCACTCCACAGATGACCCTGCCATATTACTCCTATTGCAGCGATATCAACAAGAGGTCGAAATGCTAAGAAAACAGTTGAATGAAAGGGACTCCCAGCCTTCACCTTCTGGGCAAATTGAAGCACCTCTCGAAGTGCCCGGGGGCAGTGAGCAGGCCCTTGCAGCCTCTCCGCAGGAGACGGTGTCTCCACCAATGCCCAGCCACACCGGGGGCATTCCTCTTCAACAGCCGCAACAGGTAGCACCAGCGCCGCCATTAGCCTTTCCATTCCAAGGATAAACCGTCACACCACAAGCAACAGCGTCGGCAATGCCGCTTGCACAGCCAGCCCATGCTTACCTAGATCTAGCTGACCCGGTAGCAATAAGTAAATTAATGCTGGAGCAGATGATAGAATTAAAGCTTGCCGAAAGGGGAGATGCTGATCACACCCTATTCGATGTATACAAGGTGCCGTACCCTGCCCACCATGCTGCAAAGAAGCTACCTCCTGGTGTCAGCAAGCCACCAAAGCTTGACAAGTTTAACGGGCAAGGCTCGCCCAAAGAACATATAGTGCATTATGTTAATGTCATGGGAGACTTGGCCACGGAGGAGTCCTACTTGTTGAAGTTCTTCGGATCCTCCCTCACAGGTCTCGCCTTCGAATGGTATTCAAACTTGCCTGTCAGCTCTATCAGTAATTGGCCAGATATGCAACGGAAGTTTCAAGAACGGTTCTATATTACTGAAAGAGAGGTCACCATGGCTGAGCTAAGTGCCTTCAAGCAAAAGCATGATGAGACGGTCTTGGAATATATCAAGAGATGGCGGAATCTCAGCATGGGATGTCGGCGTCCACTGCATCAGGAAGATGCCGTCCAGATGTGCAAGCAGAATCTGAGACGGGAGATCCTCGAAAAGATGATCGGGGTTGAGATCAGATCTTTTGACTGATTGAACAGCGTGGTAGCGGAGATTGAAGCATTCTTCTCCAGTGATTCCTCTACCCCTACTGCCGCTAGTCAGAAGGCCACAACAACTGATAAGAGGTCCGTGTCTAAGGAAGTTCACACAGTCGACTTCAAGGCATTTGAGCGACAAAAGGATAAAGGGGTCTCCCACCCTCCTCCCGTCAGGCCGACTGAGCGGCAGGAAGTCCCTACCTTGCGAGCCAGGATGAGCAAACCCTACTCCTTCCTTAAGGAGAAGACCTAGATCCTGTTTGAATGGGCCTCCCGATATGACAAAGTCACTCTTCCGGAGCCGAAGATTTTCGCCAGAGCTGACCCCCTTTTACTTTTTTTGATGTGCCCTTATGGGTTTTCACATCGAAGGGTTACTCAATTTTGCCTGAGGTGCTCTTGTGAGTTTTTACCTCAGCCGGGTTGTTTGCCTTTTTGCCCCTAGCCGTCTCCTTGCGATGGGGACGACTGGGTCCGCCGGGATATTTCTATTTTTAACCCCATTTTTGTGATTTTTTTTTGCTTACTTGAGAGCCTAACGGCTGGGCTGCGACTAGTGTAGAGGCGTCCTTGGTCCTATTGTTGCAAGGACGAAGGTGGGAGGCTGGCTCCCAAAAGTGCCTGATGGTGGTTCTGGGAGGGCTTAGCTGGCCCTATTGCTCGATTGTGCAGAGGAGCTGGAAGCTGTGGCTGGTTTGGCCTTCCGCGAGCGAAAACCGGTTCCACTAGTTGTAGCTGGGGTGTGCACCTTAGTCTGGGTGGCACGTAAATTCGTGTTCTGGTGCATAATACAACTTTATGTGCTTGCCGTTGAGAGGCAGGAAGGGTTTGTGACCCTTGTGATCAACGACCGTGTAGGCCCCACCCTCATAGGCGTCGCGAATGATGTATGGGCCTCACCAATTCGGCTGAAGCTTGCCATTGGAGTGACCTGCCATGACTTCCTTTTCCTTGATCATGATGAGGTCACCTTGCTTGAAGGCTCGTTGCTTGACGAGCTTGTCATAGGCTCGCGCCATGCGGGCATGGTATACTCGTAAGTGCTTATAGGCTTTGAGCCATCTGCCTTCCAGATCGGCAAGCTCTTCCAGCCTTCTCTGGTATTCATCTTCATTAGGACCGACCAAGTCGGTGTGTACCGCCACGTGGTACGACGCTAAATGGATTTCAATGGGGATGATGGCTTTCACCCCGTAGACGAGGGAGAATGACGAACACCCCGTAGGGGTTTTGTAGATGGTCCGATAGGCCCATAATGCCTCGAAGACCTTTTCACCCCAATCACGTTTCTGGTGGCTAACAATCTTAGCCATGAGCTTGCAGAGGGTCTTCTTGAAGGCTTCGGCTAAACCGTTGGCCTGCGGGTTGTAGACTGAAGAGGTTCTCCAGTCGATGTGGAATTTGGCCGCTAGTTGGTATACGATCTTATTCTTGAAGGGTGTTCCATTGTTGGAGATTATGCGACTGGGAGTACCGAATCGGTAGATGATGTTGTGTCGGATGAATCTGGCGACCACCTTATCGGTGACTTCCCGTAGGGGAAGGACTTTCGCCCAGTGAGAGAAGTAGTCAGTGGCGGCCAAGATGTAGTTGTGGCCCTTAGATGACAGCGGGAAAGGTCCCGCGATGTCCATACCCCACTCGACGAATGGCCAGGTGGGGGTTGTGGGACGCAATGGGTTAGGAGACCTTCTGGGTACCGGGCCGAAAGCTTGGCATTGGTGACACGTACGGGCGTACTGGATGCAGTCCGCGTACATGGTCGGCCAATAGAAGTCCTTGAGCTTGATGTTGTGCTTTATTTTGTCTCCAGCCTGATGGGCATCGCACAACCCGGAATGAACCTCATGCATAATAGCTCGAGCCTCGGTTGAGGAGACATACCTCAAGAGAATGGACTTGTCCTTCTCTTTGACGAGTCGGTACAGGGAGTCATCGATCAACTCATATGATGTTACTTGGTGAAGCAGTTTGACCCTTTGAGCCCAGACAGGAGGGAGCCACCCCTTCTTGAACTTGATGATGGGCTCACGCCATTCTTCTTCTTCTAGAGGAATGTCCCAGCCGAGGTTTTGGACATCATAGATAGTGAGATCGGAGTTACCTTCGAGTGAGCCCGGCATCAGTCTTCTGTGTTTGACTGTGATGTCGACTTTGCCCTCAGGCAGGAGTTTAATGGCCGCTGCCAGTTTTGCCAGGGCGTCGGCCTGAGCGTTGCTGCTTCTAGGAACATGGTCTATTTCGAAGAAATAGAACTTTTGGGTCAGTCGGATGACAGCGGCATGGTATGGAACCAACTCAGACTTTCACACATCATAGATGCCGAGGACTTGTCGGACTATTAGCCGGGAATCCCTGTAGGCTTTGAGACATTTGACGCCCTTGTCGAGAGCCATCTGGAGCCCGATGATTAGAGCTTTATATCCAACTTCATTATTGGTCATAGCTTGCATGAGGGCACAGGAGTTGTACAAAACTCCGCCCTGAGGAGTCAGGAAGATGATTCTGGCACCTGCCGTGACTCCTGAGCTGAGATTGCTCCGAGTAGTGCCTCGAGAAGCGCCATCGAAGTATAGCTCCTAGCAAGGTAAGTTGATTGCAAGGGTGTCTTGCGGCCAGTAATGCAAGACATCTCCACTCTATTTTCCCGGTTGTTATGGTTGAAGAGCAAGAGACTCCTCGTCCGGGAGCTCCGCATTGAAGGGAGAATCGTCCGGTACTGGATGGGCTGCCAAAAATTTAGCCATGCCCTGCCCCTTGATTACTTTTCTAGGGATGTAGGTAATATCATACTCCATTAGTAGGAGAGCCTGAGAGAATGGGCTACCTGAGGAGAAACTTGAGGGGGTCGTGCTTGGATATGATCTCAACCTGATGAGACAGGAGGTAGTGCCGCAACTTCTTGACGGCGAACACCAATGCCAAGCAGACTTTCTCCATAGGGGAGTAGCGGTACTCAGCACCAATAAATTTCCGGTTGAGGTAGTAGAGCGGCTGCTCTTTACCTTCCTCATTGATCTGCGCCAATAGAGCCCCCAACGAGGCGTCCATGGTGGCGATGTAGAGTATGAGGGGTTTACCCTTGACCAGTGCCCCCAGGACTGGAGGAGTGAGGAGGTACTCCTTGATCTGCCAAGATGTTCATTCGTCGGTGTTACTGGATGGCAGAGCCGACATGGTTTGTTTGTCTCTTGAAGTATTCGTCAGCACTGGGTCAGTGCTAACACAAAGAAACGACTTATTTCCTTATCCTAGGCGCATAAGGCCTGGGTAAGGTGTTCATTCGTTGGTGTCACCGGGGCGGTAGAACCGACATGATTTGTTTGTCTCTTGAAGTATTCGTCGGCACTGAGCCAGTGCTAACGCAAAGGAGGGGTTTATTTCCTTATCCCAGGCGTAAGGCCCGGGTAAGGTGTTCATTCATCGGCGTCACCGGGGTGGCGAAACTGACAAGATTTATTTGTCTCTTGAGGTATTCGTCAGCACCAGGTTAGTGCTAACGCAAAGAAAAGGTTTATTTTCTTGTCCCAGGCGTAAGGCTCGGGTAAGGTGTTCATTCATCGGCGTCACCGGAGTGGCGGAACCGGCATGATTTGTTTGTCTCTTGAGACATTCGTCAGCACCGGGTCAGTGCTAATGTAAAGAAAGGGTTTATTTTCTTGTCCCAGACGTAAGGCCTGGGTAAGGTGTTCATTCGTCGGCGTCACCGGGGTGGCGGAATCGACATGATTTGTTTGTCTCTTGAGGTGTTCGTCAGCACTGGGTTGGTGCTAACATAAAGAAAGAGTTTATTTTCTTGTCCCAGGCGTAAGGCTCAGGTAAGGTGTTCATTCGTCGGCGTCACTAGGGTGGCGGAACTGACATGGTTTGTTTGTCTCTTGATATCTTCGCCAAAGTACGACAACAATTCGGCACCAGGAGATGTTTCCCCTTAGTTCCCCTTTCTTCTTCTTTCCCTTCCTTCTTTTTTCTTCTTTTTTTTCTTCTATATTTCTTTCTGCTTCTTCTTCTTCTTCTTTTTTGCTCTCTTTTTTGCTCTTTTTTTCTTCTTCTTCTTCTTTTTTTCTCTTTTTTTTTCTACATTTCTTTCTCCTTCTCCTTCTTCTTATTTTTTGCTCTCTTTTTTTGCTCTCTTTTTTTGCTCTCTTTTTTTTCTTCTTTTTTTTCTTCTTTTTTTTCTTTCTTTTTTTTACCCTATGAAAACATGAGCAGTGATCAAGCTATCCGGACAACGATCATGTAAATCCACCCTGAAATAAGGTGGAGAAAGATTTTATTCATTGAATGGGGACACTGGGGTATAATACAACCTCAAGTGTCTTCTATTAAGAGGCGGGAACTGAACCTCCCCGCGATAGTTGACAATCACATAGGCTCCGCCCTCGTAGACTTTTTGGACTACGTAGAGCTCATTCAGCTTGCCCTTGGGGTTGGCAGCCATGACGTCTCTTCTCTTGACCATAACGAGGTCGTCTTTCTTGAATTTGCGTTGCTTGACGAGCTTGTCAAAGGAACGCGCTATTCGGACCTCATAGACCTGAATGTTCTGTTGGGCCTGAAGCTGCTTTCCCTCTAGGCTGGAGAGTTCTACGAGTCTTCACTCGACATTTGTCTGTCCTTCACGGACTAGCTTGTGCTGGATGGCGACCCTGAGGGAACGTATCTCCACCTTGATAGGGACAATTATTTCTGAGCCATACACTAGGGAGAAAGGTGAACAACCCATTGGGGTCTTGTATACTGTCCGTTATGCCCATAGCGCCTCGTACATCTTTTCTTCCAAGTCCTTCTTGCTGGAGCTAACAATCTTGGCCAGGAGAGTGCAAAGAGTTTTGTTAAAGGCTTTAGCTAGGCCATTGGCCTGTAGATTGTAGGGAGTTGATGTCCTCCAGTCAATCTTGTATTTTTCTACCAGCCGGTAGACCTTCCGGTTGCGGAAGTGGCTTCCATTGTCTGAGATGATTTGGTCGGGGGTGCCGAACCGGAATACGATGTTGCAGTGAACAAATCTGGCCACGATCTCCCCGGTGACCTCTCTTAGGGCGACAGCTTCTGCCCACCGAGAGAAATAATCAGTCGCTGCCAAGATGTACTTGCAGCCTGTGGATGAGGCAGGCAAGGGACCCACGACGTTTGTTCCCCATTGGGTGAATGGCCAACTGGGTACTATCAGGTGCAGCGGCATGGGCGGCCTCCTGGGTATTGTAGCATGCTTCTGGCATTTCTGACACGACTTCGCGTACATGCAGCAGTCGTCAAACATTGTCAGTCAGTAATAGCCAAGCTTTTTTATTTCAATTTTCATTTTCGGCCCCGCCTGGTGTGCACTGGCTGCTCCGGCATGAACCTCCTTCATAACTCTCCAAGCCTCTTCAATGGACAGGCATCGGAGGAGTAGCTTTTCCTTGGCATCGGCCACAATTCGAAATAGTATCTCATTTCGGAGCTCATAGGAGTCCTTTGTTCTGATCAGTCTAATCTTTTCTTCCCTGTGCTTGGACAATTGTCCGTACTTGAACCATTGCATAAGAGGGTCTCTCCAGTCAAGCAGACTGACAACTTCTACTGTGGCGACCTCCCATTCTTCTTCTTTTTCCAGTCCTTCTTCTATCATGCTAGGGACCTGGCGCTGGTTGATCACTCAGATGTTGAGTGATCTATCAGGCGTGACTGCTAGTGAGCTTGCCAGCTTCGCCAGGGCGTCGGCTTGAGCATTCTCCGCTCTAGCGACGTGGCCTATCTTAAGGAGGTAGAACCGCTCCATGAGCCCCTTTGCCTTAGTGTGGTAAGGGAGTAGCTCTGGCTTCCGGACATCGAACTATCCCTGGACTTACTTGATGACCAATAGTGAATCGCCAAATACTTACAGTATTTTAATCTCCATCTGCAGGGCAGTCTGGAGGCCGATAATCAGAGCTTCATATTCTACTTCATTATTTGTGCATGGCTTGTTGATGCAGCAGGAAGTGTGCACCACTTCTCCGTTTGGAGATTTAAGGATGATGTCGGCTCCAACCCGTATCCTGGTACGCCCAGAGGTGGTTGTTTCTATTCTAGAGGCCCCGTCAAAATACAGCTGCCAGACAGCTTGCTGGACTTGGTTCGTGATGTGACACCACCTTGGGGTGATAGTCGCAAGTTCGAAGCTTCATCGACGCGGCGTGCGGGTGCATACCCTCGCCTCCCCGCTCGCCCCCGTCTCCAGCCGGAGTCAGTGTCTTCATGCCGACTAGGTGAGCCTTGGTCCCCCTCTTGGCTGGTTTAAATTCCTTACTTAGCTTAGTATTATCGTTATTGCTTCGTCAATCGGAGAGTGAGAGCTCGGCCCATAATTGCCATTGATGTGAGTAATCACCGCGGGTGAGTTGTGAGTGATCCCTTACATCCCACACCCATGGTGTGCTAACTGCCCGTGAGTTGGGCATCCCTGGCCCATTTGGGGTTCTCCCCAAGCTAGCCAACCATTGGAACATCAAGGTCTCACCTCGGACCCTCTCCATCATCGCCGAGTCACCTACGGGCACTAGTGTGCACCACGCGTGTGAGTTCACTTGAGTAAGTCCGCCGCTCACAGATACTTGCTTACAATTATAGGTCCAAGGGCATTCGATCTTGTGACTATCACCCCAAGGTGGTGTCACATCAAATTAGTATCAGAGCTATAGGGTGTGTCACATCACATTCTCAATCCAGTCTATCCGAGCTTTTTGATTCCAAAACACCTCCTCCCTGTAAAGAGCTTGATGGAGCCCAGCATTGGCAGCATTGAGATATTCTTTATTACTTTGGGAAGGATCAGAGTCATATACAGCCTGTTTGTGCTCAAGCTCAGCTTTTGCCAATTTGACACTTTGAAAGACATCTCCAAAGACTTCCTTATTCCATCTCCGAAGGGAAAGTCTAATAGCCTTAAGCTTGATTGTTAGCCTGACCAGTGAACTAGGATGATTAGACTAAGTTTTCTGCCAGACATCAGAAACAACCTGCTGAAAGGATTGATGGGAGCACCACATCTTCTGAAATACAAATCTAGCGGGCCCAAATGAATGTTGGTCCATAGTCAATAAGAGAGGAGCATGGTCCGATGGACCTCTTGGAAGGTGCTTGACCACTAGCTGAGATTGAGCAGACTGATAATGAATATTAAAAGAGCCCGGTCCAGTCTAGCTCGAATATTGGCCTGACCTGCTCTATTGTTTGACCAAGTCATGGCTGGGCCATTAAAACCCACGTCCATGAGGCCAGCTGAACACAGGAACCCATTAAAGTCTGCCATTGCAGCTAAGGAAGGGCAAGAACCACCAATCTTTTCCGAGGACCACAGAACACAGTTAAAGTCCCCTCCCACTAACCAAGGAACAACCACAGATGAAGCAAAGGAGGTAAGGTCATCAAACATACCTTGCCTAAGAAGAGGGTCACAGGCAGCATAAACAAAAGAATAGAATGAAGAAAACTCATTTCTAGACTTCAGACCAAGGGTGATAAATTGAGAGGAGGACTGAACTACCTCTATAGAATAGCTTTCTTTCCAGAGGACCCAAATTTTAGAGTCGCTCAGATTATTGCCTACAAATCTCTCCTTCTTAAGAAACCTACTAAGCTGGGCTGCTTTATTCAAAGACAACATTGGTTCACTTATTACTACCATATTGACATTATTGATTTGAACTAAGTGACGAAGACTTCTTCAAGAACCAATATTCCCCACACCTCTTATATTCCAAATCAGAATTGGGAACATCATTAGGATGGTCTGGCCTTAGCTTCCTCTGACCTGGCTCGAGATCTTGTTAGGACCCCCCAACTACTATTCTTCCCCTACCAACTTTACTATCTTACAGAGGGAATTTCATGATAGCATTGTCTTGCCCAGCCAGATCAGCTACTCTTTGGACAGCACACTGAAGAACTTCCAACAGAACACCTGAATTGCTCTGAACATCTACAACTTTTGAAATCATCTCTTTTTCTATTTCTTGACAAGCCTGACTTGGCTCAACATCTGGACCTATCACTGGCGCTTGCGACTTGAAAAATTGAACTTCATCAACTCTTGAAGAACCACTAGGAAGTGACTTAACCAAAAGTGGAACACTCGGAAGAGAAGCCATAACCAATTGACTGTCAGAGACCAGGGAGGAAGGCTGGCTTTGGCTTGAAGAGAGCTCCTGACTGTTAGCCAACTGAGTGCAATCCTCTGCAAATCCTTCAAGACTTAACTTTAGAGATTTAGGAGAAACCTATTTGGACACTTCTCCAGACACTGATGTTTGATCCATTGCACCACTAGCCAAATCACCCATGATACCATCCTGACAACTTAACTTATCCATTCCTTGTTCCATGACTTCAGTAACCTGTTGCAGAGCTGCAAACATATTATCCTGAGGGGAATTGTTACGAGCAACTTGAGGGCCAACTTGGCGGGGCCTGAATAATTGCCTAAGAAGTCTACCTTTTGGAGCTGAAACAGGGATTTTAGAGGGGCGAGCTGCCTTACCAAGCTTCTTCTTGCAGTCAGTCTCCAGATGACCAAGCTTGTGACAGAATGAACACAATGAAGGCACTCGGTGATAATTGACATTTTGCCAAAACCCTGTCCCATCCAAATCAATCCACAACCGCTCTCTTTGATTGGCTAACAGGTCTAATTCAACACAGGCCAAAGCTTCAGAGGTGTCGGACATAGCCAGGGTCCTTTCATGGATTCTAAGGACAGTACCGAAGTTACCAGCTATAGATCTCATGCAGTCCTCATGGTAGAGGTTCGCCAGAAGCAATGGAAACCCTGTCCAGAATGGAGCAGTGTGCGGGTCTGCATCAAAATCAAAATCGATCGTCCAATGAAAGAAACGAAATAGGAAACCCCTGATATAAAGATTCTTCTACAGTAGCAGCTTCATAAAATCTGCTTCACAATCAAATCTCAAGAGCAGGTGGCGCAGATTGAGCCTGCTAATGACAAAATCAGAGGATAAACCCAGACGCTGCAACAAGAAACTCTTGATATCAGGGAAAGCTGGCCGACCATATGAGCACTTGGCAACTATGGCAAATGACAGAGGAAGCATAACAATTATAGCCCAGAGTCAAGTCCAAAGAAAAGACAACAAGTGCCAAGTACAGTCGACAGAAAAGAAAAGACGTATCAAGAAGTCGGGGGAAGCCCGACGAGGGTACCAGCTGGCCACAACTAGACGCTGCGAGCACGCGCCCCAGGCACACACGGAAGCCGAATGAACGACCACCACCTGTAAAGTAGGGGTGAGCCTCGTGTCACTGGCTCAGTAGGGGTCACGCGGATCCTCACCGAGAAAAACACGCAGTAACATGCTAAAACAACAAGCAACAACAGGTAAATAACATGTAGTAGTAACGCAGAAAAGCTAAACTACAAAGCTGTAAAAGAAACAGAACAGGGAGCAGGAGTAGGGAACACGCTAAGGAAGAGGGGAAGGAAGAAGCCGTACCAGACAACGGCTACCGAACTAACCTCGGTGCCCCAAAACTACTCCAAGCAAGGGCAGGTGAGTGACTCGGAGCTGACAGAGTCAGGAGTTGTCGAACTACCGACGCAAGGAACCTGCAAAACAGATAAAAGAAACCTAGGAAAAGGCTAGACAGATGACAGACATGAACGACGGACAACACGACAAGGACGTCGTGTACACTGCCATATATACAACTAGAATGTCGTGCAAGCGGCAGACACTGACCCCGAGTACAGCCACAAAAAGGCTAACGCAGAAGGTCACGATGCACGAGGAACGCGAAGCGAACCGCGAAGGGTATCACAAAGAGTATCGCAAAGAGCCACGCGTCACGTGACTGGAGTGCCCCACACTAGAAGAACAGCCAACTACGTCCACTGACGTCTTATGCTGCGCCTACGAGCGTCTCGTCTACGATACCTACAGACGGACAGAGACTAAGACACTATCAGAACCAGAACAGTAACCAAGTCGCGAGTGACTAGACAGGGGGATGCCCGTCGGCATCAGTCCAAAGTCCCTGACCACGTGTGCACACGCTGGCTTTTACCTAAGCCAGGCCTCTAGCTAGTTTTCTCCCCCCGTAGGACGCAACGGTAACTGCGGGAGCCGACGGAAACTAGCTTAAAAATCATGAATCGGAAGTGTTCCGCTGTAAAAGCCGTCACACCGAAGCATGCCGTAAGGCTATGACTAGTGAAGGCTCACAAGACATGGACTCCAAAATAAGAGTGCCGAAGTACATACAGGCAAGAGTGCCCTGCAACACACACTTTGTAGCACCAAAGGCAGCACAGGAGACTGCCAACAGACTTAGGACAAGGCAACTAGACCTACAGCCACAACGGTCCCTGAGTCCTACGACTCTGAGTCGGGATCGTCGCACATAGCGGAACAAGCTGCCAATCGGTCTAATCCTAAGCCAAGGAAAATGACGTTCCGAGAAAATGACACACGGAGATTGGAGGGGACACTAAGAACCCTTAGTACACCTGGATGTGTAAACCGAGGTAGAACGATATCTCGAGACATCCAGAACCAATGTCTCAAATTGGACAAGGCCGCCGAGACACAACAAGACTTCCTGCCAACCACTAGTTAACCCCGGGTCAACCGGAACCAGACACGACGCCGACACACTAACACATCCACTGCCACAACAACACAAGCAAATAAAACCAATAGGAATACGAGCGGTGGATGACGACAACACTCTGGGCGAAGCAACTTGTCCGTCAACTGCTAGGGGAGACCCAACAGTCAATAGATAGCCGCTACGCAACCAGAGACACAGACAAAGGTAGCTTCCAGATTGAGTCGTTAGGGTACTGTCGTATTCTAGGAAAAGACCATGACCAGTCACCTAAACCGACCAATCTAGACAACCACTGACAGATAGACACCGCTCTAAACAAGGACCTAAGACAGACAGACACACTACACAAAACCAACTAACAGTCGCAACGACAAACAAGACTATAACGCACCAGCATAGGGGCATTATACCCACATAATGCACCACAGGAGGGGTGTTATGCCAACCAGACCAAAAACTACAACAGATGATATAACGCATCAGCGTAGGAGCGTCATATCAATATAACACACCAGAGAATGTGCGTTATGCCCAACAGACCAACGCAATATCAACATGAAATATAACGGACCACAACAGGCACGTCATACTAGGATAACGCACAAGGATAGGCGCGTTATACCCAACAGACACAGAAACACATCAACCACAAACCGAGGGTACATAATGGACTAGGACCCATCCGTTATAGCCACAAGACATGCAAGGTGAGGCACGTTATATCAATCGCCATACCCAGTCAAAACATCGGTCAATGGATCATAACGGCTCTACACCTGGGCGTTATCTTAAACATAACGCACGGGGAGGAATCCGTCATGCCAACCGACTGACATAGTCTTCGAGGTAGACATGGTCGTCGAGGGGTTTGACATGGCAGTCAGCCTCGAAAACCACCCGACCATAACGCACCTGGACAGGGGCGTTATGCTCCACATAATGGACTAGGTCTGGTCTGTTATGCTCCAAGGCCTCCAAAGACAAAAATGAACGAACGAAGCATAATGGTCTATCGGGGGACCGTTATGCACAGAATGGCCTCTGGTAGGATCGTTATGCCAATCCGACGATCAAAATGGTGAAATGGCCGAATAAGCCCATTCCACGCCCCATGCAGACCGTAGCGCAGGGGAAATACATCCAGACGGTGGCAAAACCTTCAAGGATTCCAAAAACACCACATGCACTTACCGAAACGTATTAAATCGCGAGATCCGGGCGATTTCGACGAATTGACCCAAATCGAGTCACCGGGGTTCCCGGACTCCTACCAGCCCCAAATGACGACCAATTGACACGAAACTGGTGGCTATTTTATATTTTTTATATTTTTAAAATCTCAAATTTATTCCTATTAATAAACCCTTTCACCCCCTCTCTCCCCATTTCTCTCATTCTCTCGCTCTCTCTTGTCTTGTTCTCTCTTTCTCTCCCTCTCTTCTCCGGTGGCCGACGGAGGATGGCGAGGGCAAGGCGGAGGCAACGCGGGCGGTGAGCGGCCGAGGATGGGGTGTGGAGCGAGGTGGTGGTGCAGTGTGGCTTGTTCACAAGTTCATGACGCCGATGTGGGTTCGTGAAGCATTTTCGCGTGGAATCGGCATCCTCGGCATGAGAAATCTTTGGTGGAGCTAGGGGGATGGATCCCTGGCCCATGTTCTTTATTCCACAGCAATTTTGTAGCCCCAGGTGAGCCGAGATTGGGTTTTCGTTCATGTCAGGGTAGTTTTGCCAAGTTTAGGGCGAGTGGCAGTTTTCATCAGATCGGGCGATGTTTTGCCATTTTCTTTTATGCATTTCGTGATTCGAGACATGGCAAATGGTCCCCATTATTTCCCCTCTGGATCGGGATCAAGTGGGCGTCGAAATCAAACCCTAGGGAGGGTTCAGACATGGTCCCGGTAGTTTTTGGTCGACCAACCGGTTGGGTCCAGTCGACCGTACGGCTCGCAACGAAAGGGTGAGCATAGGTGGGTTCGGTACCGAACCCAGAGGGCGGGTCGATTGACCCCCTGTTGGGAGGTCGACAGACCTTGCTAGTGAGTCGACGCACCCTGTGGGCGGTCGACTGATCAGCCTGGTTTGGTAGACCGACCAGGGCTGTGTTCAGCCCTGCTGCGGGCAGGTCGACCCAGCCTGTGGGTCAGGTCGACCCACCTATGTTGCTCAACCGACCAATGCAGGTTGGTCGACCGAAATGCAGCTATCTTACCCTTTTCGGCCTCCAGTCGATCTGGTTGTGACCCTTTGGTCGACCCTTGGCCCCGTGAATGTCTCGGACACCCTGTGTGGATCGTGACCTCATTTTTGGGTGTCTGGAGATATCGTGCTACCTCGATTAGTGTCCCTATGTGGTTTAGAGGGTCTGAGTGACCCCATATGTTTCAGGCTTTTCTGTTGTGCTAGATCAACTCGTCGTGTACCGGTATGAGTGCAGAGGGTTGTCCCCGCATGATGTTAGCTTCTTCAGAAAGTGATGTCTGTGTGGGTCATGCGTATGGCCTATGAACTGTGAGTTCTGTGACCCAACTTGGGGCTGGAGCTTTCTTGGTTTTTCTTGAAAAGGGAATGAACTTGATGGTTGTGTGAGCCACCTTAAGAATTATTTTAACCATTGTTCTTGACCCTAGGAGTAAGGCATATTGATGACATGATGCCGTGTTGTATAAAACAGTCTTGACCCGAGTCACGTGACTCAAGGACCTTTGAATTAGTAGGTCTAGTGGACTGTCCCGAGTCTGGTGGCACCGTGCCACCCATGTTCTGAGTTACTTGTAACGGGCTTGTGCGTAGCCTATCAGTACTCCGATAGTTTCTTCTGAGAGTCTTACCTCGAGTGACCATTCCCACTAGTCGTAGCTTTCCTGCACATGCGTGTGTAGACCCACTTAGGAGTGGTGGAGAGCTTGACCTAGTGAGATGATTTTTAGGCTGGATACTATAGGGCACCTCGTCTTTACTGCTTGAGTCTAGGCTGGGGAGAAAACCAGCTAGAGGACCCGACTTACAACACATAGTCTGTGTTTGTACGCGTGGTTGGGGGTGACAGACCTGCATTGACGAGCGCGACCCCAGATAGTCCTTATTTTACGGTTACTTCTGTACAATGTCTCAGTTTCCACCTGGGGCGAGTAGGGAGACACCTGAGGCTGCAGACTAAGTCGTCAGTGGACGCATCCAGCCTTGCTACTGGTGGGCAGTACTCTTGTCACACGAGATGAGTTTCTTCGTGGTTCTTCAAGTGACTTTCGAGTGTTTTCCCGACTTTCAAGTCGAGGGTTCCTGGTAGAGTTACTGAGGTTTCACCCATACACAGTGTAGGGTTCACGATGGCAAGGTCGTGACTGTACCCCCCGAACTGCGTGGTGTTGGGTTGGGCCTTAGTCTGTGAGGACGAGCCTTCACCAAAGAGTTGTCATGGTTTCCTCTTTCTAGTGGCATAGCCAGGGTTTTTTATTAGTTCGATGGTCCCCCGACTGGGAGATCGGGGTTTGCCTTTCGTGTCATTAGGAGTAGCTTATAGAGCCATGGTTCCATCAGCTACTATGTTTACTTGTCACGCCCCGAGCGCGGAAGGAACCCGGAGGACGCGACGAGTTTATATCATTCATGTCAATCAGAGCATTGAGAATTTCGACCACGACAGAGTGTGCAATAAATAGACATGGTGACAATTGACTAATTCCACAAATCCATAATATCGACAATATCCATCAACTGATACCAATATCGTCAAATAACATCAACTATAATTGACAACTTAATAGTGGAAGACTTATAAGGAAAAATATCCATCAACTTGAGGACAAAGTCTCTTACATCACGACTCAAATTAAATAAGGAAGACATGACAATAACTCAAAGGAAAAGACACGATAATGACTCAAGGGAAGACGCGACGCCGCAAGTCCTTTATAGTAATATGTTGATTTTCAGACATGATGCGACTTGCGCTGACACCTTGGAAGCTCTATACTCATCACTCTTGGTCATGCCCATTTGATTGCGAGTCAGAGTCTGAGTTACCTGAAAAATATTAGAAAATACTTGATGAGCGAATGCTCAGTAGGAATTATATCTCTAGACCCAGACTAGCTTTAAGTGATTAATACATTATGCAATATGGCATGTTCATGCAACTCTCCTATGAAAGGTAAGGGCAACTAAGCAACACCAACCCTGAGCAAGAGCCACTTCACCACTTGGTGGAGAGGGATGTCACACCCCCATCTCCTCCTCCCCCTTCACTTCGCACCAGAGCTCTATCTGCTTTGCTGACTTAAGCATTGGAGGATTTTCCCCAGGGAACTATCCCTGGGCACCTCTGATCCGTTTCCCTTCTAATAGTTATCACATTCGTGGTCATCATCCTCAACTCAGGAGTAGCGTGAGATCACCCCTCTTCATCTGGCGCTGTCTGTGGGAAATGAACAAGGAGCCAGCATGGTGCAAAGAAGCTCCAGTAGGAAGACCGTCAGCGACAAGGGAACGGCCGTGGTGACGGAGGAAGCCACACCTTCCCATCCCATGGAGAACCCCCCCTCTAACGCCAGCGACCAAGCCAACGAGCTGCCCCCATCCACGGTGGGGTGCTTACCCCCCAACGGGAGCGCAGATGCTCTTCAAGCCCTCAACGCCAAACTGGACAGCCTCATAGACCTAATGAGGACCCAGGCGGCTAGGGAAGAGAAGTCATGACTCCCATGGGAGCCCCCCCCCCCATGGAGATGCCTCCCTGCAAATCGTCGGGGGCCATTTCACACTTCGGGGGCGGCGGCTCATTCGCAACCGGTCAAGAGGGCCATCGCACGCCCCTCCCCCAGAGCAAGAAGCCTCCTCCACCCTGAGGAGGGAGAAGTCTGGAGCGCATCGACCGTTCCCAGAGACCGATGCCCCCGAGGGGCACCGGGGCAGCCTACAAGAACGCCCCCACAACTCCTCGGCCCAACAACAACCGGAGCTGTCCCTCCAGTTTTGAGACTTCGAGAAGCATTTCGCAGAGCAAGAGTGCGCCCTCCGCACTCTACAGAAGACCTCTACAATGGAGGATGAGGAGCAATCCCCGTTCTCTGACCATGTCTTAAAGGCCGAGATCTCCCCCAGGATCTCACTTCCAACCTTCAAGTCATACGACGGCCAGGGAGATCCAACCGACCACTATGACAGCTTCGACGCCCTAATGACCCTGCATGGGGCATCCGAAGCCATCAAGTGCCGAGCGTTCGCGACCACCCTGGTCCAGGGGGCTCAGGCTTGGTTCCGAGCCCTCACCCCCGGCAGCATCCGTGACTTCTGATAGTTCGAGCGAGTGTTCAAGGAAAGCTTCACCGGCAACGGTCCTCCCCGGTCAGTAGTCGGACTCTTGGCCCTTAAACAAGAACAGGGAGAGAAACTCCGGGCCTACATTAACCGATTTAAATCAGAAGCCCAGCGTATCCCCTGCCTAGATGTTACCTCGGCCATCACCATGCTGACCGGAGGCACCCGCGATGAGAACTTCCAGCGCGAGCTGGTCCTTCATCCCCCTACCTCCATCGCCGAGTTAGTGACCCTAGCACTGCATCACGTAGAGTGCGAAGAAGTCCTCAGCGCTTGTCGCAGCACCACGGGCTCAAGTCGGGAGGGTGACAAGAGGCAACCGTCCGAGCAAGGCTCTGACTCTGGCCAAGGAAAGAGGCGAAACAGGGATGGAGACCACAAGGAGCCCTCTCGGAGATATGAGCGGTACACTCGCCTGACCGTCCCCGTCTATGAGATTTATGAAGATATCAAGGGTTCTGGCCTCCTTCGCCAACCTGAGCCTATGAAGGCAAAGCACCGCAACTGCCACAAGCATTGCCTATTTCACAGTGACCACGGGCACCACACCGGTGATTGTCATCAGCTCCAGGATGAGATCGAGCGTCTCGTCCGCCAGGGGCATTTATGCCGGTATGTGTCTAAGCAAAAGAAGGATGCCACTACCCTCGAGGAAATCGACAATCTCCCCCACGGAGTCCATATTAACGTCATTACTGGTGGCGCGGCATCAGGCGGAGTCAGTAGTCGAGGAAGAAAGCATCACGTCAAGCAGGTGAGCCGGGCCTCTGAGCCCCCCAAAACCCCCCAGGCGAGCGAACAGCAGGCCCTGGCATTTTTTGACCAAGACCTGGAGGGGTTGACTACCCGATATGATGATGCTCTCGTTGTATTAGCTACGATAAACTATTGTAACGTATATAGGATCTTAGTTGACAATGGTAGCGCCCTTGATGTACTTTCATATGATTGTTTTCTCAAGATGGGTGAAAATCCATCTAGACTCTGCCTGATCCGAACCCCCCTTTATGGGTTCAACGGCCAGACAACCTATCTCGAGGGAGCCCTGAGGCTGCCAGTCACCATCTGCACCCCGCCCAAAATCATTATGGTTATGGTGGACTTCATCGTGATTAGGGAAAGATGGCTTATAACGCCATCTTCGACCGAGGCATCCTCAGCCGAATGAAGGATGTGCCCTTTACCTATCTCCAAAAAATGAAGTTCCCCACCAAAAATGGCGTGGGGGAAGTCCAAGGTAACTAGGCAATAGCTAGAAGGTGCTACATAATCTAGGTTGAAGCCATAAGACAGGAAGGAAAAAATAAAGGGATCAGGGGAACCGAGGAATGACCGATAACATCCGAGCCTGGCGGCCAGTTACTAACGATCTTCCTCAAGGGTGACCCGACCCTAGGAGTCAAGATTGGAGTCGACCAGCCATCTGATGTTCAAGAACAATATAAAAATTTCCTTGCCAAGTATATCCAAGTCTTCGTGTGGTCTGATGAACAACTTCCCGAGATCCCTGGGGTGATAGTGATGCACAAGCTTAATCTCGACCCAACGGTGAAGCCTGTCCAGCAACGTAGGAGAAAACACGCCCGAGAGAAGCAGACGATCATCAAAGAGCAAATCATCAAGGGGAAAGAGACTGGCCTTTTTAGCAGCGGCATCAAGAGAAAATACTAAAAGAGCAAGCTAACCAAGCAAGGAAAGTGGTCGCATACCTCCACGCTCGAGGCGTGGGGAAGAATCCCGGCCAAGTCACATGATCCCCGGTACAAGCTAAGTACATACAACCTAGGCAATGCCCACTCCTCGCAGGGAGGTAAAATGTTACACATCGAAATCGAAGGATCATGCGAAGTGGGGTGACGGGCACCGGGTCGGTGAAGCTCGTTGTCCACGTACGGCTGCGAATGGAGTGGACTGCGCTGCGCCCACGAACCAGCCTGAGTCCAGCAGCGAGGAAGGCGAGTCCCAGGCATTTAGGAGGGAACACAGTCCCTGGAGGCAGGCAGCAAGGGACGAAGACCACTCGAGAAGACGCTGGACGCCATCGGCGTGGGAGGGAAGCTCCGACGCAGCCTCAAACGGGCGGGCAGACTGCTGGCCAATCTACACGGTGCTAGGAAGCAGCAGGAAGACGAGCCCGGTATGTCAACTTCTGCTCATCCAATGGTCACAAAATTGGGGGTGGACGCTGTTGGGAATGTCCCTAGAAAGCATACAAATATTTTGTTATCATCAAAACTATTACCAAAGACAAAGAGGGGAGTGCTACGAACCCAACAGCCCCTTCGAAGGCAGTCTTCTGGGTGTTGGACCCTCCACTGGCCGCAGAAGCTGTAGCCAAACTCACCAGGGGAACGCCTGTAGGGACCAGATGATGAAGCCTCCCCAGAGCAAATGCAACCTCGACCTGGGGTGCAACAACGGTCACCTGACCAGCCCCTGGCTCGACGTGATCCACGGGATGGGGAGCACACTGCGGCAACCTAACAATCTCGTAGCTCCACGCCGGGACCTCAGGTGCCCCTAAAAAATAGAGCAAAGCTGGTTAAGCACATATCGCCACGGGTACAACCCAACAGGGAGCCAAGACTAATACCCTGCGACAACAGAGGACTCAACCCCAACTCCCAGAGTAATGTCAGAGTCAGCACGAAGTCCACATCGACGAGGGGGTACCGGAGGATAGCGTCCACCTTCTTGAGCTCCTCGGCATTGATCGGAGGCTTCCTATCACCCCAGATAGGAGGGGTCCCTCTAAACCTCCAACCGCCAGAGTGATCGTAATCCCTCGACTCTACAATGTAAACGTAACGCTGCGACCAACCCTTAAGGTTGGCCACAGTAGCAGAGACTCAAATGAAGTTTCGGCCAGTCCGGGCCTTGAAATAGACATAGGCAGTATCAGTCGGGCAGCGCTGGGTATACTGCCAAAAAAGATGCACGCTAAGCTCCACTGATGCTCTCCGGCATGCATAGACAAATCCACCGAGAATGTAATAAGTGTTTGGGGACAATTCTCTAGGACGACGCCCGTAATGGTGGAGGATGAACGCTATGAAAGGATGTGCAGGCATGCTAAAATCAGCCTGGAAAGATGCTACTGGGATCATAAACCCGCCTGGGGGGAGACTCAACACGTCATCAATGATAGTCGGGAAGATGATGTCCAGATTGGGTGGAATCTGGAAGGCTTCTCGCAGCCCTCGGACCACCCTATACGCCACTAGCGGTGGGGAAGGGGGATGACTAGCGCGGGCACCGGAAGTGCTTGCAGTGCCACCATGACCAGGGACCACCTCTTCGACAGAAGAGGAAGGACTGATACGAAGGGTTCTCCTACGGGGAGGCATGGCTACAGAAGACTGAGGGTGTAAGGAAAGAGAAGGTCCTCACCAGGCGAAGGAGGAAGACACCTACGGTGAAGCTCAGCAGCCAGTGAGACAAGGGCCAGGTTTTTGAGACAAGCCCCACTACAATCCTTATAACCACCCACGACAGACCGATGTTTCCAAGATGTCCGACGGGCCAAAAGGCACCTGTCGTTGTGGCGGTATGATTACCAACGACAGGCGACCATTCGAAGCCTGTGCTCCTAGACAAAGCAGGACATATGTCATGATTACTGATGTGGCGTCTGCCCCATCAGAGGAGCCTTGCACGTCGAGCAGGTCATCGGACCCCCCGTCACCCTTAGTACAAGGAGGTCTACTCCAGAAAGTCTACTCCCGATCGACTCTCAGCCCTCTGCAGAGTGCTCGGCGACTGAGAGTAGGGGGGAAGTGAGGAGGGTAAATCCGATTGCACCCAATTACAACCCAATAACAGAAGGCCCATGCCAGAATGCTCTTAGTGGCTTGCCCAGGAGGTCCCCAATGCATGTGGCCCACCAAAGTGCGGCCCAGCCCAAGGTAACATCAGATTCTACAGCAGATAACCACTACGGCCCAAGCGTCATTATCGCTGGAGGACTCTCCGACGACTGACCGTTGCCCCCATGACGTCGGTCGTGACCCCATAACGGGTGAGCACGTCCCATGAGCGCTGTAAGACTCACCTCGGGCCAGCTAACATTGGGGTGATCGCCCTCCAATGAGAAACTCTCGCCATTATAGCGGGAAAGCATTTCTCCACTTCTTACGCCATTCCCTATCAAGGGATGAGGCTCCTGCCTCCAGGAGAACCCCCTATAAAAGGGAGATCGACAGAGAAGACAGACACAGTGGTTCATTCTGCCAGACTACTACGCAAGAGGATAGAGCTTCTAGCCCTGCTACACAGAGAGAATAAGAGGGCGATAGCCCACACTCAGAGAAAGATTACTTCTGACGACTTTACCGTCCAGCGAGCACTAACTGAGTGAGCGCTGGGACCGGCGAGTACTCGTCTGGAGGATCTCTATGGCTTTAAGCCTTCTGCAATGATCTCTCTCTCTCTCTCTCTCTCTCTCTCTCTCTCTCTCTCTCTCTCTCTCATTAGAGTTTGAAACCCACGTAGGTGCATTGCCCCTTGTTATTCCCCTTCCCTCCTTCTCACTTTGTGAGATTCGAGTGACGCCCGGTGAGAGACCGTCCGGCGTGAGGCCGAGCTGCGCGAGGTAGCATCCTATCCGTCCCGTTCGTGTCTCCGGAGTTGCCGTCGATCCGTCTTCCACGTCGCCGCCGCGTCAAAAACAATGATGATAACAAAAAGGAAAAAACATAATAATCCAACGACGTCCTGTCCAGAATACCTCCCCACCGACTCCTAGTGTTGGGAACATTAATGATGCCTACATGGGGCACGCTCCGCCCCGAGAATCGTCCCCGTCATGGGCATTGTCCGACCCTGCATCGGGTCAATAATTCACTGATTCTTGACCGTTTTAACCAGAATTTAACTGAAATTGCGGCAACTTTCGGATATTAAATTTGCCGTATCTCGGCATGCACTTGTCCCGGTGTTTCACATATACTTGGGATATTCCTCGATCCGAACTCTCGGCCGAACATGAAATGGTCAATATGTGACCGATGTGATTTTGAATACTGTCTTGCACCCGTATATAGGGGATCTTGATAATTTCAACACAGCCTTCACTCGTTAGTGAAAATTCATCTCTAGGCCATTTGACCCCTTGTCTTGGCGATTAATCAGAGTTTTTCCCTCTTCGAGGGGATGTATTTAATTCCATGACATTTATGGCACAACGGGTCTTAGTCCCGACCCAATACCCACACTCGTCTTGTTAGTCAGACGGAACGCACCCCGAGCTTCAGACCACTCTAGTCTCGAAGTCCGAGCACATTGTCACCTAGGTGACTGGCACGCCACCGCAGTTGATAAGATGATGAACACGATAGATCGATGAGCGATACCCCGATATAATAATAATAATATAAAAAGACTTCCGATTGCGTCCAACAAGTTTGGCACACCCGGTGGGATTGAGACTTCCTCTCATCTCTTCGCTAAGATCAGGGGCCCAACGGCCTTTTCCCAAATTCTAACTTCCGCATTTTTACATTTGCAAGAGGGATTTTCTAAACGAACCAATGGCTGTTACTTTCAGCCCATTGGTCATGGCGAGCCATGTGGAGCATGGCTACTTGGTGGTTACGATTCAATTAGGTGATTTTCCCCCAGTGGTTGGGTTCCCTAACTTCATGGGGGTTATGTTCGTGGACCTCCTAGACGTCAAGGAAGTCCGAGCCCATCGCCACTATGGAGGTGACACCCGAAGCCGTAAAGGCGGTGATCCACTACATCCACCATATTGAAGTGAAGAAGAAGTGCACCCCAGCTGCCAAGAGGGTGGCAAAGAAGACTGTAGGCACCATACAAGGTTGGCTCTCACTCTCAGGCAAATCCGTCATGATCGGAGGAGTCCAAGTGTACCTGAATTGCCGCATGCCACGATCCCGCCCGACAGGGTGATACCAACTGTGTCGGTGCAAAACCAATTAGAAGCACTGGTCTGGGATCAAGAGGACCGCTCTAGGTTCAAGAAGAAGGAAGGGCCGTCCCCCAAAGTCGACCAGATTCAAACAAGTATGGGTGCCCAAGAGGCGGGCCCTAGTCCCAACCCAACTGGAGCCCATCAGGACTGACCGGCTCGAGAAAAAGAAGAAGGAATACGAAGAAGAGAAGATTGAGGTGCCAGCTCAAGCATCTCAAAAATCCTCCTTCCGTGCTCATGGCCGACAGGCGAATATCTATTCAAATGAAGGAAGATACAATAGGATGTACGAGCGGAGGCGCCTCGCCCATAAACCGCCAGTGTAAGCATCACCACCAACTGTCTGCCCTACCCAGGGACAAAATGATATTACTCAGGCAGTGTGGAGATATCTCCGTGGCCTTGGAAACACCCTGCTGGGAACTCAACGGCTCTTAGAAGTCGTGAATGGTGCCGAGAGAAATCGGGAGTGACAAGTCAACCCGGAAGACATCGAAGATGCGGAGTGGGGATGCTACGGGCTGCCCCTCTGTGAATAAGCCATGTCGATAATCTCAGTGTTTGACAGGTTAACTTTCCCCAGACAGTCAGCTAGGAAGGTGACCCGAAGAAACAAGAAGCTGCGGGTCTGCACCTGCAATATGGCCAGAGTAGCCAGCCAATATTGGGCCCTCCCCAAAAACCAAGAAGAAGTGACCAGGCTTGCTGACAGGCTGGGTCCTGTCACCAGAAGGGGGAGAGCCGCAACCAAGGTAATACATGCCCTCACTGGCGAGACATGCTCAGAAGTGGTCACCATGGTGGCAAATGTAATTACCGCCAAAGATGAAGGAGAAAGGGTGGCACCTTCTCTAGAAACTCCACTAGAAGGGGGAGGCCAAGTCCCTGGCTCATCCATCTCTGACCCAGCAATGATGACGCTCCTTTAAGCCTACCAGTAAGAGATCAAAGCTCTAAAGCAGAAAGTGGGCGAACTGACCAAGCATGCTTCTGCCTCAAAGTAGGTCGAACCTCCTCCAAAAACATCTCGACAAGGCACCGAAGAATTTAAGGGTTCACCCAAGATGATGGCTTCTCAGCCAATCCCCAATTATACCGGGGGCACGGCCCCAATAACCTCTCCGGCTCCTCAATACCAAGGAACTGCCACTATACCCCAGGCGACGGTGCTAGCAATGCCACAGATGCATTCGGTTCATTTCTACCCGGAAGCGGTGGACCCGGCAATGGCAAACAAGCTCATGATCGAGCAGATAGTTGAGATGAAGCGGGTCGATTAGGGCAGTGAAGAATATGCCTCATTTGATATGTACAAGGTGCCTTACCCTATCCATCATGCGGCAAAGAGATTGCCTCTCGTCCATCCTCGAAATTCAGGACAAGCACTAAGCGACAAGGGGAGAACGCTTGGACCAACTGACAACACTGTCAGAGTCCCAACCAGACCTCGAAACTCGAAAAAAAATCACGATCCTGAGAGACGCGGCCAGACAATGATCACGAACAACGCCTCGCTCACAATCTAAGACACATCGACCATCAGAGCAGGCACATGCAAGAAGTACAAGTCTGGCGTCGCCTCAGCCAACATGAAAACCAGTCACGACATCACTGCCACGATCTCGCTTACCGAGAACACGCAACCCTCATCATGGGAACCAACACCGGTCAATGCCTACGCTCGGCGGACCAACCAAACGCCAGCTTCACAACCCGCTGACCGCTCTCACACCCTACACCAAGGGCAACCAACTCTGAGCTTCCACCAGCTCACACCTAGCAAGCCGATCACTTACAACAGCACCAGACCAACTCTTGCCAGAAGACAACCTCTCACAAACCCCAGATCCAATACGGGAAAAGCACATCTCATAATCAGCCCCCCAAGGCCTCGCTGGCATCTGGCTCGCGCCATTCTCGAGTCCCAACAACCAGTATCTTCTATCTATGAAAGACCACCCACTGGTCACCAAATACACGTCAACGGGAAACCTTCACCGGCCCAACAGACATGCTCCAAATCACGACAGGCCATCCGTTGACTCTCCCACAGATCAATACCACATCTCAAGCCAAATCTTGCTCGGACACCGCAACCGATCTCGAACTTCACGCCATCTCCACCCTCTTAGGGGAGCACGACGAACTCAAATGATAGGATTCCACAATCCTCAATCCTCTCATCACTCGACTCAGACTTACGGGGAATCCTCCCTTATTGACCATAGTCGAGAGATCACCACATCCAACGTTAACGTCTCACCAGAGACCTCCGCACACCGGCACCGTCCTTCGTCCTGTCTCATCAAATCCTTCGCCTCTAAACGATCCAAAAGGATGCCTGCCAATCCTGATTCCGCTCTTACCATAGAGCCTCGGGACACAACCCCTTACAATCCAAGGCACTGTTTCTAACGCAGAGATAGGGTACTCATGCGGCAACCTCGCCAGCACGTTTCCCCGACTCTCAATCCTGCCAGTGCCACAAACCACAATGCCTCAAGCAACGACACGGCAACAAAACATCTCACGCAACCGAGACAATCTCACACTGAGGAACCAATCCTCTGACACTCTACACATCCTCGAAAATTTGCTCGTAGCATCCAATGCTACGATCCACCGCTGCGCACTCAGATCCACGTGCACAGCCATCACAACGACAACTCGGGATCCTCCATCCCGACAATCCTCTGCAACTCCGCAGGCTCCAATCCTCAACACATCGAAAACACAACACCAGCTGTAAATTCTCACAAACACCGCCCAACTGGCACTCATCCTTCCGGAGCAGCGCCAACACACCCTTACACACCAGGGAATGGGCAACGCTGCTCACTGGCAACCACCTTGCCAACATAGGATTCGTCTCACACAGACTTCATGGCACACGAGAAAGGCCAACCAATCCAGACACACGATGCAAGATGACGAACCTTAATCCAACCCGATCTCCTCCAACCAAGGGAAAAACTTAGTACTCCTCCGACCAACGGAAGGTCCCTGTGCTCGACCCGACCTCGATCCTTGCACACGCTGGGAATAGCACCTTCCAGCACCGAAAAAATCATTACTCCCGTCAGGTCAGCACCTCCGACACACTCACCAAGTGTCTTGTCGGACCACGATCACAGCACCTCTCGACGCACCATCACAGCGACTCCTCGAACCACAACACACCATGCCTCGAGTCACAACACGAGCCATAACCGGCGCCTGCCAACGCTCATCCTCGAGCTACGAGCTCGCCACTGAGCCTTCGCATCTCAAACCAAATCCAGGGCAACCACAGCCCAATCCAAGAAGATCCTCCGCTCATCTGAGCACATCTTGACTAGAGAGCCCGCTCTGCCACCTCGAACAACGATCTCAATGCCTCAGGGGTTGGATAAATCCTCAGCTGGAGTGACCAACACCAATAACAACTCCCTCAGAGCATACTCATGGCCACCTAACCACGAGCAATCCTCACCAGCCACCTGACCTCGCTACAGATTCCTCAAACACAGCACCGTAGTGACACACCTGCCTGTAACCTCTGCCCAACACAGCTCAACCGGGGCCACCATCGATGAGGGAGAAGTTCTCAACCTCAATCCTTAGACCCTACGTCGGCACTCTGACGACGACAGCAACCACCTTCACAACGCCAACGCCGCGCACTCACGCTCTCACACGAGAAACCAAGCAAAAAATAAATACAAAAATCCTATGTCAGCTGCCGACTGTACTGGACCTTACGGACTCTGATCACTGCAATATCTCGAACTCCCATGTACTTCCACAACCAAAGCTCTGATACCAGCTGTGGCGACCCGGGATCTGAGTACCGGAAAGGAACCGGCGTGACTCGAATCTCGGTCCGCCTCCCACGAGCCCGAAGACTCAGAAGGGATAAAAGGGTAGGTGTGGTGTACATAGAAATATGAAATAAAGCAGGACAACAGATATAATGACAGAAATAAATAACTAACTACAACAGAGTCCAGTCCAACAGAAAGTATAGTTCAAAGTAGTAAAACGTACCACACGCCAAGTGAACACTCGGCCCGGCAAGCTGGCAACTAGCAACCTCCACGTCGCTCCCTCGAACCTCGAGGAAGAATCGTCACACCTGAAAACCAGGGGTGAGCCTCCTATCACTGGCTCAGTAGGGATCCCGCGGAACCCCAACCGAGAAAACCACCGCAACGGGCGCGTGTCCTTCCAGCAGCTCATGGCCGACACCAACCCGGCCGAGCCCACGCACTGGCTGAAGGCCCGCTGTGACCGCGGTTCCACGACGATGCTCGACACTCGCCACGAGGACAACCCGATCCTCTTCCGTGAGGACGGCACGCTGACCGAGGTGGGCGAGGCGTACCTGGCGAAGCTGGAGAACCTCACCGGGGTCCGGTACGACCGGCTGCGGCACGGCCGCTGGGTCGCAGCCGAGGGCCTCGTCTACGAGGGCTACTCCCCCGCCGTGCACCACCGGGTGATCGCCGACCCGCCCCACGAGTGGACCCGGTACCTCTCCATCGACTTCGGCTACACCAACCCGTTCGTGTGCCAGTGGTGGGCCGAGGACGGCGACGGCCGGCTGTACCTGTACCGCGAGCTGTACGCCACGCAGGGCCTCGTTGAGGACCACGCCCGCACCATCGCCGAGCACTCGCGCCGCGACCCGACCCCGCACGCGGTCATCTGCGACCACGACGCCGAGGACCGGGCCACGCTGGAGCGCCACCTCGGGCTCGCCACCACGCCCGCGCACAAGACGGTCAGCGACGGGATCCAGGCCGTACAGGCTCGGCTGAAGGTGGCTGCCGACGGCAAGCCCCGGCTGTACCTGAACCCGGCCGCGCTGATCGCCCGCGATCCCGAGCTGGAGGCGGCGAAGCTGCCGTGCGGCACGGTGGAGGAGCTGCCCGGCTACATCTGGGACCGGCCGCGTGAGGGCACCGCAGCCGCCGAGCGCGGGCCGAAGGAAGTTCCGGTGAAGCGCAACGACCACGGCCTGGACGCGCTGCGCTACATGGTGGCCCATCTGGACCTGCGCGGCCGACCCCGAGTGAGGTTCCTCTGATGCGTGCACAGCTCGTCAAGCTCGGGGCCCGCGTGCGCGCCACCGTGCTCTTCCTGACCGCCGGCCTCGGCTGCCTCGTCGCCGCGGGCTGGTCGTGGCTCGGTGCCCCGGCCGGGCTGGCCGCGCTGGGCTGTGCGTTCGGCGTGCTGGCGTGGCTGACCGACGACGAGGACACCGAGGCATGAAGTCGATCCGCGCCCTGGTGCGCCCCCGCGCCGACAGCCCCGTGCCCCTGGCCTCGCGCACCTACACGGTGCCCGGGTTCTCCTGGGCCGGGCGTGGTGCGCGTTCGCGTGAGCAGCACCTGAAGGCCACCGCCAGCTCGGGCACGCTGTACGCCATCCTGGACGCGCTGGCCACCGCCGTGTCCTCGGTGGAGTGGAAGCTCTACCGGCTCGGGCCCGACGGGCAGTCGCTGCCCGACGACGAACGTACCGAGGTCACCCGGCACGCCGCGCTGGACCTGATCCGCCGGCCCAACCCGTTCATGACGGGCAACAACCTGCGCGAGCGCGGGCAGCAGCACATCGACCTGACCGGCGAGGCGTGGGCGGTCATCCTGCGCAAGGGCGGGCTTCCGCTGGAGCTGTGGCCGGTAATGCCGCACCGCATCGAACCGGTGCCGCACCCGGTGAAGTTCCTGTCCGGCTACATCTACACCGATCCAGACGGGCAGCGCATCCCGCTCGACGTCGCCGACGTGCTGTCGATCCAGCGCCCCAACCCGCACGACTTCTATCGCGGCCTCGGCCCGCTCGACGCCATCGGCACCGACGTGGAAGCCGCGGAGTACGCGGCGGCGTGGAATCGGAACTACTTCCTCAACTCGGCCGAGCCGGGCGGCGTGATCGAGATCGGGCAGGGCCTGTCCGACACGCAGTTCGAGGACCTGAAGCGGCACTGGGACGAGTCGCACCGCGGCGTCGACCGGGCCCACCGGGTCGCCATCCTGGAGTACGGCAAGTGGGTGGACACCGCCCGCTCCCAGCGGGATATGCAGTTCGCCGAGCTGCGCCAGGTGTCCCGGGACGTGCTCATGGAAGCCTTCCGCATGTCCAAGGTGGGGCTGGGTATCACCGACGACGTGAACCGGGCCAGCGCGCTCGCGGCCGAATCGCAGTTCGCGAAGCTGCTCACCGTGCCCCGGCTGGAGCGCTGGCGCACCCTCTACAACGACGTGCTCCTGCCGCAGTACTACCGCGGCGGCCGGCCGAATGTCGAGTTCGACTACGTCTCCCCGGTCGGCGAGGACGACGAGGCCGCGAACGCCGCCCGCGACTCCAAGGTGAACGCGGCCACCAAGCTGCTCGCGGTGCCCGGGGTGCAGTTCGACGTGACCGAGGTACTGGAGGCGTTCGACCTCCCCCCGCTGACCTGGGAGAAGGTGGAGGTTCCGACCCCGCTCGCGCCCGGCCAGGAGCCTGACGCACCTGACGCTCAGGCGAACGATGATCCGGCTGATGCGCCTGCGCCGCCTGCGCAGCCGGGGAACATCGTCCGCGCCGCCGACGAGGGCGCGCCCGAGCGGGACCTGTCCGGACACCAGGCCGCCTGGACGGCCGCGCTCGACGCCCTGCTGGCCCAGTTCGAGACGGTGCTGGCGGGCTGGCGCGGCGAGCTGCGCCAGCAGATCATCGACGCCGACAGCGTGGAGGACCTGGCCGCGCTGGCCATCAGCGACACGGCGCTGGCCGTGCAGTTCCTGGCCGAGCGGATGGCCGCCCTGGCCGCCAGCTCCGCGCAGGACGTCGCGGACGAGGCCGCCGCCCAGGGCGTGCAGGTCGCCCCCGCCGAGCCGGAGAGCGCGGCGCTGGAGGCGATGGCCGTCGCTGCGGTCGCGCTGCTCGCCGGGGCCTACGCGCTGTCCGCCTCGCGCGAGGCGGTGCGACTGTACGGCGAGAACCTCTCGGGCACGGCGCTGGCCGGCAAGGTGCTGGAGTTCCAGTTGACTTTGTAGCCTTCGAGCGTCAGTGGAGGAAGGCACAGGAGGCAACTGGCTCCTCCTCTACCAGGGTTGCTGAACAAAAACCCCCTTCACTAAGGGCAAGAATGAAAAGACCATACTCATTCCCACAAGACAAGACCCAACGGCTGTTCGAGTGGGCCCTTGAGTACAACAAGGTCGTCCTCCCGGAGCTCAAGAGACCAAATGACATCGAAAGAAAAGATGACCCTCGATTTTGCCCCTACCATCGGAAGAGGGGACATCTCATCGAGGACTGCTATATATTCAAAGACATCATGGAAGACTTAGTCCAAAGTGGTAAATTACAACTTGGAGAATATAGGGTGGACCCACCTTGCCCTCACCAATTGCCCATCTTTAAGATGTCAGCCAGCACGGCCTCTCAATGTCAGCTAGAACAACACACCCCCTGAGGTGCAATTAGAGTTCCCTCCACTGTGGCAAGCGGCCGAACAAATGCAACTGGTGCACCATCCCCGGGGCAACTGCTGAAGACCAAAACAGAAATAAACCCAAGAATAAAAGAAAAGATGCTGCTTTATCGCTCGATGTGCTGCCAGCTTTATTCAAGCCATCAGTTCAAGAATGGAGTCAACCCATGTATGGGTCAACTGGAAAATGATAAAGATGCAGGGAAGAGTCTCTTCCCAAATGAAAAGATCGGCACGATGCAGTCGCTGCTTTGCGCTCTCCAGCACACAATAAAGGGAGGCTCAACACTCTCCGAGCAAGGGGGGGCAAGAATGAAAAGATGCTCAGCTACAATCCAGCTCTGAGGTGTCACTGGCCACAACAAGACTCTATTCCCCGCTTGGGGGCTGCCAACAAAAGAGAAGAAGGTGGAGTCCAATGGCAGGATTTCCCTGCTACTATCTGCCTACACAATCACTCGTGAAGCAAACAAGCTACCCAATGAAAAGACATGCTTTGAACAACTCGTCTTCAGCTATCTACCCCAACCTGGGGGCATTAAAGAGGGAATGAACTCTCTGACTACCCACCCTAGCTTGAGGGCATCTGAAGCTAGAAGAAGAGAGAATGGAATTATTCAGGGGACACCAATGTCCCGCCGTGAACTAGACAACCCGCTGCAGATGCTAACTGTTTGACAAGCTCGACTGCTAAAGATTTGGAGCTCCTCTCTCAAAGAACCCATTTGTTGCATTTCATTCAATGATAGAACGGGATTCCTCCTTCTCTGGGAAGTTACTCCATACAATTTAGCACTATGGAATTGGGGTAAGCCCTGCAGTCGCTTCTTCAATTGAAATCACTATAGGCAATGCAAGGCACACAACTATAGGAGCTTAAAGCCACCGGTGCCATATGTGGAGTAGAAAAAATCCCGCAATCACAACTGCTGAGACAGGCATGTCAAGAGACCATCACACGACGCAAGCCCTGGAAGCCTATCTTTGCAAGAGCTACAACATTCCAGATACCCTTGCAGAAGACAACAGTATAAAAGATAGCCGGTGACTCGGTGCACGGCTACTGCCACCTACCATCTGTCCCTTGGGGTGATGCCAACTCAGAGCAGCCATGCAACAACCTCCCCGCTATCAAAGGATCCATATTGATCTGGGATAAACACCTGAGCTGACACACGCCACAGGCTACAAAGCTCGTATCAACTGCCCACTCCTGTCCTCATGCCGGATCCGCCAGCCAGGCCACCCGATAAACATTCATCAGATTTGCCAACTCCTTATCCTGCAAAATACTTCCCATCAGTCACACCAGGATTGATCCTCTACCCCCGGTGTGGAACCCACATTCATAACCAATACATCTTCGCCATCCTTCGGCATTTCACCGCAACAGCTACACAAACACGCTAAGACATACCAAGCTTGCCCCACTGGGCCCATAAAACCTATCCCTTGACCTGTGGCATTCCCCCCTTGCCGAGCTCTAGATGTTGCCCATCAGTTTCATTGTACTGGGCCCATAAAAACCTTTCCCTTGGCCCGTGGCACTCCGCCCTTGCTGAGCTCTCGCACGTCTTCCTAGCCCTATGGGACCGGGTTCATAAAACTCATAAAACTTTTTTTCCCTTGGCCCGTGGCACTCTGCCCTCGCCGAGCTCTCAAACATCACCTTAGTCCCGCCGACTGGGCCCATAAAACTCTTCCCCTTTAGCCTGAGGCACTTCGCCCTTGTCGAGCTCTTAGACTTTGCCCATCAAGTCCCACTGGGCTGAGTCCATAAGTTTTTTTTTCTCCATGCAAGGCACTCTGTCTACGTCGCGCTCTTAAGTATTACCGCCAAGCTAGACCCATAAACCTTTTCCCTCTGGCTCAAGGCACCCGCCTTGGTCGAGCTCTCACATGTTAATCCATAGCCCCACCGGCACTAGAACAAAATAGTCAAATCCATCAATAGTCCTGCTGGACAACACAGCCCGCACTATGGACTGGTCTATACCAGGAGTACCTTTGGAGGGCACCATTCTTGGCCCTTGTTAGTCGGCTAGGTTTTACACTTGGCCAAGACCCCACGTCTTCACTAAGTTGCTTGATTTCGATGTCTTGTTGAGTCAATGCCCATATATATATCCTGCCCTTGTTTCAGACCTCTCGTCCGAGCAAGGTTTGTTGATTCCGACATCTCGTCGGGTCAACATCTATATTCTGCCCTTGAGCCAGACACGCAGTCCAAGCAATGTTTGTTGATTCTGACATTTTGTTGGGTCGACATCTACATTCTGCCCTTGTCCCGGACCTACTGTCTGAGCAAGGTTTGTCAGCTCTGACATATTATTAGATTGGCATCTAGATTCTACTTATGACGCAGACCTCCCAAACACTTGTGCACAGGGCAGGGCACTGACCAAGCTATCTGAGCACTTACCAGAATGTGCACGAACCCAGAACAGACAGTAGTATTAAGGCACAATCCACCATACATCTCAAGCATACAAGCAATCTTATGTGGTGACTCATTGAGTTGCTATCATCAAAATAACACACCAACATCAAAGCCCAAGGGGCACAACACAAACTTCCTCCAGGTCTTGTTCCTTTAGACCAATCTTTTGAATTATTTTCATGGGACAAACATTGATCGATGCTCCCGTGTCAATGAGGGTGGAGTCAATTTTGACTCCGTTGAGGGTGACAGTGAGACACAACGGGAGGGATCTACTCTTGGGTGGAGTGAGGTCTTTATCGAAAAAGAAAATGGACGGCCCACATGTGAGGGCCAAGATGGCTTTGGTCACACCAGTTACTGGAAGGTCCTCGTTGACCATGATTTTCTGAAGGAATTGAAGCAAAGTGGACTAGTGTGATGGGGACCTCCGGAGGAGTTCTAGGATGGAGACCTTAGCCAGAGTCCTATCCAAGTGTTGGAGAATGTCATACTCTGCTGGGGAATTTTACGAATTGGCCCCCTCCTCAGGCTGAGATTGTCTTTGAGATGGGGGGATAATGCGGTTGCGGAGTGTGACATTCACCGAGGCCTCACTCAATTCACTCGATCCTAAAGGTTTTGGGCAGATCAATTGCAAGGGGGTGGGAGACCCAAAGATGAATGAAAGGGAGGTCGATCCCTCGTTAGGAGTAATAGGAGTAGGAGAAGGTGTGGGCTTTGGTTGAGGAGGTCTCAAGAGGACCAAGGGGCGATCTCGTCCTGATTGAACATTTAAAGGGACGTGAGATCACTGTGAAGGTGACTGAGGTGGATTGATCAGGGTGAGAGGCTCTTAGTTAGTAGCTGAAGGTTGATTAGAAGGTGAGATTAAGGTCAAGTACCTAGGCTCATGGGAGAACATGTTGATATTAGCCCATGGCTCATGGGCTTCTACTTCCAATTTCCCGTACCACCTGGGAAAATCTTCGACGCTTCACATTTGCGTCCTTCTGATCACGTGGGGTTCCATGCCAACCACGGTGTTGACTTGCTCATTTTGCTTTGAACTAGAAGGGTCTCAATTTGACGGGTGAGTGGGCAACGGGTTCTGCACAATGCCGAGGTCCCGATTGGGCTTCTTAAGGTTGGCAATCGCTAGTTTAACATCAAACCAAATAATTCTCCCCTCATCGTTCATGTCTTACACCCAGTCTCAGAATCAGAAGTAGTTGAAAATATCATGGCTGGGGGCTCAGTGATACAGACAATACTTAGATGTATCGGCATTAGGGTGGACCCAATCCCTTTGAGGGAGAAGTTGGATAACCTACGAGGACATGAGGGCGAAGAAGATGTCACCCAATGTCTTGGGTAACTGAGGATAGGAAGCCATCTTTGGTCTTGTAAGGTTGTAATTTTGGGGAGGAGGGACATTGGCGTACTGCCTGGGATTGCCTTGGCCTTAGTTAGAGGCAGGTGGATTAGGATGTGGAGCCTGACGATTGTTGGGCTTGAAGCATGGGCCAACGGCATTGACTTGCTCATTGATTGTGACTCCTTCGGTAGTGGGGAAGGCTGGGGCCTTTCGCCCCCTGGCACGTGACTCGAAAAGAGGAGGCAAATTTGAGTCCTTGATCTGGGCTTGCGCAATTCGAGCTCGCTTGTAAATCTGAGGGAAAGTATGGAGCTCGCTGAGCATAAGGATGGCCCTAAGTTTAGGAGTAGCATTGTTTACCAGCATAGTGATGGCTTGAGACTCCGAGATAGGCACCTCTGTCCTAGAGGACATGATTCTCCAACAGTTGGTGAAGTGAATGAAGTCCTCATCGGGCCTCATTTTTTCCATGACCAAGTCAAACAGAGTGGGAGCAATTGAGGACATATGGCCGAAATGAGCGAAAAATCACTCGAAAACTATATCGAAGTTTAGGAGATCGACGGTCGGAAGTGAAGAGAACCATCATAGAGCCTCGCCCTCGAGGGATTTCTAGAATAGATGAACCAATAGGACCCGATCATGTAACCATTGGTGGGAGTCCATAAGGAAACCCGAAAGATGATGGTGAGGGTCAGTGGTAGCATAGTACCTCCTGTACTTGGGGGCCTTGAAACCCGATGGGAAGTAAGCATTAGGGAGCTTACAAAATTGTGCCAGGGAATGAGGGGGTGAAGCTGGCATACTTTTAGTCACCACTTGCCGAATGTGGCTTTGGATTTCCTGTTTGAATGTGGGATCTAGCCCCTTTGATGGTGTGGTAGGGATGGGAGGAATCTGGGGTTGAGAAGTCCCTAGGGAAGACATGAAGTGGCTGGGTTGGGGTGGAGTCTCCTGTGGGGGTTGGCTAGAGGACCCTTGCAACGGGAGTTGGACCCGAGGTGGCATGGCTTCAGGGGAGACATGAGGAGTAGCAGGGGCCTTACCCCATGTGACCATTGTAACCAACTCCTCGGGGACATAGCAGGACAGCACATTGATCAACTCTTGATCTTCATGCGGTGATAAAGTGGGCGCCCGAGGGCTGATGTGACAACCCAGCATCCGGGCTCGGGTAAACCTGAAATCACTTGGATCCTGAGAGGCCTCCTAAGAGCTATAAAGTTCCAAAGGGATAAAAGGAGTGTGCGAAGGTGTATAGGAATACATTGAACTTCCAGAGAAGGCAATAAATAATTACTATATTTGATTAGGATTGCTAAAATAGAAGAAATAAAATTACATTTTCTACAATAATTAAAACTAATAGTTACAACAGCTAACAGAGTCCAGTCCAACTGCAGCAGACCAGTCCAGGTTTTGTGTGTACCATCGGCAGTATGGGCACACCATTGAGAGATGTTACCAGTTCAAAGATTTAGTGTATGACTTACATGAGGGCCAGAGGATTGACTGGGCCCAGATGCACCAACTGATAGAGAGTATCAAGGAAAGAAGAAGACAGGGCAGGCCGCAGTAGGCAGTGCCCCAGCAAGTTCAGTAACAACCCCCTCAGCAACAACCTCTTCAGCAACAACCCCTCCAACAACAACAACGGTAGCAGCAAGACCTTGGGATCCACCAAAATCCCATGCCGGAACACCCGCCCGCTTCTCAACCACAACAGCAGTCGCCGGCTCCGGCTCAAATCAACATTGTTCACCACCCAGCCCCCAACGCTAGGTGGTCATTTGACGACGAGGCTCTCGCCCGCCTGCTAGCCTTCCACCATGCTTACACTTCTCCCTCCACCACACCTACCACACCCTCCATCCTCTGACCCATCCCCGCGACCACACCACCTGTCATAATACCCACCACCATTCCCGCCATTCCTTCCACACCTACCCTTGTTACGCCATCACCACATCATCCACCAGCCACTAATCCCCAATCACACCAATTCACACTCCCCCATTCAACCCTCATTCGTCCTGCCGCCACCACTAACATTCTCATTCCTATTCCCACTTACACCACCCTGACCACTCACCCCACCAACCTGACCGGGAGCCCTTCAGTCGCCGAGCCGGTGCAAAACCTAGCCCTCAGGAGCGGGCGGTTGTTCCACAGAAGTTATCCAACCACTGGTGCGCCAGCACCCCCTTCTCCAGTCCCATCTACAACTATTGAGGCATAAGATAATGCCCCAGCACCCGGCTCCAGATATGATCTGTTACAACATCTAGATAGAATGCCAGCGAAGATATCAGTCCTGGAGCTCATCTGGAGGTCTACACTCCACCAGGATGCACTCAAGACTTTTTTGCAGCAGATTATGGTAAGTGAAGATGTGGCGGTTGATAGTCTCCCGTCCGTATTGGCCACAATCACCAGGGGGCCATCCATCTCCTTCGCTGAGTCAGAATTAGCTCCCCTTGAGGCGCGCCAGATGCCGCTATGTATTACAATTTCTTTGAACAAGATAGCTATCGAGTCGGCCTTGGTTGACACAGGAGCATCCATTAATGTATGTCCCCTTAGCACCCTGCGTGCTTGCAATATCTCTGAAGACATGCTCAGGCCGACTCCAACCACTATCGCAGCCTACGATAACTCTAGGAGAGCATGCCATGGGGTTGTAACAGTTGAGGCCGAGCTGGGGCCGTTAAAGATGAATGTGGAATTCTATGTACTGGACATTGATCCCATGTTCAAGGCTATTTTGGGACGCCCGTGGATCAATGGCTTGAAGGCAGTACCATCGACCGCCCACCAGTGCCTTAAATTTCCATTCTAAGGTCGGGTGGTCAAGGGAAGAAGCATCTCTACAATCCAGTCTATCGATGCGATAGCCGCCAAGATTCTGCCGACTTTATGGCCTAGTAACAGGCCGGTATTATCTGTGATGGACTTGAACTATTCATGGGCATATGCGTCACGCAAGCCTGCCACGCCGCCAGTCAATGTCAAAGCCAAGTCTAGGATTCGAGATTCGAAAGGCTGGCAGATGATTTTAAAGTTGGGCTATCAACCGGGCCTGGGCCTAGGCACACAACTACAGGGGCGGACTAAACCCATCCCCAGAGGAAGAAAGATGAGCCGACGAGGCTTAGGTTACCATGAAACGTCACTATCCATGATAGGAGATTTCGGGCCGCTGACGTGGGATTACTGTCAGCATTTCATTCGAGGACCCCTATAGCCCGGTACCATCAAGAAGCCTCCACCCAGCTGCCCTGCCCGAGAAAATGCTGTTGTTGATATACCACCGATATTGCCAAAAAATTTGTCTGATGATGTTGACGATTGTTCCGCTTTGTTGTCCGGCATTTTTTCTGAGAGAGAAGATACCAAGAAGCCCGAGCTGTGGGCTGTTAAGAAGAGCATGAAGAAGCCAGCTATGCCAGAAGTTAAGACGGGGAGCTCATCCTTCACTCCATCCCTTTCTCGTCTCCTCTCCCTCTACCAAAAGTTGGCTTTTTTCCCCCGTTCTCCTCCCGTTCTCTTTCATCCTTCTATGTTCCGGTCTCCCCTTTCCCCGGGTAGGGCTCTCCACTACATTGTTACTGGTTGTCCGTGCGGACAGTGCCCGCCAATTGAGATGATGATCAATCAGCATCCGGACGGACACTTTTCCCCTTTCAGTCTGATCTCCAGGTGGTCGGCCGACCGCCCTGCCGATTTGTCCCATATGTGGTTCGGCTCTTCGGACCCCTTTTTTGATGTCATCTTTCCCACTTTGTGCCCTCGGGCCTTGCCTCCCCCTTCTCCTGATTTCTCCTCTTGTCTTATTATTACTTTCGAAAAAGACCAAAAAAAATGTCAAATTCAAAACTCTCATTTCTATGGAAGACAATGCCACCTTGTCCCCATCCTCTTCCCAGGGGCACCAGGCCCCTACTGCTGCTTTCCCTTTTGATTTCTTATCTCCTAGGGTAGATGTACAGTTAGCTGAGTCACCTAGGTTAGTGCAGTCAGTAGGAGTAGAAGTGTCTGCAAGTTCTGACAGCCCATCCCCTTCCACGATGCACCTCGTGGCACGTCGTTCTGTTCTCAATAGATTTCTTCAAGATTTGACCTTAAGGTGCCACGCCCTTCTCAAATGCCCAGAGTTTGTAGAGACCATTGTCATCTTGGAAGATGACGGTGATGATATGGAAGGGGTGTGGAGGGATGACGGATAAGAGAGACGAGGAGCACCCGGGGCAGCAGGCGACGACGTCGAATGGGACCCGGCTTCCGAAGGAGTGACATCAGTATGGGATTTGGAAGGAGCGTCCACAGCAAGATCAGCGCAGGGCGAAGACACCGGAGCTCCTTTAAGAAGACCAACCTCATCACCGGGCGAAGGAGAATGAGCATAAGGTACAGAAACTGGAGTCACCGAGGAAGGAGCAGTAGGGTCCTTGGTGGGGAGCCAAGGAACGGCGGCAGCACTAAGCGCAGGAGGCGCCCTCTTGGAAAGAGGCAAATCATCACAAATAGCAGAGGCGTCGACACCAGCATGGAGAGGCTGGACATATGTGGGACCAGGAATGGCAACAAGGTCCGCACCACAGCGGATGTCTTGAGGGCCGCGGGAGACAACGGGAGGAGAGTCCAGAGTGGAGGGGCCCGAAGGAGCAGAAGCAAGATTAGCACCCGCAGCATCATGAACATGGGGGGCTCCACCAGCAACAATAGACTCGACCACGGGCAGTTTGCCATGAATGGGGGGGACCGCAGCAGCATTAATAGAAGTTGAATCCATAGCAGGGTGATCGGCCCCTCCAACACCAGCAATAAAAGGAGGATTAAGAGCCACAATAACATGATCACCCAGGGAGCCTGATCGTCCACCAGAATCAATAACCGGAGGTGGCATCACCGCATCAATAACAGGTGCATACAAGGAGGACCCCGGTGGAGCAGAGGGAACATGCATGGAGGGGTCCGCAGCAAAAGAAGGCGCAGGAGGGACACCTGCAGCATGATCATGGGGGGCTCCACCACAAGCAAGTGGATCGACCACATGTAGAAGGCCTTGAATGGGAGGACTCGCAGCAGCAGAAACGCTAGGAGGATGAGCAGCAGAGTGAACAGCCCCGTCAATAACAGCAGCAGTAAAAGGAGGCTTAAGTGCCACATTAACGTGATCGCCCAAAGAGCCGGATCGTCCATCAAAAACAGCAACTGAAGATGACATAATTACATCATTAACATGAGCATTCAAAGAAGACACCGGTTGAGCTGATGGATCTTGAATGGAGGGGTCCGCAGAGACTAAAATTCCATGGGAAGGACCCGCAGGAACATTATTCACACCAGCAGCACCCTGTAGATGGAGGGCTCCACCAACAGCAGGAAGAGCACCCTCATGAGATACCTCCAAAACAGCAGGTGTAGGCGCAATAATCGCATCATTAACTAGGGAGATCAATGATGGCACCGGTTGGGAAGACAGCGAAGGGCCAGCGGGAACGCCCTCAGCAGCAGGGAGACGAATGGGCCTGGAGATGGCCCTCCACGCCTGAGCCGCCGTGCGTGGAGGAGCACCGCCACCAGAGGCGGGAGGTGCACCGCCGGGGGCATCACGCGCATGAGAACCCGGTGCACCCTTTTTGCACTTGCTGGAAATGTGGCCCAGACGTGAGCATGAAGAGCAAAACAAAGGCAAGTGGGGGCAAACAACCGGTTGCCAAAAGCCATCCGAACCTATACCAATCCAAACACGAACAGGAACTGGCTGGGACACATCCAAGAGGACGCAAACCCGAGCAGCATGAGAACGGGAAAGCGACGCCGTGTCAGAATCAACCTGCAGAACCGTCCCAATACTCCCTGCAATGGATTTAATCATGGGGTCCAAGAAAAAATTTGCAGGAAGATGGGGAAGCTCAATCCAAACCGGGACAATGGAAGAATCCACATCCGGAGAGAACTCCAAAGACCATCTAGAGAACTTAAACAACCGGCCAAGGATAAGCAGGGATCCTTTAAGCAGAACCTTAACAAAGTCCTCCCAACAAAGAAATCTTAACAATAAGTGACGATTGTCCAAGGCACTAATTGCAAAATCCATAAGGAACTTAAACCTTTGAACAAGATGATTCCGGATCTGAGGAAATGATGGCCGGCCATGAGGAGTGTATGCAACAATAGAATGATCAAAAGGCTTGCAAGAGACACTAATCTCAGCCAACGAAAAAAAGGCAGCAGGGTCCCCATTGTCCGTGAATGCTGGAGGATGAACATGAACCGGAATAGAAGGAGGAGCCAAACCATGTTGAACAGCTTGAACAAAAGAAGGACAGGCACCAAGGGCCACCGTGGCTGATGTAGCAACAGGAGGGGGCTTGGAGGCTTGCGGATCTCCCAACCGAGCACCAGGGACAGCATGTGGAGAGGCCACCGATGCTGTAGCAGCCAAGGACGCAGCCAACGAACCAATGGGACCAACACCAAAGGCCTGCACGGATGGAGCAGCACCAGGAAGAGGGGCCCTTGGAGCACCACCATCGGTAGAAGGAGAGGCAAGCGCAGGTGGAGGGACCGGCGGGGCTGAAGGAGCACCAACAGCACAAGAAGGAAGAACTTCCACGCCTATAACACCCACGGGGAGGAGAGAAACGGAGGGGGAAGGGCGCGGCCCTCCCCTCACGTTGGACAAACCATTTTTCGATAACGGGAAAGCGACACCGTGTCAGAATCAACCTGCAGAACCGTAACCGAGGAAGTTCTCTAGACTATCGTGGCTTTCAAAGCTCACCTCTAATATCACTATCAACATGGGGGCCGTTATCTCAAAATGGCACCTATAAGGGCTTGTGATTCACGCCAAGCATTACGACAAGGTTCACATGGATTGGGCGGCTATGGGCACCCTGGTGGAGGTTTGGCACCCTCAAACTCACACCTTCATCTTTCCCACCTTCGAGGCGACCATTCTTCTGGAGGAGGCAGAACTCCTACTCGGCCTGAAGAAGTTCATGAAAGGGAACAAGATAAAAATCCTGCCCATGCTAAAGATTTTTCAGGGAAACGTCCTGTTCCAGGGCGTGAATTTTCACTAAACGTCTCTCTCAGAGGCGTGTTTAAATATTTTCCAAATAAAGAAACGTTTTATATCCTAAAATCAATCCAGGGATTAACGCCTTTGTTGAAGTCGTTTGTTAAGAAACGCCTGTGTGGGAGGTCGTCAATTTAAGAATTGACGCCCTGTTCAAAGGCGTGTTTACGTTCCGAGTCCTAAGCTTTTCTGCCTCTCCTCGAGGGTGGTTGCCGCTGTTGGACTCCGTGTTGGATTCAATCCTCTCCAGAAGATAACTATTGCCATAGTTATCTTTCTTTCCTTGGTTTGCACGTTTCTGAGCCTTATAAACAGGGTCTCTATCCATCATTTTAGGGGGGGTTGACGAAAGATTATTACGGAAGGATTCCTGTTCATCTGCGGCTTTGCTTCATCGTCCTTCTTCATCGTGCTCTTCGTCTGTGCTGCTTCATCCTGCGTTTTCTTCTTCCCGTTGCTGCTCCCCGTGGCTGCTTCCTCCTCCTCCTTGGCTTCATCCCTCTACTGTTACAGGAACAGCAGGGCCTTCTTTATCGTTTGGTTTGAGTTTTTAGCTTTGGCATATTAGTTAGATTCTGCATCAGTTTTTTTTTATATACAGCACATATCTCCTTCCTTGTCCTTAGTACAGGGGTTTAAAAAACACAAAAAAAAAGGTGCGCATGGCTAGTTACGTTTTTTTTTATTATTTGTTTCCTTTGAATTAGTTACTACAGCAGCACTGACTGGGCCTTTTCTCTTTGTTTGTTCATTGTTTGCAAGGTAATCAACGTAAGAAAACCCTTCTTATCGGCCGGCCGATTAAAGAAGGAGGAAAACACCCACTCTCTCCCGCACTCCATATTAGCAGGTAAGCGATCTTTCCCTATGTTTTGAGGCCTTCGTGTCTCTGGCGATCACAATTCCCCATATTTGCACCTTGTGCATATTGCTTTATATTTCCTTGCCTCATTATTTTCTTTTATGTTTAAGTAGATTTTTCAAGATCTACACTGGTGAATTCTCCTAACCCTTAAACTTAAATTACACACTTTGATTATGATTATGCCATGAAATGACTAACCCTGTAGTTTCTAAATGTAGCGCACCGAGGGGACCCAGCGACAAGGGTCCGACGCTCCTTCTTCTTCACAGACCCCAGCCGACCGAGCGGATCGGGAGGCGGAGTTTACTCGGATGGTGGCCCATGCTGAGGCAGCCGAGGCAGCACTCTCTGAGAGGGTACGTTCACTACACTTTCCCTGTTAATTATATTTATATAAAGTGTAATTGACTAACGATGATGTATGTATGCAGGCGACAGAGCTGACAGCTGCCCTAGGTGAGAGTGCCTGACTACGAGAGGAGACGGCCGCCTCTGGCAGGAGTTAGCTCAGAGCCGGCCAGCCGACACAGTAGAGACGGCACTCCTATGGGCGGAGCTAGAGTGACTCCGAGCTAGTGCGGAGGAGTTAGTGCAAGTCTGTGCCGAGGCTGAGCGCCACCGGTCTGAGGCAGATAGAGCCCGACTTCAAGTGGCAAAGCTGGAGGGGCTAGTGGAGGGCCTCAGAGAGTTGAGTCAGGAGCGTAGCAGAGCTCTGAGCGGCAGCCACGGCACCCGCAGCACTTTCCGCAGCTACTTTACGGGTTCCTCTGGCCGCTGGAGGAATGAGGAGGAGGAGCGTCATCGGCGGCGGTGCGAGGAGGACACCAGCTCTACAATGGCCCTGCCATCGAAGAGACATGAGGAAGGAGGAGACAGCGACAGGCCAGAGGGAGTGGCCTGACTTTGTACCCTGACACACTTTGTACATGGATATGATATGATATGATAGTGGCATGATTTATTCTTTAGTTGATTTTCTTTTGTTATGAATGTGCAAATGTGTGGATGCAAATGCTGACCGATTGACTCACGACTGACCCTAGGGAGACACGAGAGAGCGGGGGAGGAGAGAGAGATGTACTGACTGAGAGACGTGCTTACTGAGTGGTGAGGATGTCCGATTTAGGTCAGAGAGATGAGAGAGAGGTGAGGACGTTCCAACCTACGTGAGAGAGAGAGAGAGAGAGAGGTGAGGACGTTCCGACTTACGTGAGAGACGAGAGAGAGGTGAGGACGTTCCGACTTACGTGAGAGACGAGAGAGAGGTGAGGACGTTCCAACCTACGAGAGAGACGAGAGAGAGGTGAGGATGTTTCGACCTATGGGAGAGACGAGAGAAAGGTGAGGACGTTCCGACCTACGGGAGAGACGAGAGAGAGGTGAGGAAGTTTCGACCTACGGGAGAGACGAGAGAAATGTGAGGACGTTTCAACCTACGGGAGAGACGAGAGAGAGGTGAGGACGTTCCGACCTACGAGAGAGACAAGAGAGAGTACAAAATGGAGTGACAGGGGCTTAAACGGTCATTCATATGGCCACTCAGCAACTACACGGTCTGACTCGTACCACGTGGAGGCAACTCAACCCAAATCAGCAAAGGCAATTGATCGGTTAGAGACAAGCAGCTCAAATAAATGAACGGTTTAGTAATAACCATGTGAAAATAAGCATGGCCTCCACTAGTCCGTCCAATGGGCCAACGATTGAACCCCGTAGAAGGTTATGAATAGTCCCTCTCAAACCATCCTACATGCAGAGCGGTCTATCGATAACCGCGCAATATTACGCACAGGGAGTCCGATCAGGACTCTCGTGGAGAGTCCTAACCCAAGGTATGGAGTCTCAACTCAACCCAAACTCTAGCCTAGACTGATCTAGACTTATCTTAGCTCAATTCTAGTGGGTTTAGGCTTCTACCCGGATCACAGAAACAGGCAAACGATCAGCATTCTTTGGGAGGGCCTCGGAGCCCCTTTAACTTGGCAAAAAGATGAAGGGAGAACTTGTCCCACCGGGCGTGCCAACTTGTGGGGATTAAAAATTTTATTATTTTTTAGATTTATTTATTAGTGTTTGTTATTTATTTTATAGGCGTGTTAGTCACGTGCGTGATAATTTTATTGTGCACTCCATCTGACTTAGTCAGATAAATGTAAAGTCCGTGTCAAGACTAGAAGTCTGCCATACCATAAAGACTATGATGTTAATTATATCCCTCCAAAGGAGGAAAAACCCTTGATTAATTACCAAGATAATAGGGTCACTGGGGTTAAATGAATTAAAGAAATGCGCAAATTGAAAAGACATCATTATATGGTGCGAGACCTAAACACATGTCCAAGCATGCAATGCAGCCATGTTTAATATCCAGACCCTGATATGAGGTGGAGAACTTAGGTCTGAAGAACACCTCACGCATGATGAAAGCTTCCAACCAGGGCTAACTTGATCTTTCGCATATCATCATTTGATATATTGGAGGACTAGAAAACAGGCAATCATACAGTAAGATAGTTATTCATATATGTAGGTATGTATGAGCATGAAGAAGAAGGATCCAAGTGGGCCCATTAATGATTTATCATTATTATTATTACTTATTTATAGGATGACCAAGAGTTGGGCAAGATGAGGGATGATCAATCGACCAGCAGGGGATGGGAGTCGACCTGGGTTCCACGTGGGTCGACTCGACAGTATGGTGATGGATCGGCGCACCACGTAGAGAAACGGCACAAGGGGTATTGAGGGACCAATGAAAAGGAGGGTTAACCGGCGCAGGACCTAGTGAACCGGCGCTAAGAGGATGGGGAATGAGTGTATCCGTGCATGTTCAAAAAGGGGAAGGATGGGAGCATGATTGAATTAGCGCACCCTTGCGCCGGTTCACCTTCGTTGAACAAGACTGGCGCCGATTCAAGGGGGTGTTGAAGAGACGAATGAGGGGTCGACCCCATCAAACCAGAGGTCGACGCAGGGGGGTACAGCCATGTGGATCAGCGTAGTGGGATAGGAGAGGAGGGCGTGATTCGGCACAGAAGGATGGCAAGCGATGCAGCAAAGGGTGGCGAGTCGGCGTAGAAGGGATTTCTGTTTGCGCCGATTCACTGCCCTTAGCAAAGGTAGGCACTGGGTCACTCGTGAAAAAGGCGGAGTCGGCTCCAAAAGATTTGGAGTCGACGCTAAGTCGCTGTGCAATAGAAGGCTAACGCATAGCTGACTTATGGAGTCGACTCGCACTTCTTGCCGGAGGCCATCCTTCCTTAATGAATTTGATTCATTTAAGCTTGGGTATCATCAGACTGAGTTTACCATGCGTCTTGTTAACTCCATGGTCATCATTGTTTCGTTTGTTCATATATGGATCGAGAATGGACCCGTAAGGCACATATTCATCAAGAATTGTCAGCCCGCATGATACACACTCAGTTGTCCGGTCCTTGTGTGAGGTTCATACTCAAGCACAGGTTCTACGATATCTGGGGTGGGCTCACGTGACACACCATAGCAAGAGTTTTAGGAAACAATTGCCCGCATGTTGACGTCCAAAATATTGCTATACGGCGAGCACGCTTTAAGAGCTGGAAATTGTTGGCTAAGCATGGAGAAGGTTAAAGAAAACCCGAAGAAGGGTCCTCTCAGATTATTGAAGCCCTAGGTCACCTGATGAAGCATCATGAACTCCATAATTCATCTTCTCGGGACGTCTGAAGAAGTCCACAACAAACCGGCGTTGCCGTATGGCAAGCCGAAATCAACAAACTCAACAAATCGACTTTGACTCGGTCGTGCCGAACAAACCTCGTACCTCATCCGACAAGGACGGAATTACACTTGGTGGTCCGCCACCTGATAAAGAAGCCTCCCGAGGTGAAGAAATACCCCTAATCCCTCAAAATGGGGTGCCCAAAGTAATATCAGCACAAAACCCGAGTGACCCAATTCGGGTATACGTCGTGTCGGAAAGGCCCGTAAAGAGGTCGAAAAGTTACCCAGTCGGGGTGAAAATATCTCGAGGCATAGTCCACTCAACGAAGATGCCCCGCATATGCACAGAGCAGGCTCGGTGACACAAATCACAATGTCAAAGGCCAAATCAGGATAAAACCTGAGTGATCTGACACGAGTTCGACACGTGTCGAAAACCACTCAGAACTATAAACGGGAGTCCCAACATTTCCGAACCTACATTCCGAGGATGCTGCATCAGACCTGAAGTAGTACCGGACATTAAACATTCGTCCAGAGCCCACCCGAAGTCAACAAGGTCACAAAGAATATAAAATTACCAAAATGGCCCTAATGGCCAAGGTGAATCGGCACGCCCCTCAGCATAGATGAATCGGCGCCACCCCAAAGTCCAGTGAATTGGCGCTCTGGTCACGCCCCTCTTCCCATGGGTGAACCGGCGCGCTTGCTGGCATGATGAACTGGTGCCCCTTTCGTCACTTTGAATTAGCGCAATGGACATAGAGTGGGCCGGTGAATTGGCGCACAACCCTACCGTCCCATTCCTCATACGATGCCCTGCTCCCTCTATAAAAACCTTCATTCGTGTGCCACAAGATAGAAGAGGGAGATCAGAAGAAGGCCAGCCACTCCTGCTCGCAACTCTCCTGCTCCTCCCGAGTGGTATTCGAAGGAGAGCTTTCTTCAGTCCTTGGACCCACCTGTAGGTGGGTTCTCACTAAAACGAAGTCCCAAAAGGACCAATAGCTTCGTCTCCTTTCGATATTCTCTTTTCTACCTGAAGGTCGGCTTGGACCGCGGCGAAACCCACACTGCCTAACGAGAACGCAATGAAGAAGCTATACGACGCAGTCGTCACCACTGGCAAGTACACCGATAGAGGCGGCAACGAAAAGACCCGCTATCTGACGGTTGGCGCGGTCTTCGAGGGCGAGAAAGGATTGTCTCTCAAGCTGGAGGCACTCCCTACCGTCGGCTTTAACGGGTGGATCAACTTCTATGCTCCTCGCGAGCGTGAGCAGAAGCCGCAGCAGCAAAGTTCAGCACCCGCTGACGATGGTGGCTTTGGCGACGACATTCCATTCTAGCCATGAGCGCTATCGAACATCGACTGAGCGAGCTGCGCGACATCGCCAAGAAGTACGCGAAGGCCGAGGCCGAGCGTACCTACTTGGACGAGTTCAAGAAGTCGCAGCTCGCCATTCTGATGACCAAGGCTGAGCAAAAGGGAGTGACGACGATCGCCGCTCAAGAGCGCGACGCGCGAGCAGACAAGGAATATCAGGCCCTGCTGAATGGGCTACGGATCGCAACCGAAGAAGCTGAGCGGCTGTACTGGGAACTTCAGATCGCACGTATGGGGGCAGGTCTATGGCAAACCGAGCAAGCGAATATGCGCTCAGAGCGGCGGGCCTATGGATCGTGAGTGGCGTTTTACTCGCTTCCAGGACATCGGCTGCATTTGCTGCGCGATGGAGGGCTACCTGGATGTTCCAGTCGACGCCCACCACCTCGTTGACAAAGGCAACCGCGCCCTGTCTGGCGGGGACGCTGCGACGTTGCCAATTTGCCCTTGGCACCATCGAGGGGTTCCGCCCTCGGGGTTCAGCCAAGACACCGCTGAAGGGTATGCCGGCCCATCGCTGGCATTGAGAAAGAAGAGGTTCAAAGAGCGCTATGGAACAGAACGAGAGCTTCTCGCCCTCACGGAATGTTTGCTTGTACTGCCGCTATTCGAGATTCGTCGATGGGTTGCGATGTTCGCTGGCCGCTCAGCCAGTGGAGCCATCGAACTCATGCAAGAAGTTCGAGCGTGAGCCGGGGAGCGACGATGAACACCTCATCTGAAAATATTTGGCTTGTGAGTAGCTCTCTCCATACTGGATGGATAGACAGTAGTCACTCAGTGAAGCGAAGCTGTTCCCACTATGGAACAGCAAGAGATTCGCTACACCGTCGGCGACATCCTGGATCGATTCGAGCGGGACTATGTTCCCTCCCTGGCGCCTCGCACGCAGAAGGATTACGCGCGTCACTGCCGCGACCTTCGGCGCTGGTTCGGGCACTTCCTGGCCGACGAGCTGAAGCCGCGGCACTTCCACGACTTCATGAATGTGACGAAGGGCAAGATCCAGCGGAACAAACAGCTGGCGGTGCTCTCGTGCGCCTACTCGGAAGCGGTTGGACGCTGGTACTGGGCCGAGCGCAATCCCGTCAGGGATGTGAAGCGGCACCCTTCCCGGCCGCGCGATCGCGAGGTGACGGATGCGGAGTTCGCCGGGTTCATGGCGACCGTTCCCTATCGCATGCAGTTGGCCATGCAGCTGTCGGTGCTCACCGGCCAGCGCCAGGGCGACATTCTCTCGCTCACCTGGACGCAGGTCGATCGCGTCATGAATCGCATCCGCTTTCGCCAGGCCAAGACCGGCAAGCGCGTGGGCATCAAGATCACGCCGGCCGTGGATGCATTGCTCGAGCTGTGCAAGGGCATGGCACCTCCTGGCGAGCATGTGATTCGTCGGCGCGACGGGCATCGCTACACCTCGGACGGCTTCCGGGCCATCTGGCAACGCTATCAGCGCCGGTGGGCGAAGGCTGGCCACGAGCGCTTCACCTATCACGACCTGCGAGCTCGGGCAGCCTCGAAGTGCAAGAGCGTCGAGGAAGCGATGCTGCTCCTCGGGCACCAGAACATCACAATGACCCGCCGCGTCTACGATCGGGCAGAACGGGAAGTCAGTCCCACTGCCTGATCGTCACGCGGCAAGGAGACGCCGCGTGAACACCACCTCAGCCGAGACACGCAGTGTAGACCCGAACGAGTGTTCGCTCGCTACAGACTTCGGGATGGAGATGGCCCGGAAATACTGCCTCGACAACGGCCGCTCTTTGCCAAGCGACGACATTGAGTTCGCCGGCATGCTCGCGATCGCGTTCATGCTGGGCCGCGAGAGCTTGCTGGGACGGGCACGGACATGACAGAGCATCGCACACCCGAGGATCTGACCAAGATCCGCAACGAATGGAACATTGCCTACGTCGAAGGCCAAGTCATCCACGCGCTTGTGGACGAGGTTGAGCGCCTTCGTAGTGAGCTCGCTGCCGGGGTGGTCAACACCGGCAAAGCGTACTGCGCCCAATGTGGGTCCTTCAAACTGGTGCCTTACCATGTCTGATACTCAGCCCACCTCGGATCCGAGCGACATTCGGTCGGACGGCAAAGTGCGCCGTTCATTCGTGCTGTTCACTGGTGACGAGGTTCCAGAGATCGATCGACTGGCAATCGTCATGCAGATGATGAAGGAGATGGACGACCTAGAGCGGCGCGCGGCTGTCTCCTATATGGCCGACTACTACGGTTTCAGGGTGTACCCGAAATGAGCGACCAAAACGTCACAGTCTCCAAAGATCAGAAAGTCGCTGAACTTGAGTTTCAGCACTACGCGGTAATCGATGTGAACGGCGTTTGGATTCGTATGCCGGACCTGGAGATCGCTCGAAGCGAGGCGAATCGTTGGAACAAGTGCTGCCCGGCCGCCTCCCCTCACCGTGTTGTCGAGGTTCTGCTGCGCGAGGTGCGCTCATGACAAATACGCTGAGCAATCTACGAGAGCGCACCACGGGCATGTGTCGCCCTGAAGAGTTCATGCGCAAGCCTGGCGTGTTCGAACTGAGCGAGGGGAAGACTGGCTCCTATCGCCCCTACACACCAGACCGTAATGAAGAGTACGAACTGACGTTGACGGTCGGCGTGCGCTACTGGGCCAACAAGGCACAGCGAGCCGATGCTAGACAGAACGCCGAGGCTATTCTCGTGCGCACTCTCTATCAGGACGTGCTGGCCGAACTCTCTCAGATCCGCCATGCGGTGTATGACGGCGATCAGCAGGCCGCGCTTCGGCGCATAGGCGAACTGGAGTCGAGGTTGACGAAATGAGCAACGAAGTCACCCGGACATCGAAGGACCAGCTCCGCGCCGCGTTGGCGGAATGGGACCAATGGAAACCGAACGGACCTGGTGTACATGACACGAGCATTACTTTCGCTCACGTACTCTCGATGCGCGGCAAGGCAGTAGAGCAGCTGATCGAGGCTGCTCGCGCCGTCGTGAGAGCTGAGAACGAACCGGCGCATATTCCTATCCCGCTCGAGCTGGCCAAGCGCTTTCACGAGTCATACGAGCGGCTGTCGGCAGCCTTCGGGTACGAGACGCGCCCGGAAACTCGCGTGTTCGATCCCGAGTCTCCCAACGGCAAGCTGATGATCGCGGTTTGCACCGAGATCCTGCGAGCATCGCAACCGCCGGGAGATCTACGCAGCGACCTTCAGGATTACTTGCGTGCGATCGGCGCGCCGCTCGATGGACTGGCCAAGCAATCCATCACCGCATTCCTGATGTGGCGTGAGGATCGAGCTACCTCAACGAAGTCAGGAGACCAGACATGAAGCTCCGTAGAGCTGCCGAGATCCTGGCCAACGGCTGTTGCGGCGTGAGCGTATACGGCGAGAAGGCAGTCGACGCACACGAGGTGCGACGCATTGCGAGCGATTGGCTGAAGCTGACCGAAGATATCCAGCCTGCCGCGCCTACGGCGAAACGATCGTCGTGGTGGCGTCGCTTGCTGGGTTCATCGGAGGGAGAGCCAGATGGCCAGTGAGATGGCATGGCAGCCGATCGCAACAGCGTCGAAGGATGCAAAGCGCATCGAGCTTTGGATTCCAGAGGATGGTTACAACGGGCCATACGCCGTCTTCGGTCATTGGGAGACACAGCGCTTCAATAAGCGACCGAATCCGTACTGGACCAACGACCTGGAACAAACCTTTGGCATCCAGTGGGTGCGCCAGCGTCAGCCGACACATTGGCGCCCGATGTCGGCAGGTCCAACTCTGGAAACGAGATCAGGTGATATCACCTGCTGCGAGAGCTGCGAACTATTCACGCCAACCAAGAGCGGGCGGTGTCATCACTGCCAAGCTACGCTCTGAACCGGTGACCTGATGAGCGACTACACATACATCCCTCACGAGACGCCAACGCGACCATTCCGTCGCGGCGATACGGTCGAGCTTATCGATAGCCGCGGATTCAACTGCGGCACGCTGAAGATCGCCAAAGGTGGTCGGTGGCGTGTTGCTGTCGAGGACGGTCGAGAGTACGTGCAGAACGATGGCCGGTGGTACGCCGATGGGCGCCCGTGGCCGTTCCCGTGGATTCGTCACGCGCAGAGAACCTGAAATGCTCTTTCCAAATGATCCATTCGGCGGGATACAGATTATTCAGAGTTGGGCTGCCACACAGCAGGCTGGGCGTGTGAAGGCTTATCCGAAGCGTAAGGCCAAGAGCGAATCGCACTGGCGGCGCATGGATAAGAAGTGGCGCAAGCGTTACGGATTCCACAAAGAGCCGTGCATGTACCGGATGGGCAACACATTGCTTGTGCATCCGAGCCTCATGCCGAAACTGAGAGCAGCCCTGCGTCGAGGATCTGAGCGATGACCATGATTTATCTGTTCGTCTCGTTCTTCGCCTTCATCGGTAGCTACGTCGCCGCCTGGCATCACGATCTGCTATCAATGGGGATCTTCTTCGTGACTTCCTGCACGGCGTGGAAGTTGGCGGAGAAGCGTTCGCGAACATCGCATAGTTGAGTCCTTGAGCATGCAGAGATACAGCACACACGGAACCCTATTCAAGGAAGGTGGCGGTTGGCTCGTGGCCGAGAAGCGCGATGTCTATCTCGCCTCCGAGGTCGACGCCCTCATCGCCGAGCTGAAGTCCGGCTATGAGGCATCCATGCGCGAGAGCGGTGAGGTGATCGAGGACCGCAACCGGCGCATAGCCGACCTGGAAAAGGCTCTACGTGAGGCGATGGGCTGGAACTGGCTGGACGAGGACAACCCGCCGCCCAAGGACGTTGTGGATCAGTGCAACAGGGCACTAATGGAGCGATGACTGTGGACAAAGAAATAGCAGACAAACACTACCGCATCGTCGGGAAGCTGCAAGCGCTCCACGATGCTGCCACTCACGCGGAATGCATGCCGGGTGACAGGACAACGCGCGCCCTACTCGCGTCTGCGACCAAGCTTCTGCACGATGCAGCTACCAGCGCTTGGGAGTATGCGGACGCCGCAACAGCTCAGGGCAAGGGGGAAGCTCCATGAGTCCGCGCGGGTTTCTGGCGCTGATGATTGTGTGCGCGCTGGTGGGCGTGATCCTGGGCGCGTTTATCTGAGAGTGACGGAGCTGGCTATGAAAACGTGGATCGTGAAGAGTGGCGACGAACAGTGGGTGTCCGAGGCTGAGAGCCCTTTCGAGGCCGCTGTCTCCGCCATCAAGCGTCGACTGCCAACCGCTCCGATTGGCGTGATCATGTCAGTGCGCGAGCCGCACGTTGAAGACATGAGCGATGAGTGCTGGGTCATCGGCACCGAGCACGTACTTGAGGCTGCCGGCCTGCAGTTCCGTCGCCGGTCTCAAAGCCTCAACTAATCATCGGCGAATTGCGACCCTGAGCAGTACCTATGTTAGACGGAACAGAATTTCTCGAATGCGCCTGCCACAGCGATGAACACACGCTGCGGTTCACCCTGTCGCTGGATGAGTACGGGCCGGAGATTTACACCAGCGTGTTCCTCGGTGACTACCCGTGGGGCTGGAAACGGATCTGGACGGGGATCAAGTACCTCTTCGGCTACAAGTCGAAGTACGGCCGGATCTAGGCTATGCATGAAGAGTGGCACCAATTCAAAAGAAATGAGGTGTGGACTCTTGTTCCACGTCTTAAAAATCAACCCGTGATCAGAACCTGATAGGTTTTTAGAAACAAGCTAAATGATATGGGTGTGGTTGTCAGGAATAAGGCCCGGCTTGTAGCCAAAGGGTATAGCCAAGAGATGGGTATTGATTTTGATGAGTTTTTTGCCCCGGTTGCTAGGCTAGAAGCAGTCCAGATTTTATTATCATTTGCCTGCTCGTTGAACTTCAGATTGTTTCAAATGGATGTTAAATCTACCTTCCTTAATGGGTACATCAAAGAGGATATTTTTGTAGAATAGCCTCTAGGTTTTGAAGATTCCAAACATCCACGACATGTGTACAAGCTTCAGAAGGTGTTGTACGGGCTCAAGCAAGCACCACGGGCATGGTATGAAAGGCTTACTTCATGGAAATGCACGAATATCTGGTTTGTTTAAGTTCCCTAATCCAATGACAAATTGATGATACTAGAATTCGAGGATTAGGTTTGACAATCAAGTATTGAGATTGGCCAAATCCCTGGAATCTATAGAGATTTACTAGCTAATGCTAAATTGAAGGAGCCGGGGCTTTGTGATCATGAGAATTGTGGTCAACACGGTGGTTGTGATCATGCCTGTTAATGAAGGTATGGTGAAATTTGTAGGACATGGGAACTCATATGTTGGGATTGCTGAAGAGAATAGCAGTGCATATTATCAATGACTTACCATGGAGAACCACTTTCTGGGTGCGCGGGGAATCCACCACTCTCTTTTCCTAAAGATGTGAGGGTTCCCTTTTTAAGTTGACTTATGCATGATATGGCAACTCGTGAGTTAGGAAGCGTTGGAGGAACAACAATGCAGAGTATGCATGACTCTGTTTATGGTGAACAAGCTTCCAGAAGCATGGTGAATTAACCATCCTTGTATGAGGCCTCTCCTTTTAGTCATTGAGCTATGATCTTACTCTACTTCACCGTTTAAATGTGGTATACGTGTTTTCATCCTTTCATGGATTGTCTTGGGCACTCGCTACGTCAGTTAAACTTGCGATTTTTCCTCATCTGCAGCTTGAGGAGGACGACGATGTCACCAATTTCCTTAACCCTTGCTCAAAGAAGGAGACTTTGGCCTTGGGAGATTCTAACATGCGGAATTTGAAGCATGGTGAGCTTCTACAGCTGGAGAGGAGAGGTTACTTCAGGTGCGATGTCCCGTATTTGAGAGCTTCAAAACCCATTGTGCTGGTTGCCATCCCAGATGGGAGGCAAGGGATGCTGTCTCAGGTGTCATCTGCAGCACAGAAACCTTGAAAACCGAGTTTTGTAGACTGACACGGCCCGACTCAGTATAGTTGGACCTGAGTTCTATGAGTTGGGCTGGTGGCTAACCCGGCATTAGATTTTACCAAGTCACCTGAACTTCTATCTGTCTAATTTTACCCTATTGAGAATTTTTCTTTGGATCTTGATTTTATTTTGCTCATTTGTAACTGGGGAACCATATCGGATGAAGCAAAATCCCCTTGTCACACGGGAGATGAAACATTAAAACTATGTGGTAAGGGTGTTGCTACCGTCGAGCTACTGTTACGGTTTCTAGTCCCACAGGCCGGTTCAAAAAGGTGATTTTACCTTGGAATTATATTGCAATATATATATATATGTTTACTGAGCGATTGAGCAAGAACCAAATGCAGTTAAGTATTTGGATCACATGATTCCCGTTCAAGGTTTTCTGGAACTTTTGGATCAACATCGAATATCAGGAGAACAGGATCATGGTATCTATGCAAATCCTTCTTCGAATTGATGCCAGTTCAATTGGGTGGATGTCCTCCTAAAGGCTAGTCCGCCAACTCAGGAGTATCTACATTTGAGAGGATTGGCGTGTCAGACTGCCATGGCCCTGCCGAGTATCTATTTTCGGGAAAATTAAGTGTGCAAGCCCTGTATTGCTGTGATACAACCGAGCCCTATAATGGTGACTGATTAAAAATCGCTTCTGGGTTTTCACCCAATGTGTGCTTGTGCAAATCTTGGGCAACAACACTCAGTTTTCTTAGATGTTTGTAGGTTTAGGCCGCGCTCTGTTCTCAGTCCAAAGGCACATCGGTACCATGTTCCATTCTTAATTTTGGGTAATCTCTGTTGGGTTTGCTAAAAAATAATAATGTTACCGGAAACACAGTTGTGATCGGCTCTTAAAACAGGACTTCGTAACTGAGGTTATTGAAAACCAACTCCAGATGGACGACCTACATTGAGACGCATCCTGCTAATCATGATCGCGTAAGTGACATATACAGGAATCAGAGTGTTTACTGAGCAAAGCATGAGAGTTCGTTGTGGGGCGGGCATGAGGTGTGGCATAAAAGTTCTCTGGCTATACATTCATCTCTCTCTGAGATTTTTCCCAACGTGAAATGAACCAAGAGTTGGATTTCTCACGTAAGGTGGACTGGACTGACAACGCCAAAGAGTGTGCCTGCAACGAGATTGTTCGGTGAATGAGAAGCCATCGTTAGTGTCGTGCTTGAGGATCGATATATATTATTGTCGCCATCCCCCACAGGCAAACCCAACAATTAAATGTTGCCCTGGATGAGAGGTAACATGTCTTTACTTTTATCATACAAATAGATAGGGCCGCCTCTAACAGGCTTTGTTCTTCCCAATAAGATTGCCTAAATACTTCACAACGATTATAAATTAATGTGACCATGTCTTTGTTCACACTTTGGCTAATACTTGCACAGCAGAAGATCGCATGTTACTATATCCAACTTACCTCATTCCAACCATGTGGAAAGAAATCTCGTGCCAAGGTTTTTGGAGTGCTGGCACATGATTCGCTTCACTACATCACAAGCTTACTATCCTAGAGGAGCTAGGTCGAGGCACAACGTCGCCGGGTCGAGGTAGAGTGTAGCGTCATATTGTTCATATCCTGTCTCGTCGGATCATTAGTTTACTGCTTGGACCTTGTTGGCTTCCAATCACTGGTTTTACGTTGATGTGTCGATGCACTCCTCAGATGCATCGAGGCACCTATTGAACAATAGACTTCAAACTCTAGCTTCTTAATTGATGCGTCGATGCAGCTACTTTGGTTCTTTCACATAGTGTGACTTGATGACTAGTTATGTTCTTGATGTGTCAGTGCAGCTATTTGATGCGTCGATGCACTAGATGAAGATTGAGCATAGTGAGACGAGGCACTGCCTTGTTGCTTCGATGCTTTACTGACAACAAGGTTCTGAGATTGACATCTATGGCCAGAAGTGCGTTGAGGCCTGTTTGCATTGCCTCAACACTGCTATGCTCAAAACCTTCAAATACAAACTGATGTATATAGAATTTGTTCTTCAACGTCGACTTTCTTTCTTTGATGCATCAACCTGATGTGTTCAAGACTTGAAGCTATCTCTACTTTAATCTTTCCTGTTAAAACACAAGTATCAAATTTAGGATCTGTCACGTCCCAAGCTTTTAATACAGTGGAAGGATTTTCGGGAAAGTAAACAGCCGATATGGTAAGTCTCTCGCAAGCAAGAAATCAGAGCACAAGATAATCACACAAAACTAATTGCATGAGTAAATTTTTTTCCAACTTCCACTTTATTTCATACTAATGATGCCAAAGTACATAAGTCCTTGATTCTTAATATTCTTATATCACTTGACTCAATAAAATGAAAAATTACATAGTGACTATTGACCATTAACTAATGACACTCTAAGGCTTTGCTCCTTCTTCAATCACTCTCGGATCCACCACTTGAATAGTCTGAATCTGACCTACTAGAGTTTCCTGAAAAGATTGAAAAAGTAGGGTAATGAGTACACTTACCCAATAGGTATCTTCGCATCAACATGAAGGCAATGTTTAAGTGATTAATATCTTAGCTCTAGAGATAAGAAAAAATAAGAATGCGATAAACAAGTGATATAAACCAAGTACTCAAGAATACAGAGTCACGAGATATATTGTATGAGTAGACACGATCGAGCATGATAACTCATGTAGAAGTAAATTTTACCTTTCATGAATAAGAATGTACGAGCATGTATCCAGAAAGTACTTTACTCAACCTTATAAATACTATGTCCTAGAAAGTCATTATCAAGCATGTAATTTCTATACGGGTCTTGCGGTGTTTCACTCATTTTTAAGAGAAAGTACTCCCAGCGTAATGTGACAGTAGTATCATCGTACCCCATGGTTTATAGCATATTTCTGACAATCCGTCGAGGGGACTAGCATGGAGCCCTTGGACACAATCCGTGCCCGATCTTGCATCTTCAAGTTATAAATCCAGCTACTTCCACGAGATAATAATTTTGGCCAATCATTTTAATTTTCAAGAAATAAGTTTCATGATCAAGTAACCAAGGTATAGAACGTACAAAAGTTGACATAAGATTTCATAGAAAAATTAATGAACATTATGCTACGGCGACGTTCCGACAACATAACGGTACATTCATTATATTCCATAACTTACTCTTAACTTCTTAGACACAGTTTAAGAATCCAGATAATCCGTAGACCATCTAGAACTCAAGAAAATCAACCCCAACGGTCAAACCTCGGGTTAGACACAATCAGGAACTAAGCGGTCATTTCATGAACCTGGCGATCTAGTCTGGACCGTTTATGATGAGTCAAAGCTAGAAAAAAGGAACTTGACTCAGAGAACATGCGGTCACGAGCTAACCGTTTGATAGGAAAAAGCGGTCATGATTAGGACCGTTAGGCAAGCCTTAGCGGTCGCCATGAAGACTGTTTGGAACTCAGAAACTAGAAAACCTCGATGGTGTAAGTACTTTCTAGATAAATTGGGCTTTACGGGTACAACTAGTTTGACGTCCTAGTGAGAATCCCAGGCTCACGGAGACTTACGGAGACCTTGAAACATGATCACCTAGTCCGGTAGAAGAAATATCTAACGGAGAGGATCAAAAGTTCAAGATGGTGTGCTTAAGTGCAAAGTGTGTAACTAATGACGTCATACCAGAATATGTGCCATGCCTTCATCTAAAGGCTAAAAATATAATCATATGCAACCAACCTCAACTATTATTTTCCTTGAGGATACAAGCGTCCTCCTAGTCATTTAAGAAAATTTTTTATTGGATCAGCTACTTAGTCACAATAGCAGAACTATAGTCTGCAATTGGTGCCAAGAAGGACATTGTGTCTATATAAGTAGATTGGTGTAACAAAGGTTTCATTGGTACATCTGGTGCAATTTCTGCATACATTATACCAAAGCCAAGAGCACAAGCCTTTCAAGGGAAAAACATGTTAATGTCAGTTGAAGATTCTAGTGGCATGATATGGCCTTACAGATTCATACTGAATGAATGTTTTTGGGGCAAACCTTCTCAACATGCTTAATTCCATGTGCAACTACAGATCCTTGTCTCAAAAGTTGAATCTTCTCAATTAGCAAGTCATCAAAAGCATCACCCATCCCTAACTGTAGCACTTGCTTGGTGATAAGTGCTATATTTTACATCATAACTTACATCACATACATCATCTTTGAGCAATTAAATGACAAAAATTATGCAACATGAGCCTTAATTTCATTCTCACACACTATTTGAGTCTTCATACCAAACAACGTAAGAGATTTTCTAGACTATATTGACATCTCTCTTCAGACTAGGCCAATAGAATTAGGCCTCTACAGCCTCAATGGTCTTGTTCCTCCTAAAATGCCCAGTCAATCCTCCCGCACCAAAAAGTCCCACACGACGGCACAGGGAATACACAGACGATGCTCTTAAAACAAATACCCATCCTGCAACACATAGTCATTATAGTCTCTCGAGGGTCCCTCTCTAAGTGTGTTGACTCCCCAAAGTCTGGACAGCCCTCATATGCCTCCCTAAGCCTCTTAAACCCTATCACCTCAAACCTCATTGTAGAGAGAAAGGCCACTCAATGGTTGAATGCATCTGCCGCCCTATTCTCAACACTCGGCTTATGCTTTAACAAAAGTGTGAGTCTGAAGGAACTCAACCCACTGACCATGTCTATGGTTAAGTTACTTTTGGGAGTTAAGATAATGAAGGGTCTCGTGATTCGAGGATAAACTCCTGAGGTAATAAATAGTGCCTCCAATCACATGATGCCTGAACTACCACATAAAAGTCTCTATCATATGTGGAGTACCTCAACTTGTCATCACTAAGCTTCTGACTGTAAAATGCTATAAGCTGACTCTCTTGGCTCAAGACACCCCCAATTATTGCTAGAGGCATCACACGCTACCTCAAACACCTTAAAGAAGTATGGAAGTCTTAAGCACTGGAGCTTGGGCCATGCTCTCCTTGATTTCATAGAAGGCTTTGGCAATAGCTTTGATCCACTCAAAAGCTCCCTTCTTCAAACAATTAGTGATTGGAGCCATGATCATGCTAAAACTCCGGTTGAAACGACAACGGAGCGTCGCCAAACCATGGAAACTCCTAACATCATGAAGGTTGTTAGGTTCAGGTCATTCTATGATGGCCTTAATCTTTTTGGGGTTGGTTGACACACCCCTTGGGGAGACTCTGCATCCCAAGAAGACAACACAATCAGTCATGAAAACACATTTCGTAGGTGAATAGGCTCTCTCCCAAGGGTCTCATGCACATGATGGAAGTGATCTAAGTGGTCATCCCTAGGCTTGCTGTAAATGTGGATATTTTCAAAGTATGCAATAACAAATTTGCCAATGTAAGGTCGTAATACGTGAGTCATTAGTCTCATAAAAGTGTTAGGACATTAGATTAACTAAAGGGCATGACTATCTATTCATATAGTCATTCCATTGTCTTAAAAGTTGTTTTTCACTCATCACCCGGGTTAATGCAAACCTGATTGTGTCCATTCTTAGGATCAATCTTAGAGAACACTATGGATCCTACTATCATATCTAGCATGTCATCCAACCTAGGAATAGGGACATAGTATTTTATCATGATCTTTTTTGATCGCACGTTGACGCATATCCTCCCACACCCATCTTTCTTTGGCATCAATAGGGTGGGCACAACACATGGACTCAAGCATTCCCTAATGAACCTTTTCCTTAAGACCTCCATGACTTGCCCTTTCAATTCCTCATACTCAGTGGGATTGAGCCTATTATGTGGCAAGTTTAGCAGGGTAGACCTCTAGACCAAGTTGATCACCTGCTGAATGTTACACATTAGTGGTAGGTGGTTCGGAAGGTCCTCAAGAAAGATATCATGGAACTCTTTGGGAAGGGTAGTCACCTCTTCCAGCTGCCTATTGCTGGAGTCATCCCCAACTCTCCTCACAACTTTCGTCCAAGTTGGAGCCCCTGAATCAATCTCTCCTTCGAACTCCCGAGTACTAATCAAGTGAAGTTCCTTCACAAGGTTGACTCCTTTGACCCCACAATCAGTAGGCTTCGGTTGAAAAAGGTGTACGGTGATCCATTTGTCATTGTGCCCAAAGGCACATATGTTGGATTGACCATACTATGCTACGTCTCGATCATACAAGCAAGGCTTGCCTAAGATGATACTACCCACCTCCATATCAGTTTATTTGTAGGGGAACTAGGCACCTCTTTTGGATGGGTTTGGATGTTGAGTCTACCCGTGAGACCTTATAAGGGTTAAGTGGTCAACTGTGGTGAACCCCATGCAGGATATAGTGTTAGTGGAGATGGCAGTAATGCAAGTCCCACTATCTACAATGATCTTGCATGCCTTCCCGCCAATCTTCAAAAGGTGAAAAATATGGAGGTCTTACGCCAATTGTCTTCCCCTTTTGGTTGGGCCAAAGTACACCTCACAACTCCCATTTTTGTGTCATCAGGAAAGTCACCTAAGTGAACTATGGGAACGTATCCTTGTCCGATGTACCCAACTATTTTGTGGGTCGCGGAGGGGCACCTCCGGATATGGGCCCTCGCATTGGCCGATGTTCAAGTAGCGTGCACGGGGCTATTTCTGCGGGTTTGGGTTTATCAGACAATGTAGAGTTCGGGTGTAGGACACTTCCCCACCGATCACAGTTGGTGTTAATTTGCATCGGACATAATTCGAACACCCTTGTTTAACCTCTGAAAAGCAAAAGTCATTAACCTAGGAGTTGTGATGTCGGGAGTGGACTGACACAGGCAACAATGATAATGCGTGGGTAGCAGCAATAATGCATTGAGGATGAGGTTCAGAGACCATTCGCAGTTTGACACTGATGGAGATGTGGGTTCCAGCATTGTGGAAGTAGGGTTTGAACACAGTTTGATATTGTTGGAGGGATGGTCTTCAGTTTGGCACTGGCTAAGGGATTTGGTTCAGTCTGGCACTGGCTGAGGGGTTTGGTTCAATTTGGCACTGGTTGAGGGGTATGGTCCACCCGGTCCAGGTGGGGTCTGTGGGGGAAGGACCTAAATCGGGTGGGTCTCGAGGGGACTCGGTCCTTGGTGCCTTCATTGGTTTGGGAGGAGTTCAGGTGGGGTCCCCCCTCTCTACTCTTCGAGAGGGTGATGGAGGGTGGCTTGATCATGGCCTAGCTAGGGGCTGAGATAGCCAATTACTATGGACAGTTTGAAAGTGAGGAGAGGTCTCTCTCTCGGGCCCACATCGAGTCCGATCGTAGGATCAAGCAACTGCCTTCTGAGCTCGAAATCCTTCGGTGGGAGGTATCCTCTTTTCGGGCATAGGCTCGGTCGAGCCAGGAGGAGGCTCGGATACTGACTGAGCAGCTGGCCCAAGCTCGTTATATAGCTGACCTGAAGAGCAAGCTCTTAGATGAAGAGCATCGGGCTCAGGTCGAGCATCATGAGCAGTGGAAGGCCGAGTGGGAGGAGCTAATCAACCAGGCTCGAGAGGCTGTGAGTGCGTGGGGAGGCCGAGGTTGCGCAGGTTGAAGCCGAGACGAGGTTGTCCGAGACTGAGGTGAAGTTGCTCGGAGCCAAGCAGAGGGTGGCCGAGCTCGAGGAGAAAGTGAAGCACACTGGAGCAGAGGCAATGGATCGATATAGGAGCTTGGAGGGCTACCACGTAGCTCTCCAGAAGGCCTCCTTGTATTACGAGTCAGGCTACCGACTAGGGCTGCAGAAGGGGTTCACCCAAGGCTTCCATCGAGCGGTCATTGCTGCCCAACCGCAAGTATTTGACGAGCTCGCTTTTCCTTCTGGGCAGTGCTATGACTCAGACGAAGACATCACAGATTCTTCCTCCTCGACATTGAGTGGAAGGGGAAGCAGGGATGCTACTACTTCATCAAAGGAGTCACCAACTCCGGTTACCTCGAGTGGGGACACGATCGAGGCAGTTCCCACACAAGTGGGGTCCGTTCCTGGATCGGCCGCCACTGAGGACACCGGGGGAAGATCTCCTGGTGTTGAAGATTCTTCGTTCACCGATCGTCGAGACGCCAAACCTCAAGGAAGGCCATGGGCCTCTCGAAGTCCCCCTATCTCCATGGACTAGGAGGGGCTTGAGCTGGATGTACTAGTTTTTCCCCTTTTTTTTTGAGTCTTGCCATGTAAAAACTATTTCTTTCTATATGTAATGGCAGTGATTTCTAGAATTTGAATTGTTAATTTCTTACCGCATTTAGGGCAATTTGACTACCGCATCTACAGTCGCCAGGAGAACGGAGATTTGATACGTCTCACAGGCTCCTCGATTGTCAATCGGTCAAGCAGCTGCCGTAGCGCTGGTGCCATTTTGTGTTTCCACTTTCCACGCTTTGAATGACTTATCATTTTATGCATCCCTATGAGAGGAGCCACTGAGGGGAATGGAGTAACTGCACTTGGGGAAAGGTGCACGCCTGTCGCATTTTTTTAAGAGGAGGTTCAATTAAGGCACGGGCTCTCCCCCCCGTCCTATAAAAAGGTCTCAGAGGGCGTCTCCACCTCTCTTCATCGCTTAGACTTCCCTCGCAGTTTCTCCTCTTTCCCTTCTTGCTAAGCATTTGGGGGAATATCAGTGGAGCATGGAGGGTGGCTTGGAGGATGATGATCTTGGCCGCCGTCGTGGCGTACCAGCTACTTTGGCATGGAAGAAGGAATGGCGCACGGCAATGCGCCTTCTCCCGACTGCTGGACCGTCGCCACTCCCTTTGGAGGAAGGCAGAAGCAGAAGAAGGCTTGACGGAGGGCGTTCGGTACTACGACCTCGCCTTGCTCCCTCCTCACCTCTTCCACTCCCCCTTTCTTCCTTTTTTCTGGGGGGGGGGGGGGGCTGATGGCGCAACATCGTTGCTCCTCCTGTCTTTCCATCCCCGTCGCCCTTCTCATCTCGTCAAGGGGGTGCTTGACCTTTCTCCCTCTTCTACTCTTCGACCCGCTTCTCCTCTTTTCTTTCACTCTTTGGGGGATGCCAGTAGCTCGACCCTTGCTTGCACCACTCACGGGTGCTTGCTTTCTGTCCGGCTTCTGACTTTGTGCCTTCCAAAGAGTTGGAAAAGGAGGTCTTCTCTTGTTTAAGTGGCATCTGGACATTCCTTCCTTTTCTTCCTATGATATCTTTCTTCTGAGCTCCGCGAGCCAACAGGGTCAGCCATCCCGTTATCCGAGCCAGTTTCTACACTGGGTAGAGTTAGTGGCTCGGCTTAGGGGTGCTAGCTGAGTCAGTCGAGTAATCAGCTTGTACTATAGTATGAGTGGATATAATTTTTATTTTTTGATATGCATTGTATCGGCTGCGGCATATCTGATGTAAATAGATGCATTAATGAAAAGAAAAGGAAAATTGTTACTGTTATATGCTGCTTACAATTTTGAGGAAAGCTCAGAAATAGAACTTTCATAGTGTTGTTGCATTCCATGTCCGAGGGATAAGTACTCCTTCCATGGTGGACAGTCGATACGCCCCTTTCTCGAGCGTCTTGACCACTCGGTAGGGGCCTTCCCAGTTAGGGGCTAACTTTCCCCCTACCTCCAGTGGTCGAGAGGCTTCAATTTTTCTTAAGATGAAGTCTCCTGTGTGGAAGTGTCTGTCTTAGACTTTGGCATTGTAATATCGAGAAAGGCACTGCTGATATTCTGTGGCTCGGATGCCTACGATCTCTTGGATCTCGCTCGCCATTTTGAGATTCTCAAGCAAATTCTGCTCGTTTTTCTCGGGTGAGAAGTTGATGACTCAGAGAGATGGGCTGCCGACTTCCAACGAAATCACGGCATTCGTGCCGTATACCAACTGAAAGGGGGTCTCACTAGTGGCGGTCCTTGGAGTGGTTCGGTGAGACCATAGTACACTTGGCAATTCCTCAAGCCAACTACCCTTGGTTCTCCACATATCTCTCCTTTCTACACCCCTAATAGCAACCCACAGCTCGGAAACCATCCACCCCACTCCCCCACACCCTCTCTCCCCCACTATTACACACCTTAAACCTGCTAGCACTGAAGAAAAGGGCAGAACAGAGAATCGTCGGGTGGCTCGGCATGTTTCAGAAAAGTTCTGCTAACGCGGCCTGCCGACACGCCGCGTTCATATGAATGCACTCCACTTGGGGACCGCCTTCACACCAGAACGCGGTGTCCCAGAGGACCGCGACCATCAGGCCGCGGTGGTGCCCACGGCCGCGTTCAGGATCATCTGCCCCACCTTCCGGCGACACGTTTGAAGACCCCCCCGACCTCGTCTCACATCGCAATGTCTAGGGATAATATCAAAGCATCTGGTTCATGCCTAACTAGCAAAACCGGTGGTTCTCATTCCAATCTGACAATTTTCATTGTCAAACTTGAATGGGATCAGAAGAAGATAGAAGTACAGTTAGGAATTGGTAAACTTGGTGAATGGCTGAACCTGGATAAACTTCTTGGCTAATCGCTGACTCTGGGTGGTCAGAACTGCTTTCTTGAATTTTTAGGCATGTTCTTTGTTCTTTGTTTAATAGTTTTAAGAATTTAAATCTAATTTATATCTTGTTTGAGAAAGTTTTCCAACCTATTTACATGTTTTTGCATTTCCTGTAATTTATTACATTATACATATAAATATATTAATATATGTAGGTAATTATGTACTTTCTTATATATCTAAGGAGGGCTCATCTTTGGCAGTATGGGACTCTCCGACCACTGGTTTGTGAGGCCTGAGGCTGCCATGGCATCGGCTCAGGAGGGGTCATCTTTGGCGGTAGTTGCGGCAGGCTTAGGGCAAAATTGGTCGGCCGAGAGGAACTTCAAATGGTTGGCCACGGGGATGTTCGTCTTGCATGTCAGCCACGATGTCACCGTGTGCCTCTGCCAGCTCAGAAACAACAGAACATGCAGTCTTCGGTAGCCTTCTTTAGCAGGCCAAGGAAAGGCCGACCGTGTGTCCCTTAATGGAGCCACCTATTTCCTGTACAGCCCCTTCCCTCCACAAGAGGCAGGAACCTGGTCAAAGGGAGGAGTCCTGGCTCATGGGAGGCTTCTCCCCGGTAGCTGCTATCTTAAAAACAGAGCCCTGCCCACTACTGGAGGAGGCCAGGAGTACCGGTGAAGATCTAGAGGTCATCAGGGAAAGGACTGTGGCGGCTTTTCTCTGCTACGAGCCTCTTGGTATGACGGACTGGACACAAGAGCAAGAAACCGATGAGTTGCTGAGTGTAGTGGGAAAGGAGCTATCACTAGAAGATGAGGAGATTATCGGGGACACATTCGATGGGGTGACTGGGTCAGAGGAGGGTAACTCTAAAGGAAAGGGAGTTGAAGAGAGGGGCAAGTTGGGAAGGGAGGAGGTGAGGGAGTTGATGGGGGTGGTGGAGAAGATGATGGAGACACAGATGAGAGAGTTGGTGGATAAGTTGGGGGTCTCCTTTGACAGTGTGGAGAGGGGCCTGAGGGGGCTTTTCACCAAGGTCCTGAAGAGGTGGTTGATTGGCATGGTGAGGGAGGGAAAGGGAGGAAAATCACAGAAAAGGGTAGTGAGGGGGAGCGAGGAGGGAGAGGAGAGCGGGAGTGAGCCGGAGGTGGGAGGGAGGAGCACAACCTTGCCCTTATGAGGATCACTTCATAGAATGTTAGGGAGATTTGTGGGAATGAGAACTGGAGGGTGGTGAAGGAGTTGGTTTGAAGATGTAAGATTGATATCTTGTGTTTGCAAGAGACCAAGCGTGAAGATGTAAGATTGATGTCTTGTGTGTGCAAGAGACCAAGTGTGAAGGGGATGGGGAGGAGATCATGGGGGAGATTCGAAGAGCCAGACTCTTGAAGGGGGTGGTCTTCATGACAGAGGGTAGAGTAGGAGGTATCATGATTCTGTGGAACCTGTTTGAGGTTGAGGAGGTGGAGGATAGAAACGTCGGCCGGGGGGCTATCTCCCTTCACTTCCGCAGTGTGAGGGATGACTCCTCCTGGGACTTCTTGGGGATGTACGGTCCCCAAATCAGGGAAGGAAAGAGATCACTATGGGAGGAACTACTTCTCTACCACTACAGCTCGGGCTGGCCCTAATGTGTGGGTGGTGATTTCAATGCAGCTATAACGACTTGGGAGAGGGCGGGGGCCAACCCCTATACGGGAGAGATGGAAGATTTTTGTGACTTCATAGAAGATGTAGCTTTGATTGACATTGGAATGGTGAATGTTCAGTTCACCTGGTCCAATATGAGGGCGACACTTGTTTGTTCCAAGTGGTGTCAGTGGATTAGGAAGATTACTTCTCCTATGTGCTAGCATCTTGTTTGGCTAACCGATATCAAATCACAAATCTACCCTATTAAAGACCAGTCGCTGCTAGTAGAAGAGATAGGAGTTTAGGTTTGAAAGGTTTTGGCTCAGGGAGGCTGACTACACAGAGATTATCAGGAGGGCTGCACAAAGAGATGATCTCCTCCATGCTACTTTGGTCAGGAAACTTAAACACTTGGCTCAAGTGCTTAAAGCGTGGGGTGCTGACAAAACCATTCTTCGCAGACTGACTAAGTAGAGAATTCTACAACAACTGGAGGGTCTGGAATGCTTGGAGGAGGCAGCGTTGCTAGATGACTCTAATAGGCAATGTTTTAAAACCCGACCCGGACCTTGACCCGGTTAGGTTAGTGGGTCACGGTCAATGGTTTAACTATTCGGGTTAACTCGTGTGCCGTAATACTAGAACAGTAAATATCAATATTATTTGCTCGCCCCCTCTCTCTCCCCGTTCACTATTTCACTCTCTCTCTCATCTCTTTCTCTTCTCCTCTCCCCCGGGTGGTCAACAGTGGTGGAGGAGGGTGAGGTGGAGATGTTGTAAGGGCGAGGAGTGAGGATGGGTCAAGGATCGAGGGGCGGTGGTGCGTTGAAGCTCGCTTGCGAGTTCATGAATCAGCGTTGTTTTCATGGGCATTTTCACGTGGAACGGCATCCACGGCATGTGGAATCTATGGTGGAGGTAGGGGGATGGTTCCTTAATCCCTGTAGTTCATTTCCCGTGAGTTTCATAGGCCGTGGTGAGCCGGGCGGGGTTTATTTCACGTCGAGGCTTAAAATCATGTTTTGAGGGTGTGTGACAGATTCGTCGGATTGAGAGACATTTTTCTATTTATTTACATGCATTTTGGTGTTTTGGGACCCAAGGAATGGTCCCCTATGTTTTCACCCTCAATTGAGGTCTAATAGGCATGGAAACCGTGCCTTGGGAGTGGGTTTAGACGAGGTCATCGCTATTTTCTGTCGACCAAACGCTTGGCTTGGTCGGTCGACCGAACGGCCCAACGCGCAAGGCTGAGCCCTGCAAAATTTGGTCGATCGAACATAGAGGGCCAGTCGGCTGACCTCTGCAGGGGAGGTCAACGCACCATGCACTGCGTCGAAGCTACTCACTGCACCGGTCGACCGACCGGTGTAGGGTGCTTTGGTTATCTGACCCAATTGGGCTGGTCGACCAAATTGCACCAAACTCGCTTGTTTCAGCCCCCGGTAACACTGGTTGTGACCCATTGGTCGACCTTTGGCTCTACAGATGTCTTGGACACCCTGTGGGGACCGTGACCATGTTTTTGGGTGTTCAGAGGTGCCGTGTTACCTCAATTAGTCTGCCTGTGGGTTTTAAGGGTCCAGGTGACCCTCTTGTGTTCTGGGCTTCTGTGTTACTCTAAATCAAGCCGCTGCGGGTCAGCGGCAGTGCAGAAGGCCACTCCCACAAATAGTTTGCTTTTCTGGAAAGCGTTTTCCGAGCAGGCCATGAGTTTTACCCTTGGACTGTGAGTCCAATTACCCAGCTTGGGGCTGGAAGGTTTCATAGCTTCCCGTTGGGAAAGATTAAGGTTGGCAGTCATGAGCCATCCTAATAATTCTTTTACCATGGTTTCTAACTTAGGGATAGGCCAGATTTATGGCATGGAGATGTCCTGTGCAACGGCCTTGACCCCGAGTCCTGTGACTCAAGGACTATTGGGTTATAGGTCTAGTGGACTACCTAGAGTCTGGCGGCATCGTGCCACCCATTTCTCGAGCTAATTATGACAGGCTCACGAGTAGCCTATCCGTATTTTGGTGGTTTCTATTGAGAGTCGTCTGCTTAGTGGCCCCCACTAGTCGTAGCTTGCCTGGGCACGCGTGTATTGACCCACTTGGGAGTAGGCAGAGAGCTACACCTGGGAGAGATAATTTTTAGGCTGGTTGCCATAGGACCTCCCCTGTAGCGGCTCGAGTCTAGGCTGGGAGGAAAACCAGCTTGAGGGCCTGACTTGTGCAGTTGGTCAGTGTGTGCACACATGGTCGGGGACTACAAATGAGTGCTAACGAGCACAACCCCGACTAGACCCTTGTTTTGAGGTTACTAGTATGGTGTCTCAGTTGTTGCGGTGCGAGGCACGGATTTAGAGTGGGGGTGAATGAATCCTATTTAAAAAATTACTTGGATTAAAACAATCTCAGAAAGATTCAAGTGAACAATACTAGGAGGCTTAGCCAAGCAGACGTTCTATTAGGGAATACACACGAACACTTAGCGAGCACAAGCAGTCTAATGCTCTATAAAGCAAGTAGAAGTACTAAACGGCTGGGTTGAATGAAGACAGAGAGCATGTAGCAAAGCTACAAGTAGAGAGTCTTAACCAACCAGCAAAGGGAGATTAAATATATGGAAATGCACACCAAAAGTGAACCACACAAACACCTGTGAAGAGGGAAAGAAGACAAGGAGCAGACGCACAAGGCAAACCACAGAGCACTAGGATTTTAGGTGGTTCGGCTAGACCTTCAGTCTGCCTACATCCACCCCTCACTCAACCCGAGTGAGGATTCCCTTGCCAAAGCAAGAAACAAGCAGACTCAGTATGCAAACAACTGCTGCCTTACAGCTTGACCCAGAGGAACACTCTCCTCTCTTCCTTCAACCCGAAGGGGAACCACTAGTGACACCTCGTCACTAGCAACCGGAGACACCAGTCTCCCTTCCTCCAAATCGGAGGGAAAATCACGAGCAACTTCCAGTCACTCATAACCGGAGACTAAGTCTCCCTTCCTCTGAGTCCACAGAGGGCAACTCGTGAGTGACACCCTGTCACCCACAACCAGAGACCCAAGTCTCTCTTCCTCTGAATCCACAGAGGGCAATCAGAGATCACTCTCCCTTCTCCTGAATCCATAGGAGGAACCCCGAACTCAAAGCAGAGTATCGGAAAAGCACAATGGTAAAGAACAAATAAAAAACAAAAGAGGAAAACAAAACAGATATAGCTCCTCAAGACCAACTCGGCTTGGATCTGATCTAGAGGCCAACATCTTTTTTCCTTCTCTCTCACAGTCTCTCTTCTGATTCTTCTTGCGAGCTCTCTGGCTCCTCTTTCGAGCTCTCTGGCTCTTCTTTCTTCTTTCTGCTTCTTCTTTTCGAACTCTCTCTTTTCTTTTCTCTCATTCTGGCTCTCTACTTCTTCTTCTTCTCACCTGCTCTAATTGTTCTCTTCACTTCAGTATCTTCTTCTTTATTCCCTCCTCATCGAAGGATGAGGTGGTCTTTATGCCCAGGGGTCACCGCTAGGGGAATTCCCGATGAAGAACTACTGCTCCTGTCACCGGATGGCTGTCAGCATCTGGCAAGTCTGTCCTGATCAATGGTGTCTGCGTCTTCCTGGATGGACGCGATGCCCAAGCAATCCCGGATCGGGTGGTCACTGCCGTACCAACCCGTAACTCCTTCCAAGCCCTCTCCGGGAGGAGAGCTGAGAAAGAGAAAGCTGGCCACTAAGGCCGAAGAGAGCTGGCCCCAAGGCCAAAAATGTTCAAGCAAGTGTGGGTTCCCAAGAAGGTCCAGCCTATTCATCAAGAGGTGCTTGTTCGCCACTCCCTAGAGCATGTTGAGAGGGGAAGGAGGAATGAGAGGGGCTTGCCCCCAAGAAGAGAAGAAACGGTTGTGGACCCTCTACGCCGCACTAGCTTCAGGGCATGCGCCTGACAAGCCAATATCCCTATAGTAGGGAGAAGATTTAGGCAACATGCTGGGAGGACCCGGCTAGCCTACATCCCTCCGGTGGGAGGTCGACAGCCATCCCTGGTCCTCCATCAAGGACGGGGTCGAGAAGAGATGACTAGTATGGTCAGAAGTTATTTTAGGGGTCTGGGCAACCCCTCGTTGGGCCAGCAGTGACTACTTCGAGTACCCGCGGTCGAGGAAGAAGACTGCTTGCCAACGGCGGTCGAAGAAGAAGAAGATAGAAGAATGACATCGTCTATTGATGACAATGGGTATGAAGACGGCCCAAATCTTAAGGCTCACAAAGCCCCTCCCCGGCGGGAGGAAAGAAGAAGAATCTCTGTGTTTAAGAGATTGACCTTCCCTGGTCATGCGAAGAGGAAGGTCTACAGACAAAGGAAAGAAATGCAAGTTTTTACTTGTAATATGGCTGGAGTAGCCAGCAGGTATGGGGGATTACCTAAGGAACCTTAGGAATTGGCCCGATTAGCCGAAAGGCCAGGGCCAAACACCAGAAGAACAGAAGCCGCAAGGGAAATGTTGAAAATGGCAAAAGGGAAACAAATCCTATCTGAAGAAGTCACCACTTTGACTACAAATGTGGTGATGACTAAAGAAGAGGAAGTGCTGCTGAATACCTCGCCTGAAGGCGCTTCAGGGGAGATGGTGGAACCCACCCCTAGCATAGCAACTATAGACCCGTCGGTGTTGACGTTGTTACAACAATACCGGCAGGAGATAGAGCTTCTAAAGAAGCAACTGCTTGAAAAGACAGAACAAAGCTCGGTGACCAAGCAACCTGAGATGCAGGCCGAGTCGTCACGAGGTGGCATCAACCCGTGCGACATTCCACCATTATACACTTAGCCCCAGCCGATAGAGTACAGTCAAGCAGCCACCCAGCAGTGCCCACCTCAGTCACTGATGCCACCGGTGCTACCTCAAGTGCACCAAGCATCGTCATTGCTACACCCGCCACCGTAGACGACCACTTTAGTCACCCCATACCTGCAGCCAGCACACTTCTACCTGGAACTAGTTGATCCAACCACCATGAAGAAGCTGATGGTGGAAAGGATGATTGAACTGAAGCTTGCTAAGCGGAATGAAGGTGACTATGTCACATTTGATGCTTATCGAGAACAACAAGGTCACTTTTCCTGAGCCAAAAAGGCTGGAGGACCTGAAGAGAAGAGACAGTCTGAGGTTCTGCCCTTACCATCAGATGCTGGGGCACCCGATTGAAGATTGCTATGTGTTCAAGAACATCATTGAAGGCATGGTAAAGAAAGAAGAAATAGAGTTGGGAGAGTACAAGATTGACCCTCCACATCCTCATGAAGCACCTCTAAGAAGGGCTGCAGCCAATATGATTTCTCTATATCGGGCACTGCCTGAAGAAGTTACAGAAGACAGTACTCAGCACACTTATGAGGTCTACTTTCTGACGCCGATAAAAGGACAACAAGGATGGCAGCAGATCCCTGCAAAGAACAAGAAGAAAGCCACACCTCGCCCGAGGGTAGGGGCACGGGTCTGTGGCATCATGCCATGACCTACTCTTTCGGCGCCAGCACCAATATGGACCAATCTGCCTGCGGTAATCAGAATACACACCCGCAACCGGAGGAGACAGACTCTGCTACCGACTGTGAACGAAATTAGTCCTGAGGCCCGACGGCTTCAGGACTACATAAATGAGCTAGATGAATGTAAACAACCCGAACTGAAACCTTTGCTGATAAAGGACCACGTCCCATGTCAAGAACTGGAACAACTCTCGCTGGAACAAAAAGAAGCAGCTGACAGAGCAGCAGAAAAGGATAACAGTCTATTCTGGGGGCAAGTACTAGCCAAAGATAAGAAGAAGAAGCAAAAGAAGAAAAGAAGAGCCTGCGAGGCCAAGAAGGAGATAGTACTCTCCTGTAATATCCTGTCATCCCTCTTCAATCTACCCAGTGAGAAAGATGAAGAGGAAACATGCTTCACACCCACTGCCGGGGCAAGCCAAGCTGAAGTCTTGACCACTGCTCATGCAACCTGGTCAGGCCGAAAATGGGGGCGCCAGCTACTCGCCAACCACAACATCATCCTCAGGGGAGAGCAACCCTATAAGATACCTCCTCCGGAGGTCAAGGGAGCCCAAATCCCTCCTCCGCCAGGGCTATACAATCAGAATGGGGGCAATAGCGATCTCCCTTCCTTCCTCAAATTTCTAAAGATGTCTAAGGGCAAGCAACCATGTCAAGATGCCAGCCCTGCAGCCGAGGGCACTCACCCGCAACTTCAGCAACCCTCTGGTCCCCCAGATGAAGATAAGGCCGGCCCAACGGCAAGCGACAAGGGACAGCAAGAGGATGACACCCAGCAGAAAGCCATATTGGGCCAACATGTTCTCCTTTCTTTTAAGTATGCCGACGGATGGGGGCTGGACCACCTTGGCTTGTATTATCATTTATCTTCTCACGGTCATGCGAACTTGGCGTCGCTGGCCCAACGATGCGAAGTGATAGGGGATATATGCTGGCTGATTCACAAGGGTGCTTCATGGGGCCAAGAGCCCTCACTATTTTATTGGTCACTCTCTCCTTTTTATACGGGCCCTGTAGGTATCCTTCATTCTTTTGCCTTCAATTTTTGGTCCCTTTCTTGTTGTAGTGTATATCATTCTTTTTCACCCTCGTATTTGTATAGTTCGGCTAACTTCGGAGGAGACTAGGCACCTTAGGGAGCTGATTATTAAGGCTCAAAAATAAGCATATTTTGAGATCCCGGAGGCGGCTCTGACTACAACACCTTTGTCTCCCAAGGATTCGCGAAAGCGAACTAGATCTCAAGCAAAGGAGGCAGTGGCTAAAGCGAAGGAGGCGGCTACTAAGGCCAAACGGGCCCAGTGAAAGAGGACTGCAGACTCGGAGCCTATGGTTGTTCCACCGCTCATGGTATCATTTGAGGAGTTTGAGGCTTCCCATGTGCAGATGCACACGATCGAAGGTGCCTCTCTTCTTCCCAACCCCCTTTTTTTTGCATCCTACTTCTGCTTCGACTGTATAGGCTATTTTTTTTTATCTTACAGTTGCTGCCACTCCTTCTGTAGCGGTTGTGCAAGAGGTTGTCGCCCCTGTGGTAGCTGAGGAGAGAGGAGAGGGAGTGCCCATTGTCACGCCTCGACGTGAAATATCAGAATGTAGCAGTATAAATAGTTAAAAGATGTTGATTTCTAGACATGCTGTGCTTTGCGTTAGCGATTAAATGACTTCAACACCTCACCATAGCAAAGAGAACACATACTTTCCAAGATAACCATTAATTCCACTAATTAATCATATTGAGTTTCACATCCACCAACCATTAAAGGAACCGAAAGTTCCAAATATCCATCAACGCAAGCAACTACATAATGACAACTTAATTAAATTTACAACTCTTGGATAAAACTACATCTCCCAGACTCAAACTATCTAGAGACAACTCCACAAGGCCTTCTAGCTAGTTCACTCCACGGTCTTCACTCCTGCCCATCCCCGTCGATTTGAGAGTCATCACCTGAGCTACCTGAAAAGGGGAACAATTGGGTGAGCGAATGCTCAGTAGGTAATAGCGGGCAATGTTTAAGTAATTAACCAATTACATTAATGTTATGCAACAAATAAAAAGAATAACGATAATGAAATACTTAGAGTAAAAGAACATGAACATAGCATATCAAGGAATTGGTCGATTAAGCATGAAATAAGCAAGTCAAGAAGATAATTCCATGGAGGAATTCGATAACTTGTAACCATAGAGAAGAATAAGATGAATCATGTAGATGAAATGCCGTAGACATCACGCTAGTCATGCACTCGGTGTAATGCCTCACCATGTCATTACAACTCCCCGGCACACTAGTACTTTTCAGGCGCTTCTCCCAGGACCTGATCGGGCCCTTATGATGCATTGGCATTGATTTGGTGGATCCAAGATCCCAAGTTATGTCTAGACATTCACTGGACTCGGTCGGGAGAGAAAGTTCTCAAGATATAACCTAGAATAAACAAGAATAATCGAGGGTTTTAATAGTTCATGTCGACCACGACTCAGCCAGTGAAGCACACAATACAACACGGAAATAAAGTTCTGGAAGTTACGTGGTCAGACTACGGCCGCTTAAGATATACGCAGTCTTATACTGGACCGTGGTAGATGAATTGGGCGAAAGGAAGACTCAGCTCGACACCAAGGGTAAATGGTCCTTTATGGGCCGTGTGACGGTTCGAACGGTCTGAAATGGGCCGCTTGTTTGATCATGACAGTCTATAACTAGCCATTGCGAATAAAAATAATTGAGCCCATGCCAAGAGGTACATGGTCCATACCGGGCCGCCCCAACACCACACGGTCCTTCGATAGTCCGTTCAGTGGTGGAACGGTCCCAATATAACCACATATCGAATGGGCCAAGATAGGCTTGGGTATTCAACCTAATTGGGCTCCCAGGCCGCCCAAGGCAGAGTGGAACCGAACCAAGGTTCAGCCCATAGCTCTTAGGCCAATCTAGAGGCTTTACGTCGACTTTAACAAGGCTAGGTCGAAGAAAAATCAAGGATAATCGACCAGCAAGACCTAGCACTTAGCCAAAAATACACGGTCTTGACCGAGCCGTTCAAATTATCAAACGGTACGATTCCAGCCGTGTAGTGAGTCAGACGGTCCCCTGTGGGCCGTGACTCCAGATAGAGCCAAACAAGCAGTCCAAATCGAGTTACAGGTGCAGGATTTGAGGTACATCATGCTCGGCATCCTAGTGGGAATCCCAGGCTCGCGGGGACTGACAGAGGTCTCATAATGGAGGTCCTAGTCTGACGGAAGGAGTATCCGACGGAGAGTCCCAACCATTACAAGAATTAAGGGTTATGAAACATCGAAAAAAATAGATGAATAGCGGTCAGTCAGTTCCACCACAGTGGAGTGACTGTCAGAACACTCCTAGTATCATTATTCCACTTTCCAACATAACTATGATTAAGATTCGTATTTCAATAAATTGATAAGAGTAAGGGAATAAGATTGGAAGGAAAGAACAAAGTAAACAAGAAAGATTTGATATTAATTTAACTTCCATATATTCCAATTAATTACAGGTTACTACCCTATCATCTGCATCATTTAACCAGAACTAATAATGCTTAAAATAATGTTTAAAATAATTCTGCGTGACCTAGGTGGTCTATGCAGAACCGTTGGATGGGACTTAGTGGTCCATTGCTAGGCCGCTCAGGTCATGTAGGCCCGAAAGCCATACAGGCCCTTCACAGTTTATCGAACGGCCGCTGGAGTCATTGCGAGGTCTAGAGATGAGCCGCATTCCCAACTCCACGATCTATCATTGGGCCGTCTAAGTTCAGGAGGGTTCCAAATGCAATAAACATAGTAAATGGTCAAACCACAATAGCTGCCCAAGACCTCACGGTCTATCGAGGGGCGGCTTAATCATAAACGGTTCCTATTAGGGCCGTGTACAGAACGACACGCCCGAACCTCCTCAACCATGATAGACTCTACTTGCAACATGAAATTTGTGACATACAATAAATAAAATTTGGGCAAAAGCATACCACTAGAAAGAGAACAAAAAGTTGCATGATATAGAATGATTAATTAGAACTTTTAAGCCTGCTAACCTAACATTTAAACGAAGACAACAAGAAAAACCCTAATTTTAACATGCTCTGACTAAAACGACTAATACTCTCATGATACAGATTGAATTTTAGGGCTTTTGGTATCAAATGGAAGATGGGACAGAGATGAATCTATCAGTATATTATGCTTGGGGTTTGATCCACTAGAACCTTCCTTAGAGGAAGAAGAAAGGGACGAAGTTGTCGGCCGAATGAGCGAAGAAAACCCCAAGAACAAGCCTAAATTCTCCCACGAGCGAGCTCCTTGTTGGCTACCGCAGCATCCAAGGGTTTTTAGGTTGGGCTAGGGTCATTTTTTATATAACCAATTGGTCTCTAGAGGCATCTATTGGAAAGGATAGAGTCCTCTCCCGCCGGTGTGCACAATTCACATTACACCCCATCACGCTGCTGCTCCGCCTCCAAATTCTCCTCCCAGGGCTAGGGTTTTGACTGGGAAACAGAGGGGAAACAATGTCCTCATCCAGCTCATTCACTTGGGTCCGATCTGAGCTCGAATGGCCGGGCATTGGATCCAAATTGAACGATCCAAGGTCCAATAGGCTAAACGTGGATTTCACCCTAAATCACTTAATTCGGCTGGCTTAAGATTTTATTTAGGACTTTATGTAGAAGACATTTTGTCTAAATGTTTAGTCATCTTCATGATTATAATTTTTTCTAGATTTTTATAAATTGGTTGAAATTTTACCCATTGTATTTTCCATAGAATTTCTTATAATTTCTTGTTATTTTATCTAATACTGTTATCGGGGTGCTACAAGCCAGAACTACAACGTGAAGTGGAAAGGGCTCTAATAGTCGAGCCTGCCGCTACATTTGAAGAGACATTGGCTATGTTGGCTGAAGCCAATAGGAATAACACCGGGGAGTAGCCCAGTTCTGATTAGCAGTTTGTAGAACAGCTAGTGAAGGAGCACCCGCGGGGTTGGAACCTTCCCGCGACAGCTCGGCTCGTGCCCCCTGTTGCTCGGGTGCCGCAGCATGCTCAGTCTCTTCATTTAATTATTTCTTCAGTAGTTCTATCTCTTGTTGGTATTTTTACAACGTCATCAGGATGTCGGGGTCCGTAGCTGCTTCGTTATTGGTGCCTTCGAGTGTGCTACTGGAGGCACACTTAAATGGAGGAGACGGGAATACTCCTTCTTGCCTAGACGCCCCTATTCTGGCAGTGACAGTAGTGATGTCTTCATCAGCAATCTACTTGCTCTTAGTGGCTTGCAATAGTTCGGTGGTAATTTTGCCCTGTCTTATCATTGGGACTTTTCTTCCAGCGATCTCAGCCGGCACTTCTTGTTCATTTGGCAGGGTGCCATGCCCGCTCATTACCCCTATCATATTACAGGTGAGGATTTGCATTGTTATATTATACTTTTTGACTCCCCTTCGGGCCTGACGAGAGAAAGTCGGCTCTTTATATATGGACATTCTTTTCATCTTTTCATGTTGTGGAGGCCTTTCAAGGCTTCTAGCCTTGGCTCGCCTCCCTTCTTCATTCACCTCCACTGGTGCCATTTTGTCCTTTTCTTCTTCTTCGACCTTGATGGCATAAAACGCCCCCTACTGGCCCATGGAGGGACTTCCAAAGCTATAGAAATATTCTCGGACCATCCTAATCATATCTTCTTGGCTACGCTTCGCAGGGATGGTAGAAGGTAGTGCTTGGATTCAGGCCGACGGCATGTGTGAAAGTTGTGTTAGTTGGGCCGCTTGATTGAGACCCCTTGAATATTTGAAAATGTCAGCCTACCTTACAGAGGCCCTAACAGTTGATGGAGGAGTGGTAGCTACGACTTCCTCCGTATGCATAACTTCATTGCCCCCTCTCCCAGGGACATCGGTAGAGTTGTCGAAGTTCTGCGAGGCTGGCATAGGGCCTCGGATCCTTTTGGGAACCAGACTTGCTTGAACGTTGGCAAGTTCAAGGTTGTCCGCCTTCTCTTGTTATCATCAAAATTTTCCCTCCGGCTAGCCAGCACTTGGAAGGTGTTGTGGGTGGGGACGGTTGGGATGACCTGGTCCGATAGGACTTTGGCATCACTGTCATTGAAGTAGACCCGGACGCCACTGATCAACATGGACTTCCTGGATGTTGAGAATCAGCCTCGGGCAACAGCAGCAATTCTTGCTCTGGAGCTCTTCTTGTTGCCCCCAGCGGGCTTCTTCTTGTACATCCCAGTTGGGCGAGTAGTATGGTGAACGTGACAGCTCATGATCAGTGGACTCTTTAGTAGCATTTTGTGAATCTAGCCCTCACTTTGGCAGGCCGCAGCTTCATCGCTCTTTAGCTTCGCAGGCTCCGAGCCTTTCACATAAAGAAGATCCACGAATGCAACCCCTAGGAAGTTGGGGAAGCCAATAACTAGTGGGAAGTTTCCAAAGATAGTTGGTACAGCCAAGTAGCTATTCATAGCATGGTCAGGCAGAAGCACGGGGCCAAAAATAAGAGCAGCCAATCCAGTAGCCATTATTGCCTCCTGCGATTACACAGTAGGCAAACGATCAGTACTCTCAGGGGGCCCCAGGGGTCCTCTTATCTTGGTGTTGGCCCAGATAACAATATACACGGACAAGAAGGGGGGGTTGAATTGTCCCCTAAACACGATGACCAATTTTAAAACTAACTTGCAGATAGAGAGAGAGAGAGAGAGAGAGAAGTGAAAGCTTTGTCTTTTCTTAAAGGTTTCAAAGATTGTAGTCCATGATAAGGCGCAGACCTAAAATTTCTCACAGGAGATGGAGATTTTTCTCTGTGAAAAGTGAAGTTGTTAGTTCTCTTGGTACATGTAAGCAAGAAATAACCATAGATTCTGTTCTAATTAAGTGAGTGTATCTGCTCTGCCACTCAATAATTAAAGCCCTAATCATTATATGCTTTTCCCTTACGCTTGAAATGCCATGATTAGTACATATTAACCATCTGTTAGTTATGCACTTACAAAGTCTTTCTGCCAGCATAGCTACTGCACATTAATTCCATATGCCTCTGTTTAAGAGCACCTCAAACAAAATAAAATTTCCAATTTAACGTTGCATTTAGATTTCGTGTTGTTCACAAGAATAATGTTAGGGTTGCCGGCCGTGAAGAGATTCTTTAGGAATCCAAGAAATTTCGGAGATGATTGAGCCAAAATTTGTGTTTACAGTGGCAGTCTACGTCGCCAGCGTGAGGGGGGGGGGGGGGTGATACCAACCTTGGTTTCGACGTCGATGACGGCGGAGAGCTCCCGGCCGTCGGCGCAGGACCGGATGTGCCTCGCCCGGACGTCCATGCCCTTCAGCTGCCGGAGCGCGGCGATCATGGAGTCGACGGGGGAGGTGGGGTTGCCGACGCGCAGCTTGATGGTGGCCCCCTCCGGCCTCCCCAGGCCGACCTCGCCGAGGCTCACACGGAGCTCCTGGTAGCGCTTCTGGAGTGCCTCCCTTGTGCTCTTCAGCTCGCGCACGTACGCCGCAGCTGACAGGACGATGGCATTCTTGTTGGCCTGTTGAGAAAAAAGAATGTGAGATGGGTTGTTCTCACACTTCACTAGCTAGCTCTCTAGAAGGAGAGCAGAGATCAGAATTAATGGTGATTGGGTTGGAAGGGAGGTGAGATGGAAACCTTGGGCCTGGGCACGATCATGGAGTGGAGGTCGGAGTAGCTCTGGCTCAGCCTCTCCCGTCGCTGCCTCTCCCTCATCATGTGCCGGAAGCACCGGCTGCTGCTCTCCGCCGCCGCCTCATCGGGCTTCTCCGCCGGTATCTTCCTCAGACATTCCACCATCCTCCTGTGGATGTTCTCCCCTCCCGACCTCCGGCATCCTCTGTTGTACCTTGCCCTCTCGTACACAACAAAGGCACTCCGGTGAACACTCAGTGTCACCGGAGGCTCCTCGAGGAGTACCGGCGGCGCGGGCGCGGCGGCGGCGGCCTCCGTCACCGGCGACGTTGCCCACTGCAACAATTCCGGCGGCGGCGGCGGCGGGCCGAGCGAAGTGGCGTACTCCTCTGCCAGGGGCATGCCCCACAAGAGCATGTCCTCCTCCGACTGCAGCGGCGAGGGGTCGAAGGCGGCGGGGGAGACCAGGTCGGAGAACCCCCTGAAGTCCCAAGAGAAGAGCTCCTCCATGGCCGCCGACGTCGACGCCGCAGCCGCCGCCGTTCCCATTGCGTCCTCCTGGTAGAAGGGGAAGGGCTCCATCTCCATCATTGGCCCCCCGGGAGATCAATCGGAGCTGTTCTTATCGAGCATATGATCTCAGAGCTCTGCTCTTCTACATCTCCCCTTCCTCGGTTCACTGACACGTTGTGTATATTTCGCTATATATATACGCTTGAGCAGGCCGGACGAGTGGAGTGCAAGTGGCGCGGCCGGGCACGTGCAATAATTGTCCGCATCTCTGGCTATAACTTCACGTGGTCAATTGTGGGTGTTTCCTGGATCCTCCCGGTTAGAAGGGAGAGTCCAATACGAAAAGAATGGAAAACGTGACGATTTTCACCGCTTTCCCGAAGGGCGGATTCCCTCACGTGTCGTAAGCCGCAAGCGCGACCCCCCTGGCTTTCACGGAAGGATCCAACACCTTCCAATTTGTCCACCAAGTTGATTAGTAATAGTATTAGTCCATGCTTAGTCGTGGGTTTTTTAATTTGTTAATACAGATGCTTGACCTGGTCCATATATTTCTTTAATTGTCTTTAACTATTCGATCTGTGGGGAGAATGCTCAAAGTTTTTTTGGATCCATTATCAGCTACATCCAACGTCAACAAGGCGCCCTTGGCATGAGGATGTATAGTGACTTGTGCAAAATTCAATTATTAGAGTAAATTAAGACACATTTTCAACATTCATCAACAGCTGTACTATGATATGACCCTTCATTTCTACTATGTTTCTCCACTTATTTGTCAAAAAAAAGTTACAAAATTTTAACCAAAATTTGCCGTACCCATCCAACATGCTTTGACCCATGCGTGTTGAATCGTGATAGAGCAAAGTCGGCATGCCGACACGATGGTATGCACACAATATGGTGTCAAGGTCGTCGACGGCCTGGTGGAGGCGATGACAGAGACGATAGCAACAGGGGGGGAGTCAGAGACGACCGCGGGTCAACCAAGAGAAGAAGAAGAAGATTGTCAGACTGCCAGGGGGAGTTGGGGACAAGAAAGCTCGAGCAGGGGAAGAAGAAGAAGATTGTCGGGCTACTGGGGGGAGCCGCGCAACTCGAGCATGGGAAAACGAAGAAGATTGTAGGCTGTCAGGAGGAGCCGTGAATGGTGGTGGCTCTAGTAAGAGAAGAAGATTAAGACTTCAAGGTTATTGGGGAGAGCCGAGGATGGTGGTGGCTCAATTAGGGGAAGAAGAAGAAGACTACTGGGTTGCTGAGGACGGTGACGGCCTAGAGCAGGGAAAGACGAAGACTGTCGGCCAGCTTGAGGGGAGGACGAAGAAGAAGGGCGGCCGACAACAGCGTGCAAAAGAGATAAACGTGGATAAATCTTTGATTAAATCCACAAAATAATCCTCATTAGCCCTTATCTAGGCCCAATAAGCGAAAATGATGAGAGAAAAAGTAAGAACTAGGCCCAACTAGGGAGAGAACCCATAAAATAAGCCCAAAAGTGATAAGAAACAAACCAATAATCGGCGAATAGCTCGGGACATCATACAAATAGATAAGGAGATGACCCAACTCATTGGTCATAAAATAGGTATCAACACGGCCGAGAATGGAGAAGTTGGGTCCCCACAAACTCCCTTTCTAAAGGCATCTCGCATGATCATCATCATCCTGTGAGGCTTAGGTAATAGTCTCTAGCGATCACTTTGATCTTATGCTCCTATTTCGTGCACTGTAGGTCTAGCAGTAGCGGCAACAGTAACGGGAAGAGCAGGAGGTGCACGACCCTCCCCCTTTAATGTCCCTACGCCACGGCCCCTTTGCTGCCGCCCTTACCCCGTGGCCGCTTACAACCCTCTAGCGATCACGGTGGGACCCGATACTGCCTACTGTAAGTACCAGATGTAAAAAATCCAAGATTTTAGAGCCCATGATCATTTACTTTGCAAAGTAGTTTAGTTCTATTCGCAAGTAGAAGGAGGCCAGACTTCTGGCCGCCTAAGAGCACTGGGCGACCTGGTCAGTGGCCGCCTAGTCCCCGTTCAAATAGCTAGTCCCTTGTCCTCCTACAACATTCGACGGCCCAAGTGTTGGCCGCCCTCCAGGTTAAACGGCTATTGCCCTAGCCGCCTAACCCGTCTGAGCGGCCATCGCGTGACCTAGCCGCCCAGGTCTGTCAACGACCAATAATGTGGCCGCCTTCTATTTAATTTCCTGCATCTTTCATTCATTGTCTTGTTTGCCTTGTGTGTTGTGTTTGATTGGTGTCCGATGTAGGTCAACACATGGGTAGGCTTAGGAAGAGATGACATCACATTGATAGGAACACCCTCTCATTGGATTGAGCTCTTCACTTGAGGATTCTCACTCGGGTGCAACTAGCTCATTTCAATTGCGAACCTCTGTAAGTACTCACGAATCATGGATTCCCACAGGGTCGTACACTTTGCAGTACCGTGTAGTCACCTGGGTTTGAGTGAGTTCTTGCTAGGATCCCAATAGAAATAGCCTTCACCCTTAGCTATTCTTTCTCCTCCTGAGAGAACTAAAACACAACAATAAAACAAAAGAAAACAAAAAAGGGAGAATTTCTAGGGGGCATTGTTGCGATAACCCTATTTGCCACATATACATATGTACATCTGGCCCGCCTGATAGTACATATTCTCAAGATCCAAATCCTTCCAAATCAAGAAAATTTTGCCTAAAATGGAGAAGGTTTTCACCATCCTAGGCTATGAGGAGGAGTTCGCTCCCTAATACGAGCTCGAGCTTGGGACCAACCCCTTATTTGAGGTGGAGGATAGCCATCTGGCTGGTTTCAAAGGCATGTTCTCGGCCTCGCCAAATGGGGCTGCCCACGTCGACTCGGCATCATCCAATAGTGAGCATGACCAAGTTAACTCTAGGGCTCCCACATTATCCCTGCACGAGGATCAAGAGTTGATCAATGTGCTCTCTCGCTACACGATCGAGGACTTGGTCACTCTGGCCTCCTAAGGGAAAGTCCCCGCCGCTCCTCAAATATCTCCTCAATTCACACCTCCTTTGGTTCAAACCCCCTACCAAGGGTCCTCTAGCCAGCCCGCTCACGAAGTTCCACTTCAATCTAGCTATCCCATGGCTCCTCAAGGGGTTCCCCAACCCCTGATTCTGTCGACCATGGTCGCCCCGTCAAGGGAAATGGACTCTATGTCCAGGCAGGAAATCCAAAGCTATATTCAGTAGGTGGTGGCTGAAAGTATGCCAGCTTCCCATCCCCACTCCTTAGCTCAATACTGCAAGGTCCCCAATGCTTATTTTTTACCTAGTTTTACGGCTCCTGAATATCAGAAGTATGATGGTACTATTGATCCCCAACATCTCCTTTTGGGTTTCCTCATAGATTCCCATAAATGGCTCTACAACTAGGTGTTGCTGGTCCATTTGTTCCAAAAGTCCCTTGAGGGTGAGGCCTTGGGTTGGTTCTCCTCTCTCCTAGCTATTGACCTCTTGAACTTCGACATAGTCTTCGAGCGATTCCTTGCTTAGTTTGGTCACATGTCCTCCATAGCTCCTATACTATTCTATTTAGTCATGGACAAGATGAAACCCAATGAGGACTTCATCCAATTCGCTAACCGATGGAGGATCATCGCTTCTAGGACGGAGGTCCCCATCCCTTAAGCTCAAGCCATCACCATGCTGGTAAACAATGCCACTCCACAATTAAGGGCTATCTTAATGCTTAGCGAGCTCCGCACATTTCCACAACTATACAATCGAGCTCGAATCATTCAAGTCCAAATGAAGGACTCTACTTTACCACCTTTCTTTGAAACTCGCACTCGAGGTAGGAAGGCCTCAACCGTCCCTACCACCGAGGGAGTCACTACTAATGAGAAGGTTAATGCTTTTGGCCCCTCCTTTAGGACCAACAATCGCCAAACTCCACAACCCAATCAAACTGGTCCGAGCCAAGCTCAAGGTAATCCAAGGCCATACTCCAATGCCCCCCCTCCTCAAAACTACAATCGGGCTGGTCCTAAGCAGGCCTTTTATCCTCCTTTGCCCGAGACCTTGGGTGTAGCAACGTGTATAAATACTAGAAATAAAATTTTCCAATACCTGAGTGGGTCGTACACCTAAGGAAACCCAAAATGGGCCAACATGGAACGTATAGGGGTTTTTTTCAGGCGAAAGGATCAGAGGAGGAGAAGAAAGGAGTAGAGAGATCAATCGGTGGGCAACACCCACATGGACAATTCACGATTAGAAATTTCATTGGCATCTCGAGCCGGAATGGAAGTTGTTGGAGTAGCGGATCAATCATAATTGGAGAACGGGGGACAAAGTCCAACATCTGAAAGAGTCTGCGTAAGCGGGAAGGAGACAAAGTAATGATAATGATGGGTGAGCTCACCCTTTCCCGCAGACGGTATGCTAGTTTCTTCAGCTTCCATTGCACAAGCCGTACCTCCTGATTCTTCTGGAAGTAATGTAGTTCATGAAATAACCTGGCAAAAGCTTGGCTAAAATCAAGCATATCATCAACGAGCCCCTTTGGCAGTAGAGCCGGGCTGGCTATTGTGCAAGCTGTATTCTTCTCGGGTTGTCTTGTTAGTGTTTTCAATGTACCCGGTTGGAGAGGGCCTTTTACAAAATACTGGTGGTAATCCTAGGTGAGTGGTCCTGAGTCACCCAAAACTGAAAATGCGGATTCTTGGTAGTCGAGGCCCCTTCTACGCATTTTCTTTCCTTTGGAGACCAGTTTGGTCCACCCCTGGAGTTGTGCACCGAGGCCTCTCCCCAGTTGGTAGCCCAGTTTCAATATAATAGACCATCCTTTAGAATCTCTAATCTTTGGCTTTTCCTTGATATTGATTGGTGCAGTGGCAGGCTTGCATGACGCATAAGCCCAAGGAAAGTCCAAATCTAACACTGAGATAACTGGTCGATTGTTGGGCCATAGAGTTGGTAGAATCTTCTCTGAGAGAGCTTTGATTGACTGGACCGTGGATATACTTTTCACCTTAACCACCCTCCCTTGAAAAGGGAATTTGAGACACTGATGGGCAGTGGATGGTACGGCGCTGAGATTATCGATCCACGGGTGACCCAAAGTAGCCTTGAATATAGGGTCGATGTCTAGTACATAGAATTCCACGGGCATGGTGAGAGGCTCGAGCTCAGCCTGAATGGTTACTATCCCATGGCATGCTCTTCTTGAATTATCGTATGCTGCTATAGTAGTCGGGGTCGGCCATAACAGTTCTTCTGATAAGTTGCAAGCCCTAAGAGTGCTGAGTGGGCAGACATTAATAGATGCCCCTGTATCAACCAAAGCCGCATCTATGCTTACTTTGTTCAAAACAATGGAAATGCAAAGTGGCATCTGTCGAGCTTCTGGAGGTGCTAGCTCGGTGTCGGAGAAAGTAATTGCTGGTGCTTTTGAAATAGCTGCCAAGGCTGTTGGTAGGCTGTCTATTGCCATGTCTTCACTAACTATCACCTTTTGAAGAAAATTACGCAGTGCATCCTGGTGAAGTGTGAACCTCTTGATTAATTCCAGCATAGATATTTTGGTGGGCACCCTATCCAAGTGATGAAGAAGATCACATTGGGTACCCGGTAATGGTTCGACCTCTTCCTGATCAGCAACCGGTTGGGAAGACTGGGGATTGGGTGCAGGTGCACCAGAGGAAGTATAATTTCTATGAAACAAGCGCCTGCTCCGCAGGGCAAGGTTTTGCACCGGCACAGCATCGGATGACGGCTTAATGGGCCCGGCAGGATGGATGAGTGGCGTGGTAGAGGGTGCGGTGGAGATGATAGGAGTGGCGGTGGAGGTAATGGGTTGCGGAGGGAGGATGATAGGCGAAGGGTTGGGGGGAGGCATAGTGATGATGGGCGCGGGTGCTAGTGGAGGTGTGAAGGCAGATGGAGGAAGGATGATGGGCGAGGGGTTGGATGAAGGCATGGTGATGACAGTGGGGGTGATGAGCGAAAGGCGAGATGGCAGGACGGGTGCGGGCTCTGGTGGTGGAGTAGAGGTAGGTGGTGTAACGGTGGTAGTTGGTGGTAAGACGAGTGGTCTGGTGAGTGGCGGAAGGGTTTGATGGCTAGGCGCGAGAATGACAGAAGTAGGGGGTGACAAAGGATTGCGGTGGTTATGGTGGAGGGCCATGAGTTGTTGGATAGAACTGTCATCATCAAAGGACCACCCGGCATCGGGAGCCGGGGGTTGGACTAGATTAACCTGAGCCGGTGTCAGCGACTGAGGCTGTGGAGCGGAAGGATGATTGCGCATGGGGTTTTGATGAATCCCCAAGTCTTGAACCGACTGCTGTTGCTGTGGTGGCTACTGCGGTGGCTGCTGCGGTGGCTGCGATGCTTGTTGCTGCTGCACTTGCTGCCTCGGCGCTTGCCTTCTCTTCTCTTTTTTTTCCATGATGGCCTTATGCATCTCGGCCCAATCTATTCGGTGTCCTTCATGTAGATCATAAACCAAGTCTCTAAACTGAAAACATCCTTCAATCGTATGCCCAGGTTGCCTGTGGAACATATAATATTTTGACTGATCAACGGCCGAGTTCCAGGTGGGTCGTTCTGGAGGAAGCTGGATTGCACTAACTGACATGAGAGCGTAGAATATGTCGGTGAGGTTCTCTGGCAAAGGAGGGTATTGCTCTCTCTTTAGAGCCGGACGTCTATTGTTGTAGCCGTTGGGTGGAGGGACGTTGTGGTATTGCCGGGGTTGCTGAGGTTGCTGCGGAGCGGAGAAGGTAGGCGGAGGGTTTTAGGGAGCGGAGGAAACGAGTGAAGGATTTTGCGGAGTGGTAAACTGAGGATTGCAGGGGTTTTGCGGGAAGCGGATTTGGGTGGATTGGTTTGGGAAAGGGAATGCAATGGCTTGCACCTGTTCGTTCATTTGGACTCCCTCAGTGATAGGCCCCTAAGGTTTTCTATTATACTTGGGCTTTTGGGCCTCAAAGAGAGAGTGGATTGGGGAGTCCTTGAACTGCATCACCGGCAGATAGGCGCGGCTCAGGCGCACGCCGCTGAAGAAATTCACCTCGATGATCTTGTGCCAGTCGGCATCGGTGATCTTCTCAAACGGCTTCGGCTCGTACATGCCGACGTTGTTGACCAGCACGTCGAGCTTGCTGAAGCGGCGATAGAGTTCGCCCACCTGATCCGCGTCGCTCAAGTCGCCGGCGAAGGCGTGCAGCCGCGCCTTGGGATTCGTTTTCTGGATGCGCTCAATGGCATTGGCAATGCGATCGTCGGTGCGTCCGTTGAGGATGACCTCGGCGCCTTCCGCGGCCAAGGCCGCTGCGATGGCAAAGCCGATGCCGGCGGTTGAGCCGCTCACGAGGCAGCGTTTATCGTTGAGTTGGTAGTTCATAGTTTTACGTCTTGGTTGTCGCCCACGCCACGCGGATCAGTGCGCGTAGTGAGGCGGATTGGGATAGTTGGGATAAGGCGGACCCCAGAACGGGTCGTAGTACGGAAAGTACCCAAGACCGTTGCCGATGGCCCCGTTGTACGAGGTGTACATGCGCGGCGTCTGCCCCATGTAGTCGATCACCGTGTCGGAAACGCCCGCCGTCTTCAGCACGCCCACGTTGATTTTGGTCAGGTAGAAGACCGTACGCTTCTCGCGCAGGTAACGCAGGATGACATCATCGCCCACGCCCGCGAGATGGAGGTCCTTCACGTCGGCGACGTCGAGATCGAGCCCACGCTCCATCTTGTCGTAAACGGCGGGATTCACCCCGCTATTGTGAACCACGGCCAGGTCGGCCTGCTCCTGCGGGCTGAGACTGCACGCGCCAAGCAACAGGGGAACGAGCACGACAGCGAGCCGGGAAATCCTCATACCTCACCTTTAGCCCGAGTTTGCCGTTTGACAACGCGCCATCGATCAATAGCGCGAACGCCGCATGACCACCCACGTGTAGAGCGCGCCAAAGGCCGCGCCGCCGAGGTGCGCGGAGTGGGCGACGTATGGCATGGAATACGGCGCCAGGAACGGAATGTACTGCATGACGATGAACAGCGCCTCGACGCCACAAGCCGTCAGCGCCACGGCGCTCAGGCTCATGCGCAAGGGCAGTACATAGAAAAGCAGGACGGTGACGCGCTCGCGCGGCACGGCGGTGCCGATTCCCGCGATGACGGCGAAGACCGCGCCGCTTGCGCCGATGATCGGTTCATCGCTGTCGGAATTGAAAAAGTACCAGACCAGGACCGAGCACAACGCTCCGCCCAGATAAAGGCCGAGGTAACGCCCGTGGCCGAGGATTTCCTCCAGCGCCGGGCCGATGCAGGCCAGCGGAATCATGTTGAAGACGATATGGAGCCAGAAGTAATTCGGATTGCCGTCGATGTCGACGGCGTGCGCCCACGCATAGGTCAGGAGCGTGTAGTAGCGATGGTGCTGCAGCGAATCGGAGCTGAAGGCGAGCGCGTCGCCGACGATGTCGTCGTGCGTGCGGTGCAGCTCGAGCAACTGGAGCAAAAAGACGCCAACGGTGCTGGCGATGATCGTCCACGTCACCCACGCAATGGGACGGCGCGGCGCCGCGTCGTAGGCGTACGCGTGACCGGGGGGAGGGAACGGTTCCATGGCCGTTAGCTCAACCGGCCAACGGCATCGGCCGCCCCACCCGCAATACGCGTTCCCATGCGGGAAATAGACGCCGGTGCGCGGCGTAAAGTTTCGGCCATTTTTGTGGCGCGACCTTTTGCCAGAGCCATTCGGCCGCCTTGATGATGAAAAAGGCGTAAAACAGCGCCACCAGCCACGAGCCGAAAATGTCGCTCGGATAATGCGCGCCGACGTAAACCCGCGAGTAGCTGACCAGCGCCGCCCAGGCCCATAACCAGGCGCCGCGCCAGCCGAAGATGGCGCAGCCAACCATGGCCAGCGCCACGTTGTTGCAGGCGTGGCCGGAGGTAAACGAGCGCCCGATCATGACGTGATGCGGCGTCGATTCCTTCACCTCGTTCACGGACAACACGCGGATATGCGGCTCGGTCTCGTTTGGTCGCGGGCGATTGACCAGCCGCTTGAAGCTCCAGTCCACGCCCGCGTCGCCGATAATCAGGCACGCCGCCATCATCACGACAAGCAGTCGGCCGCGAAATCCACCGAAGACCAGCGCGACCACGACGGCCACGGCCAGCGCGCATTTGGCCGGCGTACTGAAATCGCTCACGCGGGCCATGATCGGGTCCAGCCAAGGGCGGCTCCACGTCTGGTTGATCAGATAAAGCAGATGCAGATCAACTGCATGGAACGTGGCCAAAAGGGACATCGGGGAAGGCTAGAGTTTCGCGCCGCAAGAAGCGAGGCTTTGGGTAGCCGCGGCCGACGAGGAAAGAAAGCGTCATCCCTGAAAAAGACCGTCGCACGCAGTGCGGCGGCTGCCTATTTCACCGTCCCGGCCGCGTACGGCGCGAGGACCTTGACGATTTCGCGGCAGGTGCGCGTCGTGTCGAGCTTGAGGCCCGAGCCGAGGCCCATGCCGGTCAAAGTCGGATCAGGCGCGGCAAAACCAGCCGGCAGCGAGCCGCTGCCCGCGCCGGCCGAGCGGTCGAATATGCCGCAGGGAACATTCGACGCGATCGGAGAGTTTTTCCCCGTCATCATTATAATGACGCTGGTGGTCGGCGGGATTCTGCGGGCCATGTTCGGGCCTTTCCTTGGGGCTCTCGTCACCGGCGGCGGCGTTGCCTTCGTGGTCTGGCTGTTCGTCGGTGTTCTCACCATTGCGGGCCTCGCCGGTGTGATCGCGTTCGTGTTCACGCTGTTCGGATCGTTCGCATCATCGGGGCGCGGAGGGGCACAATTAATTCACCCCCCTCTTGATTACTTTCCTAACCGGGCCAACAACTTTTATGCTTATGACTGGCTGTGAGTACATTGAAGGAGTTAGCAACCTAGTCACGCTAAAGTCTAACTATTTTCCTCCTTTACAACGTATTCTGCATCATATGTTCACTACCCTATTCTATCCCATGGCAGGCAGTAGAAATGAAGTGACTGAGGTGTATAGATTTCTATTCTATCATGTGATGAATAGCGTGACCATTAACACGGGCCGCCTTATGACAGATTTGGTTGATTCATGCCGTACACAAAGAAGGCGCTCCCTGCCCTATGCACCTCAGTTGACCGCAGTATTCATTTATGTCGGAGTAAGATTAGATAATGAGGGGTTCATTCAAGTTCGACAAAGTGATATATATAACAAACACAAGATGTTCATATATTTTGGCTATTATTAGGGTCCAAATGGTGAACTCCATAGAGATGTGATAATCTATGGAGAAGAATCAAAAAATGAGGATGAAGAGGAGCATGAACAGCAGGAAGCTCAGGGGCAAGCACCGCCTCCAGTTCAGGTTGAGGATCAGCCACCTCCTCCTCACCATGAAGATCAAGACATGCCTCCTCCATCCCAGTTCTTTCACGAGGAGTCCTCTACTCAAGGTGCAGGACAGCCCTCTTGGGTAGACTTTGAGGGCATTGATAGGCGACTCTCTAGCATCAACACTAAGGTGGATACCTTTGGGGAGCAACTTACAGCCCTTGGGAATACCATTGATTCATCTTTTGCCAATGTTGGTAATCTGCTTGTAGCCATGCAAGGCCAGATGACTGCTGTGAACGTGTCACATAGACATTTAAAAAGAAGAAGAAAACTTAATTAATTTTTGAGTTAAATTATAACTAAGCATGGAGATGACTAAAAGACTAAGGGGAGGGAGCATGAGATGCTACTCTAGGAGTGTGATCGCTAGAGGAATTACCTCAAAATAAGAAAGATGAACATGGAGAATACCTTGTAAAGTGGGTGAGATGTGGATCCAACTTCCTCCTCCAACCGGGCGGCTGATGAAGGGGGTTTTTGTCTTGATTACCCTTATAAAAGACAAGCAAGGACAATAAATAGATATGGGTGAGAAAAAAATAAGTGTAGTATCAATGCTCTAAAGAAATCAATCTATGCAAATAGGGCATGAACACACCTTGAGTGTTTGTTTTAAACCCCTTAAGAAGGAGCAAAAAGTGGTGAGATATGTATGCAACTAAGAATAACAATATGATCTAGCAGAGATGCTAGATGGAGGATGCAGACGTATAGTAGACGATGATGATGGTAAAGTAGTGAAGAGGAAACATAAAATATGAGAATATAAGTTGAGTAAAAGGGAAGCTGTTGCTCTTCTGCGCCTATGAGCAGGAAAGAGAGGGAGGTCCTCGGCTGCGGTATAGCGATTGCAGCAGCAAAACACCACAGCAATGACAGTGACAGAAGAACACCACGACAGTAATAGCATGGACTGAAGGCACGATGGCAATAGCTCTCATGCTCTTTTAACGAAAGGAACGACTACCGAAGGAAGAGTCCTTGCAACGATGAACCGGGGGGGGTTTATAGATGAGAAAAATCAAGTTTCAATAGGATTAAAGCAAGACAAATAATCTCCGATCGTGATATCCCTTCCAGAGAAGAATGCGAAGATAAAAAATGGTAAGGACGCCATTGCAGAGGAGGTTGCAGATGATTTGGACATGGAAACGAAAATGACGACCATGCGACTGTCGTCCATTTAAATACGCTCAGGAGACTACCACAATTTCTCTGAAATATCAGACTTTCCCTAATTAAAAATGAGTAAACAGCATCTGTCTGAAGAAGTGTTCATTAATGAGCGCCCGCTCAAAAGGGTGTTATTTATTTAGATTTAATTTTGAATGGAAATCGAAAAAAATTAGGAATTAGCGCCTGTGTGAATGGCCGTGCATTCCTGTAGGTCGACCTACCACAGAGCTGTGTCGTCCTATACTTCAGGTAAATAGTGACACTCTGCAAGGGCGTTCATTAAATGGTGTCCAGATGATGATCACAAAATCCAAATAAATTAGAAAAATAGAAAAAACATTCTTATTAAGCCAATAATGAAGTGCACTTTGGGGTATTTATGTCGGGTCACTTTTTCTCTCTCTAATTTCTAGAGAGAGAAGCTCTAGGATCTCCCTTCCCGCTTGGTACCTTGAGCGTCTCCTCTCCCTCCCGGTCGGCCATGGCCGGTGCGGCGGGGGTTTCTCGGCAGCTATCGGAGGGATTTGGTGCCTCCAAGGTCGCCCCGGCTTCGTCCTCCAATGAAGTTCCCAAGCTAACGGCGGGACAAGATTTGAAATCACTGGCCACGACTGGTGAGGAGAAGGAGGTCCATCTGGCCCCTCCATCTCTGGCGGCTCCTTTTGCAGATCCAGGGCCTGTGGTTCCGTGGAAGACATACGCCCAATCTTTGTTGGAGTCGCATCGTCGTCCGCATATTCCTGTGCAAGCAAAGGTCCCAGCCTTCACGGACCAGGGGGAACCGGCTATCTTCTTCTCGCAAGAAGAAATCTATGCTTCTTGCCAGCCCCTGCAGCACGCAATCATCGCAAAGTGTTCTTATGGTCGTCCCTCTATTCCGGAAGTTAAGCTCTGCCTCTCTCAGCGTCTTCGTCTGAGTTCAGATTTCATTATTAGCCGACTAAAGGCTAGGCACATTTTGATTCGTCTTAGCTGTGAGGAAGATTTCCTGCATGTTTTGTTGCAGAAGAGTTTGTATATAAAAGGATTCCTGTTTAGATTCTTTCGCTGGGCACATGACTTTGATTTTGATGTTGATCCGTCGACTATCCCGGTATGGATCGGTTTTCCCTCTCTTCCGGTAAATTTCTTCCATGAGGAAATGCTTCGTGCCATTGCAAGTAATATTGGTCCCGTTTTGAGGGTTCATGATGCAACGGTTGCCATGACCAACACATCGGAGGCCCTGGTTTGCATTGAAATGGATATTGATTCACGCAGACTGGAGCGTATATGGATTGGTATTGACAGCTCTGGCTTCTGGCAACCGATCAACTATCATAGAGTTCCAATGAAATGCTCCCTATGTCATAAGATTGGTCATATGCAGAAGGAATGCAAGAGGAAGCAAGGTCATATGGCTGTTCGGCCTGGAGTCGTGGGTTATGGGAAGGTGGAGGTTTCTAAGGAAATCCCCAGACAGGAGTATAAGCCCAAAGTGCTGTCGGAATGTCCTAAGCAGATTGATTCAAATGGCAGCAGATTTGCTGTGTTGAGTGATATGTCGAAGGATTTATTGGAGGTCGAAAAAAGTATCCACGATAATCAATCTCTGGATACCATTCCTACATCGATTCCAACTATCTGTAGTGACTTGGTCATTCCTGTTTTATCAGACCTGAGGAGGAAGGCTGTTAGCCATGACTCTCCGGTTCCTGGACTGGGAAAGGAATTCTTTTCTGAGAATAAAAGTTTGCTCCCTGGGATAAAGGAGGATTTGAATTCAGAAGGGTCTCTATTCTCTCCTGACAACTCCTCTGATGTTCATGTCTCTCCTGTCCTGGAGAAGGCTTCTATTACTAGTTCTAATGTTGTTGCGAGATTGTCTGCGGCTGAAAATGTGAAAATGCTCATTCAAGGTCCGAAAAATCCTAATTCTGATTCTATGGGTTTCAAAATTCCTGAGATCTCGGTTGTCCCAGGGGAGATTTTTTGTGATGCAAGGTTGACCAGGGCAAAAGTTAAAAGGCTGGCTGATCATCCCTCCTCTTCCTATGACCATGATTGATTCTGCGTTGATTTGGAATGTCAGGGGTATAGGTAATAAGGCTTCTGTTACTAGTTTGGCCCAGCATATCCAATTTTCTAACATCAGTTTAGTAGCTATTTGTGAGCCCCGGGTAAAGTTCAGTCAAGCTTTCAAAGTGGCTAATAAAATTAGCATGCAGCCTCCTTTGGGAAATTGTGGTGAAGAATCCAGAATATGGATGTTTCATAAGCCCCATGTTAATCTGGAAATTATTGAGTCCCATCCTCAATATCTCACTGTTGGCATCAGGGAGAACAGTGGTGTGGTTGTATTTTTCACTGCCATATATGCTTCTTGTAGTCAATATGAGCGTAGGGACATGTATGATTCCCTCATGGCTTTTAGTCAGAATGTTTCTGTCCCTTGGATTGTCGGAGGTGACTTTAATTGTGTTGTGTCTCCTGAGGAGAAAAGTGGAGGATCCTTCTCTTCTATGTCTGCTATGGTTGACTTCCAGGGTTTTATTGCTGCAACTGGGCTTTTTGATGCTGGCTTCTCTGGGGCTAGCTATACTTGGACAAATAATCAGCTTGGTTCATCTCTTATCAAAGCTAGATTAGACAGGGTTATGTACAATGCTCACTGGTTTAGTTCTAATACCATGCTGTCTGTCCGGCATTTAATCAGAGGTCCATCTGATCATTCTCCACTGCTTCTAAAGTTTAGATCCTCTCAGATTTCTCCTGGCAGGTTTATATACCAGCAAATGTGGCACACTCATGAGGATTTCTTGCATTTTATCAGAGAGAGATGGTGTAGCTATTCCCCAACTGGCAGTCATCCTTTTCACTTACTCCAGTCTAAACTAAAGTTTTTAAAGACTGATTTAAAGAGATGGAATAAGGAGGTATTTGGGAATATATTCCAGGCTAAAGTGGTGGCTGAAACCAATGTGGAACAGGCTCAGGCCCTTTTTGATGATGATCCCTCTGCTGAAAATAGAATGAAGCTTCATGGAGCTAATGCTAATCTCCGTTTGGTTTTATCCCGTGAAGAGCTATTTTGGTACCAAAAATCTCGGGCTCAGTGGATTGCTAGTGGAGATAGGAATACCCAATTCTTTCATCATTTTACAAACATGAAAAGACAGAGGAACTATATTCACAAATTAAAAATTGGTGAACACTGGGAGGAGGATCAGAATTCCCTGGCTGAGGGAGCAGTAGATTTCTTTAAGGCTCATATGACTTCTGAACCACATGTTATAGATGAATCCCTGTTTCATGTCATTCCATCTGTGGTTAGCGAAGATCAAAACCGGTTGCTTTGTTTAGTTCCTTCTGCAGAGGAGGTCAAGACAGCCATGGAATCTTTGTCTAGTAACAGTTCTCCAGGGCCTGATGGATACACAGGGGGGTTCTTTATGCATTGTTGGGATGTTGTTGGAGAGGAGGTGGTTCAAGCTGTCCAAAGCTTTTTCCGGGGTTGGGGTTTGCCCAAAGGGGTTACCTCTACCATTATTAGTTTAGTTCCTAAGATCAAGAACCCCATTTCCTTTGCAGATTTTCGGCCCATAAGTCTATGCAATTTCACTTACAAAATTGTATCCAAGGTCATATGTGATAGACTGCGGCCCATCCTTCCTTTGATTATATCTAAGGAACAAAGTGGTTTTGTAAGTGGCAGGAGCTTGGCAGACAATTTTCTATTGGCTAAGGAATTGCTTATGGATTTAGACAGACCTGTGAGAGGTCATAACATGATCTTGCAACTTGACATGGCCAAAGCATATGATCGGATTGAATGGGACTTCCTTAAAATGGTTCTTCTAAAGTTTGGTTTTTGCAGCAGATTTTCCTCATTGATTGCTCAGCTGGTTTCTAATTGCTGGTTCTCCCTCTCATTTAATGGGCAAGTTCGTGGTTTCTTTAAATCCACAAGAGGCATCAGACAAGGGGACCCACTTGCCCCTTCTTTGTTTATTATTGCAGAAGAAGTCTTGAGCAGGGGCCTCCAGCATCTTTTTACTGCTGGCTTCTGTAAGTTCTTTCATCTTCCTCGAGGGGTGCAGCCGGTATCCCACCTACTTTACGCTGATGACTCTTTGATTTTTATAAATGGAGGTTCATCCTCAATTAAGCATTTACTCCTTTTTCTGGGGAAATAATCTCCTCCCTGGGTATGAAATTCAGTCTGACCCCCATCCAGCACTCAAGTAGGATCATGGACCCAAAGAGTGGACCCCATAAGGCAGCTGAAGAAGTCCCTGGGACCTTCCCCAAAAATACTGATTGTTTATTCATTCTATTCTACAGAAACTACGATGGCTTGTGGCTTCTCCGATTTGACCTTCGGCCCTCAAGTGGTCGCTTCACTTGCCACGCACGGGTACCTGGCGGTGCCCACCACTTTCAGTGCTCTACCTCTTATGGTAGGGTTCTTGAATTTCCTCAGAGTTGCTTTCGTTGGCCTACTTCAGGTCAAGAAGGAGGATAAAGAAGCTATCACGATCAAAGCCGTGACCCCTGTGAAGATTGGCGCACAGCGCAGGGCTATTTCACACTGTTCTACTGCTACCTGCTTTGTCCACCATGTGGACTACCGGGCTGCTCCTGCTAGCAACACGGCAACCAGAGGGAAGAGGAAGAATTGTAGAAGAGGAAGAATAGTTGTTCCCTAAGGTTGGCTTTCCATTTCTAGGAAGTCCGTGTTGATCGACGGGATGCGGGTGTACCTAAATGGTCGAAGTGTTGAAGCTCTATCAGACCGCATCATCCTAGTGGTTCCTACCCGCAATACTTTCCAAGTATTAGCAAGCCGAAAGGATAACCCAGAACAGAACAACCAAGGGAGGCTGGCCCCTAAGCCAGCAAGGTTCAAGCAAGTTACGGTTCCCAAGAGGACCTGGGGTCCGGCTCCGGTCCCGCAAGATCCAAGACTAATAGTTAAGGGCCCCAGGAGAGGGGGCAAGAAAATTATACCAGAAGAGGAGGAGGTCGTGCCAGTGGCCCTACCGCCTACCCTTAGAGCCTGTGCCAGATAGGCTGATGTTTTTTGATACTCGAAGAAGTTGAATGAAGCTGCCAATTTGTCACGGCTAGCCTATATGCTGTTGACGCAAGAGTGACTGCTGTCCTGCACTCTTTCTCTGGGGCACAGTCGAGAAGAAATGACCAAAGTGGTCCAGGACTACTTCCATGGCTTAGGGAGTTCATCCTTAGGCCAACAAAGATTACTCCACGTCATGGACGTTGAAGAAGAAAGAGAAAGAGAAGAAGAGACAAAAGAGGGGATCTCATCTATAGATTCTAATGGACATGAAGATGGCCGAGAAGTCAGATGCCATCAAGATTCCCCATTGCGGTGAGAAGAAAGAAGAATATCTGTGTTTGACCAACTGACCTTCCCCGGCCAAGCCAGGAGGTGGGTCTGGAAGTAGAGGGGCAAGATGCAAGTCTTTTCCTGCAACATGACGGGGGTAACCGGTAGATATAGCACCCTGCCTAAAGAATCAGAAGAGCTTGCCAAATTAGCCCGCAGACCTAGGGCTATGACAAGAAGAAGCCAGGCTGCCAAGGAGGTGCTTGGAATGGCTGAAGACATGCCGATGGTCGCCACCCGAACTACTAATGTGGTGACATCAGAAGAAGAAGATGTTCCCCAGCTAGTCCCATCAGAAAGTGCTTTAGGCAAGATGTTGGCGGATATGCCTATGGCCACGGGGTTGGACCCGACTCTCTTAATGGTGTTACACTGATATCAACAAGAAATTGAATCACTTAAAAGGTAGCTAAGTGAAAGGGCAGAATAGACTCCGGTCTCCAAGCACCAGGACATGCAAGTTGAATCATCTCGTGGGATTTCCAACTCAGTGGAGACTGCACCACCTACTGCTCCTCAGTTAACAGTTCAAGAAAGGGCTCCTTTCCAGTAATTTTTGCAACCGCCACTAGCAGAACCACCAATTCTTCAAGTGCAACAGATGCCACCAGTAGCACAATCTGTGCCACATGCCACTGCCATGCTAACTCCTTTCACACACTAGCCTGCGCATTTCTACCCAGAGCCGGTAGACCCCACTGTGATGAACAAATTGATGGTAGAAAGAATGATCGAGATGAAGCTATCAGAGAAAGATGATGGTGATTTCAATACCTTTGATGCATACTGAGTGCCTTACCCACCATAGTATACAGCAAAGAGGTTGCTGCCGGGTATTAATAAGCTGCCCAACTTCGAAAAGTTTAACAGGCAAGGCTCCCCTAGGGTACACATAGCCTATTACATGACAGTGATGGGTGACTTGGTGGCAGACGAAGCTTATCTAATGAAATTCTTTGGGTCATCTATTACCGGATTGGCTTTTGAATGGTACTCTAGCACCCTAAATAAAATAATAGGGAATAAAGTTTCCTAAATAAATGAAACCCCTAAGTAATTATTACAATAAGGACCAATAGGAAATAGCAACTCACAAAGGTCCAAAGACCCATATACATTTACAGGTCTTCAACTTTGTATATATTATACACCCACATATATTATGGAACCTTGACCCACATTTTTCCCATGTACAGGGATGGCCCATACCATATACATGGTTGGGTTGATTTTCAAAGGCCCAACCCACATTCGAAACTGCATGGGGAGGAAGAATTAGGGTTTTGGTTAAACCAAGAAGGCGGTTGTGTTCTTGGCAGGGTGATTAACACTCGGAGAAATTCATGGAAGGGTGTAAGACCCTTGCTTTTGATGGCATTTGACCCCCTTAGGGTTTCCATCCTCTATAAATAAACTTTCCCATCAAACAAGCTGAGGCTCCGCTAAGTTTGAAGAGAGCCATTCGTGCCATCATCGTCCCCTACATCCCCTGGCATCCTCCTACTTCTTTTTCCAGTTCGAGGGCTGCTATTACCTGATGTGACACGACCTCGGACCTACTAGCAAACAAGCACATGCGCAACCGAACGGGCCGATATCGGCGGCCGACTCGGCAAAGGGGGCTCGTCGCCGTCCGTTGGACCATTGTATTGGCGTTTTGGCTAGTCGCGCGGCCGTGCCCATGTGTTGTTAACGATGCAAAAGAAAAGGAGCTAGGTATATATATATATATATATATCACATTTAACTATTTTTGTCACACTTCTTTTGTGACAAAAAGATCGAACTGAAGTCATCCAAGTCGATCATCTGATCATAAAATCAGACCATTGAAATGAGATCGAATGACAAAAAAAATAGAAGTACCATTTCCAAACATTCTAATTTTCTTAAACAGATAGAAGAAAGACTTGGGCCATCATATCAATGTTTTCTTGTATTAGTTTATCCAAGGATGCCGGCCCAAAGTTAACGTGGACCCGTCAACGCCGCTCCAACCCCTCGGGGCGGAGGCTACTTGACAAGGAGGTCTTATGTGTAGCCTGCGTTGGACGCTGAGCTCGAACCACACACATCAAAGAAGACCCGGAAACCTCGATCCACCCGATTCCTCTTATTTCTTGTCATGGCTTCAATCCCTTTGAACAAGGAAAAAGCAAGGAGAGAGACAGAGAGAGAGAGAGGGAGATCTACCACCACTCATCAATTCCATCTCCTGGGCTCCACCATCCCAGCCAGCCTCACTGGGTTTGTTCTGTCCCTCGCAGTTTCCCTGGTGACCACTCTACCTCGTCTACTTTCCCAGCACTATATATATGTATAAACTCATACCCCCTTGGCCTCATTCAGTAGTTGATGCTTGTCCATGCCTCTCTTCTCTCCCACCCGTTCTTGTTCTTCCCGGCTGTAGTGTATGCTTGCAGCTGCCACCATTTTGCACTCCGCCTCCAACTCCCCAACACCTGATCGAACTTTTATCAGTCTCCGACTGTTGCCATCCATGGAGGTATGTCTTTAATTAGCACATGGGGTCTTCAGCTTCTTTTTGTGTGGTAATCCTCAAAACCGGCCCTTCGTCTTTGAGTTTCTTTCCATCTACATCCTGCATGCTAGTTTCATGGCTCACCCATCGATCACAATTTTCATTTGAGCTATAGCTTGAAGTTTGAACTAGCTACATGACACCTCTTCGTAAGGTGAAGGCAATCCATGACACATGGGGTTGTAACTTCATCACTGCCATGTTCTTAATCAGTTCCCATTTTGGGAACAACCAGTGGGCATTGACTCAATGCAGCCGTTAATAATATATATGGTCTGTTAAATCCCATTAATTAAAAGGTCAGATATATATGGGTGTCATGTTAATTAGGCCAGAGGTTGGTTTAGGCGAACAAGAGTGGTCTTGTCTTTATCAGCAGCTGGTTCCTTCAAGTTAAAGCAAAGGAGATCATGGCATGGCAATGGTGGAACATGATCCCACTGGCCACTGTGTTCTCTCCCCTCTCTTTTCCTGTACTAATTAATAAAACCACGTTATATATCGAACTTCGGGTTTTGCAGACTGTTGAGCTGAAGGTGGAGATGGTGGCAATCCACGAAAAGAGACTGAGGAAATGCCTGTCAAAGTTAAAGGGTGCGTATGAACTCCCTCGTCCTTAGCCCGGAAGTGCACGTACAGGTTCTTAAAAAGCATCAATAGTTTGTATCTACTAGCCAAGCTCGCCTGCCAGTATATTAATTAAACTGATCATCACCTTTGTGAAAATCCCGAGAGCGTTCTGCTGTTTTCTCTTGCTAGCTAGCTGTTTTTCTTTTGTTGGCAAGGGAGATCGACCGGCTCCCCTGTTGATTATTAATATTGCTGCTCTGATCCCTAGCCACCGTCACAGGAATTGAGAAGGTGGAAGTGGAGGCGAGCACCCAGAAGGTGGCAGTCACCGGGTACGTCCACAGGAACAAGGTCTTGAAGGCCCTGAGAAGAGGGGGGCTGAAGGCCGAGCTCTGGTCTGCACACAACGAGATCCTCATCAACGCATACGCCAGTGGGAGCTGTGCAGCCTTCAAGGTCAACAACTTCATACGCTTCTTCTGACCAAAACACCAAGAACAGCCTCATCCGGAAGCTCTAGAAATTAAAACCATGGGTTTTTCTTCTCGTGTTCCTCTAACCATATGCTCATTGTTTGGCCTGGCCGCTACCTTCCGTGTTCATATATATATGTATGTATATATACGTGTTACTTGATTTCGTTTTGGCTATTCTTTCTCCGGGGAGTGAAAGGAAGGCCCTTCTTCCACATCAAGTTATTAGTTTTGTCTTTTGTTGTCTAACGAGAACATAAAGCGGTATTCCATGCGCATCTCGAGGGGGGAGTTGATCGCCTTGAGAGATGAGTAAGGGACGTAGCTTTTCATGCGGCCGTACGTAGCCCTCTATATATTTATATAAAGAATGTCATACATATAAAGACGTAACATATCCAAAGGCCAACAAGGGCTAGTTAAGAACATCGTGTCAAAAGATTTGCATAGGCTAGCCGACGAAGAAAGTTTGGATGCACTCACACGAGAGCGTCCAACACTGTGGATTCCAGATCCTGCACAGCCATTGCTGTGCCAGATTCATAGAGTTCGAGTACCACAGCTTTGGCCAACAGGAGGACATGCATGAAATCTACCCATGGCCTGGCCAATATGTGCATATGACATTGTGGGCAAGCCAAGTCTGATTGGATCCTATCCTACCTATACGACCTCTTCCGTGGTCGGTGTCGTGCACTGGTGCTTAACCTTGTCGGGAACCGGAGTGGTATATATATCTGACATGAATGTGGGTGCATTGGCACGTTTCACTGGCTTAGGCCGTCTTTGGAAATGCGACTAGGGGGCTGAGGGATTTTTCATAATCATCTTTTCTCGTTCACCTTCTAGTATTGTCAGTAACAAAAACATATTATATTGACATCATCAAAACATAGAATTCAACAGGCCTTATGTCTGAATCTACGCATAAACTCTTACCTTGCATTGGCATTACCTTCTTGCCAATGAATATACCCTTTTCCGGCGCAAGGCCTCATGCCTGAGTCGATATCCACACATTATCGCCATTGCGGACCTTACGTCTGAATCGACGCATAAACTCTTTCCTTGCATTGGCATTACCTTCTTGCCAATGAATATACCCTTTTCCGATGTAAGGCCTCGTGCCCCTCCGATATCCACACATTATCGCCATTACGGATCTTACATCTGAATCGATGCATAAACTCTTTCCTTGCATTGGCATTATCTTCTTGCCAATGAATATATCTCTTCTCCGGCATAAGGCCTCGTGCCCCAGCCGATGTTCCCACATTATCACCATTGCGGACCTTATGTCTGAATCGGTGCATAAACTCTTTCCTTGCATTGGCATTACCTTCTTGCCAATGAATATACCCTTTTTCGGCGCAAGGTCTCATGCCCCAACTGATATCCACACATTATCACCATTACGGACCTTACGTCTGAATCGGCGCATAAACTCTTTCCTTGCATTGGCATTACCTTCTTGCCAATGAATATACCCATTTTTTGGCGTAAGGCTCCGTGCCCTAGCCGATGCTCACACATTGTCGCCATTACGGACCTTACATCTGAATCGGCACATAAACTCTTTCCTTACATTGGCATTACCTTCTTGCTAATGAATATACCCTTTTCCGGCACAAGGCCACGTGCCCCAGCCGATATCCACACATTATCACAATTATAGACCTTACATCCGAATCGACGCATAAACTCTTTCCTTGCATTGGCATTACCTTCTTGCCAATGAATAACTCCTTTTCTGATGCAAGGCTTCGTGCCCTAGCCAATGCTTGCACATTATCACCATTGCGAACCTTACGTCCAAATCAACGCTTAAACTCTTTCCTTGCATTGGCATTACCTTCTTGCCAATAAATATACCCCTTTTCTGGTGCAAGGCTCCGCGCCCTGACCGATACTCGCACATTATCACCATTGTGGACCTTACATCTGAATCGGTGCATAAACTCTTTTCTTGCATTGGCATTACCTTCTTGCCAATGAATATACTCTTTTCCGGCACAAGGCCCCTCATGCCCTAGCCAATATTCACACATTAACGCCACCCGGGCCTTACGTCCAAATTCTGTGCATAAAATCTCTTCCATGCGTTGGCATTAGCTTCTTGCCAATGAATGATCCTTGTTCGGTGCAATGCATACAGGTCCCACTGGAAGTCTACTTTTCATATACCGTTAACCTGGGCCTTCTGTCCTCGTTAATGATTAAACCTCCCTTTGCGTCGGCATTTAGCCAATGCCGATGAACAAACCAATGTTGATCCTCATCATCATTGGCGAGATCGGTGAATATACCGTTAACTTGGACCTTCCGTCCTCGTTAATGATTAAACCTACCTTTACTTCGGCATTTAGCCAATATCGATGAACAAACCAATGCTGATCCTCATCATCATCGGAGAGATCGATGAATATAGCGTTAACTTGGGCCTTCCGTCCTCGTTAAGGATTAAACCTCCCCTTGCTTTGGCATTTAGCCAATGCTGATGAACAAACCAATGCTGATCCTCATCATCATCCGTGAGATCGATGAATATACCATTAACCTAGGCCTTCCATCCTAGTTAATGATTTAACCTACCTTTGCTTCAGCATTTAGCCAATGCCGATGAACAAACCAATGCTGATCCTCATCATCATCGGCGAGATCGGTGAACATACCTTTAACCTGGACTTTTCATCCTTGTAAAGGAATAAACCTAGTTTTGCTTCGATATTTAGCTAATGTCGATGAACAAACCCTCATTGACAACTAAACTCACCTCCGTTTCTGTGTCAGCTCGATGATAGTAGTCAGAACAAATCACCGCTAGACACCTCATTGGGTGATGGTAGATTTGTTCATCCCCCCCCAAAAGGAGGCTCAAAATAGAGGTGCCTCGCTAGATTTGCCCAGACATCCAGGACAACGGCAAAAACGGCTATAACCTGGCCACGGCGAAAACCCAAAAGGGTGCTGTGGGTAAAATTGGGTACTCCGCCATGTGAAAATTTGAAAGGGCGCATGGGCAAAAGTAAGAGGGGGCTGGCTTCAGTAAAAACCTGAAAGGGCACTTAAGTCAGTAATATGGTTAAAAAAAATAATGATGAAATGATGTCGCTACCCCAGTTATTATTCATGTCCCACAGGAGTCCCTATGCGCGATAGATGCACCACGTCCCACCGGCATAAGCCTTACGCCTAAGCTATAACAAACTCCTTTGCTTCAGGATTTAACCCATATCAATGAACAAAACCTGCCGTCGATCTTCATCATCATCGGTGAAGTCGATAAACAAATCATCAACTCGGACCTTCCATCCCCATCGATAAACAAACTCCTTTGCTTCGACATTTAACCCATGCTAATGAATAAAACTTATCGTCAATTTTCGTCATCATCGGCAAAATTGATGAATAAACCCTCGATCCGGACCTTTCGTCCTTGTTGAGAAACAAACTCCTTTGCTTCAGCATTTAACCCATGTCGATGAACAAAACCTATCGTCGATCTTCGTCATCATTGGCGAAATCGATGAACAAACCATCGACTCGGACCTTTCGTCCTCGTCGATAAACAAACTCCCTTTGCTTTGGTATTTAACCCATACCGATGAGCAAACTTACCATCGATTTTTATCATCATTGGCGAAATCGATGAACAAACCCTCGACCGGGACCTTTCATCCTCCACCTGCTCACGTCGGCCTTTCAAGCTATTTGGTGGAGTCCCTCCGGAGGTGTCTCTCATAAGGGAAGGTAAAGGCTCGATCTCATCACTGGGTCCCACCACGGGGCCCTTGTAGGGTACCAGGTCTGCCATATTGAAGGTAGGGTGTACCCAAAAACCCTCAGGTAGGTTCAGCTCATATACATTACTGCCTAGCCATCTCAAAACTCAAAAAGGTCCTGACCCACGTTCCCTCAATTTGGAGGTAGACCCCGGAAGGAGCCGCTCCGTCCTCACCATCACCGAGTCCCCCACTTGGAACTTATAGTGGCGCTGTCGAGCATCAGCCTACCTTCCCTATATGCTTGCGGATGTCATCATGCAACTCTTTGATATGTCGTGCAAAAGACTCAGCTTAGATTGACACTCTAGCATGCAGGGGAAGGGGAATGAGATCTGAGGGCTTCTTGGGCCTGTAGCCATGCACAACTTCAAATGGACTCTTGCCTATGGACCTATTGACAGAATCATTATAGGCAAACTCGACCTGAGGTAAGAGAAGATCCCAATTCCCGGGGTGGTCCCCGACCAGGCAACGGAGTAGGTTCCCAAGGCTTCGGTTGACCACCTCAGTTTGACCGTCAGTTTGAGGGTGATAGATAGTAGAGAATTTGAAGAGGGTTCCCATCAGATGTCAGAGGATTTTTCAAAAGTAACTAGTGAATTTCACATCTCGATCTGTCACAATAGTCTTAGGTAGTCTATGGACGCAGACCACCTCATCAAAGAATAAATGGGCTACCCTAAAAGTATTTGGAGTTTTGGAACATGGGATAAAGTGGGCCATTTTAGAGAACCTATCAACGACCACAAACATAGAATCATGCTTTCGAATGGTCCTAGGTAGGCCAAGGATAAAATCCATGCTCAAGTGCTCCCAAGGTCGCTCTGGAATGGGGAGGGGTGTGTAAAGGCCAGTGTTTTGCTTCACCTGTTTGGCAGAGGCACAAGTGCGACATTGACCCACAATCTTGGCCACATCCCTCTTAAGACTCGACCAATGGAATTGTCTCTCAACTAATTCAATGGTCTTTTGGACCCCAAAGTGACCAGCCAGGCCACCATTTTGTAGCTCCCAAACCAAGAAATTTTGAAGTGAAGTCTGGGGTACACACAACCTAGTCCCCTTGAAGAGATACCCCTCTTGGAGTATGAATCCCTCATGTTCCTTGTGGGGTTGGGTAGAGAGGGTGGTGTAGAGATTCCCGAAATTGGGGCAACATGGGTACTCTCCTTTGACTCACTCAAACCCCGTGACTTCCACCTGGACGGTGGAAAGTAAGACTGTCCACCTACTTAGTGCATCAGCGGCACTATTCTCACTACCCGCTTTGTACTTTAAGATAAAGGTGTAAGCTTGAATGTGTTAAACTCAGCAGACATGACAGGCATTGAGCTTTTATTGGGTGTTGAGATACTTCAATGCCTCGTGGTCTGAAAAGATCACAAACTCCTTGGGTAGGAGATAGTGCCTCCAATGCCGAAGGGATTGGACCACGGCGTAGAGCTCCTTGTCATAGGTGGAGTACCTAGTCCTAGCCTCACAACGTTTCTCACAGAAATAGGCTACGGGATGACCCTCTTGGCTAAGAATGCCTCCAATCCCTACCCCAGATGCATCACAAGTGACCTCAAAGACTTTAGAGAAATCAGGTAGACAAAGAATCGGGGCTTGGGTCATCTTTTTCTTGAGTTCTAGGAATGCTTTGGAGGCCGCCCTAGTCCATACAAAGGTTTCCTTCTTAAGGCAATCAGTGATAGGGGCTGTTATGATACTAAACCCAAGAATGAATCTCCTATAGAAGGTGGCTAGCCCATGAAAGCTCCGGGCATCATGGAGAGTCTTGGGCTCAGACCATTCAAGAATGACTTGGACCTTCTCAGGGTCCATGGATACCCCTTGGGCTGAAACAATGAATCCTAGGAATGCCAATTGATTAGTCATAAAGTGACACTTCCTGGGGTTGGCAAATAGGCTCTCCTTCCTAAGAACGGTGCAAACTTACTTGAGGTGATCGAGGTGGGTTTCGTTGGACTGGCTATAAATGAGGATGTCGTCAAAGTAGACAACAAGGAAGATGCTAATGAAAGGGCAGAGGACCTTAGTCATGAGGCGCATGAAAGTGCTAGGTGTATTGGAAAGGCCAAAGGACATGACAAGCCATTCATAGAGGCCGTCCTTGGTTTTGAAAGCGATCTTCCACTCGTCCCCGGGCCTAATTTGAACTTGATGGCAGCCACTCTTGAGATCAATTTTGGAGAAGATGGTGGCTCTAGTGAGCATGTCTAGCATGTCATCTAGCCAGGGAATGGGAAACCTATACTTGACCGTGATCTTGCTGATGGCCCAGCTATCCACGCACATGTGCCAAGTCCCATCCTTTTTGGGTGCGAGGAGGGCCGAGACAGCACATGGGCTCTTGCTACTGCGGAGGAAGCCCTTCTTGATGAGCTCCTCAATTTATCTCCTAAGTTCGACATGCTCGGTGGGGTTGAGGCGATAGTGGGGAAGGTCGGGTAGGGTAGCTCCAGGTACAAAGTCGATGACATGTTGCACATCGCGCATGGGTGGTAGCTTATCTAGAAGCTCATCGGGGAACACATCGTGGAAGTTGGCAAGGAGTTGTTGGATTTCTAATGGGTGTGGGTTGGTTGGGTTGGACTCCCCAAGACAAATGACAATGGCACATAATTGTGCGCCTTGGTTGACTTTGTAGCACCCCTGATAAAAAAAATGATAGACCGCTTGTCCCTTAAGTGACTAGATTCGATATGTAGAGTCGGGTATTAACACAAGTTTTGGAAGTTGAAAAGATTTTGATTCTAAATCTCGTTTTCTGCATTAAAGAAAACCTAAGAGTTTAAGACTAAACTTAGTGAACTCCCGTCGTGACGTTGTTCCCATAGGGCAACCTACAGGCCACAAAGGAGAAAGAAAAACTATAGAGTGCAGAAAAGAAAGTGTGCCTTTCATATTTCTAAGTTACTAAAGGTATATTATAATTTTATGGGTACATTATATTGATGTGAGCAGTTCTAGTCTTACGGGTCATGGGTTAACTTGAACGGTTAAACCATTGACCCATGACCCATGTCGGATTTTAAAACATTGCTTTCAACCACCTATCTCTGGATCTTTGCTTCTAATTTATCTCATCCTTGAGGAGAATGTCATCAAACTTCTTCCTTATTGTCTCTCTTATGATTCTGTCTTGCTCATCTAGTATGTTAGCCTCCTCCGGAGCGTCAAATATCTGAAGCCGCTCCATTCGACTGCCCTTGGTGGCTCTCCCTAGAGTGCATTTGGATCTGCCCCCAGAAGAAAGCTCCCAGGTCAGGTCTTTCAACTTGATATTCATCCTTGTCAAAGCCAATGTCTCCAATCTAGGTGCTGACCAACTTCTGTTGACCACTTAGAGGAAATGCTCCTCCTTCAACCAATGTTTTTCCATTTTGAAAGTACGGTGCCTGTTGAGCCTATTGTTGGTCCTCAGGAGAATGGGCTTGTGATCTAAAGTTGGTTGGGCCAAACATTTAGCTTGAAGATGTGGGAAGTGATCTTCCTAGTCTACAGACATCAGGAATCTGTCCAACGTTGAGCAAGTGAGATCAACTCTAAGATTGGACCAAGTGAAGAGGGCGTTGGTGTAGGAACATCGCTAAGATCGGACTCTTCAATAAAATCTCTGAAGTCTTTCATTTCCCTTGTTGCCATATAGGAGCCCGATTTCCCCCCCACTTCAGCAATGGCATTGAAGTCAACTCCAATGCACCACATTTTTCCAGAAAGCTGATGATATTGAAGAGGCTCCTTCCACAAAGCTGCCTTCTCGAGACAATAGAGCTGTCCACCTTCCTTCCACCACCTCCTCCACGACAAAGTCATTCCAAAGAACCATGATACCACAAGAAGAACCCACTGTTGGAGTCACCACACCCTAAGACAACCTCCTCCCTCCTATTTCACTAATAACTTCATTCCCATCCCCTTCTAGTTTAGATTCCTATAAACACATGATATCAAATTTGGACTTCCACGCAAACTCCCTCACCACCCTACTTTTCTCCGGCCCGCACACCCCTCTCACATTCTCTGTGACAATGCGCATGGGGGTTGTTCTTGAGCATCCCACCCCTGCTCCTCTTCTGGCTCTTTCCCTTCGCCTTCTCTTTCACCACCCCTCTTCTGGCAAATTTCCCGACCTTGGCATCCCTAGTCAATCCCAACAACCACCTTTTTTGTATTTTACAGAACACTGATTTAACATCTTTGTCCATACCGTCACAAGACACTCCAATGAGGCTTGCCACATCTCTAGCCTGGTCCCCTATCCCATGTATCTCTCAACTCTGGCTATAACTTTTTTCCCCTCTTCCCTTCCCAGGTTTCCTTCCTCCCCTGCATTGAGATTAACTCCCCTGAGAAGGGAGTTCTTGGCCAAGATGTCCTCCACGGTGGATCCCCCTCCTGTGCAGGGTGGAAGACCGGGGGGATCTGAAGTCCAACCGTCCACTTGGGTCACTGTCAGCTACTGACTCCTTCATGATCCCTGCCTCGGCCCAGGCCTCTTTCCACAAGAGGCCACCCCCATCAGCCACCGGCGTGAGCATGGTGCTGCTGTTCCTCTTGCCTCCCCTATGGAGCCCGTCGGCCAACGGCAGGGCAGGGAGCCTTAAGGACTGCTGATACTCGCTGTTCGAATGGGCCATCTGCTGTAGCCCCTTTCCTCCCCCGGCTGTCAGAGGTGTCCGGTCCGGTCTTTCCAGAGAGGCAGGCTATTGCCATTGTGACATTCTCCTGTACGGTTGCACGACCCGGAAGGGCTTGCATGCTGCTCCCGCTTTCCTTGGTCCCCACTACAAAATCCTTCAACCATCGGCTGGAGGATAACTGGAACCCCCATGGGATCTGGTCCCCTTGCTGACGCCCTTCATCCCTCTCTGGTTAGCTTGGGAAATCCGGGCATCGGAGAGGAGCGCGCTGCCGGCTCCTAGATCGCCGCCGCCACCTCCTGGACTGTTGCCGCCTGAGCAGCCGAAGTCTGGATGCTGGAAGACCGCAGGCCTGTGCTGGACAATCAGGTGGGAGTGATGACTTTGTGCGGGTCCTCCCTCCCCAATTGATACCCGCCTGACGTCTCCTCCCTGCCGCCATAATTGTCTGGCTCGCCCATAGACCTGGATCCAGACTGCCCGAGCTGTTGTCTGCTCGAAACCCACAAACTGAATGGGTGCCTACTTGGATGAGCTCATGAATGTTCTTTGACTTGTGAAAGATTAGAGGTTAGTGTCACTGAGTGGAGCATTTAATTGCCAAGGCATGGGAATTAAAACCACTTGCTAGTGAACGGCAAATGATTAGTTAAATTAAAGATGAGCTTTGGGGTATTGAATTCACACCTTGGAGAGGTAAGAATTCAATTCCCTTCTCATTTAGACATCCTCTTTGAAACAAACCCATTTTCACTAACCAATGAATTGATTTCATAGACAAAACTCTCACTATACTCCGTAACCGAGGAATTTAATCACTAAATAAAACTCAAACAAAACCCAACAAAATACATTTACAACTTGAATCATGATTAATAAACTGAATTCAATTAGGGAGAATGCATTAGAACATGATTCACTACTTTTAGCGTAGCAGAGAGCATGACGGATCAGTCCTGCATCTTCTTCGCTAAAGTCTGGCCATTGACATGACCCCCGCACGCACTTGAATGGGATGCTTCAGTCACCTTCCAAGCTTCATCATCGTCTAGACATCTCATGAGCATTCCATTGAGAGCGCGCCTGTACAATTCTCTAGCGATGATAGTGTACTTAGAGGCAGCTCTTCTAATAGCCTTACGCTGCTCAGCACTTGTCCCTTCTGGGAACGATCCATCTATGCAATACAGCTCAATTTCATGGTACCAGGGTAATTCTTCTTCTTCGAAGATCTTTTCTAATTCTACCAAGGATACTTCCTTCAACTCCTTTTTCTCGGCCCTAGCCTCTACAGTTTTCCTAAGGTTGTCGTACCAAGGATCCTGAAAAGAGGGGGCATCCAATCTCTAGACGACGATGGTCTCAATACTCCGACTGAGAGGAAAAGAAAAGGAGAAAGCGAGTGATGCTAATGCATCAGCAAGGATATTCTAAGATCGAGGAGTGTGAATATAGATCAACTTGCAGAATTGCCTAGTCAAGAGGTTGACTAACTCTTGATATGACTTCAATAAGTGGATAGAACTTGCCACAAAACGAGCTGAGAGTCCCCCACAATGTTCAAGTGGTGCGCGCCCAAGAGGTACGCGAGTTTCAATCCAGCTAGCAGAGCTTCATACTCGGTGATATTATTGGTAGCAGGAAAGCAGAGCTAATAAGCAAAAGGAATCATCACCCCTTCTGGAGTGAGAAGAACGTCACCTATCCCTTGGCCTTGGGAATTGAGCGCACCATCAAAGTGCAGAGACCAAAAGGGATGGTGGGTAAGGACAGAGAGATGCTCATCCGGGAATTCATCTTGAATGGAGTCAGTGTAGGGAATAGGAAGATGAGCGAGATGCTCAGCGATGGCATATCCTTTGACAGCCTTCTGGACGATGAATGTGATATCAAACTGAGAGAGGAAGCTCTGCCAGCGAGCTAACCTACTAGAAAGGACAGGCTTTTCTAGGAGATAACGGATCAGGTCCATTCTGGAGATCAACCTAATCGGGTAGGCTAGGAAGTAGTGTTTCAGCTTCTGAGCTACCCAAACTAAAGCGGCATAAGTCTTCTCCATGGTAATGTACTTGGCCTCTGCCGGGTTAAATAACTTGGAGAGGTAATAAGCTGCCCGCTCTTTGCCTTCGTCATCCACTTGTGCTAAAACCACCCCTAGGGAGTCCTCAATGATAGAAATGTATAGGATCAGGGGTTTCCCAGAGATAGGAGATTGCAAAATCGAAGGATTGGACAAATATACCTTCAGATCTTCATAGGCCTTTTGGCAATCTTCATTCCATTCAAATTTGACTCCCGCCTTTAGTAATTCGTAGAACGGGCAACATTTTTGAGAATGTTGGGATATGAATCTTCTGATGAATTGAAAACGTCCAATCAATCCTCGAAGTTCCTTGATGTTCTTAGGCGGAGGCATGTCCATGACTGCCTTGGCTTTGTTAGGATCTATCTGAAACTCCTGTTTGCCAACTATAAAGCCTAGCAACTTCCCTGAAGAGACTCTAAAAACACACTTTGGATTCATTTTTAACTGGTACTCCCTAGCTCTCTGAAGCACCTTAGCAAGAGTAGCAGGGTGCTCTTCCTTAGTTCTTGACTTCACCAAAATATCATCCACATAAACTTCCATGTAGACATGCATCATATCGTGGAATATAGCCATCATCGCCCTTTGATAGGTGGCACCTGCGTTCTTCAGCCCGAACGATATTACCACATAACAGTAAGTGCCCCAGGGCATGGTGAAGGAGGTTTTCTCTTGATCTTCGGGAGCTAGACGAATTTGGTTGTAACCTGAATAACCATCCATGAATGACAATGTTTCATACCCAGCCGTGTTGTCCACCAATACGTCTATATGAGACAGCAGGAAATCATCCTTGGGACATGCTTTATTCAGATCCCTGAAATCCATACAAATACGTACTTTTCCATCCTTCTTGATGACAGGGACGATGTTCGCCACCCACTGGGGATATAAGACAACTCTAATGAGCCTGACCTTATGTAATTTATCAACCTCTTCTTTCATCCTTAAGGTCATGTGGGGGTGAAATCTCCTTAGCTTCTATTTAACGGGTGTTGTCCCTGATTTAAGCACTAGTCGGTGTTCTACCAAGGAGGGGTCAAGACCCGGCATATCCTCGTAAGACCTGGTGAAAGAACCACTGCACTCCCTCAAGACCTTGATCAACTCTTCTTCAACTTCTAGAGGGAGATTAGCGGTAATAATGATAGGCCTGGGGTCCTCGTTAGTTCCCAGATTCACTTCCTTTGTAGGTTCATCCACCGCCAATGATGGCTCATCAAATCTCCTCAAGCCTTGGGCGTATAAATCGGCAGTGTCATCTACGTTACTGTCCTCAACATCAATCGGGTCCTTCTCATCCATGATCTCATAGACACCTAATCCATCATTACTCCACATCCCATCTTGCTCCTCGTCTTCTTCTATCACAATCACTGTAGCTATGAATTCTGGGCATTTAAGAAGAGCACGGCATCACTGAGCTAGATCCTGTAAGAACCTATCAGGGATGGACTTAGAATGACGCACTTGTGAGCGCGGCTCAGGCATGGATGGGTTGGATGACCTAGAATAAGACCCTACTTCTCTAGATCTGATAGACCCTACATCTAACCTAGGAGAGAGAAAATCTACTGGAAAGGAAGCATCGTCCTCATGCCCCTGAGAGGAGGACGGGCGGAAGACAGTGTAATCTTGGCATGGCGGGATTGGGTCCCGACCCGAACCACACAATCGTCTGACGAAGTCAGATCGAGCGCACCATGGGCTTCTACGAGGCCCGAATAAATCGTCACTCTGTGACTGGCACGTCCACACACTTAATAAACCTAATAAAACCAATAAACGACTATACACGAATAGATTTAACGAAAAGTGCATCCACAACAGCCCTCCCCACTTATAAGAATTTCATCCTCGAAATTTAGGACAAGCATCATATCACAGGGGGAGAACACCCTGAGCCAACTAACAAAGCTGTAAGAGCTCAAGCCAAACCTCGATACTCGCGGGAACAATGTTCCTGAGGGATACAGCCAGTCCTGGATCACAAAAGCACACCATGCTCTACACCAGAACATGCACATCGATCATCAGAGTAGGCACATGCAAGGGGTACTATCTGGCACTCACCTCAGCAACACAGGAACCAATCATGGCACCGCTGCCACCATCTTGCTCACCGAGGAGACGCAATTCTTGTCACGAGAAGCCTACCGCCGATCAGAATCACATGCTCGACGGACCAAACGAACATCAGCTTCACCACCAGCTGACTAACCTTATCCCCAGCACTAGGGACACCCATTCCCGGCAAACTGAACGCCAACACAGCACGGGACCAGCTCTTGCTAGAAGACAAACTTCCACAAATCCCAGATCCTATCTAGGAAAAGGCAAATCTCATAACCGGCCACCCAAGGCCTCACTGGCCCACGGCTCGCCATTCTCTGCCACAACAACCGACATCTTCTGTCTGTGAAAGACCATCCATCAGTTACTAGACACTCATCAACGGGAAACCTTCACCGGCTCAGCAAGCACAATCCAAATCGCGACAGGCCATCCGCTGACTCTCCCACTGACCGTTACCGCATCTCGAGCCAAATCTCATTCGGACACTACATCCGATCTAAGCCTTATGTCAAATCTACCCTCTCAGGGGAGCACGGCGAAACCAAATGACAGGATTCCACAATCCTCGATCCTCACATCACTCGACGGAGACTTACAGGGAAATCATCCCATGCTGGTCACAAACCAAGGATCACCATCCAATGACGACGTCCCTCCAGGGACTACCATACATAGGCATCGTCTATTACCCAATCGAATCCCATCTCATCTAAATTACTCTAAATGGACGCCTCCGAATCCCCAGCTCCACTCACACCACAGAGCCGTCGAACACGATCTCTTACAATCCTTGGAACACATCTCCAAGAATAGAAAGTGCCACCTGGCATCACAGCATCCTGGTTGATGACACCGTGACCAATGCACATGGGTCCCCTAACAGTACAGACCTTACCATGGTCGACCACTCGGCTAGCCCTACTACCGCTCACAGCTACAAATAGGGACCCATAATCTCTCAGAGATCACTTCTCCAGAACACGATCTCATCCGAGGACACAACTTCCAACACAAGAATAGGGTACTCATGCGGCACATGTGCCGACATATTTTTCCAACTCTCCATCCTGCCAGTGCCACAACCCTAGATGCCTCAAGCAATGGCACGGCAACGGACATGGCTCACATAGCCAAGACATTCTCATATCGAGGAACCAATCCTCCGATGCTCAACACGTCCTCAGACAATTCACCCGTAGCAACCAATGCTACAATCCTGGACCTGTGGGTTATGGGCCCACCACGCTTCCGCTGCGCACTCTGATCCATGTGTACAACCATCACAGATGACTCGGGATCCGCCATCCCGACAATCTTCAACTCGACTGGTTAACTCCGAAAATAGGGTGAGGAAAGTTCAATTACCTCAAACCCAGGGCACAGATTCTCTCTCTTAATCTGGCTATCCTCTGTAACTCTGCAGGCTCTGATCCACAATGCATCGGGAGTAACAACACCATCCGTAAATTCTCACGAGCACAGCCCAACTGGCACTCGTCCTTCCGGAACAGTGTCGACACCCTTACACGATAGGAGATGGGCTTCGTCATGGGCAGCCACGTTGCCCACAATACAAAATGCATCTCGCACATACTTCATGGCACACAAGGGAGCCCAACCCATCCGAGCACACGATGCAAGATGACGGATCTTAGCAAAGAGAAAGTGTGATCCTCTCTGACTAAAGGAGAAACCAGCATACCTCCAACAAATCGAGAGAAAACTCCACGCTTGACCTGACCTTGAACCTTATGCACTCTGGGAACCGCACCTTCCAGCACTAAGAGAAACCATCGCTTCTGTCAGGTCAGCACCTCTGACAACACTTGCCAAGTATCTCATCGGACCACCTTCGCAGCATCTCTCGATGCACCATTGTAATTCCTCGAACTGCAACACGCCACGCCTCGAGCGCTAGCTCAGCTGATCCCCAGCCACACTCTGCCATAGCGGTTGACCTAGCCACTGCCACACGCTCCTTACCTATGCCTGTCTCTGACCTTGGAACCATTAACACACCAAAATGCTTATTGAGGAGCAAAGAAGTCATAAAAGATGCCATGCTTGAAGGCTGCAACACTTCTAACCATTGGACATTATTCCCTCGAATCCGTTCGTGCCAACACCGATCCATTCTTCTGAGCTGTCGCCACACGGACCACCATGCCAAGAGTCGCAACACGAACCATAATCGGCACCTGCCAATGCTCACCCTCAGTCCCGAATCTGTCGCGGAACCTACACATCTCACTCGCTGCATCGCACGGCGCATCCACGACGATGCATAATGGCCCCAAATTCCACAATCTGGGCCACGAGCCAAGCCACCGCTCCACAATCTCAAATCAACCCAAGGCTAACACAGCTCGCTCACGTGCCAAAAGCAAAATCATTTAATTCACCAAGGTTCAAACAAAAGAAATCAAGGGTAACCATTCCAACTTGTTTGCTATCTTTGTAAATCATTTTAATTGTAAATTAAATTGTTCTCATAATGGCTTACCTTGATAAGAAGACCAACATGTTTAATTCAATCTATATTCATGAGGATGCACAACCTAGCACATCCTATACACCTCAACTTCAATATGTTCATCATGGCTTTCACCACAATTCCTTCAAGGGACCACGTCCCCATTCCTATGGTCATGCCCGACCCATGGGCAATGTCCAATCTCATGGTCCCTTACATTCATTGCGAGCCACTATTCCCATGGGACCGTCTCCTCACGACGACGAGAAGGTCTCCCAAATTCTGCATGCTATAGATCATCTCACCCCTCAACAAATCCAGGCCCTTAAGGCTGCTGTTGAGGGTGCACCCCATTCTTCACCACCTCCTTCCAATCCAATTCGGGTGGCCCATCACCCGTCTCCATCTCTTGTCCACACCCCCATTCGGGTGGCCCATCACCCGCCTCCTTCTATTCCTCCTCTATGGCCCCAAGGCTCATTCACTCCTCGCAACCCGGCCCGACCAGGTCCTTCTTTAGGTCACCACGCTATGCCCCCTTCACGGCCTTCTTATGCGGCCCCTCCATCAAGGCCGCCTTGTCAACCTTTGGTCGCTCGAGCTACACACCTCCAATAGGTTCTCATTGATAAAGTCACTTCGTTGGAGTGACAACTTAAAAAGATTGCAAGCACATGGCCCACTCCTCCTCCTCCTTCTCCAATCAATCCCCTTTACGCCGTTCTGAATGACATTACAAAGATGGAGAGAGATTGGAAGGATAGGAGAGATGACTACGGCATCGACAGTTTCGGCAAGCAAGAGCTGGCGGATTTTAACGCTCAAGTGGACACCGTCCATCCTCCACCCATTCACCCCGTTCACTCATATGGCCCTCCACCTCCACATATGCAATACCATTACATTCCACCACCCACATATACGCCTTCACTACGGCGTCCACTTGAGCCTAAGAATGAAGATCTGGCAACTGAAGAATTCAAAACAGCGCGTGACGATGAAGTTCTGAGGGCACCCCTTCCGAGTTTTCTTCGTTTCCCTCTCCCCCCACTACCACCAGATGAACCTCCTGCTTAGGACGAAGCCGCCGTCCTTAATCCAGCCCCCACTTTTGAGACTTATTGGTGTTACGACGATGGGTCGATACTCCAATCACCCAAGCCGGTGCATCATGAGTCTTCTCCTACCCCAAACACCGCTCACCCCATTCGACATTTCCTCCGTACCAAACCTTCTACTCTTACACCTCCCACTACGCCATCAACTGCCACAACACCAGCCTTCGCCGAGCCTTCCACTAAACCTCCATCAACTTCACCATTAGCCTCCACAACATCAGCCTCTGCCAAACTCACCACTAAACCCTCTCCAATTGACTTACCATTACCGCCACCTCGGCCCTCCATTACACCTTTAACCCCTAACCCAACTACCCCTACTCCACCACTCAACCCTTCATCTTTACCCGCGATAAATCCTTAGCAAAATCCACTGCTTCTTACACTCGAGCCAACCCCGAATGCTTCCGAGCAAAGGGGCAAGCTCGATGTGTTTGAACCTCCGCTTCCACTCACTCTTTCTCTAACACTTTCCATTACACCACCACCCATGGAGCCTTCCGCCTCCACTTCACCTTCCTTTACCACTCGGAATGGATGCGTCTCTACATGTTCATGTGCCGAAGATGACCGAGAGTCGGGCGAAAAGGATTTGGTCGTGGTCCCGCCATTCAAGACGTAAGAATTTATTTGTCGGATGCCAATCCGTGTTTTCGTGCAAGCATGGTTGAAGAGGCCAAGTCCCCGCCGCTGCTTGCCAGAAGAGAATGTCAAAATTTGATGTTGTACGAGTCCATGTCCCAGGGCCGGGCAGGACACCCCTTGTTTCAATTTTCCAATCTTGAACCCATTCTTTCGTGCAAGGGGCGAATGCCTATTTTGTTCAGAATTCTCCATATGCCACAATCCCTAGGCAGCACGATGCTTCACATTCCAACTTTCCAATTCCCTCACATTGTCACTCTTCACCCTCCAAGGGAGTTGGCATTTATTGTCGAAGCTTCATCATGGGTTGTGATTTTATCTGTTGGGCCAATCAGCTGTACACTTTCGTCACTGTTCCGCTACTCTCTCCACTTTCTATTCCACTTCACCCATATTCTCGTCTATCACCAATTCTTCATGGGCCACTCCGGGGGTAAGGAGGAGGATCTCATCCTCTCGCCCGTCATATTCTTTGCATCTCATGCATTCCATACATCCATTGCATCTGTTGCATTGCATTCACATACATTTGCATTCCTTTTTCCTTAGGTTTTTGGACCCATATCTTCCCCGCCTTCCGGAACCTCCAGATCCTCCATGTTTCCCGTCTCATTCATCTCTGTCCTTGGGATCTCCCGATTCCCTTACACTAGCTGGGTATTGCACCCCCTCCAATCTTCTCTTAGGACACCATGCCCCTTTCCACCTCTTATGTCCGGATCCTCCAGATTCTTCTCTGCTTAGTAGGCATCGCGCCCTCTCCAGATTTCTCTCTGGGCATCGCGCCCTTTTCTGCCTCTTGTATCTGGACCCTCTGGATTTCTCTCTTGTCCTCTTGGGGCATTGCGCCCCATGGTGTTCCATTCCTCCAAACTCCTCAGATTTTTCTCTCCTCCCAGGGCACTGCGCCCTTTTATACCTTCCTCCTTTGGAACCTCCGGACTTTCTTCTAGGGCATCGCGCCTTTTTTTATCTTAAGATTATGCAACTAAGCCCATGTAATTTTATCAGATAATATCTACTCCATTTAATATGCCAGAAAGATAATATAGTCATAGAGATCAAACATATCACGAAGGTAACAAGAACTGGGATGGAAATATAAGCTCATAGAATAGAATTACTATCTTTTATATCCTTAACATAATCGTGTGTGAATTTAAACGATATGCAAGATAACATGACATATCTAACATGTTAGATGATATATTGGTTCAATTAGAACCTGAAAACATCACGATCAGGGTGGAGATCGCGCATCCAGAACATAGTCTTAGAAAGACACTGTGATCCGAGATGGATCTTTCGACGGTTAAAGATGATACCCTTAAATAAAACACTTCTAGTATGCTTAATACACAATAAAAATTGGGGAAAATGACATAGAATCAAAGTACACATGCATCTACATCTAATTCAAGCATCAATTTGAGTTTAGCCTGAAAGAATACCTAACTAGTGGAAGATCAAAGAGGAAGAAGAATAAGAACGAAGAACACTTCGAACACTCCTTTTTTTTTATCGATAAAATTGTAAAATCTATATAGGGATAAGAGAGTGTAAATGTGTGAGCAATGTCTAGACATGCCTAGAATGATTGCTCCTGAGAAGTCCATGACTACACAATGCGTGGACTATGGTAAGGAAAGAAGTAGAAGAAAAGGTAATAGCAAGGGCTGAGCTAGAGCAGAGGTATCATTCCAACCATTGTAAACCTAGGAAAAATCAAGCAAATGAGGTGCATATATGAAAACCACTTGGCCAGAGTTAAGGGAGGCTGAAGTTATAACGTTTTAAGAGCTGTCTCTCCCTGAAGGTGAGCTGATCAAACTTAAGTTTATTTTCCAAGCAGCATCTGATTTCAAACTGGATTTCGATTGAAAGCCTTGCATAACCTTTTTCCTTATTCTCAAAAATCTGAGTGCATCTCTCCCTCCAAATCCACTAGATCATGCATCGGAATAATAGCTTAATCAGCTTAGTGAGGGAACCGTTGATGGGGAAGCTGGCCTCAAGTGATTGAAGTTCACATAAAAGTGAGGTCCTTGGATTTCTGTGGATGTCAAATCTTGCTAAAAAAATAGTCCAAATCTGTTTGGAGTAACTACAGGAGAAGAATAAGTGGTCCACGCTCTCTTTAGCCCCATTACAAAGAACACACGTATTGGCAAGAGAATGTCCTTTTTTCTGAAGCATATCCAAAGTTGCTAGTTTGTAGTGGAGTGCCTGCCAACAGCATAATGAGTGCTTTAGGCATGTAGGTCTGTCCCAAACCCTACTCTCCGGGTGCCAAATCTAATGTCTTTGCCTGAGTTGATTCCACGCAGAGGTACAGGAAAATGTTTCTTTGTCATGAATCCATATCAATTTGTCAGTAAGATCATTAACCAGAGGAATAGCAGAAATAATTGGCCAAAGTTCAAACATGTCAAGAGGGATTAGAGTTGGAAGATTCCAAGTACCATTACAAATGAAGTCAGAGACAGTGATGTTCATGTTTCCTCCCAGATCTTACCTGATTTGATCTCCATATATTTGGAAAATGCTCTTCCCGTTAACCCAAGGATCATACCACATGCTAAGAGAAGTACCAGTGGATATAGAGAAGTTGATTTGTTTGATCAGCCATACTCTCATGTTAAGAATTCCTTTCCAAGCTGCAGAGTGATAAGACATAGCCTTACTGTGCCAAAAGTTACATTTGGAGATGTTTTTATCATGAACCCATTTTATCCACAGGGTATCCTTTTTATGCAAAATATCCTAGCAGTGTTTTACCAAACAAGCTTTATTCCAATTAGCTAACCTTTTCAAATTTAAACCACCTTCCTTCTTCGGTCTGCATATAGTATCCCATTTGATCATATGAGGGACCTTTTTATCGCATGTCCCTTGCCAAAAGAAATTAGCCAGTAGTTTTTCAATCTCCTGAATTAATCCTGAAGGTAGAAGAAATGTCGTAGACCATTAGATGGAATAGGTGGACAAGATAGATCTAATCAATTCCAACCGCCCACTCTTAGAGAGAAGCTTCGTTCTCCAAGAGCAAATTCTGTTTTTGATTTTTTCAATGATTGGTTGGCAATGATTCTTTTTCATACCAGTAGAGATAAGAGGTAGATCTAAACAAGGGACAGGTAGAATACCTTCATCCACCCTCAAAGCATTTGTTATTGCAGTTTTGTCTTGGACCATGGCACCAATGTATGCCTTGCTTTTTGAGTGGTTCAGCCTGAGCCCAGACCAGTTACCAAATTTTTCCAAAATGTTTGCAAGGTATTGAACTGAAACAATGTCATTTTTAAGAAAAATAATTAAGTCATCTGCAAAAGTAATATGAGAAACATGGACTTCAGCACACTTAGGAACCTTGATGTGACCTTGGCTCACCGCTTCCTCCAGCAGACAAGTGAGGCCTTCCATAGCTATGGTAAAAAGGTAAGGGGACATGGGATCTCCTTGCCTGATTCCATTAGAACTTTTAAAGTAGCCTGCAGGAGAACCATTGAAAAGAATAGAGAACATAGAACACTCAATGCAGCTTCGAATCCACTGGATCCACTTGGCAGGAAACCCAATTCTCGTGAGCATGTGGTAAATAAAGCGCATGTCAACAGAGTCAAAAGCCTTCCTCAGGTCAGCTTTAAGGTAAATTATCCTTCCCTTGTCCTTGCAATGCAGGTCTTTGGTCAGATCATTAGCAAGCAGGATGTTGTGGGTAATGCTTCTACCCTTAATGAATGCAGTCTGCTGAGGACTAATGATCTTTGAAATCACCTTCTCAATTCTGTTAGCCATAAGCTTTGAAATCACTTTGTAGATAAAATTGCATAATGAAATTGGTCTGATATTTTCCAGATTATCAGCCCCCACCACTTTAGGTATTAGTGCAATGAAGGTATTATTGAACTGTTTGTAGAGTTTCCCCATTTTAAAAAAGTGAAGGCAAGTTTTGATCACATCATTATCAATAATTTGCCAAGTTGCTTGGTAGAATTCAGTTGGAAATCTATCAGGGCCTGGGCTCTTATTTTTTGGAGATGGGAAAACAACCATCCTAATCTCATCTGTAGTGAAATCAGCATTAAGAAATCACCTGTCATCTTCAGAGAGGTGCAAGGCAGGGTGTATGTCATGGGCTTCCTGCATTTGAGGTTTGATTTAGCAGTTGAAAATAGAAGTCAATAGTGTGTTCCTTCACCTGATTACTATCATTGGTAGTATCACTATTCTGAGCTTTAAAGTGCCTGATTTGGTTAATGGTTCTTCTAGCCACCATGGAAGCATAAAAGAATTTAGTGTTTGAATCCCCCAACGTCAGCCAGTTCTGTCTTGACTTCTGCCTGAGAAAGTTTTCCTCTAGCTCTAAAGCATGCATGTAATTTTTTCTTGCCTCCATTTCTTGGTGAATAAGAACATCATCAAGTGGACTAGCATGAAGATTATTCTGAGCTTGGTGAAGCTTCCTCTTGGAATCAGCCACCTTATTCTAAATATTACCAAAGATGTTTCTGTTCCAATCCTTAAGAGCAAGCTTGCATGCCTTTAACTTCATACACAGTACATAGGGAGGGGACCCTTCAACCGGGGTTTCCCAGGCTGCTTTAATACCGTCAAGGAATGTCGGATGAGAGGCCCACATGTTGTAGAACCGGAAGGGGAGCTTGCCCTTCGGCAAAGTTTTATCTATGTTAATAAGCATTAGTGTATGGTCAGAAAACTATTCATTCCCATACTCGAACCAACTGTCTGGGTAGTATGCAGTCCAGTGTGTGTTACTAAGACATCTATCCAATCTGGCCATGATTTTACGGTGAGCTTCACCTCTATTGGTCCAGGAGAACTTATTGCCGCAATTGGTAATATCTTCAAGGTCCGAATATTGAATGCACTGATTAAACTCCTCCAGCATGGACTCAGTGACTAAACGGCCGCCCAGCTTCTCATGTGGGTATCTAATTGTGTTGAAATCACCGGTGACCATCCAAGGGATACTGATGTTGTTGGAAAGATAGATGATGTCCTTCCATAAGCTGCTCTTGTCAGTCGCACAGTTGGATGCATATACAGCAGTAATCAAGAATTCCCCAAGGTTCAACTTATTCTTGCATTGCAAATGAAGGAATTGACTACTACCCGCAGTCATATGAGCATCAATGAGGTTGTGGTTCCAAAGGATCCAGATTCTCCCTTTGCCACCATACATGTCATTAGTAATAACTTCAGCTTCTGGCCAAATTAAGTTTTTATATTGCATAACATGGGCAGAGTTTATTTTTGTTTCAACTAAGATAACCAAAGCACAAGCTTTCATTCTGATCAATCTATTCAACTCTGCATTTCTCCCTCTTATTGAGGCCTCTAACATTCCAAGCAAGAATCTTCATATTAAACCAATGGAGGAAAGATGATTTAAGGTTAGATGATTTTGGGCATTGTAGTCTGCCCATCAGCTTCTTTGCTCTTAGGTCTTGGTTTAATTCTTTCCATTTCATCCACAGCCTGCGGATTTCTAAAGGATGAATGATGGGGCTTATCTTGGTTGATAGAGGGGCGGTGTGGAGCAGATTGTGCTTGCACAATAATGTTACCAACATGTGGTCCCGAAGGCTTGTTCCCTCTAATTGAAGTGGAGGTTGCTACTACATCATTTGGGTGCGCAACATGTTCTGGAGAGGACGGTGGGGCTGTGGCTAAAGCATGGGCGATGGCAGGAGCTTTGTCAGCATGCTGGAAGCTACTATGCAGATTGGCGGCCCCTTTAAGTGAAGTGGGAGTTGGTGCTGCTCCATTATTGAAAGATGGCAGGGCTGCTTTGTCCTTTGGGTGCACCTCATGGTGTGGAGAGGACAGTGGGGCTGTGGCTAAAGCAAGGCCGATGGCAACAGCTGGGTCCTCATGTTGGCAGCTACTATGCGATTGGCGGCCCCTCTAAGTGAGATGGAGTTTGGTGCTGCTCCATTATTGACAGGTTGCAGGGCTGCTATGTCCTTTGAGTGTGCCTCATGGTGTGGAGAGGACAGTGGGGCTGTGGCTAAAGCTTGGCCATTGGCAGCAACTGGGTCTTCAGGAGGATAGCTACTTGTCAGGTTGGCGGCCCCTCTAGGTGAAATGGTGCAGAAGCCTCCACTTTTCAGATTGGCGGGCTCCAAAGATGGTACCAAATCCTCAATAATAGAATGTAAAGAAACACTTTCAGAGAGTGTGGTAGCTGTTACTGCAGGGTTGTGCTCCTTGTCCTTTGAATAATGCGAATCCCTTGGTTTATTACTTCCATTAGTATGTAGAGTATTATGAAAACTTTCCAAAGAAGTCTCCTACGTGGATATGGTAACCTGGCTGGTCTCATGCTTAGTCATGAGGTCAGCCCTCTGAGTCCTCTGAACCTCTCGGGCTTTGGGAGGCTCAGAGATCTGAGTTGTTGTGACACCGAGACCCTCCAGATCACCATAGTCCGGTGACTTCAGAACCTCAAAGGAGTTGTGAGTGTGGGCACAATCATAGGATGTATTTGAGCATTCCTTTGGTTTGAAGACCTAAACATGTGCTTGTTTATTCTGTAGGACTGGTTTACAGGCTCCGTCTGCGTGACCAAAGGAACATCACATTGAACAACATCTTGGCCACCATTGATAGGTTACTTTAATCTTCTTGATGCTGCCATCCATATCTTTATAATGAACGAAGTCAGGTAGGTCTTCCCCCGACGAGATCATGATGCATGCCCTCGCATAAGCTAGTCTCTTGCGCTCAGCCATTAGCTTGTCCAGATACGAAGGTTCGCCCAGGATGGAAGAGATCTTTGCAATAAAATCCTGGGTCCAGAGGTGAAGCGGGAGTCTGTGGAAGGCCACCCACAAGGGAATACTCATGAGACTATCCAGTTCCATTCTTAGGTCAGGACTCCATCTTCGAAGTAGCATTCTGTGCATAATCCCCCACATTTTGTGTGTTGCCTTTCCCTCATCATCTAGTTTGTCTCATCTGTTTGCAAAGTCCTCCCCTTGTGTTACCTTGGTATGTTCGCCCGTCTGTCTCAGAGTCTAGTAGCGGTCTATACTGGGCCGTCTCTATCCATTAGTGGTCTCCCCAGGATCGCCACTTTCCCTGTGGGCCCTGTCCTCTCCCTTGGCCCTCTCCTCATCGAGCCCTTGCTTCCCGAGCTCTATTTCCATTGATTTCTTGTAGAAAGTCTCCACTTGCCCTCATGGAGCACCGCTTTAGCCCCACGTACCCTTCTTCTTTCCAATCTTCTTCCTATTCCCGTGTGAAATCCTCTTCCCACGTGGGCCCATCTTTCCGTGGTCCTTCTGATCCATCCGAGAACAGGGTAATCTCATGGCCCATCTTTCAAGCCTTGTTCATCAAATGGACCCGACCCAGGCCCAAAAATTGATTGCCAATCACCTTAATGGGCCTTCTTCTCATCATAGTGGACCTCCTCCTTCTCCTCATGGGCCTTCCTCCCTTAACGAGTGTTATTCTTCTAATGGGCCTCATCCTCTTAATGGGCCTTCTCCTTCCTATGATGTTGGCCTAGTTTCTAATGACCAATTTTGCCTTAATGGGCCTCATTCTTCATCTCCTTATGCTGCTGGCCCAGTTGGTCCTCATGCTCGTACTAATGTTTCTTACAAGCCCACATACCCTTCTGCTTTTGGAATGGGCTTTCCTTATTCTTCTCAGCCCAGATCCTCTTATTTGGCCCATTATTACAATCCTATTCCAAATTCACAATCTCTTGTTCGAGTTGGCCCACATTTCTCTCGATCTCTCCCTACCCAGGAGATGATTGCGCAAGTCGAATGCCTACTTGATGAGCTTCAACACCGAATTAATCCCAAATCCCCCTTGAGTGTCCCTTTCGTAATTCAAGATCTTCGGCTCTTACCTCCTTCGTAACTTCCCGCATATCGCCACTATGGTGGAGTCAGTGACCCCTTTGTGCACTTAAAGGAGTTCATGTATGAGTCGGCCCAATTTCGACATGACCAACGCTTGATGGTATATCTGTTTAGTCTGTCATTAGAGGACTCGGCTCGGGATTGATTTTTCTCATTACCGCAAGAGCATGTTATGAATTTCCAAGCAGTGCAAGATAAATTTCTTCAGTGATATCAGGACCAGGTTAGGCCCAAGTATTCCATGGTGGATTTGGCCCATGAGAAGATGAAGTCAGACGAGGAGTTCTCCACATTTTCTGACCGCTGACGTTGCCTCGCCGCGTAAGTCCCGAGGCACATTCTGGAGGGAGAGCAAATCAAGATGGTAATTTCCAATGCAACGCCCGAGTATCGTTTCATCTTAGCCCTTAACGACATTACCTCTGGGTAACAATTGTACAACTGAGCCCGCTTCATTCGCCAACAATTTCACGATTCCCTTGACCCCAAGTCTCCACCTTCTACATACACCTCGCCATCCATATACACCCCTTATGCACCCGCCATGAGTCAGCCTTCCACCGCCTATTAGCCCTCCATAAGTCCATATACCTCCACATATCCTTCCATGGGTCTACCTTCCACGAGCCCATGCACCTCCACATATCAGCCTCCCATGAGTCAACCTTCTGCCATCCATAGTTAGCCTTTCGCTTCCTTATACCCGCATGTGTCTCCACCCCCGGTCAAGGGAATGCCACACCTCGAGTAAGTGGATGTCGTCCACTATGTACCCCTTCCTCCCACTCATCATACACCATCACCTAGTCCTTCCATTAGCCATATGCCCTTACCTACACAACCTCCACAACCATCCCTATCTCATACCCCTTGGCATCCCCCTTGTCCGAAGTAGGCTCCTCACCCTCCATTGTCGGAGTCTTTCACAGACATTTTCAGGGCTTTGACTGCCACTCATGCGTTGCAAGTTCCTCCAGTTGTGCCCTACCGACCTACGGTGGGGAATATGCTTCAATTCTGTGATTATCATTGCCAGCAGTGGTATTTGGTTGAGGATTGTCCTGAGTTCCGGGATTATGTTTATAGTTTGGAATATAAGAAGAGGATTGATTAGGCCACCATTCACAAAGTTATTCTACGTCTCCGCAGTAAGCAGCAGTAGCAAGAGCCGCCCAGGCAGCCGTCTCCATCTCTACAAGACTAGGGGCACCCCTGTGATTCGTCGTCTAGCACTGCACTCGCTCCGCCACCTGCTTCATCCCCTACCCCATTGCCTGCTCGAGTTCCCGCTCCGTCACCTACACTATCGCCTACCCCATTGCCCACTCTATTTCCATCTCCATCACCATTACCTTCACCATCTCCTACCCGCCTTTATCTCCTTTACCAACCCAAACCTCTGCTAGGGCTAGTGCTACCTCCCCTTCTTCCTCCACTTCCACCACCACTACTTCCACACCCAACATCGCCCAGCGCATCGTATCGATGCGTCGATGATTGGCACCACGGCCTTGCCCTTCACCACCTTTGCCTTCATCTCCACTACCTCCATCTCCACCACCTTTGCCATCATCACCGCCTTCCTCTTCACCTTTTCCATTGCCTACATTATCATCTCCACTACCCCCACTGCCATCACCGTCACCTTCGTCATCTCTTCCTCCATCTCCCTTCTTGCCCGAGCCTGAGCAAGCTACACCTCCTTTGCCTTTGCCTTCACCCGCACCTATTATTTCCACTATCCCCATTGAAGCCTCCACGCCTTCCAAGCCTCCTACCTCCATTTCATCTCCATCTACTTCCACCCCACGGAGCGGGTGCATGCTACCATCTGTGCCCCTTATTACCTATTACACCTGTTCCGTTACCATCGGATTTAACCATAGTTACTTCTTTAGGATCAGGAACAGAATTAAGAACTTATTTCCCCAATAGTGAAGTCACTATAGAAGGTCATAATCTTCCCGCTAATCTCATATGCCTTGATATGGAAGGCTACGATGCCATATTAGGAGTTGATTGGCTTGTAGACCATGATGCCTACATAAATTATCGTAGTAGGATAATTTCTTTATGAAAACTAGGTCTTCCATGATTCTCCTTTCTTGACATCAAATACCAGAAGCATCCTTCTCTTATTTCATCCCTCCATACTTGCAAACTCATTTCACAAGGATGTGAAGCTTTCCTTGCCTCTATAGTAGTTACCGAGTCTAAGGAGATTCAAATAGACAAAATCCCTATAGCTAGGGAGTTTCCTGATGTATTTCTTTCCGAGTTACCTGGTCTACCACCCGAAAGGGAGATTAACTTCACCATTGAACTCACACCCGGAGCAGCACCAGTGTCAATAGCTCCTTCCAGGATGCCCCCCACGGAATTGAAGGAATTAAAGAAGCAACTTCAAGAGCTGCTAGAAAAAGGCTTCATTCGACCTAGCACATCCCCTTGGGGTGCGCTGGTATTATTTGTCAAGAAGAAGGACGGTTACCTCAGGTTATGTATTGACTACCGACAGTTGAATCAACTTACTATCAAGAATAAATACCCACTGTCGTGTATTGATGAGCTGTTTGACGAACTTTCTGGCGCGGAGTACTTCTCCAAGATCGACCTCAGGTCAGGCTATCATCAACTAAGGATCAAGGAAGAAGACATTCACAAGACTACTTTTCGGAGTAGATACAGACATTATGAATTTGTGGTTATGCCGTTTGATTTAACTAATGCACCTACTACATTCATGCAACTAATGAACAATGTGTTCCGGCCTTATCTTGACCAATTCATAGTCGTGTTCATTGATGATATCCTTATCTATTCAAAGACAAAGGAGGAGCACGAGGAACATCTAAGGGTTACTTTGTAAACCTTACAGGAGCACCAACTTTATGCTAAGTTGAACAAATGTGAAGTTTGGCTTAAGGAAGTCTCTTTCCTTGGTCACATTATCTCTAAAGAAGGCATTGCAGTAAATCCTTCTAAGGTTGAAGCTGTTAAGAATTGGAGTCGACCGCACACCGTATCTAAAGTTTGGAGTTTTATTGGCCTGGCTGGTTATTATAGGCGATTTATTAAAGATTTCTCCAAGATCGCCACTCCTTTAACAAGAATCACTAGGAAGGAAAATCCTTTCGAGTGGACAAGGGAATGTGACGAAAGTTTCTTACCTCTTAAAGAGCATCTCACCCCGGCACCTGTACTAGCATTTCCTGTTGAAGGTGGCGGATTTGAAGTTTATACCGATGCATCCGACATTGGCCTGTGGTGCGTACTTATGCAAAATGGCAAGGTAATCTGTTATGCTTCAAGACAATTGAAACGGCATGAGGAAAATTATCTTGTTCATGACTTGGAACTAGCTGCTGTCATATTTGCCTTGAGGATTTGACGTCACTACCTTTATGGAGAGAAATTCATGGTCTATTCGGACCACAAGAGCTTGAAGTATCTATTCTCGCAGATGGAACTAAATATGAGGCAAAGGCCGTGGCTAGAGTATCTTAAAGACTTTGATTTTGCTATCCAATAACATCCTAGCAAGGCAAATGCTGTTGTCGATGCGCTCAGTAGGAAATCGATGGGAAAGTTTGACAGACTATGCGAAAGGTGAGCTGGAAGGGGAGGGGTTGAATAGATCACCCCTAATTTGATCTAACTAAAACTATTCGAGACCTCACAGGCAATAGGAGCCAACAATCGAGTACAAAAGGACTATCAGAGACGAGTTTGATCGAGCGATAGGCGTGCAAGTAATCAAATAACAGATTGGACAAGGCAAACCACACGAAACAGATAGTTTTTAGGTGGTTCGATTGCTACCCGCAATCTACATCCACCCCTTACTCCTTAGAGTAAGGCTTCCTTGCAAGATCCAATGAGATCACAGCAGACTCAGTCTGCTAACAAATGCTGACAAACAGCTTGCCCTCGAGGAACACCCTCCTCGACCTTTTGGTCACCAGAAGTAAAACACAAACCAGAGGAACTGCCTCCCTTCCTTTGCATAGCGCAAAGGGTAACCCAGTAACCTGCTCCCAATAGCTTACAGGCCAGTGGAATAATCCTCTCTTCCTCAAATACAATGGAGGGTACCTGGAGATCTTCTCCCTTCCTCTGAACACACACAAAGGGTAACAAGGCTATGTGAAAGATAAAATTCAAAGACGAAGAAACCGAAAAATAGTCAATCGAGGTCTTAAAACAAAACAATGTAGCTTCTTAAGAAGCAGAGACCACAACAGATCAAAACTCATCAAACTGGCTCTCTCTTCTCTTTTCGAACTCCTCTCTCTCTTTCTTAGATGGAAATTTCTTCTGCAGGAATGAAGGACAAGCGGCTGTGTATTTTTCTTTCAGTCCTTCTCACCCCCCTTGGTACGAGCTTCAGCACTATATATATGAGCTTCCAGGAGGGATGGAGTGTGGAGACCACACTTCTTGCCCTGGGATTCTTCCAGAAGAAAACAGGTCTCTCTGCCACATGTCAGGAACGAGGGCTTCTCTGATCATATGCCCTAGCCCCTCTTGAGGAATAATCAATCCCTGTCACATTTAACCATCACACACATATCATAATATTCATATTCTGAGAAGAAAGATATGCACGGGGTTAACACATAGAAATGTGCACGAGCTTGTTTACTAGCAGAGCATGCAAGAAGGTTCCTCCTCACTCCCCCAGTCCTAGGGGCACTAGTCAAGGGCAAACCCCTTATACTCTACATCGCTGCCATGGACACTTTGCTAGGAGCCATGTTGGCTCAAATTAATGAGGAGGGCAAGGAACAATTGCTCTACTACCTCAGCCAAAAACTGATAGGTGCTGAGTACCGCTACCTCCCCATGGAGAAAGTCTGCTTGGCATTGGTATTCACCGTCAAGAAGCTACAGCATTACCTCCTGTTCCATCGGGTTGAGCTCATATCTAAGCACAACCCACTCAAGTATCTCCTCAAGCAGCCACTCCTCTCAGGTCGATTGGAAAAATGGGCTCTCTTGATAATGGAGTATGATATTACCTACATCCCTAGGAAAGCAGTCAAGGGACAGGGCATGGCTGAATTCTTGGTAGCCCATCTAGTACTGGATGATTCGACTCTCAACACGGAGCTCCCTCACGAGGAGTCCCTTGCTTCCTAGTCACCAGCACCAGTTGAACAGACTGGAGATGTCTTGCATTACCAGTAGCACGACGCCCATACAAGCAATGTACCCTGTTGGGAGCTCTACTTCGATGGCGCTTCCCGGGGGATTACTCAGAATAGTTAAGATTCAGCCGCTACGGTGGGTGCCGGCATTGTATTCATGAATCCTAATGGCGGAGTGTTGTACAATTCATGCGCCCTCATGAAATCCCTAACCAACAATGAAGATGAGTACGAAGCTCTAATCATCGAGCTTCAAATGGTTCTCGACATGGGCATCAAGTGCCTTAAAGCTTACGGGGACTCCCAACTAATAGTCTGGCAAGTTCTTGGCATCTACAACATGCGAAAGTAGGAGTTGGTTCCATACCACGTCACTGTCACCGAACTAATCCAGAAGTTCTATTTCTTTGAAATAGATCATGTCCCCAGGAGTAGCAACGCCTAGGTAGATGCCCTGGCAAAATTGGTTGTGGCCATTAAGCTTTCGCTCGAGGGCGAGGTCGACATCACTGTCAAGCACAGAAGACCCGAGTTCACTCAAAGGTAACTCCGGTCTCACCATCCACGAGGTCCATGACCTCTACAAGAACACTCCTCCAGAAGAAGAAGATTGGCATGAGCCTATCATCAAATTCAAGAAAGGGTGGCTCCCTCCTGACCAAGCTCAAAGGGTTCAGCTACTTCTCCAGGCAACATCATATGTGCTGATCGGTGACTCTTTATATAGACTTGTCCACGAAAAAGAAAAGTCAGTTCTTCTGAGATGCATCTCGCTATCCATTTAGGATTATGCGGTGCTCACTAGGTCGGAGACAGAATGAAGAATCATATCAAACTCAAAGGCTTCTATTGGCCAACCATGTACGTGGACTGGACCCAGTATGCCCGTACGTGTCATCAATGCCAAGCCTTTAGCCCAGTACCCAGAAGACCTCCCAATCCCCTGCATCCAATGGCCCTTACATGGCCGTTCGCAGAGTGGGGCATGGACATCGTGGGACCCTTCCCTCCATCTTCCAAAGGCCAAAAGTATATCTTGGCTACCACCGACTACTTCTCTCGATGGGCTGAGGCCCTTCGCCTGTGGGAGGTCACCGACAAACTGGTAGCCAGATTTGTCCGACACAACATCATCTACCGCTTTGATACTCCCACCTACATAGTGTCCGACAACGGGATGCCATTCAAGAATAGAGCTATATATCAACTAGCGGCCAAGTTCCACATCGGCTGGAGAACCTCTTTGGTCTACAATCCTCAGGCTAATGGCCTGGCTGAAGCCTTCAACAAAACCCTCTATAAACTTTTGGCTAAGATTGTTAGCCACCGGAAGCGTGACTGTGGTGAGAAGGTGTTCAAAGTGCTATGGCCCTTCCAAATAGTCTATAAGACCCCTACGGGGTGCTCACAATTCTCCCTCATTTACGGGCCAGAAGTTGTCATCTCCATCGAGATCCAGTTAGTGTCCCACTGTGTGGCGGTCCATACTATCTTTTCCAGTCCAGAAGGAGACAAATACCAGAGAAGGCTCGAAGAGCTTGTCGGTCTGGAAGGCAAGCGACTTGAAGCCTACAAGCATCTACAAGTGTATCAATCCCGCATGGCTCGGTCTTATGATAAGCTCATCGAACAGCGAGCCTTCGAGCAAGGAGACCTTATCATGATTAAGGAAAAGGAAGTCATGGCGGGGCACTCCAGTGAAATATTACAACCTAATTGGCGAGGTTCATACATCATCCATGATGTTTATGAGGGTGGGGCCGACACAGTTATAGGCCACAAGGGCAACAAGTTGTTCCCAACTCTCAATGGTAAACACATGAAGTTGTACCACGCTCCAGAGCATGACTTCACGTGCCATCCAGACTAAAGCACGCGCCCCAGTCATCCCCAGCAAAACCAGTATCCAGCCCCCCAGAGGAGTGGGTCCAGTCACTTTCTCCAGTCTTTCTCCCTGATGAAACGACAGGGCTAGCCAGGCCCTCCTGGCGTCACCATCACGCATTTGTAGCGGTTAGTCTCCCAACTTCGTCCCCGCGATTGCAAGAGCGAGGGCGCCTGGCACCAGCAACAATCCAGCCATCTGGCCCCTAGGTAGGTAAAAAAATAAAATAAAATAAATAATAAAAAATAGGGTTAAAAATAGAGATACCCCAATGGGCTCAGTCATCCTCTTCGCAAGGAGGCGACTGGGGGCAAAAAAGCCAACAACCCAATTGAGGTGAAAACCTGAAAGGACACCTCAGGTAAAATTGGGAGACCCCTCGACGCGAAAACTCGCAAGGGTACATCGAAAAAAGCTAAAGGGGGCTGACCCTGGCGTAAATCCGAAAGGGCAGTAGGAAAGCCACCACGTACGAGGCTTTCATGGCCACTATCACCATCACGGAGAAGTACTTTCTGCTCTCTCCTCCGTGCCATAATCGACCCCTCTACATGAAGGAAAAAATCAATGGGCATGAAGTAAACCGGATTCTAGTGGATGCCGGCATTGCTGTCAACATCATGCCCCTGAAAACATTCAAGACTCTATATCTGACTCCCTACCTTCAGAAGGTCCAGGCAGTCAAGATATCTGGCTTCAATCAAAATACCGAGGAGGTCCCCGGCCGGGTGGATGTTGACTTGGTACTTGATGATTTCACCTCTAAGGCGACCTTCTACATCATCGACTCTAGCACGTCCTATAAGGTGTTATTGGGCAGGCCCTAGCTCCACAAAAAGTGGGTCATCCCCTCAACCCTCCATCAGTGCATCAAGTGCATCAAGGATGGGGAGCAGCGTGTAGTTTTCACGGACCTATCTCCATTCACTCCAGCAGAATGCATCCTGGCCGATGCAGCTCCCTACTTCAAGGGAATTAGCCCTTTTCCCGTGATTAAGAGCAAGAACAATGGCTGGCTCTCAGAAGAGGAGGAGGATGACCTCTTCTCCATTGACGAGGAGAAGGCTAAGCTTTACCGACTGCGCTTTAGCGCCAAGTCAACCACAGACCTCCCTGAGAGGTGCAAAGTCGATTTCGAGGCTAACCTCATTAGCCGAGTGATCGATAAAAGCATACGCCTACCACCAAATTGGGTCTAGCTCATGTGTGCCTCAGGCGAGCATAGGGTCGAGCAACTCACGATGTTTATCGTCACTTATAAGCTACAACACCAATCTAAGAGAAGGGCTAGAAGGGACAAGTCTATTATTTTCCACAAAGGAAACATGGTCCCTCCAACCCCACCAGAAGATGACTTCGGCTGGTCAAGGCGAGCGGACAACGCCCATGAGGCCGTTCGAATTCTGGATGACCTATCACCTCGCATCCAGGAGATGTGCTTCAAGCAGCACATTCCTCTGTGGCAAAGCTCCGCACAGCAGAAGTATTTCCAGAATCACTTTACACCCTCACAAGTCCGAGGGCAACCCCCGTTCTCCGATAAAGACACTAGAGGTCTCGGCTATGACCAAGACCCAGACTTCTGTGTCTACCACACGGTCCATACTATAGGACCGGTGCAGCCAGCCACTGACCCGGTTATCGCCAGCACCAAGTTCGACAGCTCGGGAGATGAGGGAGAGGAGATTTTAATCCCACTCCGAACTAGGACCAGTGCCCCAGTTCCAGCACCTGACGAGACATCCTCGTCCATCCACGAGGATGTCGAGATGGAGGAGACTCTCGCGGCCTCTCAGCCAATTGAAGAACCTAGCTCACCATACTTTCCCCATGAGGAAGGTCCTCGGGACAAAGATCGTGAGGCATCAGCGGGGTTGGCAGACAACTCCGACCAAGCCTCTAGGATGCCAACCGACACCTGCCAGTCTGACATGGACGGCCCGGGACAACCTCTGTCCGGACCCGGTAGCGACAGCCTTCCAGTCCCATCCGCTTCAACTATTGGCTCCGAAGACCCATGGATGTATGAAGCTGACACCGACAATGAAGACTTCATCGACTTTCAGCCCGTACCTCCTGAGCTAGAGGATGGTGGCCAGGCAACCGTCGACGAACTTGTCGAAATCAATCTGGGCGAAGATGGAGCCCCTCAGCCAACATTCCTCAGTGCTCTCCTCACCGGAGTAGAGAGGCAGGACTACAAGCAACTCCTGCTTGAATACAAAGACTGCTTTGCCTGGACGTACAAAGAGATGTCGGGGTTAGATCCCTCTATAGCGGAGCATGACCTAGCTATATCTCCCTCAGCCACACCAGTCAAATAACCCCAGCGGCGCATGCGCCATGAGCTGGAACTCCAAGTTGCGGCCGAGGTCAATAAAATGGCAGAGGTCGACTTCATCGAGCCATGCATCTACCCGGTTTGGCTCGCCAACACAGTCCCAGTCAAAAAGAAAAATGGTCAAGTTCACATCTACGTCGACTTCTGGGACCTCAATAAAGCCCGTCCGAAAGATGACTTCCCAGTTCCAATCATAAAAATAATGGTCGATATGACCACCGGACATGAAGCTCTATCTTTCATGGACGAATCATCTGGCTACAATCAGATCCGGATGTCCCTGAAAGATAAGAATCACGCCACCTTTAGATCTCCCAAAGGGATCTTCAACTACAAGTGCATTCCCTTTGGTTTGAAGAACACCGGTGTTACCTACCAGAGGGCTATGACTAAAATCTTCGACAAGATGCTGCACAACATCATCGAATGCTATGTTGACGACCTCATCATCAAGACCAGAAGGCGAGAATACCACCTACGCGATCTATGTCAAGTCTTCAAGCGTCTCCGGTAATATGGGCTCAAGATGAACCCCATGAAATGCGCCTTTGGCATATCTAGTGGCAAGTTTCTCGGTTTCATTGTCTGATATCAAGGAATCGAGGTGTATCGCAACAAGATCAAAGCGATCTGGGAGCTACCATGTAGCAACCCCGAGTTTTGAAACATAAAAATCTCAACAAAATTTAAAATAGTGACTTACTGAAAGTCGTCAATTCAAGAAATGACGGACTTCAAAAGTGGCGTCAATTGATCCGGATAAAACGGGTAGGTGTCCTATTTAGAATAAATAATTAAATAGCACCACTTTCAGTGGCGCCATTTACTAAAACGGAGCATTTCCATCCAGACATCAATTGATTGAATAACGCCCCTCACCTAGTCGTCATTTTAAATAGCGCCCCTTATCAAGGCGTCATTCCTCTAAGAATCGTAAACGGAACTTTCGACAACTGTGGTGTCTTGGGTCAGCTTTCATCAGCTCGGGTTGGTAGACCAGGCCCGAATCCTTGATTTCTTGGTATATTTCGTACACCGGGGTAGATAGAGGGGTGTAGCGCTCGAACTTGCACGGGGACTCCCTATGGTTGCCTTCTCGGTTCCTCCTTTTCCCCTAACCCAAGGTTTGTTAGGAGGGCGGCTTCTTCTTCCCCTCTTGCCCATATCTCGTCAAATATCGACAGGCATTGAGGACTTCTTCACACTCTCTGTGACGCAGAGCTAAGGTTACCAGATCAGTGAGAGAGGAGGGGGGATAGAGCACCAATTCTCTTTGGAGGCCTTCATCTTGGGTCCCTCCTATCAGCACAGTGATGGCAGAGGCTACGTCCAGGTGGGGGATCTGCAGGGCCTCCACTCTAAAACGGTTGATATAGGCCTACAACTTTTCCCCTTGGGCCTGCCTGAGTGCCAACAATCCTGCTGCTGACCTCAGAGAGCCACTACCGGTGAAGCTTTCTTTGAATAGGCATCCAAACTGTCAGAAGTTGGTGATGCTTCCGATGGCGAGGGCTCGGAACTAGGCCTGAGTGCCCTGGACCAGAGTGGTCACAAACGCTCGGCACTTGACGACATCAGATCCCCTGCGTAGAGTCATGAGGGCATCAAAGTTGTCAAAGTGATCAGCCAGATCGCCCTAGCCATCAAAGAATTTGAAGGTCGACAGGGAGACTCTCGGTGAGATTTTTGCCTCCAAAATGTCAGTGAAGAACGGAGATTGCTCCTCATCCTCCTTTGTAGAGCTCTGTTGCAGAACGCCACTCGAAGTCTCACAGTTAGAGAGAAAGCTTCGACTGGTGTCGGGATAATGCGGGGCTCTCGGGGTATTCCCTCGGCTTCTTCCCTGTGGTTCCATGGCTGGGGTGTCTATCCATTTGCTGGCGATGAGGCCCAGATTTTGTCCATCGCGGGTTGGATGAAGCTTCATGTTTCGGGGGTGGGGGTTGTGAAGGTCCGCCTGACCCGCCTGAGATAATGCGTCCACCTTGAAGGATGAAATGGCCTCCGGTTGTCAACCAGGAGGCTTCTACGCGGGGGGGACTTGTCACGCCAGGAGCGCGGAAGGAATCCAGAGTGCGTGACGAGTTTATATCGATCATGTCAATCAGAGTGTTAGTGTATTCAACACAAAGATAGAATGCGCAAAAGTAAATATAACCCAATCCTTTAATTCAATTATAACCTCAAAGTATTACTACTACAATTCTCTTGAAGGAAATACTAAGACTCAATAAAAATTAAAAGTACAATAGTTGACTCAAGAAGATGGAAAGACAAGACTATTTGACGCTTTGGTAGATGGAGTAGCTCTAATCTCTTCACTCTTGACCTTCCCCATCCGATTGAGTCTCGTCATCGGACTTACCTAAAAAATAGGGGAAAACACTGGATGAGTGAATGCTCAGTAGAAATTATATCTCAAGAGCTAGCTTGCTTTAAGTAGATTACATGTTATATGAAAGGCAATAAGCTATACATACTCGCATAAAACAACAATAGAGAGTGTATATTAAGAGATAGTGAAATGGACTAGCATGTCTTTCAAGAGCTCATGTTAATAATATCAAGAGGTTCAAGCAAGAATATTCAACATGTCATGTTGGGAATTGGCTATCATATTTTAAGCAAGTATATAATAAATACACTTTTCGGGTCACGTGAGTCATGTCATGTCAAGTCAAGTCAAATACAAGATTGTGGAATGTCAACTAGAACGTCAAGCACTTCGGTGTAATGCCACACCGTGATCATTATAACTCCCATGGACACAAGTACTTTCGGGTGCTCCTCCTAGGACTAGATTGGGCCCTTATATGCGTAGGCATTGATCATGTATTTTTCGACATCCACTATAGTTATAGCCAACATAGAATTTCAACGGGATAAGCTTGTAGGAACTTTAAGGTAGATCATAGAGATTAGCATTTCAAGGATTGATCATAATATGTAAGGTCGTGCTGCGATAGTAATAGTATAATCACGATTAACGTTAAAAGCTAGGTGGAATCGGCTCCCTAACTGGGTGCCTTGTCATTAAGAATAAGCGCTCATATTGAAATGGTCGCTCATTCTTGTGCATGATAAGCTGATAGGATTAGTGTCCACAAGTATGGTACATAATTCGTACAGAATGTAAATGGCATGGTTTCCCATTTTATTATTTCAAGAATATTCTCATGACAACCATATCATGAGGGCCTGTATACCATGCTTCCTTAGAGTGACATGGCAATTGAATAGTGTCACAGGTTTTCATGGTACACCTAGCTCGGCTGCCTTAAGGGAATCCAAGGCTAGCGTAGACTTACGGAGTTCTCTATGAGTAACTTACCAGTCCGGAGGAACGGAATGTCCAACGGAGGGCTTGTATGTCAACGAGAATTGAGGGGTAATCGATAAAACATCGTGAAATGTGAGACTATACTCACGGAATGGAATATAGTGCCTATACACATCACCCACTGTCAAGGGTTACAGAAACAACGAAAATCAGAAAACAGGAAATTGGCGCCTGATCTCAAGTCTTCAATTTATGAATTAGCGTCATGATCAGGATCGCCAATTCAATATATAACGACTATTCATTCAGTCATTGTTTCCAGGTTCTAAATATATTAAGATCTTGTAAAATTCTTAATTTTTAACTATTATACAAATGACGACTTAGATTAAGTCTTCAATTCAATAAATAGCACCTTAGGTAGGGTCATCATATTTTAAATTAGTGGCAGGGTGCATGTCGTTAATTCAATATCTATGTAATCTGGTCCTACGGCGCGCCCGGCCTCGGCATGGACTACTACGACGGCAACACGGTCACGGCCCTGTGGAACTACGCCCAGAACTACTCCATGAGCGACAACAGCTGGGACGTCGAATACGGCCCGTCGACCCCCGGCGCGCTCAACGTGGTCTCCGGATCGACCGCGAACGCCCAGGCCTACAACAAGACCGGTCGCGACCAGCTCACCAAGACCACTAGCAGCAACGTGGTGGGCGGCGTGCTCATCGGCGACGCCGACCCGGTGTACGACGACTGCGGCTCGACCAGCGGCGCCGTCGGCCTGACCGGCAAGAACATCGGTGACCTGCTGAACCAGCAGAACATCAGCTGGGGCTGGTTCCAGGGCGGATTCGCGCCGACCACCCCCGCGGGCAGCGGTGAGACGGCCTACGCCAAGTGCGGTGCGAGCCAGCAGAACGCCATCGGCCTGACCGACCTATTTCTTGATAACTGGATCAACCGACAGGACCATGACCGGCGATTTTTTATCAACCAGATCACTGACGAGGAAGAGATAGAGATGGCATTACGGACTATGTATGCTATCGATGAGGCGGCGGCGTTAGCGGACATTCAAAAAAAAATCAATGGGGAGATCGCCCCAGCTATACCCATGAGCCAGGAAACGGAGCATCCCGTACGCCGGCTCAGGCCCTTTTATTGGGCAGCCGCGGCGGCCGTTATCCTGATCATTGGCACGTCCATTCTTTTCTATCACACTCCCAAAACAACGGTCGATACCCCAGCCTTATCGTCTACCCAAAGATGGAAAAACGAGGTGGCGCCGGGCGGCGACAAGGCGGTGCTTGAACTGGCCGATGGGTCGAAGATCATCCTCGATAATGCTTCTAATGGGGAACTTGCTAAGCAAGGCCACACGAAGGTCATTAAATTAGATAACGGGCAGTTGGCCTATCATGCGGGAGCCGCTACGGGCGCTGTTACGTATAATACCATTTCTACTCCTCGGGGTGGGCAATACCAGATCGTGCTGCCAGATGGTAGTAAGGTGTGGTTGAATGCTGGTTCCTCGCTGCGATTCCCAACTGCTTTTACTGGGGCGGAGCGTAGGGTTATGTTGAGTGGAGAGGGATATTTTCAAGTGGCTAAGCATGCTGCACTTCCTTTCCGGGTAGAAGTTGCCAGGCCTAATGCATCACCTTTGACGGTGGATGTGCTGGGTACGGAATTCAACGTTATGGCTTACGCTGATGAAAAGGATGTCCGGACCACGTTGGTGAGTGGCGCGGTGAAGGTGCAGGCGGGTAACCAGGAAAAAGTCATGGGACCTGGCGAGCAAGTCAGGGCCAATCAGGATAACTTGAGCTTACTGCCCAATGCAGATGTAGAAGAAGCAACGGCCTGGAAGAGTGGGATCTTCCAATTCCAGGACGCGTCTATCGAGTCGATCATGCGGCAGGTGGCCCGTTGGTATGATGTAGATGTCGTGTATGGTGGGAAGGTGCAGCAGCAATTTATCGGGAAGGTACCTCGGCAGGTGAATCTGACAACGATGTTGCAGATACTGGAGTCGACGGGGTGGGTGCATTTTTCCGTGGATGGGCGAACGGTGACGGTGAGCCGTTAAGCCGTACTTTGTTTATCAGTATAGAAGTAGTGTAATATAAAGCAAGGGCCTCCCGTTGGGGGGCCTTTTTCGTGGGGCTATTTATAGGACCGGGTAGGAGCAAGTTGTTGAACCGGTTGGTAAAGGTGTATAGGTCAGCCAGGGCTTCGGGAGCCTTTGTAAACGCGGGATAGGCTTTTTCTATGCAACTGACGTCTACCTGCAGCACGTCCCGGACCTCAGCAATGCCCATTTTTTCGAGCTCTTCGATGGCAAGCGCTTGTAGTCGGGGTTTATCTCTATAAGGGTTTGTAGCGCCTCTATTGACGTAGTATTCCATTTTGACAGTGACGGGCGCGCCTTCGGCTATTTGGACGCGCGCTACTTGCAGGGTAGTGTCCTGGATGTAGATCCATTTATTGTGGTGTTGGGCCTGGGAATGCTTTAGCTGTACTTTTACTTTTATACAATCGCGGTATTGCAATGTTTCCGCTGCCGATCTAATCGTTTCCGGGATCTCTGTTTCCAGGGAAAGGATGAGGTCCTGCAAGGGCATGGCGGCGAGGAAATGATCACCCCGGAAAAGCTGCAATTCTCCTGTCTGCGTATCGACGGTATGCACGGCGCAGCATTCGTTGCGGACGGCGTAGAGGGCATGGATGGATTGGTTGCACAGGATCTTGCCACCACGGGATCGGATGAAATTGCTGAGCTCCTCAGCCGTTACCGTTGGTATATGCTGTACGGACTCTTCTGCTGCCATCTCATCACAGGGCAGGCCCCCCACTTTTTCAGCATAGCCTTTGAACAGGCGTTCATAACCTATCTTCCCCCATTTATTGATCAGCTGGTCCTGCAAAGTGTTGACAGGACGACGGGGAAAGAGGCGGGACCATCCTTGCGCAATCAGGGCCCTGAGGCTGAACCACAACCCGAGGGATCGGAGCGTTTCGACATTATATCGAAGGGGATAGGACAGGAGCTTGCCCTTCGTATATAGGTATGCAGGTGCATCCGGTGAACAGGGTGGATGGCTGGTCTCTCCGATACATTCTTCCCGCTCCAGGAGGATGGGAAGAATGTCTGTGTTTTTCAACAGCTGCGCAGCTGCGGTTAATCCCGCCGGGCCTGCCCCGATGATGATGGCGTATTTTTTCATGCAGGGTATAAATTTCCATTATGATAATGGTTGAGGCGGGATAAAGAATGCGGCGAGTGGGAGAGAGTGTTGAAAGATAAACAGGATCTAGGTGTAATAGAGAAAGAATCCTAAAGTTGTCTTCGAGTGATTGATCTGGAGGAGTTTCCTTTGGGTTTGTTTTGTGACTTTTACTCGTCTCAACCCGAGTCCCTGGCAGTATCGAGCCTTTGACAAAGTGGTCATAAAGTTGACCCCTAGCTTGAGTGATTTCTGATGCTCGTTCACCTAAATAGCCTAAACCAGTGTGACCTTTGGAAACCTTAAGCCTTGTCATTCGAGTGGGGCCTTGCCTGTGCTGACCTAGACTTTTACCCATCGTGAAGCTCATTCTTGCCATTATCTCCCATCCTTTTCTGAATGAGATATTGGAGTGGCTGATCGATTGGGGAAGGACAAAGTGATTAGGTTGACATAGGGTGAAGGGCCCTATAGCACACAATATAAAGAGGACGAGTTTCTTTCCTTTGTCTGGGATGGTCATGAAGGGAATCTATTCAGATGTAATGGCATTGAGGGTTTCCACCAAGGAGATGCTCTTGATTTTAATCACCCTCCCATTGTAGGGGAATTTGAAACACTCATGAGCGTTTGATGGGATTCCTAGGGTCTGTTCAATCCAGGGCCACCCTAAGATGGCCTTATATGTTGGGTCAACATCCAGGACAAAGCAATCCGAGGACATGACCATGAGACCTAGGCCGAGTTGTAGGGTTACCTTGCCCTTAGCGCACCTCCTCGAGTCATCGTACGCCCTCTTCCAAATTCTCTTCTCGCAGGCCAATCTTCTTGATGGTTTTCATAGGACACACATTAATCGAGGTTCCTATGTCTATCAGGGTGGAGTCAACCTTGATCCCATTGAGAGTGATAGTAAGGCTTAATGGGAGTGACCTACTCACGGGTGGGGCAAGGTCTTTGTCAGAAAAAGATATGGAGGGACCCGGAGTGATAGATAGGATGGCGTCAGTCACGTTGCTGGCTAGGAGATCCCCGTTAACCATGATATTTTGTAGGAACTGGAGCAGAGTGGATTGATGGGAAGGAGATCTCTTGATGAGCTCCAGAATGGAAATCTTAGTTGGCATCCTATCCATGTGTTGAAGAATATCATACTCCGCCGGGGGGGTTTAGGAATTAACCCCTTCTTCAGGCTGGGATTGCCTTTGGGATGGGGGAATTATGTGATTACAACGGGTGACATTGAGGGTAGCTTCCTTCGGGACCTCTAGCACCAGAGGTTTCGGACGGATCAATTGCAAAGGAGGGGATCCAAATATGAATGACAAGGAAGTTGACTCTCTAGTAGGAAGACTAGGAACGGAAGGAGAGGCCAACTTCAATTGTGGAGGATTCAACAATATGAGGGGACACCCTTGCTCTGTCAAGGTGTCCTTAGGGGTAGCTGACTCTTGAAATGGAGATTGCAGAGGTGTGATCAGCATGGGAGGTCCCTGATGATATGTTGATGATTGGCCAGGAGGAGTGACCAATGTCCAAGGTTGGGATCCTCATGTGAACATGTTGACATCGGCTCATCGTTCTTCAACATCTACCTCAAATTGCTCATGCCATTCGGGGAAGCCTTCAATGCCCCACATCTGGGCCTTTTTGAGGACACACGACTCTAACCCTATCACAAAGTTCACTCTTTCATGCTACTTCAAGCTCGATGGGTCTTTACTTAGCTGGTGAGCGGGCAAGGGATTTTGGACAATGCCCAAGTTCTAGTTAGGCTTCTTCAGGTTGACAATGGCAAGCTTCACATCAGCCCAGTGTGGACGTGTAAAATTACACGTCCGCATGTCCCGACCAATCCAGCATCAATAAATAACTTCAACTGAAGAGATTGCAGAGAGCACGTCCCATGTGGACCCTCTGAACAAACAGTACACTGCCGTGAAGCCACTCTTGGAGTCACGACAGTGAAGAGGAACCAACCCCTGGGAGGCTCACAATTCTTGGGCCCCGAAGAAAATTAAGTGGATCGTCAAACGGGCTCAAAACGGGCCGAAATCCACTTCAACGGCATGCCCATACGGGCCTTCAGCGGTACGCCCAGCGAGGTCTTCAACGGCATGCCCAGCATGGTCTTCAGCGGTACACCCAGCGAAGCCTTCAGCAGTACACCCAGCGAGGTCTTCAGCGATATGTCCAGCAAAGCCTTCAGCAGAACACCCAGCGAGGTCTTCAGCAGCACACTCAGCGAGGTCTTCAGCGGTATGCCCTCACACCCCTTCAGTGGCACGCCTTCTTTAGGTTCTCCAGTGGTATGCCCAGCTCTTTCAACGGCATGACCTGGCTTTCCCCCAATGGCACGTCCGATAGGGAGGATCTTACGCCACGTCCTATGGATCCTCGGCACGCAACGGGGTAGATGAGGTGTCAAACGGGGAGGGGGACACACAGCCTACCTCCTGTCAACCAAGGATAACTCAAGTCAAATCCCCATTTATAACCCACGTTCCCGCCTCCATCACCCCGCGCTCGAAGGCTCCTGCCATTGAGGTTTAAAAGCCCCTCTTCCACCGGCGAACAAAAAAGATAGATGAGAGAAGACACAAAAAAAGAAACATAGAGACAGAGAGCAGAAGCAGATAGAAAGAAGAGAAGAGGAAGAAGAGGAAGGGAAGAGGAGAGCTCTACTGTGAGGTCCCCCTCCGATGACCACTAGAGAAGAGAGTAAGAAAGAGAGAGAGAGGGAGAGGGTCTTGATGTCGCAGGAGGCATTGGGGGAGTAGTCACCCCTGCTCAACCCCCCCGTTCCTCCTTGTGCCCTTTTCTTTCTTTTCTTCTTTTTCCCTCTCATGCTTGATGTACTTGGTCTCTGTTTTCCATGAATAAAAAAAGTCTTTTTTTTCTCTGCCGACCTGGAGAATTTTTCAAAAAAAATAAGAAAAATCAAAATTTTTATAAAAATCTCATCCCATTCACTCTCGAACCTCACTCTCTCTCTCCACCTCACGCTCTCTCTCTCTCTCCATCCCACGTTATCTCTCCTCCAACCCCCATTTCCTTGGTTCATGGTCCAAACGGACCCCGATCGACGGATCGGAGGTACCGACGGGATGGGCTCGACGTGAGGATCATGCCAGTACCCTTCTTCTCTCAGATCGTGGAGCGTGGAGACGCGTGCGAGCAAGAAGACGATGTGGCCCCCGTCGCCCGATCGGCACTGATTCGCGGTCTTCGCCGCGCAAAAGGTAGGAGATCAGACTCCTCATCTAGTCAGGAATCCGCTGACGCCCTCTGCGTCGCCATCTGTCGCCATCTTCCTCGATTTCTGTGTAATTCTTCTTTTGGGAGATTTTAGGGTTTATTCTCGATTTACGTGCCTCTCTCATTTCTTGGTCTAGACGGCTGCTGATCGAAGTCGGAGAGGTACTACTGGATTGGTCACATCGCGAGGATCGCGTTGACGCCCACCGTTCCTTGATTCGTGGAGCGTGGATTCGAGCCGGGCTGGGAGGCGCCGTTTCTCCCTCTCATCGGTTCACTGTCGTATTGCCGTTTTCGTCAAATTCTAGGTAGGGGGGTAGATACCTTATCACATTAGGACACCGCTGGTACCACTTGCGCCGTGGTCCGACGCCCGTTGTCTCGTATTTTGTGCATGTTCCTGTTTAGTGTATTTTAATTCATTTTTAGCCTTTTTATGTTGAAATCAATTCCATGGGCATCGTATTTCAATTCTAGTGGCATGCGTAGGTTTGTATGATCGGTATGGGTTGGTAGGTTTAACAGGTTTTGTATTCCGCCACGTCCCCCGTCGATTTCGATCGATCGGGAGGGGTTTTCGATTCCGACCTCCGGAGTCACGAAACCTAGGTGACATAATGCATCTGCCCCGGTACGTTATGGTCATTTAACGCGCCTGCCTCGGTGCGTTATATCGTTCGTGTCTGAGTTTCCTGTGTATTTTCATGTTCGGGTGGCTTTAACGCGCCTTCCCCGGTGCGTTATAGTCCCTTTGTATTGAGTTAAAGGTCCGTTGCCTTTAACACCCCTGTCCCCATGCGCTGCGTCCAGTATGACGCCCCTGTTGAGGTGCGTTATGTGCCGTGGTTTCCTGTGGATTCTGTCGTTTTGGAAGGCATAACGGCTCATGAGAGGTGCGTTATGACCATTATAACGCCACACTCCTGGTCCGTTATACTCCTTGTTTGTTGTGTTTTGTGGCTGGTGACTTTAACGCGGCCGTTCCCGTGCGTTGTAGTCCTGTAGCGCATCTGCCATGGTGCGTTATAGTCTGGCTTTCCTGTGGATTTCCTGAGTTCTGTGAAGCATAGTGGTCCTTCCCCGGTCCGTTATGGTGTGTAACGGGACAGTTCCAGTCCGTTATATACCTGGAGTTTTCAACAACATGCATGTATAATTTCTATGCAATTCATGTTCCATGTGCGTCATGTTTAAAATATTTTATATACTGTGGCATTCTTTTACATCCCATAAGAGCAGCTTTCTCTTTCCTTGTGATGGAACCACTAGTCGTAACCCGACGACGTCCGTGTCGGCCCACCCAGGAGAGGTGGCGGGGTATTCTCATTATGCGATTTGTAAGCTAGTTTCTGTGGGCCCTCTCGTATAGTCAGTAGCGTCCTACTGGGAGGGAAAACTAGCTAGAGGCCTGGCTCAAGACGATGGGTCAGTATATGCACACGTGGTCAGAGGCTTGGACTGACGCTGACGAGCGTTACTCTGATTAGTCACTCGGAGCGGTGCTGTTGTGTCACTCGCTTGTCACGAGCTTGATTGTGAGGTGCTTGAGACGCGGTGTAAGACGTCAGTGGATGCATCTGGTTTTTTCTTTCTGGTGGTCTTCCTTCTTCCTATCACATGGTTAGTTGGGGTTTAGCTCTTGATGCTATTGCTTAATGTAATTCGGCATGTTTACCTATTTAGGTAGGCTTTCTTGCTTTGCTATAACTGTGATTTAATTGTGCCATTGCATGTTTACTGCATTAAATGCATGCTCTAATTACCTTTATTACAGTATGCTTGCGTGTTTAGTGTGAGTTAGGGATCCGCGTGACCCCTACTGAGTCTGGCTGTAACTCACCCTTCCTTCCTGCAGGTGAGCCATCCCAGCTATCCGTCGCTCCATCACGTGTTTTTGGAGACCGTGTCTAGAGTGCCAACTGTGGTCTGTCCTTCCTTTGTGTACTTTTGTCTGGGGTAGTAGTTGTACAGTGGGACTATTTTGTTATCGTCGGACTTGAACATTTGTAAATTCTAGGCTATTGTGTATAACTATCACTCTGATATATTTTCATTACTTCTGTACTTCAATTTAAATTACTGTTCTAATTAATATTACGCGTAGTGTAATTCCAATTCGTTATACGCTCCCTCGACAAACTCCTCCAACCCTTTAGGGGCCTCATCAGTCTCTTGGATGACTTCCCCAGTTCCTGGTAGCGGCAATCCGATGTTATATCGGGTTATCGGTACCCGGAGCTCTGGGCCGTTATAGGTGGTATCAGAGCAGTGCTGGGGAACCGTATAAGGAATTGAAATTGCCTGTGACCATCCAAAACAAGTCCATTCGAATCGTCTATTGCTGGCTTACGATGTTTTCTGTAATTATTAATGTGTTTTCCATTGTCGTATGATTTAGACGCTGCCCCAAAAAAGAAGAGCTCCTGTTCCCCCGGAAGAGAGTGGCAACGTTCCTCCTCCTATAGTGCCTGCTCCTCCCACCAAAGTCAGGACAATCAACATAGGCCTCCTTCATCTTCTCTAGCCCTATGACCTCGGCACTCATGGTGGTAAGCATATGCTTTCATCTCCCTTCTAAAAATCTATTGTTCCGCTCACTCATAGAAACCAAAACGTGACATGCAGGATAAGCCACCATCACATCTGATGGGCCACCTCCTACCCCACGACGCAATGAAGCGCTACACCTCTCGCTGACGCCCCATAACACAACGAGCTCTCATCGCGAGGCCCTCCCACACCTCACGAGCTCTCATCGCGAGGCCCTCCCCCACCTCATGTGAATAGGTACACTGCACGAACAGGTGGTCCACAGACTCATCCTCCAGGCCACACAGGCAGCAAGTCGCCTGGATCACCGAGAGAAAGTAAAGTAGCCTATCACAAGTGGGCAACCTCCCATGAAAGATCCTCCAAGTGAGTAACTTCACCACCAACGGGCTCCGCAGCCTCCACACATGATGGGCGAGTTAGAGAAATCTCACTATGAAGGACCCTTCCTTACCCCACCTCCTAGCCCATGCATCCTCCCGGCCGGAGTGCAATTTGAAGGCGTGGAGGAAGAGTAGTAGGTCCTCAAACTGCTCCATCTTGTCCAACATGAGATCCCTCCTGAAGGTTAGTGCCCAAATACCCCATGGAAGCTGGGAGTCAAAAGATTGGGCAATTGATCCCAAAGGGTCAGTAGAAACAACAACGAGGCTGGGGAATGAGGCCTCCAACAAGAAGTCGCCGTACAACCTATCCTTCCAGAAAAGATATTGGTCGCATTTTCTTAGTCAGACATGCACGCCAGAAGAGAAAATATCCCTACAAGTCATGATGCAACACTAGATTGGCGAGGTCCAATGATGAGAAGGAAAATCCATGTCCCAAACTCCCCTTCTGACATACTATCTCTGCCTACTAACCTACGCCCACAGCCCCTCATCTCCTGTCCCCAACCTCCACGACCACTTGCACAAGAGAGCTAAATTGAAGTCTCTGACATCCTTGATCCCCAGGCCTCCCTCTTCCTTGCTGGCAGCCACCCTACTCCAGTTGATATCATGCTATCCCTTACACTTCCCCCCATCCCCATGTCAAAAAATCTCGCCTGAATATACTCTATCTTCTTCGCCACAGACTTGGGGACACGGAACACAAAGAAAATAGATAGATAGGCTGGTCTACACTGATATGCACAAAACTAACCTGCCACCATAAGACAAAAGTCTAGCCTTCCAACCAAGCAGTCTGGACTCATACATCTGAATGATAGGAAGCTAGTCTGCACATCCAAAGCACCTGGAGACAGGAGGAGACCCAAGTAGGAGATGAGGAAAGCCCCTACCTGACAACCCAATATATAGGCAGCCCTCTGAAGGGCCATTTCTTCCATGTTAATCCCTACAAGCAGGCTCTTATTGTAGTTAACCTTCAAACCAGCGACATCCTCCAAGAATTCCAACGAAAGCCTAGCATCAAATAGCTGTTGTTCACCCTCTACCAAGAAAAGGTCATACCATTGGCATATTGCAGATGAGTGATAGAAGCACCGACTCCCCCAACCATGAAGCCCCTAATCTGACCAGCCACCTCTGCTCTCCGCCACACCCTACTCAACACATGCGCCACCGAGAAAGAGAAAAGGAGACATGGGGTCTCCCTATTGTAGTCCCTGCCACTGTAGAAAAAGGAAATCGGCTTCCCATTGACAAGGACTGCAAAGGAAGCAGAAGAAATGCAAGCCCAAATGCATCAAATCCATCTATCTCCAAAACCCATCCTCTCCAACACATCGAATAAGCATAGCCAAATAACTCTATCATAAGCATGCTCGAATCTACCTTGAGGACTACCCCTTTCCTCCTTTGAGTCTTCATAGCATATAGTCATTTTATGACTTGACTTTTACAACTCCACGGTCCTACAATGGTAGGACTGTTAATAGCCTCAATGTGGCCCCCAAGGATAAAGTTGAGGTTGCCACAACGGAGATCATCTGTTTAGTGCCAAGAAGTTTTGGAAGAAGAGATGCAACATGCGAAAAGCTGCGAACTCCATCTGGTATCAATCAAGCTCTACCTAATGATCTACAGAAGAGGAAAAGGCTTTGATGTTGATTGAGGCTGAGGGGATAGCAAGCCCCAACATGGCAGAAGGATTGGTTCCCTTGCAAATTCACACAGATTGTTCCTTAACCCTAGGCAATCTGCAGTGAAGTTAAAGCTGATTGGCATCCTCTCCTCCACTGAGTAGGGATGATATGGTCCCTACTGTCGTGTTTGGTAAGCTGGTCAGGGTGGAGAGGTCAATGACTGGTGATGGTCCATATTGGATATGCTAGTGGAAGCAGGTCCCTACTGCCGTGTTTGGTAAGCTGGTCAGGGTGAAGAGGCCAATGACTGGTGATGGTCCATATTGAATATGCTAGTGCAAGGAAGGATCTGCAATCCTAGGGATCATTCTGGTAAGTCTGAATAGAAGAAAGATGTTAAGAGAAGATGGAGGTCAGGTAGGAGGGTCAGGGGCCTAGGTTTTCTATCTACAGGGGAGATGATCAAGAGGTAGGAGACAATGCTAAGCCATGTGCTCTGCACATGCTTGGTCTCTCTCTTCGTTCTAACTGTTCAAACTTTGAGCATCAGGTTGCATGGCAAACACCAGATGTGTAATGGGTAGAGCTTTAGGTCCTAGATCCAACATGTACGGTCCCCATGGCCTAGAAGAAGGGCAGTAGGCATGCTGGCACTGGGCTCATAGATGGGGCCCGTCTCAACACTCAACGGTCGATGAGCACTTGGGAACCAAGGCATCAGATCCTTCAAGATCCCATAACTTGCCCATTCCACAATCAGTGATCCAGTATATTGCTTCACCTATAATCGATTTGCAGCATTCAGTGGATCTGGGCATACAGCGGCTTCGATCCCTTCTGTTACAGCAGTGACAGCAATACTCCACAACAAGTCTTCTAGCACTCAATGGAGTGGAGCATTAAGCAACAAAAATGATCAGCCACAAGTACTCAAAGGGAGTTCCCCCACTGGTTTAGTCCCAGGGTTGAATGTTGGAGGACAAACCTCCAGCAAGCCAGAATCCCAAGAGTGGCAAGGTAGGAGTTCCTAGAGGCCAGATGACCACTTCTAGCAAGGTCTTGATCATTGAGATGATGCATGGACAGTTGATACCCATCTGCAGATGCGCCATGTGCACTTCCTTTGGAGAACTCACACCATGCGCAGCCTTCTGCCAAGACATGCCGCTGAACAGGCAGCAGTCCTTGTTCTGGACCAACTTCTTCCCACTAAGTTATCAGGGATTGAGGTTGGGCAAGTGGGAAGACGTCACCGGAAGAGCCTTCCCAAACTTTAAGCTTTAAGGCCAACTGACGCAAGCCCTCCTCTGACTGCAGGAGGTAGCCTAGAGGTGGTGGTGTTAAGAAAAAGGAGAAGGCTGACAAGGTGAGATGGGAGAGTCTTCATAATAGAGGAATGGATGAAGAAGAGGCCTTTGGGCAGGACAGGGTGTGAGGGATAAAATCAAATAGGGAAGCACAGGGATGATGTGGGAGCAAAGGAGAAATTTGAGATGGTGGAAAGCGTCATTGAGCAGATGTGGGAGCAGGCAAAGAAAGTGGAGACTCCTAATGCGAATGGAAGCTGATGTTAAAAGCTATCCATAAGAAGAAAAAATGGAACACAAATAAAAGGAAGGGAATGCAGCTTGTAAGGGAAGAGATAACCGGATAAGAGGAGAGGAGGGGTTTGGTCAGTGAAGGACGCATATTGTGGAATTCCAAGGGTTTGCAGGAGTGCTAAAAAAAGAGTGGCAAAGGAGATGACAAGAATATGTAAGATAGATGTCTTTGACTTGCAAGAAACCAAATGTTGACCAATTGGGATGTAGCCAAGGATGTGGGGGTGACAGATCAACTCAAAGAGTATAGTTGTTACCAGAGGAAGAATCAAGGGGTATTCTCATTCTATGGAATAAGCACAGGAGAATCAGGAGTTATAAAAAAAAGGAGACATAAGCTGTTACTCCTCTTCCGAAATTTAGAAGATGGCTTTGTTTGGGATTTCAATAGGATTTATGGCCCTTAACCTAGGAGGCAAAGAGGATGCTCTAAGAAGGCCTTCTTTCACATCAGCAACTTGCAAGCAGACCATGGTATTTAGTGGCAACTTCCATACTAGAACCTCTGTATAAGATCCATGGTAGCTCATTAGGAGAGGGAATGGAAGATTTCTACTCCATTATTGCAAATCCAGGCCTGATTGATATCCCAACATTTATCACACCCTTTATATGGTCAATGTTTAAGGAGGCCCCATTGATGTTTGCATTGGATAAATTGTTAGTGTCGATGGAAGAGGGGGGTTGCAATGGAGAACATGGAGCAAAAGATCTTCAGACTAGAAAATTTTCGCTTCATGGAAGAGGATTCCAGCTAGGTTGTTGATAGGCATAAGCAGAGCTAACACCAAAGACACCTCCTATAGCTAGGCTTATTAGAAAGCTGAAGATCTTGAGGCAAAGGCTAATCAATCAGCTAATCAAGTTAGGAGTGGGAAGGACACTGGAGAAAGAGGTGTTAGAGCAAATCAAGGTTATAGATATCGAAGAGATTTGCCAGAAACAAAGTATGATGGATAGATGGGTGAGAGAAGGGGAACATAGAATGGTTTAATTCCACATATTGGCCTCAAGCAGAATGAAAAGAAATGTCATCAAGTGCTTGAAAAATGGTGACCAGCTTCTTTCCAAAGGGGACATTAAGAGATATGATACACTTCTATTCTCATCTCTATATAAATGACAACAAGCTTTGTCACTTTAGTAAGCAAATTTGGGAAGCATTTGGCAAATTGACTGAGCTTCAGCTTTCTTTTCGTTTGGTAGAAGATATGTGGTAAGGGCTTGCACAGCTTCAATTCCCGTGTTTTCGAAGGACCAGTTCTCAAGATCTTGTCTCTTGTCCCACATGCTATTTGTTGGAGCATCTGGAAGCGGCACAATGAGACCATTTTCTAGGAGAGTCAACTGTATTTGGAGAATGTTTGTCTGCAATCCTTACATTGTACCTATTTCTGGTATCATGATCTTCTTAAACTTATTTTTGAGTCTTGGCAAAGGGCTTTCCATAAATTGTAATTTTGCTTTAGTTTCTACTTAACCTTTTGTTTAAGGTGTTAGAGGATCCTCTCCTACACAACATCCAATTGAACTTCCTCTATTGTAATAAATTGGTGGTGCAATTCACAATTTACCCTCTAAAGACAACAAGTGAAGCCAGTGATTGAGCAGGGTTTTCTTCCCACTATTTCCAAGTTGAGGCAGAAGACTTAGTAAGACCCTTCACTATAGCGGAAATAAGAAGGGCTTTGCTTTATTTACTTAGGGACAAGGTCATGGAACCTGATTTCTCCACTATACTAGCCTTGAAGCCTTAGGAGCTTACCAAGGGTGATCTCTTTCCTATTATTCAGGATCTCAAAAGGGCAAGGCACATCTGAAAAGGAAGAGCAATACCTTTTTTGAGCTTATAGCAAAAGATGGTGTCGAATGCTTGTGAGATTAGATCTATTAGTCTTTCGAATGGGAACTATGAAATTATCACTAAATGTTTGCTAAAAATTGGAGGCCATCATGGAAACATCAGTGCATGGCATTCAGATGCCTTCATCAAAAGGAGACATTTAAGAGTATTTTGGTGGCCCATAGATGCATCCATGGTACAAAAAAAAACAAAGGAAGGGCCTAGTTGTCAATCTTGACTTTAGAAGAGCCTATGCAACATTTTAAAAATGCCTAGCCAAAGCAAGTCAGATGCCCGGTTACTGTCTAGGCGAACTACCTAGGCCGTGAGGCAGGTGCCTCAATTCCAAGGTGATTACTTCTTTAGGCTTATGCTATTAACTATAGACACCTTACATTTCACTGGCTTCAGCCGGCTCAAAGGAATAGAACCATTCAAGTGCGGGGCCATCTAGAGACCTTCTAAACAAATAGGCCAGAGAAATCTTATTATCTTGCCAGAATGAAGTCTCGTGCATGAAATCCTTCAAATGAATGAACGGGTTACCCGTTCCATTATATCGTCGAAAATTCGGCATCTCAGAAGGAGGCAAGTGGAAAACTGGCAAAGTGGGGAGAGCAATCTCCGGAGCATTCTTTGCCGCAGTGACCTTAAGCTGCTCCTCCATACTAGCTAACTTCTGGAGGAGTATGGTGTTGGTGTCGGATTCGACTGGGGCCGGATTAAAAGGAAGCGTATTTGGCATAGGCCTCCTTAAGATTTAGGGAGGTGGAGGATATTGAGGCCTAACCACTGAATGGCTTGCCGTTTGGGCTGGCATAGCCATAGGGATCGGTGGACGTGAAGGAATTTTCTGTGAGAACGCCTGGTCATTAAGAGATAGATGGCCACGCGCAGCCTAAGGGGGGTTAGAGGATGAAGGAACAGTCTTCCCTTTTAAAACAGCCTAGACCGCTTGTCGTTGGGAATCATCCAGCTAAGACAAAGCATGGATCAAATTATTGATGTTAAAAGATGAGGAAGCATCCACAGATGTGTTTTGTGTGATAGGTTGAGCCTGCGAGGAAGGCTCGACCTCTTGAGAAGTGGTATCAACCACATGGACTTGTGAATAATAAGCATGAGGGGGAGGATAGTTTCCCTCATAGTAAGTAGAGTCTTGGGGGTGGTCCTCATAGGATTGGTCAAACTGACCTTCCTCATAACCATTATAAGAATACCCATAATTGGCCATGTTAATGATTTTACCTAAACGAAGTTGCATGTTTAGGAAAAAGAGAATGCCTTGAATCAACAAATATAGGCAATAAATAAACACCTAATCAAGCAAATTATTCACACAAGTTGTGATGAACCCAAGATTTTAAGTTTCTTTTTTGAGATTAAAGTTTTTTCTTGTTTGTGTGATCAATTCTCTCTCTTCAATGTGAGTCCTAGTTGCAAGTTTAAATGTAATCTCCGCGTCAACTAACTTCTTTCTCTCTCCTCACCAACATATGGGTTAACTAAACTCCGGGTGCTTCAAATGGTACAACCGGTCCGGTGTCCGTGAGGGAATCCATGGGTGCGGGGACTTACGGAGGCCTTGGAAAAGGAATTTCTAGTCCAAAGAGACGGAATGCTCAATAGAGGGTCCTTCCAATTCCAAGAAAAGGGTACGGGATCCTAGGAGCGGAGAGAGAGGAGGTCTCTCAACCAAATGCCCTAAAATGCAAACTAATGCAGACGAATCAAGCAGTAATAATCAAATAATCAACAGATGAAACTAACAGATCAGAGTAACAGCAATCACCAAGGTTCTGTGAGAACAGAACTAAATGACGACCTGACAAGAGTCGTGGTCTCAAAATAGCGACTTGATATCAGTCGCTAATTACTGTAAATAGTGGGAAAGCAATGAACAACAAGGTAAAATAGTGCCTTGGTGTGAGGCACTGATTATGAAAACAACGCCTTTGATAAGGGCGTCAAAAGAAACGAACAGTGACGAAAACAACAGTAAATCCGAAATGACGCCTTGGAGTTAGGCGTTAAATGCAAGAATGACGCCTTCTATGAGGGGCGTTGATCATAAAATGATGAAAATGCTGAAAATAAATGTGAACAGCGGCTTCACTAGTGGTCACTGAACTCTGAAATAGCGGCTGTAGGGAAGTCACTAATCAATTCCAGAGAACAGGAATGGATGAAAACTAATAGGAATCAAATTTCTTTTCTTAAAAATGTTATGGACAATTCTAAAAATTGACTAATCCAGTGGGAGGTGTGCACGTGATGCACAAGGGGAGTGTGCTACATGGAGCACTAAGGAGGGGCACACATGGATGCCGATGGAGGGGCACGTGAGGGTGCTAAAGGGAGGGGCACACGTGGGTGCCGATGGAGGGGTAATCAAAATAAAAACATCAAGGAGTCCCACCGTGATCGCCAATTTGTGAACATATCACAAAGACATTTTAAAAAAAGAAAGAAAATCTAGGTGTGATGAAGTATGGAAAACAAAGAGAAAGAAGAAAGGGGGAGCATGAGATGCTCTAAAGGAGGGTGATCGCCAGAGGGGTTACCTCAAAATTAAGGGATGATCGCATGTACCTTGTAAAGACGCGGGTGAGATTGCGAGCTCTTCCTTCCTCCTTCAATCGGCTCGCCGATGAAGTGAGTTTTACTTTGATTACCCTTGCGGACAAGTAAAAACAACAAACATAAAATATGGATTAGCCAAAGTGTAGTATCAGTGCTCTAAGGAAATCAAGATATGCAACATAAGCATGAACACACCTTGTGTATTTTTTTTGTTTAAACCCCTAAGAGGAGTACAGGATGGGAGACTATGCTATGCAACAAATAATATGATATGGGCAACGTTCTGGTAAAGATAACTAGAAGAAGATGCAGATGCGATATATAGATAGCAAATAAACCAAATAAGACCAAGTTCCTGCTGCTGTTGTTGACAACAGTAAAGGAAGAGAGAAAAGAAGGCTCTGGTTGCAGCAGGAGGAAGCGCCGGAGGAAGACAAACGTCCGTGGAAGACGCTGCCTGCAATGAAAGAAGTAACGCACTTCTCTCTGAAAACTCTGTATGCTCTCTGCTTGAACCTCTGTATATGCTCCTCTAAAATCTGTATTCTCTCTTCTCTCTCGCGCACAGAGGAAGCCATGGGGTATTTATAGGACCAAAGATCCTTGTTCTAATAGGATTAAAACAAGGGTAACCATCATCCATAGAGGATGAGAATATTTAAGTCCTTCTCGCATGTGGTCAAAGAACAAAGAAATACAAAAGAAAAGGGGGGTAAAAGGGGGGGCGCCCTCCTTAAAGAGGGAAATTTTAAATTTTCTTCTTTCTTGGTCCAAGTTTGAATGGTCTTGGTCTAAGCCCACCTTGGACCAGTCCCTATGGGCCCTAGCATCTAGGTGGCCCTATGGGAGAGAGAGTGGGGGTCCCGTAGGGTCTACGTGGTCTTTTACAAAAAAAATCATTAATTCCTAATGATTAACCCATTGACTTATAATTGTCTTACAATTGAAAACCCAATTGACTCAAGGATACAAATGCAAACAAAATGTTAGATGCTTTGCTATGATGTCCCCATCAATTCTCCCCAGGTGGGAGAAACTCGACCCCGTCAGGTAAGGGGTGCGGCTGCTCATGTGACGCTCCTACGGATCTGTAGCTCTACCCAGATGATCCAAGTGTCAGCGGACACGAGCCATCCTCTCCATTGCATGAGATAGCGAGGGTAGGCTCCACTCCTGCTAATAGTCACCTGCTTGCATCGTGTATTGTTGGCATGTTAGATGATGACTAGGCAACTTCCTAAATGCTCGACACATGCATGTGCAGATATTGAACAAACTGTACAAATAAAGGAAAAAGCACACTCTATGTCCTAGACAAACCTAATGCTATGCAGACCCATGCAATGGTGGACCAGGACATCCAAATGTGTGACTAGCATACACTCGACGTAAACGGAGGTTGGCGGATTGGGGGACCCCTAGACATCCTAGTATGAACCATTCCTGCAATGACTTCCTAATGGACTTGTGAGGGTTGGGAGGGCCAGGAGAGCCAAAGTCACCTTCTGCATTACCCCAATGAACGGGCTCCTTGCTACGTGTAGGATGACTGGTATATAGGGTAGGGGTGTGATATTGAACTTCTTTGAAGAAATGGAGTGGATATGGTGGATCAAGAGGCTCACTAGGGAAGGGGTCAAAGGGATCAAAGAATGTGTGACCCCTCGAGATGGATTCCCTCATGATATGGTCCCATGTTTGGAATTCTTGAAGGTGTAGATGGTCACCTTCATCCATTGTGATAGATGGGACAGTGATCTCATGTAGAAGATAAGGTTCCTCCCTCGGGATAAGTGGAATGGAGTAAGACTCATCAGGAATGGGGAGGAGTAAAAGGATCTCCGTGGTGACATGACCCATGGTGCACACAGAGGTAATGGACCCCAATGCTGGATGTGTGAAGCTACGACTATTTGTTTGGTCGAAGCCTGCGGCCAACATGTACGTCCACGTCAACTACCAGTCTAACCTCTTAATAAGGTCTTCCAATGTATCAACAAGGTGAAAAGATCGGAACGTTGTGTGGAATGAGTTGACAGGTACTATTTGTAGTGTGGGGTCCATGAATGGGTAGCATGGTGCTTTAGGGACCAAGTCTTTCTTAAGCCAGCTAAGTAGTGGCTCGTCGATGATTAGCTTTCCCGTTAGAAGTACGGGTGGCTCTGGCTGAGGCGGCTCCGAATAAAGATCGGAGGGTGAAGGCTGTAGTGAAACTTCTCCCTCGGATGGGGATAGGACGTCCTCCATGATGGGGAGAGGACCTGGGGACTCCATAGATGGCACCGGGTTAAGACTACCAGCTACGACCTCCTTAAGCTCGGGCTTGGGTTCACCTTGTCTCGGAGGTGGGCAAGGGGGAATTAGAGACTCAAGATATGAACACCTCCTATCCACCCGATCTAAAATCATTTGTAAGAGTTCGGCAAGAGTGGGGCTTGGAGTTTGGGCCTCGCGGGGAGTTGCTCATTCTCAATCGGCCTAGGCTTGGGTCGAGGCTCATCTAAGTGCAGGGCTCTTTGCCTCCGACTATGACCCACTTGGTTGGAGGTGATTGGGTGGGGTCGGATGGAGGTAACTGGGCCGGGTAGGTAGACCCTTCTAAGCTCCCCCTTCATCTCACACCATGACTCGATAGGCCATTGCCTCCTAATTTTCCTCATGCATTCGATGCTCTCCCATTTTCAGACGGCTTCGTGAACAAGCCACTTTTGGGTAAAAATGACTTGCATGGCATCGGGACATAGTGTAACACTCAAAGTATTCATCCATAGCGGCTTCCCACTTTAAGTAGTCGCTCGGGACTTTAGAGCCATGAAAGTCTGTGGCCTTGGGCCTATGGAAGCGGAGTGGATGGTTGCCAAGCCCTCGGGTATCGCGCCACCATTCACATGAACTAGGCGACTGGGAATCCATGGAATCCATGGGACTCGGGGAGCTATAGGATGACCATGTAGACACTCGGTGACAAAACAAATTGACTCTCTAATGGACTAGACAATGGACTAGACACGACCCTAAGACAACAATGCAAAGTTGAAATGTAGACTCGACTATAAACCTGACTCTAACCAATATCCGATATGTGGCGGAGGTAGAAACCTCACGCAAGGGGCTACCTTCCAAATAGGCGTAATCTATCTTTCCAGTAACGTCTTTTGATATATCGAGTACTGGGATGAAATGTAAACCAAGACACTTTTTTTTCTCTAAACAATGACTACCCTAAACTCAACCTGCTCTGACACCAATTTGATGCGGAACGACGACGCGGACCTGGGACTCTTACTCGCGGACTCCCCTAAGCGAGGAAACGGGTGGATCTACGCAGTTGAGAAACCGCCAATGAGTCGTGGGTTTCGGTTCTTCCGTGCTCGGATCGAGTCACGGGACGGGTTCCACTCACTCACTCTCGTAGCGGTGATAAAATTATAACGAGCTAAGTTCCTATCACTCTAGCAGCAACATAAGCCACTCCACCAAACCCTCCGCTCACCTTCACCGTTCCACAAAACACCTACTCCGCTCCACAACAGCCTCCACCACCAATGCAATACCATAATGTCCCTCCCACTAACGGCTACAACAACAACAAGCGCCTGGCCCCAAAGAGAGCCCAGTACCCTCCATTACGAGAGACTCTTGCCGATATCTTTTCGGCTCTCATGTCAGTAAATACTATACAACTTCCTCCGGAACGTCCCAATTGGAGTATGGCCGTTGATCAAACAAAATATTGCGTGTTCCATAGGCAGCCAGGGCACACCATTGAAGGATGTTTTCAGTTCCGAGACTTGGTCTACGATCTTCATGAAGGACACCGGATTGATTGGGCCGAAATGCACAAGGCCATTATTGAGTTGAAAGAGAAAAGAAGGCAGCCGTCGAGGCAGCAAGTGCAGCAGCAAGCACCGCAGCCACAGCAGCCGCAACAACAGCAACAACCGCAACTAGTTCAAGATTTGGGGATCCACCAGAACCCAATGCCAAACCATCCACCTGCTCCGCAACCTCAGCCGCCGGCACCGACTCAGGTGAATGTAGTTCAGCCCCCAGCCTCCAACACCGGATGGTCTTTTGATGATGACGGCTCCACTTCCACCATCTTCACACCCGTATGCCAAACCCCTCCTCCATCCGCTACACCGTTCGTCCTCCCATTCACTGTCCCTTCCACGTCCATGCCAGCACCCTCACCTGCGCCTCTATCTCTCCCACTACTTGTCACCCCCACCACTATCACCACTACCCTTCCATCTAACCCTCCTCCCACACCAACACCCATCATCACTACCACACCTACTACCAGTCCCTCACCCATTATCCTTCTGCCCTCATCTCCATTGCTCCTTACACCCCCATCTACACCCATCGTCACCGCACCCACCTCCTTGCCCGCCATCCTATTTCCACAACTTGTTACCCCCGCTATCACCTCTCTTAACCCCATTATTTCTCCCACACTCTTCACCGTACCACTTATCCACCCCACTCAGCCTATTCTATCATCATCAGAGGCCGTGCCGGCACAGAATCTTATCCTGTGGAGTGGGCGATTGTTTCAGAGGAATTATGCTTCTACTTCCAATCCTTAATCTTCCCAGCCAGCTGCAGATCAACAGGAAGAGACTGAGCCATTGTCGAGTACTCAATATGACTTACTACATCATTTGGATCGGGTTCCCACCAAGATATCCGTGCTAGAGATGATCAAAAGATCTACCCTTCACCAAGATGCACTAAGAAATTTTCTTAAAAAGGTGATAGTTAATGAAGACATGGCAGTCAATAGCCTTCCCACAGCATTAGCTACAATTTCAAAAGGACCAGCAATCACATTCTCTGAAACCGAGCTGGCGCCTCCCGAAGCTCGATAAATGCCGCTCTGCATTTCCATTATTTTGAACAAAGTTAGTGTGGACGCAGCCTTGGTCGATATAGGGGCATCCATTAATGTTTGCCCACTCAGCACCCTCAGGGCCTGCAATCTCTCAGAGGAGCTTCTATGACCAACCCCTACCACCATTGCAGCATATGATAATTCACGGAGAGCGTGTCATGGGGTTGTCACCATTCAGGCCGAGCTTGGGCCTCTTATCATGGCCATTGAATTTTATGTGCTGGACATTGACCCTATGTTCAAGGCTATCTTGGGTCATCCGTGGATTGATACTCTTAGTGTTGTGCCATCTACCGCACACCAATGTCTCAAATTCCCGTTCCAGGGAAGGGTGGTTAAAGTTAAAAGCTTATCCTCAGTCCAGTCAGTAAAAGCTATCTCAGATAAGATTTTGCCCACTTTATGGCCCAACAGTCAGCCAGTTATTTTAGTATTGGATCTAGACTTTCCTTGGGCTTATGCACCCCGCAAGCCCGTCACTGCACCTGTTAATATTAAGGAGAAGCCCAAGATCCAAGATTCTAAGGGCTGGTCTATTATTCTCAAGTTAGGCTATCAACCGGGGAGAGGCCTCAGAGCACAACTCCAAGGACGAACTAAGCCGGTGCCCAAGGGTAGAAAGATGAATAGACGGGGTCTCGGCTACCTAGAGTCCGCACTGTCAATCATGGGTGATTCAGGCCCACTCACATGGGACTATCGTCAGCACTTTGTTAGAGGCTCTCTCCAGCCAGGCACATTACAGTCACAGTCAGCTCAATCAGAGGAGAAAAATACAGCATATGCAATTGCCAGTCCGCCCCAGGTACTAAAGGGGCCCATTGATGATATGATCGATCTCAGCAAAGCATTTTCCAAGTTATTTAAAGAGCCTGCAGTTTGCCAGAAAAAGAGTCAGGAGGTTCGGCTTGTGTAGTGGAAGCCGAAGAAGTCGATTTACCATCCTCGGGAAAGGGTGAGCTCACCTGATCTTTCTGTTTGGTCTCCTTCTCGCATAAGAACCCTTCTCCAACAACTCAGTTTCATTCCCCGATCATCACCGCTCTTGGTTGATCCTTCGGTATTCCAATCCCCCTTTCACCATAAGCTGTCGATTGAATTCCTGATCGTTAATTATCTATGCGGGCGCTGCGCACCGGTTGATCTCACTTCCAGGTGGTCCCCTGACTCCCCTGTCGATCTTTCCGGCATGTGGTTCCGATCCATTGACCCGTTCTTCGATACCATCTTCTACTCTCTCTGCCCCAAAGCGCTTCCACCTCCTCCTTACTCTTCTTCGTCTTGCTGTATGATTTCCACCGAGCTCCAAAAAAAAAAGCCAATTTTAAAATGGAGATCTCTGTGGAAGATTACGCTATCTTCAATCCGTCAGCTTCCCAGGGGCACGAGACCCCTGCCATGTTTTTGGTTCTGCAAGTGAATGTGTGTATGTTTGATGCTAACCGACTAACAACGAATCCCAGATTTCACGAGTGAATATGAGAGAGAGAGATGAGGAGACTCGAGTGGAATTGGTAAAAAAGGGACAAAACTAAGGCAGCAGGGAGAGAGACGGTCACCCAAATGACCACTCCCAATGGTAGACAGTCTCATGATAGACCGCTGAAGGTGATCCGGCCAAGGGCCCAAAGATGGTTGTAAACGGTCCCCATTAGACTGTAAGGAATGTGAACGCGGTTGAGCGTTGAACGCCTGAGTTTATTAATGGTCTCCCTAAGACCGTGCAAATTGCCTGAGAGGCGAAGTGTGTAGAAACTGACCAAACAGTCCATTTAAGACCGCCGTTAGGTGTCCGTAGTTGCCCAATAGACCACGATTTAGGAAACCCTGGTACCTCCGACCGGGACTCTCTTGGAGAGTCCTAACCCGAGGGCAAGAAGTCCTAATCCATGCCAAAGCCTATCCTAACCCATTTTGGGGCTATCCTACCACAATCCTAGCGAGATTAGGCCAGGTATTTGGGCTCTATAAGTAGGAGAGTACTCTAAACTCGTTTCTCACAAAACACCCCTCTTCTAGGCATTGAAATCCTTGCTAAACCTACCCAAAACACCATGAAGAGGACTCTTGAAGAAAGTTCCATGGGTGGGGCTACTTATGATGGGCCAAAGCCAGCTAAGGAGCACGGGGTGCTGCAAAGGTTGACTAGTATTCTGAGGCACCTGAGCTCCAGCCCCTTGAGAGAGGTAAGTCAATGTAATTATTTCTTATGTCATCAATTTTTTCAAAAATGCTTATATTCTCCCTCTCTTTTCCTCTCCCTTTTTTTTCTTTTCTCTTTTCTTCCATCACCTCAGCTTCTCCCCGGCCCTAGGTGCCATTCCACCTTGAAGTGGATGGCTCCCATGATTCGAGAGCTCCCAATAGTAGTGACATCCATCCTTAGATCTTGGCACTTGCACCCTCTTTTAGTTCTAGCCAAAAACTACCCCAAACTTTCTTTAGATTGGCATAGTATCACAGCCCTAATAGAGATATGGCATCCTCAAACACATACATTTATCTTCTCATCCTTTGAGGCCACCATTCTATTAGAGGAGGTAGAGACCTACCTATCCCTTCCCAAGTCTAAAGCAGGTGAGGAAGACCCAGTCTGCCATACCGTTGCCCCTATAGATCCCACCCTTATTCTAGGGGAGTTTCTACCCAGCACTAAGGACATCCGCACCATGGCCCACACCATATCCATTTGTTGCCCTTGAGCCAGTGGGTTATAGCTCATTGTAAGAATAAGTGTGGGTGGGATGAGGCTATACCTAAAGCTGCTTCCCTTTGCCTATGTGGGGCCATACTCTTTCCTTTTGCCGACCACGTCCTGGACATTCCCAACCTTAGCACCATTAGTGGATTGTGGCAGGGTCTTTCCATTTCTCAGGCCATCCTTGGTTGCCTGTATGAGGGTCTCAGCTCAGCTACCCTTGGGGGTCCACTCTTTGGCTCTATGATCAATACTGTTAGCCAGGGAGGATATTACTACTGTTAGCCAGATCTTCGGGAGCCATCCACTCTTCTTCATTGGTGGCACTTTCAGGGTTTCTCAGCAGGTCGAGTGTAGGACAGCTGACAAGAAGACCAGGGATGAATGGCACCTCTACATCAATACTCTACCCCAGGACTGATTTGTGATGTGCCCATCCTTCCTCCACGGTACCACCCTTAGACTTCCTAGGAGGCTCGGGCTTGACTTGAGGCTTGTGGGAGAAACCACCTTGGTGATGTACAGCCCCCACAGGTGCTTCCTACCAGTTGGACTTCCCCGTACTATAGTTCTAGCACTACCCCACCTTCCTGCACTACAGGCGAGGAGACTTGGGATAGAGGAGGATGAGCAGGTGGTCAGGAGTGCCCTGATCATGTGGGAGGTTAGTAGGGTGTGCACCCTATCGACAGAGGTGACAGAGCTTCCAGAGGAGTACCAAGCATATGTGAGAGAGCTACGAGAGATTCGACCTCGCAGGGATGCCCGATCGAGGATTAAGTGATTTTCCTTTTGATGTTGTATAGACCCATGGAATGAAATGTTTGATTTGAATGAATGAATAGAATGGCTTGATTGAATGAAATTCAGACTTGGCCTTCTCTTTTGTGTGGCCTTCTCTTTTGTGTGATTTTGTGGATTGAAGTGATTTTTAGGAAGGAACGCGGCCCATTGGCAGACCGCTGAAGATAGTAAACGGTCAGAGTCTAACTGTCCAAGAAGGGTAAACGGCCTTAGATAAACTACGTAGAAGACCAACGGCAGGAATTCGAGATAAGAGCCTTTGGCGAGGAAAACGGTCCATCGATAGACCGTGAAGAATATGGAACGGTTAGAAGAGAACCGCCCAAATGTGATAAACGGTCTGATTCAGACCGTGTTACCCTTAGTGCAGAGAGGAGCCACTGGGCTTGTGGGCATTGGTCCTGGAGGGTTAAGCGGTTTCATTGAGACCGTGTAGGTGACTGAGACAGCCACTCTGTTGACCGTTGAAGAAATGAGAAACGGACGCCCTGTGACTGTGTATATAAAAATGTTGGATCTGCTTTCATAGCTGCCCCTGCACACACACAAACAATAAAAATAGATTATGTCTGTTTTAGGCTTAACCCCTTGCCTGAAGCAAGTTAGGACATGACCATTTCTTGATTCTTGGTCAAGGGAGTAAGCCTTATTAAATAGGCGAAATTAACATAAGGAAAAGATGTAATGCATGTCATGAATGCAGATCATGATGATGATTTTTAAGACATTAATTATCCCTAAGAAATGAGAAAAGACCCTGCTATCCCAGGGGTAACAATAAGCAACCTATGACCCTTAACTAGATCCACTAGCTAACTTGGCCTTTTGGGCCCAATTTATTGACCCACTAAGAACTAAATGCTAATAAGAAAGAAATTACATCATAATTAAAAAGAGAAAAGCTCAAAGTGAGATGGGCCAGGCCTAATGGGCCATGGTATGGGAGTGACCTCTCTACCAACATGGCTGGTCCACTAAGTTCCCACTTTGATGTCCCCATCAGTTAGCGTATATATAGAGAACCTAGGTTCACGGTATGCAGACTTGACCTTAGCATTTGAATCTTCACCTTGAGCTCAGAAAAATACTGGGTTGTTTGGTCCTTTGGATTACTTCAGAGACCTAGGAGTTAGGCTCTGGTCTAGTGGACCTTGGCTTGAATCTTGGGCTTCGAACACCTCTTCCCAAGATGAAGGTTGAGTAAGAAATGGCAAAATCCAGCTTGGAGACTGTCTTGCAGTGCTGGGTACATCTGTGGATGCTACCCCGTTGGCCTGAAGTCATCATCACTTGATTGGGCAGAATAATACTAGTAAGTATGTGAGTAGAGCCTCCCATGAAAAATCTGCAACATCTATTTCTTCTACTGGCTGGACTATCTAGGGAGACCTTTTGTCCTGTGAGATCTCAGTGGCAGAGCATTTGATTGGTTGGAGGCAAAAGGCTGGGTACCGGGAAAGGTGACTACTCCCAGAAATGGTAACCTACTTTTTCATTGACCAAAAGGACTGATATAGCAAGCCAATGATGACAAGGATGGTTGACTGACCAAGGACACCTTTTCTGCCCTCAAAAAATGTGTTTTTTGGCATTTGTGATTCTTATTTTTGCTCTCTGGATCCTTTTTTGAAAAAGCTACAGGTTTGCTAAAACAAGCCATTGGGAGCCACTCACCGAGGCATTTCATCAAACAGCATGCATGTTCATCAGCCTTGGTCTCTACATGTGCACAGACCCTCAATATGCATAAACTTATATGTGCACAGACTTGGATGCATCATATGCATAGGCCCTAGACATGCACAAACCTATATGTGCACAGACCTACTTTGCACAGACCCAGATGCTTCATGTGCACAGACCCTGTGTATGCAGGATACAACATGTGCATCGACCTTAATGTGCAAGATAAAATATGTGCACAGACCTTTCTGATGTTGAAGGCAAACATGCACAAACCTAAATGTGTTGAAGGGAAACATGCACAGACCCTTTTAAGACTTAGATGCAAATGTGCACTGACCTGCATGTGCTATCTAACAAAATGTGCACTGACCTTGTATGCTTATATGCAGACATGCACCGACCTTACAGCAGTGATGGCAAAACATGCATCGACCTTCTGGCAGTGATGGCAAAACATGCATCGATCTTCTGGCAGAGATGGCAAAACATGCATCGACCTTCTGGCAGTGATGGCAAAACATGCATCGACTTGGTATGCAACCATTCTGAACATGCATCGACCTTAGCTGCAATAAGAGGAGTGTGCATCGACCTGATAATGCTATAATGAAAATGAGCACAGACTTGGTTATGCAAAGGTGAATAGACCTTGCATGCAATGGTGCAAATGTGCACCGACCGTGCTGGGCGCAAATGCAAATGTGTATCGACCTTCTTGACCAATATGCAAATGTGCACAGACCTTACATGAAGGAATAGGAATGTGCATCGACCTTCTATGAAGGAACAGGAATGTGCACCGACCTTACAATCACATGTGCACAGACCTTGGTTTGAACTTTAGTCATGTGTATTGACCTGAGTTTAGCATGTGCACCGACCTTCTAACGTGCTTGCATGAGGTGCATCGACCTGATATGTGCACGGACCTGATATGTGCACCGACCTTAGTCTTCAGGTCTTCAATATGTGAACCGACTTGATTATGCATGATAGCCTATATGCATCGACCTTTATGCTACAAATAGAAATGTGCATTGACCTTACCTGACAAGGAGAAGGTATATGCACTGACCTGTTTGCTTCAGTCTTGGATGTGCATTGACCTTACCTGTCAGAGAGCTGACTCACAGTTTGATCAGTTGACCTGTTGCCAGTTCTTGAACAGTGGCATTGACCTACGTTGACTTACGTTGACCTATGCAGCCAGTTGCCTCAATTTCTATGCACTTCTTGATTTCTTACACTTGACTTACAATGACCTGAAATACAAGGGTGTTGACATCATCAAATGTGAATAAGACTCATCAATGAGTCATAGTCAGACATCATCAAAACAGTAAATTTCCAACATGGCTCAATTGTCAAGGTTGTATTGATATACGTCTCATTTGATCATGACTGAGAAGAGGAAGGCTAAGAGATTTTTGAACGAGTTAAGGCTACAATATATACCTTAGTTGGCACTAATAGATATCCAAATGTATGCAGAGATGGTTAGAAGAGCCCAAATGCTAGAAGATGCCATGGAGATGGCTGAGAAAGTAGAGGCCCGAATGGAGAAGAAGGAATTAGCAACTAAGATCGAGAATGGCAAGAAAAGACCCAATGGTAGTACTGGGTCTCCGAATAGAAAAAGAATTAAGGAAGGAGATAGGCAGGTTGTTCATGTTAATTTGTCGTAAAGGAAGTGTAAGTATTGTGGAAAAGGTAATCACCAAGTGGAGAATTGTTGGTGGAAGTTAGGTAGTGTATATCTTCTTTGCGGTAGTAAGGACTCTAAGGTAGCAAGCTTCCCTCTTCCAAAAGACCAACCCCCACAGATTAAAGATCACAATGGAGGACGACGTCAAGGAAGGCTAATCGAGTACCCCGCCACGTGAAAATCTGAAAGGGTGCGTGGGTAAAAGCAAGAGGGGGCTAGCTCTAGTGAAAACCCGAAAGGGTGCTTGGGTCAGTAATGTGGTAATGAAAAAATGTGTTATGCATCTCTTTCAACAACATTTCCACCTCACGTCCCACTGGTGATACAACCCCCCATTGGCCAAAGTGGCATCATCACCATGACCAATGATAAAACCTATCTAGAATAGACCTTCCGTCTATTCTGATGAAACCCTTAAAACCCATATCCTTGCGTCGGCATAAACCCAATGCTGATGATGAAACTTCCATCGATCACATGGCACCATTGCCTCGATCGATGCTAAAACCTATCTGGGATAGACCTTCTGTCTATTCTGATAAAACTTATCAATTTCCTTGCGTCGGCATAAACCCAATGTCGATGACAAAACTTCCATCGATCAGACGGCACCATCGCCACGATCCATGCTAAAACCTATCCGGGATAGACCTTCCATCTATTCTAATGAAACTTATCCATTTCCTTGCGTCGGCATAAACCTAATGCCGATGATGAAACTTCCATCGATCACATGGCACCATCGCCTCGATCGATACTAAAACCTATATGGGATAGACCTTTCATCTATTCTGATGAAACTTATCCATTTCCTTGCATCGGCATAAACCCAACGCCGATGACGAAACTTCCATCGATCACACAGCACCATCCCCTCGATCGATGCTAAAACCTATCCAGGATGGACCTTCTGTCTAATGTGGTAAAACATATCCATTTTATTGCATCGGCATAAACCCAATGTCGATGATGAAACTTCCATCGATCACACAGCACCATCATCTCGATCAATGCTAAAGCCTATCAGGGTTAGACCTTCTGTCTATTTTGATGAAACTTGTCCATTTTCTTGCGTTGGCATAAACCCAATGCCGATGATGAAACTTCCGTTGATCACACGGCACCATTGCCTTGATCGATGCTAAAACCTATTCGGGATAGACCTTCCGTCTATTTTGATGAGGCTTATGAACCCTTCATCCACACATCAGTAAACATTCCTACATCCGGCACCTTTGGCTGATGAAACATCTACTTATGGCAACATTCCAATTTGGGAACTCTCAAAATCTCATCACGCGGTGGAGCGATTCCCCCATCCTTCCCTTGAAAGAGTGGGCACTCTCCTGCGGTACAGGTACGAGTGTATTCTTGCGAGAGCTACCAAACCATTATAAAATAAAAAAATGGAGATGGGCACCCAAGATAGTAAAAAGAAGATAATTATTCATTACAAAAAGAGGACAAGTACAATCTGGGCCCTTAGAAGGGATGCATTACAAGACAAGGAACGACTAAGGTCACCAGAAGATGTCCTCAAAATCAAGGAGTCCAACATTCGGAGCCGCTCCTAATTCGTGAAGATGAGCTTCTTCTTCTTGGAGGCGAGTTACTTCATCCTGCAATGATGCCACCTGTCCCTCTAGCAAGGCAATCTCTTCAGCACTCTGAGACTGTGTCGTCTCCACTAATGACAGTTCAGCCTCAATAGCACTCAATTCTGCCCATAGCTTATCCATCCGACTGTGCAAAAATTGTGCATGAGTAGATGAAGTTTCTAGCTAGGTTCTGTGCCGTTGAAGATTAGAATTCATCATCTCTAGCCCTGACCAACAATCGGCTTTCTTCAATATAAGGGCCGTCAGTTTGTCATTCACAGTGCGCCCAGAAAATCTCGGCGATTCACAAATTTCAACAATAACAGCACCCGCTGGGTCCATGTCTCTAAGGGGCAGCCTAGTGCAGGCCAACTGTCAGCCGCCCAGCCACCTCCTTCAATTGCAAATAAGTCAGTGCCGGTTGAGATTCTACTACCCAGTGCAGCATCTTCAAATTTTACCAAATAAATTCCTCTGATGATGTGAAGCCAAGGGAGGCTGCTGGAGCCACATCAAAAGTAACTTCACTGTCTGTGGACGCCCATAAGCCAGTGTCTGGCTCAGAAGAAGAAGATGGAATGGACGTTGAGGTTGATGAACCAAGCACTTCAGCAGCTTGTTCTTGAGCTGTTGCCCCTGCTACTACCAGACTCTCAGAAGATGCTTCTCTTATAAGTGCTGGAGATGGCAAAGGTTCTGATTCTGTTGCTTGCGCAGATGGGGCTATAAATTTAGGTGCAACGGTCAGTACGACCATTGGGATGAAGGCAGATCCTCTTGGCGGATCTACTTCAGCCCTCAACTCTGAAGCTCGCACTAGAGCAGAGCTCTCCCCCAATGAGCTCAGCTCTAGTGATGGCACCTCAGCTACTGGTTGTACCCTTATTGGCACAGGACGAAGTACGGCGACCGCTCTAGAGAAGCTACGGTTGCAGGAGATGGCATATCCGAACCCTTTGATGAAATAATGACACCTGAAGCCGGTATCAAAGGATGATCAGTGGTGCCGAGCTCATGGAATAAAATTTTGATAAGTAGAGAGATGACAAAATGAATGAAGGGCTATGCAACCCGGCAAAAAAAGAGAGGCAGAACTTACCATGATTGCTGAACCCATCTCCTCAAGTGCCTGTATAGAGGACGCTAATTTTGCAGATGAAGCAACAAAGGGAGGGGCTATCTCTTCTTCCATACCAATTTTGGCAAACTCTTCTTGTGATATCCCCTCGAACGACTGTGCTAGCAATTTCGGAGGGCTGAATATTGGAGGACCACTCAGTAGTGCAGGAGGTGTTACTACCTCTTCGCTGACTGCCTCATATGCTTCCTCCTCACCCTCAGAAGAACCATAGTCAACTTCTTCATCGGAAGGGGAAGCAGAGCTATTAAAATTTTAAACGTAGTTGATTTAATAAATCCGTGACAATTGACGACTGGTCTCTCAGTCGTTAATTCAAAATAGCGCCTTTCATTGGGTCGCTATTTCTATGTAAATTTCAGGATTTAAAACAGAAGCTATTACGATACTACATGCATGCATGAATCTATATACCTATCAGGTTAAGCATAGTTCTTGAGAAAACCTACCTTGGGTTGGTTCTGGTTGTTATTTGATCGAAGGGTTGAAGAGTAGGAAGAACGGACGATACTCTGTTAATAGGAATATCACTTCTTTAATAACCGCAGCAACTAAGAAGATATGAGTATATCTTCATTTGATAACCGTAGCAATAGAAGGAGTGGATTTCTCTTCCCACTGTAGCTTCAGTAGCTCTCGGTCACCTCTTAGTATGTAGCTTCTCCTCACGGTTTAGAAAGAAGGAGATATTTTCCAAAGGAAATAGAGGTTCCGTAGCACAGCAACCTCCTAGAGCTCTTCTCTTCCACGTTTTGTGTAGCAAGAAATAGAAGAAACAAGGCTTCTTCTTTTAATCACTGTAGCAATCTGAAGTGGACTAGCTGTATGATGGGTATCTCCTCTTGTCAACCGCCCACTTCCTGCCTCCGGAGGAGCCTATCTTCAAGGCCGCACTTACGGGGGAGGCCACTCTCTTTATGGACAAGGCCGTGCAATCGTGGGACTGGACTGTGGAGTTCAGCCTTGGGGCCCATGATGACTTGATGGACCTGACGGTGAAGAACTTCGTCTCGCTCGCCAGGGTGCTCAGCTTGTGGTGGTACCACTTCTGTGGTGTTGTGTGGGAGCTGAAGGAGAGTGAGACCACGCATGCGGTGGTGACGGCCAAATGTGAGAAGCTCGAGGGATGCCAGGAAGCATTTGAGGCGAAAGTTACCAGGCTCTGGGAATAGTTGGAGCAGGTGGGGTGAGCCCTCACCGGGATGGAGCGAGATCGCGACTTCTTCCAAGCTCGGGCTGAGACGGCTGAAACCCATGCGTCCAAGCTGGGGGAGCATATCAAAGCCATTGAGGTTCGGGCCCAGGAGGTGGAGGCGCAGGTTGCTAAGTTGTGCTCGTCGATGTTGACCGCCGGTGAGGAGGTGGTGGAGAACTTTCATTCATCTTCGGCCTATGGGGCCGAGCTGACCACGGCGGCCATTGAGGTCTTCGGGCCGGCACGTGATCGTGGCTTCCAGGTGGGCTGGAAGGTTGCGCTCCAGGCTGTGGCTGAGAGCTCGAGCGTCTCGGTACCCTCTCTTCCTCCTCCATTGACACCTTATGGCCCTAAGGCCAATGGTGGTGAGGAGGAACCTTGTGATGAGGAGGCCGGGGCTGAGGAGGAAGCGCTAGAGCCGAGCACTGGTGGGCGAGCACTCGGGGCTGACCCATCTGTAGAGAAGTGCCTGGTCGACTTGACCGATATTCTGTCGCCTCCAGAAGCTGCTGCTGAATGTGAACCACTATGAGGGGTCACGTGGCACTGCCACCGGGGCGGACTCTTGAGGAGATGCCGGCTATTTTCCCCTTTCTTCTTTGGTTGTAATTTTCTTTCTTGCTCTGTTGGGGCGGTTGCCTCTTTTTTGTAGACCATATACTTTCTGGAATGAAAGGCTTTATTTTTTCTCACAAATTCTGGAATCTCTAGGATCCGTCGCGTATCTTGCTTTCTCTGTTAGCATTTAGATCTCCTGGGTATACGGAGCGACGCCTCGGGGTTACCCTGAGAGGGCGCAAACTTCGAAACCCATCGCTTCGATTTCCTCAAATTTGAAAAGGCGGTAAGACTCCTTCTCTCTTTGGAGAACCTCGCCCCTCCCCTATAAATAGCATTGGGAGAGGGTTTTGGCAGCCATCCTGAGTCTGTCGTCCACCGTAGCTTGCCCCTTTGCACATGTCGTCAGAGAAGTCGAGTTCTTCTTCTGAGGATAGTGGCCCTCCCAAAGAGGGCGATCCCCCCAAGCATTTATGCTTCCGGAAGGAAGCGCTGTTGGCACCGTGGCTGACGTGGCCGGCGCCGAGGGAGAGCAGCGATGGAGGCCCTGCCGAGGAATACAAGCGGGCGTACCTGTACAGTTGGCAGGATGCCTTGGAAAAGGTTAGCCACCTGTACTCCAGCAAGGGGGTTTTGAACCACCTTCCTGACAGGTTCCATCCCAAGGGGGACGAGTGACCTCTATGTAACTTTCTCCCCCTCTGATAAATAAAAAAAAAAAATTTCCATCATCTCTTTGTTCTGTAGTGTGTGACTATTCTTCCACGATCTTATTCCTTGGTTTGCAGGCGCATGACGAGGTGCTCTCCGTTACTGGGGGAAGCGTCTCTTACTTGTAGGTAGCAGTGATAATGGGTAGGTATGCTGGTATAGTGTGTGGACCGGCTGGTATAATGGGTTGGCCTTGTTGTCCAGTTGCACCCCTTTTGGTATCAACGCAACAGTGCTGGATCTCACCATGGTCGCAACTTCAGGCGAGGAGGACCTAGCCCTTTTTTTGGTGCAGGCCTCTAGGCGGCGTCTCTCCTATTGGTCCGCTTCCTCAGAAGCGGTGGTGCTAAAAGATGAGTTGCCCGTGGAAGTTGCCTCGGTGGTCGCTGGCAGGTAACCTGATAGAGGCAGTATCAGATGGATAGGATACTGAAGACTGGACCAGTTGTCATTCCATCGCAGCCTTAGCATGTCTTGTTTTTTTATATGCTTGTATGTTGGCCGCATGAGAACGGCTTTCTGGAACTTGGCATCTTGTATTTTGACTAAAGAAATGAAATCCTCTAGTTTGAATTTATGTTGATGTGTACCTCTTGGTGGAAGACTTCTCATCTTATCCATCAATCTCTTACCCCTACACGCGACCGAGGAGAGAAGAGAAAATGCCTTTCTGCATACCCAGAGTATGGCCAAAGCCACAACGATGTGGCCTCAGAGGAGATCGACTATAGCTAGCCATGTAGTGTGTGAGAACCCATACTAAAAGGTCACCCTTAACGATTAGGGAAAGAGCTAGACCCCCAGCGCGGAGTTATCACTAGCCTAGGGGTGCTGCAAAAGTGAACTCACTTTGATTGAACAAACTAGAACTCCTAACTAAGTCACTCAACATGTTAAGGAACCGACATTATAACCATGCGCATGAATAATAAGAGTAATAACAATGATAACATGTTCTTGCACAAAATAAATATACCTTTGCAAATCCATAACGTGGAAGCAGCATCCTGAAGCGATATTGATCAACAAGCTTTGAGGAGTGTGAGTAGCTTTGTATTCCTTACTTGACAGGATGAAAAGGAGAAGATAGCAAAGGCTTTGAAAGACTCCATGACACAGAGGAGTGGCAGACACCAAATTGGACGAAGAAGGATAAAAAGGAAGATAAACGAGGGCTAGAACTCTCTCGCTAAGGCACAGAGAGCCTGATAACAAGGAACCAAATACAAAAGAAATGGAGACTAATTAAGATCAAGGCGGGCTAAAGCCTCGAAAGTAGCAAGAAAAAGGATAAGAATCCCGAAAGGGTGAGATAGAAGGAATAGAAAGATGATGAGAAGATTGTTGCAAAGGTGAAGAAGATGAGGAAAGATCATCCGACGGGGTCGGAGAAGAAGAATAGTCATCCGACAGAGTTGGAGAGGAAGGAGAACGGTCATCTGACAAGGTCGGAGAGGAAGCAGAGGCAACACCAAGAAGTCCCGAGGAAGAAGAATCAGGTGATGTCCCAAAATTGGGATGGAAGGATGACATAGGCTGAGACCTAGGAGTGTGAGAGGAGGGAGAATCTAGAAACTCCGGACGGGAAGAAGAAGAATGGGGGTTTGCGGATCGGGGAAGAGAGGAGAAGATTATGGAAGCGAGATTAGAAGAAAGCAAGTACACCACCCAAGGGTGGGAACTAAGCAAAAGTAAGGAAGAATGGGAGGAAGGAGAAAGAGAAGTGGACCCTTGAGTGCACAACATGCAGACTTCGAACTTGCGCCGTTGCCTTTTCTTGGCAAAAACTAGTTTGGAATGGACCTGCCTAGCGTAGACTCGGACCTTTGGACTTTTCAATCTATAATATCTCCTCAAATAACGAGCCCATCTAGCAGATGGCCTAGCCCGATCATGAACATGTAGCTTCATTGGTGCGGTTGCCCCTAGACACCCGGTGCTAACCATAGTCGGACACTCTTGAATAGTGAATTCCTTAGATGGATGAGCATCAGAAAATCGTGGAGTTTTGTAACTTGGCACCAAGACATGGAGGTTCGGCAATCAATCTTGAAACATAACTCCCTTGCTAGAAGAGCAGGATGAAATTGAGGGAGAGTAATGCACGGCGTTGACGTGGCTGACTTACTGACAAACCGAGGGAGATTGCATAAAATGTGTGGAATGTCCTTTGAAAATGCCGAAGACATGGCCAACTGCCCCTTGAATATAGAACTCATAATCTGCTTGGCGGCCATATGAGTTAGCACAATACGGGTAGAGAACCCTTTCGGGCCAGTAATTTGAACTGCTATTGAGCGAGGAGAAATAACAGCATCAATGGTAAGACCCCCGGCGAGCAAGGAGATTGCCAGCGGTCTCTCTTGAGAAGAAACTGGCACCAATGCAAGGGAACTCCTCTTGACAACCGTCATAGGCAATATGGGCTTATCATCCCCGTAATAGTCAGGGACCCGGACATGGACCGGCATGTGACAGATGAAATCTTGGAACTTGAAATGTATAACCGGAGAAGCATCATCCTGATTCGGCTCATTTTCACCCTGGGGACCAGACCCAAGGGGCACCAAAGGTAATGCACACCCGCTCCGTGGGGCAGAAGTAGGTGGAGAAGTGGCGGAGGTAGAAGGCTTGGATGGCATGTAGGCTTCAACGAGGATGGTGTGTTTAGGTGGAGGCAAAGACAATGCGAGTGGAGGTGAAGGCAAAGGTGGAGCTTGCTTAGGCTCGGGCAATGATGGAGATGAAGAAGATGATGAAGATGGCGGAGGTGATGGAATAGGGGTCTTTGGGAGAGGAGGTGGTGAAGACGACACTATTGGTGAAGATGGAGGTGGCGATGATGGTGAAGATGGTGAGGATGAAGTGGAAGATCGTGGGGTCCAACGCCAGCGTAGTGACATAATACGTCGCGTGGCGTTGGGAGTGGAAGTGGTGGTAGAGGTAACGAGAGTAGAAGGGATGACACTAGTCTGAGCAAAGGTTTGGGTTTGTGGAGGTGATGGAGATGGTGTAGGAGGTGGCGAAGGTAATGAGATAAGTGGAGATGGAGGTGGCAACGGGGTAGGCGATGGCCTAGGCAGGGAAGTGGGTAAGGAAGTAGATGATAGAGTAGATAACGGAGCGGGTGCTGCAGTAGATGCTGAATCACAGGGGTGCCCCTGGTCTTGTAGTGATGGAGACGGCTTCCTGGGCCGTGCTTCTTGCTGCTGTTGCTGCTGGCTGCGGAGATGTGGGACAACTTTGTGAATGGCGGCCATCGATCCTCTTCTGATCTTCAAAGTCGTAAATATAATCCTGAAACTCGGGGTAATCCTCAACCAAATGCCCCTACTGACGGTGATAATCATAGAATTGAAGCATATTCTTGGCCGCGTATCGACAAGGCACAACTAGAGGGAACGACAACACATGAATGGCCATCAAAGCCTGAAGACCAGCAGCACAGTCAACAGAAAAGGAAAGACGTACACTAAGGTCGGGGGAAGCCCGACGGAGGTACCGCTGGTAGCTACGGACACGCCATACCAGGAACCACAAAAGCAGAATGACACCACCCACCTAAAAAGTAGGGGTGAGTCTCGTGTCACTGGCTCAGTAGGGGTCACGCGGATCCCCACTAGAAAATAACGTAATAACATGGAACAACAGGTAAAACAACAGGAGTAGTAAGGCAGGAAAAGCTAAACTACAAAGCTATAAAAGAAAGCCAGAAACGGAAGGAGTAGAGGAGCTAAAAGAAAAGGAAAAAGAAGCTGTACCGAGCAAAGGGCGACTGTCAAACTAACCTCGGCTCCCTAGGCTACTCCGAGCGGCAATGGGAGGGCAAACTCTGAACTGATGAAGTCAGGAGTCACCGATCCGTCGATGAGACACCAAGCAGGCAAAGGCCTACAAGAAAAAGGGTAAAAGCTCTAGATAGGCAAGACAGATCCTAAAGCATACACGACTCAATTGCCATGCACGCTCTTCTAGACACGACCACACACACATGATTAGGACGTCGTGCACATGACTAGGACATCGTGCACACGACACAACACTGACCTTGGGTAAACCCGAGGGAAGGCTAACCCGAAAAGGTCACGACAACGAGAAATGCGAGAGTCATGTGTCATGTGACGAAAGTACCTCCTCACTAGAAGTACGGCCAACTACATCCACTGACGTCTTATGCTATGCCACAAGCACCTCACTACGAACACCTGGGATGGTAGAGACTGAGGTACATGCTGAACCAAAATAGGAACTACGGTCGCGAGTGACTAGACAGGGTAACGCCCGTCGGCGTCAGTCCAAGCGCCTAACCACGTGTGCACACACTGGCTCACTGCCTAGGCCAGGCCTCTAGCTAGTAATCCTCCTCTACAGAATGCTACAATTGAACCAGGGGCCCACGGAACTAGCTTAAAAACCATACAATAGGAACTGCCCTACCACAAGGGCCGACACGCTGTAACGTGTCGTAAGGTTACGACTAGTGGAGGCTCACTAGACACTGAGACTTAAAATATGAGTGTTGGAGTACAAACAGGGAAGGAAGCACTGTCACACGTACAACGAAGCACCAATGGCAGCACAAGAATATGTCGACAGACTAAGGACAAGGCAACTAGACCTGAAGCTACAACGATCCTTGAGTGTTATGACTCAGAGTCAAGATCATCGTACAAAGTGAAACAAGCTACCAATCGGTCTAATCCTAAGCTAGAGAAGCTGACTCACTGCAGGAAATGACTCACGAAGACCTGAGGGAACACCGAGGACCCTCAACACATCTGGATACGCAGAACGAAGTAAGACAACACCTCACGACATCCAAAATCATGTCTCGAACTAGACAGAACCATCGAGACACACAAGGTCGCCTGTCAACCACTGGGTCACACTGGGTTGACTGGAACCAGATGATGACACCATACACAAGAACTCCTAGCCATCTCATTATGGTCCCGGCCCTCACAGGATGCCGACAGACATCCATGGTGACGGGCAGACCATAAGGTCAAGCCAAGACAAACAGAAACCAGAACATCAGGAAACAACACTCTGGGCATAAGCGATCCAACACTCAGCCGCTAGGGGAAACCAAGCAGTCAAGGAGGAAGCTGCTACGCATACAGAGATAAGGATATTGGCAGACAGGGGTAGGGCCATGAGGCGACTGTGGCGATCAAGGATATGACCACTAGGATCAGTCAACTCTGGCTAACCTTCCTGACAAACCACCAAGGGGTCTAGAGAAGACCCGTGACACAGACTGACTAACCATCCTAAGACACAGACCTAAGATAGACGAACAATGGTTGAACCACCGGGGTCAACCAACAATACTACGGACTTATCCCATAGCGCGGTCACAAAGGGGCCACTCAGGGAGATGAACGGTCTAGGGCAAGGCCGTTCAAAGGGGAAGGAACGGTCTAGAGAAGGCCGCTCCAAGGGAGCTAAACGATCTAGGACAGGCCACGCAGTCGAACCGACCTACTATAGTAGCTCAGTTAAACCTAGTCAATAGTCAGAACGATTTTGACCAAACCGCTCAAAAACACAGAACGGTTGGGGGAAATTCGCCCCACGAACCACCTCAAGCCAATGAATGGACCAAAGGAATCCGCTTAATGGACCCGAGGGAGCAAAACGGCTAGTGACTAGTCGCTCTACACAGCGAAGAAACCTGAATGGCTAGGGACCAGCCGCTCGACAGGACTGGATAGCTCAAACCTGGCCGTGCCATCCACTGGGTGGTCTATCGCGCGACCGCATAGATACCCACCGACCTACTCTAAATGGTCAGAAACCAGCCGCCCTAAGCCTTAAACGATTTCTGTTAAACCGCAAAGGCGTCACGGTGAGCAATTCACGAGATCGACCCGATCGTGGCCTTTCCATACCCCGTTTGTTCCGAAACGAAGGGGATACATCCACAATCACATTGGCAATCACATAGACTCCGACGGGAGTCGAATCGGCTAAGAAACAGCGAGAAACGAGTGATTTTCCAAAATCAACCCAAATGGGGTTAACGGGGTTCCCGGGCTCCTACCGGCCCCAAATAACAACCATTCGAAGCGAAATCAATGACTATGGGACGCTGACGTCCTAGGGAGTCCATTGACACTAACTGATCACAAAACTGTCACCATTTTTTGACGAACCCTACAAACTCTGAAAAATCACAATGAGCCCAAACTCGCTCATTCTCACACCGTTTAGCATGAAATCACGAGGGAAGGTGCAGGAAAGGTAGGTGATCCATCCTACCATCGATCAATAAGCCACTGTCGGTAGGAGGCAGGGAGATATTTTTGCCTGAGCTTGGCCTTCATATCATCCCAAGTCTCAATCTGGGGTTGATGTCGCTGCATCAGCAAGCTCTCCACATTGATCCAATAGGTTTGTGCCTGGCCAAGCAGCTTCATCTTGGCATATCCGACTCTCCGATGGTCCGTCATCTTGAACCACTCAAAATAATGGTCCATAGCAGCCTCCCAATCAAGATAAACCTTGGGTTCTATGGACTCATCAAAGGTGGGAGGATCCGCTTGCACGGACCTAAGAACACGCTCATCCTCCACATCCCTATTGGGCCTGTACTAACGCCTGGCGCGGCCGTGCCCCTCTAACTCATTATCAGACCCTAAATCCTCATACTCTTGAACACGCTGCCTTCCGTCATCGGCCCTAGGGGGTGCAGGACAAGGGGCAGGGCCAAGTGGGCCTTGGGCCTGCCCAGGGGCATCCTCCTGCTACGCTCTACCCAGATTGGGCCACCCAACCAGACCTTGGATGGTCTGGACAGAAGTCTCCATCCGATCCTCCATGGCCTTCATCTAGCCCTCCATGAGTGCAGTGTGATCCCTCAAGCTCTTATCAGACTCATCCATCCGCTCCATGAAAGCTTGCATCATATCCTGGAGGGAAAAATCATGAGGGGCAGGGTTCCTAGGGTCAGCCATCGGGACAGGGCATTGGTTGTCGGTACCACGCCGAGTGGGCATGCAAGACTCTAAGGGACACGGGAGGCTAAAACTCTGACTGGACACGAACCTAAAATGATGATGCAAAGGGTAGAATATGGACTCAAGTGCACCTAGGATGACCTAAGGGACTTAAATACACCCTAGACAAACCTACGACTCTGATACCAAATTTGATGCGGGACGCTATGTGAACAAGGATGCTATGTGAAGATGCGACTAAAGGGACAACTAAACTAGCAACAAGACGATAGATTGAGTAGTGTAACTCAACACCTAAGACTCCAATAAGGTAACTACGCCAACTAACAAGCAACTCAAGCTCGCAATCGTCCTCAAGAGAGGGAAGCGTGTCGATCCGCACGGTTGAGGAACCAGCAGGGTCTAGGGTAGGCAATTCACACACTCGTGCTCGGATCGAGCACGGGATAGTCACGCTCTCTCACTGTGGCAGTGATACAAATGTATACGAGCTAGAATCCTAACAATCCCACAAGCAACAGTGCTAGAGAATATACTAAACTTGCAAGAAGAGACCAAACATGGATGTGTACGCATACCTTCACGCTCGGGGCGTGGGAAACATGCCCGGTCAAGTCACACAACCACCCGGTACAAGAGCTAAATAGGTACAACCCAAACAAAATCTCACTCCTCACAGGGAGGTAAAAGGCTACACAGTGATCCAGGGGTCGTACGAAGTGGGGTGATGGGCTATGGGTCGGTGTAGCTCGTCGTCCACGAACCGCTGTGAACCGGTACGAACAGGGACCAGCAGCAAGGATGGCATGTCATAGAGGCCGAGGAAGGTGCCAACATCCATGGAGGTACGTTGTAGTGGATGATGAGCCTCAGCGAAGAAGCTGGAAGCCGACTGCACTGATGTGGTCCTCCGGTGCGATCACGAACAGTGGGCAGACTGAGTCTGGTCTGCGCTGGCACAGGTGGACAGCAAGAAGAGTGGCCTGGGGTGTGGCCTTCTGATCATCCGTTGTTCAAGAAATTTGGTGCGGACGCTGGTGGGAATGTCCCAACATCCTCAGAGGAAGGAGCGTCGCTGCAAATGTCCATGGTAGCCGGGGTGAATTGTTGGAGCAATCCCTGCGCTTCTGGACTATTTGCAGGCAGCCAGACAGGGGTGGAAGAGTGGGCTGGAACCGGGGCTTCCAGGTGGCAAATGGGATGGGGTTTTCTCTGGTGGATAGGTGGGGGTAGTGGGGTGATAGGGTATCAGAGGCGGGGCAGCGTGCAGTGGAGGTTTTGGGCGTGGGAGGGGCAAACAGATTGGGCTCAATTCTGCAACTCAGTGCAGTCAGATTTGAGGGGCTGAAGGTGGACGTGGCAAGCAAGGAAAATGAGTTCTAAAATTCGCAAGCAAATTCTGGAGAGGGGTTTACGATGTGTGTAAGCAACGCTCAAAATCTCAGGTTGTTCTGAGATGATTTAAGGGTCGTCTCTTTGGAGGGGCTTGAACACTATCTCGGCAGGGCTGCACAGGGGTAGTCTGCGCAACCAAAAGTGATCCAAAGAGAAGTTTTCACCCAGAGTGAATTTTGAGACTAGGTCTTCAAGAGAGGTTGGGTAACAGGGAGGGAAAGAAAAGTCATGAAGAGGGTGATGGGATTTGAGGACGGGAATATGGGCTACCAGTCTGATCTTCAGGGGTCTGGTCTGGGCAGAACTGCACAGAGACAGCCCGTGCAGTGAAAAGGTATCTGAAGACAACTTTTGATACAGGATGAATTAGGGCACGAGATTTTCAGGAGGAGTGGGGAACATGTAGAAGAACAAAGTCTCTGAAGGGGTTGACATGGTCTGAGGTTGGGAACAAGGCGTACCAACTTGATCTTTACGGCCCAGATCTGCAGGTAGACAGCCAGGACAGGTGCGCAGGGCAGCGAGGGCTATCTCCCCAACCTTGCAGCAACTCTTGGACATATTAACTCTTGGCATGGCAAGAAGATAGGGAGGTCTCCTCCCTTCTGTTGGAGTATCCAAGAACCTATAATAAACCTAGGGAGTCTTACCTTAGAGAGGAGGAAGAAGAAAGAAAGAGATGGGGAGAGAGGAGTTGCACCCTCTAGGGTTGGATGGGAGGAAGAAGAACTTGAGACTGGCCGGCGATTTCAAGATTCTCTCATATTGTTACACATTTTACGGCAAACTGAATGAAAAATGTAAAGATAGTACAGTGGTGTATTCATGGAACTCATTTGGGTAGTTCGTGCTTACACCCCATAAATAATCTCACAATTAGGATCAATTCATTCAGCATATAGTTGATAGCAGAAACAATGTTGTGGAGCAGAACTCGTGTGTAGATTCGACATTAATTACTTTGTAAGCGAGCTAAGCTTGTCTGCCCTGAATGCATAGCCACGGAGTTACAAATGATTGTATTGTGATCCATTTCTGTAGCCTTCTCCGCACCCAAACTTCTTACTGAGAGAAGCTAGCTAATAGCCACAGCAGATACGTCATAACTCCTTTTAAGGACTTCGTTTTTTAAGGTGTCAGCGACGTGCGCATACATATAAATTGACATAACTTTACATTTCCACCAAATTAATTTGTACGATTTTAAAGCTACAAACGATGTGGAGTTCAAAATATATGAGAAGTACAGCGCTGTCATCTCCCCACAAGCAAGGGGAAAAAGTGGAAGTAGATATAAATTTGGAACCTTTATTGCATACATAATAAAGGTATTCATCAAATCTAGCTTCTTGTTAAAATAAAATCGTTTTAATAAAAGCCCTTTATTGAAACATCACACTACGAGCATCCTCATATGGACATATATTTACGCCACTTCTTCTCTGATGTGAACAGCTGGAAGGTTGCAAGGGACAACGTAGTATGGAGATCGAGTGCGACGTCAATTAACTAGGAAACCCAGAAATCCTCTCGAGCGAGAGTTGTCGATGGACAATCGAAATCCAGTGACACGTTCTTCCTGCAGAGGTAGACGAGGAGCACGACAGCGCTGGCAGGACGAGGGTGACATTAAGGATCTTGGCCCTCGGTGCGGTGAAGAGGCACTCCGCCTGCCCCATTCTTTCAGAGCGTCTTTGGTGGCTTTAATTAAGCTTCCTGGTTAGCACAAACATAGGATTGCCTACCATCTTCGACGCCGTGTCGCGGTCCGCGAGCCCACCGAGCAACAGGCAGCAGGCCTTCGACGTGCCAGGGCCGATCCCGGGGTGCACCCGGACGCTGAGGACGTCGGCGCAGGCGTCCAGCATCATGGTGTCGATGTGGCACCGCTGTGTAACAGCACACAACACAGGATGGCAAAACAGTGGTTCTCACCCATGTTGAGACCCACGCTTAAACAGAGTATATATAATCCTGTGAGATACAGTTTGAGATGAAAACAACCTCCGCAGGATGCGTGAGTATATACATTAGTTACAACAGAGAGAATATAGGTGAGCCCAGATCGCAACCCCCTGGGTGCTTATCCGTTACACGCCTCCTCAAGCTGGACAGTGGAGGCTACGTGCAGCTTGTCTCGCAAAAGTCGGAATCGAGGTGATGGAAGATTCTTGGCGAATATATCCGCGACCTGATCCACAGAGGCAATATATTTCACACTGATTTGTTGATCGAGCACCATCTGTCGAGTGATAGCAATAGAGAGAACAGCTCTGATGGTTGCGGGCTTCACAACGGGACTGAAAGTTTCATTATAGTCGAAGCCGTGTTGTTGGGTGAAGCCTTTAGCTACAAGGCGGGTCTTGTGACGAGCAATGGAGCCATCAGACGTACGCTTCAATTTGAATATCCACTTACACCTGACCACATTAGCGTTCGGAGGGAGGGGGACAAGAGACCAAGTGCCTTGTTGTTGGAGGGTATTAAATTCATCACGCATGGAAACTCTCCACTCAGGGTATTTGTTAGGAGTGGAGAAACAGGTTGGTTCAAGATAGCTATGGTCGGCCAGGAAGGCATGTGGCAGCGGGTGGCGGGTGTGAGGGGAGGGTATGGGTGGTATAGGAGGGGAAGCTGGTGGTGCCCGTCGCAAAATATCGACGAGAGGAAGCATCTTGCGCGGTGGGGAAGAGGAAGCCTCAAGTGGGGAGGCATCATGGGCAGCGGAGGAAGAAAAAGTACTTGACTGTCGTTGGGCATCCGACGCTGGCGACGTGGAGGAGGGAGAGGGGGTGGCGGATACACCCGGAGAAGGCAGAGGATTAGCGCATGGTGGTGGGGTGGTGAGTATTGGGTAGGAGATGTAGGTGCCCTGCTGTGGTGGGGCAGCAGAGGAGGCAACAAGACGTGAGTATGGAAATGTCTGTTCATCAAAAATCACATTCCTAGGGATATAGACCCGGTCAGAGGAAGGGTGGAGGCACTGATAACCTTTGTGGGTTGGGCTATACCCGAGGAAGACACAACAATCGGAACGATAAGCAAATTTGTGCTGATTATATGGGCGAAGGAGGGGGTAGCACGCACAGCCAAAAGTACGAAGAAGAGAGTAGTCCGATGGCGTGCCAAATAATTTTTCAAATAGAGAAAGGTGGACAAGAGTAGGGGTTGGCAGCCTGTTGATAAGATAGACTGCGCAAGACATAGCATCCTCCCAAAAGGAGAAGGGGAGGGTGGCATGATCCAACAGATGATAGAACACCGCCTTTATGAGATAGGGGGTACAACCAAGTGAAACGGCTGAAGTGATCTATAAATATAACATAATACTTTGAACCATTAGTGGATGTGTAGGGAGAAGGACCCCACACATCAGAGAAAACAAGTTCTAGAGGGGCAGTACACTGATGATCAGAAGAAGGAAAAGGTTACTGGCTACCCTTGGCCCGCTGACAAGAGGAACAGAGCGGGCTCAGAGAGTCTTTATTTGCATTAAATCCTAATTTGGAGAGAACTTGACGAACTAGTCGTAGCGCCGGATGTCCCAACTGAGCATGCCAAAGAGTTGTGCTACCGTAGGTGGCAGTGAGGGCTCTTGGTGAAGAGGACAAAGAGAGACTGGCGGTGGAAGAGGCAGGCAGGCGGTAGAGACCATTAATACTGGGACCGCGAAGCACTTCCTTCCCCGAGTTGATTTCCTTAACAGAGAAGTGAGAGGGGTGAAATTCAAAGAAAACAGCATTGTCACGGGTGAATTGAGAAATAGACATGAGGTTCTTAGTCAATGATGGCACATGGAGGATGTTAGGAAGATTGAAAGACTGAGAGGGAGTATGTAAGGAAGAGTCACCAGCATGATGAATTGGAAGACCAGCTCCGTTGCCAACATGCACTTGATCCGTTCCCGCATACTCCGTCGGTGTGGGAAGGAGTCCCACATTAGGGGTCATATGATGTGTAGCTCCGGTGTCGGGATACCAATTGGGATCGAACGGCGGCATGCCTTGAGCTTGGACATGATGAGCTTGAACCGAGCGAAAGGATGGCCTGGCATTATAAGAGGAATCAAAGCGTTGAGTGCACTGAGGGGCAGTATGTCCAGCAAAGTAGCAAATCTGACAAACATCACTGGGCGGTTGTTGCTGTGGCTGGGCGGAGAGTTGGTGATGTTGCTGCTGAAAGGTGCCCCGGCCTCGTCCGTTGTGGCATCCGCGGCCACGTCCACCGCGACGTCCGCCGCGCTGGTCACCGCGTCCCTGGGAGGTAGACTGATTGCTGATGCGTGCAACATTGGCCGAAGGTGAACCCAGATCTGAGGCCGAAGGAGCATGATGTTGCTGCAGCCATATTTCATGGCTAAGCAACATGCCGTGGACATCCTCAAGGGAGAGGGGTGCGGCATCCATACGAGTGGTGATGGAAGTAACAAAGGACTCATGCTCGGGACCCAAGCCACCAAGAATATAGAGCAGCATGTCATTAGAAGGCACTAGCTCAGAGACGGCAGCAAGCGAGTTGGCAATATGCTTCGCCTTCTGGACATACTCTGTCATAGTTGAGGACCCCTTCTTGAGGGTTTGCAGTTGGAGGCGAAGTTGAAGAATACGGGCTCGGGAGGGCGAGCCATAAATCTTCGCCAAAATAGTCTAGACAGTCGCAGAAGAAGGCATGCCAACAATTTGTGGAAGAATGTCCTCTAAAAGGGAGGATATAATCTAGCTGAGGACTAGTTGGTCCTATTGATGCCAGAGAGCCGCAGTAGAGTTGGGAAGGGTTTGGAGATGAGTGGTGGGGCCCTCAAGAAAGGGGGGAGGAGGCAGGAAGGTACCATCGACAAAACCAGAGAGGTTATAGGTATTAAGGACAGTGAGAAATTGGGTTTGCCAGACGGTGTAGTTCGCTTCAGTTAACTTGACGGGAAGGAAGTGTGAGATATTGGGAAGGCCAGAAAATGCAGAAAAGGTGGTGGATGAAGCAGATGTAGGAGTAGGGACCGTCGTTATCGTTTGAGTCTGAGGAAGCGAGGAGGAGGAGGAGGAGGAATCGGTTGCCATCGGTTGCTATCGGCCCGCCTTGTAGCTAAAGGCTTCACCCAACAACACGGCTTCGACTATAATGAAACTTTCAGCCCCGTTGTGGAGCCCGCCACCATCAGAGCTGTTCTCTCTATTGCTATCACTTGACAGTGGCCGACCAAACAGCTTGACGTACACAATGCCTTTCTTCATGGCTCCTTGGATGAGGTTGTTTATATGATGCAACTGCCTAGGTTTGTGGATATGTCCACACCCACTCATGTGTGTCGGCTTCACAAGGCCATATATGGGCTTAAATAGGCGCCTCGAGCATGGTTTTTTAAGCTCTACTCACATCTTCTTAGCCGTGGTTTCAAAGGGTCATCTTATGACCCATCTCTCTTCCTTTATTTCCACAAGGGTGCCACCATCTACCTACTTATCTATGTAGATGATATTATTATTATGGGCTGTGATCCGTCGGCCATTCAGGTGCTCGTCTTAAATCTCGCCAAGTGGTTTGCCTTAAAAGAGCTCGGCGACCTCCACTACTTTCTTGGCATTCAAGTGCAGCGGGAGGCCAATACACTTCACCTCTCTCAACAGCAATATATTAAGGACATACTATGCAAGGCCTACATGGAAGATGTGAAATCGATCTCATCTCCCCTCAATGCTACTTGTCGCCTCTCTATGAATGATGGTGACCCACTTCCTGATGCTTCTATTTATCGCAGCATCGTTGGTTCTCTGCAGTATCCCATGCTAATACGACTGGATATCGCCTTTGCTGTTAACAATGCTTGCCAGTTCCTAGCTACTCCCACGTCTACACATTGGGCTGCTGTAAAACGAATTCTGCGATATCTTAAAGGCACGATCACACTTGGTCTCCAGCTGTAGGCCTCCTCTCTACATTTACAGGCTTACTTAGATGCTGACTGGGCTGGTGGTCAAGATGATCGTCGTTCCACTTTTGGCCTAGGTGTCTTCTTTGGGTCTAATCTTATCAGTTAGGCCGCAAAGAAACAACCCAAAGTTGCTTGCTCTAGCACTGAGGTAGAGCTTCGTACCATTGCCGTGGCCGTAATAGAGGTTGTTTCGACTTAACAGCTCCTGCGGGAACTTGGCGTGCCAATAACTACTCCAGTTGTTTGGTGTGACAATGTCCGTGCGCTATACCTTGCGGTGAATCCCACCTTCAAAGCATGAACTAAACACATTGAAGTTGACTTTTGTTTTGTGTGACAGATAGTGCTCAATCAACAAATCAGTGTGAAATATATTACCTCTGTGGATCAAGTCGTGAATATATTCACCAAGAATCTTCCATCACCTCGATTCTGACTTTTGCGAGACAAGCTGCACATAGCTTCCCCTGTCCAGCTTGAGGGGGCGTGTAACGGATAAGCACCCAGGGGGTTGCGATCCGGGCTCACCAATATTCTCTCTGTTGTAACTAATGTATATCCTCACGCATCTTGCGGAGGTTGTTTCCATCTGAAACTGTATTTCACAGGATTATATATACTCTGTTTAAGCGTGGGTCTCAAACATTGAGAACCCATGTTTTGCCATCCTGTGCTCTGTGCTGTTACATGGTATCAGAGCCGATGGCAACCGATTCCTCCTCCTCCTCCTCGCTTCCTCATGCTCAAAAGTTACATGACATGACTCATAGAAATGTAAGATCACGAGGGCACATGATGACGATCCATCCGGGCTTCAAAAATGTAGCAGGGTAAGTGATGTCCCCATCACTCGCTCCTCCGATGATCAGAGGAACTTGTGAAGTACCCACAGAAGGAGCTGTGTGTGCCGTGCGTACTGCCACTCGGAACCCCGCTACGCTCCAGTCGGTGGCTCATCCTCTCGTATGCACGTACCTCTCCTCTTAGCTCGGCTACCTCTATCCGAGCTCGCTTTGCCTCCATGCAAGAGCACTCCGCCTCAGCTCGGTAGCGGTCTACCGATGTTGCCTCGGCCCGACTGTGCTCCAACTCCGCACGAAGGAACACCAGCTCTGTCGGGACTACTGTGCGGCTACGCTCTGTCTCCTCCCTCAGGCGAGTAACCTCACCCCGAGCTGTCATCAGCTCGATCGTCTGCATGTGCATGCATCATAGTTAGTCAATTGCATTGCATAATCATAACCAATTGGGAAAGCACAGTGTCTACTTACCCGCTCGGTGAGTGCCGCCTCGATCGCCTCGACCCATGCCACCATCCATGCAAACTCTGCGTCACGCTCAACATGATCCATGGGTGTCTGGGAGGAGGAAGGAGCGTCAGCTCCCTGACACTGGATCGCCTCATCTCACTGCATTTAAAAGTCTAGGTTAGTCAACATCACAGGCATATGCATATCAAGTCTAAGGGTCAGTAAAACTCCCCAGGAGGTCCAACGCCTGTCGGAGCTCATCTCGCTCCTGAATAGTGGAGTGGAGGAGGCCCTGGAGCTCGACGATCTGCCCCTGGGGGTCGAGCTGCATATAGGAAGTCAAATGTCAGTGCATCATAACCATAAAACCATATTAGAAAGCATAAAGTTTAGAGTCATACCGGTCATCGAGAGCCACAAAAGACCTGGTCCCCGTAGCGTCTGGCATAGGCCGTCATATAGGCCTCCTTGCTCTCTGCTCGGGTGGCTACCACTTGCCCGAGTGACGTCCAATCCTGGATCTGCTCGACTGCTCGAGTAGTCCAGTCTGTCTCCGTCACCAGCCCTCGAGCGTGCCGATCGACCCGCTCCTCTGGCTTCTCGGGCGCTGGGAAGTCGACCGCCGCCTGGTGGACGCCAACCGTCCTCATCACGAGCCGGTGGTAGAGGGGCTCCACTACATTCATGCAGTGGAGCCAGATGTCGCATCCGGCATAGGCCAGGGCCGCCACGACCCACGATTGACCCTCGTGCCCCTAGCTCTAGTAGGGCGTCCACCGGATCTGTCACATAGGCAAAGTGCATTAGCATAAGCATATAGTTGCATTTCCATACAGAGTCTAAGTTTTAGTTCTTACCAAGGCATAGGGCAGTGTGTCTAGGTCATCCTAGATCGCCCAGACTTGGCATCGCAGGGATCTGACCTCCTGTGTTGCTGTCCACCATCGCACGATGGGTAGCCAGTCTGGGTCAGTCTCCTCTCCTCTCCCCAGCCTGGGGAGGTGCACGTAGGCCCACACCTGCATTGGATTTCATCAAATGTTGGCATATGGAATTCACATAGCGATTACATAATCATTTTAGGAAGTTGAGTCATACCTTGAGTAGAGGAGAGAACCTGTCGAGCATCGTCGGTCGGTTGGTCAAGCTCAGCGTGTCAAAGAGGAAGGCGAGGATCACCGCTCCCCAGGCGTAGTCACCGACGCAGTCGACGTCCTCGAGCAGTGGAAGAAATCGATAGCTGACGATGTCTGCTTGGGTGGTGAAGAGGAGCCTCCTGAACAGCAGCATCAGGAAGCGTCTCAGTGCCACGTCCGCCTCCGATCCCGGCTCAGTTGCCACCCGCGGTCGTGCCCAGTCCACGAGCCGCTGCAAGTGCTGCTCTGGTAGCTCTCCCATCGTGATCCCCACTCCCCTCAAGCCATGGCTCTCTTGTAGCCTCACTCTCATCAGGGTCGTCGACTGCCACTCCGGTCGTAGTAGCTCCAGGCCCAGTAACCTCTGGGCCAGCTCGCGGTAGTCGGGGAAGGTCCTGCTACTAACCGCCGCTCCGTGCACACGTAATCCGGTGATGCGCGTGACGTCCTCCAATGTCGAGAGCATGTGGCCCCACGGGAAGAGGAATGTCCAGCTCACCGGATCCCAACGGTCGTGCAGGGCGTAGAGCAGTGCCGTGTTGAGCCGCGTCACCTCTGAGCTCAGGAACTCCCCGAAGCCCATGGCTCCCAGCCTCTTACGCTGGAAGTCTGACAGTGTGAGGTACACTGCTCGGACCTGTAGCCAGGAGATCCAAGTCCTGCGCTTTCCCTGCATGCATTTAAAATAAATTTGCATTAGTCATACATGTCATAATAAGTCATGCATCGAAACAAAATAAAAATAAAAATGAGGAAAAAAGATAAAAAAGAAATGTGCACTTTGTCAGGTTCACGGTTCCCTCTGGGCCATTTACTCACCTACAACGGCCTATTTCGAACTATTTCCTACACTCTGAGGGCCTCTTTACTGATTTGAGTTCCACGATCATCCATTGACCATTTCATTTTGTGGGCGGTCCTTTTATAGTTGTTCAGTGGTACAGACGACCCGTTGAGGACCGTTTAGTTTATCATGCGCCATCCTAGTAACGGTAATTCCATGACTGTTTGGGATACCCACAGTCCACATATGACCATTTTCCAGTCACCTTCAAGCCTCGTTGATCTGAAACTCTACAGTCACTCACTGACTGTTTGAAGTATGGACGATCTTTTATAGACCGTTCGGTTATTAATGATTCATCTTATGAACGGTCTAAGGTGGACCGTCCAAATTCCACACGGTCCGGGACGGTTGGGTGGTCATCAGAAGTTGATGTCGTCGTCTGCGAACTCGTCGCTCGCCGCAGGGGTTTCGGCGCGCTGGGGTCGTGCGCGTTCCTGGCGCTGACCGCCGCCTTCCGACTTCCCGCCGAGCATCTGCATTTCGTCCGCGATGATGTCGGTCGTGTAAACCTTCACGCCGTCCTTTTCGTAGCTGCCGTACTCGATCCGGCCCTCGATGTAGACCTGCGAGCCTTTCTTCAGGTACTCGCCCGCAATCTCGCCGAGCTTGCCGAACAGCTTGACGCGGTGCCATTCGGTCTTTTCGACCTGCTGGCCGTCCTTGTCCTTGCGGACGCTGGTAGTGGCGACGGACAGGGTGCAAATCGCCATGCCCCCCTGTGTGTAACGCATGTCGGGATCGTTGCCGAGATTGCCGACGAGAATTACCTTGTTGATGCCACGGGCCATGCGATATTCCCCTTATTGAAGTTCGGCGGGCAGCACTTCGCCCGTGTCGCGGTCGCATTGCAGGCGCGCAACCGTGATCTTGTTTTCCTTGATCGCCTTGCGCTCGGCCGTCGTGAACGCCTTGCCGCCCTTCGTCGGGGCCAGCCAAAGCTCGACCTGCGCGACCTGCGGGATCGTGTTCCAGTGGCGCGTCATGCGCGGCCAGTCCTTGTCGGCAATGGCGGCCTTGACCGCCTTCACCGCGTCCTCGTACTGCTCCAGCGCCTCCAGGTGATCCTCCAGCCGGTTGTCGGCCAGCCTCACCGGACCCGGATCGTGGTCGAACGTGTAGCCGCCCTCGGCCTGATTCGCCAAGTCCACCGCCAGCGCCAAGCGCCCGTTGCGGTCCGTGTACGGCCACGTCTTGCGCGCCCGCTTGATAACCGCCTTCCGGCACATCTCGCTGAAGTAGTCCTCCCACGGCCCCTTGCGGCCATCCTTGCCACGGGTCCATGCCGAGGATGCCGACCGGACCTGTTCGATGGCGGCGCGGTCCATGACTTCCGTGAGAATGTCGCCGTCCGGGGTCTTGGCGATGCAGTACGCGCCGATGATTTCGCCGCGATCATGGAACGGGTCGGCCTCATGCTCAGGCATCGCGGCGGGGCCGGTGTACCGGAACGTGTCCTTTTCGTAGACACACTCCGCGCGCGCCCACAGCACCGATCCGGTGTCCGTGGCGATCTTGATAAGCCCCTTGTACGAAATGTCCAGCACGATCGCGCCATCGCGGGGGACCAGGTACGCATACCCATGCGCCGGGTTCAGCGTCAGGCCGGTGGACGCGACGTTAATCATCGCCAAGTGAACGGACTTCGGATTGTCATTGGCGGTCCGCATGGCGAAGTCGGTTTTCATCAGCGCTTGCATGGCGAAGATGGATTCCACGTCGTATGCCTTTTCCGCGCCAGCGATTCCGACGAATCGTTCCTTCGCGTTCTTGATGGCGGATTGGTAGGGGGCTAGTTCGTTGCTCATGTCCTGCTCCGTTGAATTAGTCCCGGTTGCCTTCGTTCCGGGGTCGTCAGTGGGGAGACTGGCGACGGCTTCCCGAGGATTGGGCCTCGGGTGTGAGCGCGCTAGGGGGTAACGCGCTCGGGGGAATGCCACGCGATCACGTCGCGCGCTTGTTCGATGGGAAGGAACGGCGCCACGCTGCTGCCGTCGCGGAACTTGAGCCCGGTCAGGACCGACTGCGCGCGGCTGCGAATCAGCGTTTCGGTAGGATCGACCGGCTCGGCGAGCTGGCCCCATGTGCCGGGCTTGCGTACCGGCTTCGGGGGAGCCACGACGACGCGGAGGCGGCTGGCGGCGGCCTTCACCGGGACTGCTCCGGGTAGAAGTACCGGCAGACCATCTTCCCGCTGCGCTCGTAGGCCATGAGTGTCCAGCCGCGCGGCTTCGGGGCGATCCAGCGGGGAGTGATCCAGGTCTTGCACGAAACGGCGCGCACTACGCAGCCTCCGGCCCGGTCGAATCCCCGTTCCGTCGATCCTTCTTCGGCACAGCCTTGCAAGCCGCATCCCACGGCGCGGTGCCGTGGCTCGCCAGCGTTGCGGCCTGGCGCACGAACTGCGCCGTCGCGATGCCGCCGTAGCCGTAGGACTTGGCGCGTTGCGCTGCGAGATTCGCGGCTTCCAGTGGTGCGGTGAAGTCGATAACTGCGGACATATAGCCTCCTAAATCAGTGCAGCAGGAATAGCGATTGCCATGCCGATGCAGGTCAGCAGGGCGCCAACGAGCATCCCGATGGCGAACACGATGGCGACGGATGGCTTGTCGAGGTCGCGGTTCATTCCACTTCCCCGAGGTCGTCAATAGCCGGATGCGGCTCGTCGTCGTCGGTGTTGTGTGCAAGCGGGTTCTCGGGTTTGCCGATATGCGCGTACAGGTTCTTCATCGCCTGCGCTGCAAACGGGTTCAGTTCGGCCAGTTCGGCCAGATCCATGTCGGTCAGGTTCATGCGGCGGCTCCGTAGATGGCCGCGTCATCGCGCCCTTCGTTGCGTTCCTGCCACTCGCGCTCCTCTTGCGTGTCGGCTTCCAGTCGGGCATTGGCTCCGATCAGCGCCGTGACTTTCAGCCGCAGTTGGCGCATGAAGGCGAGGTCGCGGGCGTCCTGGTCGTCGGGGTGGCCCTGCATCGCTGCGGCGAGGTCGCGGTGCATGTCGTCGTAGCCCCAGCCGATGATTTCCTCGGCGGCGTCTTCCAGCTTCTCGGGGCTGGCGAGCCATGCCCGTTCCAGTTCCTGCCGGATTTCGTCGCGGCGCTCGGCGCGGGAGTCGTCGTCGGGCGCGGCGGATTCGTATTGCCGCGCGGCTGCGGACAGTTGGCGGTTGAGTTATTATATGCCACCGGTCATGGGGTGTCTAGTTGTAGTGACCCAAGATCCAGATACCGAGAATGACTCGATACCACTTGAATCCTGGCCCGTCGCCCATGAGCCGGGGGGCTCGGAAGGGCTAAAAAGATAGGTGTAGTGTACATAGAAATAGGAAATAAAGTAGAATAATTTAACAATTAACAGAAATAAATAATCTAACTATAACAGAGTCTAGTCCAACAAAAAGTACAGTCTAAGGCAGAGAATGTACCAAATGCCAAGTGAACACTCGGCCCGACGAGCTGGAAAATAAGAACCTCCACGCAGCACCCTCGAACCTCAAGAAAGAACCGTTACACCTGACAACCAGGGGTGAACCTCTTATCACTAGCTCAGTAGGGGTCCTGCGGAACCCCAACCGAAACTAACGACGGTACAGAAAGCAGCAACTACAGCAAGAACAATAACAACAGCAGGAGAAGCTACAACAACAATGACAAAAAGCACGACAGTACTCGAAACCCCAAAACACGGCAGCCGATGAAACCACAGCTCTACAACTACTCCTACCGGAAAGGAAAATCGATGCCCCGATCCCACGGTCGGGGGACCACTAGACCACGAACCACCCTAGTCATGCTACTAGGAAAACGCCACGACACCTCTTTCGCGGAGGCCTGTGCTCAAACACGAATGCCCACAGTGAAACCACGCGGTCTGCAAACATGGTCACGACCTCGTCGTCGTGAGCTCTACCCCGTCTAGAGGAAAACCCTCGATGACGCTCACTGGAAACCCCAGACCTCGACTTTGGAGAAACACTCAAAAGCTACATGCGAAACCTTATCTCGCAGAAGAGAAATAGAACCTCGAGTCACAACGAGCTCACGTCACGTGACGGGAGTACCTGCCCACCAGAACCAAGGCCGAATGCATCCACTGACGACTTAGTCTGCAACATCAAGTGTCTGTCTACAACGTCCCAGGCGGAGACTGAGACACAGTACAGTAACCAGGAACACAGAACAAGGATGAGCTGGGGTCACGCTCGTCAGGGCATGTCCTCTGCCCCCAACTACGCGTGCACACACAGACCATCTTCTCTAGGTCGAGTCCTCTAGTTGGTTTTCCCTCCAGCTGAACTCAAGCTACAAAGGAAAGGGTCCCTACGACAACAAGCCTAAAAATCGTCTCACTCGGGTCACACTCTCCACCACTCCCAAGTGGGTCCGCACATGCGTGTGCAGAAAAGTTACGACTAGTGGGGGCTCACAAAATGTGGACACTAAAAATCACACACGCACCCATCTCGAGTAACGTGAAGTAACATGTTGCTCACGACCACCAGACTCTAGACAGCCCACTAGACCTAATAACCCAACAGTCCTTGAGTCACGAGACTCGGTCAAGACCACTGCACATGACGGCACAATGCCTTCAATCTAGCCTAATCCCTAGGTTTAAAACCACGGTGACATGATTCCCAAAGTAGCTCACCAGACGCTGAGTTGATCCCTCATCCAAGGGACGCATGAAAAATCTCTAGCCCCGGGCTGGTTAACCGGACTCATGGACCGAGGCCACACACATGGCCCACTCAAAAATCACTTTTCGGAGAAACCCACGTCGTGCGGGGAAGACCCTCCGCACACATACCGACTCACAACTACTCGATCTAGCAAAAGCACAAAAGCCCAGAACACATGGGGTCACCCAGACCCCGAAGACCATGGGCACACAAATCGAGGTCACACGACACTTTTGGATATCCCTAAAACACGAACACAGAACTCACGGGTGTCCGTGACTCTCGCGAGACTGAAGGTTAACCACTTGCTCACAACTGGGTCGACCGGAAGCCAACACAATGCGAAACTGACACGACGAGCATGAAAATCAAGTGACGGTCCTCTCTAGGCCGTCACTGAGCCTGGCGGTCTCTTCCGGACTGCAAGGCCTAGCCTAGCGGTCCAGCCAGGACCATAAGGCCCCAGAGATTCTTGAACCTCGAGTGGTCGCCTCCAGACCGCCAAGTAGGGTGGTGGTCCTTGGCCTGACCGCTAGCCACTGGCTAGCGATTAGTCACAAGGCCGCTACCCTACCGACCCTAAATGACTAAGAAAAATAGAAAACGGTCATGCCCTGACCGCAAGACACACCCTGGCTGTCTCCTTGAGACCGCAAAGCTCGGTGGCAATCCATTGCATGGCCGCAAGGCATGAACTGACATAGGGGGACCCTGGTAGTCACCAGGGGACCGCCTCACCCCCTAGTGGTCCCTGGAAGGACCGCTAAGTCATCCCGAGCTCGAAAATGGCAAATCACGTAGAAAATCCCATTCCAGGCCCTGTTCACACCCACGTGAAGGGAAAAATAAGGGGAAACTAGTCCCCAACCTCTCTAGCACTGAGAGGACCTATTTAAACCCCAAAAACTCGATCAAAACGTAAGATCTGGCTCACAACCTAAAACATGTATTTTTTTTCAAAATGTGAAAATAACACCGCTTGGCTCACCACGGCCTACAAAACTAGCGAGAAAGGAAGTACATGAGTTACCGATCCGTCCCCCTACCTCCACCGAAGATTTCACGCGCCGAGGATGCTGATCCGCCAAGAAAATGTCGTGAAAACTCCGTAGGTTCACGAGCTCGCTATGAGCTCCAGCGCGAGCCACCGCCCCACGATCCTCGTCCATGCCCAGCCGCTCCTCGCCCGCGTCACCTCAGCCTCGCCCCTGCCTCGCTTTGTTGACCGCCGGAGAAGAGAGGGGAGAAAGAGAGAACCTAGGAGCAAAGTGGGAGGGAATAAGAGTGAGGAAGAGAGAGAGAGGGGGGTTTATATGAATTTCATCCACAAAATTCAGGACAAGTACCAAGCCACAAGGGGAGAATACTTGAACCAACTAATGACACAATCAGAGCCCCACCAAACCTCAATGCTCATAAAAACCACGATCCTGAGGGACACAGCCAGATAATGATCATAGACAACGCCCCGCTTACAACCCAAGACACTTCGATCATTATAGTAGGTACATGCATGAAGTACAAGTTTGGCGTCACCTCAGCCAATACAAAAATCAACCACGACATCACTGCCACGATCTCGCTTACCGAGAACACACAACCCTCATCACGGAAACCAATGCCGGTCAACGCTCATGCTTGGCGGACCATCCAAATGCCAGCTTCACAACTCGCTGACCACTCTCACACCCTGCACCAGGGGAAACCAACACTAAGCTTCCACCAGCTCACACCTGGCAAGCTAAACACCTAGTAGCACCGAACCAACTCTTGCCAGAAGACAACTTCTAACAAATCCCAGATCCAATCCGGGAAATGACACACCTCATGATTGGCCACCCAAGGCCTCTCTGACATACGGCTCTTGCCATTCTTGAGCCGCAACAACTAGCATCTTCTGTCTGTGAAAGACCATCCACTGGTCACCAGATACACGTCAAAGGGAAACCTTGACTTGCTCAGCTTCTTCCTTCTTTCCCGGTCCTCCACCAGATCCAAAGGACACATTTCAAATCTCAACTGGCCATCCGTTGACTCTACCATAGACCAACACCACGTCCGATCCAAAACCTCAGTTGGACAGCACATCTAGACATATCCCTATGCTAACTCTACCCTCTCAGGGGAGCACGGCGGAACCAATGGACAAGATCCTAGAGTCTTCGATCTTCACCTCACTTGACTCAGACATACAACGAAAATCCTCCCATGTTGGTCACAGACCAAGGACCGACATTCCATGTCAACGTCTCTTTAGAGACCTCCATACACAGGCATCGTCCTTCGCCCTGTCTCATCGAATCCTATCTCATCTCAATTACTCCTAGTGGATGCCTGTCAATCCCAATTCCGCTCTCACCATAGAGCCAATGGGCACAACTTCTTACAATTCACGACACCCAACTCCAAAACAAGAAAGTGCTATAGTGACCTGGTCGATGACGCCACAACCAATGCACATGGGTCCCCAGACAATACACATCTCACCACCGCTGTGTCCTCTCCCACATCATTCTGAAACCTTCAGGCTCATCTGACCTCTTGATAACACAAACCCTGCCGCAGTCGATCACACGGCAAGCATTACCAGCCGCTCACAGCTACCAACTAGGATCCATAATCTCTCAGAGATCACTCCACCAAAACACAGCCTCATCTGCGGACACAGCTTCCAACACAAGAACATGGTACTCATGTGGTGCACTCGCCAACATGTTTCCCCAATTCTCCATCCAGCCAGTGCCACAAATTACAATGCCTCAAGCAACGGCACAGCAACAACACGTCTCACACAACCTTAGACAACCATACACTGAGGAACCAATCCTCTAACACTCAACACATCCTATGCGACTCCACAAGCTGCGATTCACGACACCTCAGAAAGCACAACACCATCCACAAGCTCTCACGAACATTGCCCAACTGGCACGCATCCTTCCGGAGCAGTGCCAACACACCCTTACACATTGGGGAATGAGCAATGCTTCTCACGATAGCCACACTCTGCCACAACGGTTAAGCTAGCCGCTATCACATGCTCCTCTCTTACACCTGCCTCTGATCTCGAAACCAATAACACGCCAAATGCTTACCAAGGAGTGACAAAAAATCTACCAAAATGTCAGGCTAGAAGGCCGCAACATCTCTAGCCACTGGACATCATTCTCTCAAACCTGTCCGTGCTAACACCAACCTATCCTCAAGCTGCCACCGCGCGGACCTCCACGCCAAGAGCCGCAACATGAACCATAACAGATGCTTGCCGATGCTCATCCGGGCACATCTCTCGACCAGAGCGCCCGCTCTGCCACCTCGAATGATCTCAACATGTCAGGGGCTGGATGAACCTCAAGCTGGGGTGGCCAACCCGATAACAACTCCCTCAGAGCATACTCACGGCCACTTAACAGTGGACAATCCTCACCAACCACCTGACCTCGCTGCAGATCCCTCAAACGTGACACCAGAGCAACGCACCTGACGACAACCTCTGCCCAACACAGCACCACCAGGGCCACCATCAATGAGGGAGAAAGCTCTCGACCTCGATCCTTAGACCCCACGTTGACACTCTGACAACGACAACAACCAACTTCACAGCGCCAACGTCGCGCCCTCAAACTCTCACGCGAGAAATGATGCGAAAAACAAATATGATCCCCTATGCTAGCTGCCGACTGTACTGGACCTTATGAACTCAGATCACTGCAATATCTCGAATTCCTATGCACTTCCACAACCATAGCTCTGATAGCAACTGTAACGATTCGAGATCTGAATATCGAGAATACCTGATACCATTCGAATCCTGACCCGCCGCCCACAAGCTGGAGAGCTCGGAAGGGCTAACAGGATAGGTGTGGTGTACATAGAAATAGAAAATAAAGTAGGATAACATATATAATAACAGAAATAAATAACTAACAACAATAGAGTCTAGTCCAACAGAAAGTATAGTCTAAAGTAGTAAAACGTACCACATGCCAAGTGAACACTCGACCCGGTAGGCTAGCAACTAGGAACCTCTACGCCGCTCCCTCGAACCTCGAGGAAGAACCACTGCACCTGAAAACCAGGGGTGAGCCTCCTATCACTGGCTCAGTAGGGATCCCGCGGAACCCCAACCGAGAAAACAACGAGCTCCTCAAGCTCTTCTCACCTTCCCCCTGTTCCACTCCTGTCTCCGATGCTCGAGGATAGGAAGGGAAAACAGAAGCTGGATGAGGTTTCGACATGACGGGACCAGGTCCTCCCAACAGTTCGCAAGTCGGGTCTGCCATCACAAAAGCCATCCGACGTGCAAGATCAAGACAGCCAACGGGGGCAGCAAGGCCCCAAGACTTCGTCGAGTGTCGCTCGACCCTGTCCTCAGTCAGACCACAAAGGTCTGGCCAGGAAGTAGTATGTCACTCATGCTCCTCGGGCCACTTCTAAGTAGAAGCCCTCGCCACCGCGGCTAAGGCATAAAACCGCATATACGTCTTCGGATGCTAGTACCAATACGTCTGCTCAACAGGAGAAGCCTCCCTCGCCACCGCGGTTAAGGTATCAAACCGCGCACACATCCTTGGATGCCAGCACAAGTCAGACGGTTCATGGTAGATTCCCATAGCCATCGTGGTTAAGGCATCAAACCTCGCCTATGTCCTCAGACGCCAATCTCAGCATCCCAGCTTATTAGGAACTACCACTCAAGGTCATTGAATAGGTAATCAACGCCACCTTCCAACTACAACAATTGAAAGGTGCCTGGATTGAGATCCAGGCAAAGAAGAGTCACCGACCTTGTCCTGCAAACTCATTGGCTCGATGGTATCCCCACGGGGATCCGTCAGCATTAGTTCCAGTGCCTCCTCCTCCTACTCCCCTAGAGGCAGCCATCGCTAAGAAACAGGAGAGGAACAGAAGGAAGAATCTCAAGAGGCGGCTCAAGAAATAGGCCGAACAAGCGGCCGCCCTGCAATCCCCAGCAGAGCTGATGCCTATCCAGAGGTTGCAGCGGCTCATCGACAATTTGGAGGAATACATTCCTCTTTGCCTTGCCGGGCCTATCCCACTCGATAGCTACATCCCGTGGGAAGAAATGCAGAAACGAGGTCGCCTCCGAGACTGGGTCCAGGAAATGATCTAAAAGGTCAAAGAAGGTGAAACTCTTCGCATCCCAGAAGAGCTCTCTTTGTTCTATAAAGACAAAGATATCACAGTGGAACAGCTGGAATAGATGCTTCGCAGCTATACTTGCAACATGGTGGCTATCCCACCTCTAGATAACATCAACGCCTCCCGACGAGGTGAACCGATAGTAGCCAGAACCCGGCAAAGGATTACAACTCCACTGGGACTACAGCCAGTCCCAGAATGCACCGACCGTAGCCGAGGTCATGGTCATGGATGTGGTAGAGGTCGCGGAAGAGTCCCTGAGCCGTCTCTTCACCCGTCTCCCTTCGACCCTGAATGGGTCATCCTCCTCTGAGGAGAATAACCTGCCCCGATCCCGCCAGTGGAGATCCGGGGGCAACCTAGTATCTTCAACCCGACTGGTGCCGAGGAGATCGCTGCCAGCATTCTAGTTCTGGCACCAATTCCGACCTATCCTGCAGAGCAAGTAGAGCCATCCGGCAAGGACGGGCCAGCCCTTCAGCCTCCCTCGAAAGAGCAGTCATTGGCCTCCCTCTTCCAAGAGTTTGTGGGTGGCCAGAGTTAGCCCGATCCCAGTAACAAAGGTAAGGCGGTGCAACTCCCTGACGAGGAGCGGCGTGGCAACTCACAGCAGACCCAGCCTGACATACTACCGTCACTGGAGGACGCTCGAGCTCGGGCTGACCGAAAGGTTCTCCACCAGATGAAGCACTTCCCTGCCAACATCACGATCTGGGAAGCCATCGCTTGGAGTAAAGATTTAAGGGAAACCCTTATCAAGATACTCCAAGAGCCAGAAGTCTATGAAGCACACACAGCAGAAATAAAAGCCGCCACGTACGAGGCTCTCACAGTTGCTGTCACCTTCACAGAGAAAGACTTTCTGCTCTCTCCTCCGTGCCATAACTGACCTCTCTATCTGAAGGGGAAAATAAATGGACATGAAGTAAATCGGATCCTAGTATATGCTGGCGCGGCTGTCAACATCATGCCCCTCAAAACATTCAAGGCTCTATATCTGACCCCCTACCTCCAGAAGGTCCAGGCAGTCAAGATATCCTGATTCAATCAAAATACCGAGGAGGTCCTCGACCGGGTGGATGTTGACCTGGTACTTGATGATTTCGCCTCTAAGGTGACCTTCTACATCATCGGCTCCAGCACGTCCTACAAAGTGTTACTGGGTAGGCCCTGGCTCCACGAAAACTGGGTCGTCCCCTCAACCCTCCATCAATGTATCAAATATACCAAGGATGGGGAACAACGTGCAATCTTCGCAGACCTGCCTCCATTCACTCCAGCAAAATGCAACCTAGCCGATGCGGCTCTCTACTTCAAGGGAACCAGTCCTTTCCCCATGATTAGGAGCAAGAGTAACGGCTGGCTCTCAGAAGGAGAAGAGGATGACCTCTTCTTCATTGACGAGGAGAAGGCCAAGCTTTACCGACTACGCCTTAGCACCAAGTCAACCACAGACCGCCCAGAGAGGCGCAAAGTCAATTTCGAGGCTAATCTTATTGGCCGAGCGATCGACAAGAGCATATGCCTACCATCAGACTGCATTCAGCTTGTGTGTGCCTCAGACGAGCACATGGTCGAGCAGCTCACGACATTTATCATCACTTATAGCCTGCAACACCTGTCCAGGAAAAGGGCTAGAAGGGACAAGTCCATCATTGGTGCAGACACCCGAGCACACGAGCGGTCCGAGTCAGCGAGCCACCGGTACCGTACACGAAGTACCACGCGAGCCACGATAGCTTCCATTTGGCTCGGAGACAGTCTGGAGACTCCCCCTTGAGTCTTCACATTTATCATATTTATTGGGGCATATGATATTAACTTTAGAAGACATGGCCCGGATCAGCGGCTTGCGGGTGCATGGCAAAGCTGTGACAGGGTGGGCATACGTCGACTACCGGGAGCTTGCTCAAGAGCTACTCGGTCTGGATTTGATGAGGCCGGGGCATCCATCATTCCAATTGTCGCGGTCGGTGCTCCAAGAAAGCTTGGGACTCCGAAGAGCAGCTGCGGTAGTAGGAGAACTCCCGGAGCAGCATATCGGCCGAGTGGTCGAGCAGGCGTGTCCGAGTGTGGCGGCGGAGCTGGGACCAGAAGGAGATATAGTCCTTAGACGCTTCCTAATGCTGTTATTCAGGAAGCTTCTATTCGTGACGCGGGTCGATGTGATCAGCTATCGGCTCCTTCCTCTGCTATTAGATCTGAGCTGAGTGAGGAAATACGCGTGGGAAGCAGCGGTGCTGGCCTTCCTGTTCCACTCGCTCAGCACGACTGATCGGGTGACCATGCTAGGCGGCTTCTCGCCTTTTCTATAAGTAAAATACCTGAATGCCTCTATTATGCTTTCTATTATGCTTCTAATTACTTGAAATGCTGACATTTCAAACAAATGCAGTTTTGGGCTTTCTTGTACCTGCCCGGGATTGGCTGAGGCGTTGAGCTATACCCGGGGCGATTTCTCATCACGAGGCTGTGGAACATTGCCCGGCGCGCAGGGTAAATTCAGCGATCGACTCGGGCGATCCAAGAGGACCTCGACTCATTCCCGCATGCATCGGTAAAAAGAAAGCCTGAACTCTTTTCTATATGTTTCTATATACTTTTTAATGCTGCTAATATGAATGCTGACATGAATGCTATATGCTGACAAATGAATGGTCCTTTCAGGTGCGTTGGACACTGTATCGGGATGAGGACCATGCGGGGCAGCCGTGGGTCGAGGCCTCCCTAGCCTATCGAGGACGGGACATTTGGCTTCATTGTATTAATGTAATCGAGCCCCTTCATTATCGACTGATTATGAGGATGAGGGGAGTACACCAGTCGGCGGTGAGATTCTCGCACCGACATGACGAGCACCCGGGAAAATCTGCCAAAGGAATTGTCAGCGACATTGACTGGAGCGGCTGAGCCAGGAAATATGTTCAAGACTAGAAGCATAAGGGCAAGGCCATAACAGAACGGGCGGACAGCGATGAGGCCTATCTAAAAGCCTTCACCCGTCGGCATGGTAGCCAGGTCTTCCGCGGTACCCAACGACCGGTATGAAATGCTAAACTCAACCTTTTCTGTCCTACATGAATGAATGAATGACACTTGTTTCTAAATGCAGCTAGACCCACAAGGGCGCATAGCCGAGCTCGAGGGACTTCTCCACGCTACGGTGCAGCAGCGGGATGAGTACCGAGCGGCTCTGGACCTTTTGGTGAGCTTTCGAGACTTAAAAACTGAAATGTTCATGCAACCTTGACTGACCTTTTAAAATGCAGCGGGTCGTGGGAGCCCAGAGGACCGGACTGGATGCGCCGTCCTCCTCTACTCAGCCAGCCAGGGGACGGGCTGAGTGGGACGCAGAGTTCACCAAAGCCGTAGCTCGAGCCGAGGAGGCCGAGGCTACCCTCACGGAGCGGGTAAGACACCAAACTCTTCTAAAAAATGCTTCATGACTTATGCAAATGCTTAAACTAACCATGATGCAAAATGCAATGTCCAGGCGAGGGAATTAGCTACAGCATTGGCAGAAGCGACAGAGGTGCCCCGTCTCCGAGGAGAGATTGACCGACTCCATGGGGAGGTGACCCAGTTGAGCCGAGATGCACCGAACATCAAGCGGTACCGGACCGAGGCTCGCGAGGTACGTCTTCAGGCTCATGACTTGAAGATCGAGCTCTAGACCATGGAGCGGACCGTTTGGCTGATGGGCCAAGCACCCGAGCAGACCATGTCCCGAAGTGGCGCAGTAGGAGGCTCACGGAGCGTAGCACCAAGCGCGTCGGTGGGAGGAGATGTCCTAGCTAGCTCTTCCGCCCACCGGAGGAATGAGGAGGCGGAGCGGAGACGCTCACGGGAAGAAGAGGAGCAAAGTGCCATGAAGCCACCGCCAAAGCGGAATGAGGGCACCGGGGACAGCGGCGGCCTGGGAGATAGACCGGCGGAGTGATATTTTTTGGTTTATTTTTTTTTCTGGTTTTGGTGACACACATTATGTGAAAATGGATATATGATGAAATGAAGGCAATTTTTGTTTTGTGAAAATGTGAATGTGGACATGTGTATGAATATGAATGTGATTGTGTGAATGGATGGTTGTGAATGGATGTGAGTGAAAATGGAGATTTTGAAAATGCATGATTCGTGTGAATGTAGTTGTGGGAATGAATGTGAGGACGGATGGTTGTGAATGGATGTGAGTGTGTGTGGATGTATGTGAGTGAATGCATGTGAGTGTGAGTATGTGAATGGGAGCAGGTTAATAAAGAGCGGTGGACGTGTGTGTAAAAATGCAGGAGAGACCGGCAGGGCTGATCAGAACAGAGAGAACAGACAGAACCTTTCCCGGCCACAGAAGAATTTAATGGACCTCCTTGAGACCGTTAAGTAACCATAGCAGACCAAGGCCCATGCGTTATACTTGACAGAACAAAGTCTGTTGACAGTTAGAGTTTAACGGACCATAAGGGATGCGTCATGATTCCATAACGGGTCCACGACAGACCGTTAAATTAATTCGTAGCAGAGTTTTATCGGGACTCTATAAAAGCCATCCGAAGTTCAGTAGAAAGAAGCCTAATCCCTATTAGAACCCTTCCAGGCCTAGGATAGGACTACCTAGCCATAATATACCAACATCCCCTTAGTCGTGTGTTGCTGGTCGTGTCCATCTTAGAGTCCGAGGCCCGCACCACATAGAGTCGGCTCCCGTGTCCGGCCCGCATCAGTGACCCTGACTAGTCACTCGTTACTATAGTTCCTAGTTCGGTTCTGACAGTGTCTCAATCTCTATCGTGTTTTCGGCATCGTAGACGGACACTCGAGGCGCAGCATAAGACGTCAGTGGACGTAGCTGTCTCTTCTTCTAGTGAGGAGGTGCTTCCGTCACGTGACGCGTGACTCTCATGTTTCTCGCACGTCGTGACCTTCCCGGGTTAGCCCTCTCATGGTCTTTCCCGAGGTTAGTGTTGTGTCGTGTGCACGACGTTCTAGTCATGCGTGTGTGGTTGTATCTAGTAGAGCATGCATGGCGATCCAGTCGTGCGAGCTGTAGAGTCTGTCTTGTCTGTCTAGGGCTTTCCCCCTTTTTCTTGTAGGTCCTTGCCTGCTTGGTGTCTCATCGACGGATCGGTGACTCCTGACTTAGTCAGTTCCGAGTTTGCCCTTCTATTGCCGCCTGGAGTAGTCTTGGGAGCCGAGGTTAGCTCGACAGCCATGTTTGCTTGGGACAACTTCTCTCCCCTTCTCTCTACCTGTCTCTACTCCTTCCGTTTCCAGCTTTCTTTTACAGCTTTATAGTTTAGCTTTTCCTGCTTTGCTACTCCTGTTGTTTTAGTTAGTGTTCCATGTTACTACGTTATTTTTCAGTGGCGATCCACGTGACCCCTACTGAGCCAGTGACACGAGGCTCACCCCTGCTTTTCAGGTGAGTCGTTCTGCTTTCACGGTCCCTGGTGGGGCGTGTTTGTAGCTGCCAGCGGTACTTGCGTTGAGCTTCCCCCGACCTCAATGTACATCTTTCTTTTCTATTGACTGTACTGCCTATCTTTCCTTTGGGTTGGACTCTGGTATAATTATTAAATTTAAACTATTAATTAAAAAGTAATTTTATTTCTGCTACTTTAGCAAACCGATCTAATGAAATTTAATTGCTTATTGTATATCTGTCAATTGAATGTACTACATGACAGTCCTTTTATCTCTTTAGGAGCTTTGCCGCTCTTGGGAGGCCTCACGAGTTCCAAGTGGTATCAGGTGTTTTCGATAATCCTATCGGATATATCTAGTATCCGGGATCCGGGTCGTCACAGGTGGTATCAGAGCTGTTGTTGTGTGAAGTACATGGAAATCTCATATATACAATTACAAGAGTCGTAAAAGTCCTGTATAGTCACCCAGCTGATGGCTGGTGGAATTTGCTGGCATTAGGTTTCGTGATTCTGCGTCGTTTGGTTTCTCCGCGATGTCTGTCTTGACCATGTTGTACTTGGCAGTGTTCATCAAAAGGCTCGAAGCTGCGGTACATTGTTCGAGGTTTTTCTTGTAAGTTACTCAGGTTGTTGTTGACTTTTAGCGTTGGTGTGATGACCGTACACGTCCTTACGTTGTTTTGGTCACTCCAGCTTAAGTCTGTTTCAGCTCCTGATGTGTTTCGCTTCTATTGAAGTGCTCGATTAGATTCCGTAACTGAGATGTTGCTCAGGCAAGCTAGGATTTTCCCTTCCTGGTGAGCTTTTGTTAATGATCTTATTATTTCTCATCCCGTTTGGTGGGATCTTTTCGAGGTTGGCCTTGGAATTGTTGTCTTAGTGATGTTTTTATCCTTTATCTACTTAAGTGTGGACAGGTTTATTTTTAGCCTGATCTGCTTCTTGCTCCATGGTTGCTTAGCTTTGGACTCCGTTATGTTGTTACGAGCTGTAGTGCACTGTGTTCGTCGTGCCGTGTCCAGCGGCCGATGCATTGAGAAGGCTCATTCATTATTTCAGGACGTGAAGGTAAGCTGAGATTATCATTTTTCCTGGTGTTTGTGCTGTTGCTGGTACATTTTTTGGTGTTGGCATAGGCATTTGCGAGTGTTGGGGAATATGTCAGCTTTCCTACTGATTGAGTACCCTCTACCCTACATTTCTTTCTCTTGGGTGTTGTGCTCTCGAGGCTTTGTCTTGTCCTTGAGATGCATCCCTTGAGATTATCGTTTTGTGTCGCTTTCTCGTGTTGTGGGTCTTTCTTGGTGAGCTGCTCGATGCATGACTTGTTCCCTGTAGTCGTGTGATCAGCTACTACTGTGCCCTAATGTGACCCTGCTTACAGTTGTGTTTCGTGGTTCAGTGTGTTCTACAGAGCCGAAATCCTATAGGTACTATTGTGTTGTTGTTTCTATTTCTCGGTAAATCTGTCATTGGCGTCCTGTGTGCCTGGTGTTCCCTGTCGCCTTAGAGCACGGGAGCCGATGAGGTGGTCGAGCTGTCAACTGTGAGGATTGTGTCTCCTTGTGTAGCTGTCGCTTGCCTTGTTGTCATGTTGTTTCCTCGGTATCTGTTATCAGGGTAGTTGTGTCTCTTGTCCTAAGACGTAAGCGGCGTTGCCCTTTCTTCGGAGGTGTTGGACTTGTGTTCACTTGTGTCGTGCTCACTCCCGAGCATGTACTCCTAATTGTGGTCTGATTGTGCTCCTCTGAACCGTATCTCTCGTGATTTGTGTTGTTTTGTTGTTGTATCTATTGGGTTGTTTTTCCCTGCTTCTTCCTTCTTGCTAGCCCTTAAATTTTGAGGGTGAATTTCTTGAAGGAGGGGAGACTGTAACATCCTGGATCTTTATCGGATCTCTTTTGGGTCTTTCGGATCCATTTGGGAGAGTTTCGGATCGCTTTTGTAGCTCCCGAGTTGAGTTTTACTTTTCATGTGGATTTTTCTCCTATATAATCTATGGAACCCCACAGTGATTTTATTTCTCAATTCATCGAAGCTGCCCTCACCAGCACCCCACGCCCCTGCCTCCCTCTCCACCCTGCAACCCACGCCCCATCCTCCTCCAGGTACGTCCACGACGGCCCCGGCCTCCCTTGGCCTCATCCCCGTCGTCGACGTTGAAGTTCCCCTTGTTCTGCTGCACCTAGACTGGTAGCAGAACCATTAACAGAGCTTGCAGCGTCCACACCTCTGCCTATGGCGTGAATCAGCCCAAGCCCCCTTCTGTGGGATCGTTCTACTCCAAGTCCTCTTCGCAGCAGATGGTTTTGTCACATTTCGTCAACAGCATCAACCGCTACAGGCGTTTCCGTGCAACTGTGTCCGGACTGCGCCTGTTTCTGAGCGCCCCTTGGCAACGCCAACGCCGACTTCTCCTGTGTGGATCGGCCAGAGCTGCCTTCACTAGAGTTCTTCCCCCTCGAGTCGCCTTTGACCCCGAGGTGGATCCGTCCGCTTTCGTCATCAGCACAGCCCGAGGAGTCCATTCTCCCATGGTTGCGCCTGACTGGTGCAACCCAGTCCACCCAGAACCTGCAGCAGCCTCGACAGCATCGGCACACCTTCCTCTGCTAGTTTTTGGCCTGAGGCATCTTCAACCAAAGTTGCAGCACTCGGCAATGCGAAACCATCCCTGGTGGTCTCGCCCCATTCTGACTTCGGCACCAAAAATTCCACTAGGGCCATTGCTGGCTTGTCCTACTGTTCGCCCAGGAACCTGACGTCGACCGTCTGAGCAACCACGACCTGTGAGAAGATCTGATGGCCGCCAACTTTTGAGGGTGTGTAGTGCCCCCTGTCTTCTACACCCACAAGCTGGTCCCGCCGCGTTTGGAGTTCGTCAATGAGTGTACCTGTCGATGCACCACGACTGCGCCATCCAGTCCTACGAGGTAGAACTACGCAGGCTAACGGCAGCGACCTCCTCCACCTTCCAGCGACATCGGCTCGATGTTGGACTTGCTGGAATCCTTTCGGCATCCCTCAAGCTTCGTCCCTGTGTTGGCAGCATCGCGATTGGACGTCGAAGCGTGTCGTACGATTGCTATTTGGTTTCCCCTCCCCTCGTTCCCCCCTCCTGCGCGAGGGAAGTGCGTGTAGTTCATTGCCCCCACCCCCGTGATCCCCCTCCCTGCGTGGAGCATAGTAATTGTAATAGCATGGACTTCGCCAAGCCTCCTCGACGCAGCGTGACAGCCGGGTGCGCATGCTCCCCGGCTCGCCATCGTCTCCGACCAGAGCCGGTCCTTCGGACGGGCTAGGTACGTGCGGCTGCCTCTCCACTCTGCTTGTCTAGTATTAGCTCCAACTGTAGCGCCTGTGTGAGGAGTGCCCGGTCCATAATTCCACTAATCGTGAGTTCTTACTGTTGGTGAGTAAGTGCACATCTGAACCGATCCCCTCGGTATCGGTCCGCCCGGTTGAATCCGGCGCCCGTGACTTGTTCCCCGGGTGGTTCACCACCTCCCTCCTCGCTACTCAGACCGTGTCCGACCCTCTCGCGAGCCATAGCTCACCGATCCATCACTACGAGCCCCGAGTGGAGTCCGCAACACGCGTGAGTGTTAGCTTTGTTGCTAGACGACCTGTGCTTGTTGATTGTTGGCTTAGGGTCCGGTGTCTCGACCGGGCTTGTCCCGCGTCAGATGGCATGGGGGATCAAGCTGTCTCTCTGTCCAGCTACCCTCTGCCTGATATACAAAGCTTTGGGGGATGTCAGCACTCACCAGTTCCCACGGCAGGCGCGATATGTGTGCCCATGACATTTTTTCAATGCGTGGGTTTGTTCTCTATTCCCAGAGTTCGCCCCATGTGCCATTCAAGATTGGGGGCTCGTGCCGTGCATGCTCAAATTTGCCAATGCTGAGGTGGGGCCCACTTCTCTGTGACTGTATGACATCTAGGGCCGACTGACCATGGTCCCCCAAGACGCTACCGGGACCATTCATTTCTAGACACTGGCGGCGCACTCCAGTCCCCTGGTAAATAGTAAAAGGGAATGCAGAGACGACCAGGTGGAGAAGTATGTCCACCTGATAAGCCAGGCCAATGTGGTTCACCCACTGCTGGAGCCTGAGTTAAGGGACTGGGCATTGTCCATCCTCCCCAATGTGCTGGCGTTCAGAAAAGGGGAGATGCTCCTGTTGGAGCTGTACTACCCCTTCTGCTTCGGCCGCAACTTCGGCTACGACCAGCACATCCCGGTATACAGCGCCCAGTTCAGCTTGGCGACGCGGGCTATTCGGGGGAACCTAGTTGCGGAGACCGCCAGAGTCTGGTGGGACTTCTTTCACCGGGCCGATGCTACTAGCTTCAGAGTACCGGCTCCCGATCGCATTCCATGGGTGACACCCGAATATGTGAAGTGGTGGAATGCCCGGACGACGTTCTATCAGTCTCACAGGACCGATTGCTAGGACGGGGCAGAGAGAAGATTCTTAAGTCGACAGCCCACGCCCGTCCTCGATGTCGAGCCAGAGCACCTCCTGCGCCTATGGAGTGGCAAAAGCAAGGACGTGGCCGACTATATGATTGCTCGTAAAGCGGCCCGAGAGAGCAGACCGGCCCCATAGGCCAAGTTGCCTTCGGTGGCGAAGGATGACTTCAGGAAGACTTTGCGAGACCTTTGTCGCGTCGGCTCAGACCGCCTGGAGCTGATCAATTACCCACTGCCGGCGGAAGAGGAGGGCACCCCTGCGACCAGCTGGCGGGCTGAGAAAGACATGATCTGCCCCTATTGCACCTTCGTGAGGAGGGACGAGCGGAAGCCGCAGAATTACGCAGATACCACCTGGCTCTATGTCCTCTTGCGGGTGCACGGGATAGCAAAAATAAAATTATTTTTTAATTAACAGTTTAAATTTAACAATTATACCACCAGAGTCAAGTCCAAAGGAAAGACAATAAGTGCCAAGTACAGTCGATAGAAAAGTAAAGACGTACCAGAAAGTCAGGGGAAGCCCGACGAAGGTACCAGTTGGCCACTACGAGCGCGCTAACTCCAAAAGCCGCAGAAGCAGAACGAACAACGACGGCGACAACCACCTAAAAAGTAGGGGTGAGCCTCGTGTCACTGGCTCAATAGGGGTCACACGGATCCCCACTGAAAAACACGCAGTAACACGCTAAAACAGCAAGTAAACAACAAGTCAACAGCATGCAGCAGTAAAGCAGGAAAGCTAAACTATAAAAGCTGTAAAGAAAGGGTAGCAAGAGTAGGGAGCAACTAAGTACAGGGGAGCTAAAAGGAAAGGGAATAAGTCATACCGGACGAGCACGACTACCAAACTAACCTTGGCCCCCGAAACTACTCCAAGCAGACACTACACCAAACTAAACTCTGAACTAAGAAAAGTCAGAAGCTTACCGAACTGTCGACACGATGCCAGGCTCCAAACGCAGACCTGCAAGAACAACCGACAAAGCCTAGGAAAATCTAGACAAACTCAGACCCAGACGACACGACTAGAACGTCGTGCACATTGCCCCACACATGACTAGATCGTTGTGCATGCGACAGGACACCGACCTCAGGAAAAGCCAAGAGAAGGCCAACCCAGAAAGGTCATGACGTGCGAGGAACGCGAAGAGAACCGCGAACAGCCACGTGTCACATGACTAGAGTGCCTCACCACCAGAAGCAGAGCTAGCTGCATCCACTGATGTCCTATGCTGCGCCTACTAGCGTCTTTTCCACGTCACCTACCACAAGGATTAGGCCGAGACAAAGACACTGCTAGAACCAGAACAGTACCATAACGCGAGCGACTAGTCAGGATCACATCTAACGACGCAAGTTCAAAGCCCCTAACCACATGTGCACACACTGTCTATCGTCTAAGCCAGGCCTCTAGGTAGTATTCCCCCTCCGAAGGACGCTACGGTTGACGAGGGTCCCACGGAACTAGCCTAAGTACCGTAAACTGGGAAAGTGCCCCACTACAAGAGCCGTCACGCCGAAGTGTGCTGTAAGGCTACGACTAGTGTAGGCTCACAAGACACAGAGACTCAAAAACGGGTGCGAAAGTACAGACAGGCAAGAGAGTACTATTGCACGTACTCTGAAGCACCAATGACAACACAGCCACTGCTGACAACTCAGGACAAGGCAACTAGATCTACTCATGTAACGATCCTTGAGTCAGACGACTCAGAGGCAAGATCGTCACAGACAGCGGAACAAGCCGCCAATTAGTCTACTCCTAAACCAGAGGAAACAACGCTGTCAGAGGAAATAACACGCAAAGACCTGAGGGAACATCGAGGACCCTCAGCATATCTGGACATGCAAATCGAGGTAGGATGATATCTCGAGGCATCCAAAAACACAGTCTCGAATTGGACAAAGCCGCCGAGACACACACAAGGTCACATGTCAACCCCTGGTCTCACCGGGTTGACTAGAACCTAACACGACACATACACACAGACACACACACTGCATGCACAAGCACTCCTGGCCGTCCCATCATGGTCACTACCCTCATAGGATGTCAACAGACACCCACGAGTCACAGGCAAACCACGAGATCAAGCCAAGACAATCAGAAACCGGAGTGGTGGACAACGACTACAGTTTGGGCAGAGTGAACTATCACTCAACCGCTAGGTGAACCTGACAGTCAAGGAATAGCCGCTACAAGACCAGAGACAAAGACACTGGCAGGTCTAGATCAAGTTGTTAGGGAACTGTCGCAATCAAGGAAAAGACCACACCCAGTCACCTGAACTGATCGATCCAAAAACCACCGACACACAAACACCACCCTAAAACACAAACCTAAGATAGATAGACATACAAAACAGAATAATGACCATCACGGCCAACAACAAGACCGTAACGCACAATCAAAGGGGCGTTACACTGCTCTGACACACCAAGGGTGGGGAGTCAGGGCAACCAGGCCTACAACTACAACTCGGACCACGTAACGCACCAAGCTAGGCGCGCCACACCACCTAACGCACCAAGACTGGGGCGTCAGGGCCAACGGGCCTAAACACCTAACACGAACAATGTAACGCACCAAGATAGGGGCGTTACACAATGTGACGTACAAGGGGAGGTCAGTCAGGGCTAACCGACTGACACGATCTTCGAGGTAGACACGATCTTTGGGGGACTAACAACCGCAGTCCTCGGAAACCACCAGCACGTAACGCACCACCATAGGCACGTTACAGCATGTGATGGTCCTATGCTGGTTCATCACATCCAGAATGTAACACACCAAGCCAGGCGCGTTACAGTCATATGACGGTCCTATGCTGGTCTATCACACCAACCCAGCCTTGAAGAGCGCAACTCGACCAATGAAATGTAACGGTCTATTGTGGGACCGTTACACGTGTCACGGCCACTAGAATGACCATTACACCAATCCGGCGAACAAAATAGGGGAACGACCGAATCGACCCATTCCCCACCCCATTCACACCGAAGCACAGGGGAAACAAAGCCACACGATGACACAGCACTCCTGGGGTCAAAAAATGGCACATGAACGCAATAAAATGCGAGATCGGGGCGATTTCGACGAATCGACCCTAAATGAGTCACCGAGATTCCCAGACTCCTACCGGCCCCAAATGACAACCGATCGACACGAAACTTACGGGAATGGGATCCTGACATCCCAGCGGTCGTTCACTGCAAGACTCCTTCGAGTCCTTCTCGGTCGAGAAGATGTCCTGGTAGGCGAGACCAGGATGGACTCTTCCAGCCTTCTCGTCTTCCCCCTATTCTACCTCTGTCTTCGACACCTGAGGATAGAAAGGGGAAGCAAAAGTTGAGCGAGACCTTGGCTCTGTCGAACTAGGTTCTCCCTACCGCTCGCAGGTCGGGTCCGCCATCACAAAGGCCCTCCGGCGTGCGAGGTCAAGATAGCCACCTGGGGCAACAAGGCCCCCAGATGTCATCCGGTGTCGTCCGACCCTGTTCTTAGCCAGACCATAGGGGTCCGGTTGTGAAACAAGATGTTGGTCACGCTCCTCAGGCCCCTCCTCATCAGAAATCCCAACCACCACGGCTAAGGCATCAAACCACGCACATGTCTTCGGACACCAGCCCCGATGCACCAACTCAACAGGGGAAGCCTTCCCCGCCACCGCGGCTAAGGCATCAAACCGCGGATACGTTCTCGGACGCCAGCACGAGTCAACCAGTTCCCGATAAACTCCCACACCAACTACGGCAAAGGCAACAAGCTGTGTCCACGTCTTCGGATGCTAGTCCTAGTATCCCTGCTTACCAGGAACTACCACCCGAAGTCATTGAGTAGGCGATCAATGCTACCTTCCAACTACAACAATCGGAAGGTGCTTGGATTGAGATCCGAGCAAAGAAGAGTCGCTGACCTCGCCCTACAAACTCATCGGCTTGATGGTATCCCTGTGTGGACCTGTCAGCTCCAGTTCTAGTGCCTCCTCCTCTTACTCTCCTAGAGACGGCCATCGCCAAGAAATAGGAGAGGAATAGAAGGAAGAATCTCAAAAGGAGGCTCAAGAAGCAAGCCGAACAAGCGGCTGCCTTGCAGTCCCCAGCAGAGCTGATGCCTCTCCAGAGGTTACAATGGCTCATCGATAACTTGGAGGAATACATTCCTCTTCACCCTACCAGGCCTATCCCACTCGATAGCTACATCCCGTGGGAAGACATGCAGAAACGAGCTTGCCTCCGGGACTAGGTCCAAGAAATGATCCAGAAGGTCAAGGAAGGCGAAACTCTCCGCGTTCCAAAAGAGCTCACCTTGTTCTATAAGGACAAGGAGATCACCGTGGAATAGCTGGAACAGATGCTTCGTGGCTGCACCTGCAACATGGTGGCCATCCCACCTCCAGATAATATCAATGCCTCCTGGCGAGGCGAGCCGGTAGCGTCCAGAACCAGACAAAGGGCTGTGGCTCCACCCAGACTGCAACCAGTCCCTGAGTCCACTGGTCATGGCCGAGGTCATGGCCGCGGACGTAGCAGAGGTCGCGGCATAGCCCCTGAGTCGTCTCTTCGCCCCTCACCCTTCGATCCCAAACGGGTTATCCTCCTCTGAGGAGAACAACCTGCCCCGATCCCACCAGTGGAGATCCGGGGGCAACCCAGCATCTTCGACCCGGCTGGCAGCGAGGGGACTGTCACTAGCATTCCAGATCCAGCATCAGCTCTGGCCTGCCCTGTAGAACAAGCAGGACCATCTGACAAGGATGGACTAGCCCCTCAGCCATCTTCGAAAGAGCTGTCATTGGCCTCCCTCTTCCAAGAGTCTGCGGCTGGTCATAGTCAGTGATGCGGGATGAAATGCGGACTCGACGCCAAGTTGGATATGCAACCTGGGACTCTAGCAAGCTTGTGTTCGTCCCTTAACGAGGGAAGCATTGGACTTGCACGGTTGAGAAACTGGCAGTGAGTCAAGGGTGGTCAAACTCTCTCTCGTGCCTGAGTCAGGTCACGGGACGGGTCTCGCTCTCTTTCTCACAGTGGTCATTGACTGGTACGAGCTAGGATCTTAGCATACTCTCTAGCAGCGGCAGTAAGAACTATAGTAGGAAAGCAAGTAACTACGACTACAAGGGGGTGGCGAGTTTACCTCCATGCTCCGGGCGTGGGGAAGATAACCCCAGCCAAGTCAGTAACTCCCGGTAAAAAATAATTACACAATATTACAACAATGAATTCTTTGCCCACTCCACGTAGGGAGGTAAAGGGCCACATGTGGGCCTGGCAGGACCATTCTTGAGTTGACAGGCAGCACTTTGATGGGTCCCGTGTGGCAGTTGGAGGCAGTTCTGGCTCCGCAACGTGCTGGTCGGCAGGATGGCACTCACGAGCGTACAAAGGAGCCTCATTCTCCAGACAGCTTCTGGAGGCGGCAGACCACTAGGATGATGGAAGCAGGTCTAGAGACGATATCCTGGAATGACGAACACGGATTTGGCACTGGCGTATTCTTGGATTAGTTAACGGTGCCTCTTTTCTTTCCTGTCCTATTCTGAAATCGCCTGCGCAGTCTGGCAAGAACGACCGCTACGACCAACCCCGACATCAGATCGACGTGAGACCAGTGATGTTGGAAATCTCTCTCAGAGGGCTACGATCCTAGGCTGGAGCAAAATTTTAGAACGCCCCTAACACGGCCTTTGCAGAATTTTCGATGTGTAGGCTCATAGATCTGGGATCTGGATGGGCAGAGCTTGGACTTGACTGAGAACACAGCTTGACCGAGGGGATGGCGATGGATCTGGATGATGGACTCTTCACAAAAGTTGTAGAGGAGGAAGCAATAAAAACGAGGATATTTTTTATGTGACCTTTTATGGTGGTTTTGATTTTTTTTATGGGTTTTATAGTGACTAGGGGTCGGGCCTGAAAAACTATGGATAGATAGAAAAAGGGGTTTATAGGAATTTTTAGGGGGTAAAAAAATTAAAAAAATTGTTAAAAAATTATGAGATGAGGATTTGGATGGACAGAACTCACAATTCCATGAAGTCTCCCAAGAGTTGTAAAGCTTCGAAGGGATAAAAGGATTGTCGTGTAGTACATTGAAGCCACAGAGATATAACAATAAGCAATTAAATTTTATTAGATCGGTTTGCTAAAGTAGCAGAAATAAAATTACTTTTTAATTAACAGTTTAAATTAACAATTATATACTAGAGTCTAGTCCAAAGGAAAGACGACAAGTCTAACAGCACAGTCGACAGAACAGAAAAGACGGACTGAAAGAGTCGGGGGAAGCCTGACGAAGGTACCAACTGGCCACTACGAACTCGCACACCAGGAACCACGGAAGCAGCACGAACCACGACCCACTTGAAAAGCAGGGGTGAGCCTCGTGTCACTAGCTCAGTAGGGGTCACGCGGATCCCCACTGAAAAATATGCAGTAACATGCCAAAACAGCAGGTAAACAACAAGTAAGCAAAGCAGGAAAGACTAAACTATAAAGCTGTAAAGAAAAGGGAGTAGGAGTAGGGAGCAAGTAAGAAAGAGGGGATGAACCCATACCACACTTAGCAAGACTGCTGAACTAACCTCAGCACCCGAAGCTACTCCTAACAACGGTAGAAGGGTCGACCCTGAACTCGAAAGATCAGGAGTCACCGATCTATCGACAACCACGAGGCCAAATACAAGGCCTACGAGACCAGACCAAAAGTCAAGAAAAGACTTAGGCAGACACAGACGCGCCATGACTAGAACGTCGTGCACACTGCCCCACGCATGACTACAATGTCGTGCACGCGACAGGACACCGACCTTGGGAAAAGTTGAGAGAAGGCTAACCCAAAAAGGTCACGACGTGCGAGGAACGCGAAGAGAATCGCGAAAAGCCACGTGCTGCGTGACTGGAGTACCTCACCACCAGAAGAACAGTCAGCTGCGTCCACTAACGTCTTATGCTGTGCGTACTAGCATCTTGTCCATGTAACCTACCACAAGGACTAGGCCGAGACAAAGACACTGCCAGAACCAGAACAGTACCATAATGTAAGTGACTAGTCAGGGTCACGTCTAACGACGCAAGTTCAAACCCCCTGACCATGTGTGCACACACTGGCCCACTTCCTAAGCGAGGCCTCTAGCTAGTATTCCCCCTCCGAAGGATGCTTTGGCTGGACCAGGGGCCCACGAAACTAGCTTAAGAACCGTAAATCGGGAAAGTGCCCCGCTACAAGAGCCGTCACGTTGAATGGTGCCGTAAGGCTACGACTAGTGGAGGCTCACGAAACACAGACTCCAAAACGAGTGCCGAAGTACAGACAGGCTAACCAAGCACTGTCCCATGTACTGCAAAGCACCAGGGGCAGCACGACCACTGCCGATAAACTTAGGACAAGACAGCTAGACCTATTTACGTAACGATCCTTGAGTCTCATGACTCGGAGACAAGATCATCACGGACAACGGAACTAGCCGCTAAACGGTCTATTCCTAAGCCAGAGGAAATAGTGCTCCGCAGGAAACGACTCACGGAGACCCGAGGGGATGCCAAGAACCCTCAGCACACCTGGACACGCAACCGAGGTAGAACAGTACCCCGAGGCATCCAGAACACTGTCTCGAGCTGGACAGAACCACCGAGACACAAACAAGGTCACATGCCAACCCCTGGTCTCACCGGGTTGACTGGAACCAGACACGACAGACACACAGACACACACAACACTACACAAGCAGAGAAGACGACACTCTAGGCAAAGCGAACCACCACTCAACCGCTAGGTGAACCTGGCAGTCAAGGGACAGCCGTTATGCGACCAGAAACAAGGACGCTGACAGTTCTAGATTGAGTCGTCAGGGGACTGTCACAGTCAGGGAAGAGACCCCACCCAGTCACCTAAACTGACCGATCCAGAAACTACCGACACACAGACACTGCCCTAACCAAGGACCTAATACAGACCAACACACAAACAGACACAGAACAGAGCGACGGCCATCACGGCCAACAATGAGACTATAACACACCTCTCTAGGCGTGTTACATGCTCTGACGCACCAGGACAGGGGCGTCAGGACAAACAGGCCTAAAACCTACACTCAAACGATGTAACGGCCTACTATAGGCGCGTTATACGGCTCTAACGCACCCAGATTGGGCCGTCAGGGTGAACAGGCCTAAAACATAACTCAGACGAATGGCATGTAATGGTCCAATATGGACGCGTTACAGCACCCTGGCGCATGGGGGTTGGTGCATTACAGCCAACCGACATGGCCAACCAAACTTAGTCAAACAAACTGTAACAGCCTACTATAGGCGCATTACACAGCTCTGACGCACCCAGATTGGGGCGTCCAGGCCAAGAGACCCAAAACTTGACGAATGGGGCTGTGACGTGCCTCTATAGGGGCGTCATAGTCATGTAACGGCCCATAACTGATCCGTCACACTGACCTAGCCTCAAAGAACCTAAAATGACTAACCACTGTGGCAGTCTATCGTAGGACCGTCACACAGTGTGACATTCTCTGGAATGACCGTTACACCGTCACTGTGGGAAAAATAGTGGAATGGCCGAATCGGCCCGTTCCATGCCCCATTCACGCCGAAGCATAGGGGAAACAAAGCCACATGATGAAGAAATGCTCTTGGAGGCTAAAAACATCACATGCATGCATCAAAACGTGAGATCGGGGCAATTCTGATGAATCGACCCAAATCGGGTCATCGAGGTTCCCGGACTCCTACCGGCCCCGAATGACAATCGATCGACACAAAATTGGTGGGTACGGGATCCTGACATCCCGACGGTCATTTTGACAGTAATTATACTACAAATTGTCATCATTTTTCAGTGAACGTCCTTTATTCATTGACGTCATCAAAGAAAGGTGTTGAGTTCTGTCCTTTATTCATTGACGTCATCAAAGAAAGGAGCCCGAGATCAGACAAGAATGGGCAAAATAGAAAAGCTTTGTGTACAAGAATGTACCAAAACCCTCCAGCACCAGGCTCGCTCTACCTCAGGTCAGCAAGGCTAGTCTCACTCTGAAGAGCTTCCTCTTGGAGCCCCTCAAGCCTACGGCGAAGAGTCTGCATCGGCACGCGCAAGACTGCACTCCTCGGTCTCCCGGACCTCTCGCAAAAGCTCCTGGAGCCCCTCAAGCCTACGGCAGAGAATCTACCTCGGCACGCGCAAGACTGCACTCCTCCACGGTCTCCCGAATCTCTCACAAAAGCTCCTCCACTCTGTGGGAGGCCACCTGCTCGCGCTCGTAAGCGGCCTCGACCTGGGCGTACAACTCAGCCTGGGTCGCCCGAAGTCTGCAAAACTGCTGCTCCTCCTGCTGAATCATCAACTGAGTCCCGGGCCTGCACTCCTGAATAGCGTGAAGGCTGGCGAACTCCTCCCATAAAGATGCAAGCTCAGTCATCCGGGCGTCTTGAAGGAGACCAAATGTATGCATCTGGCAATACTACACCAAGTCAAGGACCATTCGGCCACTCCATCCCAAGGGCCGAGAAACTCTGAGGGTAATGCTATGCTCAAGTCTGCATTGGATGGTGTCTGCCTCAGCTCGTGTACAGCCGACATCAACCCAGACCAACACGCCCTAAGGGCTGGTCTACATCAACTCTGGCTATCACAAGTCAACGATTAACCAGCTTCAACATTCGGCGACATACCTCAGTGGTCAGCCGACACATCAACATGTTCGGCTACATACCTCAGTGGTCAACTGACACATCAACATGTTCGGCTACACACCTCAGTGGTCAGCCGACACATCTTCAATGATACATCAGCGGTCAGCCGACACAATGACTCTTGGCCAACGCACCCCCAAGGGTCGGCCAATGTCAGTCTTCGGCTATCACAGCTCAACAGTCAATCAACAACAACTTAGACGGATGTGTCTCTCCGAGACAGACCTGCATCAACTTCGGATCAATGTGCCTTAGGGGTCGGTCCGCATCAACTCTAGGCCACCAAGCCTCGCCGAGGTAGGCCTACATCAACTTCGGGCCAGCAAGCCTCACCGGGGCAGGTCCACAGCAACTCTAGGCCAACAAGTCTCTCAGAAGCATGCCTACATCAACCCTAGGCCAACAAGTCTCTCAGAAGCAGGCCTACATCAACTACAGTCCAACAAGTCTCGTCGAGGTAGGTCTTCATCAAGTCCGGGCCAACAAGCCTCTCCGAGGCAGGTCCGCATCAACTCTAAGCCAACGAGTCTCTCAGAAACATGCCTACATCAACTCCAGATCAACAAGCCTCGCCGAGGCAGGTCCGCATCAACTCTAGGCCAACAAGCCTCACCGAGGCAGGCTTACATCAACTACAAGCCAGCAAGCCTCGCCGAGGCAGATCTACATCAACTACAAGCCAGCAAGCCTCTCCAAGGCAGGCTTGCATCAACTTTGGACCAATATGTCCTAAGGGCCAGTCCGCATCAACTTTGGCTAATGCACCCCCAAAGATTGGTCAGCATCAAATTTCAGGCCAATATGTCCTAGGGGGCGGTATACATTAGCTTTGGCCATCATGACCCTAAGGGCTGGTCAACATCAACTGCAGGTCACACTGCCTCGCCGAGGTAGGCCTACGTCACTGTGCAATCCTACAATGATCTCCCCATGTCACAAAGACTCGGGAGAAATCAAAAATGACAGAGGGCACGGACCGTCCGTCTCCACCTCCGTCTCTGGCGAACGCTCCGTGGGGGACATTTGTTGGCAACATTGTTTGCCCACCTACATCAAAGAGCTTTTAGCGCGCCTGCGCCCTGCTCCATTCGTGCTACGCATCAGCACCACCAACAACACCAAAAGCAGTGATGGCCTCTGTCACCTACGGCCCTCAAGTCATTGCCAACCACGCCAGGTTCGGATACCTGGCGACGCCGCTCTTCTTCGGCGACTTCCCCGGGGTCGTCGGTTCGCCCTTCTTCTTGGGCGTCGTACATGTGGTTGAAGCCAGTTCAGCCATGCCCGCAGTAGCAACCATCAGGGGCGTCAGGCCCTGGGCTCCATCAACTGGCCGAGTCTGCTCGGCCAATAAGTCAACTATCAGGGGTGTCAGGCCCTCGACTACAATAATCGGCCGGATCCGCCCGATCAAGAAGACAACTGTCAGGGGTGTCAGGCCCTCGGCCCCAACAGCTGGCCGGGTCAGCCCGGTCAACAAGACCACCATTGGGGGTGTCGGGCCCTCAGCCTCAGCAATTGGTCGGGTTCGCCCGGCCTGTCTCTTCGCAGACCGGGGGTGCCAGGCCCTCTGTCTCAACAACTGGCCGAGTTTGCTCGGCTGCTAGGACAACGGCCGAAGGTGTCAGGCCTTCTACCCCAGCAAATGGCCGAAACTGAGTCCGAAACCGATACTGACAACCTTGCTCACCGTGGCATGGATTTACGGGGAAACAACATTGGAAGGTGAGATATCTATCCCCCTACCTTTTACGAAGCTTTACCGCGCTCAAACCGACGAATCGACGCGAAAATGCCATCCTTCCCTACAGTCGGCTCCCACGTCCGCCAAAGGGTCCACTGCGCCATTCCACCACACTCCTGCTCCCGTCCTTGCCGCACGCCGTCGCCGTCACCCCACCCTCTTGCCCCCTCGCCCCCTCACCGCTGTCGGCCGCCCGGAGGAGAGAAGAGAGTGGGAGAGTGATGGGAGAGAGTGGGAAGCTCTCCCTCCTCCAGGGGAGAAGAGGTCCCTGCAACCAACCCCCAATGAAAACTTAGCATGAGTGGGTAAAGTAGAGTAATCCACCATGAAATAACTAAGTGCTCAGCTACATGCCTGAGGGTCCCATGCTGGACGACTCCACTAGCCCCACCGTGCAAGCCGACACCACGGTCGGCAGAGGTGGGAGGGGTAGCTTTTCCAACAACCTCGGTAGCCTGCCCAATGTGTCCCCGATGGTGGGTGGGGGCACGGAGGTCTCCTGCCCGGCCTCATACCCGAACGACGGCATGACAACTGACGGACCGACGTCCACCAGTTCCTGGATCATGTCCATGGTGGCCGCCGCATCCTCACCTGCCAAACAAGCGACTCAGACCAGGTCAACAACTTTGGCTTGCCAAGAGCGCAGTTGCAATAAAAAGATTCCCTCCAAAGTAATCAGACACTTACCTAGACAACTTCCAATCACCGTGGGGGATGGCTCCCCCGCCTGTCCAGGATCTCCATCCAGTGCCTCAGTCAGGGCCTTAGCCCCTGACGTCTCTGCCTCCTCTGCATAAACCAAGCAGTCACATCAGTGGCCAGAAGTGGACGAAGCCACTACTTACGATCACCACCAGAAGCCCTTACCTGAATGGGCTCCTCCTGTGCCTTCCCACGACTCGAAGTCGGGGAAGGCCTTGACATTGGGCACTATCTTATCCATCAGCCGGAGAAAATGCTCTGTGTCAATCTCACACTCAGCTCCCTCTGCATAGGGAGGGTCCGCCTCCCAAGGGGGTGAGAAGGTCGCCTCCGCCCTAGCCTCCACTGGAGTTGTAGGACACAAACCCAGCAAAGCAAGATTAGCCCGCTACCATGGCTAAATTGACCAAGAGCAAAGAAGGCAAAGGGCACTTACTCAGAGCTGTCTTTGCCTCAGCTACCCCATCAGCCCCGAGTCCTCAAGAAGACTCACCAGTCTCAGCTACTGCAGCCTCTACTCAGGGGCATTTTTGCCTCGGTTGCAGACCTCCGTCCCCGCTCCCCGAGGACGCCTCCATGGAGGGGTTATCTCCCTTCGTCGCCGAACCTATCAAGAGACACAGCATTATACAATGTCCTAGTGCTATAACCAGAAAGCAACAAACAAAAAGGGGATGGAGTATCCCAAACAAGGCCGTACCTAGAGCTCCGAAGGGGGTCAGTGGCAACAGTACCAGCTGCTCCAGCTTCAATGCCACCACTTGGGACGCATTCACCACGGCCTCCCGGATGTCCCACAGAGTGCGGGTGCACTTAATCTGGGACAAGAACTCCACGGGCCCAACAGACCAGATCGCGTGAGCAATGTTCCACCGCCAGTCGTCGATCGCTGAGTTGGCAAAGCTCCCGTGTGGGAGCTCCCGACCCAGCTGGCCCTGGCTCTGAAAGTCAAAATCGACCAAAAACTGGGCCCACCAGGCCTTAGGCACCCTCGACCAGGACCCCTTTCCACCTATCACCGCTACTCTCGCCGAAGTCTGCACCAGGGGCTTCAGTGCCCCACCACCGCTCTGACTCCTAGAAGTCAAACCCCGGCCACCCCAGGGCCACCGCTCCATAACCCGCTCGATCTCTCGACAGATCCAAGCAACGTGGGTCCTAAGGTACTCGTCGTCCAGCATAATAGGAGGCAAATCCTCCCTCAGTAAGTGACTCTCCTCTGCCTTCTGGATCGCGGAGGCCTTCTGACGGTACAGAGGGCTGTGCTCGAACCACCACCTAGCATAGCGAATGTCGAGCCTCCCTCGATGTCCCTGGCCAGGCATCAGGAACTGCTCTGACTCCCGATGGCTGTAGAAGTCCCACCATGCTACCGCAAGCAGGTGGGTGTCTCTGCCCTTGTACTGCTTGCCTGTCAAAGAGAACTCTTAGTTCGGCGGGATCCCCTGGTCGTACCCAAAGTTCCTCGCGAACTAATGTGGGTAGTACGGCTCCAAAGAACTCGTCACTGACTGGTGCAACATCAGCACCGCGGACCGGGTACTCAGTATGCACTCCATCCACAGGCCGACATCTGCCACCTCTTGACCAGGATGGGCGCTGGTCGCCCCTCCACCTGAAGCCCCCAGGAAGAGGCTAGAGTCCCTCGTGACGCTGTTGAAAGGTAGCCCCTCCTCACCCCTGGTGGGCAAGTAACAAAGGGCTCACCTGGCCCCCTCTAGCTATGTCTCTGCATCCCTGTCAGGCTGCCCGGGGAAGCTAAACAAGAGCGGTGCCGTCGGGTTCCTCACTGTCCCCTGCGTCACCAAGCCTGGAAATAACAACCCGGCCCACACATTGAGGTAGTGGGTCGATAGGACTATGCTCTTCTCTCTCGACGCCGGGTGCGCCGCCAAAACTCCCAGCCCCTGGTAGATGTTGGCCAGTGCAGTAGGAGCTAAAGCCAACTGTCTGCCCTCAGCTAACAGATAGGCCGGTCACAACAGCTCGGCCCTCAGCAGACCATCCTCCCCGTGAGGAACCACAAATGTTGCCAACCAGTAAGGCAAATAGGCGACGAGGTGTGTCACGTCTGGCAGACTGTGAGGGTTCCACCACTCCCGTGGAGCATAAATGTACCGGTTGTAGGTCTTGAAGTGCAACTCCACCTCTGTGTACTCCTCCCAGGGAGTCTAGTCCCTGGCGAACTCCTGGTAGAAGCAGAACGGCCCGTTGTAGAAATGACGGATCCATACATTCAGTGGCACTCTTGGAGTCTGTGCCACTCTCTCTCTCCCAGTCAAAGCCAAGTCCCTCCAGGTCTTCAGGAGGTAGTGCTGGATGACCTCCCCTGTCCATCACTATGACTGCGGTGGAGTGCTGGCCGCCCTTTGGTTGGGGCATCCCCAAACCCTTAGGGAGTCAATCTCTAGCTAAGCCAAACCCCGAAACAGTGAGGTCCCACTTCGGACCCTCATCCCCATCGCCGGTTTGCCTACGGGCACTAGTGTGCGCTACGCGAAAGAGTCCACTCGGGTGGAATCACCGGTCCGCGCGTTGCTTGCTTGTTAGGTCCGAGGGTCCTCGGTCTTGTGACTACCACCCCCAAGGTGGTTTCACATCAGTATAGGAGTACAAAGTAAAATCAGGCCGCCCCCTCTGGCATGTCACTATCCATGCCCCCCTCCTGCCTCTTCGATGGCGGGCCCATCATAGAGGTCACTCCCTCCTCTCTCTCTTGCCATTGACGCCGTTCCTCCTCCTCATTCCTCTGCCGCTGAGAGGAAGTCGCGAGGAAATGCCCGACGGAGCCATGGGCAGCCTGACTACTGCTCGGGGCCGCCTGGCAACCACTCATCCCGCTGCGGGAGTGGCTAATCTCTCTGTAGGCCCGCACCTCACCACGTAGCTCGAACGCCTCCTGTCGGTAACGCTCCAACTCCGAGGTCGTGATCCGGAGTCACTCCACCTTCGCCCAGAGGACCGCCATCTCCACCGAGTCTGACGGTCTGGCCTATGATAACCGCTCCCGCAGGCGGACTGCCTCCTCCTGCGCCACAGCACGGTCATGCTCCGTCGACTCCCGCGAGTGGAGGCTCCGCTCCAGCTCCCCACATAGGCGGGTCGCCTCCTCTCTCAGGCCGAAGCTCTGCGCCAGCTCCTCACGCAGGCGGACGGCCTCGTCCTGTGCCAGGACGAGCTCCTCTCATAACTGGTCGCCCTCACCGATGGCGACGGTCAGCTCTGTCACCTGCACGCATGCATTCACCATTAGTCAACTGCATTTTAATATAAGAGCATAATTCACAAAGGGAAGTGTAGGACGTACCCGCTCAGCCAGCGCTACCTCGGCCACCTTGGCCCGATCGACCATCCGTCGGTACTCCACCTCCCGCTCTACCTGGTCGGCAGGAGTCTGTGCCGTAGAGGAAGACAGAGCGTCGGCCCCCTGTCGCTGGGCCCCCTCCCCCCGCTGAAATCAAAACACCAGGTCAGTCGTATCTCAGCATAATAGTAATGCATCAGTTAAGCAAAACTCACCCAAAAAGCTAAGGCCTGTCGGGCCTCATCTCGCTCCCGAATCATCGTCGTAAGGAGCCCTATCAGCTCTGCAAGGCATCCTTCAGGGTCGGTCTACATTTAGAAGTCCAAGTGCTAGCACATCATTAAGTAGAAATCACAATCATAATTGAAAAGAGTCCAAGGTTAAAGAAGTCGTACCTGTTGGTGGGTGCCCCGGAACACCTGGTCCCGGTAGTGTCGTGCATACGCGGTGTAGTACGTCGCGTCACTCTCTGCCCGGGTAGTCACCGCCTGCCCAAGGGCTATCCAGTCAGCAACCTGCATGGTGTTCCTCGAAGTCCAATCGAACGCCACGGTCAGGCCTCTCACTGACCTCGAAACCCGCTCTCCTGCCTTCTCTGGCAGTGAAAACTACACCGCGGGCTGGTAAACCCTGATGGTCCTCATCACCAATCTATAATGTAGTGGCTCCACCACATTCATGCAATGAAGCCATACGTCTCGACCTGCATAGGTGAGGGCACCGGCCACCCACGGCTGGTCCGCCTGGCCCTCCTCTCTATAAGGCGTCCACCGCACCTGCAAAAATGAGAAAACCGCATCAGCATCATAAGCATATAGGAATGCATTTAATCAGAGAGTCTGAGTTTAGAATCATACCGAGGCGTACGGCAGAGCGTCTATGTCATCCTGCACCTCCCTTACTTGTCACCTCAGGTAGCCAGTCTCTCGAGGTGCTACCCACCTCTGTGCTATCGGGAGAAGCCCAGGGTGGGCCTCCTCCCCTCTGCCTAGTGCCTGTAGGTGCACATAGGCCCAAACCTACATCATAGTAGTGCATCAGCATCTAGAAAGCATATAGAAGTCATGTGGCCAAAACTAGGGTAAGAGTCGTACCTGGAGTAAGGGGGAGAAGCCCCCGAGCATGGTCCAACACGCCGTCAAACTCAACGTGTCGAACAGGAAAGCTAGGACTGCCGCTCCCCAGGCGTAGTCGCCAACGTGGTCGAGCTCCTCGAGGAAGGGGAGGAAGCGGCAGCTCATCGCGTCCGCCCGTGTGGAGAAAAGGAGCCATCTGAACGTCAGCATCAGAAAGCGTCACAGCACTTGATCGGCCTCTGCTCCCGGCTGCGCGGCTACTCTTGGTCTGGCTAGGTCCACCTGGCACTGCAGGTGCTGCTCTGGCTCCTCACCAACTGCTATCCTTGCTCGTCTCAGCCCTAGCCTGTCCTGTAGACTTGCCCGAGGGAGGAGGGTCGACTGCCTCTTGGGGTGCCGCAGCTCTAGGCCCAGCAGCTCCCGAGCCATCCCCCGGTAGTTGGGAAAGGTAGTACCGCTAACCGGTAGCCCATGCACTCGCAGGCCAGTGAGCCTAGCCACATCCTCCAGCATAGGGACCATGTGTCCCCACGGGAAGAGGAAGGTCCGACTCGCTGGATCCCAACGGTCGTGCAGGGCATAGAGTAGATGATGTGACACGACCTTAGACCTACTGGCAAGCACGATTCGCAACTCAAACGGGCCGTAATTGGCGGCCAACTCACCCGATGCTCAACCCAAAACCCGGGGTGACTCGGCGATGCCGAGTGGAGGATGTGAGGGCGGTCCCTTGCTGGTAGAGGGCCAGCAAGGCCAGAGGGTCTCCCAAAGGGTTTGGCTAGTCCGATTCTAAGGGCCGACTTACCCAGTTGGTTTGAAGAAACCAACTCCGTTCGAAGACGAGGGCGAGCGGGGAAGTGTGGGTTCCCCGCACACTGTGTCGTAGAAGCTTCCCCCTGTTCAAGAATACATGCACTACTCCCCGCACAGGGGGGTTGGACTAGGGGAGAGGGACTTAATATTACATCAAAATACTACCTCCACATAGGGAGGGGCGCTGAGCCAGCTAGGCGGGGTGAGGGAGAAGAACACTAGGTTATCGAAAAGCCACTCGACCGGTTCTGCCAGCTTCAGGAACAAACTGACCAACAGTTGCTGTTGTCACCACCACAGACGGTTACGAGCTTGGAAGATGCCAAAACCAATGCCAATTCCCCGCTGATTGGTCCAGGAAGGCTCTAGAATTTTTGAGGAACCGTCCGGTGTCGTCACTGGTCGTGGCTGGCTCTGGGACAGGGTTGATCTGCTCAGACTGGTACTATTCTCAGGGCACAACAGCAAGAAGATGACGCCGTCACGGACACTCCCGGAGTAGAAAAGGTGCGGGACCAAAGCGAACACGTCCGTTTATGAGTCTTCTTAGTTCTCCAACCAGGAAGGGTGCCAGGGGAGGTCAGGAGTGGATGGTAGAGGATGAACAGTGGGGTGGTATCTGTGCTAGTTCTGAGTGAACTGACCTGCACACTTGGGGAAGAAAATTTGGAACGGCCATTCCCGGACTCCAAACGAGGCTCCGCTGGCTGGGTTGGATAGATGACTGGTAGGGGAACGTCCCAGCCAAACGACGCAGCAAGTGGAGTTGGGGTGTGGGCGTAACAACTTCTACACCAGGGCTCTGGTCTTCCCTCGGATGCCAGATGTGCGATCTGACAAGAATGGACCTCCAGGACAGCCTCGAACTCAGATGAAGGTGGGATCATCTCACAGATGAATCTAACTGGAAGAGCTTTCCAGCAATATAGGGTGGTCCCTCTGGAACTCTGGGATGCAGTGGAGTCTGGCGCTGCAACAGGTGGGTGCTCCGCAAGGCTTCACCAGGGCGCAGCAAGTAGTTAAGGGGGGTGAAGAAGGAGGGATTTTCTGTGGTGGGGGGCTATAGGATCTGGGGTGGAGATGGACGGGGGTGGGATGAGGATGTAGGGAGGTGAAATGGGGAGGGGGAGATGGGGGACGGTGGTCTGGTGCAAGGGAGGGCACTGGTGGAGATGGAGCTAGCTGCTAAGTGGGAAGGGAGGGGAGGTTGGTGGAGTGGGATGATCAATGGGTGTAGGAAGAGGGGAGTGGGCGGCCTTGGCTGAAGGGGAAGAAGGGGGGCCGCGGCCTCCAAGGGGTGGAGAGGTTTGAATTCCCCTAGGGGATAGGAAGGGTTGTATGGGGAAGGGGGATGGGTGCTTGGGAAGTGGAGTTTCCTCCTTGGGGAGGGGAAAGGGTTTATGGGGGAGAGGAAGGGTTGCTTGGGAAGTGGAGGGAGTTATGGTGGGTTTGAATACTCCTAGGGAAGGTGAAGGGTTGGGGCTGAGGTGGAGGATGAGGTGGCAAGGGAGGAGAGAGAGAGGGGGCCGCCCCCTAGAGAGAGAATAAGTGAGAGAGAGAGATAAAGAGAGAGAGAGAGAGCACAAATATTTGTAGCAAATGCATTCAAGATTTCATTAACCTTCCAAGTGGGGGTTGGGGTCCTATTTATAGGGATCCCAACATTTACAAAAAGTCCCTGGCAAAAGTACTAATAACAGAAAACCAAAAAATAGTGGATAAGGGAGAGGGCACCCCTGGGCCAGGCCCACCTAATTGGGCCCATATGCTACTCTACCCTATTACAATGATTACAAACTTAGGCAAAGAACATATTAACCTAGAGACCAGACTAAAACAAAGGAAAAATTATATCAGAATGACTCAAATAAAAAGGAGAAATATGCTGAGATGCCCCAATGTCTAGTCCAAGTGTCGGAGGGGACCCGTCCAGTCATCGAACTACATCCTACCCTTCTCTAGGAGGGAGAGAGGTGCCGAGCTAGAGGGAATCATGGGTGATGTCCCCATCATAAGCAAGTCGTGATCGCCACCAAGGTAACTAGGGTGAAGAGAGGAGCACTATGTACCTTAGAAAGGGAGACGGATGAGGCCACTCGCCCAAAGGATGCAGCGCTGGTTCAGGAAGTAGACGGTGTCATGGCGACCACCGAAAGACGAAGACAGTCAGATGATAAGTCACTACCAGCACTGAAGTGAACGCGGGAAGAAGGCTTGACATGGGATGTAGACGGTCGAAAGTAGGCCGCAGTCGGAAGTGAGATGGTCTAAATAAGACCGCAAACCCCGATGGATGGTCGGTGACGGACAGCATAGAGCCTCCAGATCCCAAGCCGTGGAACTCAATCCTCCACCCCTTCCGGCCGGCCAGGAGGAATGGGCCTCGTGCTACAACGCTTGATGACCTACAAAACAACACAAACGACCAAAGAAACGTGACCCAAATTAGTTTATGAAGTGCAATATCTAGGAACGAAAATGAAAAATAAGGCACATAAATGGAATGGGGGGTACTTGGGGCGGTTTTTAAACCCCTAATGGGAGTGGAAAGCAATAGGAAGGTGAAGAATGCAGGAATGATAGTGAAAAACATGGGAGAAAGTAAAGAGAAATGATGCAATGATGAACGAATGACGAAATGACTAAACGAAGACTCTAAAAACACAACAGAATGAACTACTCCCTGGACTGAAGGCTTAAGGGACGTGGAAAGCCTTCCCCCCTGGCTGGACTTCGCTCAAGAACACGGTAGCACCTCGACGTGAATTCTAGAATGGGGGGGGGGGGGGGGGGGGGGGGGGGGGGGGGGGGGGGCATAGCCTAATCCCTCTTTTTGAAAATTTATCCTCGTTCCAAGAACCTTTTCTAAGTTGTCCTTTCCTTTCACAAATCTAGCCAAATCATTTTTTAGCTTCTCAATCTCTTGATTTAAGGTGACAGTTTCTTGGTTTGAATGATCTAGCTTTTCATGACACACAATAATTTGTTCCTTCAAGATTTTATTATCATTCAACACTTTCTCATTCTCACTTTTAAAATGGAATTCAGTTTCTTCATGGAATTTGATCTTCTCAATCATAGCTTCATTTTTACTCTTCAAGCTTGCACAAGCATTTGTTAATTCAACAATTTTTTCTTCAGTTTGATTCATGGATTCTGCTTTCTTCCTTAGCAATCTGTTTTCAGATCTTATCTTTTTGAATTTAGCATATAAAGCAACGTACTCGGACTCCCACTGTTCGACAGTAAGTGCTTCGGAGTCAGAGATTACCTCATCTTGTTCATCATCGTGTGCCATGAGGCACATGCTCTTCATCAATTCTTCTAGCTCAGTATTGTCTTCACTACCTTCATCTTCTTCATCGTCGCTCCACGTAGCGACCATTCCCTTGACCTTTTTCTCCTTGTCCTTTTTAAATTTCTTTTTCACTTCTGGACACTCGCCACGCATGTGGCCTGGCTTTTTACATTCATAGCATATCACGTCCTTCAGCTTGCTTCCTTCAGCCTTCCATTTGGGTTGCTTCTTCCATGGCTTCTTTGATTTTCCTTGAAATCTTCTTCTTGCTCTCAAGAATTTCCTTACCTTTCTGGTCAACATGGCAATGTCCTCTTCCTCATTGCTGTCTTCCATAGAGTCTTCATCACTTGAGCTGACTTGTTCTGGATCTGCTTTTAGGGCGACTGACTTCTTTCTCTTGCCCTCTTCTTCAGACCTCTTGACATTTATTTCATAGGTCATAAGTGACCCAATCAACTCATCCAACGTCAAAACAGACAAATCCTTGGAGTCTTCGATCACCGTGGCCTTGGTGTGCCATGCTGGTGACAAGGATCTCAGAACTTTGCGAACTAAATCAGAGTTGGAGTAGTCCTTTCCCAGAGCCTTCAGTCCATTTGTGATTTCTATAAGTCTTGCAATCATTTCTGATATTGTCTCCTCAGGCTTCATCTGAAACAGCTCATAATCCCTTGTCAATAGATTTGCCTTCGTTGCTTTAACTTCTGAAGTTCCTTCATAGATCAGTTTCAATTTGTCCCATATTTCTTTAGCACTGCTGCACATAGAGACACGCGCATACTCGTTAGGATGAATAGCGCATTGGATTATATTCAAGGCATTAAAATTCACTGTGGCATGTTTAATATGTTCATCAGACCATTTTTCTTCATCAGGAGGTAGAGCATGTGGACCTTTGTTGACAACGGTCCAGATCTCATGACTTTGAGCGTGAAGAAATACAGTCATCTGATTTTTCCAATAACTGTAATTCGTCCCGTCAAAGAATGGCGGTGGACTAATCGAGTGCCCTTCGGGCATCAACCCTTTGTTAGCCATTTCAAGGCCCAAACATCGGTATCTAAGCAGACATCTTTCCAATTATCGGCATCTAAGCCGACAGCTTTCTAATTATCGACATCTAAGCTAACAGCTTTCCAATCATCGACATTTAAGCCAGCATCTTTCTAACCAGTAGCATTTAAGCCAATAGCATTATAATCATTGGCGTTTGAACCAATAGCATTTCAATCATTGACATTCGAGCCAACAGTATTTCAAAGATATTTAGAGCTACCCAAATATATTCAATCATTGGCGGTCGTGCCGACACGTATTCACAAATACTCAAATGTGTTAAAAAAATAAAAGAGGGAAAACAAAAAAGGAAGAAAAAGAGACTAAAAATAGCAACAAAGATAGAACAAAGCAAAGTAAACAAAAAAAAAGAAAAGAAAAAACATACACAAAATAAAACAAGACAAAAGATAATAATAATAAATAAACTTACGTGAGTCTGATTTTGGATACGTACTCATCCTGCTTGCATGTTTGCCTATACGGTATATTAAATACACATCCTTTGAATCTCCTAGGACCGTATCTCCTTGAATAAATAATGTTACCCCAATCCAAGATCTATGTGCACCACGGCATATACTAAGGGAAAAAAGTCAATTTCGACGAGTGTGTACGACGAAGGGAAAGAGTCATAACTATGCTATTAGCGTAACTCACAAAATATAACCGAGACAATGCTCCCACACTCTGCACACAATGTGATCAATGGCTTTTAACCATAGGGATCGCAGAATTTCTTCATAACACTTTATGGATGCTCAAATTCTCTACACTCACGTGGAAGGCAATCGTGAGGAAAAAGCTACCTGCCCCTTTCAAAAAAAAAAAAGAAACAAAGAAATAAAAAATGATGAAGGAGTGAAACGTGGATCTAAGTATCCGGGAATCCCCACTGAAACAAATGAGGAAACTCACACGAAAATGGTGAAGGGAATTGCGATAAAGGTTGAATCCTAGTAGCTGGGAATCCCCACTGAAATAAATGAGGAAACTCACGTCGAACAGTGAAGTCCAGAATTCAAAATAAACAAGGGGGCTGTGTGAAGCTACCAAAAGTCAAAAGCCTGAAATGTATGTGTAGGCGCCAGAGTAATCCTTTAGTGTTACTTAGAGCGTCTGCTCATCCCTATGTTTGGGGTTTACTGCTCATATACCCGTACTTCCACACCATGGAGAAATCGTCTCAGGTGAAGATTGTGACTTAAGCTACACGCATGTGCTATGCGATGTCCTTTTGAAGCATGCACATCTCATTTATTTGTGCTTCGTGGGACGCATGCAAGTTACTCTAGTCCTCGTCTCTCTATTTCCGGCACAAGGGCATTTCTAGAGACTTTAGTCCCATTGACATAAGACTTTAGTCATGCTACTATGTTGATACTGGGAATTAGGAAGGGGGAGAAATGGAAACTCTCCGAACAATATGGGACCAGTTGCCTAAGACTAAAGACAACTATGTCTCACTCTCAGAACTCCAATCAATCTACTTGGCTATAGATGGGGATAAGCGGGATGTCAAAGAAGCCAAAGCGAATGAGAAGAGCGTATCTGAAACCGTACACTATGCGAATGGTGTCGGGACCAAACCAGCAGATAATATCTGAGTATGCGGCGCGTGCCAGGGGATTTGAAGATGGCTGGATGAGAGCCATGTTCCCCGGCGTTGTTGTTCCTAATCCTGAGCGGGAGAGAATCAAAGAAAAGATTATGACGTTGCTGCAGGGTGTGCCTCTGCACATGAACATTCGTCTCATAAACGGTAAATATAACAAACTGACGATGTTCTTTCGCAGTGATTACTCACATGTGTTCTTCATGAGAGAGAACACAGCGCTGGGTACACTTCAACGTTCCATTAACTACTCATCGAAAGAACGTGCAATGCGTGCTTTCAACAATGGAACGATAACCTGGGTTGAGACTGTACAGCGTCCCCAGGTTGAGGAAAAAGCCTCAGTCTGATCCCCAAGCCCATCCCCCAGTCTGGGGCTTTGGCCCCCGATGGTGTGTAAAAGCACTGTCGGGGGTTTTTCTATGCCTTTGAGTAAAATCCCTCGAATACCTAGGAGAATAGCATGTCTGGTATGGAGAAAATTGCCTTGTTTATTGATGGTGCTAATGTCCATGCCACTTCTAAGGCACTGGGATTTGATATTGATTGGAAGAAACTATTGGAAGTTTACAATAGCTCCCCATACTACCTCGTTAGGGCGTTCTACTACACAGCTATGCTGGATAACGAGGAGCAACATCAGTCCATCAAGCCATTGATTGATTGGTTAGGTTACAATGGCTACTCCTGTGTCACTAAGAGTGCGAAGGAGTTCATCACACCTCAAGGAAATAAGAAGATTAAAGGGAACATGGACGTGGAATTGGTCGTCGATGCAATTGATATGTCTGATAAAATCGACCATATGTTCCTGTTCTCTGGAGATGGTGACTTCGCTTACATGGTTAAGGCTGTGCAAAGGCGTGGAGTCCGAGTCTCTGTTGTATCTTCTTTCAAGACCAGACCGGCAATGATTGCCGATGAACTTCGTAAGCAGGCAGACCAATTCGTTGAGTTATCTGATCTGCAAATGAAGATCGGTCGCTCTGAAGAGGACCGTAGGAAGAGACTTCGCCTGTAATCGTAGCCCACATGGCGGAAGTGGTAGACGCGGGAGACTTAAAATCTCCTGCTTAATGCGTGCAGGTTCGAGTCCTGCTGTGGGCACCATCCACTCTAACAGGAGGGGCTGTATATGGACCTCATACCTCAGTTCAAGAGTTTCGGACTTCAACTCTATGAAAAAGGAGTATCAACATACCAAGCGGACCCTGACTATTGGAACATCTTTGGGATTGTGACTCTTTTTGCAATCCTAATCATCACCTTCATCCACCAAATGAAGGAAAAACCTCTCCGTCGTTCTAAGAGGGACAAGGGGAAAGAGATGGAGGGTAATGACAGAGTAAAACAGATGCTCAGTGACGCTATTACTGAGTGTCTGGAGAATGCGGTACACGAAGAACGTATATCGCGTAAGCAGGCGAACTATTGGTATAGTAAGCTTGCACGTAGTAAGGGCTTGTCTGACCTCAAGCATCGTAAGGTAAAGCTTGGTAAAGGGAGGATTGAGTTCTTGAAGGAGCAGATTAGGAAGCGTATTGCCAGCAACCGTGAGTTGAAGGTGAACCTTCCTGCAGATCCTGCACCTGAACCGAAGAAGAAGTCTCGGCTTCTCTTCATCCGTCACTAAGTTTCAATCGGCAACTCTTCTATTTCGCCTAGCATCAAGGAGCACAAAGCTATGGCACATAAGGGCGTGATCGTAATAAAGAACAAGAACGAGACCATTCCGGAGAGATTCCTGGAACTCGTTCTGAAGACCTACAACTCTGCTGCAGGTGCTGCTATCGCCATGAACGATGGTACTCCTGAGATCATGGTCGATCAGAAAATGGAGTGTGCTTCACTCAAGGATGTGATGCAGCTTCAGGAAGACTTCAAGGACGCGAAGATCGTGTTCTATTTCGGAGACTTCCCGGAAGGAGCTACGGAGTCCGATCTCCAGCCCTTTCAAGTTGTCTCAGATGAGGGAGGCCAACCTGTCGTAGTTGCTTTCCTCGATGGCGACTTCTCTGACTTCGAGAAGGAGGGTTCTAGTAACTCAGCTGCCTTCTTCGCAGTGGAAGAGGACCTCAAGACCCGACTTAGTCGCCTTTACGATCTTGGAGGACGGACAACCAAGGGATTGGTTGAACAGCTTGAGTCCAAGATCAACATCCGAGACCTGAATAATGTCATCGGCAGCAACGGGGGCGTGCTGACATTGCTCTCCTCCTCCGAGGACCTTATGACATACTGCAAGACCGACACCAAGGCTGAGTTCCCTTGGGGTTGGACCTCCAATAGTCTGGGGTACGAAGAGAAGACGTATCCGGAGAAGCAGGAGACCCCTGCACCGCAGAAGAAGGGTTTGCTCTTCAACCGTGCTCCTAAAGCTGAAGAGAAGCCCGAAGAGAAGACTCCTGAACCTGTGAAGGAAACCTAGCCTGAGCCGGAGAAGGTTGAACCGAAGCAGGAGCCGAAGAAGGAAGACAAACCCGTTGTTGTGCAAGGGGTATTTGCTGCCCGAAGATGCGAGGAAGGATCCTCCTTGGGAAATGATTGAGGTGCTGGTGCAGTCGGCGGACATGAACGACGACGACCCGCGCCACAATAAGGAAGGCTCCCACGAGCAATGGGTCGCTCTCAAGGATCTTTCCCCCATCCACGAAGAAGGAGAACAGCCGTGAGTCAGAACCAACCCGTACAGTGGAATATCAAGATGGCCCAGGCAACGAAGCGTGAATTCCCCATCCAGCACGCCAAGGCGGAACGCAATACGTTGCTGACGCCCACCACTGCGGCTTTCATCAAGGCGCAGCTTCGATAGCACTGCCGCTATGGCTTGGTAGTTGCAGGCCATAGCTTCGGATGCTAACATGTCCGGTCATCATTTCCTGCATAGGTGCAGCCATGAACATTCTGTCGCAGCAAGAAGCATTCTCCAAGGGACGCGCCGCCTTTGAAATGGGCGAAGCCTACCTCAATCCCTACCCGCAATTGGGGGATGAGTGGTTGGCCTACGATGAGGGCTTCACATGGGCAGCGGCTCAGTATCTCGCCGTCGATCCTTCCCACAACTACCTGCTGGATAGCTAACCATGAGCACTATTGAGCAAGCCATTTCTTTCGGATGTGCTGTGATATCCCTCTCCCGTGTCCGACGTATCCGGCCCCACCACGATGGGGTGCACCTGCCCAACGCACTGGAGTTTGCTGTGAAACAGGGGATTCCTGTGTTGGGGCACGGTGTTCAGGGAATTGTCTTCGCTATAGGCGAATGGGCGGTGAAGGTGGGAAGCCCCGGCCAGAATGGTAGGCGGTTCTACCGGGCGTGCTACAATAAGGCGTTTGACAGCCCACATCTTCCACGCATCAGTGCTTTGCAGGTGGAGGAGGATTCCGAGTTGGTGCTCGTGGTGATGGAACGTCTGCAACCTATCACGCAAGCTAACTATGAACTTGTGCAGGAGGCATGGTATGGCGTTGCTCCTACGCTACATTGGGATGACACCATCCGTTCAATTGCACAAACTAAGGCGAAATTGGAGCGCCTGGGGGCCGAAGCTCTCGATCTTCACGACGGTAATGTGATGCAGCGCGCGGATGGTACCATCGTCCTCACGGATGTGTGCTATTAACTAGCGCCACGTCTCCGGTCATCAGTAGTTCTACGCCCTATTCTAAATTCAGGAGTCATTAAGATGGATATTGGTAAGCTTTCCCTCATGCCCTCCCATGTAGCTATCCGTAAGCCCCAGGATAGCCAGCCAAAACGTGAAGACACGCGAGGGAGAGATGCCAAGGCCCGTGACATGGCCCGCGCCAACGCACGACGTGCTAAGCTGTATGGGTGGGCATGATGAGGCGCGGGCCTTCTCTCCTTAGCTGCATCGGTTTTGTCCTGACGGCGCTAATAGCTTATTCTGTCGTCGTCCTCTACAATCTGAGGTGATATCATGACCATGAATTCATTTCTTGACACGTTGCTTCACAAGCTGCCCGACGATGCAGAGCCGGGCCAGGAGAGCTACAAACTAATGGCTCCAGAAGACTACCTTGCCACGCACAAAGGGCTGGGTGGATGGAAGGGCGTTGATGACAAGCGTGTCAGTGCTATTGTCGATGGGCTTGTCCGTGATGGGGTGAAAGTGACTTATCGCTTCTCTCCGTCTGCTGTTGAAGCATTCGATTACGTTGCGCCTAACTTCTACCGAATCGGGGCTATCCTCACGTTGCTGGCTCCTGATATGTACGTCAGCGCACCTTTCATGTATCATTCCATCTTGCACGAAGCCGGCCACGCCACTGGTCGCGACGTGTCCAATGGCGGAGATGGCAGGCTCAGGAAGGCATGGCGTCCAGTAGAGGAAGCCACGGCAGAGCTTATTGCTGCCCTAACGTTGAATGAGCTGGGGCTCATTGATGACAAGATCGTACAGCAGGTGCGCTATTACTTGGCTGTGTGGTCAAGTAACAAACGCATCAAGGACATGCGGGAAGCCGACGCAATGGACGATTTTATGGCCGGGATGTTGGGGCGTTGGGCTGGTCCCAAAGAGCCATACGTGAAAACCCGTGCCGATGTGCTGCACCTGGCTGCTGAACGTGCCTTGCCGGCAGCTCGTCTTCTCATGAGCTATACGTAATGGAGATTACGCGAGAAGACATTGCGGCTGTGCATGAGGCTGACAAAGCCAAGCATCCAAATCCCTGCGGGTATCTGGCTCAAGGTGGTGCGAGTGGGTGCAGTCACAGCGATTGGCTCTGTGTCGGGTGGATCGATCCTGCCATAGCGAGGCCGAGAACCGCGGTCGCTTGAGCCGCGCTGGTCGCGCCCATACCGTATGGCCGCGCCACGAGTCTATCCGCTCCCTTGAGGTCGTCGCGACACAAACGGGCATTTTCCCGCGATTACAGCAGGTTCTTTGTCATACACGTGGCGGACGCCGGACACAGCAAGCTGAATTGCGAGCTGGATTGAAGCGAGCCAGGCGCCAAGCGCCGGTCGAAGCGCTCGTACCCCAGCGCGGTGAAGTAGCCTGCTGCTGTCGTCGTCAGCAGAAAGAGGCGGCTTACGCCAATGGCAAAGGCATCGCGCTCGGCGATTCCCACGAGGGCGCGGCCAAGACCGTTCTGGCGGGCGCATTTGGCGACGGCGACCGATCGGAGCAGCGCATCCGACCCGTATAGCTCCAACCCTGCACAAGCCAAAAGCTCTCCATCCTGCACAGCCAGGTGGAAGCGGCTGACTTGCCCGACCGCAACATCCTCGCTCGGCAGCCCTTCCTCAATGAGCAGCGCGCGAATGGCTGGATAGTCCTCAGGGCGTGCAGGGCGAACCGAGTCTGACGGTGTTCGTCGTGCCGTCGCCGATCTTCAACGTGCCGCCGGTCACGGTGACCGCGCCGGTGCCGAGCGCGGCGATGTTGCCGGTGACGAGCGTGCCGGCGGAAACGACGGTGCCGAGGTTGTAGGTGTTCGTGCCGGCCAGCGTCATGGCGTTCGAACCGCTTTTCGCGAGCGCGAGGCCGCCGGTGCCCGCGCCGATCGTTCCGGAATACGTCCGGTCCGCGTCGGAAAGCGAAAGCGTGAGCGTGGAGGCCGTGCCGGCGGTGTTCGTCACCGTCGCGGAATTGCCGGAGGCTTTCGAGAGACCGCGCACCGTCTGATCGAATCCGTTCAGGTCCAACGTGCCCGCCGCCGAAGTGCCCAGATTCACGATGACGCCCTGCGAGAGTCCGTTGTTCGCGCCGAGGCGCGCCGTGTCGGTCACGTTGAGTTGGTAATTTGTCGAACCGCCGCCGGCATAGACGATGGTGCCGCTGCGGTGGACGATGGTGGTGATCCCGTTGCCGACATCGAGCGCGCCGTTCAACGTCAGCGTCACGCCCGATTCGGCGGCGAGATGGCCGCCGTTGCCCGTGGCGGCGGTGACCAGGATGCTCCCGTTGACCGTGGAATTGCCGTAGCCGCTTCTGGCGGTGATCGCGCCTTCGAAGCCGGTCAGCGCGGTGGAGTTGAGGACGAAACTCGCCCCGGTGGTCACGCCGTTCAGTTCGATACGGTTCGTCGCCGACGCGGACGTGGTGTTGAGCGTGACCGTTCCGGAGCCGAGCGCGGAATCGCTTCCGGCGACGATGCTGCCGGCGGAAACCGTGACCGGACCGGTGTAAGTGTTGTTTCCCGACAGCGTCAGCGTGCCGCCGCCGTCCTTTTTAAGGCCGCCGCCGACACCGGACACGGTTCCGGTGAACGTCGTGTCCGCGTTCGTGGTGATGTTCCGGACGGCCGTGCCGAGATTGAGCGCGCCGAAGGTCAGCGCCCCGGTGCCGCCGGAGGTCTGGCCGAAGACGGCGCTCCGGGTGGTCGTGAAATTGATGCCGGAGCCGTTGGCCAGATCCACGGCGTTGCCGAAATTGCGGGCCGTGGCGTTCGCCGACGCGATGACCGGGCTGGAGTTGCCATTGTTGTCCGCGATGTAGATCGTGCCGGCCCCGAACGCGCCGTCCGCGCCGCCGAGCATCGTGCCGTTGTTCGTGTAAACCCAGCCGATGGTGTTCGCGCCGTTGAGAATCCACGTGCCGTTGTCTCCTTTGGCGAGCTGACCGTCGACGGTCAGCGCGCCGTTGACGGTGCCGGTCGTGGCGCTGCCGCGCAGCCAGACGTTCATATTGCTTCCGGTCGCGGTGACGTTGCCGAGGGTCAGCGAGCCGGACGCGGCGTTGAGCTGGATACGATTCGTACCGCCCTGTCCGACGACGGGCGCGGCGCCGAACGAGGCGGTGAGGATGATGTCGTTCGCGATGGAAACGGCCTTGCCGGAAGAGTTGGCGACGGCGTCGCCGGAGCCGCTTGTCGTGAAACCGAGAGTGATGGCGGAACCGGAAAGGGAGACGGTGCCGGTCGTGCCGGACGCGAAATTGATCGCGGACCACGAGACGGGCGAGGCCACGGTCTGCGCACCGGCGAGCGAGGTGCTGTTCCATGTCGCCGTGTCGGACGAACCGGGTGCGGCGCCGCCGGTCCATGCGGCGGTGTCGGTCAGTTCGGCGTCGGCGGCGGACTTGACGATGGCGGCGGCGAAAGCCGGCGACGTTCCGGCAAAAACTAGCTGGGAAAGGAATCGGGGTAGGTTCTTCATGGCCGAAGGGGGGTGTTATGATGAAATATCCGCCGGAAACTTTTGCAAATCGGGAAGGCGGCGTCGCGCGGACGGATGTACGACGCGGATGGGATGTTTTTTATCCCATTGTTTTCTCATCCGCGCACTTCGCGAGATCCGCGGCTCATTTTTGTTTCCGCACCAGCCGGATTTCGTTCGGCGTGATGAATCCGCCGTCGGTTTCGAGTGCTCTGAGTTCGAGCCGGTGGCGTCCGGGCGCGAGTCCGACGGTGCCGAGCAACCGGTCGCCCGGCGCGTCGTCCGCGTTGAATCCGAGCGATTTTTCACCGTCCGCGACGAATGCGCCGCGTCCTTTGCCGGAGCGCGAATAACGCAGGAAGACGGCGTAGTCCGCGGCTTCGGTCGTGCGGACGTTCCAGACGAGCGACTGCGCGGTGTTCGTCCAACCGGTGACGGCATAACTGCCCGCCTTGCCGTCCTCGTAACCGAATTTGCCGCCGACCGGCGTCGCGTCGAAGGCGAGCAACCGGGTTCCGGCGACATTCGGCGCGATCCGGACCTCGGACGAGGTTCCGGGAAGTTTGTATCCGGACTTCAACGTCACCGCGACGACGACATCCGGCGAGGAGGTCGTCGCTTCCGGAAGCGTCACGACGCATCCCGCGACATCGTCCGAGACCGGGAGCGGATCGCCGGAAGAACCGGGGATCCGCGATGAAGCGACGCCGGACGCGTCGAGTCCGCCGACATGCAATTTGCCGTCCGCCGGACGGTCGAAGACGTGCAGGTAGATCGTCCCGTGACCGGCGGTGATCACGCCCCAATTCTGGCGGGGAAGGGGAGCGGGGCCGCAGCCCCGGATGCTCTCGGCGTTCGCCTTCATCCAGCCGGCGACGCCGTTCAGGATGGCGGTGTCCGGTGCGTCGAACGTGCCGTCGCCCTTCGGGCCGATGTTGAGCAGCAGGTTGCCGTTGCGCGACACGGCGTCGGCGAGCAGGCGAACGAAAAACGACACCGGTTTGTGGCTCCGGTCGCCCTTGCCACTATTGTATTAAAAGTAAAAGAGAGATGTTTAAGTGTAGTTAGTAGTTCACGAAAATCCCTATACATAAAAGAGCTGTCCACACCAAGGCGGTGCGACCTACCCTAACCTCCCAACAAAGCAAAAATGGAGGAGCTATGCGGATTCACATTATAAAGAAACTCTGCCCACTCTTTTACTCTCACAAATAAAGGAGACAAGTCTTTTCTTTACTCTGGCTTCCCCTCTAAAACTTTTATTGTTTTGCTCTCCCCATAATGCCCACAAAGTAGCATAGAGGATAATCCACCATGCAAGTATGTCTCCTTTAGCATAGAGGATAATCCACCATGCAAGTATGTCTCCTTTAAGGTGCCATCTTCTGCGCCGATGGCAAATTAGTTGTTGCGCACTACTTTGCAAGCTGAAGATACCATTTGTCCTACTAGCTATCTCACCCCAGCCATCATGTGAGTAAGAGCAACCTGTAAAAAGGTGATCCAAGCTCTTATCCTCCTGCTCGCACAAACAACATGTAGTAGGAAGGTCCTGTATGAAAGAAACAATCCTATCACATGTCCGCAACCTCCCATGGGTAATCCTCCAAATTAGAATCTTCACCTTCAAGGGGCTCCTGGGAGATCATATCTGAGAAGCGAGTCGACGACAAACCCCTTCATCGGAAATGAGGGTGTAAGCTGAACTTACTGAGAAGGAGCCCTCCTTCTCCCACCTTCATTACCACTGATCCTCTTTGTCTGGCCGTGGTGCAAAGTCAAGAAGGAAGCAAAGGAGGTTATGTAGTTGATCTATCTCCTATGGCTTGAGGTTCCTTCTGAATGTTGATGCCAAGGTTTTTCCTGAAAAGTGACAATCAAAAGTTTGAGTCATTGATGCCAAAGGTGCTATTGCAACTGCAAATAGTCTTGGAAATGATGCCTCCAAAGTGAAGTCCCCACATTATTTGTCCTTCCATAATAGACATTTCTCACCACTTCCAGATAGACCCGAACACTAACAAAAATGAAGTCCCCGCATGATAAAACACCCTATAAGATAGGTGAGATATAAAGCTGCGACACTGGTGTTATGTCCCATCTCCTCACTCTACCATAATATCTTTGCTTGATGACTTGTGGCCACTTTCCATCCTCACCTACTCTTAACTTTCACAACCACTTGCACATAAGAGCCAAGTTGAAGTCTATGATATTTTTAATGCTCACACCTCCCATGTTGTTACTTTTGGCGACTCTACCCCAAGCTATATCATGTCATCCCCTAGTCCTCTCTCCATTGCCAGGCCATAAAAACCTTGCCTAAATCGATTCAATCTTCTTAGCCACCGTCTTCGGAATCTGGTAGATAGATAGGAAATAGATAGATAGACTATCGAGCACAGACTTGTATAATACTAATCCCCTCCTCCCCTAGAGAGAAGCCTCACCTTCCATCTAGCAAGTTTGGATTTGTATTTCTGCACCATCAGTTGTCAGTCACTATAATGTAGGGCCCCTGGAGATAACAGGATCTCCAAATAGGAAGGGGAAGAGCTCCAATTCAGCATCTCAAGATGAATGCCGCCCTATCAAGAGCTCTACTCTCCATGTTCGCACCCACCAGGAGACTATTGTTAAAGTTAGCCTTGAGGCTGATGACTTCCTCCAGCAACTCAAGCATCAGCCTAACCATATACAGTTGTGATTCGTCCTCTGTTAGTAACAGAATAGTGTCATCCGCATATTGCAGATGGGTAATAGTAATGCCACCTTTATCAGCCTGGAAACCTCTGATCAGCCCTGAAGCTTCTGCTCTCAACTACATCCTACTCAATGTGTGTGCAACCATCATAAGCAAAAGAGGATACATAGGTTCTCCTTGACAGAGGCCTTTAGTACTGTAAAAGGATGTGGTGTGCTTCCCATAAACTAAGACTGCAAATGTAACAGAGGACATGCATCTTTGAATCCAGCCAAATCATCTGTCATCAAAGCCCCATTTTATCCAGCACATCAAATAAGCATGTCTAGTTGACCCTATCATATGTTTTCTTAAAATCTAGCTTCAGCACTACTCTTTTCCTTCCCTGAGTCTTCATAGCGAAGAGACATTCATGGGTCATCAGGAAACTCTCCTGAATGTGTCTATCCCTGATGAATGCCCCTTGAAAGTCATTGACCATCCTACCCACCACTCTGTCAAGTCTATCCACCAATAGCTCAGTGATGATCTTGTTTATGCCACTAAGGAGGCTAATGGGCCTGAAGTCCCTGAAGCATTATGCATCTTGCTTCTTGGGAATGATGACTTGTAGGGTATGATTTATGCTCCCGAGATGAGTCTCCCCTCTTGGAGCTCCCTTAAAGTAGTCAAGAGATCCCCCTTAACTACGTCCCAACACTTGTGAAAAAAATGCAATTGGGAATCCATCTTGACTTGGCGCCCTATCACTTGGAAGACAGAAAATTGCCTGGTGGATCTCCTGCTTTGAGAAGCTTTGGGAGAGAGCTTTCCTATCATCTGGAGAGAGACAAGGAAGGAGGTCCATGTCAATCACTAGTCTGTTGAGGTCCTCTATGAAAAGTCTAGCATAGAAATCCCTCTCCTTCTTAATCTCCTCATCTCTAGAGAAGAGATGATCTCTCATTTTGAAACAAGTGATGGAGTTAACTCTTCTCCTCCCCGAGACTATGCCTTGGAAATAAGAAGTGTTCCTTTCCCCTTCTTTTATCCATTTGTCCCTTGACCTCTGCTTTTAGTAGATCTCTTCCCATGTGAGAATTTTCTGAAATCAACCCTAAGCCCCACTTTTATAGAGGGACAGACAATAGGAGGGTTATCCCTCTCAATCTCAACTCTCACAACTCTTCCATTTTTGTTTTGTTGGGGAGTTAGTGTGGATCATACTGTCTTGGTGCGGACCTTTTTGATATATAGGGATTTTTGGGAACACATTGACTATACTTGCACATTCCTCTTTTAATTTTAACACAATTGTGGTACTATCCACTTTCAAGAAAAACAAGACTGTCACCACCATAGGCCCATAACCAAGGAAAGCTCCAAACTTCCGATGCTATGTGAAACCCAATCATCAGATCCTTTTGAACCAAGAGCAGATTGAGGAGCTCTAGACACAGTTCCCTCTCATCCTCTCTCCCTAAATGGGAGAAGCCTGGACGTCTTTTCCCAGCAGATTGAGGAGCTCTAGACAGTTCCCTCTCATCCTCTCTCCCTAAATGGGAGAAGCCTGGATGTCTTTTCCCACTGGAAGTATGGGATTTTAAAATATGCTAAAGGCATTTTTTGGTAGCTCAAAAGGTCATTGCTTCAGGCATATCATTGTAACCTCTCTCTCTTCCACACCAAAAGCAGCACACACAGGCATTTGCCCCATGTCCTTCACTTCACCCCATCCCCTTTCTTCCACATAGAGAAATTAGATTCATCACAAAGCATGTTGGAAAACCAAAAATACCTCCCTTTCCTTCACTAAGTCAGGCTGAGTGTTTCTGTTTGAATGTACAAAAAACATCCACGTAAAATTGGAAAAAGGATGAACCAGTACCTTTATCTTCAACATAGCCTCCAGAGAACAAATTTCTTCACGCAATGAAACAGCCTCACGAGCTGCATCCATACATCGATTCAGCTGTGTCTCCATCAATTCCATTTCTCTAGACAAAGCTGAAGCCATGACACGGATCTCATCCTTAAAGTCTTTTCTCCCTGAAATTGGCCAGGGACATCAAGAACTGAATCATGAAGAACATGCAGTCTAATATGTCCTTAACCCCATAACTTTAACTAGTTTACCTGAATCCTGCAGAGCTTCTTCTAGTTTGGTCTCAATGTCATTTTTTTCCACGATACTCTTCTGAAGTCGTTGCTCCAGTTCTTCTATCTTTGCACTAGTAAGGCTAACAGCATTCCTAGTAGCATCAGCTGCATCTGCTTTTGCAGCTAACTCTTTCTCTCGTCGTATCATATGATTCCTGTCAGCCTGTGGATAGAACAGCTCAAGTAACACTCCTGAACCAGCACTGCAGCAGAAGATTCCAATAGGCAAGAAGCTACCTGCAATGAGTCTACCAGTCCCCTGTGTCGCTCAAGCTCTGAATTTAAGTGTTGCAAGTTTTCATTCAATAATATGTAGGGTCTTGATGAGAGTACGTATTTGTCATCCTTCACTTCGTCCTAGACATTCAGAAAACAAGCAGATGAAAGCAATTTAAGGCATATGTCTCATGAAATGCAAGCTTGTGAAGACTTAAAAGGGCTTAAGATAGAAACAGACCTCAAGAGCTTCCAACTGTTTTAACAAAGCTGAATTATCCTCCTGGGCCTCCTGAAGCTCCGAAAGGCGTGCAGCTGCCAATGCCTGCCCAATGTATTTACAAGACAGGGCAACCAGAAAAAAATATAATTCCTTGTAAGCCAGGAAAGCAAGCTTAATGTTAGGCAAAAATCAAGAGAAAAAAATGTCATCTGTCTTTCTAGAGGGTATTGGCTGGGCAAATACCTTGGCTTCCTCAACTGAATCCTTTAGCTCCCGCAAACCCATGGTCTTCTCAACCGGCTTGTCTGGTGAATTACTCCCATTGATAGTAATCAAAGCTGAAGTATGAACTTTAGACATTCCATCCTTTTGCATTTTTAAACTAACCAATTTGCGCCGAGTTTCTTCAAGTTCTGCCATAACTTCCTCCAGCTCACCTTATAGATAGAAAAAACAGTAAAAGCAAAAAGCACTTTAATGGTGCAAGCCATAGTAATTTCTTAAAATATATAGATGTTGGACAAGAGAGGATGTCTTGAGAATCAAAAGAACTACTTGTTGTAGGTTTGCTTACAGAAAACTTGACTTAAAAATGGATTAAGAGATACACATCCACAAACTGCTCCAGTTTTTGTGAGAGTTTGCTAAGCAAAAAATCAACCAGCCACAAGTTCATCCAGTGGCAGAGCCATAAAAGTGAAGGGGCCAATATGAAAAGCTTCAAATACAAAGGCTACATATAAAACTTCACTGGCTTAGAAAAATGCTAATTAGACATGTTCAAGGAGGTTTTCAATGAGCAAATGTGAAATACATAAACCACATGGGGCCAATATATGGGGCCTTTCTTCCCCAAGAGTAGGGGGAGAAGGCCCATTGCCCCTCCTCCCCCAACCCCACCCGTGTATCTCCACTACCAACTTCACCAGAATGGTCACAGGAAAATATGGTGTCATACCACTAAGTCAGAAGATATTGATAAGAGGGAAATGGAAATCAGACAACACACAGCTCCTTAAAATAGTACCAGCTGCAATTTGTTGGGGCATACAGTTTGCAAGAAACTGGTGAGTAAATAAGGGTAAATCATTATCAATGCAAAATTATGATCCAATCTTACTAAATGCCTACTGGTCATGAATAAGGCATTAGAATGATCACTGGATACTTGTGAATCATGATATTGGAAATTTTTCCTCTTCTTTGTTTGACTGAAAATGTTTCCTCCTTGAGCATTTGGCTGTCTTCATTCGATATGGAGTGCACTCCTTTGTAAAACAGGACTAAGTAGGGTGTCATGTCATCTACTTTCCTCAGCCTAGATGTATCATTTTTTCTTCTTCAAAATTAAAATTTTCATCCTATCTCACTTTAAAAGAAAAGCACAATTGTCAAAGTGAAAAAAAGAAAACTTTCTCATGACAAAAAATTTAACTCTGCAGTTCCAAAGCACACTTTAGATGTGAGAATAATTAATAATACTAATATGGGAATATGTTGTTGGTACCTGAGAGACGCCTTATCTTGCTCTGATCTCTTGCACTGGTGTCAATACAAGCCTGTATCTCCTCGGCAAATTGTCTATGCTTCATGTGAAGAAAATTGATCACAATGTGCAGATTGTTAGCCTCCGCTTTTAGCATAGAATCAAGCTTCTGAAGTTGGATGAAAACATCTGCGCGAATCCAATTTTAAAATTAAGATGCCAGTCTCACATAGAAATGTTTGCTATAGTTGCTCCCTGAATCAGTCATTGACAACAACTATCAAAGAGTTAATGCTTTTCTTGATAAATAAGAACAAGCCACTGAAATAGTCTCCTGACCTTCTGGAGATAAATTTCCACCTATGGCTGATTCTAAGTCATCCAATTTAGTTTGCTGAGAATCAATAGTCTCCTGAAGGTGCTTCATTAAGTCCATAGTTGACGAATGACGCCGTGCAAGAGCTTCCTGAACGTACTTGATAATTCCATTCCCATCACGTTTTTCAATATGGTCAGTCCGCAGAAGCCTGCACAGAAAAGTTGCCTCCGGGGGACATGACAGTGTGGTACCTGGAAATATAAGGGTACAGAAGTTATGTTCTACAAATCAAGGCACTAGTTGATAAAAAAATGACAAAAAGCAGAAAACAACAGGGTAAGCAACTACTGGGGTAAAACCTCTAGAAAGGTCCAGCGTGTCCAAAGCTTGCACGTCACTCGGGTCTCCTCCAGCTAGTGACCTAAGCAGAATAAAATCATCGACCAACTGCAGTTTAAATGATACACATGTCAGAATATAAAGAAATGATACTGCAAGCCAATAAAAGTGGCAGCTAACTTCAAGAAGACCTGATTCCATAGTTTGTTCACAGTAATCAGTGTCTCATCATAAACATCCTGCTTGTCTTTTAGTTCCTTGAACTTCCCTTCAAGTGCATGTGTTTCATTTTTCTGGGCCTCTAACAGCTGAACAAGCTTCTGATTCTGGTACTGGAGTGCTGCTGCATCAACCTGCAGATACCAATGAATGGATTAACATTGGTTTCATTCATACTAGAAATACCTGAGGAAAGAAATAAAATGTACTACAGTCTAAAAGGGAAGAAAATCTCGGTGTAAAGCAGGAACATGCCTAATGTGGTGCAACAGACCAACATACTCATTCACCTTGGAGTTCACATGAGGAATCCACTGGCTGTAGACACCAGCTGCCGGGCAGTCCTGATTCGTTTATTTCTTTCAATGTTAAAATTAAAATCGATATCCAGAATTTCAATTCCTTTAAGACAATTTTAAAATAACAGATAATGCCATCTATACTAAATAAATCATCATTGTGATTGTTGCGTGTGTGACGCTTTCATTTATACAAAGGGGCCGAGCTACAAAGCTTTTCAAAGAGAAAAATAATAAGGAGACGAGGCTTGGCCTCGGGTCGGACTCCGAAGGACTAAGGAGTCTCATGACGTGAAGCCATCGCTGGAAGGAGTCTCATGGAGGAGAGCCAGGAGCCGGATGGCGGGCAGTTATAGTGCTCCTTACGCTGTTGTTGCCCAAACCCGTTCTGACTCGTGAACCAGGCTCCCGATCTTCGTGGCCGAGCCTTGTATCTTTGTCGAAGGCAGAGATTGCATCAGCTAGGATCGAGCTACTTCTTGCTGAAGGGTTAGCAATGGGGTTAAGATGCTCTACTGACTCCCTGACCGGTTCGGGTGAGGATTGCACGACAGGATATGCAAGGCTTGTCCTGGAGGATTTAGGCTAGAAGGCCTCGAGCCATCGCGCTACAGAGCTGGATGGTGCCCTCTCCTTGCACCACGTGCCTCTAGGAGTGCTCCGCCGCTCACTTGCAAGGTCATGAGAGGACCTTGCCAATCTTCTCTCCACGGTTGTCCGTCTTGGGGGAAATCTTGGGAGAACTTTGCCGAGCTTCAACTTGCACCAAAGTCCCCACCGCAGTTGAGATTCCCAGGGAGAACCCTCCGATAGTTAAGTCAGTGCCCTTGTAAGGGAGAAGTAGAAGGATGCATGAGCAATGGAGGTGGCTTAGACTAGTATAGGCGGCTTCATGAGGGTAAAGGAAGATGGCCATGGCTTTTGGAACGTGGCTTTTTTTTCTCTCTCTTTCTCTAATCCCTCGCCTTGCCCTGGCCATGTATTGCACTACTTTCGCATACCAGGAAGAACCGCGGAGACCCCTTTTTATAGTCGGCGAACCGCGCTTGAAAGTGATAAAGTTGCAAACCCGAAAAGACTGCACAAAGAGGCACAGTCGCCAGGGCAGTTTGCGTAGAGCGCAAGGAATGCCAATGGACTGCAGCATATCGTGACCTCGAATACGACGATGATCTACTAATGCTAGCAGATAGTAATGGCAGTTTGAATTTCTGAAACCCAGCAGGAATACCAGATTTGACGGGATGTAGGCCACGGAGCCAGTACCGCAGAGGCGCACACATCACTTGCCCCTAGCCCTTGGTGCGATTGGCGACACGTGTATCGGGCCAAGGGCGACGGTTCATATCGTTGACTCCAGTTTCGGGGGATTTGCACCAGCACAACCTCCCGCCTCCTGCGATGCTTCGTTACCTATGCAAGAGGGTGGCTCACTTAGGCAAACGGCTTTTATAGGAAGGCGAATTCCGTTTTTTGGCTTTTTGTTCATGCTGTGACGATGGAGGCATTGTTTTCTATAACCTAGGCAACAAGACACTCCAAGACACTCAAGGCAACCAGGCGCCTAGGCGAGCAGCCCATTAAGACACTCACCTGGCTATCTTGGTGCACATGGGCCACCTTAAGCCTGCCTAGCCTGCCTTGGCAGGACATCCACTCCTTCTTTTGAGGTCCATTTTAGTTTTGGACAAAAGTTTAGGCTAAATGCATGCTCTAATTACTTTATTATTTGTATGCTTGCTTGTTAGAGACGTGGTGGGGATCCGCGTGACTCCTACTGAGTCTGGCTGTGACTCACCCTTCTTCTTTTCAGGTGAGCCGCCGCAGCCATCGACCGCCGTGCCACGAGCTTCTATTTTCTTTTTTTTAACCCTTAACCCCCCTCTCCCTCTCTCCACCGTGCTTTCATTCTCTCCCCCTCTATTCCCTCTCCTCTTCTTCCCTCTCCTCCGGGCGGTCGATAGTGGCAGAGGCAGATGAGGCGGGATCGTCGTGGAGGTGTCGTGGAGTGTGAAGGTGCGAGGAATGGAGCGTGGCATTGGCGCGATCCCTCAGTGGATTCAAAGCATCACGGCGTGGGTTTGTATGGTGGTTTTTGGTGAGGTTTGGGCCATTTCGACTAGCAAGATCTTTAGTGGTGGTAGGGGGATGGATGCTCTACCTATTTCCTGCATTTCCTCGCGATTTGGAACCGAACGGTGTGAGTTTGAGCGGGTTTTCCAGCTTTAAGTATGAAAGCATGTTTCGGGGCTGTGAGCCGTGATCACCATTCTAGGTGACGATTTTCAGTGTAAATTGTATCATTTGAACCCCTGGCATGTTGGGATTCGATTCCCGCCTGTTTGACTACATTTGGTTGTGATTTGGGGCCGATAGGAGGCCGGTTACCCCCGTGAGTCACGTTGGGTTGATTTGTGGAAAGCACCCATTTTGTAGTTATTTTGTGGTTTGTTTGGCCCCTTCTAGCTTTTGGAAAGTTGGTATCATGGTTATGGTTGTTTCCCCATCGTTTGGGAACAATTGGGGCATGGAAAGATCAAGTTTTGAGCCTTCCTATGGTTTTTGCACTGGTAGGAAGTAGCGATCATACCAGGGATCGCTACTCAAAGAAACGGTTCAACGAGGACCGTTATTCATCTCTTAAAAGTTTCTATGTCAGTTACTATTTACGGTCTTGCGACTGACCGTAACTTGATGTTGGAGGCCCTGGGCTGACTACCAATCTCATGTTAATGGTCCAAGGGAGGCCGTCATCGGGTTTCCACTATTTTAAGTAAGTTCGGGGTAGTGGTATAGCTCCCGACAACAAATTGGTATTGGCGGCCTTAGGAGGACCGCTAATTCTTAGAAACGGTCCCAGGGAGACTGTTGTTTGTTTAAGTCAGATCCTAGTAGCAGCCTTGCGACTGATCGCCTTATGGAGTGGCGGTCAGGCAGATGACTACCACCAGGATAGCTTATAGTGCTTTTCGAGGAGTTTTCGAGGCGGTTTGGATTTGATGGTCTAGCCGTGACCGCCAATCTGAAGAGACGGCCGTAGGAGGACCGCCATATCCAATTGACGACCTTGAGTAAGACCGTTTCCTACCTGTTCAACCATGCGAATAGCGGCCCTGATAAGATCGCCACTGCGTAGTAGTGGCCAAGGGCAAGATCGCCATTTGTTCAAGATGTTGTATTCTCGTTGGTTTGGCTTTCAGTTGGTTTGGCATTGACCCCTTAGTTAGCCCATTGTCCATGGATGTTGTGGACGTCCTATGAGGGCTGTGACTGTGTTATAGGGTGTCCGAAAGTGCCATTGTATCATGTAGTGTGCCCATGTTATATTGAGAGTCATTAGGGTTTCTGGTCAACCGGGTTGTGACCCAGTGGTTGACATGTGACCTCATGAGTGTTTCGATTATCTTGTGAGGATCGAGACCTAGTTTTGGACACTTGGAGGTATCACCTTATCTCAATTTGCGTGCCTATGTGGTTCGAGGGTTTTGGTGATCCCTCGTGCTCCGTTATTCTTTGTGATACGAAATCGTGAGTCTGATGTGCGGCCTAGGGGTCGAGGACTTGTATTTTCCCATGGTTTTGACCTAGAGACTAGGCTGATTGAATGGTATATTGCCATGATGTGCAGCGATCTTGACATGAGTCGTGTGACTCAAGGATCGTTGTGTTAGTAGGTCTAGTTGGCAGTCCTAAGCCTGGCGACTGCTCTGTGTGCTGTCTTGTGCTTCGTAGTACTTGCGATAGGTGCGTGCTTGGCCTATCTGTACTTTGATATTTCTATTTTGAGTCTCTATGTCTAGTGAGCCTCCACTAGTCGTAGCCTAACGACACTTCGTGTCGGCCCACCTGGGAGTGGTGGCGGGGTAGTTCTCGGTAGAGACGGTTCGTAGGTTGGTTGTCATGGGCCACTTTGTCTTGCCATTAGAGTCCGATGGGAGGGGAAAACCAGCTAGAGCCCTGGCTCTAGACATTGAGCTTGTGTGTGCACACATGGTCAGGGGCATTTGGACCACCACCGATGGGCGTGACCCTGACTAGTCACTCGTTACTGTTGTTCCTTGGTTCCTTGTTCAGTGTCTCAGTTACCGTGTTCGTGGTGAGTGGGACATGCTTGAGGCATAGTGTAAGATGTCAGTGGACACATCTGGCTTTTCTTCTAGTGAGGAGGTACTTCTGTCACATGACACATGATTGTGATTTTCGTGACTAGTTTCCATCACTGTTGACGTGACTTGTCAGCTAGCCTTTGTTTGGCTTCACCCGTAGTCAATGTAGCGTACACGACGGTAATATCGCGTATGTGTTCGTGCTTTTAGACCCTGTGATCTTGAGTTGGGTTTCTCTCGATAGACGAGCCTGCATGATTGAGGTGTCGGGATGTGTTCTGGCAGTGCAGCCAGAGTTCCTTATATCGGTTAGGTGATTCCCTACTGTGAGTGCGAGGATTTGTGTTTAGTCGATAGGAGTAGCTTAGAGGGCCAAGGATTGGTCGGTTGTCGTGTTTTTATTCAGTATGACTTTTACTGTTGTTCCTACTCCTATTGTTACTCTTGTTGTTACTGTTGTTACCGCTTTGGTTCATGGTGGGGATCTGCGGGACCTCTACTGAGCCAGTGACACGAGGCTCACCCCTGACCTTTCAAGTGTGATTGCTCTTCTTCCTTAAGGTCTGGAGGTCTGCCAACCGTGGGCGGCGGAGCATAGGACCTTGCACTCCTAGGAGGCAATCGCGTTGCCACCATGGGTTGGATGGATCAATGTCCCTCTCGTTGTTCCCCTGAATCCACCACTCTTTTCTGTCGAATTGGTTTGTAGTAGTCTTGTAGTCGGGGAGTTGGATTACAATAGTGATCCTAGGAAGCTTCTGCTGCATCGTATGAGCTCGTCGTCACAGGAGTTGCCGTATGATCTGGAGCCACTGTTGGCAGTAGACGAAGGCAGAGCCTTGCAAATCTTTGCCGACACTTACCTCACCACGGATAACTTGGAGGTGGCGCACACACTGCTGGTGGCCTCGATGCCCATGGGACTACCGAAGACGGTAGAGGATCGTAGGTATGGCACTCCCCCTTTACACCTACTGCCCCTGTTCGGATCGTCCGGTTCCTTTTCCGACAGAGGCGATCGTAGGTGCAGAGAGAGAGAGAGAGAGTTGACTAAGGTTAAGTAGGTTAGTCATTTCCCTCTTCTTTACCCACCCGTGGTTAACAGTTGTGAGGGACCATTGACGGCAGGGGCATGATACATTCGTCATGAGGATTTGAGGGGTATTGGGGTAGATTCCATATTGGTAGGCGTACAAGGATAATATTTAATGTAAGTCTACGTTGTTGTTCTTCTTGAGTTAGATGTCTTGCTTCCTCTGCCTGATCCAGTAGCACAATTTGATCTGATAAACTCATAGTGTGCTAATGCCTAGCTGTACTCCAATTGAAAGCCCACTTCTTAATAAATATCCTATGTGCTTCAATTTTGTAGCCAAATTCCTGACACCTGCCTATAGCTTTTCTTCCTTCTCCTAAGTCGACTAAATTAGATCAACGAAAGTTTCATCCTGCAACCAAACTTTCTCCATTCTAAATAGTTTGCTCTTCGAACTAGCCCCTGAATTAACTATCAAAGCATTGTAGTCAGAGACTGTTCTAGGTTGCCTGGACACCAACACGTGGAAACAGACCTTCCTAGTTGACATCTATAAAAACTTTATACGACCTTGACATTGATGGACACTGTCGACCATTTGACCAAGCGAATCTAAACCTAGACATAGATAGCTCCCTAAGAGCACGTGTCAATCCATTCATTAACCTCCTAGCAAGGCCACTCTGCCACTTGCAATGCTCTATTGTGTATTTAAGTCATTTGCAAAGGACTTAGCCCACCATCCGATCGGCATAATGCTTCAAGGTGGCCAGGCCGACGCATTCGCCGACATGGGTACACCAATGGCAGGGACCCATGGGACCAGAGGGGTCCTACTGTGGGTCGATAGTTGGACGGCGGGATAAGATACCATTCATCATCATCAGAGCCTTGTCCCAATTATTTGAGGTCGGCTACATAAATTCTGTTCCCCCAAAGATTTCTATCAAGTGTTATGTTCATATTTAAACTCAAGAAACTAATGTTATTCCTAATACATCGCACCATCTCATTGTAGGCCTTCCACGAGATTTTTTACTAGTATCCACTAAGATTTGGTCACATCTTTTAACCGGCGCTGAGTTAGGGCGACGAAACACGTGTCTAAACCATGTCTATTTTATCTCATTTTACTATCAATTGGGGTTATCCTCAAGTCCTTACAGATGCGCTCATTTCTAATCTTATCTTTCTTAGTTTTGTCACACATCCATCTCAGTCATGGATGGCAGTTTCGGCCGAAATTGAAACGTTTTGGTTTCGGACCGATACGATCTGATACTCTCGGCCGAAATCAGGTCGAAATCAAAACCCTCGAAGTGTGCAAAAAATATTAATTTAATTAGTTTCGGACCGAAACTGACTCCGAAGTCGACACTGCCAACCTTGATCTCAGCATCCACATCTCTGCTACACACAGTTTATGAATGTGTTCCTTTCGAACTATCTAACACTCGGCACCATATAATAAAATATGTCTCACATCTGTTCTATAAAATTTTCCTTTGAGTTTCATAGGCATATGACGGTCACAGAAGACTCTTGATGCGTTTCTATATTGTAACTAGTTTGCCTTGATCCTGTGTGCAACATCGTCATGAATCTCCCCATTCTCGTGTATGATAGACCCTAAGTACCTAAAGTTACTACTCTTAGGAATGCTTTGTTCATCAATTAGAACCGTGTCTTGCTGCATCACTCTCTCATTACTAAAATTACAGTGCATAAATTCTGACTTGCTCCTACTAATTTTAAAACCTTTAGACTTCAAGGCATGCCTCCAACTCTCTAACTTAGCATTTAAAGCATCAATACTCTTCTCAGTTAAGACAATATCATCTGCAAATAACATACAACAAGGCATATCACCATGCAATTGTTTTGTTACTTCATCTATAACTAAGACAAAGAGATACGAACTTAGTGCATAACGTTGATGCAAACCTATAGAAACTGAAAATTCACCAGTCTCTTCAACAATAGTTCAAACACTAGCAATAGCACCGTCGTACATATCCTTAATCAAATCAACATATACGTGAGAGATTCCTTTCTTTCTTAATATCCACCAAATCAATTCTCTCAGTGCTCAATCATACGCCTTCTCTAAATCAAGAAAAATCACATACAAATCTTTTCCCATCTCTCTATACTTCTCCATTAGTTGTCGTGGTAAGTAAATTACTTTTGTAGTAGATCTATTCGGCAAAAAATCAAACTGATTTTCCGACACAGTAGTCATACATCGGAGACGTTTTTCGATTACTCTTTCCCAAAATTTCATAGAATGACTCATAAGCTTAATTACACGATAATTATTGCAACTTTGAATATCTCCTTTATTTTTATAGAAAGGAACTACTGTGCCTCCTTGTTGGCTGCCGGGTATCTCGATATCCTCCTAGATCCAGTAGCATAGTGGGAGGGAGAAGCTGTGGCCTGACTTGCGCTTATCGGCACATAACAAATTTCTTTGTTGTCCTCGTCAGAAGCTTGCGCCCCGCCAGATGAACCTAACAATGTCTTGTAGGAGAGAGCAAGATTTCTCCTTTCAACCTTTGTATTCTTCCTTTTCTTCCCCTTTATGGCTGGCATCTTCCCCCATAGTGGGTTACTTGGTGCATTGAACACCTCCACTTTTTATTCAGTTCTTTTCGTTGGCCCTCGGGATTCACAGTACTCTCGAAGGGCATGCTTCCTTGGCTGCATAGGCTGGCTCTTGGGCTCCTCATGCCTATCAGGCCCACTTATAATGGCTTGTGGCTGCTCCATGGCTAGGTTGGCTTCCTTATGTACCCGTGACAGGGTCTGCTTCTTCTTTTTGTTGTTAGTTAACCCTTTGACAGTTGCTGGAGGGACTGTTTGAAGGCAGGTAGAAACTACAGGAGGCAGAGTGGGCCTGTCCATGTTACTACAAATTTGGGTCTCCAGTGCCGAGTGGGAAGTCGGTCTTGTTCTTTTCTTTGTTGGTGATGCTCGTCAATTCTCTTGCTTCCTTTCATGCTTTGGTATATAGTGTTCAAAAGTGTGCCGGTTGCAAACCTCTGGCACTTCTTCAGGCGGGTGCTGATATATAGATATCATGTTGATTGATGCCCCCGGAGTAGGCATTTCATGAGGGCGTAGGAGATCAACCCTGTACTCCCCCATTTGTAGCTCCCCCCTTTTGATTAAGCCTTGGAGAATGCCCTTGAATATTTGGCAATTTTCAATTAGATGCCGAAGGATTTGATGGTAGGAGCAGAAACAAGGATCATCTTTCCTCTTGACATGATCAGGCCTCTTTGGCTTCGGAAGAGTGATCTTGTTATAGTTGATAGCTCACTCGAACAATGCTCGAGTCCTATCTCTAGGGAAGGCGTAGAGCTTCTTCGTCTCATTCTGCGGAGGAGGCCTCTCTCGACGTCTAGCAGGTTCATTGGGAGGAGGTTTATGCACCCCTTCGTGCCTTTTTGCCTTAATGCCAACAACATGGGCTGATTTAAGTATCGACCGCTTATTAGCCCACTTGGCTTGATGGCTTGGGTCAGCAGAAGTTGAGGGATAGCTCGTGAAGAAATCTTCGACCTCCATCACAATATCATTTAATTGGTCAAAAGACTTGATTTCAATTTCGATTATCTTTTCCAGGATTTCTTTCTTTAGATTATGTTTACATATTTGTATTGTATCTTCTTGATGTGGAGGACGCCGGCACTTCATACTAAGATCCCTCCATCTCTTGATATATTCTGCAGCTGTTTCATCATTTCTTTGCTTAGTTGCATATAGTTCAACCAGGGTCACCTCTGCTTCGATGACGTGGAACCTTTCATTAAACTTCTATTGCATATCTATCCAATCATTGATAGACCCAAATGGTAGGCTAGAATACCATTCAAAGGTAGGTTCTGTTAGTGAGGACCCGAAGAACTTCAGTAGGTATGACTCGTCTGTTGCCAAGTCGCCCATGGCCGTTATGTAATATGCGATGTGTTCTTTCGGGGAGCCCTGCCCATTGAATTTGTCAAATTTTGGTGGTTTATTAATGCCGAGCAACAATCTTTGGCAACATGGCAGGCTGGATATGGCACTTTATATATGTAGAAGGGGGCATAATCATCACCACCCCTCTCTGCCAGCCTTGCCTCGATCATTTGCTCCACCATCACCTTGTTCACCATAACTGGTTCTGTTAGTTGAGGGTAGAGGTGAGCAGGCTGCATCAATGATGCAGCCAGAGTTGTAGCATGGGGTGGCAAGGGCCCTGATAGTGAAGCTTGCTGCTGCATTTGGGGAAGTATTGGCCTTACTAGCTAGAGTTGCTGGGAATAATGCTGAGGAGTAGCCCGGTTATGATCCGCGAGTTATGGAACGGCCGGTGAGAGGGCATCCATGGGGTTAGAACCTCCCTGTGATGATTCGGCTTGTGCCCCCAATTGCTTGGGTGCCAGAGTATGTTTAGCCTTTTGATTTAACTTTTGCTTCAACAGTTCTATCTCCTATTGGTATCTTTGTAGCATCATCAGAACACCAGGGTCCATCACTATTTTGTTGGTAATGCCCTCGAGTGTGTCACTCGAGGCACCTTCAAATGGAGGAGATAGAAATACCCCTTCTTCTTCAGATGCCACTATTTTGGCAGTGGTAGTAGTGATACCTTCATCAGTAGCGTGCTTGCCCTTAACTGTTTGCAATAGTTCACTAGCAGCTTTGCCCCATTCTGTTACTGGGTCTTCTCTTCCAGCAAGCTCGTTTGGCTCTTCTTATTCATTTGGCGGGGTGCCGGATACGCCCATCAACCTTGTAATGTTGCAAGTGAGGACTTGCATACTTCTTTTGTGCTTTCTAGCTCCCCTTTCGGTCTGACTGGGGAAAGTCAGCCCTTCAAATATTGAAATTCTTTTCTTTTCTTCATTTTGTGGTGGCTTTTCAAAGCTTCTGGCCCCAGCTTGCTTCTCCTCTTCATCTGCACCCATGGGTGACATTTTATCTTTTTCTTCCTCTTCGACCCTGATGACACGAAGCAGTTTTCACCGGCCCAGGGAGGGGTTTTCGAGACTATGGAAATAGTCTTCCTGGTTACGCTTTGGAGAGACGGCAAGAGACAGCACTTGGATTCAGGTAGACGGCCTTGCACAGATCCTGATGGCGGGTGGTGGAGTTGCAACCATGGGTTCCGCACGCACAGTCTTCTTGCCCCCTCTCTTCCTTGAAGCATAGCATATCACCTTGCCATGTTGCATAAGGACACATCCAAGGCCAATGCCAGATATATCAGTGTAAACTTTAAATCCACCTCCTTCAATAGGAAGTGCTAAGACAGGAGCAGTGGTGAGATGTTCTTTACGAGTTAGGAAACTCTCATCACAATCCTTCGTCCATATGAAGGGATTTTCCTTTCTTGTAAGCCTAGTCAAAGGAATGACGATTTTGGAGAAGTCCTTAATGAATTGCCTGTATGACATGACACGGCCTAGGGGTGGTAACCACTAGGCTAATACTCCTTGGACCTATGACCTGCAAGCATGCAACTTTGACGACGGACTCACTCGGGCGAGCTCACTCGCGTAGTGCACATAATTGCCTATAGGCCAATTGGCGATGGTGGAGAGGGTCCGAGGTAGGACCTTGCCATTCTATGGTTTGGCTTAGCTAGGGATGAACCCCTAAGGCCTGGGATACCAAATTTCTGTGGGCGGCCAGCACGCCGTGGGTGTGGATTGTAGGGTTACTCTCTCAGCTCACTCCGCGGTGGTCACTCAATTTGATGAAAATTCGGGACCAGGGACTCGCCTCACTGTCCGATGGGTAATTAAAAGTGATACTAAGTTAAGCAAAGGAAAGACCAGAAGGGGTGTGACTGAGTGCTCACCAGATCGGTGTGAAGACACCGATCCTAGCTAGAGACGAGGGTGAGCGGGGAGGCGTGGGTACGCACACGCACATCGTGTCAATGTCACTTCGACCTAAAAATTATGATGTACACCACTATGCCTCACGCAGGAGGGGGATCATGGGGTGGGGGTTAATTTTAAGATTACAATCCAAACTACCTCCACATAGGGAGGGGCGGTCAGTCGGCCAGGCGAGGGGACGAGGAGTTGGCCAGTGAAGATCGAACTACTGGGGACCGAATTCTATCCCAATGTCGATTCTACAGGGACAACTAGCTGGTTGTGGGGTTGCCACGATCATCTTTGATCACTGATGACAGCGGGACTAACGCAAAAATGTCCGGGACTGATCCAGGAACGTGCTGTACGAATTTGGTGCCCATCAGAATCTGGCTATGGCCATAATAGGTCTGGGGTCAGGGCAGGTCCGATTCGGCTCTGCCTGTCCCAGATTCACAGGGGCCTGAGAAAACTACTGCCACGAGCTCCTCCATGCTCTGATGAGGGCGGGGCTGGTATCGACACTTCCGTGGGGGAGTCTTGTTTGCATAGGAACTGACGAGACTCCATGGAGATGTTAGGGCAGAAGATGAAGCATGGAAAGGTCAAATAGGGTCCAACCTAAATCTAGCGAGGGTCATCAGCGCAGCCCAGGGAAGATGGCCGGAGCGTGGTCCTCTAGTGCTCAAACAACTTCCTTCTTCCTGGGGTTGATAGAGGACATGCAGAGGTGGTCCTCCTAAGAAGATCAGGCCCAGACCTCCACAGGGCTGGTCGTGGGAGCTTTTGTAAGCCTGACTAGTCCCATGTGGCATGGTCTGCCCAGAATCGAAGTCGCCTCAGGCAAAGGGAGCCTCGGGGTCTTCCAGACTCTGATGAGGGTGGGGTTGGTGTCGACGTGATCAGGGGAGAGCCTTCTTTGTATAGGAACCAATGGGGCTCCGAAGAGAGGTCAGAGTAGAATGCAGGAAATAGAAAGGTGATAGGGGGTCTAACCTAGTACTAGTGAAGTCGATCTGTGCCAGTCGGGGGAATTGCTAGAACGTGGTGCTCCAGAGTCCGAACGGCCTCCTCCTTCTTGGAACTAGAAGAGGACTGGGGGGAGCTCTCCTCAGCCAAAAATCACATCATGCTCTTCACTGGTCTGACCCTGGTATAGTCTGCAACTGGCTTCTGGTGCTCTGCCAGAGCTCTTTTGCGTAGGCTGACGAGAATTGGCCTCCCAGATAGCACAGACGTCAGATGGAGGTGGAAGAGCCCTCGTTAGAAATCTATCTTAGAGACGAGTCATTTTTCTGTTGGGAGGTTCGCCTGGATATGCTCAGACGAGGCTATATCAATGCTGCAAGTTGCTAGCACTCTGCTGCTACAGGTTTCTATGGGATTGTAGATGGTGATAGCGGGAATGGAGGGTAGGTGGAGGGGATGGACGTGGGGAAGAGGGGTGGGGGTGATGCCTAGTTTAGAGGAGGACCTAGGGAGGTTGAACCAGGGTGTGGGATGGGGTGTGGGGGCTGCTGGGGTCACAGCTAGGGGTGGGAAAGGGAGGGCTGCGACTAGGTAGAGAGGGAGAGAGGGTGGGGCAAAGGTTGCCTAGGGTGGAGGCGAGGTGTGTTCTCTCTAGTTAGAATTGGGTGTAATGGTGGTGGTTAATGTGGCCTTGGGGAGAGGAGAGGGTGTATTGGGGTGGGGGATTCTCCCTTGGGAGATGAGGGAGTGGCTTGGGAGAATGAAGAGGCACTTGGGGATGGTGAAGGGTTGTGTGGGAGAATGAAAGGGTGCTTGGGAGGGTGTGGGAGTTAATGGGGATGGAGATGAAAGGACACCTGATAAGGTGGAGGGTTAGGGCTGAGGTGGAGGGTGATGTGGAGGGGAGAGGAGAGAGAAAGGGGCACAACTTTTAGAGAGAGAAAGGGGAGGAGAGAGAAAGTGGCACAGAAGAGAGGGAGAGGGGGGAAGAGAGAGAGAGAGAGAGGGAGCTTCTCACTCCAAATGAAGAAGGAATCACTCCAACTGGATTTCTGGAAAATGCTTCAATATTTCATTACTTCATTTGTTTTCAAATGGGGGAGTGGGGTCCTATTTATAGGAGCCCATACTTTTACAGAACCATAATACCCTGACATTTACACTAAAGACCGAATCGAGGGTCATTACTTCTTTTAGCATCCTCCAGCTTCTTGAGCTCTGGCAGAATAATCTTGTCATAATGACAAGCCCATTCAAAAGTCACTTGTGTCTTCTCCCTCGGGAAGGAGTAGCGCTTCTTTGTATTCTACCGCAATGAGGAAATTTACTTTGCAGGCTTGCTGGTTGAGGATCCGACCACTTCCTGGGTTTTCATCTTCATTTACTCGAAAGCATTGAGATTAACGGCTTTAGATTTGTTCTCCCACCTCACCGTAGCTATAGTGGGGCAATACTTTGCTATAAAGACTTCAACATCGACTGCCACCGTATTAAGTTGATCAAAGGATTAGACTTTAATCCTAGGTATCCTTTGCTAAATTTCTTTCTTCAGACATTGTTTACAGATCTGGATAGCAGCCTCATGGCTCAATGGAGGCTCGCATCTTGCATAAGGGCCTCTCCACCTTTGGATGTAATACAAGATAGGTTCATCATCTCCCTACCTATACATAAACTGCTCTGCTTTTGTTATGGGAGAATGCTTCAGTGGTGTAGGACTGTATTGCCGGGGAAGAATGCCCCTTATTAATTCAAACAGGCATCTGGTCACTTCAGCTAGTTGCTTCTTCAACCTTCTAATCTCCTGCTGTTGCACATATAGTAATGCGAGCATGGCAGGGTTGTATTTAGAGAAATCTGGAGTGTGGCTCAGGCCACCATCCTCCATTTTGGCATCGGGCAGGGGCAGCAGCACCCTATCACCATGAATAGCTGGGACCGGTCCTTTGGAAGTGGACACGCCCACATCCCTATGTGGAGATGGACTCTAAAGGTATATTTCTTCATCTTGTACCTCACCATCTGCAGACATGTGTTGTTCCTGGCTCTTTGCTTTTTGCATAACTGGATCTTCAGGAGGGTCATCGCCAGCTGGGGCAAAGATGGATATCATATCTGCTTCATAGAATTCTTCTATCGAGAAACCCAGGCCAAGGTGTTGGGTAATATGTAGTAGTTCTTTGTCTAAGTTGGGTGGATACCACAACTTCTTGAACATCTGGTTTTGGCTTTTAGCTTGGTATAAGGGAATGTGCTGCCTTCTGGCCATTTTTATCACCTTGCCAGTTATATCGGGCAGCCCCATGATTGGGATGACCGAGTCCTGAATTTCTTCAGGGAGTTTACAATCATCATCCCCTTTCACCGACTGCTCACTAGCTGAGTAAAACATTATTGACTATCCCTCGGGATTGGGAACCTTGAGGGTTTTTAGCAATTCGACTGTTGGACAGTCTATTTCTGTGAGTGGTCTTGTGATCCCCGAAGGGACTCTCACATAACCAAGCAAATCCTCGAGCTCTGGTACTTCTGACTCGAGGTAAATATCTGATGGGATCGCTCTGAGCACTCCCTCAACTTCAGCAATGTGTGGCACCTCCTGTTGAGCCACGTAATCGGGTAGGGGTGGAGGGAACCAATCATTGGTTTCTACTATCTTCTTTTCTTTATTCTGAGCTGATTGGGAAGTCTACTTCGACTTCTCCATATAAAGCGAGGCGTCGAGTAGATGGCACTCAAACACCTCAAAGGGGTGCGAATCAGCAAATATTCTTTCTTCTTTTTCATCCCAGGGGTATTTGATGCATTGATGCAAGGTAGACAACACCACTTGATTCTAATGCAGCCATGGCCGGCCAAGCAGCGCCTTGTATGAGATGTCAACGTTGATGACATGGAACTGCACCTTAGTGGTGAAGTCTCCTAATGAAAGCTCGAACTTTGCCACACCCATGGGGACTTCAAATTTCTAGTTGAACCCAGCAATCTTCATATTCCTGACCTTGATCAGGTGCACATTGAAATAATGCTTCTGATAGACCCAGTAAGGGAGTATATTTACTACTGCCCCTGGGTCAATTAGAATTCTATTTATGGGCTGGCCATTTAATTGCCCCTTCATGTAAAAGGGTCTATTGTGGCTGGCCGTTGGCAAGCGCATATCTTCATCGGCAAAGGTGATAGCTGCCTCTGAACACATCTCGGCAAAGCAGTTCTCGAATCACGCTGGGGTTTGTAAGGCGGCAATAACGGCCTATCGAGTTTCTTCATCTAAGGAGAGTATCTCCCATACGCTGAATCTTCCTGGAATTCTCTTCAGTTGTTTCAATATCCGAGCACCGGTACATTGGCCAGTCTTGCTTCTTCAACTTTGTTGTCCTTGTTGCAGCTTGGTGCCAGAGAAGTTGGCTCGGTGGGTAGTTTATCTTCTTCTTCAGAAATTACCTGATCCTGACACATCTAATCAGCTGGTTCTTTTATTTGGATGGGTTTGGCTATAGGAGTGATGCCCTCGCCACGTTTATCTACTGGAGACGACACACCTGATGCCTGGGTGGAGGTGTTCTTGGCCTTTGACTCGGTCTATTGCTTGTCCTTCTTTGCCAACAAAAACTCAGTGAATGAGGGGACTTCCTGGTCACTTGTATCTTTGGGGTAAAAACCTGGTGGAGGTGGGACTCTAGTGCCTTTTATCTCAAGTTCGGGGATTTGATACGGCTGTTCACCCCTGAACATGATATTGTGGTTAGCCAGGGGCAGACGTCCCCACTTTCTCCTAGACCTAGTGGCATGTTGGGAGGTGGAAGTTTCGGGCTGGTTTACTTCAGCCGACGTAAAACATATTTCTTCATCACATTCTTTAGAGCTTTGGGCCATGCTAAACAAGGCCGATAAAGTGTTGCAGGAGACGGTGCTGTCTTTCTTTTTGTTCTTTACTATCTTATTTTCTTTCTTTTCTTAGCTGGCATCTGCTCTCATGGAGCATCCTATGGGGCAATGACCTTCTGTTCGAGTCGATGAATTAAAAGACCCCTCTTGCTCGACTTGGACCTTCCATTCGAGCTGATGAATTAAAAGACCCCATTTGAGTCGATGAATTAAAAGACCCCTCTTGCTTGGCTCGGACCTTCCATTCGAGTCGATGAATTAAAAGACCATCTTGCGTGGCTCGAACTTTTCATCCGAGTTGATGAATCAAAAGACCTCTTTTGCTCGGCTCGGACCTTCTGCCCAAGTCGATGAATTAAAAGACTCCTTTGTTGCAAGCTTTACACCCGGACACATCAATCGGCGCATAAGCCCCTCCCGTTTCATCAGGCCCTCGACAGAGCCTTCAGCCCAGACCTCCCGTCCGAGTCGATGAATAAACCACCTTCCTTTATTCATTACGAGACACCAACCCCCTGTTGGGGATTGGCCTCGCCTAGTTGGCCTAGACCTTTTGCCCAGGCTGATGCATTAACCTTGTTTCTTTGCTTCGATATCCACCCTATACCGATGACTAAACCCCTCCTCACTTGGGCTAGACATCTCGATCTACGTGCTTACGCTGTGAAGCGGTCCCCTCAACCCTTCACTGAAGGATTGAGCACTTTCCTACGAATTTGCACCGGACCAGCTGGCTCAGGAATGGAAGATATGAGACAAAAGAGCTCTACACCCGCGGACCTCGCACACTCGTCCCTCACTTGCGCCGCCCGCGGGTGGGGGGCATTTGTGGACGTCGAAATTTACCATGTGACACGTACGTCTCAGCACCCGAGAGTAAGTCGAAGATGGAAAGGCCAAACAAATCTTGTACCTCCTCCTAGCAGGATGAATACATATCAGGTGCTCCGCCACACAACAAGGAAGCCCCTCAAGTAGAATAGATGGCCCCGGCTGCCCAATTGGCGGTGCCGAAGGCCGAATCAGGAAAGCTTAGGAATTCAGACATAGGTTCAGCATGCACCAGAAACCACTCAAAGTCCTAAATCGAAACTCAGAGGCTTCCAAAATGAATACCCCGGAGGCGGTGGATTAAAGCTAAAGTAGCATGGGAGGGAAAGCATTCGTCTGAATCACCGCGAAGTCGAGGTGAAACCCCTTGATACTTAAATCGACGTAGCCTTGCCCATCCTGCACTTAAGCCGGTGCGCCCATCCAAGGGCTCTCAAACCAACGCACGCCCCCTTTTGAAGCTAAACCGATGCGCTCCCCTCTTGAAGCTGAACTGGCATGCAAACACATGGGAGATTTTGAACTGGCGCTCCCCTTTTGCTGCTAAACCGGCATGCGTACCCCCCACGTCAGTTTAACCCAAATCCATCCCATCCGACTTTCGATACTCTATTTTCACATCAGTTTGGCACGCAGAGAGCATTCAATGCTGTGAATCCATGTCTCCATCTCCGTTCGATAGCGCAGTGGCAGCAACGGTGAAGGAAGGTAGGGATGGTGGCAGTAGCAGTAGATCTCCCAACAAATCCGTGAACATCCTATCCTCGAACGAATGACAGAGTACGTCATGAACTAGCAGCAGCCAGCACAGTAGGTCAACTCCTCATGTTACTGTGGATGAGGCAGAGGTGGCTGGAACTTTCCTCCACTAGCCATTCTATAAAAAGGCAAGCCGAAGACAATGAAAAAGAGAGGATCATAGTCGGTTCAAATTCCAGTCAGTTGGAGAAAGAGTTCGCTTCTTCCCTGAGCTCTCGGGCATCTGAAGAGAAAAAGAAGCTTCATCCACTCATGCCTGGAGGTGAAGAAAAAGGGGGAGAGTGTGAGAGAAGAGAGGTGAGCTTGGAGAGGAGGAGCTTGTGCTATGCCTTCTCCCCTCTCCCATCGGTGTATCCGCTTCTTTTCTCCATTGTATTTCCTCTTATATGGGGTAGATCCCCTTTTGTATTTTGCCTCCCTTTTCTTTTTCAGGGATGAATAAAAAGAAAAGCTTTTACAAGCATAGTAGTCTACTTGATCGGTCTCCTCCCTCTCTCCCTACCTTCTAATCACCCGAGACCTCTAAGGGCCTACCTCTTCATGGTATGGCCTTTAAGGAAACCCGTCTGGGGGGTGAATATTCATGGCCTTCCATGGTGAACATTTGTCCCGTTGGAGCTCTTATGAAGCTATGACCCATGAGCTATTAGAATCTCTTGAAGGCTGATCCTCGGGCTTCTGCACTGACCTTCCGGTCTTCGGACGGTCGTCTGGCTCCTCTAAATTTTGGGGGTCGTCCCGAAATACTATGTTTGACGATCCCCCATTTCACCTCGCAAATCTTGGTTCGGGGGAGATGCTGCCCAATTCTCGCCAGGAATGTGAACAATAAGAACAAGGCACAAGGGTGAATGAACGAACAAAGTTCTTCTGAGGATAAAAATCGTGCATGCTTGAATCCTTCTGAACCATCCAAAAACTGAACCTCTGAGTTCCAAGACTTTCATATAATAAACCTTTGAACAAAATGTTCAAAACCTCTTGTTGTTGAATCTTGGTAGGTGAAGAAGATAACTAAACCCTCTCACAGAACTAACGAATGAGGGAATAAAACATTCAAATCTTCACCTTAAATGTCTGGCTAATCTGAAAGCTAATAAAAAGGGAAGAACAGAACAAAATGAAGCCCAGCTCACAAGCCTTAACTCGGCGTGACCTAATCCGGTGCCCTGGGGTACCGCGCCGATTTAATCTCTCTCTCTCTAAAACTCACTTCTACAGTTTCGCTCAAAATCGACACCCCCCCTCTTTGTAGCTTGAACTGGTGCACCCATAGTCACCCATTAAAGCGGCGCACCTCCCCTTCATCTCTAAACCGGCGCCCCCCTCCCTCTTGAAGCTTCACCGAATTGTGGTCGATGTTGGCCTAAGCATGTTTTCAGAAATATTACAGGCGCGCAATGTACTCAAGGGACACACATTTATTGATGCTCCTGTGTCCACTCGGGCTGACTCAACCGCCACTTTGTTTAAAGAAATAGTAATACAGAGTGGCATCTGCCGTGCCTCCGGGGGTGCTAATTCTGACTTAGAAAATGAAATGGAAGGCCCCCTGGTAATTGTAGCCAACACCGACGGCAAGCTATCTACCGCCACGTCCTCGCTCACCATTACCTTATGTAGAAAAGCTTTAAGCGCATCTTTGTGGAGCGTAGACCTTCTAATCAACTCCATGACTGATATCTTTGCCAGCATTCTGTCCAAGTGCTGTAGCAAGTCATACTTCGAGCCGGGCATGGGGTCAGCTTCTTCTGTCTCAGCTGTTGTAGAGGGAATTGGAGGAATAGGTGCAGGTGCACAGGTAGAAGGGTAGTTTCTCTGAAAGAGACGCCCTCTCCTCAGGGCAAGGTTTTACGCCGGCACGGCGACTAACGGACTCACAACTGGCCCAGTGGGGTAAGTTGAAGGACTGGAAATGGGGGTGATGTTGGCGGGGGTAGGATTAGCAGGCCCTGGTGGCAAGATGACGGGGGAAGGGTTGGAAGGAGGGGTGATGATAGATGGCATGGTGGGTGATGGTGTGAGGTTTGGCAGAATGGCGGGTAATGTGGTGGGCGTAATGAGGGGGCTGGAGGGAATGGAGGGTGGAGCGGTGGTCAAGGTAGTGGGCAGGAGGATGGAGGGGACGGAAGGTGCGAGAGGGCCGGTGTATGTATGGTGAAAGGCCAAGAGGTGTGCAGGAGTCTCATCGTCGAAAGACCACCCAGCGTTAGGGGCTGGTCAGTGAACAATGTTGACTTGTGCCAGTGCCGGCGGCTCCTGTTGTTGGGGAGCGGGTTGATGGTCTGGCATGGGATTTTGATGAATCCTGAGTTCAGGTTGTTGTTGCTGCTGCTGTAGGGGTTGTTGGGGTTGCTGGAACTGCTGCTGCTGAGGTGCCGCCTGCTGCGGCCTTGCTTGTCTTCTTCTCTCCTTTATGTCTTCAATGAGCTGGTGCATCTGGGCCCAGTCGATTCTCTGCCCCTCGTGCAAATCATATACTAAATCTCTAAACTGATAACACCTTACTATCGTGTGCTCGGGCTGCCGATGATAGATGCAGTACCTTGACTGATCGGTGGTTGGATTCCAGTTTTGACGTTCCGACGGGAGCTGTACGTCACCAGTGTACATTAAGGCCGAGAAAATGTCCAGAAGGGTTTTGGGAAGTGGGGCATAGTGAGCTCTCTTCGGACCCGACCGAGCAGGTGCGTAGCCAGTAGGAGGTGGAACATTATGGTATTGGGGTGGTTGCTGAGACTGTTGTGGTGGTGGGGGTTGTTGTTGTGGTTGCTAGGGAGCTGGAAATGAGGGTCGAGGAGCTGGCGGAGCAAAGAATTGGGTGTTGCGTGGAGGCTGCTGGAAGCGGGGTGGTGCGGACTGATTAATAGCTTGCACCTACTCGTTGGTTTGTACCCCCTCTGTAACAGGGCCCTGGGACTTTCTTACAGACTTTGGCTTTTGGGCCTCAAATAGTGAGTGGATGGGGGACTCTTTAAATTGTGTTTGAATAAACCGGGCTCGGCTATACAATTGGTGCATATTTGAAATGTCATTCATAGCCAGTATGTTCCGGAACGTTGGGGTAGCATTAGAAATCATCAATTTCACCTTTTCTTCCTCAGGGATCTGCCCGGGCACACGTGAGGCCATCTGCCTCCATCTATCGGCATAAGTAGCAAAATCTTCATCAGCCTCCATTTTTTCTGCTACTAAGTCGGTGAATGAATATTTCGGGCCTACTCGGTCTTGGAACTTTTGAATAAATTTTTCCTTTACAATCTTGAAACTTTCTGCCTCCTCCAAAGGTAAAGTGTAGAACCACTCAAGTGCAACCCCATCCAGTGATCGGCGGAAGAGATACGCCATGAGGCGATCATCGTGCTAAAACTGCGCTAATTCATACAAAAACTCCCTGATGTGAATGAACGGGTTGCTATTCCTATCGTACTTACTGTATACTGGGAGCTCGGACTGAGGGGGAAAACGAATGTCCCTGAAATTGGGAACGGGGATATCGGTAAGAGATTACGGGCCGACCCTTTTGTGGAGGAGGTCAATTTGTTGCTGTATGGCAGCCCACTTTTCAAGAATTTCTCGTTCTCGGGATGGAGGAGACAAAGGAGGGAGAACAGACCAGGAATATGGAGCTGATGGGTAAGCTGAAAATGGGGGAAGCCCGTAAGAATGATGATGGGCTAGGGAGGGGCCCACATCAGAATGAGCTAGCTGGGTAGCCCCAGGTTGAAGGCGAATGAAATCAGCTGGGGCCACGAGGGCCTGTGGTGTAGGAGAGACAGTGACGTAGGAATCAAAATAAGAACTCAAGGGGATTTGGGTCTTCCCCTTGTCTGGATCCTGATGGGCCGAAGTAGAGGCTTGGCCTGCTTCCATGCTTGGAAATCAAAGGGTCCTGGGATGGATTGGAGTAAGGTCAATGGGGGCAGTAGAAGTGGCCCCTAATCCAACAATCGGGGATGTGGACGTGGCGACAATAGGCACGCCAGAAAAAAGAACTGAAGATGGAGCATCCGCCCCTTGCAAAGCTTGTCTGAGAAGGTGGAGCTATGTGGGGTCCAACTGGGCCATCATATGAAGCACTTGACTGGCCGAGTTGTGAGTAGATGAATCAGAAAGAGAGGGTTGAGTACCCTCGGGAGTGATAGATGGGGGAGGAGGGGCAGACCCCTCTCTCGTACCATTCAAAAGTGAGTCCTATAAGTGAAGACCCAAAGAACTTTAGTAAGTAAGACTCATTGATCGCCAGATTAACCATCACATTGATGTAGTAGGCTATATGTTCTTTTGGTGAACCCTGCCTATTGAATTTGTCAAACATGGGTGGCTTATTGATACCAGGAGGCAATCTCTTAGCAGCATGATGGACAGGGTAGGGTACCCTATACATATCAAAAGAGGCATAATCATCACCGCTTCTATCAGCCAGCTTCATTTCGATCATTTGTTCTTTCATCAGTTTATTCACCATCGTCAGATCCGCCGGATCCACCAGATCAGAGTAGAAGTGGGCTTGCTGCATCTGTGGCATCATTAATGCTGTTACCTAAGGTATAGTGGCAATCCCCTGGTGTTGAGGAGCCGGATGTGGTATCAGGGCATGCCCCCAATGTAATTGGGTACCAACTGAGAGGCCGTTATCTGATGTGAAGTCTCAAGCTCATCGGTGCCTTGTCGCGACATTTCAGGAGGGACCTTGACCTACTCCGAGGCTGAAGCGTGCATGCTCAGCTTGCTCAATTGCCTTTACAGCATTTCGACCTCTTGTTGGTATTGCCGAAGCAGCATCATCATAGCTAGATCATGGGTGGAGGGGGTAGGACCTTGGCCTCCCCCTTCCAGTAGAACATCTGGAGAAGGTGATGGCCTTTCATCATCATCTTTGGTGGTGACCACATTCGCAGTCATGGTGGCCATATCTGTACTTATTTTGCTAGCGAGAGATTGTACCTCCTCAGCAGCGGCCTTCTTTCTTCTAGCGAAAGGACCTGGCCACTTGGTGAGCCTAGTCATCTCATCATGATCTATGGACATAGCCGCATAGGGGCCGGTCACTCCAATCGTATTACAGGTGTACACCTAAAGTTGCTTGCTTCTTCGGATCACCCTTTTGGATGATCGACCAGGGAAGGTTAGTATGTCGAATGCCAAAATTCTCAACGTAGTCTCTTCACAGAGGGGTGGCCTATAGCAGCCCGACCCCGCATCTTCATCTTCTTCTAAGTCAACTTGTCATTCCCGGCCTTTCTTTGCAGCATTTACAGCTTCCAATAATCGTTGCATTCCCATGGAGGAGTTCCCAAGGCCACGAAAGTATCCCCACACAGCCTGGGTGATGTCATTTCGCCCATCAGTGTGGTAGATCATAGGTGGTGGCAAGCTGACTCGTGCTGGAGGCTTGTAGGCGAGCCGCCCTTGTCTGGTTGTCCCGCCATGCTTTCTATCATGTGAGCAAATATCTGCCTATCGAATGTAGGCCCAGAATGCTGGTTTGCAAGGTGCCTAGGCTGGCATCTCGGTCTTCCCTTCTTGCACTTCTTCTTTTCTTGCAAGCCTACTAGCCATGACAGGATCCAATTGAGCTGAAGCTCAGACCCAAACCCGCTTGGGCACCCAAACTTGCTTGAATCTGGTTGGTTTCGGAGCCAACCCTCCCTTCGGTCTGGATGTTGTGTCCCCTAGTTGATTTTGGTATTTGGTTTTATTGACAACAAAATGATTGTGCTTGTGTGCGTGTTTCATTGAGCAACATGTTTGCATCTTGTTTGATAAGTTAAAAGATGGCTTCAAGGCTCACACTTGCAAGTCATATGAATGGTGGTTGATTAAAGAGCTTATGCTTTGAATATCTTGGCTTGCAAGATCAAAATCTATGGTTCACGCTTGGAACTCAAATGAGGGCATCAATGAAGTTCTTCTTCTAAAAGGGAGTTGACCCACACATTACATTGTATCGACTACTTCTATGGTTCATGCATTTCATCAAATAGGTTTTCAAATTCTTGATTGGGTATTTTCATGCATTTTTCACATGAGATTTTGGGCTTGAAATATGCTCAATCATTTACTTGAAACTTGATGATTGTAATTTGAATGGTGTTCTTACATTAGTCAAATGCATGGCTTTTATGGAATGAGGTTTCATGGGTCTTTTGTAAAGTCTTGAACGCATTCCATGCATATTCTTCAAGAGGAGTTAAAAGTCATGACAATGAGTTTTGGTTGAGCTTTTCATATAAAACTTGTTAAGCTAGCCTATACTCACTTTCATGTTCATGCATATTCTTAATGGGGTCATTGTGGCCTAGAATGTAAATGGAAGTGCTTTTGTTAATCTTGGTAGAAATCGGTTTAATGATGTTCATTCGTTGAAATGGATGCATGGCCTTTTGGTATCGTGTGTTAGTGAATGTTCATAGAGTGCTTGTAATGAAATCTTGATAAATGTGTGAATGAACAAGTCCTCTTGTGTATGAATTTAGATTCCACGATTGAGAACATAGCCTTAGGAATGTTTATGTTCTAACTTAGACTTCATATGAATCTTGGTAGAATGTGGTTGATATGTGTTTTCACATTGCATAGATACCAAGGAATACTTGGTAGTTTGATTTATCAACTAACCCTCTCCTATGTTTATTGGGCTCACACTCTTTTGGACTAAAATGCTACAGAGTTCGATCAATCGAACTGGGTAGTTCGATCGACCGAACTAGCCAGTATTGACCGGTTCTGTTGCTGTTATTTTTGGTCGACCGACCCCAATTTTTGGTCGACCGAAAACGGCAAAAACCTTAAAACAAGGATCTGAAACCCATTTAAACTCAATCCATTTGAGCTCTAACTTTTACCCATTTGCCCCTAGGTTCTTGGGAGACATATTAGGGTCTTTTTGGAGGGTTATAGAAGGGTTATATTGATCTTTTGATGTCTTCTATATATGCATATGTGAGAGCTACGAATTTGACAAGAAAATCTCCTATTGTGCTAATTTTCTATCTTGTCTTGGGTACCTAAAAATTCAAAATGAAGATCTTTTTTGCAGGTGTGCCTTGAAGAATGAAGGAAAAATAAATAAAGGGGTTCAATAAATTCAAGGCACATGCAGTTGGTAAAAAACCCCATTTCTACTTTTATTGTTATAATTGATGACTATTAATTCCCTCTTGATAGCTGCATTTCTGGACATATCAGACTCATGAGTTCAATATTTTCAATTGATTGAATAATTTAGGGGGAGTTTGGAAATTTTGATTTGCCATACATGAAGTCTCAAACTTGCATATCATGCACTTTCATGCACAACTTGAAAAATCTGCATTGTATATAGGACAGAATTACATTTTCATGCATGACCTTATGGTATATAAAATGGTATGTTGGGAGAAGGGCAGATCATTTCTGTCTGGAAACCCACGCTATGCGTAGAGGCTGATCCTCCGCCTCGTACTATGGGTCTATGAGGCAATCTAGATTTTCATAAGCATACTTAAATAACTCCTTACATGTTATTCATGTCATACATGATGTCTCAATGCATTTAGATAGGTGTAGCAGTAGGAAAATAGTTTCTATGCCACGTACCACATTCTCTATTTGTTTATCGGGAAAGTTGTCTGGCACGGTGGAAGCTTGTAAACACCAAAAGCCAAAGAGGCGTCAGAAGAAGCCCTGGGCGTTACCCCAGGGGACAACCCTCTGATGCTTAAGTCAGCACTTGGGAAGATGAAGAATAAGGAAGAACATGTGAGAGAGAGGGAGTCGAAGGTCGATTATGTAGGCTTGGAGGGGCGATTAGTCTCCCAGAAGAATGCTCGCCGTATCTAGAGGTCACTCGGAGAGTGCTCACTAGGCAGTAAGGGTGCTCGAAAGACGACCAGTGCTCTCCTTCGTAGAATCCACTCTCAAGGGGTGGTCAGTTGAGGCCTCTCTTGCTGTGACAGTAAGTCGATTCTCTTGTCTCTCTCCATCTGAGTCTCTCCTCGTCTCTATGTCCGTCGAAAGCCCACTTATAGGGGTTGTCCCTGTGGCGAGGGCCTATACCTAAGGAGCGAAGGGCGCAAGTCGTACGCCTCCCCATGATCGTGGGGAGTTTCCCGTTGAGAGTCCGTTCTTCTGGAGTCTGGCAGTTCTCTGGCGAGTCTTACGGCTCCTATAAGGCGTGCTTGCCCTTAGTGGGGTTGAGGCCCACATCATGGGAGGTAATGTTCGGTCATCGGAGGACCCTTCGTGAGCTAGCGAATCTGAGGACTTATCCGTCCTGGGCTGTCCATTGTGGGTCGCAACTGTCGAGGGATCGTTATGTATGTTGCAGAGGTCTGGCTAAAGCGGGCCTGGCGTAATGAGCCTTATATGGGCCGAGCTGATTTTACCCTCCTCACAAGCCCCCCACTCTCAGATGCCTAGCGGTTTTTAGGGATCTAAGAGATAATTTTGAGAGGGCCCGTCGAGGGGGAGTTCTGAGGAGGGCTTCCTCGTATCACTTGGGCCGATGGGCCCAACATTTTGCTTGGCTTCTTGGCGCCCAAGGCACCCCTGTTGGTGGTAGGTGATGTCACTGTAATCATGACACAGGCTATCTTTGTCTGGGAGCGCGGGCGTGAACGGTCGCTTGAGTTTGACGATCGTATCTTGATGGTGATAGGCACCCTTTCTCTTTCCATGTGGTCTCTAAGCGGTTGTCCCACTTTCAGAAGTTATATGAACCAACATAGGGTCATTCATGGAGCCCCACCTGCTCTACCAGTGCCTGCTGCGGGTGTTAGTTGCTCCCTCTTTGACTTTCTCCTATCTTGGTGAGGGTTCTCCCCCTTCTTCTATTTTTTGGAGTCATGGTGTCCCGCAAGACTATCCTCTGCGTTAGCCCCACGTATTCTACTGAGGAGGTGAAAGCAAGGCGTGGCGTTGTCTCGAGCACTTCGGGCTCCTGTCCCAACCATCCTCGCTCCCCACAGTTGGTTGCTTATATAGGGTAGTTTATGGGCTGCGGGAGGCCTTTCAAATCCCTGCCGATTTTGACATTGTCTTCCCGACCGTCGACGATAGTTTGTGGAGCCGTCCTCCGGGTGGCATCAGGGTCCCCATAGAGTCCTTTCAGGTTGGCTTCCGCCTCCCTATACACTCTTTCTTTGAGTCTGTCCTCCACCATTATGGTCAGTACCCAAGGGAGCCTTCCCCCTATTCTTGATAGATTCTGTGTGATTTTGTTTTTGTCTGCAACCAAGCCTTGGTTGCCCCGAACGTCTCCCTCTTCCGATAGTTCTACAGCCTTTAGTGTTATCTTGTCGATACGTCATCTTTCCACTTCCGGGCCAGGAAGGACAAGAGCATCATCTATGTCACTTCCTTGGTATCCAATCTTAAGTGCTGGTCCGAGCGCTTTGTCTTTATTACAAAGGTAGGAGGTCGCGGCCACCCAAGTGATTGGAGGTTTGCCGCGGGTTCCCGCCCTCTTAGAGCAGATAGGCTGCCTGTGCCTACTCTTGAGGAGTCCAGGGTGATTAAGGCCCTTCCTCACTTCCACCTCTTTGATGCCGACACCAGGCTGACCCCAGTGATGCTCCGGGAGCTGGGGTTGAGCCCCCCATTGCCCCATGGCACTAACTTCACCATTTCTCTTGTGTTTCAGTCGTTCATCGTGCTAATCTTCTTAGCATTGCTCGACAGGGTGGCTGGAATCGTCGGAGCTATGGTACGAGAAGGTTGAGTTACCGGTACTGTAGTATTGTGGCAACCCGGGATCCGAGTATCGAAAAAGAATCGGCGCGACTCGAATCTCGGCCCGCCTCCTATGAGCCCGAAGACTCAGAAGGGAAGAAGGGATGGTGTGAGACTTATTGTACCTACTGCGTGCATGTTTGCTTGTGTGATTGATGAAATGTCTTCGTGCAAGTTTTTTTATTTTCTAATATGATGCCTCAAGCACATAAGTCTTAAATAAACTCTTTCTGTCAGTCTAACCGTTCGACAGAATGCCAGGTACCTTCTGATCTGTCAAAGACATTCTTCTAATGACAAGGTCACGTGATCTGAGGTTACAGCCCTCTGACACGTGTATCAAAGGTACACACGTTCTGGAAGACGCCAAGGGGAAGTTCACGCCATCCACACTCCCGGTCTTCTAGTGAAGCATCTATAAATACTACTGGTCGTCGTTCAAGACCAGCGCGCAAGAATTGAAGAAGAAAAATTGGCTCTGAGAAGAAGAGTTGGCCAGTTCAAGAAAAGAAGAAGAGCGCCCAAAGGAAGAGAGAAAAGAGAAGAAGTGAGAGAGAGAGAAGAGTTAGAGTGATCAGACTCGTGGATCAAATCCAAAGTAACTTGTTTGTTCTAAGCTTGAGTTGCAAATCCGATTGTGTTTTTGGTTTCAGTTTCTGATTCTACTATTCTTGGTTGTTCTTTTCGTTTCATTTTCTTACTGATACTGTGTTACCCTCTGTGGATTCAGAGGAAGGGAGAGGTACTCCGGTTATCCCTTCAACGTGTTTGAAGGAAGAGAGGAAGGTCCTCTGGTGTTTACCCACTACGTATTGCAAAGGAAGGGAGGAAGATCCTCCGGTCGATCAAGGAGAGTGTTCCTTGTGTCCAAGCTGTTCGGCAGCGTATGTTCGCAGACTGAGTCTACTGGTTCTTGCTTTATAGTGCAAGGAAGCCTTACTCCAAGGAGTAAGGGGTGGACGTAGATTGCTGGTTTGCAATCAAACCACCTTAAAAATGACTATCTCTCCTGTGGTTTGTGGTTTTTCCCTCGATTCTATTCTTCCGTGCAGTGCATCTCCTTGTCTGAGTGTCTCTTAGATCTCTTTGTTGTGAACTCTTCTTATCTAATCCTCAAGTGATCTAAGTTTTTGAGCTAAAATTTTTAAAGAGGTGATCTATTCAACCCCTCCCCTTCTAGCTCACCTACAGCACATACACTCATCAGGTCTCCCTGGCAGTCATATGACTTGAATGTTGGCAGTAAGACCCAGGGGGAGATCTCGGCCTTCAAGATTTATTCGGAGAATGGGGGATTGCTCCACGTCCTCCTTGGTGGAAGTCTTATGTAAGGCTGGGAGGGCGCGCTCTTGCTCTGTGAATTGTCACTCGACGTCTCCCAGTTGGAGGTGAAGAGGCATGATCTCGTGGCGATCCTGAGCCGTATGATCTTGGGAGAACCCTTGATCACGATCACCACGTTTGTACGAACTGCAAGGCAGGAAACAGATCAGGGGTGCCCAAGGATGAATCCCTGGGAAAAACCCTCTGATGCTTAAGTCAGCGAAGATGATAGAGCACTGGTGCGAGGGGAGATGGTAGGAGAGAGAAAAAGGGCGCGAGATCGTTCTCCACCAAGAAGTGTGGTGGTTCTCATTCAGGATTGTTGCTTACCTTTTCAGAGGGTTATCCAGGGTTTATATAGCAATCCTATTGGCCCGGTTAGGAGGCAATCAAGAGGGGGGGTGAATTGATTGCCCACCCTTTTCGCAAACTTAAAGATAAATCACAGGAATAATGATATGAAGTGATAAGCAAACAACCACTCACAACTCTCCAGTGCTTTTAATGAATCACACGGATAGAAAGTAATGAACGGATAGATTAAAAAGGCTATCAGCTCACCGTATCATACTCGTAATATGAACAGATATGAAATAGCAGCAATCACACAAATAGCAACCCACGGCACAACAATTTTAAGGTGGTTCGGATGCACCCAAGTGCTGTCCTACGTCCACCCCTCTCAACTCGAGAGGATTCCACTATAAACGTTGCACGACGGCAGCAAACCACCACACACACGGGCACAATGGCCCAACATAAGTGGGTTCTCGTGCGAAGATGAAAAACCGCACACACGGAGACAAAGCTCAAATCTCATCTATGAAGGAAAAATATGTAGAAATACAAAGTCCAGTTCAAGATTGACAAGCTAAGCTCAAAAGGAGTTGAAAAACATAGTCTAGCATAGACATTCCCCTTTAACCCTCAAACAAACTCAAAGACAATAGAAGAGTGCTTTGGAATGATGAAACCGTGAGAGAAAAACTCAACCCCTATATAGAAATGCGCCCAAGCAGCAACCGGTGAAGAGCAGCGGTGGCTCCTCCTCAGCTCCGAGCTCGGGATCGTGAGACTCACTCCTTGGCAGCTTCGTCTTCCTTCTCCAGCAGGTACACAGCCTTTCTCCTCCTTTTCCTACAAGGATGAACACAGTTAGCCCAAACGATGTCTTCCCATCAAACTAGCCGCAGCTACATATAGTCAAGAGAAACCAAGCCAATAAGACAATAAAACCCCTGCAAAAACCTCCTTAAACCACATACAATAGATAGTGGAAACCCTAAGGGCAATGTGATAAATAACCAAGCCAATCGGACCTAAGAATAATGGGTTCGCATCCAAATCTGGAAAGCCCGATTGGAACACTCGGAACAAGTGTCAGCTCTTAGAGTCGACTCTTGTTGGCGAGTGTTCTGCCAAGACACAAAAGAACAGAACACAGGTGAAAAGTCTCGACTCTTAGAGTCGACACTTCTTCAGACTCGTTCTATTTTGAGAAGAAAACCCACCACCCAGGGTGAAAGTGTCGACTCTCTGAGTCAACACTTTTCACCTGGGATTTTGTTTGATCTAAAAATAGTCCACAGGACTGCAGGAGTCGACTCTGAGAGTCGACCATCGATCTTCAAATTTCTCGGTGAAAATCCAGCAGCACCTCCCCTAGACCCAAAGCTTTGGGGGGTGTTAATTAGGTACATGTCCACGGATAAACTCCGAGACGCCCCCAAAATAAGAAGGATGCGCACGGAAGTGACAACATCTGATGTCCAAATTGGGCATGAAAATCTCAAGAACTAGCCTACAAGGGACTCCAATGACTCCAATAAGAAGGATGTGCATGGAAGCAACAACATCCGACTTTGAGCTATGGCCAAGCTATATGGCCATTAATGTTTACCCTTTCAAAAGAGATCATCCGGGGATCACGCTATCCAAGAATGATCAAGGCTCTGGAAGCCAAAATTTGTAAAGAAAATGATCAATTTAGAATTAGATCCCATGTTTCTCACCCCTTTAGCATCATGGCCATGAAATTGGTCCAAATCCCAAGGTGGGGTCTTGACAAGAAGCACGATAATTATAGTTACAAAATGAGAGTGAAGCAAACACGAAATTAAACACATCTCTAGCAGTTGGCAACCCAGAGTCATGTTCATGGGCATGAACAAACCCCAGGCCGGTGGCCACCCTAATGACAACAGTATCAACATATGGAGATCATGCTTAAAATTAGGGAGAAATCACCCTATCTATTGGAAGGATGGGAAGAAATGAACAGAGGTAATGCATTGTACAGATTGGAGGGGGAGAAGAGATGAATATCGAAGATTGAACATCACGAGAGATGCACTAGAAAAATTGTCCCGAAGGGAGTATCCTTTCATTTCACATCAAGGGAAGACAAGAATAGATCAGGAGAGCAGAGTGATAAAAAAAGGGAAGAATACAAAAAGGGGGAGGGAGCAAGGGCCGGAGTCCCCTACTCCCTTTCCCTCACCTCTCTCTTCTTTCTCACTCTCTTTCTCTCTCTTCTGCTCTAGCAATAGAGTTCCCCCGGCAATTTTATCAGCATCTTGCCCTTCTTCTTCAGCCAAGGGCCAGTATTTATAGGGACGCAGGTCCCCTTCGGGAGAACACTTGTGCTTGCTTCTTTCTCTCTTTTTATTTTTTGTTTGTCGCTGCCACTGCTGTTGCTGTCGCTGCTACGCCGCTGCTGCTACTACAGTGGCAACTTCTGCTACTGTGGACGTTGCTATTGCTATGGCTACGACAGAGCAGGGGAGAGGTGCGGCATGGTCAGGACACTCTGATGCTACATGCGCCACTTCGATCGTAAATGTGTAGGGATGGCCATGCCATCGACGCCATGGGAAGATCATGTGAGCATTCAATGCTCATAGGGAGAGGAGCAGCTTCCGTTTGAGCACATGAAATTGGCGTCCAGAAGGATGGGCGCAAATTTCACGATCGTGAAATTGGCGTCCAAAGGGATGGGCATGGATTCTTGGGCCAGGTATAAAATTGGCATCCATGACCCTGTCGTTAATTTATCGACGTCTTCCAGAAGAGGTGTCAATTCATCAGATTAAAAATTCAATTAAAAATAGGAAAGCTAGAATTAGCATCTACTCAAAAGGATGCCAATTCTTATGGGTCGACACAACGAAAGATTGAGTCAACCAATAGCAAGGAATTCACGTCACTTTATGAAGGCGCTAGTTGAACAATTGGCATCAACCTAGAGGGGTGCCAATTTTTATTATGGGTCAACCCAAAGGAAGTCTGAGTCAACCTAAGATAATTAGCATCCATTATAGAAGGTGCCAATTGAAGAATTGGCATCTTCAAGATGGACGCGAATTTTTTTTTAAATGTTTAAAAAATAGAGAATCGGGAATAGCATTGATTTTAGCGTTAATTTTAGTGCATCAAAGAATACCCCCCACCCGCAGGTGCCGCAAATGAGGGACGAGGGAGTGAGGCTTGTGGGTGTAGCCCATTTGAATGCGTTTATCTGAGTATCTTTTATCTTTATCGTGATCGGGAGAGAGGGCTTCGACCGAAATTGGGAGGGCAAGCTTATGCAGAGTCGAAATCAGGAGAGCAAGCTTTAATAGCCAAAATAGGGAGAGCAGGCTGTGAGAGCCAGAATCGGGAGAGCAAGATGTGAGAGCCATGATCGGGTGAGCAAGCCGCGAGATCCAAAATCTGAAGAGCGGGCTTTAAGAGCAGAAATTGGGAGAGTAGGCCGCGAGAGCCGCAATTGGTAGAGCAAGCTGCAAAAGCCAAAAATATAGTAGGAGAGCAGGCTTTACGAAGCTGAAAGCTGGAGAGCAAGCTGAGAGAGATAAAATCGAGAGAGCAAGCTGCGAAAGCCAAAGATACAGTAGGAGAGCAGGCTTTACAAAGCCAAAATCGAGAAAGTAGGCCACGAGAGCCGAAACTGGGGGAGCAGGCTGCGAGAGTTGAAATTGGGAGAGTAGGCTGCGAGAGCAGAAATTGAGAAAGAAGACTTTAAGAGCCAAAATTAAGAAAGTTTTCATTCACCCATTTTATTTAGATTTATTTCCTCTTGTTTTTATCTTTTCATTTAGGCATGCAGGCATCCAATGACAATAAGCACACGAAGATAGGTATATAGATTAGCTCTCCTCTATCGGGGATAGGATAAGAACAATGCCTATGACTCATAGGCAGAGTGCAGCCCACGAAGCATGACTAAAGGAGATGTACACTCATAAAGAGGATATCGCATAGCCTATGCGCATAGTTTCAATCATAATCTACACCCGAGGTAACTTCTCCATGGTGTAAAGGTGCATATACAAGTAGTGAACCCTAAACATAGGGATAAGTAGACATTCTAAGTAACACTAAAGGATTACTCTATCGCTTATACATACAATTCGAGTTTTTTACTTTCAGTAGCTTCACGTAGCCCCATTAGGCACACAATCTTGGACTTGATAACCTCTCCTTTGGATATTCCTTCCAACAGACTAGGAAATCTTGTTTCAAGGCCTCCGTAAGTCTCCATGAGCCTGGGATTCCCTCTAGGATGTCGAGCTGGTTGTACCATTAAAGCCCATTTGTCTAGAAAAGTACAATTCAGAGTTTTCAGTCTTGTTAATGTAACGGACCTGCACTAGCCTGTCAGGCACACCTAACGGACCAGTGATCGACCGTCACATAACCTGAGTCCAATTTGATTCTTTCTGGATTCAGCCCACTTTAACGGCCCATTAATAGACTGTTATGTTCATGTAACAGCCCATTATATGATCGTCACATTATCCAAGTTCATTAACCCAAGGTTTGACCCAAGGGTTGATATTCTAAAGTTGCTAGATGGACTATTGATGGTCTAGGACTTGTCATATTGTCCAAGATACTTAATTTAAGTTGTGAAAGATAATGAAATATACCGTTATGCTATCGAATTATTTCCATGAGCATAATATTGCCTTAAGTCATTCTTAGTTTTCTCAAGCTCTCAATTGAAGTATTCATCCATTGAATTATTGTTATCATGAATTTATTAAACTTGCGACATTCTTGGCCATATTTACTTGCTTGATACGTGAAAGTAACTTGATTTATACTTGAAGATACGATTGAGCACTGATTGTGTTTAAGGGCTCTATGCTAGTCACCTCTGCTGATCGTCGGAAACATACTGTAAACCATAAGTATGATGCTACTGGCGTCACATTGCGTTGGGAGTACTTTCTCTATAAATAAGTGAAAATCCACGGCATACATTTGAAAATTCACGGCATACATTTGAAAATCCATGGCATACATTTAGAATTCCACGGAACATCTCGAATCCACGACATACATGACTTGCTTGTTACATGATATTCCACAGAAATTCACTGAATACTTGCTCATAAGCAAAAGATGTTTGGATGATGAGTATGTGACTTGCTAGTACATCATCGATATATTATTATTCATGAAAGGCCATATTACATTCTTGTTCATTCTTGCTAGTCCATACTTGCTCATTTCTATCTCATATGACTATCTTGTTACTTGGTTATTTACCTTGATTTATCACATTTGCATGATTTTTACCTTTTTTCTCTAGAGCTAAGATGTTAATTACGTTAACAAGTGCCTTCATATTGATGCGAAGATACTTACTGGGCAAGTGTGCTCATTACCTATTTTCCAATCTTTCTAGCAGATGGAAGTGGTTCGAATTCGGATTCGAGTTATACAAGTAGCGGGTCCGAGAGAGAATGAAAGCCATATTAAAATGAGTGTGAAGACTTAGGAGTCAATATTGTCTAGATTGAGTCTATGCAATTTTCGTATTTCTTGAGTCTAGTAAAAGAAAGTTGGATTAGTAATTGTATTGAATATTTGATTATTAATGGGATAAAATTGAAGTTGGAGTAAATTACTTGTGCAGTTACATTATTATGTGTGATTATCTTGCGCTCTGATTATTTCTTGCTTGTAAGAGGCTTATCATGCCCACTGTACATGTTTCTCCTGAGCTAGTCTTCTGCTATAATTAAAGGCTCGGGGCGTGACATTCTGTAAGCTGTGTATCAGCAGAGCAAGCTGTGATGCTCAGTGGCGAGGATTTGATCCTCAGACAGCAAGCTGTGTTACTCAGCAGAAAGCAAGCTGTGAAGCTCAGAGAATTGTAGGGATTTCATCCCTGAAGCTGTGGATCAATGGAGTTCAAGCTATTTGTTAGCAGAAGAATTACTCGATTGAGTAAGGGGTAAATGTAGATCTCAATCTCGAGATCGAACCACCTTAAAACTACCTTGCATTGTGTGATTGCTTAACTCTCTTTTTTGCGTTTAGATGAATGCCTAGGATCGCTTACTGTCAGCGTTTGATATTTCTGATATAGTCATTTGTTGCTGTGCTTGAGTCATCAACTAATAGGTATATAGAAAGGCGTGGCTGGAAAGATAAGTTAAGCCTATCCGAAACGCCACCTCTTGCATGTGGAGATCCTAGATCGAACCTCCGTCGAGTGCCGAGCCTGGTTGATTGACTGTTCTCTGAAATTGTTTGTATTAGTTCATTATAACTCGACATTGTTCTGAACTGTTCTGAATTTGCTTCATCATATATTTGCACTGTGGTAGATAACTCAGTGGTATATAAAAAGGTTCAGTCAGAAGGATAGGTTACGCCTATCTGAAAAATTGACCCTTGCGTGAGGAGATCATTGATCGAACCTCTGCCAGGTACAACACTGAGTTGTCTGATCGAGTTCTTTTTGGAGTTCTTGGTGTTTAATTATCAGATCTTCTGGTTTCTAATTCAGATTGCTTTAAAAGTTATGTTCACTTCAGCTTCTTTTATTTCCGTAATTTAATTAGCTATTGTAGAATCCAAAATTATGGTAGATCCATTCACCTCCCCGTCTGGATATTAACCGTGCACACCTATTTCACCTATCACTATTGACATGTCTTGTGACCTGGTAGTGGACTTGCCGACAAGTGATTTTATGATCACTCCTTATTATTTAGAAAGGGTGCATGTGTAAATTGAAGGGCAGAATATGCCAGCCTTACTCTATGCATTGCAGTTGAGAGATTATGATGTGATTCTGGGTATGGATTAGCTTGAGGCCCATGGTGCCATGGTGGATTGTAGTTTGAAGAGGGTCTATTTTCAGCATCCTCGGAGACCCTCGTTCTATTTCAAAAGTATCCGGTCTTCTTCACCCTGTTTCCTCATTGTAGCTATTAAGGCCCATAGACTACTTGATGTTGGATGTCCGGGATTCCTAGTGGGAACTATTTGCCAGCATCAAAACACATAAAATATAGAGGGTCATTTATCAGAAAAGACACAACATTCTTCCCACAAAACTTCCCTCAACACCGCCCAGGCAGTCGTCTCCATCTCTACAAGACCAGGGGCACCCCTGCGGTTCATCGTCTAGCGTTGCACCCTCTCCGTCGCCTACTCCATTACTTATTCATTGACCTAAGCCTTTGCCTACCCCATCATCTCCATCTCTTACGCTATCTCCACAATCTCTGCGAACTCAAGCCTTTGCTCAGGCTAGTGCCATCCCTTCCTTCTCTTCCTCTGTTACCACTACTTCTACCCCCAACGCTGCCTGACGCGTTGTGTTGGTATGCTGACGGTGGGTGCCACGCTCCTCCTCCTCACCCTCTCCATCTCCACCCCCATTACCCCTATTTCCTGCATCGCCACCTCCATCTCCATTACCTAAACCTCCACCTTCGCCACCATCCTCATCCCCTAACTCTTCTCCACCACCGCCTTCACTGCCTCCTCTCCCAAAGACCCCTATTCCATCTCTTTCACCATCTATACTGCCTTTACCTTCTCCACCCTCTCCTCCATCTTCCTCGTTGCCCGAGCCTGAGTAGGCTATACCCCTACCATGTCTACCTTCGCCTTTGCCCGCACTCAAACTTATCGTTGCCTCTATACATTTGCCATCACTTGACGTCACCATCCTCATTGAAGCCTCCACGTCTTCCAAGCCTTTAACACCTATTCCTCCATCCACTTCCACCCCACGAAGCGGGTGTGCATTGCCATTAGTGCCCCTCGAGTCTAGTCCCCAGGGAGAGCATGAGCTGGGTCAGGGAGATTCAATGCCGATTATTCATTTCAAGATTTGAGATTTCATTTGCCGTATGCCAATACGTGTCCTAATCTCTGGCTATTTTGGGGATGAGCCTACATTACCCATGATGGTTGCTAAGAAGATCTTTCTCGTATTGGTGCCAGTTTCTTCAAAATCGAGGCTGATGGCAATCTCTTTGCTCGCTGGAGGTTCCACAATTGATGCTGTTATCACCCCTCGCTCTATTGCTGTCCAAATTACTAGTCAAGAGGGGTACATTACCCATCTTGTGCTAACTCATATAGCCACTAAGCAGATTATGAGTTCTAAGTTCAAGGGGCAATTCGTCGTATTCTCAGCTTTCTCCGAGGACATTCTGCACACCTTATGCAATCTCTCTCAGTTTATTAGAATGGCGGCCATGTCAATGCCGTGTATTACTCTCCCTCAATTTCATCCTGCTCTTCTATCAAGGGAGTTATGTTTCAAGACTGATTGCCAAAAGGAGTTGCCGGAGCTCCACATCTTGGTGCCGAGTTACAAGACTCTGTGGTTGGTTGTTCATCATTCTAAGGAGTTACTTGTTCAAGAGTGTCCATCTACTGTTAGCACCGGGTGTCTAGGGGCAATCGCCCCGATGAAGCTACATGTTCATAACCAGGCCAGGCCGTCTTCCAGGTGGGCCCATTACTTGAGAAGATCAAGAAGCCCAAAGGTCCGGGTCTGCATCAGGTGGGCCCGTTTCCAAGAGATTTCTACTAAGAAGAGGCGACAACGTAAGTACAAGGGCTGCATGTGGTGCACTCAGGGGTCGACTTCTTCTTCTTCTTCTCCTTTCTATTCATCTTTCCTTCTACTCAGCTCCCACCCTTGGGTGGTGTATCTCCTCTCTTCAGATCCAGCTTCAATGATCTTCGTCTCTCTTCCTGGGTCCACAAACCCCTCTTCCTCTTCTCCTCTTCATCTGGAGTCTCCAAATTATCCCTCCTCTCAATATTCTGGGCCTTGCCCTAGGCCCTTCTTTCATCCCCATCTTTGGATATCTTCTGATTCCTCTTCCCCGAAACTTCCGGGTGTTGCCTCTAATTCTTCCCCGGGACTTCCGGGTGTTGCTTTTGATTATTCTTCTCCGACCCTATCGGATGACTCCTACTCTCCTTCTCCGACCATGTCGGATGATCATTCTCCTTCTTTCTTACCTTCACAACAATCTCCTCAATGTCTCTCTATTCTTCCATCTTCACCCTTTCGGGGTCTTCGCCCTTTCTCTTGCTATTTTCGAGGCTTTAGCCTACCTTGATCTCAGCTAATCAGGATTCTTCTGCATTTGGTTCCTTGTTATCAGGGCCTCGACGCCTTAACGAGGGAGTTCTAGCCCTTGTCTCTCTTCCTTTTCATCCTTCTTCATCCAGTTTGGTGTCTGACGCTCCTCCATGTTGAGGAATCCAATCCTTTATTCTCCTTTCATCTTTCATCATGTCAAGCAAGGAATACAAAGATCGTGCTACTGAAAGCTCATTGATCAAGTTCGCTTCAGGATAATGATTTCATGCCATGGATTTGTAAAGGTATATTCATTTTGTGCAAAGAACATGCTGTCATTGCTATTTCCGTTTATTTCTGTGCGTGGTTATAATGCTGGTTCCTTAAAACATGGTTAAGTGGCTTTAGGCCTTAGTCAATTTTGCTTAGTCAAATTTGAGTTTGCTTCTGTAGCATCCTTAGGCTGGTGATAGCTCCGCGCTGGGAGTTTGACCGTATTTCCCCAATTGTTGAGGGTAACCTTTGAGTTTGGGTCTTTCACACACTACACGGCAAGCCATAGCCAATCCCTCTAGAGCAACATCGTTGCTGCTTTGGCTATATTCTGGGTATGCACAAAGGTATTTTCTCTTCTCTACTCGGCCAAGTGTAGGGGCAAGAGATTGATGGATAAGATGACCGACCTTGGTGCTCCCCAATACGGGAGAGGTCTCAAATAGGGGCAGTCTTGACCCTCAAAAAGTAAACTTTTGTTATCCTTTGGACTTGAAAGATACTGAAATTGAGATTTGAATTGAGAATAAGATCTTAATAGACTGCCCCTATTTGAAACTTCCTCTTGTCGGGGTGTGCTTAGGTTAGTTATTTTTGCCCAGACTACCTCTACCCTCACATTTCGGCCGAGTATAGAAGAGAAAAGACCTTGTGCCCTCAAGCCTGGCCTAAGTAGCAATGGTGTTTACCAGAGGAGATGACTAAGGACACCATGAAGTGTGTGCGGTGCCCATGCTAAGGGCTGCCCTTAATGAGTGGAGAGGGAATGCCAAACTCCTAACTCAGGGTTCTTATAACCAAAGGTGTTGCAATAGCAAACCTAAAGACTCTTCTTGTTATTGAGATTAACTTAAATAAAGACCTAGGACTAAGCCTAGACTACCACTCTTAATCAAGTTAAGAAGCACTTCATTTTAAAACTGTGCGTGGAGATGAATGAGGTAAAGAGAATGCACACTTATGCAAATGAGTTACCTTGCGACCTTTGTCATAGAAGTAGCTGCTGGTGGTAATATTGATAAACATGGGAGTTGTTGCCCTCACTTGGCATATAAGAATATAAGAAGCAAGGATTAGAAGTGGCTTAACAAGAGGGAGCGGTGCCTAGACCAGACTCCGATGAATAAGGAGAAAAGGAAAAGAGGTGAGGGCTAGAACTCCCTCACTAAGGCATAGAAGCCCTGATCACATGAAAGGTCTACAAAAGGGAAGGAAAATTAAGATTTAGAATGAAGACTAAAGCCTTGAAAATAGTGGGAGAATGGGCAGATGCCCAGAGCAATTGATGTGAGAGAGATAGGGTCGAACTTGAGATTAGGAGGAATTAAAAGAAGGAATTGGTAAAGGGAAAGAGGAGGATCCGGAGGGTCCCGAGGCAGAGGATGAGAATCATGATGAGAAGAGTCCAAAGGTTTTGGAGGAATAAGATGGCAAGGGACACGATGCCCAAGGAAAAGGATAGAAGAAGACAATTATGGAGATGCCGGAGCAAAAGGATGGCAAGGGACGTGATGCCCTGGAAAAGTAAGATGATGAATCAGAGGAAAGGAAAGAGGTCTGGGGGTTCCCAAGAAAGGGAGTGTGAAGAAGGGACGCGATGCCCTAGGAAGACTGATAAGAAAAGGAAAAGGAAACCTAGAGGTTCCAGACGAAGAGAGTGTGAAGGGACACGATGCCTTGGGAGAAGAGAAAAATCCAAAAATTGTAGAGAGAAAGGTGAATTAGAAGCAATTTGGAAGGGATCCAGAGATTTCGGAGGAAGGAAACGAGAAGGGGCACGATGCCCTGGGTGAATTGTCAAAAACAAGAGAGGGAAATTTAGAAGTTCTGAAAGGAGCGAATAGGTAGGGATGGGATACCCCATGTGAATTAGAAGCATGGAGAGGATCTAGAGTTTTCGAAAGGCGGGGAAGATAAGAGTCAAGAGACCCAGGAGAGAGGGAGTGCAAATGCAAATGCATGAGATGCGAGGAATGCATGAATGCAAGGGATGCAAAGTGAAAAGCCTCCTCCTCACCCAATGGGTGGTCCATAGAAAGAAATTGGTGGTTACTAGAAGCGTAGGTGGAAAGAATAGGTTGTGGATAGGTCAATGGAAGGCCCCTTGGCATGAGAACACCCGCCCCTCCATGGCAAATAAGGTGCTCGGCTAGACGGCTCAATGAATGGAATTAATGCCCAAGTGATCTCATTCGATGAAGTTTCAACAATTGTATAGTCCAAAGTAAGTGGTAACTCTTTTGGCAAATAGTCATGAAATTTCGAGAGCTCCGCTTGTGGCATGGAAACTTTGGAATAAATAAGGTTTGGCTTCTCCAAAGGTAACTCCCTTAAAAGGCGAGGAACAGCAATGCGAGGGAGTTGGAATTTCAACATTGGAAGCTTCATAATGCTCAAGGCTTTTAGAATATTTTCGTGAATAGCATTCGATAAAACGGGCACTTGCCCCTTGCATGGAAATGAATAAGGAACAAACTTGACATTGGAGGCTTCAAACATAGGATGCCCTGCCCTGCCCTTGAGTATGGACTTCATCATCTCCTTGGCAAAAGAATGTGTCATGATGATATTGGAGGAGAACCCCTTCTCTTGATTAGAAACTTGCACTATGATGAAGCAAGGGGTAATGAGAGCATCAAAAATGTTTTGACCAATGAGCAAAATAACTTTGATAATCTTGGACTTAGGCCAACATGGCATCAATTCTTGACATTCTTCCTTAGGGAGCATCGGTGGAGACTTTTCAAAAATGCCCAGCACAGGAACACAGATCGACATCTGGGAAATAAAGTTTTGAATCTTAAAAGGCATAGCCAAAACTGAATTTTTCTTGCCCAGCTCCTAAAAATCATCTTCGACACATGCATAGCAACACACCTACTCCGAGGGGAGGTGGTGGGAGGTGAGATAGAAGCGGTAGGCTCAATGGGTGATGGGGGTTCAATGGAGGGTACTGTTAGAATGGTAGATGGGAGTGGAGATTTAAACACATCACGCTTCTCCCCTTGCTCGAAAGCGACTAGGGTTGGCTCGAGTGCAAAAATAGGTGAATCCTACTCAGGGTTGGCCACAGGTTTGGGTGAGGGGTTAAGTTTAGGGATAGTTGGCTTTTGGATTATGGGGATAATGGAAGGCCGAGGTGGTGGCGATGAACGGTTAATTGGTTGAAGTGAAGAAGACCTAGTGGAAGGCTCAGGGGAGGCCGATGGTGTGGAGGTTAATTTCATAGTTGGAGGGTTAATGAAAGGTTTGGTGTAGAGGAAACGTTTAATTTTACTGGGGCGAGAAGTTTTAAGGGTAGCCCCACACACACACAAACAAAGAAACGTAACAAGGTGCAAGTGTAACAAAAACACGGGGACATCTCCCCGAGACAAAATGGTTGCACAGTAGCCAACCCAGTTCTGGTATCTAAATAAAGCACCGGACATCGCTGTAAACACAACACAATATAAGAAGATTTGAAGTCTAAAATAGAAAGTAAAAACACATATCAGAGCTGAAAAGCCAAATGTTGCTTCAGATCAAGTCATGAGACTATTTCTGCAGGACCGAGCTTTTGCTTCTTCAACTCTCATCTTCTCTTTCTCACCTCTAGACTGGGCCGTACCAGAGTTGGGGCCTCACACCTCTCTCTCTTTTCTTCTCAGATATTTTTCATGAATGGCTCAGGGCTGCTCACTCTTTTCTTCATCTCTTCTCTTCCTCTTTTTCTCTTTTTCTCTTGGGGATGAGCTAATAGGATCTCTCCTTAATGCATTGCTCGGCCAACCCTTTCAAGGCAACAGAGGGAACATATTTATAAAGTCAAGTTGAGATGTGGACCTTTGATCTTAAAGAGTGCAATCTGAGCCGTTCAGATCCTTAAGACACTTCAGATTTCTTGTAGCCTAGTACTGGGATGTTAGATCACAAGTCTTGAGCTTGGAGTAATTCTGCAGATCCTGGTCCTTGCTGTGGAGCCTTCCCATTGGCTTAGAGTCTTCTAGACCATTGTTTGATTAGTCAGAATAAACAATAAGGATCTTTGACCAAATCCCTTTTTCCCTAGTGGTCTATGATTGGTCCAACATATAGCAGAGTAGGGGCACAAACTTTTCAGATCTGATCTTATGCCAGGTTATTCTAGAGACTGTAGCTTGATTGGCTGAGGCCAAAAAGTATAGTACCATGGTCGCTGACCTTAGACAAATCTGTCTACTGACAAAAGGCTTCTCCCAAAAAAGTTGTACTGAAGCCTCACGATGAAGAGGATAGTTCACTGTCCTAGGAGCCTTTTTCAGACCTTAAAAGATGTGTTTATGGAGGTTTACATTAGAATTTTTTCTTCTCTATATGACCTCTGACGCGTTGCTGGTTTAACAGAATATGGCTTGAAAAGCTTCTAGTGCATCAACGCAATGGTGGCATAGAGTCGACGCAGCTTCACAACTTCTTTGAGTTGCTAGGGTGCCAGGCCTTCATGGAGTCAACGTAGCTACAAGGGTGCGTCGACGCATCCTTGGAGAAATGCGTTTACAACGCTTTTTATGAGGCCCTTGCGTGGAGGCCCTGAGAGAGTGGGGTCGATGCATCCAACGACGCGCATCTGTCTGGCTTCTGTAGCCTATTTGGAGTCGACCCCACAACTGGATGGGGTCGACGTAGTGTTGCGTGCTAGACCACTGGCAGTGAGGGGTAGACACCATGAGTCGACACCTTCAATTCCCACGCTGGACTTGAGGTCATGAGGTTGACGTAGTGAGGCCATGAGGTAGACGCAGCTGAAGTGCCATTTGGGATTTTCCCTCCTTTGTAAGCAATGGAGTTGACACTGCTTTAAGGTGGGGTCGACACAACTTTGAGCAAATTGAATTTTCTTTCTTGATTCAAAGCTCTTTTGCCCTTGATGTTCTGCTCAATCTTTTTCAACTTTATTTCATTAAGAAGAAAGCCCTTTGCTCTTTTGTTTGAGCATGTCCAAAGCTCCTTACTTGCATTGCCATTTCTGCTCAGGAGATGTGGGTTTCTACTGCTACTAACCTTATTATTACTTACTGTTGCTTCCCAAGTCAACTTGGTTGGGTGCCTTGATATGACAAAATCACTCTTTACTCTTGAGATCTTTACACAAGAGAGTCTTTTCATGATGAGCATAACATGGAGGGATCAAAAGTATTATCATACACATTAAAACATAGTTGACTCAATTCAGTAGTATTATAATGAATCAAACTCAAATATCATCAAAATCATAGAATCATGCGTGAGCCACACATGCACAACACCATCATCAAAAAGGGGGAGAATATTGTGTATATTGTGTTTTGATGATGTCCTACTATAAGTCATTAGCCAATTATTTAAAAAATATGAAACATCTTTTTATTGGCTAGATATGAAGAATTTAACAAATCTTCAAGGCTGCATCGACTCCTTCTACAAGCAACGTTGACTCATCCTCTCACAAGAAGAAGAGTAGACAAGGTGCCCTTCACTACAGCATCGACTCCAGCACCTTCAAGCGTTGACTTCAGATGGTTTCAAGAATCCACGTCTTCATCGCATCGACCCCACTTCATTACCACGTCGACTCCAGACACTTTCAGGGGCAGTTTCAAATGCACAATCAAAGAGTGCGTCGACGCAAGCATCTAATGGCGTCGATGCAGGCTAAGTACCCACCCCTATCAATGGGCGAGACTCAAATAGGTCGACATTGCTTTCACAGTGTGTCGACACAGGGCCCCTCATGGAAATCGTTATAAATGCATCTTTCAAAGGATGCGTCAACGCACCTGTCAAGCTGTATCAGCGCAAGGGAGCAGCTCGCAAACGGTATAAGCAGAAAGTTAGTTGCCTCGACCCCATTCGTTTCACAGCGTCGACTCCGGCTTCACCCTAGCTCTCAGTAACTCACAAGACAGGGAGTTGTGTCGACGCAAGGATCCTGTTGTGTCGATGCACTTAAAGACTTCCATCTATTTTTGAACCCGTTCAAGTCAAACACGCCATCTAGTCTGGAGTCAACATTGCAAGATCCAAGATCTCATGAATCAAGGTTTGAAAAAAGCTCCTAGGATAGAAAACTATCCTCTTCATCATGAGGCATCAGAGCACCTTTTGTGAAGGAAGATCTGTCAGTAGACTAAAATTTCAAATTGGGATTGGTTTAGGGGCCAAAATTGGACTGATCTGAATCGGTCAATCCCAAGCCTGTACTGGTGATTGTGCATTCTATGAATCAAAGAGGAGGGGCGGTTCCTCCCGTTCCGAAATTACATTCTCTGAAGATTATTCAAAGTAATTGGCAGTCGTTCTACAGGAGCTCGAACTAAATATCTACTCCAGCTGTAAAGCAGAACAGAATCTTTAATGACATCTTCACTCTCCATGCTTGTGAGAAAAGGTCATAATTGGCTGTTGAGCTTCCATTAAGTGATATTTTTGAAAGTGTACTTCCATTAAATAATAGAAGCCCTCTGACTGAGAAAACCTTTGTCGGACCGTTCCAGAAAAATCACATCTTCTTCATGAATGTTCAGGTGAACATCTTGCAATATCCAATCCATAGATGGCAGTTTCGGTTTCGGTGTCGGTTTCGGCTGGGTCCCAAAACCAAATAAATTATTAATCTTCTGCCAACTGCAGGGTTTCGGTTTCGGCTGGGTAGTTTCGGATCAATTTGGTCTGAAACTGAAACGTTTTGGCCGAGACATTTCGGTTTTAGCCGAAACTGCCATCCATGGCAATATCAGCATGAGGTCTGAATATTTTTTTACTTCCTCATCCTTAAGATCTCTTCTCAGATTAAGTGACCACTGGACAATCCCTGAAATGGTTAGATAGTTTTGAAACACTGGTCTCTGTTTCTCCTTGGCTAGTTGATAAATCCTGGGAAAAGAGGATTTTAGCAGACACACTATCTGTCCAGCCAAAATATGGTTTATTTTCCATTCCCTACTTTAGATTGGGTGACCTGTTCCATCATGGGGCCTGCCTTCATAATCGAGCATTTTCTCTACTGACATATTAATAAAGTTGGTAGTTCCACCCACTGAACTTGAAAAGTCCGGGAACCAGAATTGACCTGGCCCTAGTTCATGGTGTTATGCCAAGTCCACTGGCAGATGGTGGATGGAAGAGACAGAAATAAGCTTATGGTCCAGGGGTCATTAAGGACAGGACAACAAGGCCTGATTTGGAGCCCTCAACATAGAAGTGGAACATGAAGGTCACCAATGTGCTGATTGGTTGATTGATGGTTGGACCCTTTGAGCAGCAGATGGCATCCATTCCTCCATTGCCCATGTGGGACTCCTGTTAGTTGCACTTGATGAGGTGTCCAGACAAGGAGATGTTGAGCCAATTTGTTAACCCCTCTAAGTATGTAGAGGAAAGGGCATCCACAAGTGGTTAAATTCCACAATACATGTGAGTGAAATGAGTTAGGAAGGGAAATTCATGGGTATAAAAATTCCCCACCTAGCACAAAACCACCAAACCACCGCACACGTGGGAGACGTCAATTTCTCTCTCCTCACGTGGAAAGTGAACAGTAGAGGGGCTATTTATAGGGGAATCCATCACCTTTTCACCCATTTGAGGGGTTTAGGACCGGATCCACCCCATTTTGGGGGTTTGCCCCGGGTCCACCCCCAAAAGGGGGTTTTGCCCCGGGTCCACTCCTCCCTTGGGGGTTTGCCCCGGGTCCACCTCCCCCTTGGGGGGTTTGCCCCGGGTCCACCCCCAAGGGGGGGTTTTGCCCTGGTCCACCCCCTTTTGGGGGGTTTTGCCCTGGTCCACCCCCTTTTGGGGTTTGCCCCGGTTCCAACTCCCCAAGGGAGTATTTCTGCCCCAGGTCCACCCATTAGCCCATGTTTTTTTTTTTTTTAAAAAGGGAAGGCAAAAACAAGGGATGGGGTTTGGTGAAGCAATCAAGGCTTTTACAAGGCTTTAGAGATTGACTGGGTTATGTAGAAATCTGCTGAATATTATTGCAAGTGCAGTCCAAAGGCTTTTAGTGCAGATACAGCATAGGTCCCTGCATATTTTGTTATTATGCTCAACACTGATGCCCACAATGCCATGGTTAAGAACAAGATGCCACCTGCTGATTTTATGATGGACAATCATGGGACAGAGTGATGTTGAAGTAAGAACATCCTGTTGTCTAGAAGGCTTATGCTGTGCAATATATGTCACTGTTGTCCTGGCCATGAAGACACATAGAGATGTTTTGTTACTTCTCAACCAAAATTCACATCCCTCCATTTAGCTGCAGCATTAGCAGCATAATAATGGCAGCTCAGTAGCAGCTGTAACAACCCAATGGCAGCAGCCCTGCAACAGCAGTGTTGCAGCACAAGGCCCAGTGGCAGCAACAGCTCTGTTGCATCAGCAACACTCGAGGGCAATTGCAGCAACACAACAATAGCAGCAGTTCAAAGGCAATGCAGTAACAGCAACAGCAATGCTATGGCAGCAGCTTTGCTACAGCAAAGTAACTGCAGTAGCAGCCCAGGGACTGCAGCAACAGCTCAATAGCAACAACAGCTAACACCATGAGCAGTGGTGCAGCAGCTAGCATAATTGGCAAGGGCTGTAGCAGTATCTTTGCATTATAACGGTAGCAACTCAGTTGCAGCAGCAGCACTGGGCAGCCCACAGGAGCAGCACAAACAGTTAAAGTGTGGACATCAGCAATCACAGCCCTTTAATCCTAGGGAAATTGACCCAATTTGAGGCCTAAAGGGTTGAAATAGCCTGCCTCTACCCCCTTTTGGAGGGTTTCCCCCGGGTCCACCCCATTTTGGGGGTTTGCCCTGGGTCCACCCCCCAATGGGGGGGTTTGCCCGGGGTCCACCCCTCCTTGGGGGGTTTGCCCTGGGTCCACCCTCCCCTTGGGTGGGTTTGCATTGGTTCCAACCCCGAAGGGGGTGTTTTGCCCCGGGTCAATCCCCAAAGGGGGTTTTTACCTCCAAGAAGGTGAAGAAGCAATCAAGTTTCAAAGCTGCTACCATCATCCTCTTCATCCACTCAAGAAGATCCAAGGAAGGTGATTCAAAGAAGGTGATTCAAGGAAGACCGATTTACAAGGAGGAAGGGATCATTGTTACTGAACCAAGAGGAGATTTTTTCAAGAGAGAAGAAGCCGTTGTTGCTGATCTACATCTCTTTCAGACAAGATTGCTTCTGCTCTTAGTCTTAATCATTCCTTTGTATCTTGTCTGAACATCTTCAAATTTATTTCCTTCTCATTATTGTTCAAACATTAAAGTTGAGATTCGTCCCTACCATGGTTAGTAGGAAGGCAGTTGGAGGGTGTTCTAAGCTGCGGTGATATCATCCCTACCGTGGTTAGTAGGAAGACAGTTGGAGGGTGTTCCAAGCTGCAGTGATATCGTCCCTACTGGTGGTTAGTAGGAAGGCAATCAGTGGTTCTTCGATTTACGGTTTGGTGTGCTACTAGTGAAGCCTCACTGGGGTTTGGCATTCTACTCTTAGTCTCAATCATTCAATTGAGTCTTGTCTAATCATTTTCATATTTGTTCTCTTTTCATTTTGTCTAAACATTGAAGTTGAGATTCGTCCCTACTGTGATTAGTAGGAAGGCAGTTGGAGGGTGTTCCAAGCTGCGGTGATACCGTCCCTACCGGTGGTTAGTAGGAAGGCAATCGGTGGTTCTCCGATTTGCGGTTTGGTGTGCTACTAATGAAGTCTCACCTGGGTTTGGTGAGGGGTGGACGTAGGACTGGGGATTCAGTCCGAACCACCTTAAAATCTATTGTTCCATGGTTTAATTTGTGTGATTGCTTCGTTCTAGATGCATGCATAGGTTCGATTCAATACATTACTTGTTCATCTTGCAAAGTAATTTGTAGTGTCCTTCGATTAGCTAGATTTATTCCGCTGCAACCTGTTTTAACTAGCTATAAAGAGGGCTTCATTCCGAAAAGAGGGACAGATCTATTCACCCCTCCCCTCTAGATCTGCCATCCACTACTCAACACCAGTTTGTCTCCCAGTTGCTAGATCGTGTTCGACGACCGCTCCAGGCCGTCGCCTCAGCTTGTCCAGGACTCCAACAACTATGGCGGCCGTCACCTACAGTCCCATCGTCGTCGCCACCGATGCACAGGTGGGTTACTTGGCAGTGCCGATCACTTTTGGTAGCTTTACTCCTGTCATTGGATCACCCTACTTCTTGGGTGTGGTCCCCGTGGCGGCTCCACCGCCACCTCCAGCCCCTGTTTCCTCTGTCGCTGCCAATGAGCCACGCCAGCTGCTAGTCCCGACAAGCCAGCTGAGCGTCAGGCTCAGCTCTCCCACCACTGGTGCCCGTAGGGGTCCCAGACCAGTCCCAGCCCGGGCAAGCATTAGTCCTCGGGGCCAGTCTCGACTGGCTTCCGATGCAAGCCTTACGTCCTAGGTTCCAGTCTCCAGTCCTGTGGTTCGCTCGGGCCTCCAGCCCCGAGCCCCAGCCAAGCTGACTTCCAGTGTAGGTCTCCACCCTATGGTGTTCGGCTCCTCAGCACTTTGCTCTGGCCGTCAATCCTGAGCTCCCACCGAGCCAGCTCCCCACACGGGCCTCCTAGCCCGGGGGTAGGGCTCCCCAACACCCCGTTCGGGCCTCCGGACCCGAACCGCAGAAGCGCGACCACCTCGCCCGCGTCCCCAACCTCTGGCACGAGGCATCCTATCATCCAGATCAGACGTACAACTCTGGGGTTTCCCACGGACAACATCTGTTACGAGTGGTCGGCATCAGGTCCCAGATCCCTCGGCTCCACCTCGGGGACATTTCTTCCGCAATCTGACAACGCTGATCCCCAGTACGTGTCTACCTTTGTGGGACGCCGTGACCTCGGTACAGACTGAGCGCCCTCTATCGCGCCTTCTGGTCCTACCAACTCCCAGTTCAGACTCAAGGCCTTGGGTCACCGACATCTCGATACCCCCTGCAGTGACAACTTTGGGTGTAGACACGTCGCGGCGAGCATCTGCAACACTACTGTCAGCTCGGGTGAAAGCCTACACTCGAGCCACCTAGCCGTCGGCCTTCACTACAGACTTTGTGTCTTGGGGGCCTATCCCGGTATTCCCGATGAATGGCCCTGTGCCACCAGCACCCATAGGCTGGGTTTTCTCGGCCTACCACCTTGGAGTGGAGTCATCTTCTACTCCCCAGAAGAAGCACCGTCGTAGCCGTAAAGGCAAGCGACCCGTTGCTACCACCAGTAACTCCGGCAAGACCATTCTTGTCAGAGACTTATGGATTCGCCTGGATGGGGGGTGAACCCATTATTCCTCTAGAACGGATCATCCCTGTGGTCCCTATCACCAATCGCTTTAGCCTCCTGCGTTGAACGCGGGAAGACAAGGCGGAACTTAAGCGGGCGGATGCTTCGGCAACGGCCCAAAAGCACCAGTGCCGGTTTGGCATTCAAGCTCTCAAGTCCCGTCAGAGGAACAAGGACGAGGGAGACCAGCAGTCAGACTTGAGAAGGATCTGGGTCACCCTGAAGGAAGCTCAAGCTGTCTGGAAAGCATGCCTCAGTAACCCCTTTCAGGCACCAAGGCGTCACGTCAAGCAAGGTGCGACTGACCGCACAACCGCATCATCTGGCGGCGCCCAACCCTTCATCGCCTCTCGCACAGATAGGCGAAAATAGAGACGGGCTCATTCTGGGCCCCACCGACATCCAGCCCCAAACTCTCCTCAGGCAGATGCCACGATGGAGACTCCTCCGCAACGTACCTCGGTCTTTGATAGGCTGGGGATACCTATTCTCCCCAAGAGGCGGTCTGAGAAAAGGAGGACGGTCTGGCTCATCAACAACGCAGTCAGGGTGTTCGCGTGTTATACCGTTGGACACCAACCTGAGATTCTGACCGACGATCTGAACCTACCTACATCTCACCTCAGGAGGCCTCATCACCTGCCTCCGCCGCCCACTCCAGTGGGCCACATCGGCACTTCTGTCGGACCTCAGGCATCCACACGAGCGGAAGAAGTTCCTGTTCAGGAGCAAGCTGCCCCTGTCAATGCGGAGTTGGTCAACAATGACCCTCCAGCTAGTGAAGTCCAAGGGGTGACTCTTGAGACTCTCATGAAGGAGAACCAGCACCTGAAGGCCCTCCTGCAAGACTTGCTTCAGGAGTGTGACCTTCATCCTCAGCCATCCGCTGGGCCCTCGATGGAAGTGCCAGCTCTGCCAGGTGGGCAAAATGGTGCTAACACCTCAGCGGAAGCTGTCCGAACTCCTACAATTATTGGGTTCGGCACGCCCTTGGCTGAGGTTCAACCACAGCCATCTAACAGGCCGGTGCCAGAGAACCTCATGGCACAGCGCCAGATGATCAAGCGGATCATTGAGACCAAGCTCGCCCAGTTTGGAGAAGGGGTCGCGACTGTAGATCTCTACAATGTCCCCTATCCACTACATCACCAGCTCAAGAAGCTTCCCCCGGAGTATGCCAAATCGCCGAAGCTACAAAAATTTGACGGACAGGGGTCTCCGTACGAGCATCTGGCCTATTACGTTACGACCATGGGCGAGCTCACGTTGGACGAGTCTTACCTCCTCCGCCACTTCACCACCTCATTTATGGGAACGGCCTTCCAGTGGTATTCCCGCCTCAAGCCCAATTCCGTCATTGACTGGGCAGATCTCCAGAAGAAGTTCCTCGACCATTTCCAAACGGTCGAGCGAAAAGTCTCGTTAGCCGAGCTTTGCTCCCTCCGACAGAAGAAGGGTGGGAGTGTCCTTAACTTCATCAAGAAATGGCGAGACCTCAGTATGAGGTGCATCAACCCACCAGTCCAGGAGGATGCCATCACTATTTGTCGTCGAGGCTTGGCGGCCGAGGTCAGCGAAAAGCTTCTCGGCACCAACGTCAAGGGCTTCGACCAACTCAACTCGGCAGTCACCGAGATAGAAATATTCTTCGCCGACAACCCAAGCTACGCTTCAGCAAAGGGTAAGCAGCTGCGGGAACGCCAGCCCAGTAAGGAGGTGAACATCATTGAATTCACCCCCGCTACTAAAGCCAGCAAGGGAGCCGGAATGAGCGATTCTGACAAAAGGCTAGTTGATAAGCCGGCTGCTCTCTCCTTCTCGGAGCATATGAAGACGCCCTTCTCCTACAAGAAGGAACACACGAAGATGCTCTTCGACCTCTGCATGGCTCAGAGGATCGTCGAACTGCCAGAAGTCCGCAAGCCGGACGAAGCCCAGAAAATTGATGATCCCAACTACTGCCTATACCACCATATGCTGGGTCATTCTCTTGAAGATTCCTATGTCTTCAAGACCTAGGCACAGAAGCTGATCCGAGACGGCCTGATTCAAATGAAAAGCGGTCTTGTCAATCCTCCACAGCCACATACGTGGTCCAGACTAGCCAAAGCAGCATGTGTGGTTCACCACCCAGCCAATGTGATCCACATAATGGCAGCATTCTCTCTTCCTGATGATGAATCAGAGGAGCCCAACACCAACCGGGGAGAGCATTCGATTTGGTACCCAGGGTGGAGGCCCTGGCATGATCGCATGCCCCTCTCCTTCCCCAGGGAAAGAACCCGATGACTTTTCGACGTCCTCGTCGAGTGGGTGTAAATCTTGCCCCGCGATCTGTCGGCAGGCAACACTCAATGGGACTTTAACCACCCTCAGTATTGTCCCTTTCATGCACGAATCTACCACGCGATCGAGTCTTGTGAGGAGGTTCAATACCTCATCGAGGAATAGATCTAGTGGGAGCAGATCGATGCCGAAGGGAATTCCATGGCACTTGTTCGACTGCGACAAGCTGTCAAAGAAACCCTGAGCACTGCCAGAAATGCACCAGACCAGCCCGATCCTCCCTAGGAAAATTGGCACGGGTTGCCTTACCAGCATACTCCAGAATAGCTCGAGTTTCAGACCGATAATCGAGAGGCTCTCGAACGACTGCGGAGATGCAGGGAGCAGGATGCCAGCCAAGAGGTGGGACCGAGTGCCTTCTTGACCAACGTCATCAACTCTCCTGCTTCCTCGGCCTCTCTTGAGGCTCCAATACCATAGGCTAGTCAGCTAGCCCCTACCACTCCAGCCGCACAATGGCGAACCTGGCAGGAGCTAGAGTCTTTGCCCTTTTCCAGGGAAGACACTGCAAGACTCCTTCGAGTCCTTCTCGGTCGGGAGGATATCCTGGTGGGCGAGACTACTATGAGCTCCCCGAGCTCTCCTTGCCTTCCCCCTATTCCACTTCCGGCTCCTACGATCGAGGATACAAAAGGAAAGCAAAAGTTGGGTGAGACCGCGGCTCGACTGAACCAGGTCCACCCTACAGCTCACAGGTCGGGTCCGCCATCACAAAGGCCATCCGGTGTGTGAGATCAAGATAGCTACCGGGGACAACAAGGCCCCCAAACATCATCAGGTGTCGTCCGACCCTATTCTTAGCCAAACCATAGGGGTCCGATCGTAGAGCAAGATGTTGGTCATGCTCCTCAGGCCCTTCCTCAGCAGAAATCCCAGCCACCTCAGCTAAGGCATCAAATCGCGCGCATGTCTTCGGACACCAGCCCCAGTACACCAGTTCAACAGGGAAAACCTTCCCTGCCACTGCGGCTAAGGCATCAAATCACACATACATCCTCGGATGCCAGCACGAGTCAATCGGTTCCTGGTAAACTCCCGCACCAACCGCGGCAGAGGCAACAAGTCGCATCTACATCTTCGAATGCCAGTCCCAGCATCCCTGCTTACCAGGAACTACCAGTCGAAGTTATCGAGCAGGCGATCAACGCCACCTTCCAACTACAGCAATCGGAAGGTACCTGGATTGAGATCCGAGCAAAGAGGAGTCACCGACCTCACCCTACAAACTCATCGGCTCGACGGTATCCCCGTGCGGACCTGTCAGCTCCAGTCGAGTATTGAAAAGGAATCGGCGTGACTCGAACCTCGGCTTGCCTCCCACGAGTCCGAAGACTCGGAAGCGATAAAAGGATAGGTGTGGTGTACACAGAAATAAAAAATAAATCAGGACAACAGATATAATAATAGAAATAAACATCTAACTACAACAGAGTCCAGTCCAATAGAAAGCACAGTCTAAAGCAGTAAAACGTACCATATGCCAAGTGAACACTCGGCCCGACAGGCTCGCAACTAGGAACCTCCACGCCGCTCCCTCGAACCCCGAGGAAGAATCACTGCACCTGTAAACCAGGGGTGAGCCTCCTATCACTGGCTCAGTAGGGATCCCGCGGAACCAACTGAGAAGACAACGGCGGAAAGGAAAACTACGCCAGCCACGGAAGGAACAACAGTAACAGTAGGAACAGCAAACCGGTGGCCGGTCAAAACTCGGCACTACAGTCACTCCTACCGGTAACAGAAAACACGACCCGGTCTCCCGTCGGGGGAACAACCAAGTCATACACCCGACACACGACCCGGTCTCCCATCGGGGGATAACCAAGTCATGCACCCGACATCTCGATTCCACGAACGATAGACTACCAAACACGAACCATCCTAGCCATGCTACCAGAAAAATGACACGATGTCTCGGTCGCGAAAACCTGCCCTCACAGTGGGGCCTGAGCCGAAACCACACGGTTTGAAAACACAGCCACGACGTCGCTATCGTGAACTCCACGTCGTCTAGAGAAAGCTCTCGGTGACGCTCACCGGAAACCCCAGACCTCGGCTACAGGAACGCTCCCAAAATGACACCCGAAATCTTGTCTCGCAGATGAGAAACGGAAACCCAGAACATGACAATTCACGTCACGTGACGGGAGCACCACCCACTAGAAGAACGACCGGATGCGTCCCATGACGTCTTACACCGTGTCATAAGTGTCTAGCTACAATGCTCTGGGCGCGAGACTCAGACACCCACAGTAACCAGAAGCACCACAAATAAGGACTAGCTGAGGTCGCGCTCGTCAGCACGGGTCTGAACCCTCAGCCTCGTGTGCACACTCAGACCATACGCCATTGGCCTGTCCTCTAGCTAGTATTTCCCCCACCGACCCGGACTCGACGGTGCGCGGGGCCCTATGGTAACCAGCCTACTCACCGTCTAACTCGGGTATGTCACTCTACCACTCCCGGGTGGGTCAGCACGTGTGTGCCGTAAGAAGCCTGCGACTAGTGGAGGGTCACTAACGTGAACACAGAAAACCACGCACGCACCCATCGCGAGTGACGCGAAGTAACCGGTGGCTCGAGGCCACCAAACTCTGGTCAGCCCGCTAGACCTATTAACCCAACGGTCCTTGAGTCACGGGACTCGGGGTCAGGACCGTTAAATGCGATGGCACACCACCGTCAAGCTAGCCTAGTCCCTAGGTCTGAAACCACGATCACACGGAACCCACGGACACCTCAAAACACAGACACGGAACCGCCGGGGTGTCTGGGACACTCACAAGACTGAAAGTCGACCACTGGGTCACAACCCGGTCGACCGGAGGTCAACACAACGCTCAAATGGTCACAGTAAACACGGAGAATTGCCTGGCGGTCCTCTCTTGGGCCGCCAGGAGCTCTGGGTACTGAACAGTCCACGCGAGGCCGCTCAGAGGAAGCTAAACGGTCTACACAAGGCCGCTCAGAAGGAGCTGAATGGTCCACACAGGGGCCGCCCAGGAGGAACAGGACGGTCCACCACAGGGCCGTTCAATGGGATTCAACGGTCTGGTAGAGGCCGCCCAATCGAACTGACCTACTACAGTACTCAGTCAGAACAGTTTTGACCAAACCGCTCAAAACACGAAACGGTTAGGGGCAAACCGCCCCATGAACCGCCACAAACTGTTGACCCAAGGTCAACCATGCTAAGCGGTCAAGACCTGGCCGCTCAACGCCACGGGAAAAACAGAACGGCTGGGAACCAGCCACCCAATGGGACTGAACGGCTGACCACTGGCCACTCAAGTCCCAGAGCGGTCTATCGCGGGACCGCACGGACCCAGACCGACTCACATTGAACGGTCGAAAACTAGCCGCTCTATACCCTAAGCAGCTACTGTGAAGCCGTTTAGGCGTCATGGCGAGCAAACCTTGAGACCGGCCGGATCTCGACCTTTCCACACCCCATTTATTCTGAAACAAAGGGGATACAATGGCGATGACCGTACACAACACATAGACTCAAACCAGAGCCAGATCAGCTGAGAAACGGCGAGAAACGGGCGATTTCCCAAAATCAACCCAAATGGAGTATCCAAACTTCCCAGCCTCCTAACGGTCAAATGGGACCACCAATCGAGATGAAATCGGTGACTATGGAATGTTGACGTTCTAGAGAGTCCATTGACACTAACCGATCGCAAAACCGTCGTCATTTTTCGACGAAGCCTACGAAACCCACAAAACCCCGACGAGGTTAAACTCGCCCGTTCTCACACCGTAGAACGTAAAATCACGGGAAAATAAAATACACGCACTAGGGAACCGTCCCCCTACCTACACCAAAGATCTCACGCGCCGAATCGACTAAACCACGTTGAAATCGTCAAAACATGAACCGCGCCGATTCTCGAAATCCACCGAGAGATCGCGCCACGCCACGCTCAAATCGTCACTCCATCCCGCGTCCCGATCTCCCCGACACGTCCCCGCCTCAGCCAGCTCCGCACGGTCGCCTGCCCCGTGCCGAGAGGTTGAGAGACGGGAGAGAAACGAGAGAGAGAAGGGAGGGTGAGAAATGAGAGGGGAGAGAGGGGGTTGAGGTTTAAATAGGTGCAGAGGGGAGGGATGAACACCATGTCCATGAAAGGAAATCAGGGAGCAGACCCCCTTTATCTCATTAGACTTGAAAGAAAATTACATTAGGGGAGATAACAGATATCATACATCATAGAACGAGAGAGGAGAAAGGAAGAAAATACAAGGGATGGGAAAAGACCCACCCTTCTACAACACTTCTCACTATCTTCTTCCTTCCCTGGGCTCCCACCACTCAAGATCGGAGGAGATGGGAAAAAAATCAAAATAAAATAAAAAGGGAGCCTTTTCTTCTATCCTTCCATCCACCGAATGCCCATGGGGGTGGGGGGGATGTTCTTCACTGCAGGGGCTTCTTGCAGGGGGCTCGGAGCCCTCTCGTTTGAGGGGGGCCTCCTCCAGATCTGGCTTTTGCTGCTACCACTGGCGCTCTTCCCCGGGATGCCGCATCCGTTGCTTCACTGCAGGGGCTCAATGGAGAAAGGTTTCCCCTTTTGGGATGATCGTGCGCCTGCCTTGGGCATCGTTTGGCGGACACCTTGCCAGAGAGAGCTGCGCACCGATGCCACCTCAGGGAAAAAGACTCTCGAAGCTAGAAGGTTCGACGGTTGCCATCATCGCCCGCTGGTCCCTACCATGAGCCCCTGTCATTTCTCCATCGGACAACGAGGCAAGGAGGAGGTCACAGGTATTCATCTTCCCTGCAGGAGAAGAAAAAGGTAGCTTCGTGGGGTTTTTTGTTATAATATCTCTTCTCATTTCATTTTTTTTAGAAAAAACTTTCCCTCTTCCCCCTTCTCATATTGGGCCCTTGCTCCTTTCTCATGTAGCCCATCTCGATGCCCCAACTTCCCTTCTTGTTTCATGTGGGCCTTGACATGCTTGGTTCATCTTCATGTCTTCTTCCTTTTCTTTTTTTTTATATATTTTTTATCGCCAACAGGGCCGTGCTGGGAGGATAACTGGCGAAGGGTTGGGTGGTGGCATGGTGATGATAGGTGGGGTGGTCGACTATGGGGGAGCCAAGATAGGCGGAACAATGGGGGAAGCAGGTGGCAAGATGAGGGGTTTAAATGGAACGGTGGGTGTGGATGATGGAGGGGTTTGATGGTGTAGCGCGAGGATGATGGGGGTAGAAGGCGGAGGAGGGTTGCGGTAGGTGTGGTGGTGAGCCATGTGCCGTTGAACCAAAGCTTCGTCATCATAACACCACTCTACATCAGGGGCCGGGCGTTGAACAAGCTTGACCTGAGCCGGTGCCGATGGCTATGGTTGTAGAGCGGGCGGATGATTTGGCATGGGGTTTTGATGGATCCCCAAATCTTGAACAAGCTGTTGCTGTTGTGGCTGTGGTTGCGGCTGCGGTGCTTGCAGCTACACTTGCTGCCTCGGCGCTTGCCTTCTCTTCTCTTTGATTTCAATGATGGCCTTGTGCATCTCGGCCCAATCAATACGCTGGCCTTCATGAAGATCATAAACTAGATCTCTGAACTGAAAACAACCCTCGATGGTGTGCCTGGGCTGCTGATGGAACATGCAATATTTAGTCTGATCAACGGTCGGGTTCCAGTTAGGCCGTTCTGGAGGAAGTTGAATTGCACCAATGGACATAATAGCTGAGAAAATATTATGGAGGGACTCAGGCAAAGGAGGATATTGCGCCCTCTTCGGAGACGGGCATTTGGGTGCATAGCCGTTGGGTGGAGGGACATTATGGTACTGTGGGGGTTGCTGCGGCTGTTAGGGAGTAGGAAAAGTATTTTGCAGAGTGAGAAAAATAGGCTGGGCACTTTGTGAGGCGGGAAAATAGGGTTGAGCATTCTGGGGAACGGGGAACTGAGAGTTGCGTTGTGGATTTTGTGGAAAATGGGGTGGAGCGGATTGGTTGGGAAAGGGGAAAGCAATGGCTTGCACCTACTCATTGGTCTGGACTCCTTCGGTGACAAGCCCCTGAGGTTTTCTATTATATTTGGGCTTCTGGGTCTCAAAGGGAGAATGGATGGGGGAGTCCTTGAATTGGGTCTAGATAAACCTTGCCTGACTATATAACTGGTGCATGTTGATAGTATCATTCATGGCCAAGATGTTGCGAAAAGTAGGGGTAGCATTGGAAATAAGCAACTTGACCTTTTCCTCCTCCAGAATGTGACTAGGCACATGGGCAGCCATCTGCCTCCATCTATTAGCATAAGTAGCGAAGTCCTTATCGGGCTTCATTTTCTCGACAACCAAATCTGTAAAAGAATACTCTGGGCCAACCCGATCTTGGAATCTCTGAATAAACTTCTCCTTGATAATTTTGAAGCTTTCTGCATCTTCCAGTGGCAACACATAAAACCACTCCAGTGTGACTCCATCCATTGATCAGCGGAACAAATATGCCATCAGGCGATCATCATACTGAAACTGCGCCGATTCATACATGAAATCCCTCACATGAACATATGGATTACTATTCCCGTCATACTTGCGGTATGTGGGGAGCTCAGACTGAGGAGGAAATCGGATATTGTGAAAGCTAAGAACAGGAACATCTGCCAAGGATTGTGGGCCGACCTGCTTTTGAAGAAAGTTGAGCTGTTGTTGCATGGTAGTCCACTTATCAAAAAGTTCCTGCTCTCAAGATGGAGTAGGTGGAGTGAAAGGAGCCGGCTCATAGCGAGGAGCCGAAGGATAGATGGAAGGAGGGGGGCCCACAAGAAGGATATTAGGCCGAAGGATGACCCAAATTGGCGTAGGACGGGGCCGCCCCTTGCTGAGAGAGAGCAAAATCAGCAGGAGCCACAAGGGTTTGTGGTACCGAGGGAATGGTCCTGCAAGGATCAATCTGGGTAGAGAAGGGTAATAAGACATACGTTTTGGTGGACTTTTCAGACCTCCTTGCCTCCCTCATACCCCAGAAGGGGAACATGCATCTGAGGTCCCGGCAACTAAGTTTGGATTCCAGCGGGTCATTCCTCGTCATGGCCACGACTCAGTCTGCCCAGGACTAAAAGTCCCTCTCCTGAACTCAGGACCCTCTTAAGTCTAGCCCCCAGAAGTACCATTATTCTTGCTATGATTTGCTGCATATGCATACACCTTGAGCATGCAACAAAGAAAATTAAAAAATAAGCAAGTGCCTTGCACAAACACTTACAGCTTCCCGGTGCTCCGGTATATCAAATGATGATTAGTGGAAGGTCGGGTTAGGCTCGATGGGAAACTTTCACTATGAGTGAGTGTAACACTCTGCCACATACTGGGGGCCTGTTTAATGAATAAACTTTACTGCATTACATTCTCATGCATGTTATAGCTTGTTTAATATGGTGAACAATATTGTCATGTATTCTTCCTCAGCCCCAAAGGCTCTCTCTCCTGACGATTAATCAAGGGTTTTCTCCCCTTTGGGAGATGTAATTAACGCTAATACCTATATGGTGCAGCGGACTTTTGGTCCCGACACGAACTTCACATTCGTCTGACCAAGTCAGATCGAGCGCATAATAAATTTGTCACTTCGGTGACTGGTACGCCAATGATAAAATAAATAAATAAAATATGTAATAAAAAGTGCGTCACCAGCGTACCGAATGCCAGGCTGCCCTTCGGTCATCCGAAGAGGCGGAGCGGTGCAAGAAAGATGATGCCGAGAGTGCTACTGGGCTTATTGACTCTTTGCAGAAAAGGGCAGCTGACCTCCAAGCAGAACTGGTCCGCCTTCAGGGCGAGTTGGAGGAGGCCAAACGCTTTCGAGCATCAAGCCTGGACGAGGTTGTATTGGCAGCGAGGGAAGTTGCGTCTTACCGAGGAGAGTTGGCGAGGCTCGAAGACGAGGAGTCTTGCCTGCAGGAGCTGGTTCGCTTTCCATCCCTGGGACTGCTTGAATTTGAAGATATTTTTCGTCGCCCCCTGTAATAGTTCTTTTACTTCTTGTCCGTTTTTATGGGTCCTTATGTATCCCGGGGAATGCCCCGAGTATCATGTACTCTTCCCTCTTTTTTTTAAGCAAATAAAATTTCTCCCCTATCTGCTTTCCACATGAGTTACAGCTTCCTTTTTTTCTCTTTTCTTTGGCTAGTTCAAATGTAGGTGCGTTGATAATTTGCCTAGCCCGTGGTATATAGCTGCCGGAGTAGGAGAGTGCTCACGCCTTCATGGAAGGTATGAGGGGTTCACTCCACCGCAGTGCAGCTCTTTCCTGGGCCAAACTGTGATTGTCATGAGCTGAATGTCGGAGGATAGGTCATGTATCAACCAGCAGGGACGGGAGGTGAGGTTAGAAGTTTGTTCATAGACCCCGCTGATGGTGACGAAAGTCGACGTTAGGTTTATTCGTCGGTATAGGTTAAATGCCGAAGCAAAGAAGTTCATTTGTCGATGGGGACGGAAGGTCCGAGCCGATGGTCCGTTTGTCAACTTTGCCGATGATGACAAAAGTCGACGTTAGGTTTATTTATCGGCATAGGTCAAATGTCGAAGCAAAGAATGGTGTTTACTGACGGGGGCAAAGGGTCCGGGCCGATAGTTTGCTTATCGATCTCGCTGATGATGACGAAAGTCGACGTTAGGTTCATTCGTCGGCATGGGTCAAATGCCGAAGCAAAGGAGGTTGTTGCAGCATAGGCGTAAGGCTACGCCTATGCTGGTGTGACGTGACTTATCTATCACACGGGGATTCCCGTGGGACATGACTGATAAATGAAGTAGCAATATTATTTCCATCATCATTTCATTGCTTTTTTTTCTTGATTTGCAGAACTGACACCGGAACGGGCGGGGATTTGTTCGTCGGCATTGGCTCAATGCCGAAGCAAGGATAGGTTTACTCATTAATAGGGATGAAATGTCCGGGTTAACGGAATACTGAGCGGTCTTGCCGATGGTGACAAGGGTCAGTGCTGGTTAGTTCGTCGATATCGGTCAAATGCCAAAGCGAGGAGGGGTTTATTCATTAACGGGGATGAAATGTCCGGGTTAACAGGATATTGACCGGTCTTGCCGATGGTGACAAGAGTCAGTGCCAGTTTGTTCATCGACATTGGTTCAATGTCGAGACAAAGAGGAGTTTATTCATTAACGAGGATGAAAGGTCCGGGTTAATGGTGTACTGACTGGTCTTACCGATGATGACAAGGGTCAGAGTTAGTTTGTTCATCGACATCAGTTAAATACTGAAGCAAAGAGGGGTTTATTCATTAACGATGACGAAAGGTCCAGGTTAATGGAATACCGACCGGTCTTGCCGATGGTGACAAGGGTCAATGCTAGTTTGTTTATCGACATTGGTTCAATGTCGAGGTAAAGATGAGTTTATTCATTAACGGAGACAAAAGGTCTGGGTTAATGGAATACCGACCGATCTTGCCGATGGTGACAAGGGTCAGTGCTGGTTTGTTCATCGACATTGGTTCAATGTCGAGGCAAAGAGGGGTTTATTCATTAATGAGGATAAAAGGTCCGGGTTAATAGAATACCGACTGATCTTGCCGATGGTGACATGGGTCAGTACTGGTTTATTCATCGACATTGGTTCAATGTCGAGGTAAAGAGGGGTTTATTCATTAATGGGGACGAAAGGTCCGGGTTAATGAAATACCGATCGATCTTGCCGATGGTGACAAGGGTCAGTGTTGGTTTGTTCATTGACATTGGTTCAATGTCGAGGCAAAGAGGGGTTTATTCATCTACGAACCTCCACGCTGCACCCTCGAACCTCGAGGAAGAACCGTCACACCTGAAAATTAGGGGGTGAGCCTCCTATCACTGGCTCAGTAGGAGTCCCGCAGAACCCTAACCATAAACAACAGTGGTAACAAGCAGTGCTAAAAGAACGACAACAATAGAAGCAAGAACAGCAATAGCAGCGAGAGTAGCATCACGGCAACAACAACAGTGTAAGGAATAGTCGTGACAGGAAACCCAGAGGCTAATAAAACCTCATCGCTACAGCTACTACTATTGTACCGAAAATACACCCCGATCTCACATTCGGGGGACCACTGGACTGACGAGAAAACCCTAGCTACGCTACCAGAAGAAGCATCATGACACCTCTATTATGGAGGCTTGTCCTCGCTAACTAAGGCCTAACCCAAGACCACGCGATCTAGGAACACGGTCACGACCTCGCTGTCGTAAACCTTATATCATCCTGAAATGGTAATCCCTACCGAAAACCCTGAACCTATATGGGAACCACCTAAACCACGTCTCGCAGACGGGAAACCCAAACCTTGAGTCACGAGAGTCTCATCACGTGACGGGAGTACAGCCCACAAGAAGTAAGGCCGGATGCATCCACTGACGAGTTAGTCGGCGCCTCAGGTGTCTCCCTCGCCCGAGGTAACACTGAGACACCATACATAGTAACCACTGAACAAGGACTAACTGGGGTCATGCTTATCAGTGCGGGTCTGTCGCCCCCAGCCACATGTGCACACACAGACTATATGTCCTAGGTTGGGTCCTCTAGCTAGTTTTCCTCCCAGCCTAGACTTGGGCTACAAGACGAGGGGCCCTATGATAACCAGCCTAAAAATCGTCCCTCCCAGGTGAAGCTCTCCATCTACTCCCAGGTGGGTAAACACACGCATGCCCAGGCAAGCTCCGACTAGTGGGGGGTCACTAAGCAGTCAACTCTCGATGGAAACTATCGAAGTACGAATAGGCTACTCAGAAGCCCATCATAATTAACTCCGGAAACGAGTGGCATGAAGCCACCGGACTCTAGGTAGTCCACTAGACCTACTAAACCCAATGGCCCTTGAGTCACAAGACTCAGGTCAAGGCCGTTGTACAGGACAGCTTCAAGCCATTAATCTAGCCTATCCCTAGGTCAGAAACCACGGTATAATAATTATTATGGCGGCTCATGACCGCCAACCCTAACCCCTTCCAAAGGGAAGCTATGGAACCCTCCAGCCCTAAGCTGGGTAGTTGGACTCGCAGTCCACAGGCCATACACGGTGTAGAAATGTGGAACGCGGCGTCACAAGTCACATGAATAAGCATATGTGTATAAGTGATAACATAATGGGCCAATCAAGTGAACATCATGAACATGTGACTATGTAAACATGGTAGCATGATCATATAGCAATGAAAAGGTGAGGAAAGATGTAGAAGAATACCGTGATCGCCACCAAGGAAAGACAATGCCAAAGAATGTGAAAGAAGATTATGTGTGCATTGTGTACCTTAGAAAAAGAGGATGATCGAGCTTAATATAGGTAATGCGGAGACAATGTGGATTACCTCTCCTTGCCTTCCAGCCGGCTAGAAGGTAAGGGCCTCACTTTCCATGCTTTCCTGCAAAACAAAAACAACACAAGAGGCGAAACCCATTAGAAAATGTCAAGTGTAGAAGTCTGCCCAAGTACATAAACTAGCATAAAAGATTGAGGGCAAACTCACCGGAGAGGATTTTTAACCCCTGTGGAAGGGTGGAAATAATAGGTGTGTATATTGTGATGGGATTAAAGTGCAGAGATTGATTTAATATGTCATGATTAACATAGATAAACAAGGTGCAAAAGTGCGTGTCATGCAATAACAGTGCAGCAAACTGTGTGAACAGTGCAAACATGGTGCAAAGATGGATGCAAACAGTAGGGCAAACGAAGTCCAAACAGGGTGAAAATTGGGATGACAGAAGACCAGAGTGTTGTGAAGAAGTAGGAACAAGAATCACTCCCAAAAGTGGTCGGGACAGATAGTTATGAGGCCAGAGATTTGGTGAAACAATGTAAACAATGTAGAAATTACATAACAGAGCACAAAATGGACTCAAAGAATGATGAATATATTACTGAATAAGACACTAAAAAGGGAGGGAAAGGATGCTATAGAAAGGTGGGAATATTGTGGTGAAACTTGGGCAAAAAAGATAGTTTAAAATGGGGAAGACATTAGTGAAAAATAGGGTGGAAAATACAAGAAAATAAAGGGGTGCAGAACATGACAGAATAGAGACTAAGTGTGAAAACAGAATGAAAATGTAAAAATCATAGAGAAAAATATGCATGAAGATGATAACATAATGAGCCCAGAATGGTGAAAATGAAGAGTATACCTCCCTTAAGAGCCTGGAGTTGGAAGGATGGATCAGAAGTGCACCATGGCCTTGCTCCGGCGACGTAAACGTGCCCCCGTCGCAAGAAATCTGGGTTTCAGAAAAGTACAGAACAGAGTGGTGAAACCTCAAAAGTTGGGGATTGAAAAAGGGGGAAAATATGTGAGAAATAAGATTAATATATGATCAACACGAAACCAATACTCCCTTCTTCAAGATGGAGTGAAAATAGGACAAAGAGGATGAAACATGACTTCGCCCCGGCTTGATGAATATGCCCCCGTTGTAAAGTTGTAGCAGAAAACCTGCAAACTGTGATGATTTACCAAACGTTGGGGCGAATAAACGAGGGTAAACGATGATGAAATGAATCCAAAATAGAACCAAAATGAAGTTAATACTTCCCTCTTCAAGTTAGGGTCGAAGAAGGATAAATACAACCTCTAATAAGAAGGAAAACTTTTGATTAATTGCCGAAATAACAAGCCGTCCGAGGCTAAGATAAAAGGAAAGGGAATGCATGTGATGATGAAATTTATAAGACCATATAAGTAGTTTTTTCATTATTCTTTTAATCATTCAGAACAGGCATAATTCATTGGGTTTGAATCCTAGTACGAGACGAAGAACATAGGTCTGAAGACTACCATCACGCATAGCGAAAGCTTCCAATCGAGCGTAACCCAATTTTTCGTCAGTGCCATTTGATATACCAAAGATTCGACCTGGCAAGCACATATTAATGTGGCATGTATGAACATATATCGATGCAAATGCATGTATTTACAAAAGTATGACAAAGATAGTTTAAACTTAGACAGTTTCCTTTTTTAATTTGACTTATGGTTGGCTATGTTGATTAGTCCCCGTCATAGGAGGTGAGGGTTAACTCTAGAATGAGTAAGGGGTTGAAACGGTGTGAAGAAGGTAATTTATTCAAATCTGGCACGGTTGGGTGTAGGTATAGCACAATACGGCACGGGGGTAGTGTAGGTGAAGCCTAATACGACACGGGGTAGCGTGGATGGGCTAAATCGGCGTGGTCAGCCCGGTGCGCGCCGAATTAGGCCGCGCTGGGTGGGTGAGGTTCAAAAAAAGGTGGTTTTGAGAGTGAGGTTAAAATGGTGCGGTGGGGGACCGCGCCGGATAAAGGCACGCCGGATTAGGGTCGTGCTGAATTAAGGCATTTTCTTGCCATTTTCAATCTATTTTAGCTATAGAGTTGTTTATTGGCATCTTGATGTTAATTGAGTTAAATTAATGAGTGAATTCAAGTCCTGAATGCCCTATAAATAAGGGTGCCTTTGACCTAGCCATCGGCCGCCTGTCCTAGCCGTGGTTGACCTTGCCGCCAGCCATGGCCAGCATGGTGAGGGAGCCTCCTCCCTCACTCACAGGCTCCGACCCCTCTGCTTCCGGTGGCACACGTCTATCCTATGCCTAGACTCTTCTCTCATCTTCTAAGTAGGCTAAAATACCTATTGCAATAAAGGCGCCAAGCTTCACAGACCTGGGCGAACCTATGGTTTTCTTCACCAAAGAGGACATTCAGGCTTCGATGCACAAGCTTAACTATGCCATCATTGCGAAGTGTGCGTATGGACGCCCGCCCTTCCCAGACATAAAGTCTTGCCTGACGCAGCGCCTTTCACTATCAGCCGATTTTGTCATCAGTCATTTGAATCCATGACATGTCCTCCTTCATCTTGGGTGTGAGGGTGATTTTCTGAAGCTACTCATTCAAAAGAATCTCTACATCAAGGGGTTCCTCTTTCGCTTCTGCCACTGGTCGGCAGATTTTGATTTTGATGCAGACCCATCTATTGCCCCGATGTAGATTGGCTTTCCCGGACTTCCTACCAACCTTTACCATGAGGATTGCATGAGAACTATTGCTGGGATCTTTGCTCAAGTGCTAAGAATTCACGACAACACCCTGGCTATGACAAACATGTCAGAAGCCCTTGCTTGTGTGGAGATGGATTTATCAGCTAAGCGTAAGGAGAGGTTGTGGTTCGACTTGGATGGTGCTGGCTTCTGGCAGACGGTGAATTACCATCAGGTTCCACATTTGTGTTCCTTTTGTCACAAGCTCGGCCATCTTGATGTTGAATGTAAGAAGAAGTTGGGCAAGGGAGGAGCAATTCCAGTAAGATCTAGAATAGAATCCATGCAATCACGACAGGTTTTTAGACCTCGCAATTCAGGCCCACCACCTGTTCGAAAAGAAGTGGTACAGCACAATCGCTTCACTGCTCTGCAGGAGGTTGATGGTCTGCACACAGTTTCTGATGACACTCCCACGCCGCCTATTGGATTGGAAGAGTCTTTGGTACCAACTCTTGAGCATATGGCAGTCCCCAATATCCTTCAAGCTGGTCCATCGACCTTGCAAGAACAACAGTATATAGAGAAGTCCAAGCCTCTTCAGATTATTGCAGAGACTGATTACTCGAGTCCCTCAAATGAGCTCCCTTCATTCCAATTGCCATATGTCCGTGGTACTATTTCTTCAGACACACCTGCTGAAGGAGTGCAGGCTGCTATAATTACTAAGCCTACAGGGGTGGGTTCACAGCAGGCCATGTGCTTAAGCTCTATGGAGAATGAGAATAATACTTTACAATGCAATGCCAAGGACACTACTGGAAACACCAATTTTACAGTAACTCACTCAACAGATGAGAAGTTTCAAGGCTCTAATGAATTAAGAGAGGAAGGGAATCCTTACGCTGCTAAGAATGTTTGTATTGAGAAAACCAGTCTGACTGTAAAAATTGATAATCCCTTTTCTAGGGCTATGCCTGATGGGGAGACCCTGTAGTTTAACCCCTCATTTCAGGATAATTCAACAATATCTCAGCTTCCAAAGTCCAGCGGGGATAAGGTGGACTCCTGTGGGCATCTGACTATTGGTATGGTAGAAACAAAGATGAATTCTCAGCATCACCCTTTGAATGATAACTTTGTTAATATTCAGCAAAATTTTGTAAGGCTCAGTGAAAAGTCAGAACAAGGAAATCACCGATGGACTAGGTCCATGCTGAACCACAGTGCTTCTCGAAACTCTTCATCCTTAACTCATGAAAGGTCTCATATGGAACATTAGGGGTATTGCGAATACTCCCACTATCAATAGATTAAGATTTTTGATTAAGTAGCATCATCTAAGTTTCATTGCTATAGTCGAACCTAAGACTAAAGCAGCAAACATCAGCAATTATCTTGTGAAGCTTAATATGGATCACCACCTTACTAGTGACACTGAGAAGGTGATATACTTGTTCATAGTTGTGTTAATCATTCATATTACCTTGTTCATATCTCATCACATCATTGAAAGGAAACAATTAAAACCAACAAGCGTGAGGAGTGTTCTCCGCGTGGGGAGTTGTTTCTCGTGTTGTACCCCTATGATTTTGATGATGCCAAATACTATGACTCATCTGTGCGTGATGTCATATGTGTTTATGTTGTAGTGATCCATTATGGTTTGATGATGCCAAACACTATTGTCTGTAGTTTTGATAATGACAAGTGTTTAATGCCTTGTTCTACATGTGCATTTTCATGAGCTTGCTGTAAAGTGTGGTACAGGACAATGGCATGACAGTTAGACAGTGGAGAACTGATGACAGTAAGAAATCAACAGATTGAACTAAAGAAAGCAAGGATGAAGTCAGGCATGATTAATACATTCACATTTTTATAGACAATAGGTCCATACATTTATTCATGTAAAATCATCAAGTCGTTGCATGCATGGGAATAGGTCAATGTGTGATGTCTTGCTTAACAAGTCAATGCACCTGCACTCATTCTGGTCTAGAAGGTCGATGTGGCTGTAGAAGTCTTGCTATATCAAGGTTGATGCACATTGTAGTCAGGTCGACGCTACTGTTCAATTGTGAGTCAGCGATTGCATTGTAAGGTCGGTGCATATACATTCTCTTTGTTAGGTAAGGTCGGTGCACATATATTCATTGGGTCATGTAAGGTTGGTGCACATTCACCCACTATGTCCTTAAGGTCGATGCACCTAGAACTACATCAAGGGGACAATGGCAAGCAGAAGGCAAAGGTCGATGCTTCACGCCAAGCCTTGATATACCACTTGTCAGGAAGTCAAGCCTAAGGAAATGTCTCGATGCATTGAAGCTTTGCCTCGTGACAGCAGAGTAGTTCCTGCAAATAAGGTCGGTGCATCAGTGTTGGTAATATCACTCAAGTCGAAGCATATCAACACTTCAAAGCTAACAGGTCGATGCATCAAGATACTCATGTGCTACATCTGTGAGGAGGTCAGTGCACTTATGAGGCAGCTCGAGGCAGAAGAGCAAAGCTCCAACTAAAAAGGTCTGAGCACTCAAGAGACAAGTCGATGCAATTGTGGGGAACTGAATGTTGCAGATCAACTACGGTCGGAGCATTCTAAGGACAGGTCGAGGCATATTACAATGCACAAGGTCAAGGCAACAGCAAAAATTAATGGACCCTAGTGGAAGTCAGTCTACAGCCATCAAAAGGAACTCAAAGGCTCCATTAGCCAAGTCTATAGCAATTCAGCATAGCAGCAGTAGCACGCTCAAATACATCAATTCACTTTTAGCACAAGTTCAGCAAGTCAGTCTAACTCTCCAAGTCAGAAGACTTCAAGACATCAGAAGTACCTGAAGTCAAAAGAACTCAACTGAATTTCTTGGTCATTAGCAGTAGTAGCAAAATAAGGTCAAAGCAGCACTGCCTTAAGCCAGAAGGTCAGAGCATTAGAATAGTGCCTAGATGCACTAAGTCAAAGGTCGATGGAATTTTATCGGCTATTGCTAGTGAGGTTAATGCCACAAGATTCGAAACCCTTAACTTAAGTCCAGATCCAATAAAGGAGTTTGACCTCGCAATCAGCATAAGTGACACGTGATACCAAAAATGGCGAGAAAGGTGGCACATGGACCCAGGAAGCTTATGACTGGGCACATGATCCAAGGATCAATGATTAGACGAATAATCTCGTCCTCCCACAAGGCCCAATGGGATAAAAAGTAATTAAATTACTTTATCCAAAGAGCATCTCCGGAAGCCCTATTTTTCATATAAATAGGAAGCATCCTTCTCTGAGCTGTGGGGCTGCGACTGAAGGGAGCTGTTGTATGAGCCGCCAAAGAGGAGCTACGAAGAAGAAAAAGAGAGAGGGCCTTCAGAAGAGAAGGGTAGAGAGTGAGAGTAGAGAAGTGAAGAGAGAAGTGTGTTACGTAGAGAAAGAGAGCCAGCATCTAAGCAAAAGAAAAGAGAAGAAAGGATCGAGATAAAAGAAAGAAAAAAAGAGTGATCGATATTGAAGTAGCCGGTTCCAAATTGAAGATCAATGTTCGTCTGTTCCAGGATCAAATCCTGAACAGTTCCTTGCCCTTGCGAGAGCTATAGTTTTCATTTCATCAATTGTGTTTTTCTTTGTTGTTTTTGTTTCCATTTTACCTTTCTGATACTCTGTTTGGAATTCAGGGTTCCTCCTGTGTGTTCAGGAGGAGGGAGAGCAATCTCCGATATTCCCTGTGTTGGTCAGACCAAGAGAGGACATGTCCTCTGGGTGGTGAGAAACAGGGTGTTGCTCATAGTTTCCTTCTGCGGTAGCAGGAGAAGGGAGACCGGGTCTCTCCGGTCACTGTTGGTAGTAATGGTGGTCAGATCCTATGGGTTGCAATTGGTGTTGAGGGATTTATCTCCCTCAGGTTATCAAGCTGTTTAGAAGTAGTTGTTTGCAGACTAAGTCTGCTTCTTGCTTGGTGCAAGGGAAGTCTCACTTGGGTTGAGTGAGGGGTGGATGTAGATCTCGGGTTTGAGATCGAACCACATAAAAAACTAGTGTATAGTGGTTTGCTTCATGGGTTTGCTCCTTGTCTTCTTCCTTCCCTTCACAGGTTTGCTTAAGATTGAAGTCTTTGCATTATGAGCTTATTGGGTCTCAAATAATGTTGTCTGGCATAAGGTTTTCTTCTCTTATTGTGCATACGTTTCCGCACACCAAGTGCTTGAAAGTTATTCTTACTTGTTATCACATTTTTTATTTGGTGTGCAGTGTGTGTTGAGCATTCGAAATGGGTCCCTCACTACGGGATAAAATGAAGAAAGCCTACTCTTTTCCAATGGCGAAGATCAAAATTCTGTTCAACTGGGTAACCCAGTATGACAAGGTCACCCTACCTGAGCCAAAGAGGTCGGAGGACCTACAAAGAAGAGACAGTCCAAGATTCTGCCCCTATCATCAGATGTTGGGGCATCCAATTCAAGACTGCTATGTTTTTAAAGATATCATTGAGGGAATGGTAAAGACAGATGAGATTAACTTAGGGGAGTACAAGGTCGACCCTCCACAGCCTCATGAAGCTCCTCCGAGGAGGGCTGCAGTCAATATGGTCTCTGTATACCAGGCATTGCCTAAAGAGGTCTCTGAAGCCAGCACTCAGCACACTTATGAATCCTGTTTCCTAGTGCCCATAAAAGAAGAACAAGGATGGCAGCAGATCCCTACAAAGAACAAGAAAAAGAGGAATGCACCCCGCCCGAAAGTGGGGGCACATGTTCGTGGCGTCACACCGCGACCAACTCTTCCAGTGATAGTACCTGTGTGGATCAATCTGCCTGCAGTCATTAGGATACCTACATACAACCGGAGGAGGCAGACTTCGCTGCCAGTGATCAGGAAAGTTAGCCTTGAAGCCCGGAAGCTACAGAACTCTATAGATGGGCTAGATGAATATGTGCAGCCCGAATTGAAGCCTCTACTGATGCGGGACCACGTCCCATGGCAAGAGCCAGAGCAGCTTTCACTCAAGCAGGAGGAAGAAGCTAAAAAATCATCTGATAAGGATGGCAGCCTATTCTGGGGGCAGGCGCCAGTCGAAGAGAAGAAAAAGAAGAAACAGAAGAGGAAAAGAAAAGCCGCCAAGGTCAATAAAGAACGAGTTGTATCCTGTAATACCCTCTCGGCTCTCTTCACCTTGCCCGGTGAAGAGGATGAAGAAGAAATGTGCTTTACACTTGTTGTCGGAGGAAGCCGAGCTGAAGCCACCACCGTTATTCATGCGACCAGGTCAGGCCAGAAATGGGGGCGCCAATCGCCCGCTAACCACAGCATTATATTCAGGGGCGAACAACCCTACAAGATACCTCCCCTGGAGGTCAAGGGAGTCCAAATCCCTCCACCGTCAGGCCTTTATAATCAGAGTGGGGGTAGCACTACTACTCCTTCCTTCTTGGAATTTCTGAATATGTCTAAGGGAAAGCAGCCATGTCAGGATGCCAACCCTGCAATCGGGAGTACTCACCCACAGTCCCTGCAGTCTTCCGAAGCCCCAGATGCAGATGAAGCTTGCCCGGTAGCAACCAATGAAGGGCAACAAGAACATGGCACCAAGCAGAAGGGTGTAGAATCTGAACCTGATGAGGCAGGCACATCAGGGGCCACAATACAAGACTCTTCCAAGCCTAGATGGGCAGAGGAAATGAAGCTATCAAATGTCCAAGCTGGAAGCAGGATAATGAAGCTACTCAAGAAGCTCCCGGCAAGATTTACAATCTGGGAGATCCTTTCTCTGAGTGAAGAGACCCGACAGGCGATCATCACTGCTCTGTAGACACCTGCTCAATATGAGACCTGCTTGGCTGAAGCACTACTAGAGGCCAGCATGGCCTTCACTCGAGATGACATGCTACTCCCTACTACCTGCCACAACAGGCCACTCTACATGAAAGGACACCTGAATGGATGGGAGCTGAATAGAATCCTGGTCGATCCTGGTGTAGCTGTCAACATCTTACCATACAGAATATATCAGAGGCACTACTTCAACATGCGCCTCGAAAAAGTCAGAGATATGCGTATTGCCGGCATCAACCAAAAGTGTGAAGTGTCACTGGGAGTAGTGGAATTCACACTCACTCTAGAAGATTTCACTACAAGGGTGCAGTTTCATGTCATTGACTCCCACACCTCATATAAAGTATTGCTTGGCCGTCCATGGCTACATGAAAACATGGTGGTGCCCTTCATGCTCCACCAGTGCATCAAATACAGTCTGGAAGGGAAGGAGGAGAGGATATTTGCTGACCTCCACCCTTTTGAAGTGTTTGAGTGTCACCTGGCAGACGCTCATCTATATGCGGAACGGTCACCAAAGACCTCTGAAGCCAAGGCCCCTACTGGGGCATTGAAAAGCACCTCTGGTGACGACTGGTTTCCACCACTGTCGCGCGGATATGTCAAACCTAAGACGATCTCTCACATCACCGTCACCGGAGACGTGGGTAGGAGAGCACCTCCCGCCATATACCCCAGAGCCGATGAAGTCAAGGTCGACCAGCAGCATGACCACATCGGAATCCTAGAAGGCCTTACCAAGCTGGTTCTTGGCCTTGATAATGTGACTGTTGAGCCTTTCAAAGCTTGAGAGGTGGCGCAAATAGATGGCCCCAGTAGCTTGTTTTACACAGCTGAGGAGCATCCTATCCGGGAAGACATTGATTGTCATTTGCCCAAAGACATAGACAACCCGTCGGTCCCCGTCCAGGGTCTGGCATTCACAACAAATCGGATGGCCAAGATGTTCCAGAAGCAGCACATTCCTTCCAGCCAGCCGTGTAAAGAAAAGGAAGCATTCCAGAAGATGTGGTATCCTACGAGTCTGGACAAAGAACTGAGATGTGTCACCCAGCATCCAAGGTTGGGCTTCACCCTTGAAGAATATCATTATAGTGGGCGCTATGAAGTGGACACCATCTCCGCTTTCTACCCAATTAAAGATAGCTCACCGGGGGCAACTTTCGATGAGTACCCAGCAGAAGCTGAGCATATGGAACCGACTCGACCAAGAGACTCAGATGCAGAGGCCATGACTCCTTGCCGATGCTGGGAGCAAGTCTACCCTAATTTGAGCCTTCACACGCTTATACACACCCTGGTGACTATACTATTATTTTATCGGTAACCAATGCGTGTAACTGTACACAGTATATTAAAAAAGAAATTCATATCTCAGATATGGTTTCTTTTCCAATAAGCTGTAATTCGGTGCTTTGCGAAGGTGGCTCTGATGATTATACTATCCCTGATTATATCGCACAGCAATGTAATGAGTTTAACTGGAAAGTAGAAGGCGGAACCATTACCTCAAACTATCCTTACGGGCCAAGCATTAATGTAGTTTGGGATAATGTTGACAGTACAGGTTTTGGTTATGTAACTTTTGATGGCTCTGCCTGCAATCTTGATTGTTCGGCAGTAACTATAAAAGTACCTATAGTTCAGTCTGTAGGAACTATAGTAGGCGATGCCGTAGTATGTGCCTATAGTCAATACAGGTATAAACTGCCGCAATGGCCAACAACCGATTTTATCTGGTCTGTAGTAGATCCGGGAGGCACAGGAGCTACTTTTATTAATACCGACCAGCGTAATGAAGTTATAGTACAAACAGGTGGTGCGGGTGATATTACACTACGATGCACTTACCAGAATACTATGCTAAAATGTGGTGGTTCTGCTGAGTTTAACATCCATATAAGAGATATGGGCGTTGTATCTGGCCCTACTGCCATTTGCCAGTATGACAGTGCAACATATACTATGAATAATGGTTATTTTGCCAACTGGACATTAAAACGACCTGATAATTCTACAGCTACGGGTTCAGGAAGCAGCTTTACAAGCACTTTTAACATTCCGGGTAAATATACACTTACTGTTACAGGAAATGATTTCTGCCAGCCGGAACAGCCTTTTGTAATAAGGGTAGACAAAATACCGCCGCCGCCAAATGTATCAGACATTGTAGGACCGGATAAAGTATGTATGTCAACTCCGGTAGAATACAGCCTTGTTAACACAGAACCGGGCACCGTGCTTGCATGGCAGGCTATTAATGGTACTATAAGCGGTTCTAATTACGGTGAGCATGTTACTGTGCAGTTTACTCCTGGTTTTAGTTCTTATGGAATTAAAGTATGGAGAGAAAACACTAAAGCCCCTCATTGCCCTTCGGCTGCTGTAACAAAAACGGTTATGGAGCATGTCGTGGTGCTAAACATGAGCGGCCCTCAAACTAATATTTGCCCAAGCTCTGTAAGCGGGCCATATACGGTAAGCTATACAGAAGGTGAAACGTATGAGTGGACTGTTACCCCTGCAGGTGCGGGCAGCATTAGTGCAGGCCAGGGTACCAATAGTGTAAGCGTACAGTGGAACAGTATTCCTGTTGCCGGTACTTCGGTAAATGTAAAAGTGCGTAAATGTAATGCTTACCATACGGCAAGCCTGCCAATTACAGTAATACCAATACCTACACTTAGCATAATTAATGTACCTGCCAATATATGCCCTAACACTTTTGTTACGCCTTACTTAAGCGCTACACCGGCACTTTCATCAGGTACAATAGTTTGGGATTTTGGAGACGGTTCGCCTACAGAAACTGTTCCGCTTGGAGGAGTTCCTACTGCGCATCAATACAACAATCCTGCAACAAATACAGGATATACTATAACAGCTACAGTGCTTAACCCTAACGGATGTACATCTCCTATATCTGTTACACAATCATTTACTGTAATGCCAGCGCCGGTAGCATTTGTATCACCCGACGCAAATCGCGTATTTTGTAGCACGGTTACCCCTTTCACGCTTACAGCGACAATTAATATAGGAGGTTCGGGCACATCAACAATACAATGGTATAATGGCGGCTCACCAATATCCGGAGCCACAGGATTCACTTATAATGTAACAGGCTTTGGAAGCTACAGTGCCTATGTAGCAAATGCCAATGGTTGCGGCAACTGGACAAACACAGTATATGTAACAGATAGCTGTGGGCCGGGATGTAGTATAGTACCGGCTCCGTCTGTATCTTTAAATCTTACACAAACAGCATGTACTGATGTTTTAGCTACTGTATCTGCAAGCCCGGCACCTGCATCTTATGCATGGAGTATTGGTAATCAGGGAGCTTTTGTAGGAACTAATACATCTACTACAGCCAATATAGAATACAGTAAAGCAGGAGAGCATGTAGTAATTTATTATGCTACTTATAATACCCCAAGCGGACCTTGTACAAAACAGGTATATGAAAGCATAATAATTCCATTTATACCTAAAATTAAGTATGATGTAGTTTGTAATGCCTCATCGGGTACTTATGATATAGTAATTAACGATTTCTCTCAGTACTACCCTGCTGCTCCCGCCGATACAAAAACTTTCTTTGTAAATGGCACGCCATATTCTGTTCCGGTAAGCCAGTCATCTTACACAGTGTACGGAGTTCCGGGTGGCAGTTATACTTTGGGTATAGAGCTAACAAAAGCAGGCTATCAGACATGTAGTTATTACTTATCAGACTACCTTCCGCTTATACAGCCTGTAACTATTACTTCACCAACAAGCGCGTGCGACGGCACAGGCTTTACATTCAGTTCTAATGTAGCTCCTTCTCCGGGACTTTATTATGACTGGAATTTTGGGGATGGTACGCATAATAATAACCCTACGCCTACAAAAATATACTCGGCACCGGGAACATATACGGTAACCCTTACTATTTATACACTTGGCGGATGTTCGGTACAGGATACTCAGGTAATAACAGTAAATCCTAATACTCTTGATGGTAACCTTACCTCAACGTCACCAAACTGTGAAGGCGACCCTATTATTATAACATTTAATAATACAGGTACAGCTCCGGCTCCATCATCCATAAATCACTTTGCAAACCATGCTGAACCTTTAATCAAGAAACTGACATTCATAAAGGAAATTTCAATGCATAGTAGTCCAATGCAAGTAATTCAAGTTTAGTTCATTAAAAATCCCATGAACAGATTACCAAAATGCAATGTTTCACATGTTAGTTCCAAAGTCTCATGCACAGCACGCATGAGGTAACATCAAAATTGTATTCATGAAGGACCACTGAATTTCAACCTGTAAAGCAAGATATCATCATGTTAGCTTGTTTATCATCAAGATGCCATTAAGTATAAACCGCACAATATATTGGAGTCATCAAAATCATTATCAAAGACAAGGAGGGGCACATAACCCAACATGGGGGATATAAAGGAGAGGAAGGGGAGAACTAGCATCGCCCCATCGGTTCAAGCACGTATGGAAGCCCACCGATTCACCGTCTCATCCTTTCGCCCTCCCCCCGTCGATTCAGTTGCATGAAAGGCACCCTATCGATTCAATGATCGCCAAAGCCCACTGATTCAGTGGACATAAGCCCCCGCCAATTCAGCCTTGCAAGGCCCGGCCCACCGATTCAGTGGACATAATGCCCATCGGTTCTCCCTTACAAGGAGGCCCGTGAGTTCAAGTGCGCAGAAGCCCGCCGATTCAACCTCACAAAGGAGGCCCGCCAATTCACCTTCGCTAGGGAGGGTGGATGCCCACCGATTCAATAAATATAGTTGGCCCCACCACTTTAAATATTTGTGGATGAGGTACATGCAAGTATAGCTTTGCCAACTCAAAGGTCTACTTGGGTGCAGTGTGCCCACCATATTAAGAGTCAAATCATCTCACAACACATGATATGAAGCCAAGCCGTCCACACTTGCAGAATGAATTGAAGGAATGCAAATGCTGTGGAGCGAATGCACCCGCAAGCCCTGTGGCATTCGTCCCTCACTTGCGACACTTGCAGCTAGGGGGCGTTTGTTGACATATAAAATATCATTGTATGGCAAACATGCCCTAGCAGCCAGGAGAATAGCTGACTAGTGCAGAAAAGCCGAAGGAACCTAAAAGGAGGTCCACTCAGGCTGGAATCCCATAACTTATCATTCTGGGACGTCTGAAGAGATTCTGCAACAACTCGACAATGTTGAATGGCAAGTCGAGATCAACAAACTTAACAAATCGACATCGACTTGTTCATGCTGAACAAACCCCACATCCCATCTGACAAGGACAAAAATACCCCTAGTGGTCTGCCACCTGATAAGGACGCCTCCCGAGATGAAGAAATATCCCTGATCCGACAAAATAGGTTTTTAAAGGCGATATTAGGGTATGGATTACACTAGAAAGGGTAGGCCTGGTGGCATAAATCATAGTGCTGAAGGCCAAATCAGGTTGAAACCCAAGCAATATGACATGGGTACGACACGTGTCAAAAATCACTCAGAGCTATGAGCTGAGGCCCGAAGACCTCGAGTTCGGCACCCCAGAGGCATTTCGTCAAGCCTGGAGTAGTCTCAGACATCAAGCATTTGCCTAAACTAGTCCAGAGCCAACGGACCGATGGAAATGTCAAAATTTAGCAAAATAGCCCTTTGGCGACCAAGGTGAGTCGGCGGACCCCCCCTCTCACCTAATGAGCTGGCGAGAAAGAGGATGATCTGGTGCGCTCCCTTTGCAACCTTGAATTGGCAGGGAAATGGGAAGGCGGATCGGTGCCAGGCCTTCCCCCCCACTGAATCATCAACACCCTTGTTTCACCTATAAATGGGCCAGTGTCGTGCCATAGAAAAGGGGCTTCGATTGGGAGAAAAGGAAGAAGGAAACCTAGAGAAAATGGGTGAGGAGAGTTTAAAGCCTTCCCTGTTCCACTTCCTAGGTGTTAAGGGTTTGATCGAGGGGACGGTTCTTCAGTTGCGGTGGACGAGGTGGAGTATCTCCTGATCCCCTGTTTTAGAGCTTAGGTGGGTTCCCATTGTCTTTAAAACCCCAAGGGGGCTAAGAGTTTTGTTTTCTTTTCTCTTCTACCATGTCTTCTCCCTTGGCCTGTAACTCTGTGACAATCCCTCCTCGCATGCTATAATATGGTAGTTTTCATTATGGCTTCACTTTGAGGTTTAGTAGACCTATAAAAGCCCTTTGGGGCAACATGGCCTTTCTTCCCATTTACTGCTCCTAGTTGCACTCATTAGAGATTGTAATAACTGCTCTGGTGGAGCTTTAGATAAATAAATACATTTAATGCTTTGGGCGTTACTCATTATTCGGGATGCTGCTTCCTCTCATTTTTTTTCATAGCCTACGTGCTCACTTCTGAATATTAAAAAATATATCCCCCAGACGTGAGGAGGCCTTCTTAAGGCTACATGCTTGTGATCCTTTAATCGTCTAGGCAATTTTAGCATCATGTGCTTTTTTTTTTTTGCAATTGGATGGTCATTGGCCACACCCTCACGGGCGACATTAATTTCCCCCCAATGCCTTTGATGGATCTATCCTTTTTCACTTCGGTACAAATTTCTCTGACCCGTATGCTTTCTGGCTCAATGCAAACGTGTACTGCTGTGATCTGCTTATGCATAGCATACCTTATGTGGAGATGGTCGTTGCCCTCTCACTCATACCCATGAGTTGTGGGGACTCCAATATGCTTCCTAGATCTATTAGAATCTACATCTAATTTTCATCCCTTTGGGTGTTGTTATTCATCTTCTATAGTGATCACCTTGGCCTTTAGGTCAGTCACACATAGGCACGGTTCTGTTTGTTGAAATGCCTATGGGGGATTTTACCTTTGGAGAATCCCATGTACGCCAGCCAATGTATTCCCTCTACATGGGAGCTAGTGGTATAAACTCAGAATAGCAAGTCATGGGTGATCCCCATACTCTATAAGTTAGTACATTAGTTCAGTCTGGGTTTCAGCGGGGCCTCCCATAAGCAGTGTTTTTTTTACTGATGTCTTTGCTGAATTTTTTATGTTCCTCATGCCCATTCCGATATATGGGTTTGCTGGCCTCAATAGTATAACCTGTGATCCCCTACACTAGGGAAACAGTGTGGTTCCCCAGATTTCTCATCTGTTTTAATAAATATGGATCGATCATCCTAAAGGGGGGAGTACATCCCTTTATTTAAGCCATCATATTGATTTCTAATACATCTTTGAATTGTTTTCTTATGATCGAATTTCCTGATCACTCTGGGCTCTCAGGGACTCACTTCCTCATAGTATGGTCCCTGGGAACCCCATCTAGGAAGTGAACAACAATAGCCCAGTGTCTGGCAACATAATATATAAATCCATGTCTCGAAGTTTCAATATTACTGACTAGGGATCAATGGAGCCCCTTATAGGCTAGTCCTTGGGGATTCCACATCCAATTTGGGTCATAGGGTTGCCGGTTTCGGCCTACCCAGCAGCTAACGAGACCATCTTGGATCCATCCATGGGTGGGACTCTATTTCTTCGCCTCACAGTCTTCCAAGATAAGGGCGGGTGCTGCCAAAATTTACTCAACACTCCGCATCTTTTCCGTTCATGTAAATAAAAGCTTGTTAGATGTCAAAATAGCGGTTAACATTAGATAGCCAAAGAAGAGAATGTGACAGTGGACCCTCAGGTCAATTCATCTTTGAAGCAAGTTAATTTGGTCTGCAGCAAATGCACTTTCCCTGGCTCCTGGCTTCTTTCTAAAGTAAACGCTTGATTCAATGAAGAAGAAATAAAATATATACACACACACAAAAAAAGGGGGGCTGAGATGTATAATAAAAGGGTGATGCATACCCCTTGACCTGGCATATGGAGCCCATAACATGAACAAAAAATGGATGACAGAATAGAAGAAAGCAGAGGAGAGGTTGTTGTTAGAAGGTGTGTCGACTCCCCCTTGTTTCCAGTCAGTGCACCCAGCGTACTGAGTCGACCCCAAGCCTTCATTGCGTTGACTCTTGTGTTATACACCTCATGCTAGCCTCCTCTTTCATGTGTATCATCTACAGAAAGAAGGGAATGATTCCCCTATACAAACTGAATAACAATCATAATAAGAAGAGAGGGAGAAGAATGAATGGTCAATTTTGGCCTAAGAGAAATCCCCAGGATGAAGGGCACGGGCGGCTTGAATCGGCGACCATCTTCCCAAATAGGTAATCCGGCGGGGGGGAAAGGAAGCTAGATGAATTGGCATGAAGATCCCCCGTGCTAAATCATCCTTACCGCCGATTCACTTGGCCTTCTTCTCTCTTTTCCCACTCTATGCCAAATCAACCGGTCCCCGCTGGTTCACCTCGTGCTTCCCCATCCTCTCTCTACACCGAATCAACCAGCCCCCACCTGTTCACCCTCTTTTCCATTAATATGTGACTGTTTATATATGTGTGAAATAAAAAAGATAAATAATAATAATGACAATAAAAAAGGACAAATGAAGAAGCGAACATGGTGGCCGCCATATAAATAATGGTAATGATGAAATAAATCAGAACATGCTTCCATGTACCTACGTGAATACATATCTATCTTACCCTGTGTGCCTGCCTGTCGCGACTCTTCGGTATATCAAATGGTGATCTGCGGAAGGTCAGATCAAGTCTGATTGGAAGCTATTACTAAGCGTGAGGTGATCTTCGGATCTAAGTTCTCTGCCACCCACCGGAAGTCGATTTAGTGAATATCTCTGCATCATGTGCTTGAGTGCGTGCTTAAGTCCCGCCTTGCGCAATAAACAATTTCATTTCTCGCATTCACATATATTCGTTTAGTCCCGATGGCTCTTTTATCTTGGCGATTAATCAAGGGTTGTCCTTCTTTTAGATGGGCGTAATTAACGTCGTAACCTTTATAGTGTGGTGGACTTTGGGTCCTGACACGATCACTCACCTTTGTCTGATCAGTCAGACGGTGCACATAATAAATGTCACAAGTGTGATTGGCACGCCTTGCATCAATAAACCAAAAGGTAAAATAAATCAACTCGCAACAAAATAAATCCTTTCCCACAGCAAGCCAAGTTATTTTGCGATCTCTAGGCTTGGCGGGGGTACGTATGTAAGTTCTGGATGGACCAGGATGTTTTTATAACACTCGGACTAAGCAGGGGTGTGTATGTAATTTTGAGATAAGTCAGGGCATTCTTGCAATGTTTGGACTAGGTGGTGGAATGTTCAAGCAATTTTGGGAACATTGACGCACATTTGTTGGCTATTTAAATAGCGTGTGCGTTATCAATTCTGTGGATTGGATTTATCAGATGATTAAGGTTTGGGTATCAGACAATTTCTCACTGACCGTAGTCGATGTTTATGTACATCGGTACAAAGCCCGAGTTTCCTTGATTAACTGCCAAAGAAAAATCGTTGACCAATATAATATTGGTCGTGATGCCGAAAGCACACTCACAGATGCCACATGACATCTCTTAAAAGGAGGAGGCATTATGCAACTTTTCAATACATTAGGGTTATTATGAGATCTTGTAGGTTTGTTTGGGATTTTTGAGCAAGCCAGGTTATTTTACGATCTCGAGGCTTGGCGGGGCTACATGTGTAATTTCTGGATGGACCAAGATGTTTTTGTAACACTCGGGCTAAGCAGGGGTGTGTATGTAATTTTGAGATAAGTCAGGGCATTCTTGCAATGTCCGGACTAGGTGGGCATGTTCAAGCAACTTTGGGAAGTTTAAGATTTATTTGCAATTTAACCTCTTATCAAGGTTTAATTGCAGCTTAGTGATGACTGTGGTTGAGTCAGGGTCCAGTACTGACTAGGGTTTTACGGCAACTTGGTGCTATTTGTTTTTTTTATTTTTTTTTGCCTTTGACCCTTAACCTGCCCGCCAAACTTGGGTAAGTTGGAAGGTTTATCTCATAGTTACCAACATATGAAACGAAAGCGGGAAACAAAATGTGAAACAAAAGTGAGAAACGAGGGTCTAAAATTTAGTGAGAAATGCTCAAATCAATCAAGATAATTCTATCATTTTCTGCTTCACCAATTTCTGCTTCACCAAGAGAATTTTTAAGATTGAGATTTTCAATTTTCAGACATGCAAGTTTATCATTTAAGGATGTATCATGAACTAATGAATTGACTTTTCTTTTCAGATGTCTGTTTTCTCTACGCATGTCATCATACTTGTCAAGCAATTTGGCATATGCTTCATCCCAGTCACTATGAGTAAAATTTTCGAATGGGGAAGTTACCTCATCATCTTCCTCCTAGACTTCATCACCTTTGGCCACCAAGCATAGCCGGTCTTCCTTCTCATCGTCAGAGGAGCTGCTCTGACTTTCTTCATCTTCATCGCTCCAAGTGCTAACCATGGCCTTTCCCTTTTTGTTCTTCCACCTGGGCTGCTTGTCCTTCAACTCAGGACAGTCTGCTTTGAGATGTCCTGCCTTCATGCAGTTATAACATACAATGCTGTCAGATTTCTTGGCAGTTTCAGGTTTGTACTTAGACTGCCTCTTTCTTGAGAAGTATTTTCTCCTAAGCCCCTTTCCTTCCTTTCTAAGAATTTTTTTAAACTTCCTAGAGCTATGGCAGAGCTATGCTCACTGAATGACCCTTTGTTACTAGAAGTAACTTTAAGAGCCAGGGGTTTCTTTCCCTTCTTCGACTCATCGGCCCTCTTAAGGTTCAACTCATAAGTAATGAGAGAACTAATGAGCTCATCTACGAAAGTTGTGGCAAGGTTCCTGGACTCCTCCATGACAGTGACCTTTGTGTGCCAGACAAGTGTCAGGGACCTAAGTATCTTCCTAACCAGCTCGTACTCACTATAGATTTTCCCTAAGCTTCTCAAACTGTTAATGAGAACCATGAGATAAGCATACATTTTAGAGATGGACTCATCAGACATCATTTTGAAAGCCTCATATTCAGAGACTAGCATATTGGCCTTAGTCTCTCTAACCTGTGAAGTCCCCTCATATATCACCTCCAATTTGTCCCACATCTCATTGGCCGTGGAACAGGAGGAGACCCTAGAAAACTCGGTGGGATGAAGAGCACACTGCATAGCATTTACAGTGCTCTAATTCAGGGTGGACCTACGAATCTGCTCTCTAGTCCAAACTTCTTCATCCTCAGGCAATTCAAACGGGCCTTTACTAATAACCTTCCAGATTTCGTAGCCATTGGCCCTAAGGAAGACCTACATATGGTTCTTCCAATAAGCATAATTTGATCCATCAATGAATGGAGGCTTACTAGTCGAATGACCCTCAGTAGTTAACCCTCTAACATCCATTATCTAGACTCTCCGGGATGTAAAATCTTAAGGGAGAGGTAGGCTCTGATGCCAAGTGAAGGATATGTGTGTGAAGGTTGAACACAGATCTTGAGGGTGGGCGAATAGATCTACCCCAATTTAAAATATTTCAAGAAAATAAAATGATAAGTGTAGAATTTAATAATCTATTATCAAAGAAGAACTACAAGGCAATACGAATAACTATCAGAAAGTTAAAGTAAAGTGGCAAATAGTAAAAGAAAGCTCCAAACGTAAAAAAGAATAAGTGTCTTTCTGATCAATCAACAACAATGGCAAAGTATAATAGGATATAGCAATTCACATCAACAATTAGTCACACATCCAGGTACGATACTTCGCGAAGATTCTCCTCACGCAAGAGGTGGAATTTCAGATAGGCGTAACCTATCCTTCCAACCACACCTTTGTTTATACCTACTGGATGAGAGACTTAAGGATGGACAACATATGGACAATTTCGATACTGACAAGCATGCATGCCTTTTGCAATCCTATGCATTTATCTAATTAACGAGTAGGTTAGAATAGCAAACACATAGAATGCCAAGTCAATCACACAAGAGACACCAGGGAATTTTAAGTTGTTCGATTTTCACCTACATCCACCCCACACTCAGACCAGAGTGTGGATTACTACTGACTCACAGCTTGAATCCGCTAATCCATAGCTTCGGGGAATAGATCCCTACAGACCGCTCAGCGTCACAGCTTGCTAGACCACTGATTCACAACTTCAACCGTTGAGATTTATAGCTTGCTGTCTGAGGATTCAACCTCACCCGCTGATACACAACTTATAAAAGAAATCAAAAATTAAACCGAAAAATAAAGACAAACAAAGAAACAATGTAGCTCTCTAGGAGCAAATTGACTCTAGATCTGATCCAGGAGTCACTCACAGAAATAGACTATCTCAAACTCTCTTCTCACTCAGACCAGCTCTCAATTTACGATACTTTGTTTCTCTCTATGAGCCTTGCAGACTCTTTCTCTCAATCTTCTCTCTGACTCTTCTCTCTCTCAAACTCTGGAATCTTCAGCTCTTCTCAATCACGCTTCTCTTCTAATCTTCATTTATCTCTGTATCATCTTTTTGATTGACCGGCCTGGCTTCTATTTATAGGCTTGCGAAAGGTGCATGGGAAACACGTTCCCGTCCAGGGAAAATTGAAACGAAGTGCTCCACTGGAAGTCCACGTGTCAGGAGGTGAGGGCGCACTGTCCACGTGGCAGGATAATTCTAATCGAAGGACCACCTTGGATCATGTGCCACTAACTGTCCTGGGATCACGTGTCTTAAAGGAATAAGCTATCGAGCCCATGTGGCCCGCTTTATGTCTTGATGCATTTTGCACTTCAAGTGTTTGAACGAGTTCCTGGGAACTTTGAGTTTCTGCCAAAGATAACATAAAAGTCAATTATAAGTCATGTCATCATAGGTACTTAAAAGAAGTATCAAGTCAGGTAGACCTGCATGCTGCAGCACATGGAGATGCATAGACCTCCACTACCAGACTCAATTGCATAATAGAGGAATTCAAATTTCTGAACTGAGACATCAGAAGTCTTACCAATGCAAGATGAATATCAGATGCATTGGGAGCTGAACTTGTTCCTTCTGATGTAGAAGCGTGGAATTCTGGTGGAATCTGTGGCTCCTCAGGAGAAAATGGTGGCTGTATGCCAAATGCCATCAGATGTCCATGATAGGGTCCATAATATGTGGCAGGACCTTGCTCTTGTTGTTCTACATGCTGCTGCAATTCCTGCAGCTTTGCTTGTTGCTCTAGCTCTGCCTGCTCCTGTATATCTTGCTGCTCTTCTTGTTGTTCTAATTCCTCATGTTCTTGTTGCAACTACTCATCTTTCTATTCCTGCAGCTACTATTGTTCCATCTCTTGTTGTTGGTATACATCATCAAGATGTATATCATCAATATTTTCTTGAATTTCTTGATTCTCATCTATCTGCTGCTCTTCTGTCTGTAGCTTTGGCTGCTGTACCATTTATTATTGATCTTCCTGCTGTTGCTATTCTAATGGATGCTGCGGTTGCTCTGTCTCCAACTCTTCCTCTTGCTGTTCATCCTGCTGTGGCTGTTGCTCTGACTGTTCTTGTGCAGCCTGCTGTTCAGGCTGGTTCTGTTCAACCTGCTGAAGCTGTTGTTCCAGTTGTTCTACTAACTGGTCAATCTGTTGTTCTAGCTGTTCTGATTGCAATTCAAGCTGCTGCTCTTGCTGTACATCCTATTGCTGCTGCTACTATTCATATTCTTGTTATTGTTCTTCTTCTTGCTCTGGTTCTTCTTCTTGTTCTTTTGGTTGTTGTTGCTGCTCTGCCTCTTATTGCTCTGCCAGCTGTGGCAACTCCTTTACAACAATGGGTTTCAATTTCATGAACTTTGTGATAAAATCCATGTTGTAAACATTCACCTTAGAAATTTCTTTATACTTCTCATCCTTTAAAGAAACTTTCATTTTCCTAAAAATTGCAGTCAAGTGAGCCGCATAAGGCAGATGCCTTCAAGATTCTTTACACGTTCCAATAATCTGAATCATAATCTCTTGTTGTATCTTTATGGTTTTGATGATGTCTAACAATATAAGTAAATTGAGTTTGCATGAAGAAATGGTCATTACGTCATCAATATGAAATGTCATATATGCTGCATGCCTTTTGGCCTTTTGACCAAGTCAGGTCGATGCACCATTGATCTTCATGTTATCAGGTCAATGCATCATTGGTCTTTGTGTTATAAGGTCGATGCTTCATTTGTCTTTCATGGTTATCAGGTCAGTGCACTCAAGAGACAGGTCTATGCATCAGTGTCAGCTTATATAACTAAGGTCGATGCACTCAGAGTTGTTAAAGGAGTAAGTCAATGCAGATGGCTACGAGTTAAAGAAAACAGGTCGATGCAGAAAAGGGTTACGGTATATCAGGTCGAGGCACATAGAGTTTGTGCAAAGAAAGGTCGATGCACGTGAACTCAAGGTCGATGCACATGAACTTATGGTCGATGCACATGAACTTACGGTCGATGCACATGAAGACCTGAAGCTCTTAAGGCCGTTGCATCCAAGCAACTCAAGTCATAAGGTTGATGCAGCTAAACAATACATGGGAATACCAGGTCAGTGTACCTTAAACAATTTCAAAAGTAACGTCAATGCACCTCAGTAATTTTAGAAAAAAGGTTGGTGCAACTACTTCATTTTTGCTAGTAAGGTCGATGCACCAGTACATGCATCGGTGTCTCAATATAGGCAATCTATCAAACAGGTCGATGCAGACCTTCATGGGCTAATATATCTAAAGAACCAGAACCCAGTTTCGTAACCTAAATTTAGTTCCGATTAAAAATACTAACTCCAGTAATAGAATGGCACGTGATCCAAGATGAGGTGGCACGTTTTTCAAAAGATTTCAGAGGAAGAATATTCACTATGCCAGGTGGACCAATGAGATATCACTAGATTTTCTGCCTTATCCAATCCTCACGGAGACCCTCTTCTATTTAAAGGCTACCTCCTCCTTCGAAGAAGGCTGCTGAAGTTGCTATCGTTGCTCCCACTACATATTCAGAGAGAGAGCCACTCCAGAATAAGATAAAAGGAGAGCATCCCTTCAAGAGGAAGAGAGATTTGAATGCAGCTAGCCTGAGCTTTTAGGAGAACGCTTCAATTCGAAGCAACATTTCATCGTTGTTTTTCGATTCGAAACTTCTCTATTTTTTGTTTTTGTTCCTTGTTTTGAGTTTGTTCCCTCTGAATTCTCTCAAAGGAAGGGAGAGCTTTCTCCGGGTTGTTCCCTCTGTGGAATCAGAGGAAGAGAGGTCTGAGACCTCTGGTGTGGTGGATTGCTGGGAGCAATTCACCAGGTTCTGTCTTGGTAAAGAGGAAGGGAGGTTGATCCTCTGAATTTTTTTCCTCCAGGGTTGCAGGAGAAGCAAGGAGTTGTTCCTTGGGGAAGCTATGTGACAGCGTTTGTTGCAGACTGAGTCTGCTGTGATTGGTTCTTGGCTGAGAAAGGAACCTCACTTTCTCTGAGTGTAGGAGTGGACATAGGCAGATCTGGGATCTAGCCGAACCACTATAAAATTGCTTATCTCACAATTGATGGTTTGCTCATCTTGAGTTTTTTTGTCTGAATTCTCATAGCCTATCTCGTAGATTTATCTATTTCACCATATAGCTTTTCCCTGCCAGCTAAACTGCTAGGCATTCAGAACGTGTTGCAGCACCTAACCGGTATATTAAAAGAAGTAGCTGGAAGGATAGGTCACGTCTATCTGGAAGGCTGCCCCTTGCGTGAGGAGATCTTCGGATCAGATCTTATTTACAGGAATTCAAATGGAGACTGGACTGGTTTCTCTTAGGTTCAGCCAACAAATCATAGACAACCATGTTCGTGATGGGTACCTGGCGGTGCCAATGGTGTTCGGGTCCATGCCACTGATAATAGGCTTCTCGAATTGCTTGGGGCTTGCATTCATCGACCTGCTATAGGTCGACAGCAAAGCTGAAGAGATGGCTGCGGTAGAAGCCACGAATGCACTTGGAAAGAAGAAACCACATAGGACTTTTGCCTCATGCACTATTGTTCCATGTTATGTCCACCAGTTGGGCTGGAGGACCACTGCTCCTGCTGTTGCTGGCGGGAGGAGGAAGAATTACAGAAGGAACTGGAGTGCCATACCTCGGGGATGCCTGTCAACTTTGGGGAAGTCCATGCTGGTCGGAGGAATGCGGGTGTACCTCAATGGTCTCCCGGCTGAGGCACTACCTGACCGCATCATTTCGGCGGTCCCTACCAACAACAAGTTTCAAGTGCTAGCCACCAGGAGGGCCAACATAGAGAGAGAAGAGAAGAAGCCATTGGCTCCCATGCCGGTGAGGTTTAAACAAGTATGGGTGCCCAAGAAAGCCCGGGGCCTAGCACCAGCCCCTGAGAGAAAAGAAGCTGCCGCTATGTGCCCCAAGAGAAAGGGCAAGAAGGTTTAGATTAAGGAGAACGAAGTGGAAGAGGTCATCCTAAGGGCTGCTCCCCACATGCCAAGGGCTTGCGCCAGGCAAGCAGATGTGTTCTGGTATCCCCGGAGGATGTATTAAACTGCTCAGATGACAAGACTAGCTTATCAGCCAAAGATACATGAGCGACTGATGCCTCAAGCTGATCCCCGGAGGCATAGCCATGAAGAGGTGAGCAAGGTAGTTCAAGACGATTTTCACTGCCTTGGGAATTCATCCCCAGGGCAACAAAGGTTGCTCCGCGCCATAGGCGCCGTAGAAGAAGAGAAAGATAATAAGAAAGAGATAATGTCAGGAGTCTCATGCTCAGACTCCAATGAGTTTGAAGATGGCCAAAGGGCCGGATGTTTAGAAGATACCCTACAAAGGGAAGAGAAAGGGAAAAGAGTGTCTGTATTCGACCGGCTGACCTTCTCTGGTCACGCTCGAAGAAAAGTTTAGAGGCAAAGGGGAAAATTGCAGATCTTTGCCTGCAACATGGCAGGAGTGATTGGTGGGTACGACGCTCTGCCTGACCAATCTGAAGATATAATCAGGCTAGGTTAAAGGCTCAGACCCATAACAAGGCGGGGCCAGGCACCAAAGGAAAAAATTGCAACAATTGATGATCTATTAGATGTCACCATCTTGACTGCAAATGTGGTGACCTCAAAAGAAGATGATGTGCCACTGATGATCCCTGCTGAAGGGACATCCAGTCAGATGACAGAAGAAATGCCTGTGGCTGCGGCTTTAGACCCGACTATCCTGATGATGTTGAGAAGATACTAGTAAGAAATTGAATCTCTTAAAAGGCAACTGAATGAGAAGAATGAACAAACCCCTGTCTCCAATCATACTGAGCCGGCAAAGGAGATTGCCAGCTCGATAGAGGCTGCGATGCCTGCCACCTCCCACCAAGTAAATCACGGGAAAGTGCCATGTCAGCCCTTCCCGCAATAGCTGATAGCGCCGCCTGTGGCATTCCAAGTGCAACCCTCTCCGTCAGCAGTACGGCCGGGTTTACATGCAACGGTCATGGCAACCCCCTTTACACAACAGCAGGCACACTTCTACCCGAAGCCTATGGATCCCACTGTAGTGAACAAGCTGATGGTAGAAAAGATGATAGAAATGAAGCTATCCGAAAGAGCTGATAGTGATCTTGGCACCTTTGATGTCTACCAAGTGCCGTATCCTCCGCAATATCCTGCAAGGAGATTACCCCCAGGCATCAGTAAACCACCAAAGTTTGAGAAATTCAATGGGCAGGGCTCCCTCAAGGATCATATTGCTTATTATACAACAGTCATGGGGGACGTGGCTACTGATGAAGATTATTTACTAAAATTATTTGGCCCATCCCTCACAGGGTTAGCCTTTGAATGGTATTCTATCCTCCTGGCCGGGTCTATAGCTGATTGGCCCGATATACAGCGGAAGTTCAGAGAAAGGTTCCATGTCATGGAAAGGGAAATCACAGTGGCAGAACTATACTCTACCAGGCAGAGACAAGACGAGACAGCCCTGGATTATATTAAGAGATAGAGGATCTTGGCCATGGGATGCAGGTGGCCTCCGTACCAAGAAGATGCTATTCAAATATGTAAGCAAAACCTCAGAATAGAAGTGCTTGAAAAGATGATTGGGGCGGACGTCAAGACATTTGAATGTCTGAACAATGTGGTGGCGGAGGTCGAGACCTTCCTGTCCAAATGTCCCACCACCAACAGTCCTACTATTTAGAAAGGGAAGGTTGTTGAGCGGCGATCAGCACCAACTAAAGCAAACACTGTTGACTTCAAAACCTTTGATCAGCAAAAAGGAGAAGCCAAAGTAGCAGCTACACCTCCGCCAGCAGGGACAATGGAGAAGAAAGAGGGTGTCTCTTTGAGAAACAAAATGAAGTAGTCACACTCAGTTCCCAAGGAGAAGACACGAGCACTATTCAAATTGGCATATAAATACAATAAGTTAACACTGCCCGAGCCGAAGAGACCCACTGAAGTAGCAAAGAAAGATGACCCCATGTTTTGTCTATATCACTGGGCGCTGGGTTATGTCATTGAGAACTGTTATGTCTTCAAGGATGTCATGGAAAGCATGATCAGAAAGGGGGAGTTACAAATGGGAGAGCACCAAGTGGACAGAGGGTGAGGGGCCTAAATGGCATTTTTATAAAGAAACCCATTAATTTAGTCCAATTAACAAATTAACTCCTAATGACTGGTCCATTGGCTTATAATTACCTTACAAATGAACCCAATTAACTCAATGATAAAAATACAAATTAAAATGTTAGCTAGCTTGCTTTGATGTCCCCATCAATTCTTCCTGAGTGGGAAGAACATGGCCCTGTCGAGTAAGGGGTGTACTGCTCATGTATCACTCCTGCAGATCTGTAGCTCTGCTCGGGTGATCCACGTGTCATCGGACGTTGGTCGTCCTCTCAATCGCACGATATAGCGTGGGTAGGCTCCACTCCTGGTAATAGTCACCTACTCATCTCGTATATGTTCTATCTGCTCACGCTGCTATGGGAATGAGGCTAGTGGTGGCCACTCAGGGGCAGGGTCACTCTGAAAGGGAGGAGGTGGCTCAAAGACTCACTAGGATTTCACTGCTGGGTCCTTGTAGGTGACTAGATCCGAGACATTGAAGGTAGAGCTGATCCCAAATTCCTCTGACAAGTCTACAATGTACGCGTTAGACCTGACTTGCCTTACACTAGAAAGGGACTAGCACTGCGAGCTTGCAATTTTCTTCATGATTCTAGAGGGAAACCATTCAGGTTTGACCCTGAGCATGACATATTCATCCACTCAGAACTAACAGTGGTGCCTTGAGCATAAAGCAACTCATTACATCATGTATTGCTGGCATTTGACGACGACTATGCAACTCCCTATGCACTCGACAAATGTATGTATAGACTCCTAAAAAAATGGTGCAAATAAAGACAACTGACTCACACTAGACCCTAAAACCCTACATAATGCAGTGGTGGTCTAGGACACTCATATGTGTGACTTGCATAAACAAAACGTAACCAAGCGTTGGTGGAATCATGGAATCCTAGACATCCTAATATACACCATTCATGCAATGACTGCCTTTTGGATTTGGGAGGTTTGGGAAGTTTGGGTGGGCCAGGAGAGCCGAATTCACTTACTTCATTACCCTAATGAACGGGCTCCTTGCTACGTGTGGGATGGCTGGCCTGTGGGGTAGGGATGTGATAGTGAACTTCTTTGAAGAAGTGGAGTAGATAAGGTGGGCCAAGAGGCCCACTAAGGAAGGGATCGAAGGGATCAAAGAATGTATGACCCCTCGCGATGGGTTCCCTCTTTATACTAGCCCATGTTCAGAGTTCGTCAATGGGCAGATGGTCATCTTCCATCATCACGGTAGATGGGACAGTGGTCTCATGCGGAAGACACGGTTCCTCCCTTAGGACTAGTGGAATGGATTTAAGCTCATCAGACATAGGGAGGAGCAAAAGGATCTCCGTGGTGACATGACCCATGGTGCACACAGAGGTAATGGACCCCAATACAGGGTGCATGAAGTTACGACTATTGGGTTGGTCGAAGCCTGGGGCAAACATGTACGTCCACATCAATTACCTGTTTAACCCCCTAATAAGGTTTTCCAAAGTATCAACAAAGTCAAAAGACAGGAGGGTTGTGTGGAACGAGTGGGCAGGCACTACTTGTAGTGCAAGGTCCATGAATGGGTAGCAGGAAGTTTTGAGGACCAAGCTCTTCTTTAGCCACCTAAGTAGCAGCTCTTCGATGATTAACACATCCTTTAGAAGCACAGGTGGCTCTGTAGGAAGTTCGAAGGGTGAAGGCTGTGGTAAAACATCTCCCACGGATGGGAAGAGGACATCCTCTATGATGGGAAGAGGACCTTGGGATGGTATCGGGTTGTGACTATCGGCCACTACCTCCTTAGGCTCGGGCTTGGTTTTGTCCTGTCTTGGAGGTGGGCAAGAGGAAATTAGTGACTCAATATAAGCACACCTATTATACAACCGATCCGAAAAGATTTGCAAGAGTTCGGCAAAGGTAGGACTTGGGGTGGGGGCTTGATGGTGAATTCGCCCATAATCACTAGGCCTAGTCTTCGACCTAGACTCATCTACAGGCTCGACCCTTCGTCTCCGACTATGACCTTCTTGGTTGGAGGTGACTGGGTGGGACAGGTAGACCCTTCTAAGCTCTTCCTTCATTTGGCACCATGACTCGATGGGCCTTTGCCTCCTAATATCCCTCAAGTATTCAATGCTTCTCCACTTCTCGATAGCTTCGTGAAAAAGCCTCTCTTTGGCAAAACTAACTTCCATGGCCCTGGACATTAAGTAACACTCAAAATATTTGTCCATGGTAGCTTCCCAATGTAGGTAGTTGCTCGAGACTTTGGAACCATAAAAGTTTGATACTTCGGGCCTAATGAAGGAGATGGGATGATTTCTAAGCCCATGGTTGTGCCAACGGTCATATCGCTTGGGCGACTGGGAATCCATGGAAAATTGGGGAAGGGAAGACTACATGATGGGCATCTGTTGAAGTTGAATGCAGACTGGTAGACAAGCGGGCATGCAATGACACAAGGCAGGAATGCACTGACCAATGTGAAATGGAGAACCTAGACTCAAACTAGTATCTAGTACCTGGCGGAGATATTGATCCAAAAACCCAACACACGCAAGGAGGCTACCTCCCAAATAGGGGTAACCTATCATTCCAGCAGCGCCTTTCATGTACCAGATAAAGGATTGAGGTGCAACACCTTAGACAAGACTTCCCTAGACTTAGACCATGCTATGATGACTACCCTAGACTCAACTTAGCTCTGATACTAATTTGATGTGGGAGGGGATGCGACTCGATACTGATTAGATGCGAACCTGGGACTCTAGGTGACGACGTGACAAATTTGATAACGTGACCAGCAATGACGCGACCAACTCCTCAAATAAAATAAAAATTACATGACTAGACTCATAAAAACATGACAAACACAATGGCACATGCCGACGAACAATCTAAGCCTCAAAAAAATGTGGAGGGGCAAGGGATGCCCCATCAGGAACCCCACTTTGGACCAAACCAAATATTGTGCATTTCACCGGCAGCCTGGACACACAATAGAGAGTTGCTACCAATTCCAGGATTTGGTCTACGATCTGCATGACGAACAAAGGATAGAGTTGACTGAGATGCATAGAGTCATCACGAAAATCAAAGAGAAGAGGAGAATGCAGCGGGGTCAAACACAACTGCTGCCGCAGCAACCCCAAGCACTACAGCAACCACTGCAGGATCTGGGAATAGTCCAAAATCCCCTGCCAAACCACCCTCCCGCTCTAAACCCACCAATGCCGATGTTGTCTCCCGCTCAAATGAATGCTATTAGGCACCAGTCACCTACCTCTAGTAGTAACTGGACTTATGATAATGAATCGCCTGCTCACCAAGTGATGGTCCTTAGCCATGACCGGCATCCACCTAGCTCTTCATCCCCCAAGCCGTCTACCACACCCGTTATCCCTCCTCCCTGCCTCAAGACTTCCAAGACTCCTGTTATTCTTACATCGCCACCTTCTAAACCTTCTAAGCTCTCTGTCCTCTCAACAAAACCCCTTAGGCCATCCCTCATCTTATCAAACCCTCTTACTAAACCTACACTGTTATCCGCTAAGCCGCTCGTCCCTGCCATCCCTACCTCCATCGCACCACTTATTATGCCCTCTATCCTTCCTTTGCCCGAGCCTACAAAACCTCTTGCCATTTCCCCTAGTCCACCAAGCCTAGCCATTGTCCTCGTAAGCCCAGCACCGGTGCCAAAGCTAGCCTTCAAGAGTAGGCATGAGGCTTGTTCAGTCGGCCTGGTTATGGTCTTCTCCGTTTGTGATTCCCGGTCCACGCACAAGAAAGAAGAGCAAGGGAGAGCATGCTCCCTACTGGACGTACACTGTGAGTTGTTGTCTCGTATAAGTAGGGTCCCGACTCGGATATCAATTATTAGCATTCACCAGCACGCTCTTGAGAAGTTGTTTCATGAAATTATGGTGAACAAGCATGTGGCATCAGATAGTAAGTCTCTGGTCATGGCTGTTATTGGAAGAAGGTCGACCCTCAGAAATGAGGGGTAGGTTGCGCGCATGGACATACAAGGAAAGGGCACACCACCTACGCATGTTGAACCCCAGTCCACCATCCCTATGACGCCGAAGTTTGCATTCAAAGCTCTAAAGGCCTCTCGTTCTTGCAAGTAATGGAAACATCGAGATCTGGGGGCCGACTGGCATCAATGCCTTGACTTGGAGAATTCTGTCATAAACCTCAAGTGGTTGTTTTATGAAAAGAAAGATGATGAAGAGCTAGGGAAGAAAGGAGCACGGCCAAACACTTGGAAAGGGGTAGTTCTGTTCTCTACCCATCATCTCTACCCTCACCCCCTCTACTAGTTGACTTGTCATTAGCTGTTGATTCACTTTTTGATCCTGACCATCAAACCCCCTTGAATAGCTCCTTACCATATGCTAAGCCTCCTGATCCTAGTTCAGCTCCACCCTGGCTCTCTTCCTCCAAGGCATTTAGGGTACCTCCCCACAAGCAGAAGCCAATCTTCAAACTTGCATCCATTCCTACAACCGTGCTTCCCTTTACCCGGCTCTTAACCTTGGGTCCTCCTTGGGGCGGGACACCCTCTCTTCCTTTTCATTGAGATCTATCTTTCCTTAGTTTAGGATTGAGTTAGTTAGTAGGATGGTGTCAAAGTCTTAATTTAGATTGTCTTGTTTTGAGTTCGCTATGTCATCACCCGGTAATGCTTGATCACCTCAACACCCTCACCATTATCCATGAACGACGCCATAATGGCCGGATGCTGCCTCCGGATTGCAAGTTGCCTTAAGGAATTCATGATGGTGCAAGGTACCTTTATAGTTATGCCTATGAATTCATTTCCACATCTCATTTTGCATACCTGTTTAATAACAAGGGTGTTTCAAGCAAAAGTAGTAGTCTCAAGTTAGAGTGAGCTTAGAATTTGGCTTCCACAGCACTGAGGCTAATCATGACTCTGTGCTGGGGATCCAGAATTCTCTCCTTGCTTAATAAGGGTGACTTTGAGCGTGGTTTTCACACACAACACGGTGAACTATGGTTGCTCCTCTTGAAAAACAATGTCATTGCTTTGGCCATACTTGGTACACACGAAGGTCTGTTATCTTCTATGTTCGGCCACGTGTAGAGGCAAGAGATGGGAGGGGTGAAATAACCAACCCAAACACTCCCGATGAGAGGAAGTCTCAAATAGGGGCAGTCTCAAGGACCTTAGAAGTATGAGCTATCATGCAAAATCTGGCCAACAAGAGCTGTTATACATCAAAGTAAAATCAAAAGAAAATTATCAAAGAAAAGGCATGGCAAAGTGTAATTTTTCCGCGAGACGTCATGAGCCCGGTCCTATGCGTGCCTTAAATAAAATTGGTCCGAAAAGTAAAGACACAAAGTCCCGGAAAGGGTAGTGCCCTAAAAGGAAGTCGAGCTCCAAATGTCTCCCAACCTATGCATGCTTGTCCTCAAAATAAATTTCTTCTCTTTCCGCTTTAAGGCTGGGTTTGTTCTGAGTATGGCCTTGGTAGGGGAATCGTATATTAAGGGTAGTTGATCATAGGTTATCACTTTATATGCACGCCTTATTCTACGAAATCCTTAGCAAAAGGGCAAGGACAAGGACCCTCAACCAACAACTTGTACTAATCTGAATGCTGTAGTTAGTGCAAGAAAAAAGGAATGTCCATGTCAGAGGACGCGTTAATTTTGTCAACAGGAAATCCCCCCGTTTCAACGCATGTGCCGGCGTGCGGCGCCGAAATCGATGCTGACAAGAAGAGTGGCGTCCGGTTCAGAGGACGCGGTCATATTTGTCAAAGTTAGGCACCGAACAACCCCCGTTTTCAACCCATGCACCCACGAGCAACACCGTGTCTGGTGCTGAGAGAAACGTGGGCGTGTCCCTCACAAGGGACTCCTTCAAGAGGGGCATCCTGAGTAAGAGGCGCGAATATATTACAACGTCCTGTCTCACAGACGTGTCAAACTAAAAGCAACGTCTGGTCAGTTGGACGCTCCCTTGAAGAAGCGCCCCCTCCTCAGGACGCGCTTATTGCCCATCTGCCTATAAATAGGGTATCTCCTCCCACAAACAAAGGGCTTCGAAATCCTTTCAAGAGGAGGGAGAAACTCTGGTGAAATCGCTTCCGAACTTGTGAGATTTCTTTCGGATTAAGAGGAGGTTTTGCCAGATTTTCGAGTGCCCAATCGTGTGAGAAAAAAGTCATCTCCTCGCCCCTTGTTCGTGCATGACGTTCTCCCGTTGCTGGAGCGCCTCGAAGCCTGCCATCAACGCCACCATGAGCTTTTATTTCCTTTACTTGCTTTTTGTTTCACTTTTGTTAGTTGCATGCATCATCTGTCATTTTCTTTTGTGTTCCATTTTTTTTCTTAAGAGAGCTCCATATTTGTGCATTTCCGCACGAAATCTCATTTCATCATAGCATTCACCACCTTTTGCACTCAAAAAGGGGTTTAAAAGAACACCAACTAGGGTAATCTAAAGAAAACTCTATTCATCGGCCGGCCGAAGGAAGAGAAAGAAGGAACCCTCCACAAATCTCCCACATCCAAGGTATATGCGCGATCAGTTTTCTTTCATTACTATTTTTGAGGTCTTTGGCCCCTGGCGATCACACATCATGCAATACACACGCACTCACGTGTGATTTGATTTCTTTTCAACTTTTCCTTTAAAACCTGCGGAGAGCAACTCTCGCAGCCCTGTTCATTTGCTCCTCTTTCTTCTTATTCTCTTTTTCTCGCATCTCTTCTTCATATTTCTCGGCGAACGTGGGGTTGACCTCATAGATCACTTCCCGCTCTTGTTCTTCGTATTCATCGGCCAATGTTGGGTCAGCCTTATATACCACTTAACTGTTGGTGTGGCAAAAGAGGATAGTCACATGTCCAAAACATAGAGTCGCCTCTCTACTGCTTTCAAGTTAGACTTTAAACTCATACCAACTTACCAAGAGAAATAGGTGGTCATGATTGGGTTGTTCCTGAATAGCCTATTGGACCTCAGCTCGTAAGGACAAGCCAATTCCCTAAACTCTAATACCAAAATTGATGCGGGACAGAAAGAGATGGACCCCTTTCTTGTTCGCTAACGGCCCCTTTTTAGTGTTGTGGATGCATATGGACATGCACAGGGGCCAACGGTAGGCGTCTCTGCATGCGAGGTTGGCTATCGATGGTGCAGGGTGGTCGGGAGGGCTACCGTAGGTCGCTATAGCAGAGGGTGTCGGCAGGCGGTGGCGGAGATGCAGGGGTGGCCCGGTGGGGTGACGACCTCAATGGCAGACTGCTTCTATGTAGAGCAACCGTGGGTAGGGGAGCGCGGCCGAGATGGGTTCCAACAGTGACAGTTGCGGGGGGATCTGGGGGGCGCGCGACTATGCTCGCATCTCGTGGCTGAGTGTGGCAGCTGTCGCTGCTGGTCGAGATGGTTGGCTTGTGGCGTATTGAGACCTACAATAGGGGCGCAAGCAGCTACTGGTGCTAGAGGGCGGTCCGTAATGTGTTTGACACCGGTGACTTGCTCTTGGGGTCGTCGGTATAGGTGGGGGGACCGGACTCAGCCAGTGGGGCTTCTCTGGTCACGATGGAGTAAAAAAGAAGAGGTTGGCGGCCTGTTGGCGGGGCGACTATGTAGAGAGCAAAGTAGAAGAGGAAAAAGGAGAGGAAGAGGAGAAGAAAGGAAGAGGGGGGGATAACGCACGGGCTTCACACCCGGATTAGGGTTTCGCACCCTACGAAGACTAGTGGCGGCCAAAACATTTTTTTTCCTTTCATCATTCAACTGTTCATCATCTCAAAAACAAGGTTACAAGACTTTAGATAGTGGTTTGGCTAGGCCTCTAACCCTAACTTAATCTCTTTGGACCAAAATACCCTTGACTCAAGAAGATAATGTGAAAATCACACCAAAAATTACAGGAAGATAAATTAACAAGTGATCTGAAATCTTCATGCGTCGTCCACATATGGTGTAACATTAGCTCCAAATGAGCCCAATAAAATTACGAAAATTTGAAACTTAAGCTTACATCACTTGATAGCACTAGATTTAACTCAAATAAAGACAACATGCATAATAAAACTAAAATAAAAATGATGCTATTACAACTCTGATCGTCATCCGTGTAAAATGATGTCACTGTGCAAAATGCTAATCGAGTGCGTAATCCGACGTCACAAGTCTCGCTCCGCGTCACTCACATACTAATACATTTCAGCAGTTTCAGAATTTCTCTTGTATTCTGTCTCGTTGATTACAATAGGATCCAATACAATCATCCTAGAAATGTCTGGGTTAATTATGATGCATCTGTCTTATATAATTTGCAAATGTTGTGTAAATTTATTTTTGTTCCAACATTGAAAGCTTGAACTTTACTGGCTTCAGTTTATGGATTTTTGGCTTTCGTTTATGGCTGTGGTGAGCACTTTTGTCTTTATGGCTACAATTAGTGAGGCTTCAAAGAGAGCAATTCACATTAAATCTATTTTTTTAAAAAGCATACTGAGAGTATTAATAGCAGGCGCAAACCTCCAAAAACACCTCTTTTAAGGTCTGGAAGAGGATCCCAGGTCAGAGCTTCTGCCACTACACAATGAGAGTTCAAAACATCTTCTTAGAGAAGACTTGGTTAGCCACCAAATCTAGAGATGTCCTTCTGCCAGAACTCTTATGTTTCTATCCTAAGAAAGGACTGGCCAGGTGGTATGTATTTCTCTATAAACTAGACAAAGCCACGTCCCTCTGCCATAAGTTCTCAAAAGGTCTACTCTCTACCTGCAACCGTCCTATCCTTGGACTGGTCTGAGAAGCAATGCCAGCTCAAGTCAACTTCCTGCAGAGCCTCTACCTCAAGCTAAGAGAAGATTTTGGAGGGAAAATTATCTTCCCAACTGCTCCCTTATGCCCAGTGGATCAAGTCAAGCACCACTAAAAGAAGTTTAGAGCTCAAGGAAAATACTTGAAATTTGAATTAGTCTTATTGTAGTTTTCTTGGAGGGAAATCCTTCTACCTGGTTCTTCTATATATACATGAAGCTTCTATTGGAGAAGCTACTTTTGCCCCAAAAAGAGTGCCACACCCCCAAGCATTCAAGAAGTAATCTGTGATGAAAAGGAAAGGGGAGTGCGTGCAGCCTAGCTCTGGTCCAACCTAGACCAGTGTTGTAAAGAGGAGAAGAATGAAAAGAGAGAAAGGAGAGCAACCATCATTGCATCCAGCCAACATCTGAGAAAGAGAGTTCAAATCGGACTAGTGTTCAGATCTACTCATAGAGCTTCCAAACTGTGTTTTGAAGCTACAGAGTGTTTCCCTTGTTTTCTTGTTACTTGTTCTTCCTTGTATTCTCACATCTCTGAACTGTGTGTTTTTCTATGCTTACAGCAGTGTGTACGGTGCTTTGTTCAGAGACTGGAGGTAGGTGTTTAGCTGTGCGCGGCCTTGTGCGTGATTGGTAGTCTATCCCCGTGTTTGTGTTGCACTTGTAGTGTGTTTTTATTTTTTGTGTGTTTGGCGGGGGGGTGTCCCCGTGTACTGCAGTCTTGTAGCATGAGGACTTTGTCCTCATGAGAACCTTGTTCTCGTGTGTGTGGGGGGTTCATCCCCGTAAGTTGTGTATCAGCGTGTATGTTGGGGACTTCTCCCCATGCTGCATTTGCAGCGTGTGAAAATGCCTCACTGGGTTTGGTGAGGGGTGGATGTAGGTCTGTGGGTTTACAAACTGAACCATTTTAAAAATCCCTACGCAATGGGTTGTGATTTGTTTGTTTGCTCCATATCCTCTACCCGCATTCACAGGTACACATGTTAGCTCTAACGTATGCATTTGTTGCTATTTTCCCAATGCTCACATTAGCAACTTGTTCACACACACAGTTATTCTGGTCATTCACCCAGTTGGAGTTTGATGAGATCCCTACAGTCTAGTGCAATAGATCCCACTGATCTCTTAACTTGCTTTGAAGGTGCATCGACCTCACCTCCTGGGAGTGTCAACCTGTGCAGTCTGTGCACTGTGCTTTGCCATTTCCTTTTAAGCTATTCCTATTAGATCCTCTATGCATTGTGCCTTAGTGTCTTATTAGCATTATAGAAGTGGTTTATATTTTAATTAGCTAAGTTCTTAAATTAGGCCAAAGTTTTCGGCAGGATCTATTTAACCCCCCCTTCTAGATCCGGCTGCATCCCTTAGAACCCAATAACGACCCCTTCAAAAACCACCTGTTTTTCTTTCACTGCTTTCAACATTTCTTTCACGGCCTCGCTCCTCCTGGTATTCGGCCCTAGCCTTTCGGCTAATCGAGCTAATTATTGGGGCTCTTTGGGTAGACTCCCATATCATCCGGCCGCTGCGGCCATGTTGCAAGGAACAACTTGGATTCTCTTTCTTTGTCTGCAGACGTTTCTCTTTGTTCGACTAGGGAAACTCAGTCTCTCGAATACTAATATTCTTCTTTCCTCCTCCAACTGGGGAGGGGCTTCATTAGCCTTGTTATCTGGGCCATCTTCGTACCCATTATCATCCACAGATGATGTCATATCTCTTTCTCCTTCTTCTTCAGTTGCCACTGGTAAATAATTTTCCTCTTCAGCCACTGTCACTCTGAGCAACCACTGCTGGCCTAATGTGGGGTCTTCCAAACCCTTAAAATAGCTTCTAACCACATCGATCATTTCTTCTTGATCACGTCTTCATTGGAGGACGGGGGATAGCTGTCAACCTCGCACCGGAGGGATATAAGCTAGCCGGGCCATCCCAACAGGTTGATCAAATCTCCTTCCCACTGTCGGGATATTGGCATGTTGTGCGCAGGCCTTAAAAGCAACACGGCGTGGGGGTACACAGTTGTCTCGTCTCTTCTCGGGGACACGCCCCTCTCATTCCTTCTCCCCGCCTCCACGAGCCCGGGGTTGCGACGAACAAGAATATCTTAGTGAACGGGCTGGATCTTTTTAGGGATCCACACTTGCTTGAACTTCTTAGGCCTTGGGGCCAATTCTCTCAGACCCTGGCTGCCTGCCTCCTCCTTCTCAGCTCTCCTCCTGAACAGGACCTAGAAGGAATTACGAGTCAGTATAGTAGGGACCACGCGGTCTGAAATCACCTGAGCATCGCCCCCATCCAAGAAGATGAGGAAGCCACCAATAAGTATAGACTTTCCAAACACTGAGAGCCACCCGATGACAAGGTAGTAGTCTTTCTTTGGAAACTCCCGCATTGTCGACTCTCAGGTTTATAGGGTGTTTGGGAGAATTTTTTTTATAGAAACTATTTCACCATTAAAAAATATGATGCCATGATTTTCTTAGAGTAATTCAGTAACCCGCATAGCTATTGCTGAGTAGTTCCCTGGCTTGGCACTCGATCAGCCCTTCTGTCAACCACCAAGTGTTTGATCTTGTGCCTCATATCTGTTTAAATCCAAGTTGTCTTTAATTCTACATCTGTGTCTAGCATACCTTTAATTGGGCAGTTTTTTGGAGGGGATTCATTCACCCCCTCTCTGAATCCGGGCTTATCAACGCAACAATACAATCCTCAATTGTATAATTATCACTACAACTCATCTAAGGGGCCACATTCTTATTCTCATCGTATTGCCTGTCCCATGGGCAATTCTCAATCTTATGGTCCCTTACATCAATCGCAAACCACTATTCCCCCGGAACCATCTCCTCCATATGGCGAGATGGTCTCCTAAAAGCTGCATCTCATCCCTCAACCAGCCCAGGCCCTTAAGGCCATTGTTGAGGGCATATCATCTTCTTCTCATCCTCTTTCCACTCCCACTCGGGTGGCCCATCACCTGCCTCCCTCTCCTCATTCCACCTATCCTTCTCCTAGGGTGGTCCATCACCTGCCTTTTTCCACACATACTCCTTCTCGGGCGGCTCATCACCCGCCTCCTTCTATTCAACCTCCTCCACGGCCCCAAGGCCCATGCATTCTTTGCATCTCGGCGTGACCGGGTCCTTTTGTGGGTCAACCTCTCCACCCTCCACGGCCATCATGTGTCGCCCCTCCAAGGCCACCATGCCAGCCCTCCGTTATTCAAGTCACACCCCTCCAACAAGTTCTTCTTGATAAAATCCATAGCATAGAGGAGCAATTGAAGAGGGTTACAAGCTCGTGGCCGCCTCCTCCTCCTTCTCAAGTCAACCCTCTTCATACTTTCATGAATAACATCACCAAGATGGAGAAAGAGTGGAAGGATAATAGAGGTATGAATGACATCAACGCAAGTGAGCAAGAGCCAACAACTTTCAATAATCAAGTGGACGCCGTCCGCCCACCACCCATTCATCACACTTCCTCACATGGCCCTCCGCCTCCACATTTATACCGTCAGAATCTTCCACATTATATGCCTTATCATATTTCATCACCCATCATTACGCCTCCACCATGGCATCCACTTGAACCCAATTATGAAGAATATGAGCCAGATTCTGAATTGGATACGGCACAAGATGAAGCTCCTCAAGAGGCACCCACTCTGAGTTTTCTCCGCTTCTCTCTCCCTCCATTGCCACAAGAAGAACCCCCTGCTCAGAATGATGCCACCGTCCCCAACTCCATCTATGAAATCAATTGGTTTTACGATGATGGGTCGATATTCCAATCACCCACACCGATGCACCATGAGTCCTCCCCTACCCTTCAAACCTCTCGCCCCGTTAAAATTAGACACTTCTTGCACACGAAACCTCCCTCTTCTACACTTCCAATTGCCAAACCCTTAACCTCCACTACACCTTTCGAGCCTCCTCCCCTTCTTTAGTCTATTAACCCTCCAACTATTCCATTAACCTCCACAACATCAACCTCCACCGAGCCTTCCACCAAGTCCTCTGAGCTTGCTGCTTCTCCTATTAATCTCGCATTGCCGCCACCTCGGCCCTCCATTATCCCCATAACCCAAAAGCCAATCCCTCTTAGCCCCCCACTCAACCCTTCACCCAAACCTGTGCCTAAACCTGAGCAGGGTTCACCCCTTTTTGTGCCCAAGCCAACCCTGTCTGCTTCCGAGCAAGGGGAAAAGTTCGGCGTGTTTAACCTTCCACTTCTACCTACCCTTCCTTTAACGCCTTCCATTAAGCCTCTATTATTTGCTAAGCCTCATGCCGCTTCACCCTCCTCCATCACCTCTCAGAGTGGCTGTATTTTGACAAGTGCATGTGCCAAAGATAAAGCTCAAGAGCCAGGCAAGAAGGATTTAGCCGTGGCTGTACTATTCAAGATTCAAGATTTCATTTGTCGGATGTCGATCCACATTTTTGTGTCAGACATTATTGAAAAGTCTCCGCCAATGCTCACCATGAAAATATCTTAAGAGTTGATGCCATATCGGCCAAAGGCCAAGATTGTTAGAATCACGATGCTCATTGGTAAAGATATTCTTGAAGCTCTCATTACCCCTTGCTCTATCATTATACAAGTTCCTAATCAAGAGAAGGGGTCCTCCTCCAATCTTGTCATGACACATTTCGCTGCTAAGGAGGTGATGAAGTCCATGCTCAAGGGCCGGGTAGGGCATCCCTTGTTGGAAACCTTCAACACCATGTTTGCTCCTTCTTTACTTCCTAATTGCAAGGGGCGAGCTCCCATTCTACCAAATACTTTGCATATTTCACGAGCCTTGGACACTATAAAGCTTCCCATGTTGAAATTCCACCTCCCTCACATTGACTTTCCTCTCCTTCTAAGGGAGCCACTTTTCAAGAAGCTAAACTTATTTTGTGATACTTCATCAAATAAGAGCACGTGGAGATTAATTCCATCCCTTGAGCCATTTGGCCAAGCACCTTGTTCGCCGTGGAGGGGTGGGCATTCTTATATTACGGGGCCTCCCACCAATTCATTCACTTCCTACTCAATTTCATTCACCCTCCCATTAACCATTAATTCCTCACTATGGGCCACCCATTGCTAGAGGAAGGGGTTCCCATTCTCTCACTCCTTGTGCTTTTCACATTCTCTACATCCCTTACATTCCATGCATCCATTGCATTGCATTCATTTACATTCCTTCTTTCCTGGGTTTCCGAACCCGTACCTTCCCCGTCTCCCGGAGCCTCCGGATCCTTTCCTTGCTGATTTACCTTCTTCACCGAAATTTTCAGATTCTCCGAAGCACTGGAGCCTTCACTTCCATATCATTAGTGTTGATTGAACTAATTAAGTTTATAGATTTCATGTTGTTTTGAGAAAATTATGAATAATAATTTTTGAAATTGTTATATCTTTTAGTTATGTCAATTGCTGTAGGAGATTGAGATATCATACTCCATTATAAGGATTTTTTTGTTAAGTTGGTATGCGTTCTTTCTTATGACAATGTTGATGATGATCGATGATGTTAATTTGGAGTTAGTGGATATAAATTTATACTATCATATCTTGTTAATGAATTGGGATAGTCTAACCACATGTAGATTTATTCAAATGAATTTAAGTTAGATTCAAATTGAGTGTATTGGGTTTTAACTTGACTTGAATTGAACTTGGATCAATCCAATTTCAATTTAGATTGACCTAGATCAACCTCAATTCTATCCAATTTGCTCAACTTATATCCTTAGATAGTCCATTACTCCACCATCTTGGCCCTCCCATTACATGATCTTTCAAATTTGTAAAGCTCTTATAGTATGGGAAATTTGAAGCAATTCTCTGACTTTTCTCAGGCACTAAAGAAAAAAGGGAAGATGTTGCTGTAGATGTTTATCTCCACCCCGCCCCAACACATGAACATGCATGTATAAGCATGGAGGCATGAGAGGAAGAGGGCGATGAGAATAAAGCAACTGACCGTGATCGCCACCAAGATAACAGTACTAAAACGGATAAAGAGAAGAATGCAAAAACGTCATGTACCTTGGAAAGATGAAGAAGAAGAAAGTGGCCAAGGAAGACCGTCAAGATGTGATCGCACTTAAAAGACATGTGCAGGAAACTCGTAGGATAGCACCTCCTCACCTTCTAGCCGGCTAGAAGACAAGAGCCTCACGTTCTATTCATGCTCTCATGCAAAACAAAGACAAACACAAGAGGAAAATCTATTAGATCTATGTAAGTGTAGTATCAATCCCGGATGCATAAATGGGACATGAAAAATTGAGGGAAGAACGCACCGGGGAGGTTTTTAACCCCTATAAAAGGGACAAAATAATAGGTGTGTGTGTTATGAATGAGTATGAGTGAAGAAAAGGAACTATCACACAGCAGAGTGTGAACACACTTTTCGACACGCTCTAGTTCGTTTGTTTATTTGATCGATTTATTGTGTGGGTTTATTTATTTAGTCACGGCGTGAATTGTTGCCAGAGATCCCAAACTCTGATTGACGCAAAATTGGCACTGGATTACTCGTAGCTTGTAGAGGCTTCCCTGGTAAAATCACTAGGCTCATATCTGAAGAGGAGATGACTGTAGGAGGTTTGTGATTTGGAGATGAGATCTGGGCGAGCAGATCTGGATCTGCACACGAGCGCGAATTGAACGATAACTTCGGCGTCGCACTGATAGGAAGGGGAGTCGCACCCCGGCTAGAACCTGTCACGGGATCTAAGGCTCCTGAGCTTTACACCCAAGGAAGAACAAAGAGAATCACTCTCTACAAACTTGAAGTTTTTGTGAAAATGCCAAGAGCTGCCATGGGCGCCCCCTCCTCTCTCTCTCTCTAGTTCTTCATCTTCTTCCTCCTTGATCCAGGGTGTGAAGCCCTTTCTTAGGAGTGATTCCCACCCCTATACCCTCTGCTGGATGCGACTTCCAGCCACTACCGCTATCGCCTCTGTTCATGCAGCCATTGAGCCGCGACGGTCACTTTTCTGGTCTGTTGTCTAGGATTTTGAGTTAGAAGCACTCTAAGTGCCCTTCACAACAGCGCTAGTCTTGTCCCGATCTGACACCGGATCTGGGTGTGGTGATCGTTTTCACCGGAGCGTGCAGTTCTATCCCGAGACAGGCCAGCAGAAGGAGGTTACATGTCTCAAACAAGAAGTACTCACTCACGATCGTCCCTAGCGAGGAAAATGTGTCGATCTGCACGGTTGAGAAACTGACACTGAGTCTCGGGTGGTCAGCTTACTCTCGTGCTTGGATCGAGTCACGGGATGGGTCGCGCTCTCTTTCCCACAGCGGTGATTAAAATTGAACTAGCTAGGAATCAAAATAACTCACATGCAGCGGCTTAAGAACCTATACGGAACAAGCAAGTAAGACAAATAGGGGGGGCGAGTGTACCTCCACTCTCGAGGCGTGGGGAAGACGTCTCGGTCAAGATCTATAACTCCTGGTAGTGGGGTAAAATTTAATTACAACAATGATTTTATGGCCTACTCCACGCAGGGAGGTAACAGGCTACAGAACGACGCCGAGAGCATCGATATTTGGTTGACGGGAAGCAAGGTGGCAGGGTTCCGGGGCGGCTGCGGGCTGCGGCACCGGATCTAAAATTTGCTAGCCAGCAGGACATCAAACAAAGGCATCCAAAGGGACGTTGACTTTTGGGGACCTTCTGAAGGCGGCGGTTCACCGGGACTATGGTGGAGGGTCCTTGGTCGACCCCCAGGAGTGGCGGTCACTGGATCTGCACCGGCGTATTTCCTGAGGATTTAATTGGTGACCTCCTTTTGTTGGCCTGTCTCAGGATAAAACTGCATGCTCGAGCAAAAACGGGCACCACGCCCACATCCGACGTCAGATCGGGATGAAACTAGTGCCGTTACGAAGGGCACTCAGAGAGCTTTGATATATGTGAATTTTAGATCCATCCAATGGTTTGGATCGAAATGAAGAACTCTGAAACTCTGTAGTAGTTTCTAGCTCAGGTTATAGAACATGTAGGATAGAGTGGGATCTACTTGAGAATGAATTTTGACCAAAGGGACTGGGAGGAGGGGCAAACGGGATCTGATCGAAGTAAAAATTATACTTGGGATTGGGGAAGACGGTGGGATGTATTGGCTCTCTCACAACTCACCTGCGGTAGTCACTCAAATTTTAGCAATTCGTGATCGGGCACTCAACTCACCGTCCGACGGCACTAGAGGCGATACTAAACCAGCAAAGGAAAGACCAGCAAGGGGGGTGACCGAGGCTCACCTGATCAGTGTGAAGACCCCGATCCCGGCCGGAGACGATGGCGAGCGAGGAAGCGTGGGCTTACCCGCATACTGCACCGGAGAAGCTTCAACCTGTGATAAAATTTAACATTCACTACGCCTCTCACATGAGGGTGGACTAGGGGTGGGGGACTGTAGAGTTACAATAAAATACTACCTTCTGCAGGGAGGGGCTTTAAGTCGGCCAGGTGGGGGAATCTATAGTAGAAGCCGAATTAACAAGCTCTGTCGATTCTGCCTACTTCTGGAATGGTCTGATAGGGGGTTGAAGATGACATCGCCACCATCTCTGACGAGCTCAGTTGAGGCCAAAACTAGTGCTGAAACTTCCTGGGTTGGCCCAGGAGGAAGCCTAAATTTTTGGGGAATTTCCTGACTTCGTCGGTGGCTGGGGCAGGGTCTGGACTAGGGCCAAACTGCTCTGGCTTGGACTGTTCCTAGATTGCTACAGCAGGAAGATGAAGGCCCCACGAACACTCCCAGGGTCCAAATAATGCGGGACCAGAACCGCTGTGATCATAGACGAGTCCGCTTCGAGACAGATCCAACAGCGTCATCAGAGGAGGTTGGAGGAGACCACGAGTTCTAGAACAGTAGGAGGGGGTCGGATCAGTTTCAGATGATTCTAACTTGCGCACCCTAGGGAGAAATTCTGGAACTCTTGGCTCTGTGATCCAAAAAATGCTCTTCTTCTTGGAGATGTCATAGGACGTGGAGGAGCAATCTTCAGCCAAACGCTGCCCTAAGGAACTCAGAGCTCTGGCCGTGGGAGCCTCTGCAAGCCGCTTCTGATAGTCTGCCTGGGAGGGATTGCGTAGTCTGGTGAAGAAGACTCCTCCGAACAGCCCTGAAGTCGAATGATGGCGAGACCACCTCGCCTACGAAGCAGCCTTGACGAGCTTTCCAGCAATATAGGTCTTGCCACCAGGAGCTTTATGGAGATGACAGAACAGCCTCTTCAAGCACAAGCTTCTCTGCTGCCTACGAACTTGGAACTGCAGGTTGAAGATGAGAGGTGAGAAATGGGGTAAATGGGATGGGAAATGGGGTGGATGAGTGTGGAGGCAACCCCTAGCTGTTAAGGGGTCTAGGCGGGGGCAAATCAAGGTGAGGGAGGGGGAGAATGGCGGCTAGAAGGTGGTCTAGCAGGTGGTGAGAGAGAGAGCTACGAATTTGAGGCTAGGAGGGAGATGGAGATGGAGATCTCTCTCCCTTGGTTTGAATGGGTGATTAATGAGAGATTAATATTGGTCTTGGGGAAGTGAATGGGTGTGTGGGGGAGAGGAAGGGTGCTTGGGGAGTTGGGATGCTCCCTTGGGAGAGGGAGAATGACTCTTGGGGTTGATGAGGATTTAATGGGGGGAGTTAATGTCTCTAGGGAGGTGACGGGGCAAGGTGATGTGGCAAGAGGAGAATGGATGAGGTGGAGGAGAGAGGGATGATGTGGCAGCTAAGGTGGACAGGGGGAAGGTGAAAGGGCAGGGGCGCCCTAGAGAGAGAGAGAGAGAGGGAGGGGGAAGAGAGAGAATGGGGGTCACCCCCTAGAGAGAGAGAGGGGGGAGCTTCTCACTCCAAGGAAATAACTATGGGAATTCAAATTTTCTTTCAATATTTCATTAGCTTCAAATGGAAGAAATGTGGTCTTATTTATAGGGATCCCACAATTTACAATAAGTCCCTGACTTTTAAACTAATGATAAGAAACCAAGGGGAAAGGGGACACCCCTAGGCCTAGCCCACTTAATTGGGCCCAATAACCAACCTAATCATCCTAATGACACTCAACTTAGATGAATGACTACCTAACCTAGGTATTGGACTGAAATAAAAGAAAAATTACATAGTTTATGACTCAAATAAAATATAAAAATTATGGAGAACTTGACTCCGTCGAGTATGGGTCCACCAGGGTAGCGGTCCTCTAAAGCAGCTCTGGGCTAGCCATGACCTCCAAACTCAACCCCACGTCCATAGCTAGGGAATGGCTCTTCTGCCTCTCAAGGTGGCTCGGGCACACCCTCTTGCTAGTGATGGTACCCTGCTTGCCTAGTATTGTCTCTGTGTGCACACGTTGGGCTCTCAGGCTGATATGTGGAGGCTCTCCGAAGGTGTCTCTCTCAAAGGAGTGTGTAGGCTGGATGTGCTCTCTAGGATCCACCGCGGTGCCCTTAGAGGGTGTCGGATCCGCCGCATGGCAAGTGGGGTGTATCCCAAAACCCATCGAGAATTCCAACCCATAAGCTAGTTTGCCAAAAGCTACTCAAAACTTGGGAAGGTCCATGTCCTTGTGCCCTCTACTTGGAGGTGACCCTAAGGTAGAGCCACTCCAATATCAACATCGCATGGTTGCCTACTTAGATTCCCAAGTGGCACTCGCGAGCTTTTGCCCGCTCATTTTGAACCTCACCACCCATTGCTAGATGCTTGCTTGAATGCTTATGCCATGAGCTAGGGTGCGGTGCGGGTGGGAAGTGTGTGGTATGCAAAGGTGGATCGGGACAACCATAAGTGGACCTATCATGCAATGCGACTATGTAAACCTTGATGAACCTAGGAGGACCGGGACATCCGTAGGTGAAACTATCATTTGTGAATGTGGCAAATGTTGGGGGGCCCGGGCAACCAAATGTGTATCCTTCATGCACAAGACCAATGCCTCCACACCCTTCCACTCCGTTTCCCCTCTCGTTGACCTTATTTCCCACCTCCCATCTTCAGCCTGCACTTCCCAGTTCACAGGCAGCAAAGCACCCATGACTTGCAGAGCTGATCATGACTTCATCCCAATGTCACTAGAGGCCTAAGTGGTACTGTCAGAAGCTTTTCCGCATCTTCTTCGCAACGGAAGTGGTCTTGTCCCAACCTGAGCTCGTGGTTGCCCGGGAGAGCCGATCTCCGCAGACTGCGCGTCTCGCTCTAGATTGCCAACCTAAGGTTGCTTGCAGAGGCTCCCACAATCGGCCAACTGAAGATTTAAAGGCGGGGCTTGGCCAAGACCTTCTACGATGAGTCAGCTTCTAGTACCAAGAAGCAGCTTCCCGATTGGACCCCGAACAAGTGAGTTCATAATTTTCTCCCCAAGGTGCACAGTTCTGTCCCCTCTGGGACTAAACCGACCCCTATCCACTGTTTGGGCTCTCCCGATCTGCTCTGACATCCTATGGCATCCCCGCGGGCCTTGTTTCGAAGAGGACTTGACAAAAATTCCAACAACTCTGGCCACATTCAATTCAGAGGTCAGGAGCACTCATAGCGGCCTTATCTTGCTGATACTGAGGTACTGTAGTGGTCAAAACCACAACTCAGGGACCCTGTTCGTGGCCCTTCCCCGACCAGCACCGTCGACCAGGAAATTATCCAAAAATTGGGCGTCATCATGATCCAACCCAAATATTTTCCCACTGGTCTCATCGAGAATAAAATTCGAGAGTGATAGTAGCAGTGTCAACTTCAACTGCCTATCCCCTATTCCAGAGAGCGGACAGAACTGACATCTTCCATCCGTTACGTTTCTATTTCAGCTTTTCCCTTCCCCGCCTGGCTAGCTTACCGCCCCTCCCCATGGGAGGTAGTGTTGAATGTAATTTTGGCTTCCCTTCCCCAAGTTCAACCCCCTTGCAAGGGGCGTAGTGATGTAAAATCTTGAACAGGTCGAAGCTACACTAGCACGGCATGTGGGGAACCCACGCTTCCCCGCTCGCCCTCATCACCGAACAGGGCCAGTTTCTTCAAACCGGTCGAGTAAGTGCCCTACCCTTGCTCTCATTGGATGCCATGCTCCTTCAATATTAGCTCATTTGCTTCAAGTGGCTGCCGTGGGAGAGAGTGTGACCCGTGCCCATTGGCACCCGGTCCGCTCCTTTGAATTGGGCCTCCATACCCTTGGAAAGTTCCTTAGTCTTGCTGGCCCTCTACCAGCAAGGGTCCAGCCTTCACAACCTCGACTCGACATCGCCGAGTTACCCCCAGGTTTGGGTGAGTGTCGGGTGAGTTGACCGCCGTTATCGGCCCGTTCTACTTGCAAATCGTGCTTGTTTGTTTAGGTCCAAGGGTGTGTCACATCAACAACACTTTGGGCAAAGCGAACCATCACTCAACCACTACGCAATCAGAGACAAAGAGACTGGCAGTTCTAGATTGAGTCGTTAGGGTACTGTCATGGTCAAGGAAAAGGCCGCAGCCAGTCACCTAAACAGACCAATCCAGACAACCACCAACAGACAGACACCGCCCTAGAACATGACCTAAGACTGACCAACACATAGGACAAAACAAGGACCATCACGGCCAACAACAGGACTATAACGCACCAGCATAGGGGCATTACCTACTATAACGGACCACAGAAGGGGCCTTATGGCAGACAGATCTAAAACTCCAATATAGATAATATAACACACCAAGACAGGGGCGCTATATCAGCATAACGTACCAGGAGGGGCACGTTATGGCCAACAGACCCAAAACACTAATACGGACAAGAAGCATATAACAGACCACAATGAGTCTGCCATAGCCACATGGCGCACAAGGTTATGCGTGTTATATCAACCGCTATACCCAGTCAAACATCAGTCAAACACACCATAACGGATCCATACAAGTGCGTCACTTGAACCATAACGCACGGGGAATGATCCGTTAAATGAACCAACTGACACGGTCTTCGAGGAAGCATGGTCGTCGAGGGATCTGACAATGGCAGACAGCCTCGAAAATAACCCGAATATAACGTGCCTAGCCTAGGGCGTTATATCCAAATAACGGACTAGGCCTGATCCGTTATGCTCCATGACCTCGAAAGTTGAAAAACAACGAACCATAATGGTCTGTCGAGAGACCGTTATGCCTATAACGGTCTCTGGTAGGACTACTAAATCAGTCTAATGGGTAGAATGGTAGAACGGCCAAATCTGCCCGTTCCATACCCCATGCATGCCATAGCGCAGGGGAAACACATCCAATCGACGAGAAATGACTCCAGAAGGTTAAAAATGCCCCATGCATCCATCGAAATGCATTAAAACGGGAGATCGGGGCGATTTTAACGAATCGACCCAAATCGAGTCACTGGGGTTCTCGGACTCCTACCGGCCCCAATTGATGAGCAATCGACACGAAACTGGTGGGGTTGGTATCTTGACGTCCCATTGGTCAATTTGACACTAATTTTACTGCGAATGATTGCCATTTTGCTGCGAACCCTACAAACCCCAAAAATGATAATTTGCACAAAACTGGCCCGATCTCCCCCGATCGAGCACCAGTCTATGCAAACTTACAGGGAAAACATAGAGGACGAAGGGGCGATCCATCTCCCTACCTCCACTAATGAAACTGAGCGCCGAGGCGACTAAACCACGTTGAAAATCACCACGCGAACCAAATCGTCAACTTTGAATCAACCGTTCTGGATCGCGCCAAAACCGCAGCGATTCTTGCTCCACCACCTGTCTCAGCAGCCTCCCGACATTGCTACCTTATAATTCTCGCGCGCGTGATTTATCAGACGATTTAAGGGTTCGTGTACTGGACTCTTCCTGTGGCGACCCGGGATCCGAGTACCGGAAAGGAACCGACGCGTCTCGAACCTCGGCCCGCCACCCACAAGCCCGAAGACTCGGAAGGGTTAAAGGATAGGTGTGGTGTACATAGAAATAGGAAATAAAGCAAGACAACAGATATAACAACAGAAATAAATAGCTACAACAGAGTCCAGTCCAACAGAAAGTACTGTCTAAAATAGTAAAACGTACCACATGCCAAGTGAACACTTGGCCCGATGAGCTAGCAACTAAGAACCTCCTCGCACGCCCTCGAATCTTGGGGAAGAACCGTCGCACCTGAAAATGAAGGGTGAGCCTCCTATCACTGGCTCAGTAGGGGTCCCGCGAAACCCTAACTAAAAATAACGGCGGTACGGAAGGCAACAACTACAGCTAAAATAATAGTAACATCGGGAATAGTAAGACTAGATGGCTGGTAAAACCTTGGCTCTATAGCTACTCCTACTGTATAGGAACGGATTCCAACACCCCGATCTCACGGTCGGGGAACAACTAGACACGAACCACCAGACTACAACCACCCTAGTCACGCTACCAAGAAAATGACACGATGCCATTATCGTGAAGGCTTGTCCTCATAGACAAAGGCCCACACCGAAATCATGCGGTCGGGAAGCACAGTCACGACCTCACAGTTGTGAACTCTACGCCATCTAGGGGAAAGCCCTCAGTGATGCTCATCGAAAATTCTAGACCTCGACTCCGGGAAAACACCTGAACTACACACGAAATCCCATCTCGCAGACGGGAAATGAAAACCCACGACACAACAACTCACGTCACGTGACTGGAGTACCACCCACCAGAAGCAAGGTCGGATGCGTCCACTGGCGTCTTAGTCAGTACCTCAGGTGCCTGCCTACAACACCCTAGGCGGAGGCTAAGACACCGTACTAGTAACCAGGAACACAGAACAAGGACTAGCTGAGGTCACGCTCATCAGCGCGGGTCCGCCGCCCTCAGCCAAGTGTGCACACACAGACCATACGTCCTAGGTCGGATCCTCTAGCTGGTTCTGCCCCCGAAGCCCGGACTCAGGCTGCGCGTGGGGGCCCTACGGTAACCAGCCTAAAAATCGTCTCTCTCGAGTAAGCCGCTCCACCACTCCCGGGTGGGTCAGCACAAGCGTTCCGTAAGAAGGCTATGACCAGTGGGGACTCACAGAACATGGACACAAAAAATTATGCATGCACTTATCTCGAGTAACGTGAAAAAATAGGTGGCTCACGATCACCAGACTCTGGACAGCCCACTAGATCTAATAAACTCAACGGTCCTTGAATCACAAGACTTGGTTCAAGACCGCTGCACGTGGCTGCACGGCGCCGTCAATCCGGTCTAATCCCTAGGTTTAAAACTATGGTGACACGATTCTCAAGGTAGCTCACCGGCCATTGAGTGGATCTCTCATCCACAAGACATGGGGAAAACCTCCAGCCCTAGGCTGGTTAACTGGACTCACAGTCCAAGGCCACACACACATGGCCCACTCGAAAATCACTTTTCGCAGAAACTCACGTCGCACGGGGAAAACCCTCCGTACTCATTCCGACTCACGGCGACTCGATTTAACTCAATCACAAAAGCTCGGAACACAAGAGGGTCGTCTGGACCCTTAAACTCACAAGCACACTAATTGAGATAACTCGGTACCTCTAGACACCCAAAAATATGGTCACGGTCCCCACGGGACGTCTGGGACACTCACGAGCTCATAGGTCAGTCATTGGATCTCAACCGGACTGACCGGAGACCAACACGACGCAAAATGGACATGGCGAGCATGAAATATTGCCTAGCGGTCTTCTCTAGACCGTTAGGGAGCCTAGCGGTCTACCCTTGGACCGCTAAGACCATCCTAGCGGTCCAGCCACGGTCCAGCCAGGACCGCTTCACCCCAGAAACTCACAATCACTCTCGGACCGCTAGAGAGGGTGGCGGTCCTCTGCCTGACCGCTAGGTAGAGCCTAGCGGTCAGTCGCAAGGCCGCTACCCCACTGACCTCAAACGACTCCAAACCGAAAAAATGGTCACCCTCGGACCGCATGACTCCGTCTAGTGGTCTCCACCTGACCGCTAAGCTCTCTTAGCGATCCATCGCGTGACTGCAAGGCTAGAACCGACATAGGGGGGACCCTAGCGGTCTCCACGTGACCGATTGGCACCCTAGCAGTCACTGGAAGGACCTCTAGGCCGTCCCGAACTCGAAAATGACAAAAACAGTGGGAAAGTCCATTCCATGCCTCATTCACACCCACGTGAAGGGAAAAGTAAGGGGAAACTAGTCCCCAACCTCTCTAGCACTGAGAGTACCCATTTAAACCCCAAAAATGCGATCAAATCACTAGATCCGGCTCACACCCCCAAAATCATGCATCTTTCCCAAAATATCCAAATAAGTCCGCTCAGCTCACCACAGCCTACCAAAACGACGGGAATGGAAGTACAAGGGTCAAGGATCCATCCCCCTACCTCCACCGAAGATTTCACGCGCCGTGGACGTCGATCCATCAAGAAAATGCCATTAAACCCTCACCGGCTCACGATCCTACAAACTGCCTCCACCATCGCGATCCTCGCCCCACGAGCATCGCCGCCTCGCAACTGTCCACCTCCGTCGGCCGCTGGAGAAGAGAGGGAGAGAAGAGAACGCGGGAGAGAAGAGAGAGGGAAAAGGGTGAGAAATGAGAGACGGGGAGAGAGAAAAAGGGAGGGAGTTATATATGGAAAATCTAAAACTTCAAAATGAAGAAAACTTCTAGATGAACAAGTTTACAGAAGGAATCAAATCAAAATGAAGAACAAACATGCATGTAAAGGAGCTATGAAAGGCTACAATAGCTAAGATTTCAACAACATTAATAACAACACACTACTAACAACCACCAAACCCACAAACCAAAACTCTCCAAAGAACTCTCCTACGTAACTCTTCAAAGGCCAAAAAAAACTCTCTCCCACATTACAATAGGAGCCCATTTTATAGGGTTAAAAGTTAACCCTTTGCTAAGTGAACACTTTGAGATGCCCAATTTTACTTTAAAAAGTAGATAAACATGTGCTGGACGTTTTTACAATTTTTTATAAATTTTTCACCTTTTTTTCTCATCTCTTTCTTCTTTTTCTTCTTTTTTTTTTGGCCGACACTTCTCTCTCTCCTCTCGCATCGACGCTTCCCCCGCGTCCACATGTTACCGCTTCTGCTAACCTCGCGCGCCCGCCCGTGCGACTTGTGAAGGTCGCCCGTGTTTGACACTAGTGCCACTACAACGTCACCTGTGCCGTGTAGAGAAGCCACGTCGACGCCTGCCGAATTCACGCGAAGGCCGCCCACTTCACCTCGTGTGCATGTGCTCGCATGCTAGCTCGCCGCCTACATGCGTTGAACGCCAAAGTCGGACGCGTTCGCCCGTGCACCCTTCAGTGCCCACAGAAGCCGGAGAAGTCGTGGCCGAGGCGACTGGGTCCTAGGCAGAGGCAACCGATGCTAGGGCACCGGATGAGGGGGAGGGGGCGCAAGGCGAAGGGATCCGGTCTGAGCCAGTCGAGGTCGAGGGGTCGCAGGGTGAGGCGACCCAATCCCAGCTGACCGAGAATGAGGAGACGCCAAGTGGGGTGACCTGATCCTAGCCAACCGGTGGGACCCCCGAGGCCGAGGCACTCGAAGGGGATGCCCCAATCCCGACTGTTCCTGAGAGGGCCGTCCCTCCCGTGACTGGCTCCTTCACTATCCGAGCTCCCTTATACCAGAGGTGCCACTCCGTGGCATCAGGGGTGGTTCGAGGTGGCCTCGGGCGTAGCCCCCCTTCCGTGCTCCTCGAGTGGGTTATGGAAGGTGGGCTGATTCTTGCGCAGCTGGGGCCTGAGATGACAGACTTGTTCGCCCGAGTGGAATCGGAAAGAGAATCTCTTTCTTGGGTCCGTGGCATGTCCGATCGAAAGGTCGAACGATTAACTCTCGACCTTGAAGACCTTCAGCGGGAGGTGACCTAGCTTCAAGCGTAGGTGCAGTCGAGCCAAAAAGAGGTTCGGGTATCGGCCGAGCAGCTGGCCCAAGCTCGCTATATGGTCGAACTGAAAGATAGGCTCCTTGAGACGGAGCGCAAGGTCTAGGTCGAGCGCGACGAGCAGTGGAAGGCCGAGCGTGAAGAGCTCGAAGGCAGAGTCCGAGAGGTCGAGCGACAGTGGGTGGAGGCTGAGGGTGCGTGGGCCGGAGCCAAGGAGAGACTATCTGAGGTGAAGCGGAGGGCAGCCAAGCTTGAGAGAAAGGCGGAGCTAGCCAGGGTAGAGGCGCTCGAGCAATACAAGTGCTCGAAGGGTTACCAGGCGGCTCTTCAGAAGGCCATCTTCTCTTACTACAAGCCGAGCTACCATCGGGGTATGCGAAAGGGTTTCTTGCAAGGCTTCTGTCGAGCTGTCCTGGAGGCTCAAGGCCAGGTGCTTGAGGACCTCGTGTTCCCTTCCGAGTAGCATTATGACTCGAACTAGGATACTGCTGACTCTTCCTCCCTGACGTCGTGCCAGGGGGGAGGCTGGGACACCTCCGTTTCATCCGAGCAATCGCCAACATCGGCGGCCTCGGGAGGGCACGCGGTCGAGATAGTTCCCACGTAAGTGGGGTCAGTGCTTGGACCGGCCGTCACCGAGGGTGCTAGGGGCAGGCCGCCTAGTGCCGAGTATCTTTCGCCTGTCGGGCTTCACGATGGGTCGGAGGCCTGATGTATTAGCTTTTCTCTTTTTCTTCTTTAATGTGGCCATGTAAAAATTTTCCTTGTATATATGATGACGGCAATATTAAATGCTGAATTGACTGCTTCTTACCACCTTTGACGCGATTTGACCACCGTATCTGCAATGGTTTGGGAAGGTGGTGATTTTCTCTGTGGATATCTCGCGTGCCGATTGGTCAGGCAACTGGCAAGACGTTGGTGCCTGTCCATCTTTCCATGCTTTGAATGACTTGCCACTTCGCGTGTTTCCATTGAGGGGGAAACGAGGTAACTGCCTCAAGGGAAGGGTTTCTACCTTTCACATTTTTTCGAGGGAAAAGTCTTTTAAGGCAACAGCTCCCCTTCGGCCTATAATAGCTCTCGAAGGGCGTCTCCTCCTCTCTTCATCGCTTGAGACCATCCCTTGCAGTTCTCCCTCTCCGCGAAGTGTTAAGCTGTTAGTCTTGGTAAAACATGGAAGGCGCTTTAGAGGATGAAGACGCAGACTGCGGGGGGAGATCCCTACTACTCTAGTTTAGAAGAGTGCTCAACAGTCGGCGGGGAGTTTGAAAGAGGGCTCAACATGCAGTGGCATGTCTTCTCCCTTCTTTTGCACCACCGATGCTATATTCGGAGGATGGTAGAAGCGGACAGATAGGGGCATCAGGCATCACACCCTTGTCCTGTTCTCACCTCTCCTCCTCCCCTCCCCCACTTTCTTTCTTTCCGCCTACGATCCCGTCTGCAAGAGGAGCAACTCTTCCAGTTCCCTTCTTTGCCTCTTCTCTCTCTCTTTTGTTCTTCGACCAACCTCTTTTCCTTTTTCTTTGACTCTTTGGGGGATGTCTTTTACCATCCTCTAACCCCTAACCCAACTACCCCTAATCCACCACTTAAACCTTCACCTTTACCCATGGCAGATCCTGAGCAGGGTCCACCCCTTTTCGTACTCGAGCCAGCCCCGTCCACTTCCGAGCAAAGGGAGAGGCCCGACGTGTTCCCTCCAACACCCTCCATTTCACCTCCACCATCTATGGAGCCCTCTGCCTCCTCTTCACCTCCTTTTACCACTCAGAGCGGGTGTATTGTCACAAGTTTATGTGCCAAAGATGATCGAGAGCCGGGCAAGAAGGAGTTGGCCATGGCTATGCTATTCAAGATGCAAAAATTTATTTGTCGGATGCCAATCTGCGTTTTTGTGCCGAGCATGGTTGCAAAGGCCAAGTCCCCGCTAGTTCTCACCAGAAGAAAAGGTCAAGCTTTGATGCCGTGTAAGTCCATGCCCAGGGGGCGGGCAGGGTTCCCCTTGTTCAAAGCTTCCAATCTCAAACTCATTCTTCCGTACAAGAGGTGAATGCCCATTTTGTTCAACACTCCTTATATGTCACAATCGGTGGGCAACACGATGCTTCCCATTCTAACTTTTCAACTCCCTCACATTGTTGCTCTTTGCCCTCCCAGGGAGTTGTCATTTATTGTTGAAGCTTCGTCATGGGCTTTGACTTTATCCGTTAGGATGATTTACCACACACTTTCATTGCCATGGAGGGGCAGGCACTCTTTTAATGAAGGGCCTTCTATCAATCCACTCACCCTTGCTTCTATTCCATTCACCCTATTACTCACCAATGATTTTTCTTCATGGGCCACTCCATGGGTGAGGAGGAGGATCTCATCCTCTCATTCCATGCATTCTTTGCACTCATTGCATTCCATGAATCCATCGCATTGCATTCGCATGCATTTGCATTTCTTCTTTCCCGGGTTTCCGAACCAATATCTTCCCTGCCTTCAGGACCCTCTAGATTCTCCACATCCCCCATCTCATTCACCTCTATCTTCGGGGTCTCCGGGTCCCCTTTTACTTGCCGGGCATCACACCCCTTCCAATTTTCTCTCCGGGCATCACGCCCCCTCCAGTTTCCTATCAAGGCATCACGCCCACTCCTAACTCTTGTATCTGGATCCTTCGGATGTTTCCCTCCTTTCCGGGCATCAGGCCCTCCTTCTCCACATCCTCCAGGAACCTTCAGACCTTCCAGGGGGTCGTGCCCCTTTTTACCTTCTTCCTCGAGAACCTCTAGATCTTCCACTTTGGGCATTGTGCCCCTTTACACCCTCACATCTAGATCCCCTGGATTTTTCTCACCTTATAGGGCATCACGCCCCTCGGTACTTTCTCCCCTCAGAACCTCTGGATCTCCTAGGGAATCGCACCCCTTTCCATTATTCCCCTCTAGAACCTCCGGACTTCCTCTCAGGGCATCGCGCCTCTTTTTATCTTCCTCCTCTGGAACTTCCGGATTCCTTATCTCATTCCTTATCCCTTCTCTTAGGGCATTGCACCCCTTTTTACCTTCTTCCTCCGGAACCTCCAGATTCTCCATCTTATCTTCCCTCTAATCTCCTTAGGCATCGCACCCCTTCTTACCTTCTTCCTCCAGAACCTTCAGACTTCTTTTTCGGGCATCGTGTCTCTTCCACTATCCCTTCCGGGCATCGCACCCCTTTCTATCTTCCTCCTCTCAAACCTCTAGATTCTTCTTTCATCCCTTCCAATATCCTTGCTGCTGGGCATCGTGTCCCTTCTCATTTCATTCCACTGGATCCTCTGGATCTCCCATCTTTCTTCTGATTTATCTTCCTGCTCCTCCGGGACATTGTATCCTTTCTCCTTTTCTTCCTTTTCAATCATCTTTTCACATACCTCTTCACACGACATTGCATCCCTCGACACACTCTTCCTCCGGAACCTCCAGATGATTCTTACCCACATCATGATTCTGCCCCTTTGCCTTTAGACCCTTCGGATCCTCCACTTTTTATTTCTAAATTCCTCCTTTTAATTCCTCCTGATCTTGAGTCCTACCCAACTTCTTCCATCTTAACTACTTTAGGCATCTGCCCATTCTCCCACTGCTCCCGAGACTTTAGTCCTCACTCCTCCTCTTGATTCCCCTTTCCTTCTGTAGACCATTCATGTGATCAGGGTCTCCACACCTTAGTGGGGGAGTTCTAGCCCTCGCCTCTTTTCCTTTTTCTTCTTATTCGTCTGAGTCTGGCCTTGGCACCACTCCTTCTTGTTGAGCCACTTCAAACCTTTACGTCCTCCTTTTATCTGCTAAGCGAGGACATATCCCATGTTCATCAAGATCACCTCCGACGGCTATTGCTTCATAAGGTTGCAAGGTAACATTTTTGCATAAGATTTGCATTCAATATCTTTCACGCACGATTTTCAAAATGAAGTGCTTATTAACTCGATTAAGAGTGGTAGTCAAGGTCTTTATCCTAGGTCTTTATCTTTCTTTATCTCAAAACAGAGGCTTTGGGCTTACTTTTGCAGCACCTCTGGTTATCAAGAACCCTACGCTGTAAGTTCAGCATTCCCTCCCCGCTCGTTAAAGGCAACCCTTAGCTGGGCATTCCACACACTTCATGGCATCCTTAGTCGACTGCCTTTGGTAAACACTATCACCGTTTTAGCCATATCATGGGTATACATGAAAGTCTTTTCTCTTCTCTGCTCGGCCAAGTGTAGGGGTAGGAGGTTGACGGATGAGATGACCAACCTAGGTACTCCCCAATACGGGAGGAGTCTCAAATAGGGGCAGTCTTGACCCGAAATAAAGTGAGTTTTCATGATATATCTAGCCAAAAGAGCTATTATCAAAATTAAAATCAAAGGTGAACTCAATGACGTCAAGGGAAAGCCCTCGGTGACACTCATCAAAAACCCCAGACCTCGACTACAAAAATGCTCCCAAAATCACACACGAAGCCCCGTCTCACAAACAAGAAATAGAAATCTGAGACATGATAACTCACGTCACGTGACAGGAGTACCGCCCACCAGAAGAACAAATCGGATGCATCCTCTGATGTCTTACACTGCATCACAAGTGTCTAGCTACAACGCCCCAGGCGGAGACAAAGACACACCAAGTAACCAGGAACATAAAATAAGGACTAGTTGGGGTCACGCTCGCCAGCGCTGTCCGATGCCCCCAACCTCGTGTGCACACTCAAATCATACGCCCTAGGCCTATCCTCTAGCTAGTAATTTCCCCCGAGCCCAGACTCGACTGTACGCGGGGACCCTACGGTAACCAACCTATTCACCGTCTCTATCAGGTACGCCGCACCACCACTGCCGGTGAGCCAGCACATGCATGCCGTGGGAAAGCTACGACTAGTGGGGGCTCACGGAACATAGACACAGAAAATCACGCACACACCCATCGCGAGTGACACGAAGTAACAGGTGGCTCGAGACCACCATACTTTGGACAGCCCACTAGACCTACTAAACTTAACGGTCCTTGAGTCACGAGACTCAGGGTCAAGACCATTGCACACGACAGCACAGAGCCGTCGATCTGGCCTAATCCCTAGGTCTAAAACTACGGTGACATGATACCCAAGGTAGCTCACAAATCGCCAAGTTAATCCCTCATCCCAGGGAGACACAAAAACCTCCAACCATAGGCTGGTTGACTGAACTCACAGTTCAAGGCCACACACATGGCCCATACGGGAACGCTTCTCGGAGAAACCCACGACGTGCAGGGAAGGCCCACCGCACTCGTATCGACTCACAGGGACTCGATCTAATGCAAACATGAAAGCTCCAAACACACATGGGGTCACCCAGACCCCCAAGACCTATGACACGCTAACCGAGGTAACACGATACCTCCAGACACCCAATGATTGACCTATGGCCCCGTGAGTGTCTCGGACACCCCATGGGGACCACCTGGGCCGCAAGTGAGTGTGCCATTTGTTACTGTTTTGTCGGCAGGGGTTTTCGTCTACTGGCAGCTGCACGATAAACCACCAATTGGGGTGGCGACCGAAGCTTCGACCGCTACCCTTGTTTTTGGTCGTTGCATCTCGGGCCACGTGTTTTCGACCGTTGGGGTCACGTGCCTCTAGCGGCCAAAGGTATGGGTGCCAGAGGGTTTTTGGCAGGCCAAGGTTGGTCCGCTAGAGCACTGTGGCGGCCTGAAGCAGGCGTGCCAGAGCCAGTGTGACTCGTATTCTAGAGCGCTTGGGTTGGGCTGCTAGAGTCCCTGTAGTGGACCAGAGTTGGGCCGGTAGAGCCTGTGGAGGCCCAAGGTTAGACCACCAGGGTCTGGGCTGCACAGGGTGGTTTGCAGTCCCGTTTACTTTGATCTGTGATTTTCGTGAGTCAGTTCTTACCTCCGGTGACCCGTCCACTAGTCGTAGCTTCCACGGCACGTGTGTGTCAGCCCACCGGGGGCACTGGTGTGGCGTACCCGAGAGAGACGGTGAGTAGGCTGGTTACCATAGGGCCCCGCGTACAGCTGAGTCTGGGCTTAGGGGGAATTACCAGCTAGAGGACAGGCCTAGGGCGTATGGTCTGAGTGTGCACATGGGGCTGAGGGTGTCAGACCCGCGCTGACGAGCATGACATCAGCTAGTCCTTATTTGTGGTACTGGTTACTTTAGTGTCTCTGTCTCTGCCCGGGACGTTGTAGCTAGACACCTGTGGCACGGTGTAAGACGTCAGGGGAAGCATCCGGTCTATTCTTCTAGTGGGCGGTACTCCTGTCATGTGATGTGAGTTGTTGTGTTTTGGGTTTCTATTTTCGTCTGCGAGATGGATTTTGTGTGTTGTTTTGGGAGCGTTCCCGTAGCCGAGGTATAGGGTTTCCGGTGATTGTCACCGAGGACTTTTCCCCAGACGGCATGGAGTTGACGACAGTGACATCGTGACTGTGTTTTCAGACCGTGTGGTTTCGACTTGGGCCTTACTGGGAGGGCAGGTTTCTGCGACTGGGGCGTCGTGGTGTTTTCCTAGTAGCGTGGCTGGGGTGGTTCATGTCTGATGGTCCCCTGATCGTGGAATCGGGATGTCGAGTGTGTGACTTGGTTGTCCCTCGACGGGAGACCGGGTCTTATTTTCTGGTATAGTAGGAGTAGTTGTAGAGCCGAGGTTTATCGGCCATCATAGTTACTTTTCCTATAGTTGCCGTTGTTCTTGTAGTTGCTGCTTTCCGTGCCGTCGTTGTTTCTCAGTTTGGGTTCCGCAGGATCCCTACTGTGCCAGTGATAGGAGGCTCACCCCCGATTTTCAGGTGCGGAAGCTCTTCCTCGAGGTTTGAGGGCGTTGCGTGGTGGCCCTTAGTTGCCAATTCGTCGGGCCGAGTGTTCACTTGGCATGTGGTACATTTTACTACTTTAGACTATACTTTTATTGGACTGGACTCTATTGTAGTTAGTTGTTTATTTCTGTTATATCTGTTGCCTTGCTTTATTTCCTATTTCTGTGTACATCACACCTATCCTTTAACCCTTCCGAGTCTTCGGGCTCGTGGGTGGCGGGCCAAGGTTCGAGTCGCGTCGATTCCTTTTTGGTACTGGGATCCCGGGTCGCTACACTTGGTATCAGAGCTATGGTTGTGAAAGTACATGGGAATTTGAGATAGTACAGTGATAAGAGTCCGTAAGGTCCAGTACAGTCGGCAGCTGGCATAGGGTTTCGTGCCCCCCCCCCCCCCCCCCCCCCCCCCCCCCCCCCCCCCCCCCCCCCCCCCCCCCCCCCCCCCCCCCCCCCCCCCCTCGTGCAGAACAGAGGGTCACGGCAGCAGTGGAGACACTCAGAAGAGACACTTTTTCCGCAAGAAAACCCTCGAGCTCTCTATTTGGATTGGTGGCCTTCTCCTCTCGATTCTCCTTCTGTTGTTCTCTCCAATTGCCCTCCTCTTTTTGGGTGAATTCAAAGACCTTTTTATAGAAGATAGCTCCCCGGCACCACAAAGGGCGCGCCGGGGAGACCGTGCCGGGAATAGTCCCCCTATTGGGCTTTTGCGCGCCGGAAAGGAGGGCACCGTTTCAAGGGCGGCCGATGGATTGTGGCACCGTTTTCTCTTCATTCGCTCACCGAACGCTAGTCGATGGGCCTGGGAATGATTCTGGAAGCCACCGTTCACAATTCTTCATGCCATGGCTCCTAAAAGACCTTGGCAGGGTGTTGACGAAGCTCTTGATTTGCCGAACGGCCTTGGTCCGGGCTCCGTGTGTCTTTGGTTCGAGCACGTGGGTCTTCTGCTGACACGACCTTCGGCACCATGACTTGTGCTTCTGCCTCGATTCGACTCATGCTTAGAGCTCCCATGCGGGATGATATTCCACCTAGACCGGCGGTCATTTGGCCTCTGACAGACCCGCCTTCGCAAGAAGCTGAACCCATATCGGGTGTTCGGGTCCTTCTGCTGCCAGGGCTTCCAGCTTCCGATTGTGAAGGGCCGATGGCGCTCTTCTTCCTCAGGGGAGTCTTCATTGGGGCGGGAAGCCGTCGGGTAGATCACCATCCTTGGTCGGGCGGCGGCGTAGGGTAGCGACGCGACAGAGTCGACACCGGATCATTGGGCAGGCTTGGTTGCACTGTCGGTTGGTAGTGGAGTCATGTCAGTTCTCCTGAGGTGAAGTTCTCAGCATTCATTCCAGGTGGCTCGAAGCTCTGGCAACTTGAGAGGCTTCAGTGGTCTACTTTTCTTCGACTTCCATGCTCCCGTAAGCCGTGTCATTTGCCTTTGCGGCTTGATCATCGGTCATCATATTTTGAGTGTCAACAGTACGGTACAATCCATGTTTAGGGATTGAGCGCCGGATCCACCGATTCGTGGGGTTTTTGACCGATTCGGGGCCATAGATGCATGCTAGGTGGGTTGGGGGAGCTTCCCCCTTGATTTTCCCATCATCGGGCGATGATCGGGGCGTGGAATGGCATTTTGGGGTTTTTCCCGCCGTTCCGCTCATGGGTGAGCTTAGCGGTCCTTCCAGTGACCGCCAGGCTCCTCAGGCGGCCTCAAGTAAGAGTGCTTGATGGCACTGTATTGTCGGTAGGCCATGCGGTCCAATGGTGGACCGCTAGGCTTTGGTTAGCGGCCACACGATAGACCGCTAACCATGGGCTGGCAGTTGTTCTTTGACCATTTGTCCCATTTTTGACTGTTGCGCCCTCGGGGCGCGTGTTTCTGACCATTGGGAGTCACGTGTTCGCTCGCGGCCATAGGTACGACCGTTTGTGGATGCCTCGTGGTCTTAGTGTAGACCGTTTGGCTTGGGCTAGCGGCCTTACGATAGACCGCAGGCCCATCGTGACTCGCCCCTTAGCGGCCTAAGGTGCGATCGCTAGTGTTTGTCTCGCAGTCTAATGTATGACCGCGTGGTTCACCTCGCGGTCTAGAGTAGGACCGCTAGGCCCTGGGCTGCCAGAGTGGGTTGCAGCCCTATTTCCCTTCGATCCGTGGTTTTCGAGAGTTAGTTCTTACCTCCGGTGACTCGTCCACTAGTCGTAGCTTTCCCACGGCACGCGTGTGCTGGCCCACCTGGGAGTGGTGGTGCGGCTTACCCGAGAGAGACGGTTGTTAGGCTGGTTACCGTAGGACCCCCACGCGCAGTCGAGTCCGGGCTTCGGGGGAAGAACCAGCTAGAGGACATGCCTAGGGCGTATGGTCTGAGTGTGCACACGGGACTGAGGGCTTTGGGCCCGCGCTGACGAGCGCGACCTCAGCTAGTCCTTGTTAGTGGTACTGGTCACTTTAGTGTCTTTGTCTCCACCTGGGGCATCATAGCGAGACACAAGGGCACGGTGTAAGACGTCAGGGGACGCATCCGGTCTGTTCTTCTGGTGGGTGGTACTCCCGTCACGTGACATGAGTTGTCGTGTCCCATGTTTTCATTTTTCGTCTGCGAGACTGGGCTTCGTGTGTGGTTTCGGGAGCGTTTCCGTAGTCGAAGTCTAGGGTTTCTAGTGAGCGTCACCGAGGACTTTTCCCTAGATCGTTGTAGAGTTCACGACGGCGAGATCGTGACGGTGTTTCCAGACCGCGTTGTTTCGGGATGGGCCTTGTCGATGAGGACATGCCTCCACGATAGTGATGTTGTGGCGTTTTCCTAATAGCGTGGATAGGGCGGTCCGTGTTCTGGTCGTCCCCCGACCGTGGGATCGGGGTGTTAGGTTCCGTTCCGGCACAGTAGGAGTACCTGTAGAGCCGAAGTTTTATCGGCCACCGTGCTTGCCCTTCCTGCTGTTACTGTTGCTCTTGCTGTAGTTGCTACTTTTCGTGCCGCCGTTATTTTCGGTTGGGATTCTGCGGGACCTCTACTGAGCAGTGATAGGAGGCTCACCCCTGATTTTCAGGTGCGGCGGTTCTTTCTCAAGGTTCGAGGATGTTGCGTGGTGGTCCTTAGTTGCCAGTTTGTCGGGCTGAGTGTTCACTTGGCATGTGATACGTTTTACTACTTTAGACTGTACTTTCTGTTAGACTGGACTCTGTTGTAGTTAGTTATTTATTTCTGTTATTATAGTGTTCCTTCTCTCCTCCCTACCGCTTCTTCAGACATGGCTTCTCTAGGTACGGAGAGCGAGGGTAAGAGGAAGGATGTACCGGTTCCCCTGCTCGAAAGTGCCATGCCAGAGACTTGTCTAGAGGCTCCTCTTGAGAAGAAGAGAAAGAGAAAAGAGAAAGATTGTAACGACCTAGAGCGCCAGGTACTGATAACCCGATGTAGCATCGGATTACCGCTATCAGGAATTGGGGAAGTCACCCAAGAGGCTGATGAGGCCCCTGAAGAGTTGGGGGAGTTTGTCGAGGGAGCATATAACAAATTGGAATTACACCACGCATAAATTAAATTAGAACAGTAATCTGGGGCATTACAGCCCTCCCCCCTTAAAAGAATTTCATCCTCGAAATTCAGGACAAACACCAAGCGACAAGGGGTGAATGCCATAAACCAATTGACAACGACGTCAGGGCCCCAACCAAATCTCGATATTCGTAAAAATCACGATCCTGAGGGGCGCGGCCAGACAATGATCACGGATAACGTCTCACTCACAATCCAAGACACATCGATCATAAGAGCAGGCACATGCAAGAAGTACAAGTCTGGGGTCGCCTCAGCCAACACGAAAACCAACCACAACAACACTGCCACGATCTCGCTCACTGAGGACACGCACTCCTCGTCACGGGAACCAACACCGGTCAACGCCCACGCCCGGCGGACCAACCAGATGCCAGCTTCACAACTCGCTGACCAATCCCACGCCTTGCACCAAGGACGACCAACACTGAGCTTCCATTAGCTTACACCTGGCAAGCCAAACGCCCTCAGCAACGCGGCCAACTCTGCCAGAAGACAAAGTTCTCACAAATCCCAGATCCGATCCGGGAAAAGCACACCTCACAATCGGCCACCCAAGGCCCCGCTGGCATACGGCTCACGCCATTCTCGAGCCCCAACAACCAGCATCTTCTGTCTGTGAAAGACCATCCACTGATCACTAGATAAGCATCAACGGGAAACCTCCATTAGCCCAACAAGCACGCTCCAAATCATGACAGGCCATCCGCTGACTCTCCCACAGACCATTATCACAACTCGATCCAAATCTCACTCGGACACCGCAACCGATCTCGAGCCTCACGCCAACTCTACCCTCTTAGGGGAGCACGGTGAAACCACATGACAGGATCCCTCCTCAGTCCTCACGCCACTTGACTTAGACTTACAGGGAATCATCCCATGCTAGTCGCAGACCAGGGATCACTATATCCAACGTCAACGTCTCTTCAAAGACCACGCATACAGGCACCGTCCATTGTCCAATCGAATCCCATCTCATCTCAATTACTCTAAGTGGACGCCTACCAATCCTGATTCTGCTCTTATCACAGAGCCTCAGGACACAACCTCTCACTATCCACGACACACTTCTTCAAAACCAACAAGTGCCACCTGCTACCACAACAAGCTGGTCGACAACGCCGCGACCAATGCACGCGGGTCCCTAGACAATAAACTTCTTACCGTGCTCGATCACTCGGCCAACCTTACCAGCCACTTACGGCAATCAACCGGGACCCATAATCTTGTCAGAGATCACTTCTGCAAAAATATGACCTCACCCAAGGACACAGCTTCCAACACAGAAATAGGGTACTCATGCGATAACCTCGCCAGCACGTTTCCCCCAATTCTCCATCCAGCTCGTGCCATAAATCACAATGCCTCAAGCAACGACACAGCAACAACACGTCTCACACAACCGAGATAATCTCACACCGAGGAACCAATCCTCTAACGCTCTACACATCCTCTGAAATCTGCCCGTAGCATCCAATGCTACGATCTTCCACTGCGCACTCAGATCCACGTGCATAGCCAACACAACGATAACTCAGGATCCTCCATCCCGACAATCCTCTGCAACTCCGCAGGCTCCGATTCACAACACCTCGAAAAACACAACACCAATCGTAAATTCTCGCAACACCGCCCAACTGGCACGCATCCTTCTGGAGCAGCGCCAACACACCCTTACACATCGGGGGATGGGCAACATTTCTCACTGGCAATCACCTTGTCAAAACACGAGACGTGTCTCGCACGGATTTCATGGCACACGAAGGCCAACCAATCCGAACACATTATGCAAGACGATGAACCTTAACCCAATGCGATCTCCACCAACCAATGGGAAAACTCAATACTCCTTCGACCAATGGAAGGTTCCCGTGCTCGACCTAACCTCGAACCTTACACACGCTGGGAACAGCACCTTCCAGCACCGAAAAAACCATTACTCTCGTTAGGTCAGCACCTCCGACACACTGACCAAGTGTCTTGTCGGACCATGATCACAACACCTCTCGATGCACCGTCACTGCGACTCCTCGAACCGTAACACACTATACCTCGAGCGGCAACACGAGCCATAATCGGCACCCGCCAAAGCTCATCCTCAAGCCGCAAGCTCGTCACTGAGCCTTCACATCTCCAACCAGATCCAGGGCAACCATAGCCCAATCCAAGAAGATCCTCCGCTCATCCGAGCACATCTCGACTAGAGCGTCCGCTCTGCCACCTGGAACCACGATCTCAACGCCTCAGGGGCTGGATAAATCTCGAACAGGAATGGCCAAACGACAACATTAGCTCCCTCAGAGCACACTCACGGTCACTTAACCACGAACAATTCTCGCCAACCACCTGACCTCGCTGCAGATTCCTCGAACACAGCACCGCAGGAACGCACCTGCCGGCAACCTCTGCCCAATGAAGCACAACAGGGGCCGCCATCGATGAGGGAGAAAGCTCTCGACCTTGATCCTTAGACCCCACGCCAGTGTTTAAGGCCTATTTGGATAACTTTGTGGTTGTATTTATTGATGACGTGTTGATTTACTCCCTAAATGAAGTGTCTCACCGGGAGCATTTGAAAATTGTTTTGGAGACTCTTCGAGCGCACAAGTTGTATGTAAAGTTTAGCAAGCGTGACTTCTAGCTCAAGGAGGTTCAATTTCTTGGCCACATAATATCTGGCAATGGCATAGCTGTCGATCCATCGAAGGTTCAAGCTGTGCTAGAATGGGAGGCTCCAAAGACTCCCACTGAAATTCAGAGTTTCCTAGGGTTGGCTGGACATTATCAAAAATTCATTAAAGGTTTTGCTTCTATTACTGCACCCTTGACGAGATTAACAAGGAAAGGAGTGAAGTTCATATCGTCTTAGGATTGTGAGTGAAGTTTTCAGGAGTTGAAGAATTGTTTGACATCAACTCCACTTTTGGTCCTGTCCAATAGCATCGACACATTCACACTTTATACCGATGCTTTAAGGATCAGAGTTGGTTGTGTCTTAATGCAAAATGGTAGGGTTGTGGCGTATGCTTCCAGACAATTGAAGGAGCATGAGAAGAACTACCTTACACATGATCTGGAATTGGCAGTCATTGTTCATGCACTAAAAATTTAGAGACATTGAAAGACCCGGTGGTATGCTAAGACACCACAAAGGGATAGCTAGATGGACACTAAGATCTAGAAGGGGGGTGAACAGATCTACCCTCCAAAAACTTTAACCCTTAAAAAACTTAACTACAGTAGATAGAAGGTGTAGAATAGAAAAGCTATCTAATGCAGAGATAGGATCAGTATATGGAAGAGAGTGAATATAAAGAACATGAACTGATCCTATACGATCGAACGAGCGCAGTTGAGACAAAGATGCAAGCACAATACACCCAAGCAAATAATCAAAGAATGCAAAACAATTACACGTGGCACAGAAAATTTTTAGGTGGTTCGACACAAGCCTACATCCACCCCACACTCAACCCAAGTGTGGCTTACTACTGATTCATAGCTTCACACTGCTGATCCACAGCTTTGGGAAAAACCATCCCTACAACCGCAGAGCTTCACAGCTTGCTACCAGAGAAATCCTTCTCTGACGCTGGGCTTCACAGCTTGCCACAACCGCGGACACACAGCTTGCGAAAACAGGTGTCCAAAGATAAAACAAAGAAATCAGAAAAACTTGAAACACATGACAAAATGTAGCTCTATAGAAGAGCAGATCGGCTTTGGTTCTGAACCAAGAGACCGATGACAGTTGGTCTGAGGATCTTTCCCACAGACTCACACAACTCTCTGAAGCTTCCTGGCACACTTCTATGGAATGCTTTTCAGGCTCTGCCTCTCTCTGATTTTCTTCTTCTTCCTCTCGTTTGATCTTCTTCTCTCGTGCACTTCCATATTCACTATTCTCGTCTCTTCTCTGTATATATATATCCAACAGATAGAGGGCGTGTGTAAAAACACCTTTTCCTTCGAAGCTTCTTGTACGACTCTGAGATTCTCTGCTAGGTGGCAGCATCTGAGCTTCACTACTTTCCACGTGTCGCAATCAGGGCCTTTCTTTGTCCTTGGATCACGTGCCTTCCTCATTCTTGGAGAACAAGCGTCCTGTCAAAAGGAACAATCAGACAATGATAAGGAATTGTATGGACTCAGTATATCGTCAGAACAAAAGCTGCACAGACTCTGCACGGACTTGTCTTAGCATAAGGCAAACGGGCACTGTTCATGCATGGACTTGGAATGTGCAAAGTGCAAAGCAAAAAGATGCACGAACTTAAGATGTGCAGGCAAACATGCACGGACTTAGTGACTAAGACAAAGCATGCACAGAGTTTGACATGCACACACTTATGTTCCACCAAAGAAAAAATATGCACGGGGTTTGACATGCATGGACTTATGTTCTGCCAAAGGAAAAACATGCACGGGGTTTGACATGCATAGACTTTGTGAAGACATGCAAAGACTTAATTCAAAACGTGCACGGACTTGGTTTCAATAAGAAACATGCACGGACTTGATGCTGCTCGGACTTGAAATGCACGGGACTGTACATGCTCGGACTTGATGAAGACATGCAAGGACTTAATTCAAAACGTGCACAGACTTGGTTTCAATAAGAAACATGTACGGACTTGATGCTGCTCAGACTTGATAGAGACGTGACTGTACATGCTCGGACTCTGCTTTCCTTCTAAGAGAATGTCCACGGACTTATGTTCTTGACCAAGGCCAGAACATGCATGGACTCATATGCATGGACTTGCTATGCAAAGAACAGTTCATCCACGGACTTCAACAAGACATGCACGGACTTGCTATGCAAAGAATAGTTCATCCACGGACTTCAAAAAGACATGCATGGACTTGTTATGCACGGACTTGCTATGCAAGGAACAGTTCATCCACAGACTTCAACAAGACATGCACGGACTTGCTATGCAAAGAACAGTTCATCCACAGACTTCAACAAGACATGCACAGACTTGCTATGCAAGGACTGTACATGGACGAACTTGTTTGAAGTGGATGCAATGTGCACGGACTTTCTATGCAAAGACTGTACATGTACGGACTTATTTGAAGTGGATGCAATGTGCACGAACTTGCTATGCAAGGATTGTACATGCACGGACTTGTTTGAAGTGGATGTAATGTGCACGGACTGTACATGCATGGACTTGTTTGAAGTGGATGCAATGTGCACGGACTTAGCGATAAGGTGCACGTACTTAGTAGGACTGAAGTGTGCACAACGTGCACAGACTTGGCGATAAGGTGCACGGACTTAGTAGGACTAAAGTGTGCACAATGTGCATGGACTTGGGTATTCAATCCAGAATGTCCACGGACTTCATTGTGCAATGGAGCCAACGTGCTCAGTCTATGCATGGACTTAGAATATGCAAGTCGGTGGAATGTGCATGGACTTAGAGTATGCAAGTCGGTGGAATGTGCACGGACTTAGAGTATGCAGGTCGACCTTGCTACAGTACATGCACTGTTCATGCACGGACTTATGTATGCATGGATGCAGACAATGCATGGACTTTTGCTAGCTCAAGTGTTCGACGGGTGTTCTGTTTGCATGAAAAATGTACACCCACAGAACAAAGTGTCGACCCCATGGGTCGACCCTATTTTAGACATTGGAAAAATGCATTCAATGAGCCTTAAACCAATACCTAAACATGCATGAAATAAAATGTAGTTGCCAATCATCTGTTGTCAGTTGCCAGTCATGAAACCATTGTTGCGTTGCCAATCATCAAAACTACACAGCACAAGGCTGCTACCTATCAAACTAGCGGAGTCCCAACATAGCACACATATGAGGCCTATGTCATGGCACCGGCGAAGGATCGAGGAAATTGGCAGACAGTGCCATCAAAAACAAGAAAGAGGGCTGCACCTCGATGCGGCCTAGGATTCCTAGGATGGGGTGTCATGCCTCATCCTACACCATCAGTTGTAACCCCGGTCTGGTATGAGACGACCCCTCAAGTGGTCTTTACAAGGAAGTTAGCCCAACGATTGAACGATTGTAGGAGATCATAGATGGGCTAGATGAATATGAGTGGCCCGAAATCCAGCCCGTGCAACTAAAAGAATATGTCCCTTGGGAGCATTTCGAATCCCTGGAGTTGGCCGAGGAAGCTAAAACCAAAGCAGAAGAACCAAGTATATGGGATGAACCTCCCTGGAAGTAGCCACCAATGGTGAAAGAGAAGAAGAAGAAGAAGCCAAAGAACATAAGAAATGGGGTCACCGTCTTCTATAACACTTTGTCGGCCTTATTCAACATGGCCCAAAACCCCGAAGAAGAAGATGAAGAAATATGCTTTGTGCTAGCAAGACAAATCAAGCCAAAGCTTCTACTTCCCAACATGCCCCAAAGTCTTAGAGGAAGTGGGGACGGCTACCCTCGGCCAATCACAATATCATGTTCAGGGGCGAACAACTGTATCAAATCCCTGAACCTGAGATAAAAGGTGCGAGAGCCCTGCCTCCGCGTGGCCTTTACCTGAAGATACAACTTGAGAAGGGGTCCCCTCGTTCGCTGAATTCTTACTCGCAAAGAAGAGCTAACAACCATGCCAGCAGGCCGGGTCAAAGACCAAGAGCACTCCTACCTAGGCCTCGGGTGTGCCGCCTTTAGTAGATAAGAGTGATGAGGGCACTACCCCTATTGCCCAACTTGTACAGATAAAAGATACAAATGATCAAATATACTAGGGACAGATAATTCCCGAAGAAGAAGATAAATCACCTTTTGAGCCTACTTCTCTGGCACCAAACCACGGCAAGCACAACAAAGCTAAAGAAGCCAGGCTGGCCAATGTCAGATCCGGCAATAGAATAATGAAGCAACTGAAGAGAGTTCTGACAAGATTCAGCGTCTGGGAGATACTCTCCCTAGATGAAGAAACCCGATAGGCTGTCATCGTAGCCTTAGAAATCCCAGCACGCTTCAAGAGTTGTTTCGCTGAGATGCGTTCGGGGATAGCCGTCACTTTTGCCAAAGAAGATATGCTCTTGCCTTCTGCCAACCATAATAGACCCTTATATATGAAGGGACAGTTAAATGGCTAGCATATAAATAGGATTCTAATTAACCTAGGGGCGACGGTGAATATACTTCCCTACCGGGTCTACCAGAAGTATTATTTCAATGTTCATCTAATGAAGGTCAGGGATATAAGGATCGCTGGGTTCAACCAAAAATTTGAAGTCCCTATGGGCATGGCGGAGTTCGAGCTGTCACTGGGAGACTTCACCACCAAGGTGCAGTTCCATGTTATAAACTCTGATACCTCATATAAGGTGCTACTCGGTCGACTATAGCTGCATCAAAACCAAGTGGTACCTTCTACCATCCACCGGTGCATCAAATATCCTTGGGACAAAACTGAAGAAAGAATATTTACTGACTTCCACCCCATTGAGGTGTTTGAATGCCATCTACTTGATGCATCACTCTACATGGAAAAGCCAAAGCAGATTCCCCAGCTAGCTCAAAGCAAAGGGAAGGAGATAGTAGAGGCCAACGACTGGTTCCCTCCACCCCTGCCCAACTATATGGCTCAGTAGAAGGTGTCACACATTTATGAAATTAAAGGAGTGTTCTAAGCAATCCCATCTGATATTCACCTCAGGTTGGAGATGCCAAAGCATGAGGATTTGTTAGGTTTAGGTGAGAGTCCCTCCAAGGATCGCAAAACCTCTTACAGATATAGATTGTTAGACAATCAAGCTGCTGAAGATGCTGGAGGTCCCTAATCCTGAGGGTTAGCCCACAATATTGTACACGGCTGGTGAACAGCCGGTGAATGGGGATGATGATTGCAAATTCCCTGAAGAAATTCATGACCCAGTCGGCCTGATTATGGGGCTTCCAGATATATCCTGCAAAGTGGTGAAAATAGCTAGGAGGCAGCAACTTCCCTTCTTCTAAGCCACCAGCCAAAATCAAATGTTTAAAAAGTTGTGGTACCCACCCAACTTGGATAGAGAACTCTTGAAGATTACCCAGCACCCTAACTTGGGTTTCTCAATAGAAGAATTCTATAAAGCGAACAAGATATTTGTCGCTTCCCCACCCGGCGATGACCCCCCACAAGACCCAAATATACAGAAGGCTCAGGGGCAGCACATGCCTCCAGATGGTGAAATGCAAAATGAAGAAATACACCTTTGGAGGCCACCTCCGCGCAGGGATACGGGGCTGGTCCCATCCACTTCGAAAGGACTGGTCCAGGATAGTCAAGGTAATGAAGTGTTGCTACCTCTGCCCGGCCATAAGACGGAAGGCAGTTGATGGGGTCATCACCATCTGATCCCACACTTGGGACCCGTCTTCTCACCACGGGTACATCCAGCATGGTCAAATTATCTATCTTCTAGTTCTATGTAATTTTTATTTGAGTCTTCCCTTACTCTTCTTCTTCTTCTGTGCGCGAGGGGGTAGCAGATGGCCACCGGTGCCACCGGATGGGGTTCGAGCGGGGGCGATCGGTCCACCTCCTACGAGGTAGCGCCGGATCGAAGGCACGGGGCGGTGCCACCGGGTCATGAGCAGGCGGAGGGGGCGACACCAGATGAGCTCGGGGGAGTGGCCACCGTATGAGGGATTTCAGTCAGCCACCGGATGAGGGGCGTTGGCGGGAAAGCCACCGGATCGCGAAGCGTGGGGGATGCCACCATATCGCCTGGGGGGTAGCTGCCGTATCAAGAGGCTAGGGTGGCCACCGTATCACTCCTTGGGGGGTGGGAGCCACCGTATCGATGGCCGAAGATGCCACCGGATGAAGGGCTAATGAGCGCCACCGGATCAACCCGACAGACGGGGAGATGACCGCGGCTAAGGCCTAATGGCCAATGGGCAACGCGAAAGGGTGAAATACAATTCGGTGTCGCCATTTCCGTGCGCACCACGACTTTCTGGGGCCGTCACTCCTTGTGGACGTGCACCCGCTTCTCTCCTTCCGCCTCCAGGCCTAAGGGAGACTCTGTCGGAATTTCGTCAGAATTCTTATGCTTCATTTGTTTAATTTCAGCAACAGCCCTCCTTTCTTTCGGTCTTCCAACCCGCGTGTAGTTTTCTATTCTGATCACTTGTTTGTTGATGTTTGCAGGAAATGGCTTCTCCCAACGCTTCTCCTCCTTCGGCCGCCGCCGGTGCGAAGTCTGTTACTCCCGAAACTGGCTGAATGTAGAGGGCTTCGACTGGAAGTATGAACGGGTTTCCGAGCTAGCGGAGTCTTCAAGGTCCGACACAGATACTATGGACTCCGAGCGGCACGCTCTTGCTGACGACAGTCACATCTTCAGTCGGGATGGGGGATACCGGCGGGATCACCCCAAGGACAGGCATCTATTGCACTTCCTGAAGCACTACAGCTCCAGTGGCAAGCGGGACATCATTGCCGTGCAGGACGTGGAGCATGCCGTCTTGTGGGGCAGAGACAGCTTGGCTAGCAGCGTCTCAAGGCACATCCCGATGTACTTGCTGGGTGAGCACAGAAAGTGGAAACCTATGCTAGGTTTGGAGGTTACACCCTCTGAGGGGAAGCTGGTGAGGGCTCCGGAGTTCACACCGGTGTGCAGGAACAACGCGGCCGGGAGGGTACACAAAGAACAGCTTCAATTTGGACTGTTCCTGGCCCCGATGAAATGGGGGTACAGGGATGAGCTGTATGTCCTGGACTGCTTAGCGGTCCGTTTCAAGCATGAAATGGCTGTAGGCTGGTTCGCCGACTTCAAAGTCCAAGACGCACATAGCTGCAAAGAAGGGGCAGCAGAATTTACCGACTACGTGCTGTACAACTGCGCCCCGCTGCTGATCAAGGCTGGAGTGTATCACAGCGTGTACGCCTCCAGACTCAAGTATCCCATTTCCAAGGGACTATGTTGCGAGATGATGGAAGTCTTCACCCCAGAGTTCAACACCTTCTACACCGCCGAAGCGGAGACTTCCATCGATCTCTAAAGTCTCCATCAATTGACCGGCCTACCCATTGATGGGGAGCCGTATGAAGAAATCTGCCTCCCAGATATGATCAAAGATGAGACAAACAGGGAAGGCTGGTACACCCTCGGCTATTCGTATTGGTACCTAATGAAGGCGTACCAGGAGCTTTGGTTGTATTACCACGAGATGAAGCATCCATCACGCGGCGAGAAGCGAAGAGTCCGTATGCGGATGTGGCTTCATTATTTCTTCCGAGGAGAGAAGAAGTATGACGACTGCCCCTCCGTTGGTGCTGCGACGTCTTCGAAGAAACCGGGCCGGAGCAAACTGGACCTGGGGGCTGCAGTGTTTCAACGTCACAAGGACGGTCCAAATCTTGTTGGGGTTAACGCCGCGACGCATTGCGCAGCATTCTTAGCCTATTGGCTGTGGTCGTTCGCCATGCCGTATGGGGACGAGACGGTCATTCGGCCTGAAGCCACATACCCCATGTGCCAGATGGCCTGGGGCATCAAGTTGTCGCTTTGCCACTCGGCATTGTGCCTAATGTACAAGACTCTGGGGGAAGTTAGCAAAAGCCAAATTCCGCGACAGGTGCGGACAATCGGACCCATACACTTTTTCAACGCGTGGGTCTGCTCCCTGTTCCCAAAGTTCGGACAGCGCACCCTTCAGGCCTGGACGCTGTTCCCACTGATGCTAGAGTTCGCGAGCGCAGAGCCCGGCGCGACGATGACACAACTATTCGTCCTGAGAGGCAAGCTCACCAATATCCCCTGCGACGCCCCAGGCAGCATTCACTTCTGGACGTTAGTGACCCACTCCAGTCCGTTGACGAGCAGCAAAGGGGAGTGTCGGGAAGATCAAACGGAATAGTACCCGCACCCAATTAGCCAGCGGACCGTGAGTCGTCCAGTATTGGAGCCCAAACTTCGAGACTGGGCGCTGTCCATTTGCCCAACGTCCTCGCCTTCAGGAAGGGGAACACTTTGTTGCTGGAGCCGTACTACCCCTTCCAGTTCGGGCGTAATTTCGGGTACGACCAGCACATCCCGACGCATACCGCCCAGTTTCCTTCGCTGGTGAGAATGCTTCAAGGAGGCCTCACTGTCAAGCACGCTCGCTCCTGGTGGGATTTCTTCCATCGATCGGATGCTTCGACCTTCCAAGTGCCAGCGTAGGGACGGCTTCCCTGGGTCACTACCGATTATATCAAATGGTCGAATGCTCGGAGTGGGTTCTACCAACTGTGCAAGACCGACTGCTGGGATGGTGCTGAAAGGACAAAAGCAGCATAGGTTATATAGTCCACATTGTGGTCCTTATCCAGTAATTTATGAAAAAAGAAGATTGCTTGTTCTAATTTTGCCTCCGAAGATAGCTTTCTCACTAAGATATTGGCAGTCCGAATCCACAGTTTCTTATCAAGTCTGTCCAGCAGAGCCATAGCATGGGAGGGTTCATCATTGCTACAATACTCATATGCCAATGTAACGCGAGTGACTTCACATGGACAAAGTCCTTTATCCACCATGGCTTCATACAAGGCACGTGCCTCCTCAAGTTTTGACTCTTTGCAGAGACCACTAATCAGAGCACCATAAGTTACAGAGTCAGCGGCACAGCCATGCTTGGCCATCTTTTCAAAGACTTCCATGGCAAGGTCTGCATTCCCATCCCTGCAATACCCACTTATCATTGAAGTGAAAGTTTGTTTTGTTGGCACTAATCCTAAGTTTAGAGATTCACTTAACAGCCTCTTGCTATCTTCCATTCTCTGTTGCTTGCAAAAAAGGGAAATTAGTGTAGTGTATGTATAGACATCAGGCTTGCAGCCAACCTTGTTCATCATATAAAAGAAGTCTAAAGCCCTAGTTGTGTCACCTTGCTTGCAGAGCTCATTAATGACAATGGTGTATGTGACCTGATCAGGCCGTGGTCCACATCTCATGCACATACGGACAAGTCTTTGAGCATCAGCAGTCCTACCCTTCCAGAACAGACCATTAAGAACTGCATTATAAGTGCATATGTTTGGAAGGCAGCCTTCCCTTGTCATCTGGTCCATCAATTCATATGCACGTCCCAGATCCCCACCTTTGCAGTAACCATTGATCAATGTGGTGTAAGTGTTGGTATTTGGTTCTAACCCCTGTTCTCTCATTCTTGCCAACAGCATTTCCGCCCTGCTCATTTTATCCTCCTTACAATATCCTCCTATCATTGCAGTGTATGTACAGACATTCGGCTTATAGTTGTCACTTCGAACAAGCTTCAGGAACAGTCTGAATGCCTTCTCCGTCCATCCAATCTTGCACAATCCATCTATTAAGGTCGTGTGGATGAAAACATTTGGTTTCAGGCCCCGCCTGACCATCTCCTCTAGCATCTGAAATGCTTGCTTCACACTGCCCCTCTTGCATAACCCGTTAATTAGTGCAGAATAGTTAATCACATTTGGAGCTAAACCAAGGCCCGACATCTTCTCGAATATACCGAACACCTTGCCAGAGCAACCCATCTTACAGAATGCGTCAACCACCATGGTACATGTGACATTATCAATTGGAAAACCACTTTCCAGCATCTCCTTTAACAGCCTCTCAATGTTTGTGAGACGACCAGCTCTACAACAAGCATTGAGTACTGTCCTGAAACTGCAGGCATCAGGGAGCACCCCATACTGGGGCATTTCCTTGAACACTTGTTCGACAAAGTCCATGTTACTCAATTCAGCTGAGACTCCCAGAATCCAGTTCAGGGTGTGGACACTGAGAGGCAACCCCTGGTTTCTCATCTCAAACACCATATCCACAGCCTCCCTTAGCCTTCCAACTTCAGCGAAGCTGGTCACCATGCACCTCATGACCTCCTGGGCCTTCTCAATGTTCCCGCGCCGGAGCAAAGCACCCGCCGCCGTAATGTACAGCCGCAAGAAGTGCCGGAAATCCACTCTAGACACGGCCCAGTAGAAGAAGCTCATCGCCACCATGGACCCCTCCTTCTCCGCGAGCATCGCGAACACCATCGCCGCCTGCTCCGGCGCCAGGTCCCGGCCGTCGATCTGGGCAGACCGCAACCCCCCATCCCCCGCTTCGTAAGACTGACAGACCAGGCGGTAGACTCTGGCGGCGGCGTCAGAGGGACTACCGGCGGCACAAGGGGTTGTGCTCCCAGAACCACCAACGGAGCCGCCGTGGGGATCGGCCAGGACCCCTGTTGCCGGGTAGTCCGGTTCTGGGCTCAGAGAGGGTGCCGTGGAGAAGAGTCGCGCACCCTCGCAGGGGAGCTGCGGAAGCCATGGTCGCCCAAGGATTGCGAGGAAGCGCAGAAGACCGGCGGCTGACGAAGGTGGGGGCCGGAACAAGACCGGCATGTCCAGGCGCGCTTCAGGTTCACAGAGGCCGCGACCACCTCCGATTTGGGTCCATTTTACCGTCTAGCGGAGTGGAACGTGGCGGGTCCATAGACTTTATAATTGCTGAACAGGAGAAGAGCTCGTTTCCTTCCCTCTGCGCATCAGAATTTTGATTTCCTTTTGTTCAAACTTGAGGCTCGAGAGGGCCGTGACGTGAGGATATTAGGGGGAGAGTGGGCCACTTCGTCGCCTTCATTTCTTAGTAGAATTGATGGGGAGTGTAGAGTTTCTTCTAGTTTGAACAAGTGAAAAAAATTGGACAGTGCCCGAGTCAAGGTTTATCGGCAGGAGCACCGTGATGATGCATAAGTTTTCTACCAAAAAGTATTTTTTATTAAAAGTAATGGTACTAGATCGAAGACCTATTGACGTTACCGTCGCACTAAATTTTAGTTGACACGATCTGATACATACGGTATGCATTGACACGGCGCATCACATCAAACCATGGCCATAGGGCCAAGGCCAAAATGTGGATTAAACTAACCAACCCACCATGCCCAAGTAAAAAACCAAAACAAGAGAGAAGAGGCTTATCTCGAATAGTTACCTCTCACTCCCCCTTAATATTGTAAATTGATGAACAATCTCTACGTACTTGGCCAATGTTGTAAAAACTCTTGGGGACAATTTGAGGATGGGTTAGTTGGCTCTAAATGACATGACATAATAGCCAACTAAAAATAAAATTTAAAGAACAAAACGCATGAAGAACAGCCCAGCAGAGGGGAAACACGCACGAGTAGAAGAACAGACTTTTGGGGGTAATTTTTTCTCTCGTTTTTTTCTAAAAACTAAACAATGCGTAAAGGCTTACATAAAAGTATCAACTACCCGCTACTTTTAAGGAGCGCTTAAAACAGGGAAAAAAAATAAGGTCGTGGCATCCCACGATCCACAAGACTCAGACTCGAGACAAGTCGTGCCTACCGCACGTTCCTAAAACTGAATCCTAAAGAGTCCGTCCTTCCCTTGCCTCCGCAGGACTTGGACCATCGCACCCACATCTAGATTACGTCCAACAAAAAGGAAGTGCTTCCCTCTGAGTAGCACACATGTACATGGTTTTCAAGTTATTGGGGACTCCAGACAAGACTCGTTTCGAGCTCAACCATGATTTGCAATCTCACGAGAACGTGTTGAGATTAAGGGTGAGCATAATTCGCGTTCAACTTGTAGATTATACTGAATCAATAGATTTGATTTGGTTCGGTTCTAGTTAAAATTTTCAAAAAAAAATCAGTTTGATTTAAAACTAAATCTTATTTTAAAAATCGATTGGGTTTAACTTTCACTCTATGAAAATCAAACTAAATCGGATAAATCGATTTATCATGGTTAATATCGTCATTTTAATCAAACCCTAAGACCCACCCTAACCCTATCCCATTCACTGCACTCTCGAACACTCACGCTCACGCGACGCATTCACCCAGGATGCAGAGCCGCAGCGTGCCAGGCTGCCAGCGGCGTCGGAGGCTTCTGAGCACTCGTCCCGTCGCGGCGTGGCCTGGCAGCCCGGCCTCACCCCTGCATCCAGCGGCGCAGCTGGCGCTCCACTGCTTCCCTGACGGCTTATCCTCGTCGTCCGGCGTCCGGCGTCCGGCGTCCACCTCCAATCCAACGTCGGCGCCACCGCTGCCAGCGGGACCCGTCGTCCCTCTCACCTGCTCTTCCTCTCTCCCTCCCGGCTTGCACTGCTCCTCTGAGTCCTCTCTAATCTCTATCTCGTACGAGCAGGCCCTGATCCCTCGCGCCGCCGCCGGACTGAAGGCTCAGTCTGCCTGCTAGCCGCCGGCCACAGCTTGTTTTCCTCTCTGCTCCACCTGTTCCTTTGCTGCGCCGCCAACAGGAGGGCACGCGTCCCCCACCCCAGACGCTGGGAGTTCGAGATCCCAGCGCGGACCCGCTCCCAAGGAGGTGATTCGTTGTTCCGGTTCGGGATCGGAGATTGAAACCAGATAGAACTTGACTCTAAGCTTTGTCTCATCCATTTGTGTTTATATTCGGGCACGTCTTGATCAGGACGGAGGATGTGGAATCCGTCGACGGTGTGCAGAAAAGTGGGTTTGAGACAGCTGATCTCTGGCGTTAACTCGCACGCCGGCGCCAAAGGTAAGAGCTTTGCAATCAAATCAAAATTTGCTGCTGCTTTGCCCATCCTGGTTCCCGCCATGGCCGTTGCTGTGAACATGCTTGGTTTCAGATGCATCCGGAGGTCTGGGCTTGCTGCTCAGGCGTTGGGCCACGGACATGGCCAGCGGTTCTACAAAAAGTCCGGATGTGAGCAAGCTTGGTGCCAAGGTGGTCCTACTTCACAATCTGTTTTCCGACCGGGTGCATTTGAAAGATACCCACTTCGTTTGATCCAGATAAAATTTTCTTTTTTGGCTTTTGTTGGGATGCAGGGGGTAATCCCGGGTAAGGTGATCGAACGCCCACAAGCTGGTAAATTCCATCTCTACTCGTATATATTGGCTAGCCATCAGTTGGAGCCGGGTAGCACAGTGATGAACTGCGATCTCTCCAAGCACTCCAAAGGTGCCTCCTTTCAATCTTTCCAGAATATCAATGCGGGTGATGGTCAGGCTGCTTCCTCTTCAAGCTCCGCTCCTTACAGACATGGGATTCTTGACCCGAATTCCCAAGTGGGGAACTGTATGCCATTAGTCAATATTCGGATGGGCACATTTGTTCATGACATTGAATGCCATCCGGGTCAAGGTGCAAAGCTGGCTCGATCTGCGGGGACTTGTGCTAAGGTGGTGAAGGAGCCAGGTGCACAGTGCCTCCTTCGTCTTCCATCTGGTGTTGAGAAGCGGGTGGATTCGCGGTGCCGGGCGACGATTGGTGTAGCTTCCAATCCCAACCATGGATTGCACAAGCTCAAGAAAGCAGGAGAGACCAGGTGGCGAGGCCGGCGCCCCGTCGTTCGTGGGGTCGCGATGAACCCGGTGGATCATCCGCATGGAGGAGGTGAGGGGCGCACCAAGGGAGGCCGGCCGTCGGTGTCCCCTTGGGGAAAGCCCACCAAAGCTGGGTATAAGACAGTGCTGAGGAAGAAAGGGCTCTAGTTCAAGCTAGTTTTATCGGCTTGAGTTTGAGCAACAGATTATAGAAAAAGTGATGCTTAGATGTCATGTGAGGCTGTTCGTCTCCCAAAAGGTTGTTGTTAAGTCCTCAATAAGCTTAAAGAGGTACCTACATTTTATTCCCTCTTCCATCATGGATTGAATTTTATGAAATCTTCTTACCAATATGCATCACTGCTAACAGCATCTGAACGTGCTAGTTTCTTTCCATCGCCATTTTGATGCTTCTGTTGCAAAATGACACTCCTATTCTGGTCTTTAATGCAATATTGGATTTCGTCCACTTTCTCTGCATCAAACAGCATTGATTTCTTTGTTATCATCCAAAATCAGGTTTGCAGTTAGCCCGCTTTTCTGCATCAAACAGCATTGTTTTCGTTGGCTATCCTTACTTGGAAATTCAGAAAAGGCACTAGGGGGGGTATTTAGGCCCCTACGGGAGCCCAAAACACCCTGTCCGAGCTACGCGCCCTCCGCTCGGGAAGGCCCCCAGCCGGCGTCCCAGGCTCGGACCGACCGTTGGAAGCTCATCAACGTAGCCGTTACGCAGTAAGGAACTCCAAAGGATGAAGGAGAGTAAATGTCCTTGTGCTATAATGAGCCTATAATAAGGACGTAACTTCTCTTGGATCCCCTCTGCTCTCGGGACTCCCTGAATTCTTACGTTAAACGGACAAGCTATATAAACCGTGGAAGACCCTCTGGTGGAGGAGGACAGTCTAGAGTAAGAGCCACCACACTTCTTGGTGGAGAGCGATCTCGTGCCCCTCTTTTCCTCCTGCCATCTCCCCCTGCATCTGTACTCTACCTTATTCACTGACTTAAGCATCAAAGGGATTTCCCCAGGGATCTGTCCCTGGGCACCCCTGATCTGTTTCCTTCCTTACAGTTCACACAGACGTGGTGATCATGATCAAGATTCTTCTGAGATTACATGGCTCAGGACCGATGTGAGATCACGCCTCTTCATCTGGCACCGTCTGTTGGAAACGAGTGAAGAGCAATAGTGGTGCTAAGAAGTTCCATTAGGACCGCCAGTAGCGAGGGAAACACCATGGGGGAAGGAGATCCTGTGCCTTCTCGCCCCATGGGAAGCCTCCCCTCTGAGGATAACAACCACCAAGCCAACGAGCTACCTCCACCAACTGCGGGGGGGCAACCACCCAATGGGGATCCTGACGCTCTTCAAACCCTCAATGCTAAACTGGATATCCTCAAAGACTTAATGAGGACCTAGGCAGCCAGGGAGGAGAAGTCTCGGCTTCCCCCAGAAAGCCCCCCTCGTGGAGCAGCTTCCGTACAAATCATCGGAGGCCGCTTAACCCTCCGGGGATGACGGCTTGTGCGCAACAAGTCAGGAGGGCCTTCGCATGCCCCTCCTCTAGAACAAAAAGCCTCCTCCACTCCGAGGACAGAAGAACCTGGGACACGCCAGTAGCTCCCAAAGACCAACGCCCCTGAGGGACGATGACGCAGCCCGCAAGGATGCCTCCACAGCCCCTCGGCTCAGCGTCAACCAGAGTTTTCCCTCCAACTAAGGGACTTTGAGTGACATTTCGTAGAGCAGGAGCGCGCCCTCCGCGGCTTGTAGAAGACGTCCATCAAGGAGGATGAGGAGCAATCCCCGTTCTCTGACCAAGTCTTGACGATCGAGATCTCCCCCAGAGTCTCCCTAACGACCTTCAAATCATATGACAGCTAGGGAGACCCGGTCGACCACTACGATAGCTTCGACGCCTTGATGACTCTCCATGGGGCTTTGGACACCATCAAATGCTGAGTGTTCGTGACCACCTTGGTCCAAGGTGCTCAAGCCTGGTTCCGAGCACTCACCCCCGGTAGTATCCACGACTTCCAATAATTCGGGTGGATCTTCAAGGAGAGCTTCGATGGTAGCGGCCCTCCCAGGTCAGTTGCGGGGCTACTGGCACTAAAATAGGCATAGGGGGAGAAGCTACGGGCCTATATCAATCGATTTAAATCGGAGGCCCTGCGTATCCCCCACCTGGACATTGCCTCGGCCATCACTTCATTAACCGAAGGCACCCACGATGAGAACCTCCGAGGAGAGCTAGTCCTCCATCCGCCCACCTCTCTGGCCGATCTGGTGACCCTAGCCCTGCACCATGCAGAGTACGAAGAAGTCCTCAACGCCTGCCGCAGTGCGACGGGCTCGGGTCAAGAGGGAGAGGAAGCGATCATCTGAGCAAGGCTCGTGCCAGGCAAAAAGGTAGAATCAAGACGGAGACTGCAGGGAGCCCCCTCAGAAATATGAGTGGTACATGCCCCTATCTGCCCCCATCTATGAGATATATGAAGACATCAAGGGCTCGGGCCTCCTCTGCCAACCTGAGCCAATGAAGTCTGACCTAAAGCGCTATAGTCAATGCAAGCACGGCTAGTTTCACAACGACCATGGACACCATACTGGGGATTGTCATCAGCTCAAGGATGAGATAGAGCGCCTCATCCGCCAGGGACACCTATCCCAATATGTGTCCGAGTAGAGGGAGGATCGTAGTATCCCTCCAAAATAGATCGACAATCAACCGTACTGAGTCCACATCAACATCATCTCTGGCGGCTCAGCATCAGTCGGAGATAGTAGCCGAGGAAGGAAGCGTCACACTGAACAGGCGAGCAGGACCTCTGAGCCCCCCAAAGCCCCATCGGCGAGCGAGCAGCAGGCCTTGGTGTTCTCGGGCCAGGACCTGGAAGGGGTAATTACCTGACACGATGACGCTCTTGTAATATCGGATATGATTAACTATTGTAACGTAGATAGGATACTAGTTGACAATGGTAGTGCCCTTGATGTACTCTCATATGACTATTTTCTTAAGATGGGTGAAAACCCATCCAACCTCCACCCGATTCGAAGCCCCTTCTACGGCTTCAATGGCCAGGCAACCTATCCCGAGGGAGCCCTACACCTACCTGTCACTCTCGGTACTCCTCCTAAGACCGTCACGATTATGGTTAACTTTATAGTGATTAAGGGGATGTCGGCCTATAACGCTATCTTTGGCTGAGGTATTCTCAGCCAAACGAAGGCCATGCCCTCCACCTATCACCAAAAACTGAAGCTTCTGACTAAATACGTCATCGAGGAAGTCCGGGGTAACCAGGCAATATCTAAAAGGTGCTACGTAATCTCGGTCGATGCCATAAAGTTAGAAGGGAAAAAGACAGAGGTTGGAGGAGCCGAAGATGAATTGACAGCTTCAGGGCCTGGTGGCGAATTGCTGTCCATCAGCCTCCTCTTGATCGATAGCCAGTTGCGAAGACTTGGGATTGGAGGTAGAAGCATAATTGCTATGAAACAAACGCCTGCTCTGCAGGGTGAGATTTTGTGCCGGCACAGCACCAGTTGACGGTATAATTGGCCCGATGGGGTGGATGAGTGGTGTGGTAGAAGGTGCAGTGGAGATGATGGAAGTGGAGGTAATGATGGGTTGTGGAGAAAGGATGGCAGGTGACGGGTTAGCAGTAGGCGCGGTGATGATAGGCATTGGCGGAGGCGGAGGTGTAAAGGCTAGCAGAGGTGTGGGCAGAAGGCTATGCATAGCGACAGTAGCGGGGGTGACAAGCAGTGGGCGAGATGTTGGCACGGGAACTTGCGGAGGCGTAAGGGGAAGTGGAGGTGTGATGACAGGTGAAGGGTTTGATGGAAGGGTAGTAATGGCGGCAGGGGTGATGAGCAATGGGCGAGATGGAAGCATAGGTGAGGGCGTTGGTGGTGGAGTGGGGGTGAGTGGAAGAACGAACGGTCTAGTGGGCGGAGGAGGGGTTTGATAGTTAGGAGTGAGGATGGTAAGAGTAGGGGTAAAGACGGGTTGCGGTGGTTGTGGTGGAGGGCGAGGAGTTGTTCGACCGAACCGTCATCATCATATGACCACCCGGCATTAGGAGCCGGGGGTTGGACCAAGTTAACCTGAGCTAGTGCCTGTGGCTGAGGCTGCGGAGCGGGAGGATGGTTTGACATGGGGTTTTGATGGATCCCCAAGTCTTGAACTGGCTGCGGTTGTTGCTGTAGTGGCTGCTGCTGTGGCGGTGGTGCCTATTGTTGCTGCACTTGCTACCTCGATGCTTGCCTTCTCTTCTCTTTTATTTCCACGATGGCCTTATGCATTTCGGCGCAATCATTTCTGTGTCCTTCATGAAGGTCATAGACCAAGTTCCTGAACTGAAATCATCCTTCAATTGTATACCACGGCGATCTATGGAACATACAATACTTCGTCTGATCAACGGCCGGGTTCCAGACAGGCCCTTCCGGAGGAAGTTGAATTACATTAACTGACATGAGAGCGGAAAAGATGTCTGTGAGGGATTTTGGCAAAGGAGGGTACTGGGCTATCTTCGGAGCCGTGCGCTTGTTGTTGTTGCCATTGGGTGGCGGGACATTGTGGTATGGCGGAGGTTGTTGGGATTGTTGTGGAGCGGAGCTGGTGTTTTGTTACGTGGAGAAGGTGAGCGGAGGGTTTTGTGGATCGAAAAAGGCGGGTGAAAGGTTTTGCGGAGTGGAGAACTAGGGGTTACGGGAGTTTTGGGGGAAGCAGATTTGGTTGGATGTGTTGGCGGATGGGAGTACAATGACTTGTACTTGCTCATTAGTCTAGACACTCTCTGTAACGGGCCCTTGAGGTTTTCGATTATACTTGGGCTTTTGGGCCTCAAAGAGAGAATGGATCAGGGAGTCCTTAAACTGTGTTTGGATAAAGTGCGCCCAGCTATACTGTTGGTGTATATTGGCTATGTCATTCATTGCCAAGATGTTGCGGAAGGTCGGAGTGGCATTTGAGATCAACAGCTTGACCTTCTCTTCCTCCTGAATGTGGCCTGGCACTCGGGTGGCCATCTGTCTCCATCTATCGGCATAAGTGGCAAACTCCTCATCGGGCTTCATTTTCTCGACCACTAAGTCTATGAACGAATATTCTGGGCCGACCCTATCTTGAAACCTCTGAATGAATTTATCCTTCACTGCCTTAAAACTCTCGGCGTCTTCCAATGGCAGAGAGTAAAACCATTCGAGAGCAACCCCATCTAACAAGTGGCGGAACAAGTATGCCATAAGGCAATCATCATACTAAAATTGGGCCGACTCGTATAAGAAGTGCCTGACATGGATGAAGGGATTGCTATTCCCGTCATATTTTCGGTAATTGGGGAGCTCAGATTGCGGAGGAAATCAGATGTTTTAAAAGCTAGGAACTGGAACATCCGCCAGAGATTGTGGGCCAACCCGCTTCTGGAGGAAGTCAAGTTGTTGTTGCATGGCGGCCCATTTGTCAAGCAATTCCTACTCCCTGGATAGAGCAGGGGTAGTGAAGGGAGGAGGAGCTGTAGGATAGACAGACGGAAAAGGGGGAGGAGGCCTGAGATGAGGGGCAGCAGGATAAGCAGATGGATAAGGAGGAGGAGGCCCATAAGCAGGGTATTGGGCCGAAGGATGACCCAAACTAGAATAAACTTGGGCCGCCCCCTGCTGGGGGCGCATGAAATCAGCTGGGCCCATAAGAACTTGTGGCCTAGATGGAATGGCGTGACAGGTATCCATTTGGATGGAAGAAGGGAGGATGGTCTTTCCCTTGTCAATAGATTGGTGGGCCGAACCAGAAGACTGGCCCATTTCCAGAGTAGAGAATCTGATGGTCCTAGGCTGGACCAGAGTGAGGTCAATTGGAATGGGCTAGATGGCGGACCCATCAACCCTGGGCTGCATAATTGAAGCATTAGACAGGCCTTGTGTAATCGTAGGAGGTGCGGTATTGGACCCCTGCATGGCCTAGTAGATAGCTTGGAGTTGGGCCGGAACCAACTGGGCCATCAATTGTAAAATATGATTGGCAGAATTGGCAGGAGGAAGGGAGTGAGTGGATTGGGTGCCCTCCATGGGGATGGAGGATGGGTGGACCCCTCTCCAGAGCGGAAGGAGATGACCCTAGATGGGTCTTCCAGAAGCCCTTGAGGAAGAGACTCCTCTTGGGAATGGGGGAGATCAAAGGAAGACATAGTGGACTTGAAGAGGGGATTGGAGTAGAATGTGGAAAAGGAATTGCCCCTAGGAGATGACACAAGCCACAGAGATATAGCAGTAAGTAATTAAATTTTATTAGATCGGTTTGCTAAAGTAGCAGGAATAAAATTACTTTTTAATTAATATTTTTAATTTAACAATTATACCAGAGCTCAGTCCCAGAAATTAAAGGTAAGTAAAGTCGACTGAAAGGAAAGACGTACATTGAGGTCGGGGGAAGCCCGACACAGGTACCAGCTGGCCTCTACGAACTCGCACACCAAGAATCGCGAAAGTAGAATGACACCACCCACCTAAAAAGTAGGGGTGAGTCTCGTGTCACTGGCTTAGTAGGGGTCACGTAGATCCCCACTAAAAAATACGCAGTAACACGGAACAAGTAAAACAGCAGGTAGTAAAGCAGGAAAAACTACACTAGAAAGCTGTAACACTATGCTAGAAAGCAGTAAAAGAAGAAACAAGGAGCAGGAGTAGGGAATAGTCTAAGAAGAGGGGAAGAAATCGTACCAGACGAACGGCTGCCGAACTAACCTCGGCACCCCAAACTACTCCACGCAGCAATAGGAAGGCGACTCTAAGCTAACGAAGTCAGGAGTTGCCGATCTGTTGATGCTGCAAGGGACCTACAAAGCATACAAAAACCTAAGAAAAACCTAGACAGACGCAGACACAGATGACACAACTTGAACGTCGTACACACTGTCCCACACATGACTAGAACATCATGCATATGACAAGACACTGACCTGGAGCACAGCCACGAGAGGGCTAACCCGAAAGGTCACGACGCACAAGAAATGTCAAGAGTCACGTGCCATGTGACTGGAGTACCCCTCACTAGAAGAATGGCCAGATACGTCCATTGACGTCTTATACTGCGCCAAAAGTACCTCCCTACGGACGCCTCAGGACGGTGGAGACTGAGGTACACGCTGAACCAGAATGGAACTACAGTAATGAGTGACTAGTCAGGGTCACGCCCGTCGACGTAAGTCCAAAGCCTCTGACCACGTGTGCACACACTGGCTCACTACCTAAGCCAGGCGTCTAGCTAGTATTCCCCCTTCGAAGGACGCTACGGTTTGGTCGGGGGTCCACAGAACTAGCTTAAGAACCGTAAATCGGGAAAGTGCCCCGCTACAAGAGCCGTCACACCGTAACGTGACATAAGGCTACGACTAGTGAAGGCTCACAAGACACAGAGACTTAAAACATGAGTGTGAAAGTATAGACAGGCAAGAGAGCACTGTCACACGTACTTCAAAGCACCAATGGTAGCACAACCACTGCCGACAAACTCAAGACAAGGCAACTAGACCTACTCACGTAACGATCCTTGAGTCAGATGACTCAGAGGCAAGATCGTCACTAATAGCGGAACAAGTCGCTAATCGGTCTAAACCTAAGCCAGAGAAAATGACACGGTCGGAGGAACGACACGCGAAGACCTGAGGGAATACCGAGGACCCTCAGTACATCTGGACATGCAGATCGAGGTAAGACAATACCTCACTGTAGCCAGAGCCATGTTTCGAATCGGACAGAACCGTCAAGACACACACAAGGTTACCTGTTAACTCCTGGGTGACCCCGAGTTAACCGGAACCAGACACGACACCACACAGACATACACAAACAGAAGGACTCCATACACAAGCACTCCTGGACACCCCATCATGGTCACGGCCCTCATAGGATGTCAAGAGACACCCACGGGTCAACGGGCAAATCATGAGGTCAAGCCAAGACAAACAGAAGCACTAAAAGATGACACTCTGGGTGAAGCGAACTATCACTCAACCACTAGGCGAGCCCGACAGTCAAGGAATAGCCGCTACGTGACCAGAGACAAAGATACTGGCAGTTCTAGATTGAGCCGTTAGGGAACTATCGTAGTCAGGGAAAAGACCTCATCCAGTCACCTAAATCAACCGATCCAGAAACTACCGACACATAGACACCGCCCTAACCAAGAACCTAAGACAGACTGACAACAAACGAACACTGAACAACACAGGCCATCATGCCCAACAAGACTGTAATGCACCTCTATAGGGGCGTTACACTCCCTAACGCACCTGGACAGGGGCGTCAGGGCCAACAGGCTAAGACCAGGATAAAAGGGCATGTAACGGTCCAGTAGGGACGCGTTACAGAACCCTGGAGCATGGGGGTTGGTGCGTTATAGCCAACTGACATGGCGAACCAAACTCAGTCAAACAAACTGTAACGGCCTACTATAGGCACGTTACATGCTCTGACGCACCAGGACTGGGGCGTCAGGGCCAACAGAGCCAAAACTCGACAAACAGGTCTGTGACGCACCTCTATAGGGGCGTCACAGTCATGTAATGGTCCATAATTGGCCCGTTACACTAAACTAGCCTTGAAGAACGTAAAATGACTAATGGCTGTGGCGGTCTATCGTAGGACCGTCACACAGTGTGACGGTCTCTGGAATGACCGTTACACCGTCATGGCAGGAAAAATAGTGGAATGGCCAAATCGGCCCGTTCCATGCCCCATTCACGCCGAAGCGCAGGGGAAACAAAGCCATACGACGAGAAGAGGCTCCTGGAAGCTAAAAACACCACATGCATGCATCAAAACGCGAGATCAGGACGATTCCGATGAATCGACCCAAATCAGGTCGCCGAGGTTCCCGGACTCCTACCGGCCCCGAATGACAACCGATCAACACGAAATTGACGAGTACGGGATCCTGACATCCCGACGGTCATTTTGACAGTAATTATACTACAAATCGTCACCATTTTCTAGCGAACCCTACAAACCCCAAAAATAATGATTTTTCCTAAACTGACCCGATCTCACTCGATAGGGCACCAAACCGCGCACAGAGATTCAGTTCAGTGAACTCATTCTACTAATGAGCACCCACACACGTACTTCAGTGTCTCCACACTGATGACTATGAGAACGGCCACACCCATCAAATGAGTAAGTATAGTGTGTGCCAGTCTATCCAGATCTTCAATGTCCCTTCTCGAAGATCCTATGACTGGGAACATTTAGAACATGTGCATCTAGAAGACTGATCTTATTATCATGATCTCGTCATGATCCAGTCATCATCGCACAGGTTCAGGGACTTCAACACATTCAAATCATTAATACAGATTAAATGCGATGAACAAAGACCATTATTATAAATATGAATAAGATATTACAAGAAATGACGCCATCATATCTCATGTGATTGGCTTGTAGGGCATACATTTCTATCTGGATCCACCTCTTGGGGGGGGGAGAAGGTCTCCTCTGCACCAGCCGCCAGGGGAGCTACGAAAGACAAACCCAGCGAAACAAGATTAGCCAACCACCGTGGCTAAACTAAACAGGAACAAAGGGGTCAAAGCGACACTTACTCAAGGCCGTCTCTGCCTCAACTTGCTCTCCAGTCTCGAGTCCCTTAGAGGACCCACCAGCCTTAGCTACCACAGCCTCTACGCGAGGGCATTTTTGCCTAGGCTGCAGGCCTCCATCCCCACTCCCCGAGGATGCCTCTGTGGAGGGGTGATCCCCCTCTGCTGCAGAGCTTGTCAACAAACACATACAATGCCAATGCCTCAGTTATATGGCCCGAAAAGCAATCAAGTTAAGGCCGTATGCAAAAGAAAGAACCTTACTTGATGCCCCGAAGGGGGATGACAGCAAGGGTACCAGCTACTCCGGCCTCAGCGATAGTGCTCAGGCCGCCTTCGTAATGGCCTCCTAAATGTCCCTCAGAGTGTGGGCACACTCGATCTGGGACACAAACTCCATGGGCCCGGCTGACCCGATCGCATGGCTGATGTACCGCTCCAGTCATCGACCGCTATGTCAGTAAAACTCCCGTGCGGAAGCACCCGGTCCAGTGAACCTCTGCTCCAGAGGTCGCAGTTGGCCAAGAACTGGGCCCACCAGGTCCTAGGTGCCCTCGGTCGATGCACCTTCATCCCAGTCATTGTCGTCACTGTCTGTACCTCTCTCAGGGGCTTCAGCGCCCCTCCGTTGCCTCGGCTCCCAGACGAAGAGCCCTGGTTGCTCCGGGGCCATTGCTCCACAAGTTGCTCGATCTCCCGACGAATCTGAGCAACGTGGGTCCTCAAGTACCCATCGTCCAGTGGAATGGGAGGCAGATCCTCCCTCAGCAAATGACTCTCCTCTGCCTTCCTGATTGCGGAGGCCTTCTGTCGATATAGGTGACTGTGCTCGAACCACCACCGGGGGTAATGGACGTCGAATCACCCTCGGCGTCCCTATCCCGGCATCAAAAACTACTCTGGCTCCTGGTGGTAGTAGAAGTCCCACCACGCGGTTGCCAGCAGGTGGGTGTCCTTCCCTCTGTACTGTCGGCCTGTCAAAGGAAACTCCCGGTTCGATCCCCTGGTCGTACCCAAAATTCCTTGCGAACCGATGTGGGTAGTACGGCTCCAAGGAACTCATCGCAGATCGGTGCAACATCAGCACTGCCGATCGGGTGCTCAGCACCCACTCAGTCCGTGGCCCTGCGTCTAGCACTCCCTGACCGGCATGGGAGCTGGTCACCCCTCCACTTGACTTCCCCAGAAAAAGGCGCAGTCCCTCGCGACACTGTCAGAAGGTAATCCCTCATCGCCCCGGGTGGGCAGGTAGCAAAGGGCTCTCCTAGCCCCCTCCAGCTGTGCCTCGGTGTCTCCGTTAGGTTGTCCAGTGAAGCTGAACAAAAGTGGTGCCGTCAGATTTGCCATAGTCCCTCGTGTCACCAGCCCCAGAAACAACAATCCATCCCACGCACTGAGGTAGTGGCTCGGCAAGAGAAGGCCCCTCTCTCTCGGAGCCGGGTGTGCCGCCAGAACTCCCAGTCCATGATAAATGTTGGCCAACGCAGCAGGAGCCAAGGCCAACTGTCGTCCCTCTGCCAACAAGCAAGCCGGCCACAGCAACTCGTCTCTCAGTAGACCATCCTCTCCGTGCGGGACCAAAAATGTCGCCAGCCAGTACGCCAAGTATGCGGCAAGGTGTGTCACGTCTGACAAACCATGGGGATTCCACCCCTCCTGTGGAGCATATATATATCTGGTATAGGTTCGAAAATGTAGCTCCACCTCAGTGTACTCCTCCCACAGAGTCTGATCCCTAGCAAACTCTTTGTAAAAGCAGAAGGGCCCGTTGTAGAAGTGAAGGACCTACACGTTTAGCGGCACCCTGAGAGTTTGTGCAACTCTATCTCTCCCCGCCAGGGCCAAGTCCCTCCAGATCTTCTTAAGATACCGATAGCTGTAAGACACTCAGTATCGCCCCTGTCCATCAGTGTGGCTGCAGTGGAGGTCATCCAGTACCACCACCTCATACCCCTCGCCGCTGATCGACAATCTAGAAATCCAGAACAAGGACCATAAGTCAAGTGAGGTCTCTCCCTCCGCTGTCTCCACCGTGTTCCATCGACAGTTGAAATGCTCCAGCAATCCCTGTAGTAGTCCAGTGTAGCACGGGTACGCGTACAAAGTAGTAGTCACCACGTACCTACTCCCAGCTTGGTCCAGCAGCACCCGGTGGAGGTGCACAATCCCCATCAGCCACTCGGTGGCCCCCTGATGGTACCGGTGTGACAGGATCGCCCCCCAACGATCGTACCAGCTGATGACCATCTACCACATAACCCCATCTAGAATGCTATGGTCATCATAGCCCTCTCCAGCATATTACATTAGTTGATTAAAGGCTTGACCCCTTGACCCTTTATCAAGGTCAAAAAGAACATCCCCTTGCTTATTGAGCAAGGGGCCAAGCCAAACAGATTAATTAACATGTTTGCTTCAGTGAACACAGGGCGAGGGGACACAAGTACATAAGCACACAAGTGCAAAGGAACAAAACTCAGGTAACAAAACATGTTTTCATAACTATATGCATATATGCGTACAAAAGTGCAGGAGGAAGCATACAAAGGTAATCTCTCTAACTCTCTCCACCTCCCTCCTCTCTCCTCTCACTACTCTCTGCCCCACCTCTGTCCCTAGGATGAACCTGTGGGGGCCTCATCGACCCCTAGCTGGCAGCCAACCTCTCTGCTCGAGCATGGTCTGACTCCTCTCTCATTTGGTGAGTAGAAGAACCCACCAGGTAGCTAGTGTCAGAGTAAGCGCTGGGTCGACCCTCAGCTCGTGCCCGCTTCTACCCCTCCGATAGCGGTGCTCTACTGCCCTCGCCCACTCCTCTACTGCACCTAGGCGGAGCCTCAGCTCAGCTAACTCCACACCGAGGCAAAGTCTCACCTCGACTAGCTCCGCCCTCTCACGGTCGCGCTCCCACCTCTCCATCCTTAGTAGTAGCTGCAGCTCGAGTGTCTCTCGAGGTAGCTCCTCGGTCTCGCGAGGTCACTCCTCTACAGCTCGCTGTAGCTCCTCTGTGGCCCACCGCCTCTCCTCCGCTAGCTCTTCTGTAGCATACTGTCTCGTCTCCTCTAGCACCCTGGCAAGCCTCCGTCGCTCCTCCTTAAGCTCTGTGACCCGCTGGTCACTGATTGTGAGCTCGGTGCCTGCCAAGGCAGCCCAGGTCATTGCCTCTTGTAAATCACGCGCCTGCATTATCATACAGCATGTCATAAGTTTTTGAAGAAAGATTGATAATAACTATATTATTTAAATAATCTTTCTTACCACTGCCACCATGTCGCGCTCAGCTACCTCAGCTCATCTCACCGCCCCCGCCAATCGCTCCTCTAAGGAAGCAATCTGGGTGCTTTGATCCACTGCACTCGAGCTGGAGGCTCCTCCTGCTCCTCTCGTTGCCACTCTCTACTGGGCACACTACATCATTTTAAGAGATTGTCAATCGCTGACCACCCAACTTCAGGACTTATAGCATAGCATTTAGAAAGGCATACTCACCAGCATCTGTAGCTCAAACTGCATAACCGCCAGTTGGGCCTCCAGGGTGCAGAGCTGCACTTGCCTGTCGGCTACTACCGCATCCCCAGCATCCTGCATTTATTATGTGTTAGTCACATATTTATCATATAGTAATTAAAGCATATAGACACAAAAGCATGCATTCATACATACCCCTTGAGGCCTCATCTGAGGCCGATTGGCGTTCACCCTTTAGAAGGCCCAAAGGTACGTCGTGCTGTCCTCTGCCTAGGAGACGACTGGGGTGCCGCCTCTCTGCCAATCGACGTACTGCTCTGGGAAGCGTAGTCGCCAGTCAGTCATCACCGCACACCCTCAGGTCTTCTATCTAACCCCACGTGGCTCTACTACCTTGACCCACTCCTGGTATAGGCCAAGGGTCCTCATCACCAACCTGAGGTGCAGAGGCTCGACCTCGTTCAAGCAATGGACCCAAATCTCCTGCCCGAACAAGTGTCGACCCGCTGCAACCTAGGGCTGGTCCTTGTTTGTCATGCCCAAATAGGTCCGCCACACCACCTGCATCCCATGCATCTCATTAGCATCACATAATCATAAATAGGAAATAAGACAAATGCATAAACAAAGCATACATACCAGGGTTGCCAGGTAGTCACAAATCTCCCAGATCACGACCTGCAGCTCGTAGGTGTGTGGGGCACCCGTCATGAACTGGAGCCAGCGTTGGGCCAGGGGATCCGCCTCAGGGCGGAAGACTCCAGCTCGCCCCATGGGGATGTACAAGTGACTCCAAATCTGCATCCACATATCATTAGCATATCATTACATAATCACATAAGCATAAATAGAAGCATAAACATAAGCATAAGGAAATTGCATACCTGAAGGAAGGGTGCAAAGCCACTGACGGTCGTCTCTCTACCTGTCCCCATGGACAGGTCTGCCAGCAGGTGGGCTAGCATGGCGGCACCCCACGCATACCTCCCCACCTAGTCCAGGTCCTCCAGCAGTCTAAGGAAATGACAATTCATGTCATCCCCCTTCGTCCCCAGTAGCAGTCTCCCTAGCATCAGAAATAGGAACCTCCTTAGGTCTAGGTCTACTCTCTCTCTCTGGGTGGGGTCCACACAGAAAGTGGCCCTAGCTCTCTTGGCCATCCTAATCATGAACTCCTCTAAGCTCTCCCTAGCCCTCAGCCACCCCTCCTCCAACCCAAGCGACTCCATCAGCTCAACCTTGTTCACCATCTTGCAATCCCTAGGCCCCCCTACCACCGTCTCTAAGTCTAGGAGCCTACGGGCCCGGTCCCTATAATCTGGGTAAGTCACACCGCTCACCGCCTCACCATCTACCCTCAGCCCGGTAATCCTCACCACATCCTCCAAGGTGGGGACCATGTGTCCCCAGGGCATTAGGAATACCCGGCTTACTCTATCCCACCTCTCTCTCAATACTTGGATGAGGACAAGGTCTAGGCGCACTGGCTCAATGCTCAAGAACGGGGCAAATCCCATCTCCCTCAGCCTCTCTCTCTACAACTCGGGGAGGCCGTGGTACGCCGCATGCACCAACGTCCATGAGATGCGGGTTCTCATCACCCCCTACAACACACAAACACAAAAAAAACAAAAAGAATTAGTACCAACAATAATACCATTTTCTCCAACCAATGGGAAAACTCAATACTCCTCCGACCAACGGAAGGTCCCCGTGCTCGACCTGACCTCGAACCTTGCACATGCTATGAATAGCACCTTCCAGCACCGAAAAAATCATTACCTCCATCAGGTCAGCACCTTTGACACACTCACCAAGTGTCTTGTCAGACCATGATCACAACACCTCTCTATGCACCATCACTATGACTCCTCGAAACATAACACACCATGCCTCGAGCGACAACACGAGCCATAACTGGCACCCTCCAATGCTCATCCTCAAGCCACAAGCTTGCCACTGAGCCTTCACATCTCGAACCAGATCTAGGGCAACCACAGCCTAATCCAAGAAGATCCTCTACTCATCTGAGCACATCTCGACCAGAGCGCCCGCTTTGCCATCTCGAACCACGATCTCAATGCCTCAGGGACTGGATAAATCCTCAGCTAGAGTGGCCAACACCAATAACAGCTCCCTTAGAGCACACTCACAGCCACTTAACCACGAACAATCCTCGCCAGCCACCTGACCTCGCTGCAGATTCCTCGAGGGTAGCACTACAGTAACGCACCTACTGGCAACCACCCAACGCAGCACAACAGGGGCCACCATCGATGAGAGAGAAGGCTCTCGACCTCAATCCTTAGACCCCATGCTGACACTCTGACGATGACAGCAACCACCTTCACAGCGCCAACTCCGTGCACTCACGCTCTCACGTGAGAAACCAAGCAGAAAATAAGCACGAAACCCTATGCCAGCTATCGACTATACTGGACCTTACGGACTTTAATCACTGTAATATCTTGAATTCCCATGTACTTCCACAACCATAGCTCTGATACCAACTGTAGCGACCCGAGATCCAGATACCAGGAAGGCCCGATACCATTCGAACCCCGAACCGCCACCCACGAGCCCGAAGACTCGGAAGGGCTAAAAAGATAGGTGTGGTGCACATAGAAATAAGAAATAAAGCAGGACAACGGATATAAATAATCTAACTACAACAAAGTCCAATCCAATAGAAAGTACAATCTAAAGTAGAAAAATGTACCACATGCCAAGTGAACACTAGCCCGGCAAGCTAGCAACTAAGAACCTCCACACGACGTCCTCAAACCCCGAGGAAGATCCACCGCACCTAAAAACTAGGGGTGAGCCTCCTGTCACTGACTCAGTAGGTATCCCGTGAAACCTTGACTGAGAAATAACGGCAACACGAAAAGCAGTAACTACCGAAGGAACAGTAGCAATAATAGGAATAGTAACCTACGGCGGTCGGTAAAACCTCGGCTCTACAGCTACTCCTACTATACCAGAAAACACGACCTGGTCTCCCATTGGGGGACAACCAAGCGACGCACCCGACATCCCAATCCCACGGTCAGGGGACAACCAGACACGAACCACCCTAGTCATGCTACTAGGAAAACACCACGACACCTCAGTCACAGAAACCTGCCCTCATAGCAGGGCCCAAGCCGAAACCACACGGTCTGGAAATGCGGTCATGACCTCACTGCTGTGAACACAACGCTGTCTAGGAGAAGCCCTCGGTGACGCTCACCGGAAACCCCAGACCTCGACTATGAGAATGCTCCCGAAACTACACACAAAATCCCATCTCGCAGATGGGAAACGGAAACCGCAACACAACAACTTACATCACGTGACGGGAGTACCGCCCACCAGAAGAACGACCGGATGCAACCCCTGACATCTTACACTGTGTCACAAGTGTCTAGCTACCACATCCCAGGTGGAGACAAAGACACACTAAGTAACCAAGAACACAAAATAAGGACTAGCTGAGGTCACGCTCGTTAGCGCGGGTCCGACACCCTCAGCCCCATGTGCACACTCAGGCCATACGCCCTAGGCTTGTCCTCTAGCTGGTTCTTCCCCCTAAGCTCAGACTCGACTGTATATGGGGGCCCTACGGTAACCAGCCTAACAACCGTCTGTCTCAGGTACGCCACTCTACCACTCCCAAGTGGGTCAGCACACGCGTGCCGTAAGAAGGCTATGACTAGTAGGGGCTCACAAAATGTAGACACTGAAAACCACGCACGCACCCATAGTGAGTAACGTAAAGTAATAGGTGGCTCCCAGCCACCAGACTTTGGGCAGCCCACTAGACCTAATAACCCAATGGTCCTTAGGTCACGAGACTTGGGGTCAAGACTATTGCATGCGACAACACTGAGCCATCAATCTGGCCTAATCCCTAGGTCCAAAATCACGGTGACATGATTCTCAAGGCAACTCACAAGCCGCCACATGGGCCTCGCATCCACGGGACACACGAAAAACCTCCAACCCCAGGCTGGTCAATTGGACTCACAGTCCAAGGCCATACACACGGCCCGCACGAAAACTTGGAACATACGCATGGGGTTACCCAAACCCCAAAACTCATGAGCACGCTAACCGAAACAACGTGGCACCTCCGGACACCCCCAAAACATAAACACAGGTCTCACGGTGTTTAAGACATTCATAAGGCCGAAGGTCAACTATTGGATCACAACTGGGCCGACCAGAGACCAACACAACGTGAAACAGACACGGTGAACACGGAGAGTCGCCTGGCGATCCTCTCTCGGACCACTAGGGAGCTTGGCGGTCGCCCGACGCATAGGGTCTGGTCGACCAAAATTTCTAGAAGTGAAAAATGAACACCCTATAGAATTTCGATCGATCGATCCAGTGCCTCCGGTCGACCGAAGCATTCGAAAGCCCCTATTGTTGACTTTCCATTTCAAGCACGAGGAGAGGAATCTTCCCCCGTTTGTTTAAACCTAATCCAATCAATCAAAGAGTGATTGATCCGAAACTCTCCAAAAAGGATCCAAAAGACCTAATAATGATCCAACAAAGATCCACTAAGGATCCAGGACATTATAGTTTTAGACTCCATTTTCTTTGACAGCAGGCAGAAAGGAGCTTGACAATGACCATTTGATTTCCAAAAATCTGAGCATTCGCTGACCCTTGCGCTTTGTATTTCTTTAAGCTCTGGTTAACTTTTTGCACTTAGTACTCTTCTAGGTTCAAATCTCTTTTAATGCTTGCAGAAAGTAATCCTGACAGGAGTCAGTCCTAGGTATGGATTCTGATAGGAGACAGCCACCAAACAAGTTATACTGGGAGGGTAATGTTGACTGGAACAAAAGTTAACCATGGGGGCAACTTCTAGACCTCGAATTCTATGAAATTAGACATTTGCGGTACCTATTTTCTCTCTCTGGAAGGCCCACTTGATCTGTCAGAAAGTAGGCTAGAAATGCTTCTGTGAGAACAGAGGTAGACCTTCTTCTTCATTGAGGCATTTCATCAAACATTCACAGACGTTGGTTTGGAGTATGCTCAGACCTTGTCAATTGGCTTCCACAAGTGCACAGACCTTGGTTCCTTCATGTGCATAGACTTGGATGCTTTAGCTCTTCATGTACATCGACCTTTCTGGTGGTTTAGAAGAATTGCGCAGACCTTATATGTTGTCTAGCAAATGTGCTTTGACCTTAGTATGTAGGCTTGCAAATGTGCACCGACCTTATGACCATGTGCATAGACTTCAAAACCTGCATCGACCTTGTGCCTATGAAACCAAAACCTGCACCGACCTTGAAGTCACATGTGCTCAGGCTTGGTGCATTGAAGCAAAATGTGCACTGAACTTGGGGTCATGTGTGCACAGACCTTCATTGTATCGTGCAAATGTGCATCGACCTTTGCATGACTGGGCACCGACCTTCTAAAGCATAGAGCATATGTGTGTCGACTTTCATTACTGTTCCAGGTAGATGTGCTTCGACCATGGTCTTGATTGGCCAGATGTGCATCGACCTTAGTTAGGTTCTAGCCACAATGTGCTCGGACCCTATGCTGTGCTAGCTGGAACGTGCTCGGACCTTGCCTTCGTGCTAGCTAGAATGTGCTCGTACCTTGCCTTCATGCTAGCGGGAATATGCTCGGACCTTGCCTTCGTGCTAGCTAGAATGTGCTCGGACCTTGCCTGTAGTCTAGCAAATGTGCATCGACCTGAGTTGCTAGCTAGCACAATGTGCATAGACCTCTAACAGTAACACAGGTAGACCTCAAAATGTGCACCAACCTTAGATGCATGTGAACAGAGATATGTATCGACCTTAGTATGACTAAGGCAAAACATGCATCGACCTTATGCACTACTACAGTAACATGCGTCGGCCTTATGCACTGCTAACATGATGTGCACCAACCTTATATGCAGATAGATAAAATGTGCACTGACTTTATAGCACAAGAGAGCAAACAAGAGTCGACCTTATGTGTGCATGATAACCTATATGCATCGACCTTCATATGCAGCATGCATAAATGTGCATCGACCTTATGTGAATGAATAGTAATGTGCACAGACCTTATATGACTTAAACGTGCATTAACCTTACTTGTCAAAGAGCTGATTCACAATTTTGAATAGTTGACCTATTGATAGTTCTTGAATAGTGGTGTTGACCTAGGTTGACTGGTGTTGACCTTTCGTTGACCCTCTATTTTTCATACATCTATTTATGTGATGAGATCAATAATGCATGCATCAAGGTTAAAAGTAATGAGACATAATAATTGACACCATCAAAATCACAGAGGCACAACAAAAATCTCTTGTGCCTTGTGGTTTGTCTTTTTATGGTTTGATTACTAATTCAATGCATGTGTGATAGGTGAGCATGTGCGAATCTTAATTGAATGAGCTTATCTTAATTGTCTAGCTTCCACTATGTGACGTGTTTCTTTGCTTAGTCCTTTCACATGATCGAGTGAGCTTGGTGAGATTGAGAGAAGTTAAGTTTACTCTGTTTAGTTTATTTTCTTCAATCTCGTTAAACTTGCTAATTCCACTTAGTTAGTTGTAAATTTGCCATACCGCTTAGGGGACAATTCAACCCCCACCTTCTTATCCACTCGCCAACCTGGCCAACACAACACATGTCTTTTACTCGCACCGGTCGCTTCATCTCCATCACTACTCAGATTTGGTCGGGACTCGCTTCGATGCCTCTGTGGGTCACGAGGAATCCGAGAAATTTTTTTGACTTAACTCCAAACACGCACTTGCTTGAGTTGAGCTTCATGTTGTATTTTCAAAGCGTCGCGAATGTTTTTGCCAGGTCGATGAGGTGCTTGGTCACTCAGAGGCTTTTGACGAGCATGTCGTCAATATACACTTCCCTGCTGCGACTAATCTGCGCGTCGAACTTATGGTTCACCAAGCATTGACATGTAGCTCCCGTATTTTTCAACTCAAAGGGCATGCGGGTGTAGCAATATAAGCCATGGTCATTGACGAATGCCATTTTGTCCTGGTCGGGCTCGTGCATGCTAATCTGATGACACCTGGAGTAAGCATCAAAGAAGCTTAGCATTTCGTGCCCAACCGTGGTATCAACCAGTTGATTGATCCGTGGAATGAGGAAGTTGCCTTTGGGTGTAGCCTTGTTGAGATTTGTGTAGTCTATGCACATCTGCCACTTCCCGTTGCTCTTGGGAACAAGGACTACATTAGCCACCCAGTTGGGATATTGGGTTGGTGACAAGAGTACCGAGCGTAATTTCTCACTCACTTGTTCCCTGATAATGGCCTGTCACTCGAGGTTGCAGCGCCTCCTACGCTGCTGAACTGGGCGGCTTGGGTCTAGCCTCAGTCAATGGGTTATGACTTCCGACAGAATTCTAGGGAGTTCATCCTCGGACCAAGTGAATACATCTTTGTTTGGTTCTAGGAAGCTTGTGTACGCCTCCCTTTCTTGCTCGGATAATATTGCACCGATCTAGAGCTTTCTACTCAGGTCCTCTCCCACTTGGATAAGGTACAAATCCTCTGCTGGGGTGCTCATGCTCGGACCTGGGTCCCCAGTCCTCGCCTTCTTTTCAAGCAGGGCCTCCTTGGTTTGTCGGTCCCGTGTGGAGATCAAGTAGCACCTCCTGGACTCCCTCTAATCTCCCCAGACCTCTCCCACCCCGCAAGGAGTGGGAAACTTTAGCTTTTGATGGTAGGAGGAGGGGACGCCATGGAGAGTGCCTAGGATACCTCGTCCTATGATGGCGTTGCACCCGGTCATCTCGTAGATTATAGTGAAGTTAGCTAGGAAAGTCACATCTCTCGGTGAGGTTCTGAACATGATTGGTAATGATATACGTCCCTCCGGGAGGAAAATCATGTTGGAAAAGACAAACAAGGGTGTGTACAGTGGTGCAATTCGTGACAAATCCACACCCATAAGTACCAGACAGTCATAAGAAATAACGTCGGGCCGTTTCCATTGTCCACTAAAATTCATCGTACGATACATTGGTTGATGGTGGCCGAGACCACCAAGACGTCAGAATGGGGAGTGGTTACACCTTCTAGGTCTTTGTCTGAGAAGGCGATGGGATCCTTGAGGTGATCCCGGGTGATTGTTTCTTGATGACTACTGTCGCCTCACTCCACCATGTTGATTGCTAACAAGTACCATCGGCGTCTCCTGGAGCTATCACCTCCTGAAGCCAGCCCTCTAGAGATCATCATGATCTCCTTCCCGTTGGGTCTGTTGTCGATAGGTGGAGGGGTCCGCTCGCGCTATCGCTTCTCCTCCACCTTGGTGATAAATTTATCAAGGAGTCCTTGCTAGATGGGGTCCTCGATGGAATCTTTGAGTTGGATGCAATTAGTAGTGTCATGGCCGTGATCGCAGTGGAAGCGGTAGTACCTCCTTTTACTCTTGGTCCTTACGTCGGACTTCATCTTTGGAGGCCATTGAAGGAATGATTCCTCACGGATCTCCATGAGGATTTGATTGGGCAGAGCCATCAGGGGCATGTAGTGGCAGTAGTGGCCCCTCTCCTTATTTTTCGAGCAGTCACGATACTCCCGATCCTGCCACTTTCACTTATTACACCCTTCCCTAGGTGATTCGGCGAAGCTCTTATGGTCGGACCAATCAGACAGGGCCTTGTGGCTGAGGGCCACAGTGTTCTCCTCACATTTGGCGTGCCTCTGTGCCAAGGCGAGGAGGTCCGTCAGAGTCACCCGGGCTTTGACTCCAAGCTGTTGTTGGAGGATGGAATCCTAGGTTCCCTGTGTCAGGGCGGTGGTGGTGATGCTCATGTCGAGATGCGGTATACGAAGCCCCTCTGCTCGAAAGTGGGACACATAGTCCCAGAGGGTCTCTTCTCACCCCTGTCTAATGGCGAGCAGGCTCACCACTGACTTGTCTTCCTTTCGACAGTCAATAAAGTTCTCCTTAAATAACTTCTTTAGTTGTTGGAAGGAGGATATGGTCCCGACCGGTAGGGACTCGAATCATATTCGAGCGTTCTCCCGAAGAGTCATGATAAACACCAAACACTTCACAGCATCCAAGGCCCGGTGAAATACCAAGTTGGATTCGAAGTTGTGCAAATGGTCAGCCAGGTCAGTGGCGCCGTCGTAGGGGGTGAAGGATGATAGTTGGAACTTTGGTAGGATGGGGGCTTCCATGATCTCCTTAGAAAAGGGAGCATGGAAGTCCAAATCATCATCGAGTCCGCGGGTCTTGGTGGCGAGTAGGATGTCGTCCAAGTACCAAACCATGTCTTTGATGTTGTTGATATGTTGAAGCCGCTGGGCCATCTCCAGATTGGAGTGCAGCGGGCTGCACGCCCTTGGTGCGGGCGAGCTGTGCGGTCGCTGATTTTACGCAGCAAAGGCATGGGAAGCTTCCCGCACCCGACAGGAATCTGCTATAGTTAGAGCCCCCCATTCTGAGGTTGTTTCGAAGGGATGCGGCCTAGTCCCGTAGGTCTGTTCAAGAGGTCTTGACATAGCTTCGTCATGGCCTGGAGCTGTTGATGCATTTTGGCGAGCTCATCAGTGATAACTTTCCGACGCGGTCGGGTGGAGGATAAGACTTCTTGTGAATCCCGATGGGAACTGGGGCCTTGGTGAGAACCTCGGCCCTAGTTGCTGGCATTGCGGTGGCTCCCATGAGGTGCCATTGGCTTTTCGATCGAGTTCCCACAAATGGTGCCAAAAAGTGTAGAGGTGAAAAATTGGTTCCTAGACATCGCACCACACTTTTAAATTGGTTTGTTGGAAACCTGCAAACACCAGAGAAAAAGGGCGTCCGAAGGAGCCCTGGGCGTTACCCCAGGGGATAACCCTCTGATGCTTAAGTCAGCAGTTAGGGAGATAGAGAATAAAGAGGAGAGTGTGAGAGAGGGTGAGCTGGAGATCGTCTGTGTGGGCCTAGAGGAGCGATATGTCTTCCGGAGGAGTGCTCACTGTATCCAGTGGGCACCCGAAGAGTGCTCGCTGGGTGATAAGGGTGCTCAGAAGACCTCTTGCGCTCTCCTTCTCTTGATCCACTCCTAGGGGTGGACAGTCGGGGCCTCCTTGCTGTAGTGATAGTCGGTGCTCTTTTGTTTCTCTCTAGTTTGTCCCTGGGTGTATCTGTGTCCCTCTGTGTGTCTGTCAAAGGCTCATTTGTAGGGGTTGTCCTGGTGGTGAAGGCCTATCCCTTAGCAGAGAAGGGCGCAAGTCATGAAGTAATGTCTCCCCGCGATCATGGGGAGTTTTCCGTTGACAGTCCGTTCCCCTGGAGTCAGGCGGTTCTCTGGTGGATCTTCCGGTGTTTATGGGGTGTGCTCACCCTTACTGGGGTTGAGGCCGACCTCTTGGGAGGTAACATTTAGTCGTCGGAGGGTCATCTGACGGCCGTTGCGCTTGGGTTGATGCCCTTCGTGTGTTGTCAAATCAAAGACCGCACCCTTCTAAGGGTTCACCCCGAGTACATCGTCACGTGCCCCAGTCTCATTGGGGTCACGTGCATCAGCAGCCCCGGCAGGAGGTGAGTCCTCATCCAGGTCCACCACCTGGCCTTCTGCCATCGAGACGTCCGTAGGTGCTCGCCCTTCCGTGCTCAACACCAGCACCGACTCCTCAGATCCAGCACCTTCAGGCCTCCCCTCACCTTCGTCGGCCTCCAGGCCATAAGGGGACGAAGGGGGAGGGCGAGATGGGGCCGCATGACCAAAGCTATCCGCGGTGGCCTTCACAATAGTGCTCCAGCCCTCCCGGAAGCCACGGTCGCGAGCCGGCCCATAAAACTCTAGGGCTACCTCCCTCAGCTCATCTCGGTAGGCTGAAGAAGAATAGAAGTGCTCCACTACTACCTCACCTGCGGTTAACATCGAGGAACGCAATGTGGCGATCTCTGCATCCGCCTCCAGAGCGTGGGTCTTCATGGCCTGAACCTCTGTCGCCAGCTTGGCTGCTCGGCCCTCTGCAGCATCAGCCTGCGCCCGAAAATGATCGCGGTCGCGATCCATGCTAGTGAGGGCTAGTCCTTGCTGGACCGACTACCTCTGGAGCTCAGCGCGACCCACCTCAGACTCCTCCAGGCGCCCCTCGAGCTCTACCTGAGCGGCCTGACTGGTTTCTAACATCCGGGCTAGCCCCAGGAAGTGATGCCTCTATAGACCAAAAGCACTGACGACCAGGCACACGCTCCTCGAAGCCACCGCTGTCAGCTCCTTCTCGGCCTCGGGGCCAAACGGATTGGTGTGCTTAAACCACTGCGCGCTCCTCCCCATGAGATCGACAATCGTTGTGATCCTAGCCAGCCCAAAAGTCAAGTCCCCCAGAGGAGAAGCTGGGCTGCGTTGAGGAGACACCGACGGGGAAGGAGCAGAGGTGTCCTCTGCCACTAGAGCCTTGCCCTTGTATTGCCCCCTCGCCATGGAGACTGACGCACAGGCAGCGGCCACTGAGTCCCCAGCCAACGGTGGCGGCAGAGCCTCAGAGGAAAGCATCTCATATGGTGGAGGAGGCGGGATGCAACTTCTAGCAGTAGAGGAAGTCCTCGCTCTCTTCCTCGCCCGACGCTGGGTGTCCAACGCTGCCAGATCATCATCGGTCAGGACAACACGGCTACCACCGGCCATGTCAAACTCCTCACCAGCTATACTGGCTGCACCTTTGGGAGAGCCCCTCAGCGGGATAGCACCTCCACTCACCGTAGATGCTGCCGGCACCAAAGGGACGCCGACCGAGACCGGGTACTATAGCCTCGCCAGAGCAAATACCACTTTGGCCTGGGGGGTGACGACCGACACCTGATCGGCCCCCGGAGCGATGTGGTCCACATGGTGGGGGAACGTTTCGTGGATGCCTGACGATCAACCAAGTCCAACCCTATACTTTAGCCGCCCCTGGAAGAAGAGCAAAATTAGTTAGACTCCCCTCACAAGCAGAGCAACCTGGTGGAGAAATAAAGCTAGTACCCTGTGGTAACGGGGGATACAACCCCAGCTCCCGGAGCAACGCTGGAGTCAGAGCAAAATCCACATCAACGAGAGGATACCGCTCAATCTCCTTCAACTTCTAGTGGTCCTCAGCCCTGAGAGGAGGCTTCCTATCATGCCAAGTGTGGTGAGAGCCTCTGTGCATCCACCTGTAGGAGGCCTCCTCCCAGTCTGTCGACTTAATGAGGTATACGTACCGCTCTGCCTAGCCCTTGTGGTTGGACGCGGTACGTGAAACTTTGATGAAGTGTTGGTGGGTACGAGCCTTGAAATGGGTGAAATAGGTATCCGCTAGACAACTCTGGAGGAGGAAGAAGTGCCGGAACAGATCGAACACTCGGCTCCACCGACACTCTACGATAGGAGTAGACAAACCCACAAAGGATGTTATAAGAATTGGGGGTTATTTCCCCAGGATGCCATCCATAGTAATGGAGGACAGATGCGATGAAAGGGTGGATTGGAACGCGAAAGCCCGCCTGGAAAGAGGCCACCGGGACCATGATCCCGCCAGAAGGATAGCTCATTATCTTATCTCCCATAGATGGGAAGATAATATCGTACTTAGGGGGAATCTAAAAAGCTCCCCGCAGGTCATGGATCACCATATATGACACCATAGGCGGGGAACTGGGCCGACTAGTGCCGGCACCCAAAATGCTTGGCACACCACCTTGACCACGAGGCACTTCTTCGGAGGGAGAAGAACTGACTCGAGAGACTCCCCTATGTGTAGGCATGACTACAGAAGACAGGAGACACGAAAGAAGGAAGAATCCCCATTGAGCCACGAGAGGAAGAAGCCTACGACGAGCACTACAAATGGTGAAACATGGATGGGGGCTACGAGAAGATCACACAGTCGCCCTTATAACCAACCACGACAGGCCGGCACCACTCTTCGCGAGGTAGGTGAAAAGGCACCTGCCACAGTGCCAGGTGACCGTTCGGAGCCCGCGCTCCCAGAACAAGACAAGACGTGGGTCATCATTACCTACATGGCTGCTGCCACCGTCAAAAGCGCCTTGTGTGCCAAGCCAATCTTGAAACTTCTAACACCCACAATACGAGGAGTCCAACCTCAGGCCTCATGCTTCAAGGAAACCCTCTCTTAATCGACTCTCAGCCCCCTGCAGAGTGCTCGGCGACTGAGAGTAGGGGGAAAGTGAGGAGGGTAAATCCAGTTTGGCCCAGGAATGGCCCAATACTGGCAGGCCCACTGAGGATTGAGCGCAATAAACCCTCCCAAGGGACGGGCGCACGTGCTCGGCCCAATAAGAGGAGGCGACTGACCCCAGAATATTAAATGCATGCAGGGAGAGCGTCGGACCAAGATCTCCTCGCTACAGGTCCGAGTAGTGTACCTAGCACTACTGGACTTCTAGAGAGAGCGACTAGCCTCGATGGGATTCACCGAGCTCCTGAGCATCGAGGTGATGAGGCTGGACATTGCCTTGCTGTACGCACTCCACGATTGGTGGGATCCAGTCAGCAGGGCGTTTCTGTTCCCGTGGGGACACATGATCCCCACACTGGAGGACATGGCGAGGATCATAGGACTGAGAGTGCACGGGGCACTAGTGATGGGGACGACATACGCCGACTACTGAGAGTTGGTGCGGGAGCTGCTGGAGCTAGAGCTAACAAGACCGGGCCATCACTCGTCCATGTTGGCATGAGTGACCCTACAGGAGAGCCTAGGGCTGAGAGGAGCAGCGATAGCCATAGGAGAGCTACCTGAGGAGCACCCTGAGAGACTGATAGACTGCGCTAGATGGAGAGTGGCGGCGGGACCGGGACCAGAGGGAGACGTCATCCTCCATCGCTTCCTGATGCTGATGTTCGGGAAGCTGATCTTCACGATGAGGGCGGACAGAGTGAGCTGCAAGCTCCTCCCACTGCTACGAGACCTAGACGGGGTGGGGGACTACGCATGGGGCGCCACTGCATTGGCGTTCCTCTTCAACTCCCTCAGCACCACCGACCGGCAGACGATGATAGGCGGCTTCTCACCTTTGCTTCAGGTAAAATGCCCTACCTTAAATGCTCATGCAACTATGATTATGACTATGACTGCTATGATTGCTATATGCTAACACTCGACCAATGCAAGTATGGAGCTACCTGTACCTCCCTAACCTAGGCAGAGGGAAGGAGGTACATCCGGACCTGGTGCCTATCGTGAGGCGATGGATGGCGGTTTGGGACACGGGATCGCTGCGACGCCTAGCGCGAGCGATCCAGCACGACATTGACGTACTCCCTTATGCATCGGTAAGACTCAAACTAAAAAATGTAATTTTTAAATGCTCTTACATGTTGACACTAACTTTAATGCCTGCCCTTTCAGGTGCGCTAGACACCGTACCGTGACGAGGGTCAAGAGGGACAACCCTGGGTGGAGGTAGCCCAGGCATATGGGGGATGAGATGTGTGGCTACACTGCATGAACATCATCGAGCCACTGCATCACCGCCTGATCATGAGGACCAGGGGTGTCCACCAGCCAGAGGTGGAGTTCCCAGCGAGAGATGATGAGCGTGTAGGACGATCCTCAAACTGATTGAGCGGAGAGATCGACTGGGTCACCCGAGCAATCGAGCAGGTGTGGGAATGGACCAGGAGAGGGCAGGTGGTGGGAGCCCGAGCTACCAGTGATGAGGCCTACCTGAAGGCCTACGCCAAGTGCTATGGAGACCATGTCTTCCATGGCTCTCAATGACTGGTATGACTCCCTAAACTTATCTTGCTCTAATGATTCCTGATGCACTGACTACTTGGACTCGCTACATGCAGCTAGACCCCCAGGGATGGATAGCGGAGCTCCAGGGACTCCTCCAGTCCACCATTCAATAGAGGGACGAGTTCCAACATGCACTGGAGCTTCTGGTGAACTTATCTAGCCTCAGACTTAAATGCTTATGCTTATGGACTTGATTGACTATCCTTGACTTCTAAATGCAGCGGGCCGAGGGAGCACAGCGGCAAGGACCTGATGCTCCGTCCTCTTCTTCACAGCCGGTGGGCAAGGCTACGCAGACGTCGACTTTACACAGGCAGTTGCTCAGGCCGAGGAGGCCGAGGCCACTCTTGCAGAGAGGGTAAGCAAACTAACTTACTTCTCTTTGAATGCATAAATGCTGATGCAATTGACTGACCATGATGAATGCTTATGCAGACGAGGGAGTTAGCGGCTGCGCTGAGCGAGGCGGAGAGGTCCCGAGCAGAGGCAGCATGACTCCAAGCAGAGGCGGATGAGGTGGCTCATCTCCACACAAAGATGGAGTGACTCTGAGCAGGAGTAGTGAACTTGGAGTGCTACCGTACCAAGGCGAGAGAGGCTCGGTGCCAGGCCTATGATTTAAAGATCGAGCTATGAGCCGTGGAGTGGACGGTCTGGATGATGGGCCGAAGACCTGAGCAGAGCGCGTCGCAGAGCGACGCGTGGAGTAGTGCGTTCCCAGACTTCCTTACTAGCTCCTTCAACCAGTAGAGGAATGAGGAGGCGAAGAGACAACGATGACGAGAGTAGGGCAGCACTGCCATGGGTCCACCAGAGAAGTGCCATGAGGGTACTGGGCATAGCGGGGGACCAGGAGAGGGATCGTCCTGAGAGCCATCTTGTACTCCATTTTTATGGACATATGCATATACATGACTCCTTTACTTTATGAGACATGATCCTTTTATTTTTCCTAAATGCAAATGCGTGGGTGTTAATGCTGACTCTTATTAATGATGATTACCCCTAAGGCTAACGAAGATAGCGAGAGAGAGAGAGAGAGAGAGAGAGCACAATGGAGAATTGGTGATCAGGTGAGCAAAAATAGTTTGATTCAAGGTTGCTAACGCCTGGGTGGCGGTCCATCAAAAGGCTGTTAGGCATGGACAGGGGAAAACTAGGAGGAAACATGAAAATGGTCTATTGGAGACCACAAGGGAGGCACAAACAGTCTGAGCGTGACCGTTTAGGTAAGAGACAGTGAAGGCGGTGGAAGAAAGGGAGAAATGGTTGCTAGGCAACCGCTAGAGGAGCCTAGCAATCGTGCGATAGACTGCAAGGGTGAAGATGTGGTTAAAACCAAATGGGACTCTCCGGGAGAGTCCTAATCCTGATTAAAGGCTTGGTCCCTTGACCCTCTGTCAAGGTCAAAAAGGACATCCCCTTGCTTATTGAGCAAGGGGCCAAGTCGGGCAAATTAACTAATATTTTTGCTTAAGTGTGGAAGACAGGGGCAGGAATGGCGCAAACACCCAAGATTACACAAAAAGAACAGCTCAGGTAACATCAGAATATATGCATAAATATCTATCTACCAATGTAGGGAAGTGGTATATAACAATCTCTCTAGCTCTCACCACCACTCTCCTCTCATCGCTCACTACTCTTCGCCTCACCCTTGTCTCTGGGAGGGACCCGTGGGGGCCTCATCGACCTTTGAGAGGCTACCGATCTCTCAGCTTGCACTCGCTCACTCGCCTCGTTCCTCTGCTGAGTAGAGGAACCTGCCAAGTAGCTCATACCAAAATAAGCGTTGGGTCGCCCCTCGGCCCGTGCTCACTCCCGGCCTCTCTGGTAGTGCTCCTCTGTTGCTCTAGCACACTCCTCGGCTACGCCAAGGCGGAGTCTCAGCTCAGATAGCTCTCACTCGAGCCACTTCTCACGCTCTCTCATTCGGTCTCTCCTCTCAACCTTGAGGAGGATCCGCAGCTCTACCACGTCTCGAGGCAGCACCTCGGTCTCGTGATGCCTCCTCTCAGCCTCCTCCAGCTCTGCAACCCGCTGGTCGCGGATCGCGAGCTCGGTGTCGACAAGAGTAGTCCAAGTGAGTGCCTCCTGCAGCTCTACAACATACATTATTCAGCACATCATAAGCATAATGTTATATGTTTGAAGTAAGCGTGAATGGCATTTTGAATACTTACCCACTCGGTTAGGTCGCGCTCTGTCGCCTCGACCCGTGCAACCGCTCCTACAAGATGCACTTCTAGTGAGGTGAACTCCGCGGTCGGGTCCCTTGAGCTCGAAGAGGCACCTCCTGCCCCTCCGGCTGCTGCCCCCTGCTGGTCATGCTACATTTATTGACACTGTCAGTGGCTGAACAACAAAAATTTAGAGCATATAGCAAATGCATACTCACTAGGGTCTCTAGGTCAGCTCGCATGGTCGCAAGTTGGGTCTCTAGACTGTGGAGACGGACATGTAGGTCCACCGCCGCTGCATCCTATGCATCCTGCATGGGTCATTCATTAGTTACACATCTCAAAAGCATGTAAGTTTAAAAGGCATTCATGCATACCCCTCTTGGCCTCATCTGAGGCCGGTCAACGTATGTCTCCCAGTACCACTGTAAGTATGCCAAACTGTCTGGTGCGTAGGAGATGACTGGGATGCCACCTCGCTGCCAGTCGACGAACTGCTCCAGGAATCGCAGCCGCCAGTCAGTCACAATCATCCGTCCTCAGGTCTTCTGCCTGATCCCACGTGGCTCTATCACCTCGACCCACTTCTGGTGTAGGCCGAGTGTACTCATCGCTAACCTAAGCCGTAGTGGCTCAATCTCGTTCAGGAAGTGAACCCAGAGGTCACGCCCAAATCGAGGTCGGCCCGCTACGACCCAAGGCTGGCCCTCATCAGGCATCCCCAGGTATGGCCTCCATTCAACCTGCATGCAGATCATTACATCATCATATCTTCATAAAGTAGGAAATAAAAGCAAATGCATCATATTCATACACGTACCAGTGAAGGAGGGTAGTCCTGGAACTCCCGCCTAAGGACCCTCAACTCATAGGTATGAGGTGCTCCAGTCAAGCACGGCAGCCACCGTCGTGCTAGTGGAAAGGAGTCTACATCTCCAGGTCGGGGGCTAACTCGGTCCATGGACATGTAGAGGTGACTCCACACTTGCATCCATAATCATTAGTTGCATGCATAATCACATTCATAATCATAAGCATTTAACTAAAAATGACACAAAAAAGAGAGAAAATGCATACCTGAAGAAAAGGCAAGAAACCACTGACAGTCATCTCACGACCTGTCCCCTTAGACATGTCGACTATCAAGTGCGCCAGTTGGGTGGCTCCCCAGGCATACCGCACAACTCCATCCAGGTCCTCCAGGATGCTCAGGAATCTACAGTTGATATCATCCCCCTTCATCCCCAATAGAAGTCTCCCGAGCATCAGAAATAGAAACCTCCTGAGATCCATGTCCACTCTCTCCCTCTGAGTCGGGTCCTGGTAGTAAGTAGCCCTGACCCTCGAGGTCAGCCTCTCAACGAACTCCTCCTGTGACTCACCTGACCTCTATCGAGAGTCTCCTAGCCCCAGGGCCCATGTCAGGTAGGTCTTGTAGTTCATCCTACAGTCCCTTGGGGTGTCTACCACTATCTCTAAGCCTAAGTGCCTCCGGACTGGCTCACCATAGTTTGGAAGGGTCACCCCACTCACTGCCTCACCGTCTACCCTCAACCCGGTGAGCCTGGCTATGTCCTCTAGGCTCAGCACCGTGCATCCCTAGGGCATCAAGAATGCCCGACTAGCCCTATCCCATCTCTCCCTCTGCACTTGAATGAGAATCAAGTCAAAGCGTACTGGCTCAATGCTGAGGAAGGGACCAAACCATATCGCCTCCACTCTCGCCCTCTGGAAGTCCGGCAACCCGTGGTAGGCTGCTAGCACCTAACCCCAGGAGATGCGGCTCCATATCACCCCCTGTAAAAATAAACAAAAGGGTATATCAATAATTAAAAAAATAAAAAAATATGCTGTTTTGAATTGGCGACAATGCAATGGCCATCAATTTCTGAATAGGCGGAGGGCCTGGAGCACAGCCCGTGCCTCCGCTTCTTGCCTCGCCAACAGACGGGGATGAGGGAACCCTGATGATGCGGTCCCTTGAGGTCGACCCTTCGGAAGAGGGAAAGACCTTCCCGCATGCTAGTCCTAGGGTGATGACAGGGGCAAATGGCCTCTTTGGGACCGGTTTGGGGGGCTATGGTGGCCTTACCACCGGTGGGGAGGGGTTCGTCGTCATCGGGGAAGACAATGGACGAACGATTCAATACGAACCTCTCAAACGGAGAAATGCGGCTTACATAGAGCCGCTCAAACCACATGCGGCCTAGGGGTGGACGCCAAAGTGTAGAAAATGAAGGGGAAGAATGGTGAGGGTGTCACCGTGCAACAGATGAATGGGCCAGATGGGTCCGTTCGAATACAAAAGGGCTAAGAACCAAACGGCCCATATAGGTCCGTCTTATAGGAAGAGTGGTCCATGGGGAACCGCCCTTCTGACAAATGTGACATTTTTATTGTTTTCATTTATTTGTGGAATGAAATGGTTAAATCTCTTATTAAATGCATGCAATGAATGAATGAATGCAGGGAAAGCGTAGGACACGCATCTCATGGCTACAGGTCTGGGCAATCTACCTAGCACTGCCCGACTTCCAATGAGAGCGACTGATAGCCATGGGGTTCGCCCCATTCCTGAGTATGGACATGAGTCGGTTCAACACCACTCTCCTTTATGCACTGCATGACTGTTGGGATCCAGTCAGTCACACGTTCCTTTTCTTGTGGGGGCATATGGTCCCCACGTTGGAGGATGTGGCCAGACTCACTAGCCTGTGAGTGCACGGGACTCCGATTAGTGGGAGTACGTATCCCGACTGCCGCGAGATGGCCCAGGAGCTCCTGGGACTAGACTTGCTGCACCCTGAGCGGCAGTCCACCCTCCTTATTCGGGCGAGGCTGCAAGACAGCCTCGGGCTACATCGAGTGGGGATAGCGATGGGGGAGCAACCATAGTAGCACCTCCAGAGACTAGTGGACCTAGCCAGACCGAGAGTTGCGACAGAGCCGAGAGCGGAGGCGGATAGAGTGTTGAGGAGATTCTTGATGCTGCTATTTGGATGACTCCTCTTCATGACACGTGCAGATGTGATGAGTTGCCGACTACTTCCACTCCTCGAGGACCTCAACCATGTGGGCGGCTATGCGTGGGGAGCTGCAGTCCTTACCTTCTTATTTGACACTCTGAGTTTGACCATTCGTCGGACCATGCTCGGGGCCTTCTCCCCTCTTCTCCAGGTACAAACTAACCCTTAGACTTTATTATGCAACTTCTAGATGCTTCTACATGCTGACGTGTGATGTGATGCAGGTTTGGGCCTACATGCGGTTACGAGGGTTGGGTAGAGGTGAGGAGACCCACCCAGACCTGCTGCTTATTGCCCAGAGGTGGACCACACCTTGAGAGATAGGGGCTCTCAGGGGATAGGTCCGAGATATTCAGGATGACCTAGACGCTCTACCGTACACCTCGGTATGATCCTAAACTTAGGCTCTTAATTAAATGCAATTCTATATGATGATACTGATGATGTTTCCTATCTTGCAGGTATAGTGGACACCTTACGCAGAGGAGGGACAGGAGGGCCAACCTTGGGTGGTAGGGGCCCTCGCCTTCTCTGTAAGGGATGTGTGGCTTCACTACATGAATGTGGTGGAGCCACTCTACTTCCGACTGGTGATGAGGACGATCGGCGTCCATCAACCAGTGGTAGAGTTCCCAGCACTGGAGAAGCCGGGGGAGCGTTTGGGATAGACCACACGGGGTCTGGCGGCAGTGTTTGATTGGATAACGAGCAATACTGCGCAGATCACAGATTGGATGGCACTTGGGCGGGTGGTGACTGCTCGGGCAGACAACGACTCGGCATACACCAGACACTGCCGGGACCAGGTGTTCTGGGGTGCCCACCGACTAGTACGACTCTAAACTCAGACTCTTTCTATTATGCTTATGATTTCTACATGATGGTGTGCTGACATCTGGACTTCTAAATGCAGATCGACCCTGAGGGATGGATCGTAGAGCTAGAGGGGCTCCTACACTCTACGATCAGGGAGCGAGACGACGCTCGGCAGGGCCTGGCCCTACTGGTGAGTTTTCTAACCCTCAAACTTAATTATGCACTTCCACTATGATTATGCTATGAAATGATTGGCTCCTAAATGCAGCGAGGCGAGGAGCCCCAGCGACAGGGGGCCGACTCTCCTTCCACTTCCACACAGACCCTAGCCGACCGAGCAGAGCGGGAGGTGGAGTTCTGACAGATAGTGGCCCAGGCTTAGACCGCTGAGGCCACACTCTCTGAGAGGGTACGTTCTCTACACTTTCCCTTATCAATTATGCTTATATGAAATGTAATTAACTAATTATACTGATGCATGCATGCAGGCGATAGAGTTAATAGTAGCCTTGAGCGAGAGTGCCCGGGCAGAGAGGAGGTGGGGCGCCTTCGAGAGGAGCTCGATCAGAGCCGAGCTATAGCACAGGAGGAGACAATATGCCTCCAAGAGGAGCTAGCTCGAAGCAGACCAGTGGATGCACTTGAGACGACACTCCTACAGGTAGAGCTGGAGCATCTCCGAGCTAGCATAGAGGAGTTAGTCTGAGTTTAGGCTGAGCGGGATCGTGCACTGCTGGAGGCGTCGGGGCTGCAGGGGGAGTTGAGGGTGTTCTGGGAGATACACCGGGAGCATAGCAGGGCTCCGAGCGGCAGCCATGCCACCCATAGTTCTGTTGGGCGCTACTTCACCACTTCCTCCGGTCGGTGGAGGAACGAGGATGAGGAGCACCGCTGACGGTGGGAGAGGGAGGAGACGAGCTCTGCGATGGCCCTGCCATCGAAGAGATATGAGGGAGGAGGAGACAGTGATAGGCCAGAGGGAGCAGCCTGACTTTGAACCCTGTTGTGGAAAGTCATATCTCGTGCATCTTTTTGAAAAACATACTTCGTGTGGCTTTTTCACACCTCGAGCAAGTTTTCGTTCCAAGTGCACCTCGTGCACACTTTCCGTCTCACAAGGTATACTTCGTGCATACTTTGCACTTACGAGAAGATACCTCGTGCAGCTTTTCAAAAGCCTACCTCATGTAGTTTTCTTAGCATACTGCATAGCATACCTCGTGCAGGTTCTAGCCTCTGTGTGCATACCTCGTGCATGTTCTTTTGCACATTGGCTCGAACAGCTTTTCTTCCTTGTACAAGAATGTTTTGATAGGCTTGAACCTGTGACTATTCCTCTTCCATTACAGGTGTGCCTTCGAAGAAGAATCAGGCTGGCACGTGATCCAATGATAGAGGGCATGCCAAAGACGTGACACATGATGAACAGCCCTCTAAGAGATCGACACGTGTAGAAGCCTTGAAGACTGGAAGGCATGGGAGACACACGCCAGGGTTGCTGCTGCTACTAATATAGAAAGGAACCTTCTCATTCGTGAGAAGACATTAGAGAACAGATAGAAGAAGAGGCACAGATAGAAGAAGAGGCACAGATAGAAGAAGAGGCATAGATAGAAAACTTGGAGAAGAGCAGGAGTTGGCGGCGCCCTTTTGATCCATAAGAAAAATGAGAGAAACAGAGAGTGAGAAGAAGAAGAGGAAGAGAAGAAGAGGAGAGTGTTTGTGAGGTGTATGAAGAAGTTGCGGAGAGAGTGATTTCATCTCAGTCTCATGGTTCAAAACTAGAGCTGAGCCTACTCGCCTGTTTGAGCTACATTCCCATGTTGGGATTTCATTCTCGATTTTTCTTTGCTTTCCTCATATTTTCTATTTTCTTCTGTAGAACTGTTTGTCAAGCTGTTAGTCAGTAGTTACAGTGGAGGATTCCACTAGACGGGTTAAGCTATAGTCCCCAGCAGTTGCAGAGGAGAAGTCCTCTGGTCGGGTTAAGCTGTAGTCCCCAACAGTTGCAGAGAACACGGTTCTTTGGACAGCAAGCTGTGACGCTCAGCTGTTTGTAAGGCAAGCTGTGTTGCCCAGCCGTCGCAAGCTGTGAGGCGCAGTAGTGAAGCCACTTTCCATCTTGGATTGTGGGGTGGACGTAGATCTCGAGTCTAAGATCAAACCACCTAAAAACCCTTGTCTACTGTGTGATTGTTTCTGTGGACTGCATTCCATATTTCGCTGTGTTCATTGCGCTGTAGATGATTGCTCAGGACTATGTGGGAACGGTTTTGGTGCGTCTCTGGTGAAGTGTCCTCTATCTTTCTAGCACCGTTTTATATTCCACTATAATCTCTGTTCTAGCTAGAGGGAAAGTTCTATTGGGTGACCGATCTATTCACCCCCCTCTAGATCGCCCTTTAGCTATTCAACAATGTCTTTACTTTTAACAAAAAATTCAGATGCATGAAGGGTAGGGTGTGTGAAATGCATGCATACATTGTGTGTATTTTATTTTTTTTATGCATAACAATACCTAGCATGTGTGCTTGTACCTATATATCTCTATATACCTTTTCTTGCAATGCTCCTAAGACTGAACATTCCTTGATAAATAAATGTGGACTAGTGATCTAGAGATTCTAGGCAGTCACCGAGGGGGAGATTCAGAAGCTTTCCCTTAACTGATGCGGGATGAGACGCGGACTCTACTCCAACTGGGAAAGCACACCTAGGACTATAGCAAGCTCACGTACGCCCCTAACAAGGGAAGCGTTCGGACCTGCATAGTTGAGAAATCGGCAGTGAGTCAAGGGTTGTCTACTCACTCTCTTGTGCCCAGGTCGGGTCACGAGACGGTCTCGCTCTCTCACTCGCAGCAGTGAGTTTAATTATACGAGCTAGGAAGTAACTACTCACATGCAGCGGCAGTAAAAGCGTATACTAAGAAAGTAAATAACTATGACTACGAGGGGTGCCGAGTGTACCTCCACGCTCTGGGTATGGGGAAGATGATCCCAGCCAAGATGGTAACTCCCGGTTAATACAACAATCATAATAATTTACAGTAATGAATCTTTGTCCACTCCACACAGGGAGGTAAAGGGCTACAGCGGGCCCGGGATGACCATTCTTGGGTTGGCGGGTAGCACTTTGGTGTGCACCATCGGTGTCGTCCAGAAGATGCTTGCTACTAGTTGTGGGGCCCACGTGCTGCTCAGTGGAGCCGAGTTGGTCCAGAGTGACACCGCTGTGATGGGGGGGCCTGGAGGAAAGCTCCCTCAGACGACGGTGTACTGGTTCATCTCGTAGGAGCCGAGGTGGCTCCGCTCTCCAAGCGTTAGATTTGCTATCCACGAGTTGTCACTTGCTATTTTGTAGTGCGTGACCTGACGAAAACTGCTGCTGCGTCCAGCCCTGACGTCGGGTCGACACGAGGTTGGCTGCGTTGGAAAGATGACTCAGAGATCTACGATCCATGGCTGAGCCAGGAATTTAAAATGCCTCTTCAATGGCCTTTGGCGATTTTACAATCTTCTGATTTATAGAGCTAGGTTTGACAGGACAGAATTGGGATTTCCTGAGAATCGGCATTGACCGTAGCTCAAACGTCAGATTCAGGAGTTGGGCTCTTCATGAAAGTTGTATCCATGGACGTAAAGAAGATGGAGGTATTTTTTGTGTGACCTGATATGGAGGCCTTGATTTTCTAGGGGTTTTGGAGTGACTGGGGGTCGGATCTGAAACACAGTGGACTAACAGGAAAAGAAATTTTGCAGTAATTTTCATGGAGGGTAAACAAATTCCTAAATTCATAGAAAACTTCTGAGAGGTGGATCTTGGTAGATCCTTCCCTCTTCCTTGCCTCTTCCCTACTCCTGCTTCCTCTTCTTTGCAGCTTTGTAGTATTAATCATAGTGCAGATATACGATGAAGAAACTCCAGAACAATTCAAGACAATGTCAATTTATGATGAATTAGCACAAACAATTTCAGAAGATAATCAATCAACCAAGTTCAATACTCGGCGGAGGTTCGATCTAGGATCTCCTCACGCAAGAGGTGGCATTCTGGATAGGCATAACCTATCTTTCCAATCACGCCTTTCTATATATCTATTGGTTGATGGCTCAAGCACAAGCAACAAATGAATATATCAAAAACATCAAATGCTTGCAGTGAACGATCCTAGGCATTCATCTAGTCGCAAGAATGAAGAGATGAATAATCACACACAAGGTAAAGTAATTTAAGGTGGTTCGATCTCGAGCTTGAGATCTACGTCCACCCCTTACTCAATTGACTAAGGCTTCTGCTGACAAACAGCTTGAAAATCTGCTGATCCACATCTTCGGGGATGAAATCCCTACAATCTGCTGAGCTTCACAACAAGCTTTCTGTTGAGCAACACAGCTTGCTGTTCGAGGAACAGATCATCGCCGCTGCCTCACATCTTGAACCATTGATACACAACTTACAGATAATTTCAGAAATAAATTGAAAGAAAACGAAGGAAAGACAATAACAGAAGGAAAAATGTAGCTCTCTCTAGAGCAATTTAACTCTAGATCTGATCCAGAAGTTAAGACCAGCTTTACTTCTGCTCGATCTCACACCTCTCTCAGATTTCCTCTCTGACTTTCGATACTCAGTTTTCTCAGGCTCTCTTCTTTCTCCAGCGAACTCTCTTATTCTCAAACTCTGGCTCCTCTTCTCTCAAGCTCTGGTGCTCTTCTACTTTCTTACTCTATTCTATTTCTCTCTGTCTCCGAACTTGAGCGCTCGGTCCCTTTTTATACATGCGAGCGTGAATCTTGTGGACCCTATAGGTTTTTCAAATTGGACGCATGGAAGGCACACTCCCGCCCAATGATTCCTTCTAAAAGTGTACTTCGAAGGTCCACGTGTCAGGAGCAGAAGAAAAAAATGATCCACGTGACAGGATATTCAGTTTAGCGTCTCACCTTGGATCACGTGTCCCCAATCCATTTCACTTTCAAGCCCACGTGAGAATCAGGAATTCTTCATTTAATGCATCCAAGGTGTTCGACCATGAATCTGGGTTATTCCTTGATGACATTATTTTTCCTATCAGAATAAAGGTAAAGATTCATTAATCTCATCATCATGTGGCTCATTAAGCAAGCAATAAGTGTCTAAAACATGCAGCCTGAAATGTTTCATAAGGATAAGCAAATCATATAAGTGAATGAGTAAAGTAATGCACATGCATCGATGCACAATCTCAGTGCACTGACCTGATAGACAAAACGCTTTAATGTGCATCGACTTTGTAGTCTGAATGCATGTATATGCATCGACCTTGCTGAACACAAGGTCCTCTAGTGCACTGACCTTGCTGAACACAAGGTCCTCTACTGCACCGACCTTATATAGCAATCGCTAGCTCAATAGCATCGACTAGTCTATGATGTGCACCGACCTGATGAACCAACATCTAGCATATGACGCCTAGCAACATCGACCTGTGTATAAGGTGCACCGACTTGATAGCGCACGACTTCAACAGCCGCATCGACCTTCTAGACCAGACTACATATATGCATCGACCTATTTGTTCAATACAGTGAGAGATGCATCGACCTTTCAACGTAACACTTCTGCATATGCACTGACCTTCTGGATCAATATGCATATATGCACCGACCTATTTCTTCAATGCAGTGGGAGATGCATCGACCTTTCAATGCAATATTTCTACATATGTACTGACCTTCTAGACCAATATGCATATATGCACCGTCCTGACTATCTAAATGTATGAATATACATCGACCTGTCTTTTCTAAATGCATGAAGATGCATCAACCTTATTGTGAGAAAGGCTTATTCTGACTTACATAGAGACTTCAAACATCACAGTGTTGCCAGTATCAAAATCAAGGTCAATCACACTATTGTCAGAATCAAAATTATACATCACATCCAGAGGAGACACAACACTTAAGTGCTTGATATACTAGCTTGTTACATGATATGGCCAATCACTTGATAGTTCTTGTGCTTGTACTTGTGCTAGATAGTTATTTCTAATTATTTCTACATTGTCATATTTTAAGCATTGTTCCTACTATTGAATTTTATTTCCATTCTAGTTGCTCTTATCATCCTGATTTTACTTATGAACTCAATAACTTGGTTCTCTATTCCTTCAAATCTTAAATTCTTGTGATTTCTAGTCGGTACATTTAATTTTGTTAAATATAATAATCTAAAGTTATCTGGTATAAGATATAATTCTTACTGAGCTCTTACTCACCCAATCTTTCGCAGCATTTTTCAGATAGCTCACATGAGAATCTTCAATTGGAAGGGCAAGGGCATGCGTAAAGTGGAGCGTACCAACCTCAAAAGTCGTGTCATGTCATGTCTATCTTCTTAGTGTCATGAGATGTTATGATTAAGAGAGATTGTAATAAGTGAGAGTTATGAGTGTTGTTTCGTGCTTGTCAAGTTCTAAGTACATGAACTGGTCAAGGATGTAAGACTTTAGAAATTATTTGATTATCAATAAAGTTCAATTTTTTTATAGCCCATTTGTGTTGCCCTTGTGGTGTTGTCTATTTAGCTATAACCGTGCTCTAATTAACATAAATGATTATAACTATTACGTTTTAATTTTTTCGTATCGGAACGTAACATTAAATTTACACGACCAACAGACTGGCACGCCCGGTGGGACCTTTCCCGCCTTTCTTCTTTCTGTCAAAGAAAGTCTCTAAATCTTTTATAAGGTTCTGATCTCCCTCCTCTTCCTTTCACAGGACGGGAAGTGGAGGGCGCTCATCTCTCTGCTGGTTTGAGAGCTCTTTGTGCCTTAGGCGCACTTTGGCATCCGTGCTACGCACCACCACCACAACCACCAACAACAACAACAGCCGCGATGGCCGCCATCACTTACGGCCCCCAAGTCATTGCTAACCACGCTAGGTTCGGCTACTTGGCGACCCCGCTCATTTTCGGCGACTTTCCTGCGGTCGTCGGTTCACCCTTCTTCTTGGGCGTTGTTCTGGTGGCTGAAGTCAGTTCAGCCGCCCCGGCAGCACCAACTGTCGGGGGTGTCAGACCCTCGGCCCCATCAACTGGCCGGGTTCGCTCGGCCAAGAAGACAACCATTGAGAGTGTCAGGCCCTCCGTTCCAGCAGTTGGCCGAGTCCGCTCGGCCAAGAAGTCAAACGTCGAAGGTGTTAGGCCCTCGGCTTCAGTGAACGGCTGGGTTCGCCCAGTCAAGAAGACAACTGTCGGGGGTGTCAGGCCCTCGGTTTCAACAATCGGCTGGGTTCGCTCGACCAATAAGTCAGCCACTGAGGGTGTCAGGCCCTCTATTGCAGCAGCCGGCTGGCTTCGCCCGGCCAACTCTTCACAGATCAGGGGTGTCAGGCCCTTTGTCTCAGCAAACGACCGAGTCTTCTCGGTCAACCAAATTACTGTCGGTGCTGCCCCTGCTCAACGGGGGTAACGCCGTCGCCGTAACGGCCCCAGCTCTATTGCGGCTACCCTTAGAGGTACCGCCCCTGCCCAACGGGGGCAACGCCGCCGCTTTTGCCAAGACGACGTCGTGCCTATGGCAGGCGCCACCACCGCCGCCCCTGCTCAACGGGGCCAACGCCGTAGCCGCAAGGGCGCAAAGCCAGAAACGACAGTATCTCGCTCTGGCAAGACTGTAATTGTCGGAGACATTCGCATCCGACTCGATGAAGGCCAGCCGATTTTGCCACGGGACCGGCAAGTCTCGACCATCCCTACCTCCAACCGCTTCGAGCTCCTCCGACAAGTTCGGGAGGACGGAGCAAAGAAAAAGAGGCCCGCTGTACCGGCGGCAACTCAGGGTCCGTTGCAACGGCCCAGGCCACAAGCCCCCCGGTCAAGCACAGGGGGCAACCAAGCGGAGGAGCGCCAGCTCCATTTAAAGAAGATCTAGGTCACCAAAGAGGAGGCCCGAATTACAAGGTGCGCCAGAGCGAAGGAACCCCTCCGCATGTCGGATCTTCAACGAATACGAAGTCCGACAAGCACTGGGGCCTCGGTCTCTCCGGGGTTTACAACTCAGCCCCTACGAGGGCAGAAGCGCCGATGAGCCGACAAGAAGGTGCAGTCGACTTCCCCGTGGGCTAGTTCCACGCACACGGAGGAGGATCGCTCCCCTCAAGCATCCACATCCCAGGTGTCTGTCTTCGACAGACTAGGGATGTCGCCCAACCCGGATCGACAGCCACCCAGGAAGAAGCGGGTGGTCCAAGTGACTGATGATTTTGTCAAAGTGTTCACCTGTTACGCCACCTCCGGTGACAAACAACCCGAAGACACCTCGGGAGAGCTCAATCAGCCCCTTCAATATTTGAGGAGGTCAAGACCCGTGTCCCGGATTCTGGCGCAGACACAACAGCCGGCAGCCGCTGGGACGTCTCAGTCCAAACCAGCACGGCAGGAAGAACGCCAGGAGGATGTCCATAGTGTTGATGAGGACACTCACTCCCGGCACGAAGAGGAGCTGGGGGAGGAAACACGGACTCCCGCACTAGAGGAGCTCCGACGGGAGAACCAAGAGCTCAAGAATCTCTTGCAATCGCTTTTGCGTGAAAAAAAGGTTCCTGCCCCGCCTCCGGCGACATCTGCTGGAGCAGACTAGCAGCCTTCTCCCATTCCAGCAGCAGTCAATGCTTCTGTCACTGCTGCAAGACTACCGCTGGCGGTGGATTTCAAAGTCTCGCAGCATGAAGCCAATACGCGGTCATCTGCTACTCCTGCAGAAAGCCTCGTGGCGCAGAAACAGATGATTGAGCGCATTGTAGAGGCGAAGTTTGCTCAACATGGTGAGGGTGTGGCCATTGTTGATCTGTACAGCGTGCCCTATCCCCTCCACCATCAATTTAAGAAGCTTCCGCCCGACTTCCCAAAAGCCCCGAAACATCAAAAGTTCAACGGGCAGGGCTCTCCGCATGAACACCTGGCCTATTATATGACGGCCATGGCTGAGTTGGCGCTGGAAGAGGCATATTTGCTGCGGTACTTCGCCACGTCCTTGACTGGCACCGCTTTCCAGTGGTATTCAAGGCTCAAGCCCAATTCTGTTGCTGATTGGACTGATATGCAGAAAAAGTTTGTCGACCGTTTCCAAATGGTCGAACGCAAAGTCTCCTTGGCGGAACTCCGTTCCCTTCGGCAGAAGAAAGGTGAAACAGCGCTGAACTTCATCAAGCAGTGGAGGGACGTCAGCATGCGCTGCGATAACCCTCCGACGCCCGAAGATGCAACCACTATCTGTCGCAGGGGTCTCTAGGCAGAAGTTAGTGAAAAGCTTCTGGGTTCAAATATCCGAAGCTTTGACCAGCTGAATACGGTGGTGGCGGAGATTGAAAATGTTCTTCGCCGATCATCCCATGCAAACTTCTGCCAAAGGCAAATCCTCCTGAGACCGTCTGGCTAGCAGCAAGGAGGTGAATGTTGTGGACTTCTCCCCGACGAATGGAGATAAAGGGGCGTTACACAACCTGTCAAAGAGGACAAGAGGCTCAATACAACAAGTGGGCCAGGCCCAAACAAACCAAAACAGCCCAAATGAAGGGGCAGCACAACACGGATGGAGGAGGTAGAGCCTGATCGGCGGAGGGAGCTTTGGGTGGGTAAGGATCGCGCCAGAGAGCAACTGGTACAGCCCGGTCAAAGCCACACTACATGGGGGCACTGCAGAGAGCAACCGATGCAGCCCGGTCAATGCCAGTGGAGGGAGGGGAGCGCCACGACACCAGCAGTAGCTAACGAACTATCGAACGGGGCCAGAGACGAGGATGGCAAGGGCCATCCATAGGAGAAGAACGCTGGCGAGCCTCCACGTCCGTACAGGCAAGCTTGAAATGGGAAGCACGCCACGAGGCAAGAGGATGCCACTGACGATGAACGTGGCAGGACACCTGGAGGACCGGCGGGGGGTGGCAACACATCCGCAGTAGACGACAGAGGAGCTGGGGGAGGGAGAAGCCTAGGATCAGTGGCGGGGAAGACAACAGCTGACGGTGGGTCAGCAGGGGGCACCACGCCAGCAGAGGGGCGACGAGGGCGTAACAGCAAGCGGGAGCTCGGGGGTGCTTCGATGAGAACGGCAGTCGAGAGGGAGCAACGGCCTCAACGGGGGCAACATCCAAGGAGGGCGGACAAAGGCGCTTGACCGGGAGGTCTGACGAAGGCTGGGCCTCCACCGGAGGGGAGACAGACACTGGGGTTGACGAGGTGGCACCCGCGACTAGAGGAGAAGCCCGGATGGCAGCGAGGGGCTGGACGGGGAAGGCAGAGGGGGACATGCAAAAAAATAGAGAATCGAGTCCAAGAGGGGTCCCATCAAGGGCAGGGGAGGTCGGGACAAAGAGGGCAGCAAGAGATGGCGAAGGAGGCGAGGGCCGAAGGCCAGGGGGTTGCGCGGGGGGCAGTCTGAACCAGGGAGGCAGATCGAGGGAGAAACAACACATCGGGAGGGCACCCTCAGGAGAACCAAGCAGGGGCCCTAGGTAGGGCAGCGAGGGATGAGCTTCAAACGGGAGGTTGGAGGAGGAAGGGAAGGCTAGACGGGCAAGAGGGGCACGGCCAGAGAAAGGAGCCGAAGACGAGGGGCACAGGGAACGTCGGTGACAGGGACTGCACTGCAGGAGGGAGACGACGGGAGGTCAGGAGGACTAGGAAGGGCATGCTGGAGCTCTCTTGCACTCCGGCCAAGGCCGGAGAGGGGGGAGGATGCCAGCAGGAGAAGGAGCGAAACTGGAGGAAGCCCCACGGTAAGCCGCCGCCACCAGAGAAGGAACCACAGGAGCTAGAAGTCGGAGAAGGAAGGATGAAGAGCACCGTCGAGGAGGAAGGGGGGCTAAGCCAGGGCAAGCACCACCGGGCAGAACCGCAGATGAGGTCGAGGAAGAGGGACCCAGTAGGGCTGGCCCAGAACCACCAACAGTGCAAGGAGGGAAACCGTCAGCGGCCAAGGTAGCAGGAGGCGCGAGGGGAGCACCAAGGTAGGCTAGGGGAGACGAGGCACCAGCACCGCGAGAGGAGGTGTGAGGGTAGGGGAGGCGAGGAGAGGAGGTGGTAGGCGAGACCTTCTCGGTCGAGAAGATGTCCTGGTAGGCGAGACCCGAACGGACTCTGCGAGCCCCTCTCATCCTCCCCCTACTCTACCTCTGTCTTCGATGCTCAAGGATAGAAAGAGGAAGTAAAAGTTGAGCGAGACAGTGGCTCCGTCGGACCAGGTCCTCCCCACAGCTCGCAAGCCAAGTCCGCCATCACAAAGGCCCTCCGGCATGCGAGACCAAGATAGCCACCAGGGGCAACAAGGCCCCCAGATGTCGTCAGGCATCACCCGACCCTGCCCTCAGCCAGACCATAGGGGTCAGACCGTGAAGCAAGATATTGGGCATGCTCCTTGGGCCCCTCCTTAGTAGAAATTCCAGCCACCACGGCTAAGGCATCAAACTGGGCACATGTCTTCGGACACCAGCCCCAATACACCAGTTCAACAGGGAAAACCTCCCTAGTCGCCGCGATTAAGGCACCAAATCGTGCACACGTCTTCGGACGCCAGCACGAGTCAACCGGTTCCCAGTAAACTCCCTCAACAACCGCGGCTAAGGTAACAAGCCGCGTCCACATCTTCGGATGCTGGTCCTAGCATTCTCGCTTACCAGGAAGTACCACTCAAAGTTATCGAGCAGGCGATCGATGCTACCTTCCAACTACAACAATTGGAAGGTGCCTGGATCGAGATCCGGGCAAAGAGGAGTCGCCGACCTCACCCTGCAAACCCATCGGCTCGATGATATCCCCGCGCAGATCCATCAACCCCATTTCCAATGCCTCCTCCTGCTACTCCCCTGAAGATGGCCATCACTAAGAAATAGGAGAGGAATAGAAGGAAGAACCTCAAGAGGCGACTCAATAAGCAAGCCAAACAAGCGGCTGCCTCGCAGTCCCCAGCAGAGCTGATGCCTCTCCAGAGACTACAGCGACTCATCGACAACTTGGAAGAATACATTCCTCTCTGCCCTACCGGCCCAATCCCACTCGATAGCTACATCCCATGGGAAGACATGCAGAAGCGTGCTCGCCTCAGAGACTAGGTCCAAGAAATGATCGAGAAGGTCAAGGAAGGTGAAACTTTCCGCATCCCAGAAGAGCTCTCCTTGTTCTATAAAGACAAGGAGATCACGGCGGAATAGTTGGAACAGATGCTTCACGACTGTATTTGCAATATGGTGGCTATCCCACCTCCAGACAACATCAACGCCTCCGGGCGAGGCGAGCCGGTGGCATCCAGAACTAGACAAAGAAATTCCAACGGTCTGTGAAGGACCGTGTCTCTTATCTCTACGATCTAATGGGGACTGTTTACCACACCTTTTGGGCCTTGGCAGAACAAGCTTCAGCGGTCCACCATGGGACCGTCTGGTCATTTGAGCGGCCATTTAGATGACCGCTTATATCAATGCTACCTTAATTTTGTCTTTTTTTCTTTTTGCACTCAAGACTTTCCATCTCTCTCTCTCACTCTCCCGTGTCAGTATAGGATTCGTTGTTAGTCAGTTAGCATCAAGCATTCATGCATTCACACATAACATTCATTTACGAAAGAAAACCAAAAACATGTCATATCACTATGATATCATATCATCCATATGTATGAGAAGTCATATCTAAAGTACATCATGCCTATCCCTCTGGGCCTCCACTATCGCCCGTCCCCTCGTGTCTCTTCGATGGCGGGGCCATCGCAATGCTCGACTCCTCCCAATGCCGTCGGCGTCACTCCTCCTCCTCATTCCTCCGACGACCAGAGGAGCTCGTGAAGTATCCCCGGTAGGAGCCGTGCGTGCCACTCGGAGCTCCGCTGTACTCAGATCTCTGGCTCATCCCCTCTACAATACCCTCCAGCTTCGCCACCAGGAGTCGGGACCGGTCCCACTTGGCCCAGATACGCTCCGTCTCTACGGCCCCAGCCTAGAGTCGCTCTAGCTCTGCACGGAGGAGCGCCATCTCTATCGTGTCTGTCGAGGGGTTGCGCTCCATCTCCTCTCTGAGCTGGGTGATCTCACCCAACGCTGCTATGCAGCTCTGCTCCATCTCCTCCCTCAGCCGAGTGACCTCACCCAGGGCCGCTTTCAGCTCGGTCGTCTGCATGTGCACGCATCATGGTCAGTTAGTTGCATTTCATAATCATAATCAGCTGGGAAAGTGTAATTATTTACTTAACCCTCTCATCAAGTGCAGCCTCAGCCTCCTCGGCCCGCGCCACCATCCTCGCAAACTCTGCATCTCGCTCAGCACAGTCCACGGGAGGCTGGGAGGAGGAAGCTGGTACGTCAGCTCCCTGACGCTAGGTCCCCTCGGCTCACTGCATTTAGAAGGCCAGGTTAGTCAACATCATAATCATATGCACAATTGAGTTTAGAGTTTAGTGAAACTCACTAGGAGGTCCAATGCCTGTCGGAGCTCATCCCCCTACTGGACCGAGGAGTGGAGAAGACCCTAAAGATCCGTGATCCACCCCTGGGGGTCAAGCTACATGTTGAAGTCAAATGTCAGATCATCATGGTCATAAAGCATAACAAAAAGTATCATGTTAGAGTCGTATCGGTCATCGAGTGCCACGGAAGGCCTGGTCTCCGTAGCGTCGCGCGTATGTTGTCAGATAGGCCTCCTCGCTCTCTGCTGGGGCGGATACCACTCGCTCGAGTGCTATCCAGTACTGGACCTTCTCCGCTGCTCAGATGGTCTAGTCCGTCTTTGTCACTAGTCGCCGTGCGTGTCATCCAACCCATTCCTTTGGCTTCTCGGGTGCTGGGAAGTCAACCACTGCCTGGTAGACCCCGATGGTCATCATCACGAGCCGGTAGCAGAGGGGCAACACCACATTCATGCAGTGGAGCCATATGTCCCTCCCCACATAGGCCAGGGCCGCTACCACCCACGGCTGGCCCTCATGCCCCTCACCCTGGTAGGGCATCCACCGGACCTATCAAATAGGCAAAGTGCATCAGCATGAAGAGCATATGGTTGCATTAACACAAAGTTTAAGTTCAGGACCTTACCGAGGCATAGGGCAGGGTATCGAGGTCATCCTGCATCGTCTGGACCTGGCATCGCAGGGATCCGACCTCTCGGGGCGCCGTCCACTGTCTCGCGATGGGCAGTCACTCCGGATAGGTCTCCTCTCCTCTCCCGAGCCCGAGGAGGTGTACATAGGCCCACACCTGCATTGCATCACAACAAGTGTCAGCATACAGCATTTATAGAATTCATATAGCAATTGCATAATCATTTTAGGGATCTGAGTCATACCTAGAGTAGGGGCGAGAAGCCTCTGAGCATCATCCGTCGGCTGGTAGAGCTCAAAGTGTCAAAGAGGAAGGCGAGGACGACCGCTTCCCACGCGTAGTCTCCAATGTAGTCGACATCCTCCAGAAGTGGCAGCAGGTGACAACTGACCACATCCGCTCAGGGGGCGAAGAGGAGCCTCCCGAAGAATAGCATCTGGAACCTCCTCAGCACCAAGTCCACCTCTGGCCCCAGTGCGGCTGCTACCCATGGTCGTGCCCGGTCCATGAGTCATCTGAGGTGCTGCTCCGACAGCTCTCCCGTGGCGATCCCGGCTCTGCGGAGCCCGAGACTCTCCTGCAGTCTCGCCCACTGTAGGGTCATCAACTATCGCTCTTGCCGAAGCAACTCCAGGCCCAGCAGTCTCTGGGCTAGCTCCCAGTAGTTGGGGAAGCTCCTACCGCTGACTGGTGCCCCGTGCACGCGTAGGCCAGTGATGCGCGTGATGTCCTCCAGCGTTGGGACCATGTGGCCCCACGGGAAGAGGAACGTGCGGCTCACTGGATCCCACCGGTCCTGTAGGGCGTAGAGGAGGGCGATGTCGAGCTGGATCACCTCCACACTTACGAACTCCCCGAACCCTATGGCTTCCAACCTCTCACACTGGAAGTTCGACAGTGCCAGGTACACTACCTGGACCTAGATCTAGGAGATTCAGGTCCTGCGCTTTCCCTGTATGCATTTAAACAATTTGCATTAGTCATACATTTCATAATAAATCATGCATCAAAGTGAATGAATTAAAAAAAGAAGAAAAAAAAAAGAAGAAAAAAAAGAAAAAGGTCTTCCCCAACAAATAAATAGAGAAGGTGGTACGTGGCCTAGGATCTATTTTCCTGCCGCTACACTTCTTGGCGCCATCTGTGGGAAGGAGAGTGAGAAGCCATAGCGCCCTGTGGAAGCCTTCGCAATGCCAGCCACCGGGGGCGAGGGTCCCAACAAGGACCCAACTCTCGCCGAGGATCTCAGGAGGCCTCCTCCAACAATCCCCAGCAGGGGGTCACCCCGGGTGAAATCGACGAGATCCGGCTACAACTCCAAACCCTGGCAGAACTCTGCTAGGAACTCAAGGACCAGTGGGCCAACCCAACCTACATCCCGCCACGGGAGGACGGGAGAGGCCACGTTGGAGAAAGTTGCAGCCATGCGCTGGAGGCCTCCCACTCCTCGGCCTCGAGAAGCCAACGATCCCGTAGCGTGCCTGCGCCAAGGGTACACAGCCCACTCCACTCTAACCCGAAGATGGACCGCCAGCTCCAGCGCTTCGACGAGATCAAAGACAAAGTTCGCTGCTTGAACGACGTTCTCCTGGCCGTAAAGAATCGCGACCTCATCGACGACGACCAAGACTTCCATGCTCCCTTTTCCAGGGATATAATGGAAGGCCCCATTCCGTTCAAGCTCCAACTGCCATTGTTCACGCCCTACGATGGCACCACCGATCAGGCCGACCACATGCACAGTTTCGAGTCCCACCGGGTGTTCCACCGGGCCTCAGACACGGTAAAATGCCTGGCATTCGTGACCACCCTGCGGGAGAACGCCCGAGCATGGTTCGAGTCTCTACCGGTCGGAACCATCTCCTCCTTCCAACAGCTCAAGAAGCTATTCAAGGAGAACTTTGTGGGCTGCCAGAAGGTAGCCAAGTCCGCAGTCACCTTGCTCGCTCTCAAGCAGGGCAAGGAAGAAACGCTGTGGGACTTCATCTCCCGCTTCCGTGCAGAGGTGCTGAGGATCCCACACCTCGACATCGGCATCACCACCACCGCCCTCACCCAGAGGACGCGAGACCGCATCCTCCAGCGTGCCCTTGGGGTTGAGGCCCCGACGACCCTTCCCGACCTCCTTGCCCTAGCACAGAAGCATACGTGCTGTGAGAAGAACACGGCAGCCCTGGGCCGCACGGTCGGAACCGAGCGATCGAACCGTAAAAGATCAGCCGAACCCCCTCAAGAGAGTCAAAGCAAGCACGAGCGGCGCGACGGGGATCGCCGTGATCGATCCGAGAGGGAGAAAGGCACCTACCGTCACTACACGCCTTTGACTACTCCTCCTAACTAGATCCTGATGGAGATCTGCGAGGAGCCCTTCCTCAAATGGCCCCCTCGGATGAAGTCAGATCCGAGCACGAGGAATAAGAAGAAGTACTGCCACTACCACCGTGACTACGGCCACGACACCGTCGAATGCATCAACCTCCGGGACACTATCGAGGACCTCGTTCGGAGGGGGCTCCTCGATAAGTTCCTCGCCAAGGCCGCAGAGCGACGACAGAAGATGCCCTCGCCCATCGACAATCGACCCAATGGCAAACAGATTATGATGATCTCTGGAGGACCAGCGGCGGGAGGTGACAGGGCGAGCAGGAGGCGACGGTACGCGATGACGGTCAGTAACAACGGCCACAACAACAACTTTCGGTGCGGAACTCTCACCCCGGAGCATTCAAGAGATCCCATTATCTTCTTCGAGGATGACCTAGAGGGCGTCACGACGCCCCATTCCGATGCATTGGTGGTCTCGGCCACCATCAATCAGTGTACTGTCTGGCATATTTTAGTGGATAATGGAAGCAGACCCGACATTATTGCGTACGACTGTCTCGTTCTCATGGGTGTGGATATGTCTCGACTCAAACCATTGCACACACTGATGTATGGCTTCTCGGGCACGACCGTCCACCCAGAAGGGCGTGTCTCGCTGCCGATCACATTTGGAACCGCGTCGAAAGAGGTGACATTCCTCGCTGACTTTACAATAGTTAAGGCGATGATAGGATATAATGCCATTATCGGCTGAGGAATCCTTGGTACGCTCAGGGGGGTCCCTTCCTCCTACCACCAAAAGCTCAAGTTCCCCACCCCTCGGGGTGTAGGAGAGGTCCGAGGAGATCAAAAGGAGTCCCGTAGGTGCTACCTCATCTCTACGTGTGATCGGCACCCTAGGGAGATGCAGCCTGAGAAGAAAGCAAGGATGCAAGATCCGGGCCCGAGCACGAGTGCACCAGTAGAAGATCTCTTCCTCATACAGGTGGGGGAAAATCCAAGCAGGACGCTTAGAATAGGTGCGAACCTATCCGAGCACGAGAGGCAGGCATATACAGACTTCCTCGCGGCTCACCAAGATATGTTCGCTTGGTCCGAGGACGAACTCCCCAGGATCCCACCAGAGGTTATCACTCACCAACTAAGGTTGGACCCCACTTATTGCCCAGTCCAGCAGCGTCGAAGGCGCTGCCACCCCAAATGACAAGAAATCATCAAGGAGCAAGTGAGCGAGAAGTTAAGCTCAGGGCTACTCAGGCCTACCCAGTACCTAGACTGGGTGGCCAACATCGTGCTGGTCCCCAAGAGTAACGGGAAGTGGAGGATGTGCGTCGGCTACACCGATCTCAACAAGGCTACGCCCAAGGACACTTCCCCATGCCGCGAATCAACCAGCTAGTGGATGTAATGGCCAGGTACGATATGCTGAGCTTCCTGGACACCTACTCTGGGTACCACCAGATCAGCATGTACGGACCCGACCAAGAAAAGATCGCGTTCGTCACCGACCACGGACTATACTGCTACACGTGGATGCCATTCGGACTAAAGAATGCGGGAGCAACATACCAGCGACTTGTCAATCATATGTTTGACTTGCAGATCGGCTGCAACCTGGAGGTATATATCGATGACATGCTCGTCAAGAGCCTCCGAGCTGCCGAGCACCTGCACGACTTGGCGGAAACCTTCGCCACACTCAAAAGATACCACATGAAGCTCAACCCGGCCAAATGCGTGTTCGGGGTACGGTCCGGGAAATTCCTCAGCTTCCTCATCACCCATCGGGGGATTGAAGCCAACCCCGACCAAATCCAAGCAGTGCTCGAGATGCAGCAATCGAGGCGAGTCAGAGACGTACAATGTCTCACCGGACGCATCGCGACACTGACTCAGTTTCTGTCCCGAGCTATCGAACGGTGCCTTCCCTTCTTCTGATTGATCAAGCAGGCTAATCAAGCACTAGAGAACAAGGGACAAATCAACTAGGACCAGGAGTGTGAGCAAGCGTTTGAAGAGTTAAAGCGCTACTTGGCATCACCCCCAGTCCTCACCAAGCCCCAGAAGGGAGAGGAGTTATTCTTGTACCTATCGGTGACGCCGAGCACAATGAGCACCGTGCTCGCCTGATAAGGAGCAGGAATAATGAAGCTCATCTACTACGTCAGTCGAGCATTACAGGGCCCAGAGTTTCAGTACTCGCGGATCGAGAAGTTCACCCTCGCACTCATTACGGCAGCTCGCAAGCTACAGCCTACTTCCTGGCTCATCCCATCATCGTCCTTACCAATCAGCCCCTCCGGTAGATCTTGCAGAACCCAGATGCCTCAGGCAGGCTGGTCAAGTGGGTTATTGAGCTATGAGAGTTTGACGTCAAGTTCCATCCAAGGGCGGCTATCAAAGCCCAGGCTCTCGCCGACTTCATCGCCGAATGCACTCTACCGGCTGAAGACCCATCCGACCAGTCTCCCAGGGCCGCCTGGGAGTTATACGTCGACGGATCATCCTGTGCTGCGGGAAGCGAAGCTAGACTGGTCCTCCTCTCACCGGAGGGACTCGAGTTGCAGTACGCTTTGTGGTTCAACCCCCCAACCACAAATAATGTAGCCGAGTATGAGGCACTTCTCTCAGGGCTACGCATGGCGAGACATTTGGGAGCGACCAGTGTGCGGGCGTACAGCGACTCCTTGCTTATCGCCAATCAAGTAAAAGGAGAGTTTGAAGCACGGGAGCCCACCATGATCAAATACTTAGTGTAGGCCAGAGCCGCGACAGGGGAGTTCTCGTGCTTTGAGATGGTTCACATCCCGCGAGAAGAGAACGCTCGAGCAGATGCCCTATCACGCCTCGCGTCTACCACCACGATCTCCAATTCAAGGTCTATCTTGATAGAGGAGTTGACAGCTCCGAGCATAGATGAACCTACACTCCAGGTAAACGCCATCAACTACGAGCCCTCTTAGATGGATCCCCTTTTGGATTTCCTTCTCTGACAGCAACTCCCGAACGACCACACTGAAGTGCGACGCACGCGGGCAAGAGTAGCTCATTTCACAATGGCGAATGATAGATTATACCGTCGTTCCCTGTCAGCTCAGCTATTCAAGTGCTTGCTCCCCACGGAGGCCAACCAGGCCATTCAGGAGGTCCACGAAGGGCTCTGCGGAAGCCATGTAGGAGGGCGAGCACTCGCAAGGATGCTAATTCGCCATGGGTACTGGTGGCCCACCTTGCAACAAGATTGTCTCGACTACGTCTGAAGATGTCCCCAATGCCAGAAGTTCTCTCACTTGCACCACCAACTGGCCACGCCACTCCACACGCTCACAGAGCCCCACCCGTTCGCTCGCTGGGGGGTCGACATATTAGGCCCCTTCTCGGAGGTTCAAGGGAGGAAGAAGTTCCTCATCGTCGCTATCGATTACTACACCAAGTGGATCGAAGCCGAGCCATTAGGGAAGATCACGAGTGAGGTGGTCTGGAAGTTCATGCTATGGAGCATCATCTGCCGTTTCGGGATCCCTAGGGTCCTCATGACTGACAATGGCCGGTAATTCGTGAGCACTGACTTCCAGGGGAAGTGGTCGGAGCTAGGGGTTTGGAACCACTACACTTCAGTAGGGCACCCCCAGGCTAACGGGTTGGTAGAGAATGCTAATCGGATGCTCCTTCACGGCATCAAGACCAGGTTGGATCAAGCAGGCGAGTCATGGATAGATGCGCTCCCAAGCATCCTATGGGCTCACCGGACCACCGCTAGAGCTGCCACTGGGGAGACACCCTTTCATCTCGCCTATGGCACCGAGGTGGTGGTGCCGGTAGAGATATCCAACCCCACCCCGCGAGTGGGACACTTCGACGAGGCCAAGAACAACCAAGTGCTCCGAGAAGGCCTAGATCTACTCAAAGAAGTTAGGGCCAAGGCCCAAGCAAAGCTCGTGACGTACCAACAGAAGCTGGCCCAGTATTATAATGCCAAGGTTAGAGAGTGGCTTTTCTCTCCAGAAGACTTGGTGCAACGGCGAGCAAGCATATTCGACCCAAAGGGGGCCGCAGGGAAGCTAGTGCCAAACTGGGAAGGCCCTTACAGGGTAGCAGAGATACTCAGCAAAGGAGCGTACATGCTGGTAACGCTGGGGGGGGGGAGGAGATCCCCAAGACGTGGAACTCTGTTAATCTCAGGAAATTCTTTCAGTAAGTATTCACCAGCCAGACCTCCCCGAGACAAGGTAGCTTAAGGGCTTCCTAGAGGCGAGCATCGCTCCCCTCAAAAATTATAAGGTTGCTTAAGAGCTTCCTGGAGGCGAGCACCGCTCCCCTTGAAAACGGAAAGGCAGCCTAAGGGTTCCCTAGAGGCTAGCACCACTCCCCTTGAAAATAAGGAGGTAGCCTAAGGGCTTCCCAGAGGAGAGCACTGCTCCCCTTGAAAATGGAAAGGTAGCCTAAGAGTTCCCTAGAGGCGAGCATCGCTCCCCTTGGAAATAAGGAGGTAGCCTAAGGGCTTCCCAGAGGAGAGCACCACTCCCCTTGAAAATGAGGAGGTAGCTTAAGAGCTTCCTAGAGGTGAGCATCCGTGATGTGAAACGAACCTTGAGTGTATGAGATGTAATGATATCCCTTGGACCTAGATCAGCAAGCATATAACGAAGGCGGCGGACTCACGTGGACGGTGTGCTCACACGGCCATTCAAATCCTAGCATCCAGACCCATATTCAATTTTTAGCTTCTAGTTACCATTCTCTAACTTCTAGCTTCCAGCAATAGACCAACATGCCTTAGCCAACCAGGTCTCCAGTCTTAGTTTAAGTATCTAGTTTCCAGCCTCCAACTTCCAATTGCTAACAACAGGCCAGTACACCTTACTTAGGTAGACCTTAAGTATCTAGTTCCCAGTCTCTAGCAACAGGCCACTACGCCTCATAAGCAAATCAGCAACAACAATCGCATGATCAAATTAAGATACCTTACAGACTAGTATGCCTCGAAGATAGGTCTACAGCAACCCTAGACCAACATACCCCCAAGGGCCAGTCTATTGCACTCTTTGGTCATTACACCTCAATGGTCCTCCAGTGACAATATATTCGGCGGCACCTCAATGATCAGCCGATCGTGACTCCCAGCCAATACACCTAAGAAATCAGCCAATCGTGATTCCCAGTCAACACACCTCATCAGTTAGCCAGGACATTTTAAACAACTATACAATATCAGGCGGCCAATGACATCAACGATAGGCCTACATGCCCTCGCTAAGGCAGGCCTATATCCACATCAACATCAGACCAACACACCCCCACGGGTCTGCCTACACCAACATCAGGCAAGTACACCCCCACAGGTTGGTCTATATCAACACATGACAAAACGCCAAAGGGTCGGTCTATCCCAACCCTTGGCTGTTACACCTACATGGCCAGCCAATTACAACACCTCTGGTGGCTCATCGACAGTTAATCGGCACACTAACAAGTACCATCCACCACACTATGATGGTTATATGTCTAACATCACTTCTGGTCATTGTACTCTTAAGGGTCAGCCAACCTCAACTTCGGCTATTACACCATGATGGCTAGCCGACAGCATCAACATTTGGCCTAACACCACAAGGGTCAGCCGAATATGATTTGAAGCCAACACACCTCTCCAGGGGCAAGCCCAACAACTTCAGATCAAGACACCTTGCCGAGGCAGGTCTCCAGCAACTTTAGACCAAGATGCCTCACCGAGGAAGGTCTCTAGCGACCTCAGGTCGACACGCTTCGTCGAGGCAGGTCTCTAGCAACTTTAGGTCGAGACGCCTCGCCGAGGCCTGTTGTGTCCCAGTGTTTTGATGATAGCAACACTATAAGTTAATATGTTTGGTTAACATGTTTGGTTAATGTCTGAGTCAATGTGTTTGATTTGTTTGAGAATTATTGAAAGTCATGTTTGAGAATTATTGAAAGTCATTGAGAATCATTAACTGTTATGCTGCATGGAATGTTTTGCTTAATTAAGTGGGAATTGAATTCCTAAGTTTGTGCATTTTACAATGTTTGTTTGCACAATGCATTGGTGTTTACTTGTTGAGTCCGTGCAAGTTTTCCTTGAAACTGTAAATCCGTGCATGTTTCGCTAACTGAATATATACCCCGTACACGTTTCGCATTTGCACAAAGATTAGTCCATGTTCATTCGTTTCACACTCACACGGAGTTGGTGCAAGCCTTAGCTTCAAGTCGGTGTATGAACAGGGTTTCCACCGACTTGCATCTCAAGGATTCATACACAATGTCCAGTCCAAGTCCGAGCACACCCTCATCTAGTCCGAACACTTGTTTCATTTTCATCATGCAAGTCCATACATGTCTTCAGACTAAGTCCATGCATAGTCCATGTAAGGCCAGTCTAAGTCCTTGCATATGTCTCCAGTGCTTCATTAAGTCTGTGCAAGTTTTCAAAATAAGTCCATGCATTTTTCCTGGTTGAAAGACCAAGTCCGTGCACTTTCCAATAAACAAAGCTTGCACATCCTCACCAAGTCTGAGCATGTACAGTTCCACTTAAGTCATGTCCGAGCATATGCATTTAAAGTCTGAGTACATGTTTGTTTGAAGTTCGAGCATTGAAATGTCTGTGCATCTTTTTATCTATGCAAAGTTCGAGCACGTTTCCAAAGTTCGTGCATGTTTTAGTCATGCCTTCGCCAAGTCCTTACACGAATTCATGTAGTTCATGGAAGACACACCTCGTGCAAGTTTTGATTTTAACACAAAGTCTGTGCACGCTTTCACAATGTCCGTGCACGTCAAACCCCGTGCATGTTTTTCTTCCTGTGTGCATCTTGTGCTTAAGCCCGTGCTTGTTCACTTCACGAAACATGCATCTATGCATATTTTGACATTGCTTTATAAAAACTTGCATCCATGCACTTTTAGTTCTGCACAAGTAAGCCCATGCATATTTCAATACCCCGTGCATTTTTTGGGCCTTGCAACCCCGTGCATGCACAGTGGTACTTCGTGCACGTTTCTATGCTAGTTGGAAACAAACTCAGTGCACCTTAAGTGCTAGCTAGAAACCTACCCCGTGCAGGTTTTTACATTCCAACCATATTTCTCTTAACTTAGCTCGTGCATGTTTATCTCTTTGCATCTGAATCTCGTGCTCTCCTATGCTAACTAGGTGTTTGTTATAATGACAGGGACCTCCTGTCTAATAGAAGCGATGTTCAAAAAGGTTAAGGAAGGGCACGTGAACCCAGGAGATAAGAGGCCAGGGCTCTATCACGTAGCACAGAGCTCTGATCAGTTCTGGAAGATTCCCAGGGCGGGAAGCGTGGACTCCACACTCCAATTCCTCAAGTCTGCCCATATATATAGAGGTGGAGCTCATACGATGTACTTGCCGAAGAACAGAGAAAGCCCTGCTGAACAAAAGTCCAAGTGAGAGCGAAGAGCAGGAGAGAAGAGAGCCTGTTGAAAAAGAGAAAGAAATTCAGAAAGATCAGAAGAGAGTCATTTCGATTCAATAGGATCGTGTCAATATTGCCAACGACATTCTCCTCTTAATCCTCCTGAAATCACGGGAGTCCAATTTGGTTGGCTTAACGAATGACGGTCTTGTAGGAGGCCGCCATACAAAAATAACGGTCATGGTGGAGCCGTCAAAGCCGTATGACGGTCTCCAAGAGACCGTTATACTTTAATATCGGTCAAATGTGATAATGACCTAGCCCACCAAGTTTGGTCGATGGTTGGTGAGAGGAATCTTTGACCTGTTTGACGGTTGCCATCTAACCGTCATACTTGAGACGAGGACAAAAACTTTTTCGTAAATTACGTGTCCATGTCTTTCTGTCGGATGGTTGACCCTTTTTTATGTCGACAACAATGACGGTCATTAGAGGGCCGCTATATTGACTATAACGGTCCTTATAGGTCCGCCGTATATAAATTTATCCATAATTCAAAAATCACGGGGTAGAGGAGAACAACGGTCCCACCATGGCCGTTATAAACATAATTCAAAAATCACGGCTCCTAAGAGACCGTTAAACATACTTCCCTTTGAATTTGCCTTGTATTGCCTTGGAGTGAGAGGGAGGGAGGTGCTCGTTATTGGGAAGAGCCCAAAACAACATCAGAGAGAAACAATCCTTTATACGACCGGCTACTTGGGACATTGATAAATGATACAAAGGAATTGATCCGAATCATTGGTAAAAAATGGGTGTCAACACCCGGCTCGAAGTCTATCAAGCTCTGCCCGAAGGAGTGCCGCCTGGACCGCATTGGTCGGTCGGATCCATGACATTTCCTCTTAGAGGTAGGCTACCTACTCCCGCACTGCCATGCGGCTCTACTCCATCTCCTCCCGTAGCCATGCCAGCTCGGTCGTCTGCATATACATGCATCATGGTTAGTCAATTGCACTTCATAAGCATAATCAACATGGTAAGCATAGTGGCTACTTACCCTCTCAGAAAGTGCCACCTCGGCTACCTCAGCTCGTGCCACCATCCTCGTAAACTCGACATGTTGCTCGACACAGTTCGCAGGAGTCTCGAAGGATGAAGGTGTGTCAGCCCCCTGACACTGGGCTCCCTCAGCTCGCTGCATTTTAGAAGTCTAGGGTTAGTCTTTTCATAATCATAAACATATGCATAATTAGGTTTAAGAGTTAGCGAAACTCACTAGTAGGGTCAGGGCCTGTCGGGCCTCGTCACGCTCCTGGATGGTCGAGTGGAGGAGTCCCTGCAACACCACAATCCTCCCCTGGGGTCAATCTGCATGTAGGAAGTCCAAGGGTCAATGCATAATCATATAAAAAGCATAATAAGAAAGCATTAGAGTTATAAGTCATACCGGTTGGTGGGCACCAAAGAACACCTAGTCCTTGTACTACCGGGCGTAGGCAGTGTAATGAGCATCCTAGCTCTCTGCCCGGGAAGAAACCACCCGCCCGAGTGCTGTCTAGTCGGTGATATGCTCTACAGCTCATGTCGTCCAGTCCACCACCGTGGCCAGCCCTCGGGGGTGTCATCCAACACGCTCCTCTGGCTTGTCTGGTGCTGAAAACTCAACGGCTGGCTAATGGATGCCGATCGTCCTCATCACTAGGTAGAAGTGAAGGGGCTCCACCACGTTCATGCAGTGCAGCAAGATGTCGCGGCTAGAGTAGGCAAGGGCCACCACCACCCAGGGCTGACCCTCGTGCCCCTCACTCTCGTACAGTGTCCACTGGACTTATCGAATAGGAAAAGTGCATCAGCATCATAAGCATATGAGTTGCATTTAAATGAAAGGGTTTTGAGTTTAGATTCTTACCAAGGTGAAGGGTAGTGTGTCAAAATCATCCTGGATCCCCCGGACCTATTGTCTCAGGGACCCAGTCTCCCATGGAGCCGTCCACCGCCTAGCTATAGGTAGTCGCTCTGGGTAGGTCTCCTCACCTCTCCCTAGCCCACGTAGTTGCACATAGGCCCACACCTACATTGCATTTCATCGAATGTCAGCATATAGCACATATAGGAATCACATAGAAAATTCCATAATCAGTTTAAGGGTCAAGTTGTACCTGGAGTAGGGGTGAGAATCCACCGAGCATGGTCTACCGATTGGTGGAGCTAAGGGTGTCGAACAGAAACGCGAGGACCGCCACTCCCCAGGCATTGTCTCCCATGTGCTCCACGTCCTCGAGAAGGGGGAGGAATCGACAGCTGATGATGTCGGCCTTCGTCGTGAACACGAGGATCCCAAAGAAGAGCATCAGGAACTTCCACAGCACTACGTTCGCCTCTGGCCCTGCTGTAGTTGCTACTCGGGGTCGAGCTCAGTCCACGAGCCTCCGTAAGTGCTGCTCAGGCAGCTCCCCAGTCGCTATCCCTACTCCCCACAGTCTGAGGCTCTCCTGTAGCCTGGCCCATGTCAAAGCCATGGACTGTCGCTCCGGTCGTAGCAGCTCCATCCCGAGTAGCTCCTAGGCTAGCTCCCGATAGTCGGGGTACGTCCTCCCATTGACCGGAGTCCCATGCACATGCAGCCCAGTGATGCACGCGACGTCCTCTAGTGTGGGGGCCATGGCCCCACGGGAAGAGGAATGTCCAGCTCACAGGGTCCCAACGGTCGTGCAGAGCATAGAGTAGCGGTGTGTCCAGCCGACTGTCCTCTATACTCAGGAACTCGGCGAAGCCCATCGCAGCGAGCCTCTCCCGCTGAAATTTTGACAATGCAAGGTACACTACCTGGACTTGCAATCAGGAGATCTAAGTCCTGCGCTTTCCCTGCATACATTTAGGACAATTGCATTGGTCATTCATTTTATAATAGAATCATGCATTTCATTAAATAGCGACACAAACCGTGCACGATGCCGGATAACCCCGTCATCAAGCCGGGTACAAACAACTCCTCAACCAGCTGCCCGGCTCCCGTCATCATGCGCTTAATCTCAGAAAGCACAATACGGTCGCCATTATCCAAAGCCTGCCGACAGGCTTTATGATCGAGCAGAGCAATGCGGGACACCATTTCGCGCATGCCGAGGCTGCCATGGCACAAGTTGGCTTTCTTGTGCCATCCGAACTTCAGGGCACTCGCCATCGCAACACGCATGGTCTGCAGATACGTTTCCAATCCCGTCTGTGCATAAAGATCGCTCGCAGCCAAACCGATGCCAATACCGCCATGACACCATGCATTGGAAAAGACCGCGTCATCGATTCTTCGCAGGTCCCTCCAAGCACCGTGCTCTTTGTCGTATAGCGATTTTTCGAACTCGAATGCACGTGTGGCGACATGCGCCCAATACCGTCGGTCCTCCTCGGTTCCCGCCTGACTAAGCGACAAGCGCGCCAATGACCAACCGATACCAGTCGCGCCATGAGCAAACCCGCCAAGAGGCTCTTCGAACGACATGCTCCTCCAGCGTGCCCCCTTGTCATCCAGAATGGCAGCCCCTGCAATCCGATTACCGATCGCAACAGCCTGATTCAGCCAGCATGGATCTTGCGTCGCGTTACCAAGATGCAGGAGTGGAACAATCAACCCTGCTTCACCCGAAAGCAGATCAAGCTCTTCGCCCTCGACAGGATCGTGACTCAATAGCGTTTGTGCATACTCGACGGCGACATCGAGCATGTCTGCTCGCTTCGTGAGGGCGTGGAGTGTCAACCACGTCCAGATCCTAAAGCAAGTGAAGATTTTAAAAATCTGGTACTAGGCGGAGATTTTAGTCTGAAGACCCAACTCAACGCATAGGGAATGCTTCCAAGTGGACATAATCCACTCTTCCACAAATACCATTTGATATACCAGATATGCAGTTCAAATTAAGTGTGATGATGCAATTCAGATTGAGTGACATTCAATATCTAACCACTTCATGCACATCTCTCAAGGTTTTCATTTGGTTCAATCAATTAATTATGTTCATTACATCAAACTAGATTCAACCAATTTGTCACAACATGCTAGTAAATGATAACTCAAATTTTTAGAATCAACTACTTGTCATCTAAAGGTATCACCAAGTGACAAAAATGCCATTTCATGAGTTGACAAGGATGAATTACCTTAGCTCAGAAGATAACATTGGAAGCTTTCAATCACTGTGATCGCCAACCTTACAAAGGTTGATATTTTAGATTTTACTTTCTTACCTTTCACCTGCAATCCAAAGAAGATATAAATCAGTTCATCCATTATGCTCATTTCAAATTCTTCTTATATAATCCCTGTAATATAATCACATAGAGTATTATTAGTAGTTCCAGAGATGGTATTAATAGCATATGCATGAACCACTAAAAAGACTTTACCTGATTTTCTCATGAAACTTGGTTGATCAACCTTACCTGTTGCGAGCGTTTTATACCATGCCTTGGGTACTTGTCAAGATCACTCCCTATCTCCTGGTTGCGGATTGAGAAAGTTTTTATCATTTTCATCCTTGCAAGGTATTCCTCATTTGATTCAAGCTTGGTCATGACTAGCCCATCATCATTTAGATTTTGTGAGTATAATCTGCATCCAAGAGCAAACAGAATTGATTTGTCAATATCGATTCAAATTTATTAGCAATGACATGACAGATTCATTTTACAATTGATATCTCCTAGACAGCTCTAGATGCAATGCATGACTCATTGTGTGAATCTTAAACACTAAGTCCATATGTCGAATGTGGTTGCTCCCCCTTAGTGTGTGCATGGATGCAAGAAGTTTAGTGACATCCTAATGCTATATGCAGTCATGGATGTGTGATGAAGATAGGGGAGTTGCAATGCATTCTTTCACAATGTTCAAGAATTTTATGACAGAATGTGAAGGTGTATGCAAACTTAATGCATGAAGTGAAATTATGATTTGAAGAGCCTTCTAGCTCCCCTACAACAAGATGCTATATGACAAATGATATATTCAACAAATATGTAAACAACTATGAATGAAATGCATGTTTGGACATATACAAAATTACATGACTATATGACACAAGTGAGATAAACCATGACACAATCACTACAGAAGGTAGGAGGGATATCACCTGATCTTCAAATTCAATTTTTAAATTTTTCTTTCCAACCTGACTTGTGCCACTTTGCCCGTGTGCCTTACCTTCTTGATGAAAACTGATTTCATGCTTTACATTCCCAAGGCACACCTACAAAATAGATTTCTCATTTGTCCTTCTTAGGTACCCAAATCCTCTTGGGTCCTTGTGGGTTAGCAGCAACATAGGCACATGATTTCCAATTGTTAACAGCATTCAAATCATCACTTTTGACACGAAAATAATCATGCTTATCATTCCCAGATTTTTCAAAGTGATGGGGGGAAACATGTGGCACTACATTTTTCTTTCTCATTGGTTCTACTGGTTTGTGTGCGTGAGCATGATGTGTTGAATGAGAGTTCTTTCTCTTCGACAAAAATCAGCAATGTGTAATTGTGTGACCCCTTTTACCACAACAATTACAATGCATGAAGGGTTTTGTGGTGAATGATTCCTTTACATTTTTCAAACCAGCTTGATTTCTACATGCTCTTAAGTCATCATTTTTCATAATAAAATAATCATGCATGGCATGTCCATATTTTCCACAATAAAAATATGTGAGTTTCTTTCTAGTTTGTTGTATGTGTGTGGAAGAAGTATGTTCAACATGCATAGAGGAACCAACACGGTCGGGTATGAGGCCCTCTCATTTATGTTAGGGTGCTAGGCCCAGATTCAGAGGGGGTGTGAATGAATCCCCGTCTAAAATATTACCCAATTTAAACTTGAATCCCAATTAACTCTGAACTTGTAAACACTTGCGAAATTAAACTCGATTGTTCAATAATCGATAGTGCTAATGAAATTCACACTGAGCCACTTAGTCTGTTGTACTTATGTGAATTTCACTCCAACACATAATATGCAAACCCAGCCAGCAAGCTCCGACACTTAGCAGGAGTCAGACTATAGATAAGTGAACCACAGCGAACAAATAGATTGATCTAAACAAACTAGAAGCGACGAGCCTATGCAAACATCTAGCAAATGACAACTGAAAGAATCCAACCCACGATGCACAAAGATTTTTAGGTGGTTCGGACCCTCAGACCTACCTCCACCCCACACTCCAAACTGGAGTGTGGCTTCACTGCTGCACCTCACAGCTTGTGTCCACTGAGCATTACAGCTTGGCTTACAAACGCTGGCTAATAGTTTGACCAGAAAATAGACTCCTCTCTTCCTCCAACCCGGAGGGAAACACTAGTGATAGCCCGTCACTAGCAACTAGAGACACAGTCTCCCTTCCTCCAAACCAGAGGGAACCCACAGGTGACACCAAGTCACCTGCAACTGGAGATGCCAAGTCTCCCTTCCTCCAAATCGGAGGGGAACCACTAGTGACAGCCCGTCACTAGCAACTGGAGACACAGTCTCATTTCCTCCAAATCGGAGGGGAACCACTTGTGACACCTCGTCACTAGCCAACCAGAGGTCACGGACCCTTCTTCCTCTACACAAGAGGGACCCCCAATCTCACTCCAGAGAATCGGGAAACACACAAACAAGTTGAAAAGAACAAATGAAAAAAGTAAGAAATAAAAGTCAATCAGAATTTAGCTCCAATGAGCGCAGTGACTCTGGATTTGATCCACGAGTCAAGATGTAGACAGGTCTTCAAGCAACGCTCTCCCTTCCTCTTCTTGGCTCTCACTCTTTTCTTCTTCTTTATCTTCTCCCGTGCTCTTCTCTCGATCAACTCTCTTCTTCTCTACTCTGTGTCTGAAATCGTTCTCCTCTTTTCTCTACTTTCTTTTCTCTCACAGACCTCTCGTGCTCTCTGCTACTCTCTCTAATCTTTCTTCTTCTTCTTCTTCTTCTTCTTTTATCTCTCTGTTGCTTTCTGGACTCTTCTCTCTCTTTCTCAGATGTGGAGTTTTTCTTCAGCAGGGACGGAGGACAATCGTATCAATTCTTTTCTTCAGTCCTCTTACCTTTTTGGTACGAGCTCCATCAGTACATATATGACCTTGTTGAGAATGGAGTGTGGAGACCACGCTTCTTGCCCTGGGAATCTTCCAGAACTGATCAGCCCTCTGTGCCACGTGTCAGGGACATGGACCCTCGGATCATGTGCCCTAACTCCTTTTCAGATCGACGTTCCACGAAATACTCAAATCCCTGTCATTGTCACCAACACTCAATTAGTGTGATGTTCGTATGCAGAGAAGAAAACATGCATGACGTTATTAAATTGGAATGTGCACAACGTGCACGGACTTAGTTACAAGGCATGCAGAGACGTGCACAGACTGGTTTACAGTAATATACAAGGACTTAGTTCCAATAAGAAACTTGCGGGGGGTTAGAAATGCACTGGGTTTATGAAGATGTGCAAGGACCTTGGGTAGACATAAAGTGCACGGACTTTAGTGTGCACGGACATAACTTAGACGTGAACGGGGTTTGTTTTGGCCCAGAGATGAGAAACTGCATGGACATTGAGTTGCTCAAACTTAAGCTCAACACAAAGTGCACGGGCTTTATAGGGACGTGCACGGACTAGATTTAGACATGCACGGGGTTTGTTTTGGTCCAGAGAAGAGAAACTGCACAGACATATAGATGCTCGGACTTAAGCTCAAAAACCATGTGCATGGACTTGCAGAAACGTGCACAGACATACAGATGCTCGCACTTAAGCTCAAAGGCCATGTGCACGGACTTGTAGAAACGTGCACAGACATTTAGATGAAGAAGTGCATGGGCATTGAGATGCTCGGACCAAGGCTCGACACAAAGTGCACGGACTTATAAAGATGTGCACAGACTAGAGTGAACATGCATGGACTTGGTTGATGAAGAGGTGCACTGGCTTTGTGAAGCAAAGTCAAAAATGTGCACGAACATAACAAGCGTAACGTCCACAGACTTTAACAAGTGTAACATGCACGGACCTGTTCAAGGCATCCACGAACTTGGAAGAATGTGCATGGGCTTAACAAGTATAACGTGCATGGACCTATTCAAGGCATCCACGGACTTGGAAGAGTGTGTCGTGCAGCAACTGCACAGACCATGCACGGAGTTGAAGTGTAGGTCGTGCATCAAATGCATAGACCATGCACGGACTTGGACGTTGGTCGTGCATCAAATGCACAGAACATGCATGAACTTTAAACAAGCGAGACGGTGGACTGTGCACGGACTTTATGAAGTGTAGCTCGGACTCTACATGAATAAGGTAGATGACCTCTGACCTTGCTACAGGGTATGCACTGACTTGGATTGAGCCTAAGACTTTATATGCACGGACTAGCTACAGTGCATGCCTTGACTAGAACTGAGCCTATGTCATTATATGCACGGACTAGCTACAGTGGATGTTCAGACCATGCACGGACTTAGCCTAGATGGCGTGCAACATGCTTGGACTTGCATCGAGTATATGCACTGACTCTAAGTGTATGCTAAGACATGCACGGACTAGTCATGCGACGCACAAACCGGCGAGCGGGTGGCTGCTTTGAGGTATTTGAGGTAGAGGGGGTCGATTTCAGCCCAGGGCATGATGCTCCTTATTTAGTTGTGGTGGGTAAGCGAAAGGCCCCCGGTTCGGGTTGTCCGGGGGCCTTGTGTCTAGTGCGGGGCTAGACGGTCATTAGAAAGCGCGCTCTTGCGCCGGCGATGATCTCGGCGACGTCGCGGAAGTTGCCGTCGTCCATTGCTAGTTCGGCTTCTATCCAGTCGATGACGGCTGCGATGGTGGGTGGTTGGTCGACGGGGATCTTCGCCAGGGCGTCTATGGCGTCACTTTGCTCGCTCAAGCTGGCCTCCTATTCAACGATGTAGGGATGACCGACGCATCTGCGCGAAATACTCGGCCTGCGATGCCGTGTAGAGGGAAACTCCCGATGACACGAACGAAATACAGCCGCAGTAGGGCTCCGTGCAGTGGTCTGAGGTGCCCCACGAAACCCCGTGGTGTCGCCACTTCGGATCGGGGCAGAACTTGCAAAGAGTCCAGCGGCGCATACGCCATGCCCGGAAGGCTCGGATCATGTCAGCACTGTTTCATGCTGTGATTGCAGCGGTTATCTCGCGCAACTCGCGTTCGGCCTCTTCCGCTCTCCACCGCGTCTCGTTCCAGATTTCCTTGGCGGCTTCGACCTTCTTCTCCGCGTCACCTATTGCAAGCCACGCGATCTGTCGGTCGTTTTGCAGGGCCTCAACCTCGCGCTGTTTAGCCAGTAGCTCGGCGGCGGTAATGGTCGCGCTCATGTGCTCTCTCCTAATGAAATGATGTAGGGACTAGGCGTACGCCTGGGCTAGTTCGTGTTCGAGGTCCAGGGCGCGGACCCGGCCTTTCTCCGCGAGGTCGAGACACATCTCCGCGTTGGCGAACGTTCTTGCCTTCCGTGCCTTACGCACCCACGAACGGTAGAGCGCCCATTGGACCTTGATCGCCAGGTGGAGGCCGATACGATACGGCTCACTCATTAGAGCCTTCCTTCCTGCAAGTGCTTATTCACTGGATCGTGTGCTTGACCGCCGCACGACGCGCCGCCGTTACACGGCGTTCGAGTTCGTTTTGCATGTCCCAGAAGTCCTTGTCCAAAGCCTTCCAGCGTTCAGCTTCCTCGGGTGTGACGTCGATCTCGGTCGCCCAAGCAGATTCGGTTGCGAAATAGACGGGGTACGCGTCGTCGTCGTCGTAGCAGACCTTCATTCGCTTCCTCCTTGTGCTAGCACCTGTTAGTGCTTGTCTGAATACGCGGGTACAGAGAGCGTGATTCCGGCGCGGTGCCACGCCCGCCACCAGACGCCAGCGGGTACGCCTGCTGGGATGCGTCCCTCGCCTACCGGCATGAGCTCCCCGCAGTCGCAGACCCACCCGTACCCCGACCACGGACCTTCGGGCCACGCTCCCTCGACGTACTTCACCTCATCGTGCTTGGCAAGTTCAACCGCCAACCCCTGCTGATTCATGAATGCTCCTCGTCAAACCGTTGCAGATTTGTGTCACTTTTGGGGTACAAGCACTTCGGCATGCTTAGACGAGGCACTGTCCGCACGTCTCGTCCTGTCGGTGGCCGTGAACCAGGTCGGCCGGTGCGGTCTCGAAGTAGGAGGGGTAGTGGACGACTTTCACCCAATCGCCCATCCTCAGCGCGGCAAGCGCCGCCTTCTCCGCAGCCGATTTCGTCGGGTACGGCGAGCTCGAGCCGCCCTGGAACGTCTCGGTGCCCTGGTACACGTCGTCGGCGTCGTAGTCGTCGCCCCATCGTTCGGCTTCCACCCGCCAGAACGCCTTGCGGTGAAGTCGCTTCATTTCAGTTCCTCACTTCCTCGAAACACTCGGATGCTGCGGCCCGCTCGACTGACGTAGATGTCCACGCAGCCGTGGTCGGTCAGCACTGAGACCCAGTGAGATCCTTTGTGCTCGGTCTGTCGGGAAACGTCCATCGGCCCCCAGCGGAAGCCGAAGCGATCGGCGTCAGCCTCGGTCGTGTTCCTGCGATTCCTCACGATGTCTCCATTCGGGCAAGCACTTATCTCATGCTGTGTCAGATTTCGGCCCTGAACGCCAGGTCGATGATTCCGGGTTCGCTTGCGTCTAGGTGCGACTGGAATGCTTCGAGAACGTCGGTGTCGTCTGTTCCGTTACGAACCTCGAACCCGCAGGTGCAGAGAGCGTTGGTCCGCGCCAGGGGCCACTCGGAGGGCAGCGACACGCTGTTGAGACTGTGCCGCCCGTCCTTCGACTTGTAGCGGTCGTACTTGGCGTGCCAGTCCTTCCAGAACGAGTCGTAGTCCCTCCAGTGCTTCGCGTTTCCCGTGTGCGCGACCTGCCCGATCAGAAGCATCGGGAGGAACACAGCGGCGACCCAGAGGTAGGCCAGGGGCCACGGGGCGAACCCGTACATCGTGGTGGTGCGACCGAAGTTGGTCGTTTCCCTCGCTAGTTCCTTCATCTGTGTCAGAACCTTTCCATGCTCACAGCGGTAGGTCGGCGTTGAGCCAACCTGACCGCAGGGTTACCCCGTAGTCGTACAGCCCTCGGCTGCACAGTTGTTCCAGCTTCGCGTTGACAACCTTTTCGGGTACGTCTGGCAGCATGTCAGCGGGCCAGACGATCTCGCCGGCATCCCGGCGCGCCCTTGCCCTCCGTATCGCTCCGAAGATCATCTCGTCGGTCAGATCCTTGCGCTGCATAGCTTCCCTCTAACTATGTTTCGATGTACGTGTTACGGCCGCGCCAGGATGCACAGCGCAATGAATGAGATGCCGCCGACCACGAGAGCCGCGAACAGGATTGATCCCAGCATGTTAGATGATGAGGGGTTTGTTTGGTGGAGACGAAGTGGAAGTGGATGTGGCCTCAGATGGATGTTGAATGATGAGGGGTTTGTTTAGTGGAGGCGAAGTGGAAGTGAATGGGGCCTCGGATGGACGGTGGATGATGAGGGGTTTGTTTGGTGGAGGTGGAGTGGAATTGGATGGTGAAGTGGAGGGATGGGGGATGATGAGAGGCTTTAAGGGTAAGGGTGGAGGTAGAGTGGACTTTTGCGGATGGACGAGCGACGAATGAGTGATAGTAGGTATGCGAATGAGAGGGCATGATGGCTGTGAGAATAAAGGACGCCTCGTTGTGGGTTGTGATATGGGTCAGGGAGAAACAAGTGCTACCCAGATAAGGCGAGGGGGTTGGCTAGGAATATGGTTGGCAGTGAGAACGGAGGTGCTTTTCATATGCCAACCCTGCCCTCTTCCCACTTTCGGAAAGGAAGAGATAGGGTTGACATCTTGGTTGGGCTGTTGGTGCTCCGGGAGTGGATTTTGAATGATGCCCATATTTGGTTGCTGCTGTTGGTCTGGCTGAGGTCGTTGTTGTGGCTGTGGCTATTGTTGCTGTTGTTGCTTTTGTTGCTACTGAGGCTGAGGTCTTATAGCCTTTAGGGTGGCGATGTATCACCTCATTTCATCCCAATCAATTCCACCTTGGTCATTCATGTCATAGATATAATCCTTGAATTGAAAATAGTTCTCCACCGTATGACCCGGCTACCTGTGAAAGACATAATATCTAGAGGTGTCAACATTCTGTGGCCATACAGGCTTCTCCCTGGGCAAGGTGAGTACATTGGTGGCCATGAGAGCATTGAATACTCTGGACAATGATTCCGGCAATGGTGGGTACTGGGCTCTCTTGGGGCAAAATGGCCTCCTTTGTGGCTGTGGAGGGCCGTAGTTTCCAGGGGATGGAACCTGGTGGTACTGAGGTGCTGGTTGTTGTTGTTGTTGTTCGGGATGGAATGGGGGCTGAGGCCTATTATTTTGGTGGAGGTTGTTCTAAGGTGGAGGGCGGTAAGGTGGCAGACATTGCTGGTTCTACTGGAAGGGGAGTCTTGGCACTTGCGGAGGCCTTGGGTTGGATAGTTGGTTGGGGCTGCCAACTGCACTCACTTGCTCATTTGTGACGACCCCTTCCGTCACTCCATCTTGAACACTAGTATTCGTCTTCCTGACCACCCCTGGCTTTGACTGCTCAAACATGTGCATGAGGGGGGAATCTTTTAATTGGGTCTGGATGTGCCAGGCCCTCTCATACAACTCCTCCATTATGGTGAGCTTATTCATAGCCAAAATGTGTCTAAATTGAGGGGTTGCGTTAGACACAATAATTTTTACTTGTTCTGGCTCCGAGAGGGTATCTATTATCCTTTCAGCCAAAGACCTCCACCTATCAGCATATTGGACTAAATCCTCATCCATCTTCATCTTTTCGGCCACTAAGTTAGTAATGGAAAGGGATGGGCCGACCCGATCTCGGTACTTCTGGAGGAACTTCCTCTGTACTGGATCGACATCTTTGGCCTCACTCGGCTCTAGAGAATAGTACCATTCTAGCGCGGGGTCGTCTAATGATCTTCAAAAATGGTATGCCAAGGATCTCTTAGCATTTTGCCAGAATGAAGATTCATACATCAAATCCTTGGCATAGATGAAGGGGTTGCCAGTGCTATTGTACCGGTGGTACATAGGCATTTCGGAGGGAGGGAGATGAAATATCAGGAGGATCGACAGGGAGACCTCAGGGGTTGACTTTACATCCACCATTTTCTTCAAGTCCTAAAACTGCTCATCAATTTTGTTAAGTTTGTTCAGGAAGGATTGGGTGAGCGTATCGATTGGCAAAGGTGGCATTTGCCACTGGGGAGGAAGAGGCCTCCCGGAGGCTTGAGAAGGGAACCTTAAACCAGAGGGGTATGGCGGCCTGCCAGTAGATGGACCTAGCTGAAGTGGTGTATGATGAATGACCAAGGTTTGAGATTGCAAAGTGAGTCAGAAGGAGGGAGGCTGCTGACTTGCCTACCCCTAGGGTGAAGGAGAGGGAATGGCCGGTGTCGGCTCTTGAATGGGAACAGTGGTAGCCGGAGTTGGCTCCGGGGGAGAGGGAGAAACATATTTCCCCTTTAGGATGGCCTAAAGTGCTTGGAGTTGCTCAAGACTAAGCTGGGTGGTGGCAAGGACACCTAACATGGATGAGATGTCTTGGGAAGGGGATGCTTCCCCAGTAGCGATCTGCACCTCACGAGAGGGCTCGTGAGAAGGGCCTGCATCCATAGCATGGACATGTGGCTCACCTAGATAGCCATGACCCGAGTGGCACTCCTCAAAAGAGTCGTGGGGTGGGTCAAACATCTGGGGTTCATATGCAAAGGCCCCAGCCTCAAACTCCTCATAACCGTATCCGGCCATTTTCAGAACTTTGACGAAATGCAACAACATGCACAAGTAAACAAATAATAGAGATTATCAGGTAAGTGGATGATTTTATGCCCCTTTTTTGTTTTTCTTTGAATGAAAGAAACTGATTTTTTTAACAAATCTGATGTTAACACGAAACAGGAAGGATCCTAGTTGCAATTTTGTCACCGCTGTGTCAACTAAGGCCCCTCATCTCACCACGAATGGGTAGCTAACTCCAGGGAACTTCAATGGTACAACCGGCCCAATGAACGAAGAGAGAAACCTTCGCTGTCGGGGACTTACGGAGGTCCCGATAGAGGAGATCCTAGTCCGTTGAGAGGAATTCCCGAACGAAAGTCCTTCCTTCATCGAGAGAGGGTGAGTTCCTAAAAATAAAAAATAAAGTGGGGAAACCTATGATAAAATCTATCCCTATACTTTCCCATTTCCATTCGGAAATATTTAAGGGGTGTAATTTACCTACGGGTTTTAAATGCTCTGCCTTTACTTGCTGACAAGTGAGACAGCGGGATACAAAATCTGCTACTTCTCTTTTCATGTTGGGCCACCGAAAGCTTCTTTTTAAAGCTTGATACATCTTGGTAGAACCAAGATGAACAGTATACTTTGACTTATGTGCCTCTTCCATGATAAATTTCTTAGTGTCATTATGATTTGGCACACAAATTCTATCTTTAAGCAGTAGTCTTCCATCCTTTGAAATAGAAAATTTCGATCTTTGATCAATATTGTCCCTAATCTCCATCAACGTAGGGTCATTCTCTTGCAATTTGACTATGTCCTCAATCAATGTAGGTTGAGACCTTATACAAGCAATTATACATCTATCTCCTTCCCTGTCAATATCAAGATTTAAGTGAGAAAAATCCTCAATAAGACAATGCATACCTTTTCTGAGGCTTGCTAGTGTTGCCATTGGTTTCCTGCTAAGAGCATTTGCTACAGCATTTGTCTTCCCTGGATGATATTGAATTGTAAAGTCAAAGTCCTTGAGATACTCCAACCATCTGCGTTGTCGCATATTTAACTCCTTCTGGGTGAAAAGATATTTTAGACTTTTATGATATGAAAATATAGTGAATTTCTCCCCAAAAAGGTAATATCACCAAATCTTCATTGTGAATATAACCACAGCTAATTCCAGATCATGCACAGGGTAGTTCTCCTCATGACGCTTTAACTGTCTTGAGGAATAACAAATCACCTTTCCATTTTACATAAGAACACACCCTAGGCCAATGCCAGATGCATCCATATAGACTTCAAATCCACCACCCTCAACGGGCAATGATAGTATCGGGGCTGTTGTAAGATGATCCTTGAGAGTTATGAAACTCTCCTCACATTCTTTCAACCAATTAAAAGGATTCTCTTTTCATGTAAGTCTTGTCAAAGGAACAGCAATCTTTAAGAAATCCTTAATGAATCTTCGGTAGTAACCAGCTAGACCTAAAAAGCTTCGATCGTTGGCCGGCTCCAATTCTTGATAGCTTCTACTTTAGAAGGATCTATAGCGATACCTTCTTTTGAGATAATATGGTCAAGAAATGAAACTTTCTTAAGCCAGAATTCACATTTACTAAGTTTGGCATAGAACTTGTGTTCCTTTAATGTTTGTAAGACTATTATTAAGTGTTCTTCTGTTCCTCCTTTGTCTTGGAGTAAATAAGGATGTCGTCGATGAACACAACGATGAACTGATCTAGATAAGGTTGGAAGACTTTGTTTATTAATTACATAAATGCGGCTGGGACATTTGTTAACCCAAATGGCACCACTATGAATTCATAATGACCATAACGGCTTTGAAAAACTATTTTTTGTATATCTTCATCCTTGATTCTAAGCTGATGGTAACCCGACCTAAGGTGTATTTTGAAGGAATATTCTACTCCCGAAAGCTGATTGAAGAGCTCATCAATACGCGGCAGTGGATATTTATTTTTAATTGTGAGTTGATTCAGTCGCCAGTAGTCGATGCAGAGTCTGAGAGTACCATCCTTCTTCTTAACAAAGAGCACTAGCGCACCCCAAGAAAATGTGCTGGGTCGAATGAAACCCTTGTCTAATAACTCTTGGAGCTGTCTTTTCAATTCTTTTAGTTTCGTAGGGGACATCCTATAAGGAGCTATAGAAACAGGTGTTGCTCCTGAAATGATTTCAATGGTAAAGTTTACTTCCCTTTCGGGTGGTAAACCAGGTAAGTCTGATGGAAATACTTCCGAAAATTCATTCACAATGAGGATATCTGCTAAGATAATTTTCTTAGACTCCGTGATAATTACAGAAGCAAGAAAAGCTTCACATCCTTGCGAAATGAGTTTGCAAACATGAAGAGAAGAAATAATGGCAGGATGTTTCTTATACTTGATTCCAAGGAAGGAAAATCTTGGGAGACCTGGTTTATGAAAGGATATTATCCTATTCCGGTAATTTATGTCAGTGTCATGGTCTACTAACTAGTCTACATCTAAAATTACATCATAGCCTTCCATATCAAGACACACAAGGTTTGCAGGAAGATTGTGGCCTTCTGCCACTCTCTCGATATCAGGGTAGTAATTTGTAAGCTTCGTTCCAGGACCTAAGGGTGTAGTAATAGCAAGATCTGAGGGTAATGAAATTGATGAAATTGATAATATTTTTGTAAAAGTAGTGGATATAAAAGAATGAGAAGCATCAGTATCAAATAGCACGAATGCAAAATGGGAGCAAATTTAAATAGTACCTTCCATAAGTCCGCCGTCCCTAGGCGTTTTGTCATTTTCTAGAACAGCATTGAGGCAAGCCTGCCTCCTGCGCCCACCACTAGATGGTTGCCCTTTCATAAGGGGGCAATCTGACAAGCGATGCTCCCTGCTTCCACAATGTAGATAAGCGCCAAGACACTTCCAACATTCCTCGACTGAGTCGCCGAACTTTTCACAAAATGTGCAAGCTGCCATGACTTGCTTCTCCTCTTCCTTAATTTTCTTATTTTTTTGGAAACTACCACCGTTCCCACTCCTGGACCTTTTCTTGCTATCTCGACTTTTGTATGGGTCCGTGATGCTGAATTTTTCTTTCTTCATACGTCGATCAGACTGTCGGCTTGATTCTTCTCCCTTGCCCTTTAACTTTTTGACCTTTTCCAACGTCCTTTCACATAAATAGGCTTGCTGAACCACCTCCGTATAAGTACGGATGTTCTAGGTCCTGAGCTGCTGGATGAAACTGGGCGTTCCCCGACTCCTTGGTATATCAAATGGTGATTGACGGAAGGTCAGATCACATCTGGCTGGAAGCTATCACTATTTGTGATGGTGATCTTCGATCTATGTTCTCCGCCCTCGTGCCAGGAACTGGTTAAATAGAATAAACATTACTATATTACTTGCTTGTATGCATGATTAAATTCTATTCCATTTCATAAAATAAGCATCGTTGACAGGCATTCCTTTCAGCCCCGAGGGCTCTTCTACTTTGCCCATTAATCAAGGGTTTTTCTTCTTTCAGAAGGATGTAATTAACGCCATATCTTTTATGGTATGGCAGACTTTCGGTCCCAATACGATCACCCATTATTGTCTGATCAGTCAGACGAGTGCACAATAAATTTTATCACGAAAGTGACTGGCACGTCCTGCGTTAACAAAATGAATAAATACAATGAACAAATAAATAAATGAATTAGAACAAATGATAATAAAATCATCCCCACAAAGCTGGCACGTCCGGTGGGACTAAGTCTCCCTTCATCTCTTCGCCAAAGTAGAAGGTCCTGGGGCCCTCCCCAAAAATATTGATTACTTAATCATTATGTTTTGAAGAACCGATGGCCTACAGACTTGTTGCACTTTCCTTTAGCTCCTAAGTGGTCGCTCAACACGTTGAGCGCGGGTACCTGGCGGTGCCCACTATGTTCGGAACTCTGCCACTAGTGGTGGGGTTCCCCAATTTTCTTGGAGTCACCTTCGTCGGTCTACTACAGGTCAAGAGAGAAGAAGTTGACAAGACCGCCACAGCCAACGCTGTAGCCCCTCTAGCGACGAGCTGTCCACGGAAGGCCACTTCGTCTAGCCGCACTACCTCCTGTTGCATCTGTCACGCCTCGAGCCACTTGAGTACATCGAAAGCATTCTCGGGGACGTGAGCAGCCGGCAATCTGCCTTAAGCTAGCAATTAAGATCAGAGCGCAATAACATCCACTTAAGAGGAATGCATAAGAATTAACGAAACTTCTAACTTTTATTGATAATATTCAAAGTACAAGAATATCTGACTCTCTTTTGATAGTACTTCAAATAGACTCAACAAAGATGAAAATTACATAGTCTTGACTCATGACCAACTATATAGTCTCATAACTACGGCTTCTCACGTGACGTCATTCACTCTCGGATCCACTACTTGAACCTTCCGAATCTGACCCGCTAGTATTTCCTAAAAATGTTGGAAAGTAGGGTAATGAGTACACTTTCCCAGTAAGTATCTTCGTATCAACATGAAGGTGTGCTTTAAATGATTAACATTTTAGCTCTAGAAAATAAGATGAAGGAAATATAATAAATCATGTAGATAAAACTAAAATAGCACAAGTAACAGGATGTAGATCATAAAGAATGTGAATGTCCATGTAGAATGTGAGCATGATGAAGCAAGAATGTAATATGACCTTTCACGAATGAGAATATGCTTGCATGTACCGAGAACGCACTTTCACTTTTCACTTTTATAAATGTAAAGGTTATGAACGAGAATGTCATGTAACAAGCATGTAGTAATTCAATAATGAGATAGCCTCGTAGATTCACTTATTTATAAAAGAAAGTAATTCCAGCATAATGCAACGCTAGTAAGCATCATATCTCATAATTTATAGTATATTTTCAACAATCAGCCGAGGGATCTAATGTCGAGTCCTTGGACACAATTAGTGCCCGATCTGCATCTTCATGTTATAAATCAATCTACTTCGATGAGATATAACAATAAAGTACGACCAGTAATGTAACAAGTTCAACAAGGATAACAATGCCAAGGTAAGAATGCACCAAGTATGAGGTATGAGAATTCAAGGAAGAATTAAGAGCAAGGTTATGCCACGGGAGTAATCCAATAGCATAACGTTACATTCTTTAGTTTTAATAATTTATAATTAACCTATTAAACATAATGTGAGATTCTAGATAATCCAATTATCATCTAAGAACAGATTTTAATTAACCCTTGGGTCAAACCATGGGTTAGGGCACAAGACAAGAGGTTGCAGTCAAGACCGGACCGTTTCAAGAGAATACGATCAAGACAGGACCATTTATTGGAACATGCGGTCAAGACCGGACCGCAATCATGTGGAGCCGACACAAGAAAAAAATTGAGTTGACAGTGTAGGTGGTTCTAGCAGAATGCGGTCACGAGAGGGCCGCCATTTTTCGGTAGCGGTCACCTGATGGCCATAACTAGCCAGGGCAAAGAAAAATGTCGGGAACACAAGTGTTTTCTAGACCAATAGGATTTTAGGGCACAACCAACTCGACATCCTAGTAGGAATCCCAAGCTCACAGAGACTTACGAAGGCCTTGAAACAAGATGACTTAGTTCGGTGGAAGGAATATCTAACGCAGAGGATCACAAGTCCAAGAAGTGTGCCTATAAGTGCAAAGTGTAACTATTGGCCATGAACTAGGGTACGCACCATGTACATAAGAAAAGACTCCAAAGATGAGAGTGAGATCGTGATAAAATAGTGACCAAATCCTCAATAAGACAAGTCCATGAACCATGTGAAAATATCTTCAATACAAACTATATGAATTTTGGCATGAAAATATCATAAGGTAAAATAGGTTTAAAGCATATAAAGAACATGAATCTATCAAGATAGAGAGCTAACATAACCAAATTTATGAATATAGTATCCTAAACATGAATAAAACTTAATTATCTAGACTTAGCATATAATTAATAGGGCTGTTTTGCAATCTATTTTGGGTTAACAAAGTGCAAAACATAGAATAATGAAAGCGGTCTCGAGAGGACCGTTTCTAGTAGTAGCGGTCTATCATGGAAAAGTCAGAAAGAGGATGTATGAATTTTGGCAGCATCGCCCCTTGTCCCAGAGGACTATGGGGGAGGAAACAGAGACACGCCCATGGAAAGATCTGGGATGGACTCACTAACTGTCGGGAGGCCAGAAACGGCAACCCCATAACTCGAGTTAGGGCAGAGACCCCGAGGACTAGCTTGTGAGGGGTTCTGGTAACCCACGGGTTGCCACATCCTCGATGAAGAGATGTGGACTTAGATGTTGCCAAACGAGGCTGCCCATTGGTGTTCACCTTTCGAGGAGGATCCTCTAACGCCCAGGCTATAAAGAAGTAAGGCCCTGGGGATCCGAGGGTGGTTACAAGAATATGATCGGCATTAAACCATAGTGTACCCTTTCCCCCCAAAGATAGGTCCATAATTGTAAGAAACATCGATGAAATCATAAGATAGGCATTATTGCTCCAATGCGTGAGGTCCTAGGTCATGCTTGGAATATCAACAGATCCAAGCCCTAAATGGAATCATGCAACCACGATATGCCAAACATGGGCATACTGTAGACTCTAGGGATGGTTGACAGGGACAGAAGTGGGAGCTCATGCAGGGTATAGACTCATGAGAGATGGAGACCCAACTTTATTGCAACACAGAATGCATAGGGGGTAATTTGCTAATGCCTATATATATATAATAAAGTGCAGCAGGGGTGTGTGCATGGGGGTCCTTAAGGACAAAATCATATTAGCATTCGAGCGGATAGAATGGTGCATGTGGATGCTTGGCATAAAGGACAAAGTTAATTTCATGCCATAAACTACAACTTTATGATGAGCTGAGACCGAGTAAAAGGAGAAGCGGGGGGAATGAGAGCTTCAGCGGATTTAGGATTAAGCTAGATTCTCCACAACCCATAGATGCGGGTGAAGAGGTTGATGGCTGTTTCCACAAAAAATATCTTAGACATCAAACAACAAGAGAGCATATGTGTCAAACACACAGGGAACACACCCATTGAGTGCACGGAGGAAACTCGAGTGAGAACAAATAACTCAGACTTGTCTGGGGTATTGAGGAATGGATTGTGAGATTTATATTGCCCTTATAGGCGCTAATCCATTATGAGGATCGAGACAACACGTTGCAATGGGTTTCATAGGCTAGGGAGCATAATGGGGTCCAAGAGTGGGCTCTCATCTGACAGACCCGGAGGGACATAGCCAAAAACCCAATCCATTATATCTAGACGCGCTCTAGATGTTCACTCCCCCTATGATGTTGTATGCTTCCTTGATTAATGAAGAAAACAAACATGAATAACAGAAACACAATAGCACTGTGGGCATCGAGATTAGAATAAAATGTGGGAGGGGGATCTATCTGGGCACGAAAAACTTAATTTCATTCATTTCATAAGATAGAAAGATACATCATCCCACGACACATTTGTCTAGGAAGCAATCAAACAAAGGAAAATGAAAATAATAGCATACATATCAGAATGAGAAAGAAAGAAAAGGGGAGGGGGAGGGAGGAGCATTGACTCTATTCCCTCATCGAAGATAGCACCTCTTTCGCCTTTTTCTTCCTCTCTTCTTCTCCCTCACTCAGGAGCACTTGCAGAATACTTTAGGATTTGGCCATCTGGAGCTTTTAGCACGTAAGGGGCCGGGGGTCTTCTCTTGAAGGCATCACCTTCCTTTTATAGCGGCAGCACGAGGGTTTTTTGGTCGAGGCACAGACAAGGAATCTCCCATGATTGGAGGTGATTTGTCCACATGTCCTCGTATGGGTTGCACGGCCTTCTGGATAAGGTCGAGGTGATTGACTCGCTTCGAGCGTGAAGGCCTACACTTGATGCTGCACTACCGTGCTGAAAACAGAGCATCAAAAATAGCATGAAACTGATCCTCATTTTGAGCTCTCTGGGAAACTCTTGTTGCAGGCTTCAAGCTGGGAGATGGTGGATGAAGAACCCTTCAAACCCACTAGGATCTCCCTCTCCTTTTTCCTAGGATTTTGATTGCTTTTTGTCCATGGTCTTAAAGGCCAGAAATGGCATGTGTAGGCAAAAAAACAAAAAAAACTAGGGGGTGCCAGATGATCCCAGTAGGCATGGACACATCCCGGGTCATTGGGTCACGCCCTTCTTCTCGCGTCGGTTCAGGGGGTGGAAGGCGGTTGGATGAGGGGCTTCCTAGGCGCGCCGGTTCACTTGGCTGCTAATTCACCTCCATCTCCTCTTTTTCTTTCACCGATTCAAGGCTTCATGGGGGCGTGCCGATTCACCCAGCCACCGGTTCACCCTCTTCATGCAATGTATAGGGTCTTTAATAGTCTTGTGGGCTCTAAGCGGGCCCAAGAGAATGTTCTATGCGGGTTAAATGTCTTCTTTTTTTCAAGTGCCAATATTACCGCCAAAATCCACGCGAAAATGGCGATCTCCCATGCAGTCGTCTCCCATGTCCGTGAACTGCTCCACCTCGCCACACGCCCTACCTCTCAGGTTCACCCTTGCCGCATCTACTATCATCGCACTGCCGCACATCCCTCGCCACCTCCGTCAGCTGTCGTATTGAGAAGGGAGAGTGAGAGAGAGATGAGAGATAGTGAGGGTTAAGAGAACAGAGGGGGGGAGAGAGGGGGGGTTACCCCCTTGGATCTGGCCACCCTCTTCCCATCCCCTCCATCCTCCATTGAACTCCTCCACCACCCCTCCCTCTACAACCTAGTGCAGATCCAGCCCCCCTCTCTCCTGCGCCCTCCCATCCCTAGCCCCTCCATCTCTGCCCTAGCCCCTCCACACCTCCCACATGTTCCCCTCTGCCCCCCCTTCCACTTCCCTTCACCAATAGCCACCTCCCTCCCCTATCTCTTGTGCCATTGGAGCTACCCCAGCCAGCCAGTTCGCAGCTCAAGATTTGTAAAGGACCAGCAGCTTGCAGAGGCGACCCCGACTTCATCCTGGCATCACTAGAGTCCCAGGAGGTACCATTGGAAGCGTGTCTCCATCCTCTTCACAACGGTAGTGGTCTAGTTCCATTATTAGCTCGAGGTTGCCCGGGAGAGCCGTTCTTCTCCTACTGCACAGGATAGGTGTGGTCAGTAACCTGAAGCAACTTTCAGAAGCTCCCACAGCCACATTCCTATGCTTCCTGAGGCGCCCCTTGGATCAGAGCTTCTACGGCAAGTTCTCCTCCATCACCAGAAAGCTTCACCATGTTCGGCATCCAGAGCAGTGATTTCTCAATTTTATCCCTCGGGTGTGCTGTTCTGTCCACTTTGGGACTGAATAGACACCCGATCACCGTTCGGGCTGCTCTGGTCTATTCCAACCTTCTTCGGCATTCCAATAGGCCTCATTTCGAAGAGGACTCAGCAATGATTCCAATGACTCTGGCCACGCTTTGATTTAGAGTTTTGGAGTGCTCATGGCGGCCTCGTCTTCCTACTGCTGTGGTACCATAGCAGTAAGCACCAGAACTCAGGGGCCCTGTTCGCGGCCCTTCCCTGACCAGCACCGCCGACCAAGAAATTCCACAAAAATCAGACGTCATCCTGAGCTAACCCTAATGATTTTCCCACTGGTCTGATCAACAAAAAAATTCAGGAGTGGCCGCAGCAGGGTCCACTTCAACTGTCTATCCCTTGTTCCAGAGAGCGGGAAGAATCGGCGTCTTCCATCCGTTCGGTTTCATTTTCAGCTTTCCCCTTCCCCGCCTGGCCGGCTTACCACCCCTCCCTGTGGGAGGTAGTGTTTGAATGTAACTTTGGCTTCCCTACCCCAAGTTGAACCCCCTTACATGGGGCGTAGTGATGTAAAACCTTGAATAGGTTGAAGCTACACCGATGCGGCGAGCGGGTGCATACCCTCGCCTCCTCACTCACCCACGTCTCCGACCGGAGTTGGTTTCTTCAAACTTGCTAGGTACACTCTTGGCCCTTGCTCCCATTTGTGCTTGATCATTTAATACACCTCAATTGCGCCATCGGTTAAGGGAGAGAGTGCCCGGTCCCCAAGGCTCCACCGCCTTTGTGTGATCATCGTGGATGTGAGTGAGTGAACCCGCCCCCATCGGCCATTGCCGCCTCATTGAATTGGGCATCTATCCCTAAGGGGAGGTTAGCCTTGAGCCTTGCTGGCCCTCTACTAGAAAGGGTCTTGTCCCACACCCCCAACTCGACATCCCCGAGTCACCCCCAGGTCAAGTGTGCGCGCCAACGATTGACCGCTTACGTAGGCCTCTTGGCCTTATGGTTGTGCTTGCACTCCTAGGTACAAGGATCATTTGGTCAGTCCCAACTCATCCCTAGGTGGTGTCACATTACAACAGGACATCATGTAGATACCACAACTATTAACTTTGGAATCCACAAGCACAACTTGATGAACTAGCTTCCAGGAGAAGAGAGTGGCCCTCGGAGGAATAGTTAGCTACCACAGCTTAACAAGAGGCAAGGTGGCCAACTGTCCCCTAATATAAGAGTAAACAGATTTAATGTCAAAAAGACCAGAGTTAGTCAAGGTCCAGACAGCATCATCCTCATCAGTCTCAAGGTGAATACTCACTATGTCCTCAAGCATCTATGGGTGGGCGGCAGAGTAATGCCATATCGGATGAGAGTGATTTGAAAGTGACTCTTGAACAGAGACATCCGGCACCTCAGACCTATTATGAAATGGGATCACATCACTAAGTGGCCGATCAGCATACCATGTATCCTTCTTCAAAGTGAAAAAGAGATAACAAAATACAAAGCTCAGACAAGATGTGGGAAACTTAAACACAATGTAAATATCCCTGTCTGAAATCTGGAGGCCGCTCTTGGCTTCTCCCAGATTAGTTGCTTCCTCAGAGAGTAGCTTTTCCTTTGCCACAGGAAACTGGAGATGAAGCCTTTTCTTCTAGCGAGATGAAGAATGAGTCTAGATGAAGGCTTGCACTTCAGGCTTCAAGGTTCACAGCTGCTAGCTTGTAGCTCTCCTGATTTTACTATCTTCTTCTCTTCTCCTTCTCTTTCCCCTTTTTCACTACGTAGCTTCTCTCCTCATCGAACCTTCTATTCTATCTGCTTCTGCAGAGTATGTCTCCCATGTGCTGCTCTTTTATTCCAGACATAATCTCCTCTTTTTGCATGCAAGGTACAAGGTACGCAATCCCTGATTCGGTAGGAATAAATCTAGATCGTCTATCTCCACAAAATACTTCCAGAACCTAAGAAGGGTAGCTACTAACTGCCCCAGAAGTGATAAGGTACGCTGGCTTCACATTGGCTTGCCAATGAGGTTCATGCAGAACACACCGGCTTGTGCTTTTTCCCAAGGCAAAGTGCATGTTCAGACAAAACCCTTTCCAGGAAATTTTTCTTTTTGATTTATCAAACTGAAGGAGGAAATAATCTCCATAAGGAATCTTCTGTAAATGACCCAGCTTCCCTATAACACGTGCCAACCATTAGACTGCAGAATCATGTTACACCGATCGTGAGGAGGCCCTGCAAGGGCTATATTCACATCTACGATCCTTTGATTGTTCAGGAACTTGTAGTCTCCCGCTTTGAGCCCCGATGCTAGAATGGCCCTTGGCCACGCCCGACGGGTGACAGCAAATCCCCCCTCCCTGGGATTAAGCACGAGTTCTGTTGTTTAATGTGGTCCAAGTATATGGCATTCGTGAATATTTCCAGATGATCGACGTATGAGTATGTGCATAGTATGTTGCTATTTGATCGATGAACCCACCCTTTTCTATCAATAGAGGAGATGGCCATCTGCTCTTTCACTTCCATCCCTAGGTTGTAGGGACAATGCTATACTCTAAAATTGTAACTGGGCTCCTGTTTGGCCTGTATCATTGTTTGTATGTTTTTTTTTCCATCCTCAATGATCACTGCATAAGCTCTGCTCAGTGTTCAACAGATTGCCTTGGAGAAGTTCTGTCTCCTGAAGCTATCATCAATATGTGCTCACCTCTTCCTTCGAAAGGCTAATGGCTCATTTCATGGTGATTTCTCCGCTCGAGACCCTCCTGTCTGAATGAAACTTTCAAGTCACTCATCGCACTAGCGGGTTATGCGTATCAGTCCATGGTAGGGACGTAGGTCTACCGACTCCAGTGGCATGTCGTGTACCCCCTTTTGCTTAAGATAGAATCGTGGTTCATCCGATGTTTAAATTATTACCAAGTAGGTCTGGCAATCTGACACCTGGGAGGGGACACATTCCCCTTTCATTGCTTCTTCGTTCATGGTCCCAAGCCACATTGGCTCTCAGGGGCTTGCCCTTCCATGGCACGATCTCCTGAGAACCTTCTTCTCAGGGTGGACAATGAACGTCACCTAGGTGACAACAGGAATGACTTGTGTCTCGAGATTCTGATCCTGGATTACTGGAGCCCTTAGTCGGCTAGTCCTCAGGGTTGCCATATCCATTCTAGGTCATGAGATCACCATGTTCGGCCTCTCACTAATTATGAGTCTTACTCTAGAATCCTCCATGTGTAAACTCAATTTTTCCCCTTATGATTCCCGGAGTGAAGGGGAGGTGTTGCCCAAACTTTCTCCGGTCTTTCCTGACTGTCTACTTTGATTAAATGTCTTTCATTTCAATCAGAACTGAGTTTGAGGTCAGCACTTGGTTTTGGAGTGATACTATACGAATGGCTGCACATGATATGTCTTTTGTAAACTCTACATACCTATGCTCAAGTATGAACCTCGCACGACTGACGAACTTTGAGATTAAGAACAATAAGAAGGTTAATACAACAAACACCGGGGTAATTGCCAGGCTCAATTCACTCTCTTAAGGTCAGGGTGAGCAATTCAATGACATAAATCAACAGCGTCCTCTCGGCCCTTGATTATGGTCAATCCCCCTCACTTAGCTTCCCTAATAATTCTAATTCATGCTAAAGCCTCCCTGCATCAGTTTCAGTACTTCCCAGATCGCTTCCATGGCTAGACGATTGGATTCACCTTTACAAATCTTGTGAGTCGGCACCACTCCCCTTCATAGGAAGTGAGTCAGTGACCAGTCTAGTGGGTCGGCGCCCTGCCACGCCGATCCGCTTCCTTCTCACGCACCCTCCCCTTTCAATGTCATCGAATCACCGCTCTATCTGTACCGACCCATTCTCCTCCCTTGCACACCTATTCCCTAAAGGCGCCGACTTACCACACAGCCTCCCCCTGGTGTTGCTTCACCTCCTAAAGGTGCCGACTCACCGCCCTCTCATCTAGGCCGACCTCATGCAAATCCTTCGTCGACTCCAGCCTACGTAAATGATGTAAAAGCTTTTCCAATGCCTGATCCAGAGTCATGTTTGAATAAACAATAAGGCTAATAATGAAATCAACGTTAAATCTCTTGGATGATTTGTCATTTTCATGCTTGCATATCTATCTGTATACACACATCTATCTATAATGTATATATATATGTGCAGGTATCATTTTATGCATCATCATTAAATGCCTACCTACCCCAATCTATGGTACATCACATGGTGACGTGCGGAAGGTCAGATCAGCTCTGACTGAAAGCTCTCACTATCCGTGATGGTGGTCTTCAGACCTATGTTCTCCGCCCTGTACCAGAGGTCAGGTTAATAAACATGAATATATTGCATGCTTGAACGCATGGTCAGAGCTTGCGATGCGTAGTACCGTCTTTCAATTCGCGGACGATTATGCACTTATTCAGCCCCGATGGCACTTTAACTTGGCAATTAATCAAGGGTTTTCCTCCTACCTGGAGGATGCAATTAACGTTATAACCTTTACGGTATGACAGACTTTCGATCTCGACACGGATTTCACTTTCGTCTGACTGAGTCAGATTGAGCGCACAATAAATCTATCATACATGTGACTGACACTCCTACGCAATAAGCAAATAAATCTAATAAATCTGCAACCAAAATGTTTAATAAATCCCATCTCCCACAATGCTGTACTATGATTGTACAACTTGACTCTTTGGTAACCAAGCAAGTGTGATTATCTTCTTGATCTCTATTAGTTTGAAAATTTTTAATTAGTCATAATCAATTCACCCCCTCTTGCTTGTGATTGCAACGGGCCAACAGCAAAACGCTCAGTAGGAATTACATCTCTATCGTTAGAAAAACTATAAGTGATTAACCAATTAACCAATATTCAATAAAATGCTATTCCATGAATAATATAAAACCATGATCAATCTGAAATGCAATCTATCGCTTAGAGGAGACAGTCAATACCAAATTTCAATGTAAAGGATAGACATGAAGCTCAAAGGAAATGGAACAATCCCAATACAGAACTTCTCAGCCATAAAATCCCTATCACCCAGATCCACCGTCTCCCCTCCGGTCAAATCCAGTTCTCAGGCAAATCCCAATCTGCCCAGCCGGCTCAGAGCCTGGGAAACCAGCCTGTTCAAAAATCCCCCAAGGGAAGTACAATGACAGGAAAATTCCTGTCATAGACTAGGTTCATAGATCTCTGAGAGAGCTTCGTAACGGCACTAGCTCCATTTCGTTTCGACATCAGTGTTGGTCGTAGCAGCCGTTCTCGTGGGAGTGCGCAGTTCTGCCCAGAACCAAACTAGCAAGAAGGGGTGACCGTAGAAATTCATCAAAAAATATGTCAGAGAAGATTCAGTGACGGCCACTCCCAGGGGTCGACCAGGGACCCTCTGCCTTCATCTCGGTGAACGGCTGTCGTCAGAAGCTTACCGGAGGGCGTCGTCCCATTGAAGGTCCTTGTCCGCTGTCCTGCCGGCCAGCAATCACAGAACTGGAGCCGCTGCCGCCAACGCCCGACACCCACCGCCTTGCTGCTCGCCAACCCAAGTTCAGTGCTCCCGGCTCCACTGTGTAGCCCTTTACCTCCCTGTGTGGAGTGGGCAATAAAATCTTTGCTGTAAATTAACTTTTCTATTGTACCGGGAGTTACGGAACTTGGCTGGGGCATCTTCCCCACGCCCCGAGCGTGGAGGTACACTCGCCTCTCTACTTTGTCTTATTTGTTTAGCTAGTATAAGTTCTAGATTCTGCTGCATGTGAGTAGTTTAATTCCTAGCTAGTTAAATTTAATCACCGCTGTGAGTTGTGAGTACGAGACCCGTCTAGTGACTCATTCCGAGTACGAGAGTGAGCTGACCACCCGAGACTCAGTGTCGATTTCTCAACCATGCAGATCGACACGTTTCCCTCGTGGGGGATGATCGTGAGCGAGTACTTCTTGTTTAGGGCATGCTTGCCTCTTCAAGAACCATGTTAGGTGCCGAACCAGTTGAGTCGTTGCAGGTCGCGTCATCTTTAGGGTCGCATCGTCACCTAGAGTCCAAGGTTCACAACAAGTACGAGTCGAGTCTCATTGTCATCCCACATTAGATAGTACTGGTGTTATCACACAAAATAGGAATACATCCCAATTTTATGTGATAGTCAATAAGTTGGTGTTTAATCCAGAGGATTTGGGCTGCACAGTTACCTACTGCAACATATTCTGCTTCAGCAGTGGAAAGAGCAACAATGTGTTACTTCTTATATGTCAAAGACACTAGACAGCCACCTAGATATTGACAATAACCACTAGTGCTATTTCTATCTATCCTGCACCTTGCATAGTCTGCATCAGTGTAAGCCACAAGCTCAAACTCACACCTTACAGGATACCATAGTCTTAAATCTAGGGTGCCGGATAGATACCTAAATATCCTCTTCACAACACTCATGTGTGATTCCCTGGGACTAGCCTAAAATCTAGAACAAAAACACACTGAGAATTGTATATCAGGGTGAGATGCAGTAAGATACAAAAGGGATCCGACCATACCTTTGTATAATTTGGTGTCAACCAGTTTACCTTTTTGGTTAGCATCAAGGCTAGTTGATATGCCCATAGGTGCAGTGATAGCTTTGAGGTTCTCCAATTTGTATTTCTTCAATAGGTCCCTGAGGTACTTGGATTGTGTAATGAAACTTTCCTCTGCGATTTGATTAACCTGTAATCCGCGGAAAAACTTCAATTCTCCCATTAACCTCATTTCAAATTCATTTGTCATTAATCTAGAGAATTCCTCACACATGGCAGGTTTAGTTGACCCAAACACTATATCATCTTCATAGATTTGAACAACCAAAATGTCTTTGTTATCTACCTTAGTGAATAGGGTCTGATCAACCTCACCTCTTGAGAATCTCTTACTTGTGAGGAAGGAGCTCAGCCTGTCGTACCAGGCCTTAGGAGCTTGCTTCAGTCCATATAATGCCTTATCTAATTTGTACACATAATTAGAAAAGTCAATGCATTCAAATCCAAGAGGATGTTTTACAAAAATATCCTCTTTTATTAGACCATTAAGGAAAGCAGATTTTACATCCTTCTGCTGGAGTTTTACTCTTAGGCTACAAGTAAAGGCTAGAAGTATTCTAATGGCTTCTAGTCTGGCAATAGGGGCAAATGACTCTTCAAAGTCTACTCCAAATTCTTGATTGTATCCCTGTGCCACTACTCTAGCCTTATTTCTTACTATCATTCCCTACTCATCAGTTTTATTCCTAAAAACTCATTTAGTGCCTACTACAGAGCCATGTGAAGGTTTAAGAACTAGATGACATACCTTGTTCCTTTCAAATTGGTTCAATTCATCATGCATGACATTTATCCAATGCTCATCTTTTAAGACACTATCTATCTTTTTGGGTACTATCTGTGAGACTAGAGCAAAAGAGTTCAATTCATTTTCTATCCTAAAATGTGATCTAGTCCTAGGGGGTTCATTCAGGTTACCAATTACATTCTCTAAAGGATGATCTCTAAGAATTTCGATGTTGGTAAGTTGATTACATGTGTCTGCATTTACCTCCCCCTGAACTCTAGACCCATCAGTCTCACATTCATCTGTAGGTTTTGCATTCTGCTCTTCTTTATTCTCAAGAATTTCTCCATCAGCTTTGTCCCTGCAGAGACCAGTTTCAGATTTATTAAAAGATTCATCAAAGATAATATGGGATGATTCCTCAACAGTTTGAGACTTAATGTTATAGATTCTATAGGCTCTGGACTTTTCAAAGTAACCTATAAAAATTTCACGTTCACTTTTAGGTTCAAATTTATCAAGGTCTCTTTTAGAATTCATATGACGAGTGTGCCTTTACGGATTTTCACACTGAGGGGTACCCATTTTTACCTAAGGCGCCCTTGCGGGTTTTCACCTTAGCCGGGTTAAAGTCTTTTTGCCATTGATTGTTCCCCTAACAGGAACAACCAAGTCCGCTGGGACATCAGTATTTTTAATCTCATTTTTTTTTGACCTATAATGCCCGAAGGCAAGGAGAAAGTGCCACTCCCGTAGGGACGTGTGTGCCGCATAGGTGAGGCAAATGGGTGGATTCAACTGCCCTAGTGGGACGCAATTAGCCAAATCCAAAAGCCGAAGGCTGAACGGGTTGGCAACCCAAAAAGGATGTGTGTGTGCCAAGCTAGGTTGGGACAACAAAGGGGTAGGTTTAACAGTCCGAAAGGGACTTGCGTGTTAAACCTAGAAGTCGAAAGGCTAGATGGGTTGGTAGCCCGGAAGGGACATACATAGGCCAAGTCTGGTAGGATGAAAGAGGGGATTGACAGCCCGGGTGGGACATATGAATCAAATCCGTAAGCCGATAGGCAAATCGGGTCGACAGCTTGAGAAAACATACATAGGCCAAGCTCGTGGAGACAAAAGAATGAACTTGACAATCCCGATGGGATAGACAAGTCAAGTCTGAAGCCAAGAGGCGAGATGGGTCGGCAGCTCGGAAGGGGCGTGCATAGACCAGACCTAATAGTAAGGAAATGACGGATTTGACAGCCCTAGTGGGATGTGAGAGTCAAACCCGAAAGCTAATGGACAAAGGATGGATGGGTTGGCGGCCCAGAAGGGATGTGCATAGGCCAGACCCAGTGGGATAAAAGAAGGTGGATTTGACAGCCCTAGTAGGGCGTGAGAGTCAAACCCGAAAGCCAATAGGCAAAGGATGGTTTGGCAGCACGAGAGAGCATATTGAGGCCAAACCCTAGAAGGTAAAATGAGCCGAAGGGTAAGATGGGTTGGCAGCCCGAGAGGACATGCTGAGGACAATCTCAAGAAGGTAAGATGAGCCGAAAGGCATGATGGGTCGGCAGCCCGAGAGGGCATGCTGAGGCCAATCTCAAGAGGTAAGATGAGCCGAAAGGCATGATGGGTTGGCAGCTCGAGAGGGCATGCTGAGGCCAATCCCAAGAAGGTAAGATGAGCCGAAAGGAAGGTATGATGGGTTGGCAGCCCGAGAGGGCATGTTGAGGCCAATCCCAAGAAGGTAAGATGAGCCGAAAGGCATGATGGGTTGGCAGCCCAAGAGGGCATGCTTAGGCTAATCCCAAGAAGATATAAAAGAGGGTGGATTTGACAGTCCTAATGGGATGTGAGAGTCAAACTCGAAAGCCAATGAGCAAAGGATGGGTCGGCAGCCTGAGAGGGACGTGCATAGGCCAGGTCTAAAGGAAAGAAAATGCAGATTTGACAGCCCTAGTGTGACGTGAGATTCAAACCTGAAAGCCGATAGGCAAGATAGGTTGGCAGCCCGAGAGGGTGTACTGCGGTCAATCCCGATGGGACAATGAGCCGAAAGGCGAAGTCGGTTGGCAGCCCGAGAAGGCGTACTGAGGCGAAACCCTGTAGGACAATGAGCCGAAAGGCGAAGTAGGTTGGCAGGGCGTGAAGACGTACTGGGGTCAAACCCTAGAGGTTAAAATGAGTCGAAAGGCGAAGTAGGTTGGCAGTCCAAAAGGGCGTACTGAGGCCAGACCCTATGGGACAATGAGCCGAAAGGCGCGTCGGGTTGGCAGCCCGAGAGGGCATACTGAGACCAAGCCCGGTGTGACAAAGATTGGTTTTGGCAGTCTCAATAGGACGTGAGAGTCAAAACCGAAAGTCGATAGGCAAAATAGGTTGGCAGCCCGAGAGGGCGTACTGAGGCCAGTTCCAGTTGGACAAAATGTGCCCGAAGACACGATGACTTGGCAGCCCGAGAGGGCGTGTTGAGGTCAATCCCAAGAAGGTAAAATGAGCCGAAATGCTAAGTAGGTTGGCAGCCCAAGAGGGCGTACTGAGGCCAAACCCAGTAGGATAAAAAGGTGAGTGAGTTTAACATCCCGGAAGAGACATATGAGCTAAACCCGGAAGTCGATAGGTAGGATGGGTCGGCAGCCCGAAAGGGGCATGCATAGGCCGAACCTAAAGGAAAGAAAGGGTGGATTTGATAGCCCTAGTGGGACATGAGAGTCAAACCCGAAAGCCAATAGGCAAGGATGAGTTGGCAATCCGAACAGGATGTGCATAGGCCAGACCCAGTGGGACAAAAGAAGGTGATTTGATAGCCCTAGTGGGACGTGAGAGTCAAATCCGAAAGTCAATAGGCGAGGGATGGGTTGGCGGCCCGAGAGGGACGTATTGAGGCCAAGCCCGATAGGACTGGGGGGGACTAGATGGCCTAGAAAGACATAAGATCTAAACCCTTCGGAGACCCGAAAGATGAGTGGAGCTGACATGCCAAGGGACGTATGAGTCAACTCTTGAAAGGAGATGGATAGACTTGATAGCCTGATAGGGCATGAGAGTGAATTCCATTATAAATGATGGTGTTGACGGTCCCGGTGGGACGGAGTGCAACAATGTCGAGATGCTCCGGTGGGGTTAGGTGTTGTAGAAACAATATGGGAGGCATGGTCATGGCATCAATATGATGGGGCCACCCAGAAAGTAGATGGAGAGAGGATTTTTTTCACATTACCAACCTCACTGTCCTTTTGGGTTTTCGCCGAGGTTGGCACCCTTTTGTTTGTTTCGGTGCGCCCTTGCGGGTTTTCACACCGAGGGGTTACCCATTTTTACTTGAGGCGTCATTTCGAGTTTTCACCTCAGTCTGGTCTGTGATCTTTTTGTCCTCAACCAAACACCCGAAAATCCCATGGAAGGAGAATCAGACAAAGATTAAAGAGGAAAGCCATAAAGGAAATTCAAATACTCCAGATGAGAGGAGGAAGAATCAGGAGAGGTCTCAAAGCCGGGGTGTAAGAAGGGCATAGGCTGAGGCCTAGAATCGTGAGAGTGAGAAGAGTCCAGAGAATCCAGATGAAAAGAAGAAGAACGGGGGGTTTGTGGACCCGGGGAAGAGAGGAGAAAATTATGAAAATTGGATTAGAGAAAGAAAGATACACCACCCAAGGGTGGGAGCTGAGTAGAAGAAAGGATGAATGGAAAGAATAAGAAGGAGTAGACCCCTGAGTGCACAACCGAAGACCCTTGAACTTACGCCGCCGCCTCTTCTTAGTAGAAAGTTCTCGAACATGGACCCGCCTGACATGGGCTCGATTCCTTGGGCTTCTTGTCTTGGAATATCTTCTCAAATGACGGGCACACCTGGCAGACGGCCTGGCCCGGCTGTGAACATGCAGTCTGTCAGGGCGGTTGCCCCTAGACACTCGGTGCTAACAATATGCTGACATTCTTGGACAGATGACTCCTCCTGCGAATGAACCTCATGAAACCATGGAGTTTTATCCGTCGGTAAAAAGAGCCTAAGGTTCAACAATTCCACTCGACAATCGGGCTTGAAGTATAATTCCCTTGATAGAAGAGAAGGATGAACTGAGGGAGGGTAATACACGGTGTTGACGTGGTTGACGAACCAAAGGAGATTGCATAAAATGTGGAGAATGTCCTTGGAAAATGTTAAGAATATGACAAACTGCCCCTTGAAATAAAATTCACAATCTTCTGTGTAGCCCTATGAGTTAGCATGATCTGGGTGAAGAACCCCTCTTGGCCAATAATCTGAACAGCAATGGAGTGAGGAGTGATAACAACATCAATAACAGACCCTCCAGCGAGCAAAGAGATTGCCACTGACCTCACTTTTGAAGAAACTGGCACCAATGTGAGGGGACTCTTCTTGACAACCATCTTCGTAAGTGGAAGCTCATCATTCCCAAAATAGTCAGAAATCAGGACGCGAATCGGCATCCAATAGACAAAATCTTGAATCTTGAAATGTAGAACTGGCACCAAACCATCCTAACTCGGCTCATTGTCTCCCTGGGGACCAAACCCAAGGGGCACCAAAGGTAGGGCACACCTACTCCATGGGGTGTAAGTAGGTGGAGGAGAAGTAGAAGGAATAGGCTTAGTGGGCGTCATAGGCATAGGTGGAAGGATAATGGCGATGGCGGCGAGAGGTTCAGGCATAGGTGGAGGTGAGGATGGCCAAGGTGGCAATGATAGGTTCAGGTACAGGTGGAGGTGAGGATGGCAAAGGCAAGGTGGGAATGATAGGTTCAGGTACAGGCGGAGGTGGAGGTGAAGGCAATGGTGAAGGCGAAGCTTGCTCAGGTTTGAGAGATGAGGGAGATGGAGGAGAAGGTGAAGAAGGTGGACATGGTGACAAAGGCAAAGGCGATAGAGATGAAAGAGATGGTGGAGATAGCAAAGGTGATGGAGATGGAGACGATGACGAAGGCAAAGGGGAAGGTGAAGGAGAAGGCCGTGGTGCCCATCATCAACGTATCGACATGATACGTCGGGCAGTGTTGGGAGTGGATGCAGTGGTAATAGAGGTCGAAGAAGAAGGGGAGGCACTAGCCTGAGCAGAGGCTTGGGTTTGTGAAGGCGATGGAGCCGGAGTAAGAGATGGTGATGGTAATGAGTTAGGTGGAGATGGCAATGGGGTAAGCAATGGCCTAGGTGAGGGAACGGGCGATGGGGCAGGAGATAGGGGAGATAACGGAGCAGGTGACGGAGTGGCCGCATTGCCAGATGACTAACCACAGGGGTGGCCCTGGCCTTGTAGAGACAGAGACGGCTGCCTGGGTAGCTCTTGCTGCTGCTACTTGCTGCGAAGATGCAAAATAACATTGTGAATGGTAGACCAATCGATCCTCTTCTTGTCTTGTAGGCCATATATATGATCTCAGAACTTGGGGCAATCCTCAACCAAATGTCCCTACTGGTGATGGTATTCACAAAATTGGAGCAAATTCCCGACCGCGGGTCGACAGGGCACAACCAGAGGGAGCTGTACTGCGTGAGTGGCCATCAAGGCCCTCAAAATATCTAAAAAATACTCTGGCAATGGAGAATGAGGAGCCTGCTTCGGGGAAGGAAGATGCTAAGGGGTATTAGATGGTGGAGAGGGTTGTGGAGGTTGCGGAGAGGGAAGTGGGGGTTGTGTAGGCAAAGGTGAATGGTGACCGGTAGAGGGACTTGGTGGAAGTGCATGAGCCAGATGAGTAGGAGGTATGTAGTGGACGTCATCTACTTGCTCATGGTGTAGTGGCATCTACTTGCTCGTGGTGTAGTGTTCCCTTGGCTGGAGGTGGAGACGCATGTAGGTATGTGGAGGCAGAGGGCTGACCGAGGTTGGTGAAAGGGTGACTCATGGAGGGCGAGTAGGTGGTAGGTGTGGAAGGTGGAGAAGGAGACTCGAGATCAAGGGAGTCTTGGATTTGCTGGTGAATAAAATAGGCTCGACTGTATAGCTGTTGTCAGGAGGTAATATCATTAAGGGCTAAGATGAAGCGATACTTGAGCATCACGTTAGAAATCAGCATCTTGATTTGCTCCTGCTCCGGGACGTGCCCTGGGATTTGCGCGGCGAGACGATGCCAGTAGTCAGCAAAGGTAGAGAAATCCTCATCGGGATTCATATTCTCGTGGGCTAGATCCACAACTGAGAACTTGGGCTCAACTTAGTCCTGATATTGCTGAAGAAACTTCTCTTGAACGTTAACTAGTGTTTTGTTATGATTTTGTATGTTCCATTGAGCAAACTTGTAGGCTTGTAGTCATTCATTGTCTCTGCATTCTCTTTTTTTGGGAATTAGGACCACATATGTTGAATTGAAACATTTGACACTCCACAGCTTCACCTGAAATTCCAAAACTGCTGCCATAATGTCATCCTTAATTGATTCCCAAAATTGTTGATAGAAACCCATTGAGAAGCCATCTGGGCCTGGTGACTTTTTTAGATCCATTGTGAACACTGCTTCTCTTATTTCTTCTTCAGAAAAAAGGTCTGATTAAGTACTTAGCATTTTCCTGAGTTTTGCTGGAGTAAATCATTGCTGATTTGTGGCCTCCAAAGTTCCTCTTCTTTAAACAAAGCTTCATGGTACTCCACTGCAGCCTTTTGAATGACTGCCTCTTGATCAACCATTGTGTCACCCACTCTAATGCGTTCAATACATGTTTTTCTCTTCTTAACACTTGCCATTGCACGGAAATAGGCTTGTTTCTTATCTCCCTCTTTGAGCCATATATCTTTTGCTCTTTGTATCCATCTGATTTCTTCTGTAACTGACCATTCTCCATACTTTTGTTTAATTTCTTCCCAGTGGCATTTGTCCTCTGGACCTCTTCTGATAATACCCATTCTTAATGTCAGGCGGGCCTCATGCTGCTGTCCTGGCCTAACTGCATCCCATTGGGGAGCGGCAGCCCTCGCTGCGATCGGCTGCCTTCCTTGTTCTTATCTCCCTCTTTGGGCCATAAATATTTTGTTCTTTGTATCCATTTGATTTCTTCTCTAACTGACCGTTCTCCATTCTTTTGTTTAATTTTGTCACAGTGGCATTTATCCTCTGGACCTCTTCTGACAATACCCATTCTTAATGTCAGGCGGGCCTCGTGCGGCCGTCCTGGCCTAACTGCATCCTGTTGGGGAGCAGCAGCCCTTGCTGGGATTGACTGCCTTCCTCATGCAAACAAGGTCTTGGTGGAGGTAGTGCGCTGTGGTGGCGAGGGGGGGGTGTTCCGCTGGGGTCTGCTGCAGGCAGCCGGGCCATCCCGACCTGCTTTGGGTGTGGCCGGAGGGGTCACAACGGCGATTCTGTCGCAGACAACCGGCGGTTTCAGTGGCGCAGGGTGTTCCTGGACGAGCTCGTTCGTTCGCGGATGTCGTCCGGGGCCCCCTGCCCTTGTCGAATCAGCTGACCAAGCGAGGGATCGATGCAGGGGATCTTTCGGCCAACCTCCTGCAAGGGCGTCTGCAGTGGCTTCGGAGATGTTTCCATGTCTCCCTTGTAGAAGGGCGGTGGATGCGGCGGACGTCCGGCGTAGGTTGTTGGAGACTGCTGGGGGTGAGTGGGAGGTTTATCTGGTGACTGGGTCCTCTTTCTTGGCGGTCGGCAGGCGGAGGAAGCGGTGGATAGGATGTCTGAGGTTGGGCTCCTTGCAGCGGGTGGTGCGATTCTTAGGCTTCAACGGTGGACGCTATTGAGGGGTACTTTTCCCAACCTGCTGGGAATAAGAGTCCAGGTGGTCAGTGAGGGGTTGCCCATCTTCTTCTGTGATGATGAGGGGGTGGGTTCGTCGTCAAGAGCATTGGGAGGGTTGAGCACGACTTCTTGAACTTCTATCAGTTGGGTTCTGGGATGGCTGTTTTGGCTTCCCTTTAGCTGGTGTCTCCGTCAGATATCCCGGCAGTGATGACCATCAACATCGTCGGTGGGGTAGTGGTCTTGCGGCTTTGGGTGAAGCAGGTGTTTCAAGGGCCGTCGTCGGCTTTAGGGCAACCCGTCCCTAATCAGGAGGTTGAAGACGTACGGTCAGGGGGACCTGCTGCGAGAGGTTCAAATTTGAACCGGCCTGCCTCGCTCGCCCAGTTGGTTCATTGGGTGCGCTCTCCCGTTTGACAGGTGGCTCGTGGTGAAGCATGAACCACGTTTGTTGGTGGTGTTCGAACTGGGTTCTTGGAGGTAAGGAACTCGGATCGGGGTTCCGGGCTCAGGTTTGAGACCCGTGACTTACCCGCTTCACTTCGGTTGGAGCATATCGGTCTGTTGGACCCGGGAGCATTCACCTTCCTTGCCCGAACTTGCTTCCTTCGTCGCGTTCGCTGCCGACTGCTCAATCGACGAACCTGCTGTCATCATCGGTGCTGCTGCCCCTCCTCTCGTCGGCCGGGGGTTCCTGTCAGAGGTCGCCTGCCCTTCCCCTTGCCCTGCCGTGGCGAGTAGATAGTGGGGGGAGAGAGGTTATCCGGTGCAGGAGAGGGGAAGGGCAAGGAGGCCATTTCAACGCCCCTTGTGTTTGAAGTCCTTGACAGGGGGGGTGTGGAGGACCATGCTTCATTGTTCCAGCTGGAGGCACAGAGGTTGATAGTTGGATCTCCTTCGAGACCGGCCCTAGATCTTCCATGGGGGGGTCGGGGAGCAGACACGGAGGTCACCGGAGGAGGGGCGTCTCAAGACCTCCACTCTCTCTTGTTGGTGCCGACCTCTTTGCCCACTTCCTGGGAGCTAGGGCATGTTAGGACGGGTCAAACTAACTTCCAGATTGGAACCTCTGACGACATGAAACTGCTTCTGGAGGAGGCCGGGGGCCATGGTGGGGACGACCAGCGGGCGGAGGGGAAGGATCTCAGAGGTAGAAGTAGATTGAGTGTGGAGGAGGCTAGGGAGAGCTCAGGGAAGTGGAAAGAGTTTCTATTGAGCAGTTGTGGGAGGTGGCAGACTTGGTGGGGTTTTCCTTCGTGGCAGCAGGGAAGGACTTGAGGGGTGTTTATTGTAAAATAAACAAGAGATGGGGTGCGAGCATCTTGGGGGGGGGTAGCTTGCGGGCACACACACTGCCCAAAACACAGAGCTGAGAACAACCTCTCAGTCTCTCTTCCTACTCACACTAGCAGGACGACAGTTATCACTATAACACGATCAAAGGATGAAAGATAAAAAAATAGAAAAATCTAATAGAAATTCTCAAACTGAGAAAAGGAGATGAGTTCGGTCTGAAATCTAGTGAGCTTCTGTGGGTTCATCCAGATGAGTGGTCTCGTGACGATGCAACAGTACGAACGCAAACGCTAGATGTTGCTCGTTCATGAATTTCTTCTTTTCTCCACAAGCTCTTTGAAACCTACTACTTCGATCTTAGAGGGGATTCTCCTTCTTTTGCCTCTGCACCCTCTGGTTCGCTCTCGAATGGGGACTCCTTCATGTCTTTCATGTGCTCACCACACGCTCAATGATTGACGTTTTTATTTTTATCGTGAATATTCCCCTTGAGGCCCCACACATTGATTTTTTGATTAAAGGACATGATACTTTCGTAGCATAGACCATTCTAGAACCTAGGTTCCTCGTACACACGAGTCCCAATGATTGGGCCTCAAATCTTGATCCAGGATGGGACCCGATTTTGATCCGCCAAGATGTTCCACACATGAGAGTCGACGCGTGTAGGCTGCTACATCAACTCACGTGCTGAATTGGTCTACTCTGCTTCTGAGTAGTCTGGTAGCGTCAACTCCATCAGAACGCTACGTCTACTAAATCAACTGAAGCATGCTTGAAAGTTGTGGTGCATGAAGCCTATGCCAACTCCATCAAGAGTCTGTCTCGACGCAGGACATGTCACAGCCCCATGTTCTTTTCCCTGTCACTTGTGCATCGACTCTTATACTGCCCTGCTTCGACACATGGTAGCTTACAGAACCGATCTTTATTCTGCACTTGAACTTCTACATTGACGCAGAGCGTCGATGCAATGAACTGCTTCTTCTTACCTATGATGTACCTGCCACACCTATTCAACATTGACAATGATTAGTGTTCATAAGATATTTTTCTTGTGATATAATGCTCATACACTCATCATGAGTCATAGTGTGTCATCATCAAAACTGTTGTGCATGTGTAGTGCATGCATTATCTTGATGATTTTGATGTTGCCCACCATGTGATTTTGATGTGGTTTTGATGATGTCCACCATGATTTGTTAGTGTAATCTTGATTTTTGATCTAACTATGATTCAATATGTTAATTGTCATGATTCATTATTTTATGATGCCATGATACTCATGAAACCCTCATATGTGTAAAGACTTCATGCCATAATGTCTCATGTTTATTCTCTTGAATCATGCATAAAATCTTGCTATGAATAATACATGTTGAATGACTGTATTCCCCTCACACTTTATTGAAAGCCTGCAGAAGAAACATGGTAGCAGAAGAAGCCAGTCACTCGACCGAGCAAATTTAGCAAGTCTGAGCACAAATGGCGAGCACAAGTGGCGAGCACTCAAGCAACTGAAGCAAGCACTCCGAGCAAATAAAGAAGCACTCCGAGCACTCCTCCAACTATGGAAAGCACTCCACCAAATGCAACACGAGCACTCTGAGCACTCGAGCACCCTAGCAACCTGAGCATCTGTAGCATGAATGGTGAGCCAAGCATGTTGCAGCCCAGCTCAAGAGGTCGAGCCTGTCACTGTTCCAGGCGCTAGAAGACTCTTGCTAGCGGTGGTGAAACAAGGGTGACAAATAAGTGGATAGTGCTGACAAATAGACAATAGAGGTGACAAATAGCTTTATAGGGCAGACAAATAGCCAATAATCTTAGACTTTAGGCAAATAAGGTCGGACCTCATGAACCTAAAGCTTGGACCCTATGGCAATCATGCTCGGATACAGAGTCGAGCCTGTGGCAACTTAGCTTGATCTTTATGTACAATCTTGGTCTCCATGTTTAAGGCTCAGACTTGATGAAAACGAAGCTCAAACGTCATGCAACCAAGCTTGGTCCTCATATATCCAAGCTCGGTCCTCATATACTTAAGCTCGGATGCCATGTAAACAAGCTTGGACTCAATGAAGCTAAGCTCAGTGGCTCGGACCTGATGCAATCAAGCTTGGAGTTGATGAAACTGAGCACAGAAGCTCGGACTGTTACGGCAACCAAAGCTCAGACTGCGTGTAGCAACTAAGCTCGGACACTATGAAGCAAAGTCGACCCTGAGGCAAAAGAAGAGGATGCAGATAAGGGTGACAAATAGTCATGTAAGGTAGACAAATAGTCGATAAGGGTGACAAATAGATGTGCAAGGATGACAAATAGCTTTGGCCTCATACAACTAGCTCAGACTTCAGACATCTATACTCAGATTCCATGAAGCACAACTCGACCAAGCTCCGTCTTCATGCTTGAGCTCGGATCTCGTAAAGTAGACTCGGCCATGTGGGAACTAAGCTCGAACTTCAAAAGGAATTCATGAAACAATGCTCAGAAGTCGATTCCACAAGTTCTGGAAAAAGCTCCTAGCATAGGCAACTGTCCATGTCATAATTGGATTGCCAAAATAACCTTTCTGGCCAATAGATCTATCAGTTTACAAATGTAGGAAAGGTCACCTGTCAAGGCAATATGCTTTTTGCTTCCAGCCAATCAAACATGAGTCTGCAGATCTACAAGGACAAAAGGACGTCAACTTCTGCTGCAAGCCAATGAAGATCAAGATGTTACAGGTGCATTTGGTCAAAGAACCTCATTGTTTATTCTGACCAATCAAAGGAGAGTTTTATTTCAAAGAACTCTTATTTTTCTCCATCCAATCAAAGTGCAGCCACTTAGAGGGAACTTGCTATCTTCTTCCTCTAAACATCGAAGGAAAGGTCTACGAATATGACATACGTTCTGCTTATCCTGATGCTATGCGGCGTCTCCCTTGTTTGCAGCATGGGAATTGGGAGCCTGTTACGGGCGCTGAGTTACGAGCCCTTTCAAGAGACATGGGTGGACGAAACGGGCAAGATAATCTCTTTGTCGCGGTCTGCACTTTCAAAGCCGGCGATCAGCAACCAGACAGTGGCAGGCTTGGAGGATTGCCACTACGTTCAAAGGAGGGTCATCTCTATTGGCCAAAGCAAGGTGGAGGTGTCTACTGGTCTTGTGAATTACGGTCCGCCCAGGCACTCGGTTTCCGATTTAGGTTCAAGATGGGATGGAGATATGTTGCTGCCTGTGACTGTAAGCCCTTTGATTGGGTCGAAACGCTCTATGAATTTCGCAAATCGATTGGAGGGAGTGGACCGGGTTATCCTATCAAACTCGGCATCAATTCCCTCTACGGAAAGCTAGCCCAACGCAAGGGCAACGGGTCTTACAACAACATGGTATGGGCCGGCCTGATCACGGCCATGACGCGAGCGAAACTCAATGATGCGATTGCTTATTCGATACGCGAATTTGGCCCTGGCCGCATCATCATGGTTGCTACTGATGCTGTGTATTCCCTTGATCGTCTTGTGGGCCTGGATTGTGATGATCGTTTGGGCAGTTGGGAAGCGAACGAATTGGACGGTTTGTTTATCGTTCAGCCGGGCTTGTATTGGTGTCCAGCCCGGCGCAAGAAAAAATCGAGAGGATTAAGTGGGAAGTTTTTTGAAACGCCCGGCTTGACAGAGAGTTTTGAGACGACGTGGGATAGGTGGCATGATGAGCAAAACTCAAAACTGGATACACCTTTCCCGGAAGTGTCTGTTCCTGTTCCTGGCTTTATCGGTCTTAAGTTGGCTATGGCACGTAACAAGCCGCTTCTGGCTGGCACTTGGGTTAATGATACTCGTAATATATCCTTCGATTATCGAAATAAGCGTTGTGGTCATTCTTGGACTGGCAATTCTATTGTCACGAACATTAAGGCGGGCCATCCGGGCTTAATCTCTCTTCCACACCGTGACTTTCTCAAAGCCGGTGGACAGGAACCGTGGGAAAATGCTAGGATGATGCTCGACGAACAGCCCGATTTTGTCGATTTGGGCATACCATTCAAGGATTGATCTGTATGGCCATCGTGATCCCCGGCACTGCCGTCAACTTTCCCAATGCTTTGCTGGCCGTCGGGCTCAAGCAGTCCTGTGTGCCGGTGGGCCAGAACCCGGTCAATGGTCCGCAATGCATCCCGGTCGAGATTGATTGGGGCACGATGGGAGGCTCCAATTCCATTGTGGGTTTCAACATCGGCAACGCAGGGGGTACCCGAAACTTCTCTGATATTTGTGCGATCCAGGTGGACAACAGCCAATGCGGCGCGGATATCCAGTTTGTGTTCACGGACACGCAAACCACCTACACGGTGCCGGCCTATGAGCCGTATGCCCTGTTTCCGGTGTTCACCAAATCGGTGCAATTCTATTGCATCGCCCAGATCGACGGGGAAAAAGTTCTCTCTACCGATATCACCCGTTTCACCCTGTTCAATTTCGTGCCGCCGCCTGTGGTGCTGCCGGCCAGTCAGGAACAGGACACCAGCGCGGTATCGGCCATTGCCGGCGCCGCTGGCACGACGTCGATCATTCCCGCCGGCACCAATGGCAGTTTAAATGTCATCTATGTCAACTATGCCTCGCCCTTTGGTGGTTTGCCGGCGGCGGGCGAGATGACCTGGAAATTGCAGGACGGTTCTGGCAAGGTGCTTTGGACCGGACAAATGGGTGGCGGTATTTCCAGCGCCTGGAATGTTGTGCTGGTCAGCGTGACGGACGTGGATTTTCGCTTTGCCAATGGCATCAGCTTTATCCAGGCGGTTGCCGGCGGTGCTGCCATTGGTGGCGCGTTCAATGTCGTGCTGGGATATCGGGAGCCGTAATATGAGCAGCGGCCCCGAAATGCTGATGCAGGCGGCACTCAAAGCGTTCGTGCCGAAAGAGACTGCGGAGAAGGTAGCGCTTGCGATAGAAGGGATGTTACGCGATGGGACTTTGGACGGGATTGGTTCGCTCGTTGCCGATATTCAGGAAATCAAGCGTCAGCAAGGACAGATCATCCTCGGGCTCGGACGTATTATGGCCGAAGTCCAGACACTACATCGTGAACAATCAGTTCACGCCGGCGGAGAAAAAGACGGACTACAGGGAAGTGCCGCCGCTGGATTTGGCGGTGCTATGGCTCCAGAATACCGATCCCAGCTTATTGCAGGACCCGGAAGCATTGGCGATGCAGGTGGCGAGCCTGACGGAGTGGGCGAGAGAAGCGAACGAGAGCTTCCGAATACAGGCGATGGATATGATCGCTTTACAGGGACGGATAGAGAGACTGGAACGCGAACTGGCGAGGCAGCAGAATGAGCGGTGAAGGAATTGTGGTCAACGCGGAAGCTCCGGTAGACAATGCGCCGCTGGCAGAGGCCGCAGTTGCGCAAGCGGAAGCTTCTGTTGAGATTGCGGCTATTCAGGAAGAGGCCGCGACGGCGCGAGCCGAAATCCATGCCGAAACGGAACAGGCTGCTATTGAAGCTGCTGCGGAAGTCGCAACAGCAGTGACGCGAGAGGAATTGGACGAATGCCGCAGGAATATCGAGACGATGCAACAGACCTTGGAGACGGTAGCGTCCCAGGTGCAGTTGATATCAGCGGAATTGCTGGAGACGGAAACGGAGGAAACTCCGGAGCACCAGAACCAGCAAGAGCCCCCGGCAAGCGAAGACTCATTCTCTCTCCTCTCTTCTCCTCTCTCCATGGGGCGCGCGACCGTGGCGAGATGGGTGAGGCAGAAATGTCGTGGAGTGATCGTGGGGCGTGCTGGCGTGAAGGATGGAGCGTTGCGTTGGCACGATCCTGCGGTGGATTCAAAGCTGGCATGGTTTGGTCGTCGTGTCATTTTTGGCGCGGTTTAGTCGCTTCGGCACGCGAGAACTTCGGTGGAGGTAGGGAGATGGATCACCTGCTTCTCTTCTGCATTCCCTCGTAATTTAGAGCTATATGGTGCGTGTAAGAGTGAGTTTTGTCGCGTTTGGGTGAAAGCATGCTTCGGGGGGTGTGAGATGAGTTTGCCTTTCCCAACGATGGTTTCTTGCTAGATGAGTTTCATTGGAACCCCTGGCATGTTAGCATTCCATTCTCGCTAGTTTCATCGTGATTGGTTGTTATTTGGGACCATTACGAGCTTGGGAACCCACGTGACTCATTTTGGGTCGATTCGGTGGAATCACCCGTTTCTTATCGTTTATGCATCTATTTGATCCCTTCTAGACTGTGGAAGGTTCATTTCATCGTTAGGATTGTTTTGCCTTCGTTTTAGGGCAAACGAGGCGTGGAAAGTCTGGGTTTCGGCCAATCCTCTATTTTTCCCGCCACAATGCCTTAGCGGTCCTTCCAGAGACCGTTTCCGTTTCTCACGTGGTCCAGTATGTGATCGCTTGTCTTTTGTTAGTTCAGGTCTTTACGCTCATGCGATAGACCATTTTCCCTGGCTAGTGGCCCATTGTTGGACCGTCAAGCCCTGTCAAGCCGCCCATTAGGTGACCGCTAGACGGTATTGATTAGTCGATTTGGCTAAGTGGTCTTACGATAGACTATATGGCTTGCTTTAGTGGCCCATTAATAGACCGCTAAGCTTCGTGAGGTCTTCAGTCAACGATTTTAGGTCGGTTGGGCTAGCAGTCTAGCTCTGACCGTTTGTAGTCTTTAGCGGCCCATTAGTAGACCGCTAAGCTTCGTTTGACTTGGGTCAATATTTTAGGTCGGTTCGAGTTATGTCCTTAGCGGCCCATGGGTAGATCGCTAAGTTCTATAAGCGGTCCTATTATAGACCATTTTTTTAGTGGTTTGACTGGTTAAGTCAGTTTGAGGGTTGACCGGGTCTAGCGGCCATTTATATGATCGCTACAGTCACCTTGCGGCCCATTCTATGACCGCCAAGTGTCTGTGTTCTCTATGCAAGGTTAGCGGCCCTTTAGCTGACCGATTGACTTACCTAGCGGTCAAGCGATCGACTGCTTATCCCCAGAGTGTTATTTCCTGATGTTTTGGCTTCCAATTATCTTGGCTTGACCTTGTCGTTTGCCCATTGTCCCGTGGATATCTTTAATGTCCTATGAGGGCCATAACCATGTTATAAGGTAGCCGAGAGTGCTTTGATGTCAATTAGTATTTTGTACTGCTTCAGAGTTGTTATTGGTTCTTGGTCAACTCGGTAAGATCTAGTGGTTGACAAGTGACCTCGTGAATGTCTCAGAAATCTTGTACAGATCGAGACATGGTTTTGGACGCCTTGAGGTGTGATTTTACCTCAGTTTATGTGTCCAGGTGCTTTGAGGGTCCTTGTGATCCCTTAGGACTCCGTGATTTGTATTATATGGATGTGTGGATCTGGTGATCCAATGCCGTTACTTTAATTAGCATTTTTTTTGTGACTTTGGCTTAGGGATTAGGCTGATTGGTGGCATGTTATCACTTTCGTACGATGATCTTGACTCTGAGTCATGAGACTCAAGGATCGTTGTGCCAGCGGGTCTAGTTATTTGTCCTGAGTCTAGCGGTAGTCTTGTGTGCTGCCTTGTGCTTAGTGCTTTGTGGTGCATGCGATAGTGCATGCTTAGCCTGTCCGTACTTCAGCACTAATGTTCCAGAGTCTCTGTGTCTAGTGAGCCTCCACTAGTCATAACCTGACGACACTTTCCTATGTGTCAGCCCACCTGGGAGTGGTGGTAGGGTGAGTTCCCGATGGACAGTTTTTAGGCTAATTTCTGTGGGCTCCCTTGCCTTGTAGTAGCGTCCTACTGGGGGAGAAAACTAGCTAGAGGCCTAGCTCAAGGCATTGATCTTGTGCGTGCACACGTGGTTAGTGGCGTTTGAACAAGCGCCGATGGGCGTGACCCTGACTAGTCACTCTTTACTGTTGTTCCTTGTACTTGGTTCTATGAGTGTCTTAGTTACCACCATTCCAAGCGTGTAGGAGATACTTGAGGCACAGTGTGAGACGTTAGTGGATGCGTCTAGCTGTTCTTCTAGTGAGGAGGTGCTTCTGTCACTTGACACGATGACTTGTGTTTTCGTGACTTTTTCGAATAGTCTGTTCTTGGCTTCACCTAAAGTCCGTGTAGCGTGCACGACGATCTAGTTGTGTATGCATTAGTGTTTCTTGACCGCGTAGGTCTTTTCTAGGGCTTTTGCCTATTTTGGTAGGCCTTCACTTTGGAGCTAGTGCTTTGTCGACAGATCGACAACGCCCGACTTTGTGAGATCAGGGTTCACCTTTCTGTTGCTATTTGGAGTAGCTTAGAGAGCAGAGGTTCTTTTGATAGCCGTGTTTCTATTCGGTATGGCTTTACTCTTTCTTGTAGCTATTCTTACTCCTGTGTTTACAACTTTACTATTGCAGTTTAGCACTACTGTTACTCCTACTCTTTCTATTCTTCCTGCTTTACTGTTTAATGTTGTTACGTCGTTGTTTCTAGTGGCGATCTGCATGGCCCCTACTGAGCCAGTGACATGAGGCTCACCCCTATTTTTCAGGTGTGGTCGTTCTTCTTCAACGCCTCCTGGCGAGGTGGGCCAGTGGCCTCCCAAACCAGGCAAAGGCCTACCACCCCGCCGGGGCTACAGCCGACTCCAAAACACACCGGCCGTGGCTGGGGTCGTGGTCGTGGACGCGGTAGAGGTTGCGGGAGGATCCCCGAGTTGCCTCTTCACCCATCCACCTTCGACCCAGAGTGAGTCATCCTCTTTCAAGGAGAGGAACATGCCCCCATCCCGCAGGTGGAAATTCGGGGGAGATCCAGCATCTTCGATCCTTCAGGCTTGGAGGAGATCGCCACCAACACCCCAGTCCCTGCGCCAACTCCGACTTATCCTGCTGAACAAGCAGGGCCGTTCGACAAGAGGAAAAAAATTGAGAAATCCACCTTGTCAAGGTGGGGTCCAATATCTGACCCACCTTGTCAAGAATACTCCGGAAGCCCATCACCTAATCTAGCATTCAACAGTGCAGTATATGTCCCCACGGACGCATCTTGTTTTCAACCTCAAAGCTCCCTGTTGAAAGAGAAATGTTCAGAAAAAAGAGAGAGGGAGGGAATTGATTAACAATTCACTCTACATAGTAGTGCAAAACAAGAAGGAAGTGATAGGTCTACAATGACCATGAGGAGCCGTGTTTGGGAATTCCCCATAAAAAGAGGATGGCGATTCTTTTGATATTGGGTTATAATTATAATTCATCATACCCAGGTCGTCCAGCTCTTCTCCTTCTCCGTCGCCCTTTTCACCCTCCAACAAGACATCCACGGCCATAGGAGAGCTCCTTGCATGTTCGACGTCAACGTTAGAGAGAACTAAGGGAAAAAGAGAGAGAAGTAAACAGAATTTGTCACACACATGGAGTGAAGATTTAGTAATCAAGACTAAATGAAGGATTGAGAATTACCATCCCGCTTCTCAGGTGAAATCACCTATTTGGTATGCTGACCGGGTATTTTCAGGGCTGGGCCACCACTGTCAGCTGCCCTTTGCCTTTTCAGATGAGTTGAAACTCTTTTCCTTTTAAACGTCCCAATAGAAACAAAACTCACTACAAAAGGAGAGAAAAGAGGGGAGGAAGTCAAGTAATATGCATAGAATTTAATTTCTGGAAATAGAACATGATTCCATAAAGAGATTATGGATACGTACCGTATGGAGTGGAAGAAAAACATGGCTGTAGTACCACGTGCTCAGGTTGAAGTCCCACAACCTTGCCCGCCTTGGAGATGGCATCACAACTATCTTGAAGTGTGGACCCATTTTCAATCAATGTAATGCACTTAAAGGTGCCAACTCGTGCAATTGCATTTATCAAGTGTCTTTTCCATTGGTCCCAAAGGTCATTATTGAAGTCGACTGGGAGAAGAGGGCTAGACAAAGAGACACTAGGGGGGTAACCATAATCTGAAAGGAAATACTCTTACTACGAGTTAACCTTCTGAGTTGCTACAGATTTCCCTTTCTCTGAAAAGGGTCATTAGGGCGCTTCAAAGGCTTCATAGTCCCCACATAATTGTCCCTATCCACGAGAATGGGCTCATTTGTTGCCTCCCACCTCATGCGAAACTCCTGAACTAACCTGACATGAGAATAAAGAAATGAATTATCAATGACAAGTGAGAGTGCATCAACCTTGTTTAGACGGGCTGCCACAGCTTCTTTCAATTTATGGGCGGGTTGCCTAAAAATATTGCTATGTTGGAACCATCAGTGGGCATAATATATATCCACGTGCCCAATTCTCTTTCTTGCTGGAAGAGAACAACCTGGCTCTAGCTCTTTCTTGATGAAATAATATCACTAGTTGACTGCCACTAAATGTCAATCATGGCCTCTGTACAATTGAGCCTCTAAAGGAAAATCGACATTTGGAGGCACTCCTTGATCGTAGAAAAAATTTCATGCAAAGTTGCCCTTGCGAAAAATAAGGACACTCGATCGAATGCAGTAGAGCCAATCGTCATAAAATGAGCTGCTGGGGGTAGGATGGTGAGGGAGGTGATAAACCGTGGCATCTGGGCCCTCGGTGGTGAAAGGGCGGAAATCATGAGAGCTATGGGCAAAGTCCTGGCCTGGCGGCCCCTATGTGGGAAGATAATACAACAGCTTCCTAGCACCAGCCAGTTGTTCCAAAGAGGCTCTGATCTAGATGGTTGCAGTGAAATAAAAAAAATCAATGGACCTGTAGGGTTCTCCACACCAACACTCTTGACACAAACTAGGAAGTAACAAGCCTTGTCTGGTAATTTGTGGGGATTCCAGTCCTCATTCTTGGACGTAGACAAGCGCTGCTTGTTCTCCTGTGGGCTCAAAAGTAGCTTGTAATAATGGTCTAGAGGTTTGTCATTCTCAACAAAACAAAAGAGTCCATTATAGAAATGGCTAACCCAAACATTGAGGTTGACCCTCACTGTACTAGTGGAAGCAAAATGGGTCTTCCCTTTCCCAACGTGAGGTATATCTCGTCAGAGCTTCATCAGATGGTGAAAACTAAAAGGTAAACCATATGATTTTACGCCAGTGGAGTAATCCCTATGTAGATCATCCAAGCAAAGTTCCTCATACATACTCCCAGAAATGGGGAGACCTGAAAGACTTAAAACCCGATGGAAAATGCAGAAATCAATCGATATTTCACCCTCGATAGTGGCCTTGATGTTGAAGCATCGGTTGAACCATTCTGCCAAACCCTGAAGAAGCCTGGTGCAGCAAGAGTATCTATAAGGAGTGGTTGTAATCGCACGCCGGATGCTAAGATGATATAAAATATCACGATAATGGTGAACAACTGGTGGAATGATCTCTATTTGATTTTATTAAATTATTTATCTTTTATCTGGATTCGTAAAAATATCAAAAAATATAAAATCACGTTTTCGCGATCCTTGGAACGTACCTATCGCAACGGCACCACTCACGCCAAGGTAAACGACCACGTTCGCCCGCAACGGCGTGCCGAAGGATTCCGTCGGAAACCGGACCGAAAATCGAAAAAACACACAAGAAAAACCGCGGAACGCCTCCGGGCCCCCGAAACGACCCCGGATCGTGCCGATCCGAACACGAAAGATACCCGAAACATAATTCCAGACACGATAGAGCTGAACACTCTGAGAAAACAGATCCGGGACCCGAAAATAAGGATCTGAAAGGGTCCGGGATATTACAGTGTAAGCATAATTAAGTTCCCCAACCACCCTTCTGACCTTGCAATCTACCGTGACAGTCACCATTGATGTTGGCCCCGGGAACGCACATCCACTGTGACGGCGAATGCAACAAGTGACACCAAGACTGGCGCAGTGAAGCGACAGCGAGAGTGCGAGGGCAGAGCACGGCGTCAAGGGTTTCACGAGTGGAGAAAGGAGGACGATTATAAACAGAGTGCTAAACCTCGTAATGCTTCGGACCTCAGATATCCTTTTCTACGTATTCATGGGAAACTCAGCATTACGCAACCCGCATATAGGGTACCTCAGTTTATACCACAATTTGATGACAGGTCAGTGGCGACGGCGAGTATAATGGTGACAAATAGTTACCTAGTGCTGACAAATGCCCGATAGCAGTGACAAATAGCTACCTAAGGCTGAAAAATAGCTTGCAACGTTAAAATTGTGAAAACCTAAGAACGTCGACCCATGAAGCAAAGGTAGTGGGTAAGGGTAAAAAATACCCTATCAGTGATGACAACTAGATTGCAGAGTAAACAAATATACTGGTAAGGGTGAAAAATAGATCCTAGAGCTAACAAATGAATAGTCATGAAGTCTCCAGCCAAGCTCAACTTTTAGTTGAACAGTCATGAAGTCCCAATCAAAGTAACACTACTAGAGTACATTATTTGTGTAGTCTACTAGCATAGTGCCTGGTTGAGGATGATGCTGCTATTGAGGAAGCGGAACATTAGAGCAACAAGAAGGGAAAACTCCTGGTTGAACCATCTTCCCTTGCTCGGTGTAAAGGCCACACCAACCAGCCAGATAGTCCCACAAAGTGGAAGAAGGGAAAACTCCTCCCACACCTTCGAATGTCCCGTCCCGCCAGCCAAGGTGGGGAGAGCCTTGTCACGTGCCAGCCATGTTTGTAGATTGGATAGTAGGGTCTGCTACCCCGTCCACCGCCCTCTTTGGACAGGAGAGCACGCTCCACAACTCGGGGAGGCTCCTCATCACATACCTACAATCACGAAAGGTAGTCACAACGATGCAACAAGAAGACGATGAGAGAAGCAGTATTGAAGACAAAGGTAGGAAAATGATCCAGTCCAAAGGCAGATACGTCGACAACAGCCAGAAGCGCGTTATGCAAAAGAATCCCCTGACAAAAGTATTTCATTCCGTGAGGACCATCTCCATAAGGTCATCGGTCATTGAATCCGATAACTCCATGAACGAACGCCTAACTGCCCGTCTGTGAAGAGGCCTCCACCAGGAAGAGGTAGAAGAGGAAGGAAGCTTGAAGAGCTGCCCCTCTTGGCCCAGCCGTGACGCCTGATGTACCCTTCCGTCTGGCCTCCCCTCACTTCTACCTCCCTCCTAAGGTAGTGTCGGCGGTCTAGAAGTAGAGAGAAAGCACATCGCCATGTGCTAACAGTTCTCCTACACTGGCCACGGATTGCTAACTGTTCTCCTATGCTGAGGTTGCGAGTACACCCCTACAATCGCCTACGTCTTCATCCTCTGAGTCGCCCTCCATGCCATCCCATAGAAAAGGAGAGGGAAGAAGTCTCGGGGGAAGATTTGAGCCGTAAAGATGCCCTTCGGGACCTTTTTATAGGTAGGAAGGAGAGCTTGGCTCCAATTGAACCTTGTTCTTCAAAGAAACACTAAAGGGAAGTACTCTGTTGTCCTCTATGGCCCTCCCGTCAAGACGCGCGAGGTGACAAGTCATATCAAGCATGAAAAAATGAGAGGATGTCAGTGCCGGGCCAACTATAATATACACTGGGTTCGCAACCAACTAGTTGCCTAGTGCTAACAGATGCTGGATAGCAGTGAGAAATAGCTGCCTAAGTCTGGAAAATAGCTTGTAGTGCTAAAATTGTAAAAATCTAATAACATCGACGCATGAAGCAAAGGTAGTGGATAAGGGTGAAAAATACTCTATCAGTGGCAATAAGTAGAACTGCAGAGTAGACAAATACAGATGTAGGGGTGAAAAATAGATCCTAGAGGTAACAAATGAAAAGCGGAAGGAGCTGAAAGGAGGAGTCAAGTTCACAGGAGGACAAAAATATGAACAATGTATCAAGAGTTTCTACAGCACTCAGAAGAATAACGATGGGACTTAGTCAATGCCAAGACAGTAATGTTGACTGGTCAAGGTTTACGCAAGTCAAAGACATCACCAGCCAAGATCAACTTTTTGTTGACTATAGTCATGAAGTCCTAGTCAAAGTCAAAGGTCAATGAATGGACTAGTCACCACTATGCTCCCCAGACAAAGTCAAGCAGGTCATCGAGAGAATATGCGGCAACGGCTGCCCATGTAGTCATGTGATAAGAGTGATAAATATGCAGTAAGAGTGACAAATGCCATTTAGTAATAACAAATGGATAACTAGCAGTCACAAATGGGCAAAGGCGACTGTTATTGAACCTAAGGGTGACAAATAGCTTGTATGACTGACAAATGGACGATAAGTGTGTAAAAATAGCCAGTAAGGATTGAACATCATTCAATGGATAATTTTGAGTACACCAACAAGAAAAGCTCAAATTACATTCAATTTTCTATCCGCGCGAGGCCGGATCTTGCGCAATTCCTTCACGTAAGCATGGTATTCCTCTTCATCCTCTGCCACTTTCACTTGCAAAGCACGAACCCAACTGACCTCCCACATGGTTAGTGCACTCTGGACTACTCGTTCATCCTCCTCAGTCCCAATCTTCCTAGCTTCAAGGGGAGGGAAATGTGATAGCATAGGAACCGTAGTGCGGGGTAGCCCAACTTGAAGAAAGCACCGGCGCGGGTTGTAGATCACCAATGTAGTATCCCCCACTAGCTGCAGGTCTAGGCCCGGTCACCGAGGTAGTCTGAGAATGGTGCTTCGAAGAGCCCTTGGTCGCATCACGAACTTTTCAATTGGCAAGGTATTGAGGTAGAGGCGCCAATCATACCATGTCTTCTTGTCCACCGTCTGACACTCAACCTCTGGAGAGAACCCAAATGTGCCTCCTGTGAAGGATAGAGGGTGGCTCCCGAATATCTGGCTAGCTGAAGGTATGTCCTCCTTGGGTAGGAATTTAAGTCTCACTCCTATCCAACACTCAAGGATGATCATTGACCCAAAGAGTGGTCCTCCAATTAAAGCTGAACTAAGGCCTTCATAGAGGTAGGAAAGGACCGCTTGAGAGATGGATAAACCCCGTCACAACCCACTAATAATGCTGAGATTTTGGATATCCAAGAGGTGGTCGGTGGTGGAGAAAAGGAAGACCCCATACAAGCAAATAGAGGTAGCTTTGGCTATGGCTTCAAATCTTTCACTCTTGTTCTTGCAATAAGCGATTATCCATTGAGTCATGGGTATCAAATGGATATGGCGGAGGTTGATCATGGCCCTCACATCCTTTGGATTGTTGATGAAATCTCCTAGAATGAGTGGTGGGTCTATGGGCTCTACCGTATGACACACTAAGTCTTCATCCCCCACTTTTATCTTAGGAAGGGCTAGGTAGGTCTCTACCTCCTCTAATAGGACAGTGACTTCAAAGGTTGGGAATAAGAAAGTGTGTGTTTGAGGATGCCATAGCTCTATGAGGGCTGAAATGCTTGACCAAACCAAGGATATTTTCTGGAAATTCTTCGCTAGAACCACAAGGTGCCATGCCCTTAGGATAGAAAGGACCTCTAAAGGAAGTTCCTTGATCATGGGAGCCACTCACTTTAGGCTGGAATAGCATCTTCGGCCAAGAAGAAGCTGAGAAAAAGGAAAAAGAGAAGTGGAAGAAGATAGGGATGTCATTTGAAGGAAATTAAGGACAATTCATGAATTTGAATCAGATTTTCAACTTACCTCTCTTGAAGAACTTGAGCTCAAGTGCTTGGGGATGGAAGTCACCCGCTGTAGCTCCCCATGCTCTTTCCTAGCCACCTTTGGTCCGGTATAGATCATCTCTCCCATAGTGCTAGCTCCAAAGCTCCTCTTCATGATGAACTTGGCTATTTTTGCTGAAATATTAAGGCTTATAGCAGAGAATTCCTGAAAGCCACGAATTCAAGACTTGTTCCCACTTATAGGGCTTTGGTTCTAGTGTTGTTGTATTAGGATTGTGGTTGGGTAGCCCCTATTCAAGTTAGGATGAGTTCTAGTGCAGGTTCGAAGCCATTATCGTCGGGTTAGGACTCTCACGGAAGAGTCCCACTCGGACTCAACAGTTTTTCTGCACTAGCAGTCTATCGTAAGATCGTTAGGCTTCCACAAATGGTCCACTATGAGACCATTTTATCCCTTCGTCCACCGCCTTACTCTTCTCCCTTAACGGTCCTTGTTTAGGCCGTTTATCGCCATCAGGCAGTCTTAGAATAGACTGTTTGTCAGTTTCTGCCAGATTTTGGCTATTTTCTTTTAATCATCAGTTCTGTCTGTCTCTCTCTCCATCTCTCTATCTTTCTGTCAGTCCTAGGGTAGGAGTCAGTGGGTCATCATTCACATCCATTCATTTGCAATTTAATAACAAGACAAAAAGATTTTCCACTAACAAAAAGTCATGTACAAGTGTGTCAAAAAGAAAAGGGAAAGTACAAGTCACTCAGCCGGTCCCTCCCCTGGGCCGCCGCTATCACCTGAACCCTCATGCCGCTTCGCTGGCAGCTCTGTGGCACTGCTCTCCTCCTCTCGGCGACGTCGTCGCTCCTCCTCCCCCTCGTTCCTCTAGTAGCCGGAGGAGCTGGTGAAGTAACCTCGGAACCCGCTGCTCGGCGCAGCGCTCTGGCTCCTGCTGGCATCCGACCTCTTCCCCAGAAGTCAGAGGGCATCCTTCAGCACCACTATCACTCCCCTCATCTCAAAAACCTGCACTCGTGACTGATCTCACTCGCTCCTCAACCACGTAACATCTACTCTCAGTCGCTCCATCTCCTCTCCAGTACCACGGTGAGCCACTCCTGAGCTCAATCGTGCCACCTCTGCACGAAGGTGGGTCACCTCCATTGCCTCTACTCGGAGATGCTCTACCTCTGCTCTGGCACGCTCTGCCTCTGCTCTAGCGCACTCTTCCTCTGCTCTGGCACGCTCTGCCTCGGCCAGTGCTATGGTCAGCTCTCTCGCCTACATAAGCATTTAGCATAGTTAGGCATCATCATAAGCATTCAAGTCTAAGGAACTTAGTTTGGTTTTGCTTACCCTATCACGCCCCGAGCATTTAATTACAGTGGAAGACTAGCTCGAGGAAACATGTACAGTCGGCATGGTAAGTGTGACGACCCAGAGCTCGAGATACCGATATACCGATAATACCGACATACCGATACCAGGAACTGGGGAAGCCTCCCCCTTCCCCCCGGACCTCGTCGTCCTTGTACGCCCCCCCTTCTTTCTCTGCCTGCTTTATATAAAAATTTCTTGCATGGTCGCAGGGGTCGAGCCTCTCCCCCTGTTCCTTACAAGTATCACTTTAGTTAAAAAAAAATGGCATGGTACTCACCCCCCTAGCTTTTCGATGTCGTTTCTCCTATTGTCTTCTCGCTGCGTGGTCATGACTACTTTTTTTTTTTTACATTTGCAGACGCGTGATGAGGTACCTCCCTGAGCCGAGGGCCATGCTCTTCTGCCTGAAGATGGTGGTGGACGGGGTAGCAGACCTCGTTCTCCAGTCTGCCAACATGGCCGACGTGTTGGGTCAGCTTCCGTAATAGGTGGGCCTTGTTGCTCCACTGCCCCCCGTCGGCCAAGGGCGGGTGGATCGACCAGTTATCATTTCTGGTGTAGGCCTCTTGTCACTGGTGTCCCTAGTTGGTCCGCTTTTGCGGATCAAAAGGGATGCTAGGTGTGGAACTCGTCCCTCTTCTCAGGCATAGGCAGCTTCCTCCGTTGGGCCACTTCCTCAGAACAAGTGGGCTGAGAGAAGGTCGTCTGTTACCGCCATGCGAAGCTGGAGGCGGGATCGTGTTTCCACCACCTTATTTTCTTGTGTGTCTATAAGATAGCTTCAAGAGAGCCATTCTGGCACTTGGGCAGTTTTGTATCTTGACTAAGGAATAAAATGTCCTTGGACTTGTTTTGAATGTGTACCACTTTGATGAGAGACGCCCGTATAATGTGCCTCTGGTTCCTTTTCTATACGCGTGTCCTCGCAGCACTTGCGCCTTCCCTTAGGTGGGTCAACTTGTGGTTATTATTTGTGAGGGGACGATTGTCTGCTAATTTTTGAGGTGGGCAGTGCTCGCCTCTCGGGAACTCTTGAGTTACCTTCTAATTTTTTAGGAGAGCGGTGCTCGCCTCTAGGGAACCCCAAGGTTACCTCCTCGTTTTCAAGGGGAGCTGTGTTACCTTCTCATTTTCAAGGGGAGTGGTGCTCGCCTTTAGGGAATCCGTAGGTTACCTTCTCGTTTTCAAGGAGAGCGATGCTCACCTCTAGGGAACTCGTAGGTTACCTTCTCATTTTCAAGGGGAGCCGTGCTCGCCTTTCGAAAACCCTTAGGTTACCTTCTAATTTTCGAGGAGAGCGGTGCTCTCCTCTAGGAAACCTATAGGTTACCTTCTCATTTTCAAGGAGAGCGGTGCTCGTCTTTCTAAAACCCTTAGGTTACCTCCTCAGGGTACGTAGGTAACTTACCTTAGAGGAATACGGTTGGTGGTGATTTACTGAAAGAATTTTCTGAGGTTGACGGAGTTCCAAGTTCTGGGTACCTCTCCCCACCCAGCGTCACTAGCTTGTATGCTCCTTTGCCGAGTGTTTCCGCTACCTTGTATGGGCCTTCCCAATTTGTCGCGAGCTTCCCTGCGGCTCCTCTTGGGTCAGCTACACTTGCTCGCCGTAAAATCAAATCTCTGGGGAAGAAGTGTCGCTCTTTAACTCGGGTGTTGTAATATTGGGTCAGCTTCTATTGGTACGCTGCGAGCTTTATTTACGCGCCTGCTCTATCTTCCTCGAGCAGGTCTAAATTCTCTCGCATTACTTGGTTGCTCTTGGCCTCATCGAAGTGTCCCACTTGTAGCGAGGGGTTGGATATCTCCACCGGTACCACTGCTTCAGTGCCGTAGACGAGATGAAAGGGTGTCTCCCTGGTGGCGGCTCTAGCGGTGGTCCAGTGGGCCCATAAGATGTTCCCAATCGAGTCTACCCTTGAGTCACCTGCTTGCGCCAGCCGGGTCATGATGCCATAGAGAAGTGTTCGGTTGGCATTTTCCACCAACCCGTTGGCCTAGGGGTGTCCCACTGAAGTATAGTGGTTCTAAATCTCCAGCTCCGAACACTTCTTCTGGAAGGCAGTACTCGCGAACTGTCTGCCATTGCATGTTGTGAGAACCCTTGGGATCCCAAAGTGGTAGATGATGCTTCGCAGTACGAACTTCCAAGTTGGTTCGCTCATGATTTTTCCCAATGGTTCAGCTTCTACCCATTTGGTGAAGTAGTCAATAGCAACCATGAGAAATTTATTCCTCCCTTGCGCCTCGGGGAAAGGACCCAGTATGTTCACCCCCCGCTGGGCAAACGGGCGAGGTTCCATCAGGGCGTGTAGTTGTGTAGTCGGCCGGTGGTGTAGGTGAGAGAATTTCTGACACTAAAGGCATCTTCAAACATAGTCAAGGTAATCTTGTTGCAAGGTAGGCCACCAATATCCTTGCCGGATCAACGTCCTCGCGAGCGCTCGCCCCCCTACGTGGCTCCCGCAAAGTCCTTCGTGGATTTCTCAGATGGCCTGGTCAGCCTATGTAAGGAATAAGCATTTTAACAGTTGGGGCCAAGAGGGAGTGACGATATAATCTGTCGTTCACCACTATGAAGTGGGCTGCTCTTGCTCGCGTGCGTCGAGCCTCGACATGGTCGCTCGAGAGTGGGGGTGCTGGCTCGTCTATGCTCAGCGCCGACAATTCCTCTAACAGGACCGATCTTGAGTTGGAGACCACGATGGCTGCTGCTAGGCGAGACAGGGCGCCTGCTCGAACGCTCTCCTCTCGTGGGATGTTATAACGACCCAAAGTTCCGAGTACCGATAACCCGATAATATCAGATTACCGCCACTAAAAACTGGGGATGCCATCCAAGAGGCTGATGAGACCCCTGAAGGGTTAGTGGAGTTTGTCGAGGGGTTGTATAACGAATTGGGATTACAACGCACAATATTAATTGAACGACAATCAACAATTAAGTGTGGTTTCCTCTAGCCCTTTGACTATACAGGCACATGGACGTGCACTTGGTGGCGGCAGCGTGGCAGGACTTTCTTTGTCGCGAGGTGAAGCAGGGTACCCCATTCTAGAGCAAGGGCGCAGAGGCTAGTTTGACATTCACTATGCACGCTGGTGGTTCAAGGCCAGCAATGTCTTCCGAGAGCACCGTGATGCCATTCGAGCTGTTGAAGAGCAGCGTTTGAGGAAGGAGGGCCTGCCTCCTCTGTTTGTGAACCCAGCCTTCATCAGATCCCATTTTTCAGGAGTCGCTCGGGCTATCAGTGACATTGAGGACAGGTGGCGAGAGAAAGGCTGGACAGTTCCTGTGGATAGAAGTCAGTACAATGGAGCTTTGAAGCCCTTGAAGGGTACGCTGGCAGCAGCATCCACAGCCCCTTCCTCCTCTACTTCAGGGGTAGTCCCACGCCCTTGACAGGCCTATTGTTGGTGGGAGGACTTGCAGGCTTCCTGCGGGGTGAGAAAGAAATCCCAACGATTCCAGCCGATACTCGAGGGGGCATTCGAGGGCAGCACATTTGCAGAGTGGAGGGCCCATGTGATCAACACCGTGGGTTGTGCAGGCCCGGTGGAGTACATTTCTGATTTGGAAATGGCGATGACTCCTATTGCCATTCTGGAGATTGCGAAGGCGGCGGTCCATGTTCACCATTTGAAGTCGGGGCAAATAATTTTGAAGCCCGTAAAGTCCATAGAAGTCATATGTAATTATTTCCCTGTCTGGCCTTCTGTTATGCATATATTTTCACATTTTAGAATGCGTGTTATACACATCCCTTTGATGATTGTAGGTGGCACTGTTGGAGTGGTCGGCGCTGGTCCATTGGAGGGTCCTCCCGATATGGCGCTAGAGAGGGGTAATGTCGCCTTGAAAAGGCCTCGCGCTAAGAGTCCCAGAGGGGACGTGAGACCCTCATCCCCCCTCCGAATCAAGGAAGAGTTTCTAGCCAGTGAGGACATCTCCAGTAAGTGGCATATTTTTTTTACTCACCACTTTTAGGCTTATATGCAATGTTGCAAACATCTTTTGCCTTGCCCAATGCCTTGCCCAATGCCTTGCCCAATGTAGCTCCTCCTGAGGCTAGGGTTGGCATGAGTTTCTCTCCTCCTCAGGCGGACCTAGGTCTGAGGTGACACTTAGGTGTGAGACTGGGGTAGCAGGGTCTCTAAGCGAATGGAGTGATAATGGACTTCGTAGAAGACGTTCGTGCATTGATTCGCAAAGAGAGGGGCATGTACACAATTTTCCAAAAGTCGGGGCTTATGTGCAATTTTCCCTTGACCAGCCCATAAAAGAACAACTGGGCACATTGTTTCGCCGGCTCTTGAGAAAAAGAATTTGAAAGTATATTTCTTTTGTTATTATATATTTTTCTCGCGGCGGTGACATACACTCGTCTTTTACGGAAGGCCGAGATAGGTTGACTTGGCACGTGAGGTTTCTGGGGGCACCGACAGGGGTGAGCAAAGAACGACGTAAACGCACGGGAATAGTGTGGTTAATCATCCTAGGTGACTGGGACCGGGATGACTGGGTGGAATGTGGGCGTGCCAGTCGACTTCTCGACGATCACCTGCGAAACCGAATTTTGACCGGGAAAGCGCCACCAAGGCGCGGCACGCAGGCACGGGGTTATCGGGCGACACGTGGAGAGAAGGAGGCTCCGCAGGTATGAGTGTGCAGGCGATTGTGAGAATTCGTGTATAAGACGTCTTTCTCCACCGACCACAAGTAGCCGGTGTTTGTTTTACATCGGATTGAATCCGAACACCTTTGTTCCGTGCTGAAGGAGGGCCTTGATATTCCTGAAGCCATGGGTAGAGGGTTGGATATACACTGCAGCTATAGGGTGATTGTTGCATTCGACTGGTAGGGTTAACCCGACTGGACTCTGGGAGATTGGTCACATATCGACCGGTATGAGGGCTATATGGGAACCCGGGTGCGGGTATGCGTGAACTAGTTTCTTTCTGGCTATTCTTTCCTTATAGATCCTATGAAGGCTTTACAGGTGGGCTTTAAAGGCCTAAATACATCTGGTGCAAGCCGCGGGACAATTCCGACATGCGGGTCGATCCTCGGGTCAATGCAGGATAAAGTAGATATCCGCGTATTTTTACAGAGGCCCTCCACAAGGAGCTACAAGAGTGGCGCAGTTGCCGAGGGTGGGCTAGACTGGATGGCGGGGGCAGACACTAGCTGGCACCTGAGGGAGGCCAAACGCTGCTCCAGGTGAGCAGTCGGGTTCGGGCCCCAGAGGGCGAGTGTTGGCATGTCGGGGAGTTAGAGCCAGTCCCTGGAATGTTACTTCCGAGCCAGGGTCCGACTAACTCGGGTCAGCAGTTGGGACCGTCAGTGGCTGGCTCGGGACGAGCGGCGGGCACGTGCTCCCATGGTAGGAGCAAATTCAGCATTATGACATTCGTGTTGTTTTCGTAACACGCCATATGCGGGTGAACCTGATGTGCGGGTATGATCGCCGTTATCATAACGCCCCATACGCGAAGGGATGGACTTGAGTGAAGCGGCTAGACGCCATATGAGGGGAGTACGCTCGATATACCCTTGGCGTGTACGAAGCCGATCAACAAGCCAACAAATGCGCCTTGCTCCTCGTGCTTGCTGGAGTGCTGGAAGTGCTTCAGCCCATGCTTCTGTTCTGTGTTTGCCTTGCGTATGTATGCCCTTTGAGCTTCTAAGGGGGGTTTTATAGAGAAGTTGAAGGGTTGAGGGGGGGCTTTACCTGTTTACCCTGATTGGAATGGAGGGGGTGCCCTAGTCCGGGAAAACCCCGTCCCGTGACTCAACCCGAGTTAACGCGGAAAGCCGATACCCTCGACTCACGGCCGGTTTCTCAACCGCGCCAGGTACTACGTTTCCCTCGCTAAGGGACGATCACGAGCTAGAGTCCCAGGTCGCGCGTCCGTACCGCATCATAGACTTTCTAGAGAAGTTGTCTCGCCGGCTGAGGGTACGTCAGGGGACATCATCATTCTCTGGAACCCCTTTGAGGTTGAGAAAGTGTCAGTGTTAGGCACATTAGCAGGTGGGCCACCTCACTTCATTTCATTTCGGTGAAGGATGGCTTCGCTTAGGATTTCACCGGGGTGTATGGGCCACAGGACAGAGAGGAGAAGTGGCTGCTTTGGGAGGAGTTGATTAGCCTACACTTCCACTCTGTTAGGCCCTGGTGTGTGGGATGAGACTTTAATGCTGTGGCAGCTCCTTGGGAGAGGTCGGGTGGTGTAGCCCTCTCAGGGGACATGGAAGACTTCTCTACCTTCATCGAGGACGCGACGTTGGTTGATATTGGCATGGCACATGGTTTCTTCACCTCGTCTAACATGAGAGCAGAGGCTTCCTATTCGAGACTAGATAGATTTCTTGTCTCTGTGGATTGGGACCATTTCTCGAATGCTCAGGTACTTTCGTTGGCTAGATCGGTTTCGGATCATCGATCAATCCTGTTGAAGACTAGCCGTCTACAGGGGAGGAAGGCTTTGTTTAGACTGAAGAGGTACTGGCTCAGGGAGGAGGACTTCTTGGACACTGTCAGAGAGGCTTAGTTTGGTCAGGTTGTTGGAAGCTCTGTTATGGCTACTCTTGTCACCAGATTAAGGCACACTGCTGAGGTTCTCAAGACCTAGGGAAGGGCAAAACCCTACCAGGGAGGGCGGCCAAGGACAGAATTCTTTACCAAATTGAGGGTCTGGATAGACTAGAGGAGGCTAGCCTTATGGATGCAGATGATAGGAGGCTGCGAGACACCTTGAGGCTTCAATTTGATGATATCCTTGCCAAAGAGGAGATCTATTAGAGACAGTGATTGAGGGACAGATGGATCAAGGAGGGAGACAAGAATACACCTTACTTCCAGTGCATTGCTTCTGGTAGGAGGAGGGTCAAAACCCTTACTAGTATTTGGGTGGGGGACATCTCCGTCTCTTCGAAGGAGCAGATTAGAGAGCTGGCAATGGATTATTACTCCAGGCCTTTTACTGAGGACATGTTCAGACCGAGAGTTGCTGATGGGCTCCTTCCATGGTTATCGCAAGAAGAGAGGTTAGCTATCTCGCATGCCTTCACTGAGGAGGAGGTCAGGCAGATTGTCTTTTCCCTTGCAGGAGATAGAGCTCCAGGGCTAGATGACTTCCCTTTGGCGTTCTTTCAGCACTGTTGGGATATTATTAAAGCTGATTTGTTGGGTGCCATTGCGGAATTCCAGGAGGGGAGAGCACACTTGAGGGTATTAGAAGCAAGGGGCACAGGACTTCAGTGATTTTAGGCCTATCAACCTGTTGAATGGAACATACAAAATCATTACTAAATTATTGGCAAAGAGATTGGTTGGTGTCATGGACAAGATAGTTAGCTATTTCCAGGGTGCTTTTATCAAGGGACGTCATATCAGGATAACTTTTTGGTGGCCCATGAGTGTTTGTAAGTTATGAAGATGGAGAGAAAGAGAGGGGTGGTCTTGAAGTTAGGTTTTGAAAATGCCTATGATAGGGTCAACTGGTCGTGCCTTTTTGATGTGCTCTAGAGTATGGGTTTTGGGGACAGATGGATCCGGTGGGTCAGGGCTTGCATTTCTTCTGCCTCCTTTGTGGTGCTTATTAATGGAAAGCCATCGTCCTTCCACAGTGGTAGGGGCCTCGGGCAGGGAGATCCTATGTCCCGTCTCCTTTTCGTGCTGGTAGCTAGTGTTCTAAGCAGAGTTTGGCAAAGAGCAGAGGTCGCTGGTTTGATTAGAAGATTTCAAGTTGGGAGAGGTCATCTATCGATTACCCATCTACAGTATGCCGATGATATCATTCTTTTCCTGGCAGAAGAAGAGAGGCAGATGTATATGATGAGGGCGTTGTTGGAACTACTGGAGAATACTACGTGTTTAAAGGTGAATTTCAACAAGAGTGTAGTTGTTGGGGTTAATGTGGATGGCAGATGTTTTTACAAGTCTGCTCGGATCCTGGGTTGTCAGACAGGGGCTTTCCCCTTTTCTTATCTGGGGCTTCCCCTTACCCAAGGTGCTCTTAGGTGTACGGATTGGACCCATGTTATCCAGAGATTTGAGGCAAGGCTAGTGGGCTAGAAGGCGAGACTTTTATCGTTTGGGGGTAGACTGGTCTTGTGTAGATCGATGCTGGATAGTTTACTCTCTGTGTTCCGCATTCCCCACACAGTGCTGAAGAAAATTGAATCTATTCAAGGCAGATTTTTTTGACATGACAGTAGTGGGGGGTGTAGGGGTTGGCATGATATTGCATGGGGGAGAGTCGCCTCTCCTAAAGAGCAAAGAGGTATTGGCATCAAGAAGGTGGGGGACTTTAACATGGCTCTTCTTAGTAAGTGGATTTGAAGGCTGGGATCTGGTGAGGAGGGTCTCTGGGCGTAAATCATCAGGCACAGGTACTTTGGGAGGAGGAGAGTTTGGGATCTAGAGTTTCCACCTCCAGCCTAAACGCCTCCTATCAGGCACAACATCTTTTCTTGCAGGGACCTCCTTTCCTCTGGGGCCCGTGTCGGTCTAGGAAAAGGCAACCAATGTCTTTTCTGGAAGGACAGATGATGTGGTGACTTCTCTTTAGCGAACTCTTTTCCTAGTATGTTCGCGATCTCGGTAAGATCACGAGGGCACATGATGACGATCCATCCGGGCTTCAAAAATGTGGCGGGGTAAGTGATGTCCCCATCACAGACGGAAGCCCAACCTGAGACCACATGGCCTAAGGGCCTAGTCACGACCTTGCCATCATGAACCCTACACATTTATGGGTGAAACCTTGATAACCCTATCGGAAACCCTAGACCTCTACATTGGGAAAGCACATGAATGCTACTCGAAGAACCATCTCTCATAGATGGGAAACCAACCCACGAGTCAAGAGAGTCATGTGTCGCATGACGAAAGTACCTGCCCACTAGAAGTAAGGCCGGATGCATCCACTGAGGTCTTAGTCCATGCCCCGGGTGTCACCCTACTTGCCCCAGGCAGAAACTGATACACAGTACAAGCAATCAATGAACATAAGACAAGGGTCTACTCAAAGTCATGCTCGTTAGCATGTGTTTGAAGTCCCAGACCACATGTGCACACACTGACTGACTGCGCTGCATCAGGTCCTCTAGCTAGTTTTCCTCTAGGCCTGAACTTGTGTCACCACAATGGGAGGCCCTACAGCAACCAGCCCAAAATTATCTCTCTTGGGTGTAGCTCTCCACCCCCACTCCCTGGTAGGTCGGCACACGCGTGCCCAAGCAAGCTACGACTAGTGGGGGGTCACTGAATGTGGGCACTCTCCATAGAGAGGAAACACCGAAGTATCGAAGGTCACGCATGCACCCATTGCAAGTATCACAAAGTACCGGGTGGCTCGATGCCACCAGACTCTGGATGGCTAGATAGACCTACTAATGTAATGGTCCTTGAGTTACGCGACTCAGGCCAAGACCGTCACACAATATGGCTCCATGCTGCCAATTTATTCTAATCTAAGGGTCAGAAACCACCGTCAAAAGGATTCATGAGGTGGCTCACAACCATCGGCTCCACTCCCTTTCTAAGGGAGACTAGAAAGCCCCCATCCCCTGGATGGGTCATAATACCCACATTTGTTGGCCATACTCATGGCCCACATGAAAACCACTTTTTGAAGAAGCTAACGTGGTGCCGAGGACAGCGTCCATAGTTACATCGGTACACGGTGACTCGATCTAGCACATCAAGGAAGCCCGAGAAACATGGGGTCACTCGGACCCGCAAAACAACATGGGCATGCTAATCGAGGTAACATGATACCTCTGGACACCCAAAAATATGCCCTCGGTCCCCATAGGGTGTCCAGGACATCCACGGGGTCAATAGTCAACCAAAGGGTCTCAACCAGGTTGACCGGAGGCCAAGACGGGCGAAGAGGATACCTTTTGGTCAGCCAGGCCCCTAGGTCAGTGGACCAGCAGGTTGTGTCGGTGGACCTGGCCCATAATGTAGCTCGGCCCCACGCTAGATTGGTCAACTGGCCTAATGGGTCGATTGACCTGTCCATGACCAGTCGCCCCCCTGACTTGGGTTGGTCGCTCGATCCACCTGGGTCAGTCGGCCAAACCAGGCCAGGCCGCCCTATCCTTGGCAAATGCGCCATCGGTCGACCAATTTTGGCGACCCACTTGCGGTAGCTCCACTGTGGGAGCTCAAACCACACCCCACTCAGCCCATTTGAGGGGAAAAATAAGAGGAAACCCTTCCCTAACCTTCTTAGCACCGGAGGCCCCATTCAATCCATAAAAATCTCGTCAAATCGATCAAATTATCCCTTACCCCAAAAACATGAAAATTAACCCTGGCATGAAATAAAATCACTCTCGACCTCACCTCATCCTACAAAACATGGGGAAATGGAATGCACGGGCTAGGGATCTATCCCCCTACCTCCACTGACGATTTCTTGTGCCAAGGACGTCGATTCTACGCGAAAATGAGCCTCGAGCCACCGTCGAGCTTACGAACTTGCGAATGAAGCACGTCGTGCCACCGCCCCATTCCTCGCTCCATCCTCACAGCTCGTCACTGATGCAGGATGACGACGCGAACCTGGGACTCTAGCTCATGAACGTCCCTACCGAGGGAAGCGTGCAGACTGTGCAGTTGAGAAACTGGCTATGAGTCGAGGGTATCGGTTCTCTCACGTGCCCGGATCGGGTCACGGGATAGGTTTTGCCCTCTCGCTCGTAGCGGCGAATAAGTTTGAACAAGATAATATCCTAACACTCATGCAGCGGCATACAGAAATATATGAGAAAAGTAAATGCCGAGAGAGGGGCGGACACGATACCTCCACGCTCCGGACGTGGGGAAGACGACCCCGACCGAATCCGACAACCCCGACATACACTAATAAAAGAATAGTTACAATCCACAAATATTCATCCACTCCTCATAGGGAGATAATAGGCTACAATCACAAATTTAGGGTTGCTGGGACTCGGGTTGATGGGCAGCACTCGAGACAACTGAGGGAGGCGAGTTGGGGCCGATCCTAGTGAGCCGAATGGAGGCCGACTGGATCTGCCCGTGCAAGTCACCTGACGCAGTAGACTTGCAAAGGCTGGTACAGCTATATCCGACGTCCGATCAGGGTGCCGCTTATTGGAGAATGTCGGCGACTGGAATAAGAACACGTCAGTCAAAAGGCATCATCAGATCTGGTCAGATCTGGGCGTGACAGCTTCTGCACTAAGCCTCTGGTTCTGCTCGCATAGAACTATACAGAAAGATTAATAATTACTGGAAAAATGGCTCCCGGTGTCAGAACGAGGCGTTGTTTGTTGCAGATCATCGAAAATGTCAAGAGGAAGGATCTGACCAAGGGGTTTGGCCAGATCTATAAAGGGGAGGGTGGGGAAGCTTCTGGAAGTCACCTCTGCTTCTGGATCGGATCTACACAGGGTATTAGTTCTGTAATTATTAATAACTGTTGTACCGGGAGTGCAGTTTCGGCCTGGATCATCTTCCCCACGCCCAGAGCGTGGAGGTAAACCCACCACCCCCTTGTAGTCTAGTTGCTTGCTTGTTTAGTATATGTCTATTTTTCGATGCTAGAGAGAGCATGTTTTAGGATCCTAGCTCCAATCAAAGTAATCACTGTTGTGAGAGAGAGAGCAAGACCCGTCCCATGACCCGACCCGGGCACGAGAGAGTGAGCAGACCACCCTTGACTCGCTGTCGATTTCTCAACTGTGCAAGTCTGACGCTTCCTTCGCTTAGGGACAGACACGAGCTTGCTATAGTCCTAGGTGTGCATATCCAATTGGAGTCGAGTCCGTGTCTCGTCCCACATCACTCAGATTTCGTAAAGTAGAGTCGAGCCTATGGCAACTAAGCTCAGACTTCATGAAGCATAAGCTCGGACGACGCAACTAAGCTCAGACTTCCTGAAGCCTAAAGCTCGGACTCCTGTGGCAACTAAGCTCAGACTTTAGGAAGAGTCGATGCAATCATGCTCTGGAGTCGATGCAATCATGCTCGGGAGTCGACCCCACGAGCTCCTCCAACAAGCCTTCAAGCAACTTTCATAGCTGTGTCGACCTCAACATCGTGATAATTTTGAGGTCTACAAATGGCTCCTGGGACAGTCAACTGTCCTTGTCATCATTGGGTTACCATAACAATCCTTCTGGTCAACAGTTCTATTAGTTTATAAAAATGGGAAAGGTCACCTTTAAAGGCAACCATCATTTTGCTTCCAACCAATTAGATATATTGTCCAGAAGATCCTCCAGGATAGAAGGTCATCCTTGGTGCACTCAGCCAAAGAGGAAGAAGATCGGAAAAGATCCAAGATCAAGACTATCATTTCTATCGCAGTCAAACAAATACAGATCTTGGAGGGAAATTTAGTTGCCTCTATTGGACCAATCCGAGAAGAGGATCATTTCAAAAGAATCATTGTTTACTCTAGCCGATCAAGTTGTAGATTTCTTGCGCGGAAATTCCCCCATCGATTCTTCTATATATACATGAAGCTTCTTATGAAGAAGCTACTGCTACCCTTGAAGAGAGTCAACATCCCTTGAGCCTTCAATAGAAAACCTGTGAGAAAGAGAAGAAGGGAGAGTGAGCAGCCCAACATCTGGCCGACTCAGTCTGGTGTTGTAAAAGAAAAGAGAGAAGAAGAAAGGAGAGAAGACTTGAGAGAAAGTAGCCCTGTAGAAAGCCCAAGCCTGGAGAGCAGCCTTCGATCTAATCTCAAATCTGTAGTTTCAACATCGGGAACTTGTTCTAAAGCTATATTCACCTTCTTTGTTTCATTTTGTGCTTTCGGTTTAAACTCTGATTTCATCTTTTGTGTTTTATTGTGCTTACAGTAATGTGTCTGGTGCTTTATTTAGAGATCGGAGGTGGTTTCTAGCTATGCTCAGCCGTGTGTGTGTGAGGGGTTTGTCCCTATGGGGTTCATCCCCGTCTGTAATGCAATCTTGTAGTGTAGGACCTCGTCCTCGTGAGGAGCTTGCTCCTCGTCAAGCTGTGTGTCAGCGGAAGCTGTGTATCAATGGTCTTGGGACTGTGTCCCTCATCAAGCTGTGTATCAACGGTCTTGGGACTGTGTTCCCCGTAATGCTGTGTGTCAGCGATCAAGCTGTTAGTTAGTGGTGGTCAAGCTGTTAGTCAGCGGTGGTCAAGCTATTAGTCAGTGGTGGTCAAGCTGTTAGTCAGCAGTGGTCAAGCTGTTAGTCAGCGGTCGTCAAGCTATTTGTCAGCTGTGTTCAAGCTATTAGTCAGCGAAAATCCTCATCGGGTTTGGTGAGGGGTGGATGTAGGTCTGCGGGTTTGCAGACTGAACCACCTTAAAATCATTGTGTAGTGGGTTGTGTTTTGTGCGATTACTCCTTATCCTCTATCCCCATTCACAGGTGTCTGCATGTTTCAGATCTTCACAGCTTGTGTATTTGATCCATTTTCCTCTACCTTCATTCACAGGCACTTAAGTATTTAGCTTTGCTCATTTTCTGTTATGTTTGCGCACTAAGTGCACACACTCTGGTTGGCTCAGTTGTCACACACACCTGAGTGCTTGGTGACTAGCTCAGGTAGGGATAGCTCTTAAGCTCCAGCACTCCCAGCTGTGTGTCATTTTATTGTGTGCACCTCTACTGCGCACGAGTATCATCTCAGCATGGATTTAACCTTTCATATTGGGAATACCAGTGTTCTATCAATATGTTGCTCTGTGAGTAACCGAATTGTTCTGATCGAATTAGTTTTGGGCTAAGTTTTTAATTGAGTCTCAAGTTCTTAGGGGATCTATTCAACCCCCCTTCTAGTTCCGGTTGCACCCAAGGGACCTAATAATATAAATAACAATGGAGATATTATCTCTATAGAGAGAAATTCACGGTATTCTCAGACTACAAAAGTCTAAAATATCTCTTCTCCCAAAAGGAGTTTAACATGCGGCAAAGAAGATGGCAGGAGTACCTTAAGGACTTCAACTTTTCTATTCAATACCACCCTAGTAAGGTAAATGCTGGCCGATGCACTCAGCAAAAAACCACTGGCAACTTTATCAAGTCTCAGAAGAGGTATGACTAACCTTATGGAAGACTTCGCTCAGCTTAATCTAGATATTGATACGGAGAATGAATGATGTATTGTCGCCAATATGAGGTCACAACCCATATTAATAGAAGATCTGGTTAAACTTCAAGAAAATGACCCTATATTGGTAGAGATCAAAATCAATATTGATCAACAACCATATTTCTCTATTGCAACTGATACTATGTTTTGATTGACACGATTGTTTAACTGTCATGTTCCGAGCAAACGAACACGTTCCACTGCTATCGGTTCGGGGCGTGACAGGGAGAGTGATAGACTAGGCCCGACAGAGAGTGGCGACAGAGCCCGGGCCAGTGGGAGACATGATCCTACGACGCTTCTTGATGCTGATGTTCGGGAAGCTACTTTTCACGACCAGGGCGGATGGAGTGAGTTGTAGGCTCCTCCCACTACTGAGGGACCTGGACGGGGTTGGAGAGTACGCCCAGGGAGCAGCAATCTTGGTGTTCCTCTTCGACTCGATGAGCACCACCGATCGGCAGACCATGCTGGGCGGCTTCTCGCCATTCCTATAGGTAAACATGCTAGACTCTACTTGCTTATCTATGCGCCTATGATTACTATATGCTTGCTATATGCTGACATTTGACTTATGCAAGTATGGAGCTACCTATACCTCCCTGGCGTCGGGCGAGGGAAGGAGGTACACCCTGAGCATATCCCTATCGCGAGATGGTGGGTGGTGGCTCAGGATATGGGATCGATCTGGCGCCTAGTGCCGGTGATCCAGGATGACATAGACACATTCCCCTACGGCTCGGTAAACTCTAAGCTTGGACTTCCTATATGCATTTAAATGCTTCACTAAATGCTTATCTAAATGCTGACATTGACTCGATTGCCCTTTTAGGTACGTTGGACACCCTATCGTGACGAGGGTCACGAGGGGCAGCCCTGGGTAGAGGTGGCCCAGGCGTACGCTGGACGAGAGATCTGGCTACACTGCTTAAACATCATCGAGCCTCTGCATCATCAACTAATCATGAGGACGAGGGGAGTTCACCAGCCAGACGTGGAGTTCCCTGCTCAAGACGATAAGCGCTTTGGTCGGTCCTCGAAGGGACTCAGCGGTGACATCGACTGGACCACTCGGGTGCTTGACGAGGTTCGAGACTGGACCCGGAGAGGTCGGGAGGTGAAGGCCCGAGCAACCAGTGACGAGGCCTACTTGAAGGCCTGTGCCTAGAGGTACAGTGATCAGGTGTTCCGCGACGTCCGACGACCGATACAAATTCTAAACTCATATTGTTTCAATTAAATTATCTCTATGTGCTGACATCATGATTTCTTACATGCAGCTAGACCACCAGGGCAGGATAGCAGAGCTCCAGGGACTCCTCCATGTCACTGTATAGCAGAGGGACGACCTCCAGCACGCGTTGGACCTTCTAGTGAGCTTCCGTGAATCTTGGACTTAATTTACATTTATGCTGACCTTGACTCTCTAAATGCAGTGAGCTGAGGGGGTGCAGCAACAGGCACCGGACGTGCCATCCTCCTCGTAACAGCCTGCGGGAGGCAGAGCTGAGCGAGATACTGACTTCGCTCGGGTGGTTGCTCGGGCTGAAGACGTCGAGGCTACTCTCGCAGAGAGTGTAAGCAAAACCAAATCGAGTTCCTTAGACTTAAATGCTTTATGATGATGTCTAATTATGCTAAATGCTTATGCAGGTGAGAGAGTTGACCACAGCACTGGCCGAGGCGGAGTGGTGGCGAGTAGAGTCGGCAGAGGTGACCCGTCTCTGGGCAGAGCTGGAGCAGGCATGAGCCGATACGGAGCGGTTCCGTGCAGAGGCGACGCGACTGAGCGCAGGAGCAGCCCGTCGTCATGCTGAGGAGGAGGAGATGGAGTGACTTAGAGCAGATGTTGCATGGCTGAGGGGTGAGCGAGATCAGTCTCGAGTGCAGGCCATCGAGATGAGAGGAGTGATATCGGGCTTGAAGGATGCCCTCTGACTTCTGGGCCAGAGGTTGGAGTCTAGTAGGACCCAGAGCGCTGCATCGAGTAGCGCGTACCGAGGCTACCTCACTGGCTCTTCCAGTTATCGGAGGAACGAGGTGGAGGAGCGATAACGCCGTCGCGAGGAGGAGAGTTCTGCCATAGAGCCGCCAGCAAAGTGGCATGAGGGCACAGGAGACAGTGGTGGCCTAGGAGAGGATCCGACTGAGTGATCTGTACTCTTCCTTTTCCTTTTTTGACACATTTATACATGACTCTTTGTTAGTGGAATGAAATCTTTTTTGTTGTTTTCTACTTAAGATGTAGATGTGTATGAATGCGAGAAGCTAACTCACTAACTACTATCCTAGGACTGACAGAGAATACAGGTGAGAGAGATGGAGAGAGAGAAAGAGAACTGACAATTAAAGGGTGAAAGAGTAAACCAAGATCTGTTAAATCCTGACAAATGGCCTAATTTAAGACCGCAAGTGGAAGGAAATAGTCGAATGGATGACCGTTAGGGGGGGACAGAGGGAAGGCGGTGATCGAAGGGATAAAACGGTCTCATGGTGGACCGTTTGTGGAATCCTAGGGGTCTTACGATAGACCGCTAGTTCAGAAAACCTGTTGAATCCGAGCGGGACTCTCCCGTGAGAGTCCTAACCAGAGGGTAAATGCCTCTAACCTGTACTAAAACTCATCCTGACTTAAGTTGGGACTACCCAACCCCAATTCTAGTGCAACAACACTAAAATCAGAGCTCTATACCTAGAAACAAGCCCAGAATTCGCAACTCACAGGATTTCTCTGCTTCAAGCCTTGAAACTTCATCAAAATTACCCAATTTCACCGTGAAGAGGAGTTTAGAAGTTAGTGCTATGGGAGAGGTCGCCTACACCGGCCCAAAGGCGGCTAGGAGAGAGCATAGGGAGCTACAACGACTGACTTCCATCTCCAAGCACTTGAGCTCAAGTTCTTCAAGAGAGGTAAGTTGAAATTTTGATTCAAATTCATCAATTATCCTTAATTTCCTTCTTATAACAGTTCTCGGGGCCAGCTCAGGGAACAGACTACATACCCAGGCGTTGAAGAAATGAAAAGGACCCACGGTCCTTGAAGAGCGGGGAACTCGATGCTTGTACAGGTCCCCCAGAGATTTGTAAATCAGACATAAGGCCACTAGGCATATTGACAATCTCATCCCCCAGGCCATCTGACAGGCTGGATATATGGCTTCCGGCCTGATGGTCGTCTCATCCCCCTGCGGGAGAGCGAAAGTGCACAGCCAAAATGTCAAATAAGCTGCACAGTGTGTAATGGGATCCACCCCTGCTGGGTTCGGACCATCTTTGCCTACACGGCGCAGTGAAGCTGGCAGTGCTAATTTGGCACTGTTGGTGAGCTGGCCGAGGCAGGGACACAATGGAGTGATCGAGACGCGTGATGGGGCGACGAATTGAGCATGGCACGCCGCGATCCCTCGGTGGATTCAAAGCCAGCGCGGTTCATTAATTCGGTGGTTTTCAGCGCGGTTTAGTTGCTTCAGTGCATGGTTTCTTCGGTGGAGGTAGGGAGATGGACGCTCTACTCTTCCTCTACATCTCATCACAGTTTCACGCCGAATGGTGAGCATACGAGTAGGTTTTGGCTTGTTTTGGGAAAATCATGCTTTTGGGGAGTTCGTAGGGTTCACCTGAAAACGGTGATGATTTTAAGATTGGTTGGTACCATTCGACTCTCTGTAACGTCAACGTTCCATTGTCGTTGATTTCGTGTTGATTGGTGGACATTCGGAGCCGGTAGGAGCCTGGGAAACCTAGTGATCCCATTTGGGTCAATTCGATAGAATTGCCTGTTTCTCGCCGTTTATCAGTCGATTTGACCCCTATCAGAGCCTGGAAGTTCGGCAGTGTTATTATGGTTGTATCCCCTTCATTTCGAAATGAACGGGGCATGGAAAGGCCTCGATCCGGTCAATCCCACGATTCACCCACTGTGACGCCTACACGGTTTAACAGTAGCCGTGTAGGGCTTGGCGCGGTCTGGAGTGTGACCGTTCAGTGTAGGTCAGTGGGCGTCCACGCGGTCGTGCGATAGACTGCCATGTGTCTAGCACGGCCAAGTGTGGAACGTCTAGTCCCCTTGAACGGCTGGCGCCCAGTCGTGCTATTTCTCCTATTGTGTTGAACGGCCCTTGCTTGACCGTTATGTTTCCTCTGGCCTATTGAGCGGTCAGTCGATAGACCGTTCAGCAGTCTAAGGCGGTTCGTGGAGCGATTTCTCCTCAATTGTACCATTCTTTGAGCGGTCCTTCCCAGACCATTCTGACCGTTTTGACCAAACTACTGTAGTAGCTCAGTTCATTTGAGTGGCCTCTTTTGGACCGTTCTATTCCCCTGAGCGGCCCTTGGTAGACCGCGCAGTGGATTTGGTCCGTAGTTGTGTCGGTTAGCCTTGGCGGCTTAACCCTCATCCCTCTTGTCGTCATAGCGTCCTTTTCTTGGGCTGCTACAGTCCGTCTATTTTAGGTCCGTGTCTTAGGACGGTGAGTCTGGCAGTTCACTCTTGAATCACTGAGTCCACATGGCGGGTCCATCTTAGACCGCTTTGGTAGTTTGGCTGAATAGGTTGGTTTGAGGGTTGATTGAGTTTAGCGGCCAACTCCTTGACCGCTACAGTCCCCGAACAGCCCATTCTACGATTGCCAGTATGGTTTACCGGTGTTCCAGTTTCTGATTGTCTTGGCTTGACCTTGTGGTCTGCCCGCTGTCCCATGGATGTCTCTTGACGTCCTATGAGGGCTATGACCATGTTGTAAGATAACCGAGAGTGCTTGTATATGGTGTGATGTCTGTGAGTCATTGTCAGGTTCTAGTCATCCCGGTGAGACCCAGTGGTTGACAGGTGACCTTGTGTGTGTCTCGGCTATTCTGTCTAGCCCGAGACAGTGGTTCTAGATGCCTTGAGGTATCGTCTAACCTCGGTTTGCATGTCTAGGTGTGCTGAGGGTGTCGGTGTTCCCTTAGGTCCCAATGAGTCATTTCATGCGATTGTGTCGTTTCCTCTGGCTTAGGATTAGACCGATCGCCGTTGTGCGACGATCTTGACTCTGAGTCGTGAGACTCAATGATCGTTATGTGAGTAGGTCTAGTTGCCATGTCCTGAGTTTGTTGGCAGTTGTTGTGCTGCCTTGGTGCTTCATAGTGCTTGCGATAGTGCTTCCTTGCCTATCGGTACTACAGCACTTGTGTTTCTGAGTCTTTGTGTCTAGTGAGCCTCCACTAGTCGTAGCCTGGCGACACGTTCTAGTGTCGACCCACCCGGAAGTGGTGGCATGGCAGTTCCCATGACGCGGCTTTTAGGCTAGTTTCTATGGGCTCCCTTGCCTGGCAGTAGCATCTGCTGGGGGAGAAAACTAACTAGAGGCCTGGCTCATGGCATTGAGCTTGCATGTGCACACGTGGTCAGGGGCATTTGGACAAACGCCGACGGGCGTGACCCTGACTAGTCACTATTACTATAGTTCCTATTCTGGTTCAAAGAGTATCTCAGTTTTCACCGCGATCTAGGCATTGTAGGGAGATACTTGAGGCACAGTGTAAGATGTCAGTGGACGCAGCTTGCTATTCTTCTAGTGAGGAGGTGCTTCCGTCACATGACACGTGACTCTCGCATTTCTCGCACGACGTGACCTTCCCGGGTTAGCCTTCTTGGCCTTACCGGAGGTCAGTGCTATGTGGTGTGCACGACATTATAGTCGTGCGTCTGGTCATGTCTAGAAGAGTGTGCACGGCAATCGAGTCGTGTATGCTTTAGGGTCTGTCTTGTCTGTCTAGGTCTTTTCTAGGGCTTTTTGCCTTTTCCCTTGTAGAAAATTTCTATTTCAACGGCATGGCATACACTCACCTTTCGAAAGGTTGAGATGGGTTGAATTGGCACGAGAGGATTCCGGAGATATTAATAGGGAAATGTAAAGAACGATAAGAACGCACATCATGTGGTTAATTGTTCTGGAAGACTAGGTCGGGATGGTTGGATGGAATGTGGACATGTCAGCGGATTTCTTGACAATCACATGCGAAACCAAATTTTTGACTGGGGAAGTGTTGCCAGGGCACTGCACGTGGGCACGGGATATCGTGCGACACGTGGAGAGAAGAAGGTTCCGCTGGTATGAGTGGAGACGATTGTGGGAGCTCGTGTACTAGACATCTTTTTCCACCGACCGTAAGTAATCAGTGTTTATTTTATATCGAATTGAATCCAAACACCTCTGTTTATACTGCCGAAAAAGAGAGTCAGAGACATTGGGAGCCACGACGTCGGGAAGACTTGGTCTATGCAATAGTGACATAGCAACAACAACATAATAGGGATGGGTAGAAGTAGGGAGACTGATCTCAGTGTGGGCACTGGAGAGGGTACGGACTTCGAGTTTATGAGAATGAGACATTGGCTCAAAAGGTGACTCGACAAGAAGTAGGCAGGTTCTAGCTCAAGTGTGGAGTCACTGACACTGGCTCGGCAAGGAGCGAGCATATCATGGCTCCGATATAGGGTCTATCCAGGTAGAGGAGTTGGGACCAAACTGAAAGACGGATGGCAGTCTACTGGACGGAGTTGAGACTGGCACCTGGCAAGGATGGGAATCAATTCCTTGACTGAATTACATCACTGTATGATGTGAAAGGCGTTATATGGGGGCGTGAAAGCCTGATTACAATTGTATGCAAGCCACAGGACAAATCTGTCATTTGTGACGGTCCCCGAGTCATTGTGTTGCCATGCAGGTATTTCCGTTTTTGTACATAATGTCCGTCAAAGGACTCGTGACTCGACAGGGTGCCTCATGAGAGGGCTTGCAAGTCCCTTGACGTTCACCTCTTGAGTGTTGTTGTCTGCTGTCGCGTGTCATACTCAAGTGAAGAGCTAACGGGGCACGACTTGTACGGAGCACTCGGGCGCGACTCAGAGTGAGTAGTCGGGTATGGCTGTGACTAAAGAAGATGGACACTACTGAGATTGGAGAAGTTGGGTGTCGTGGGCACCATTATGACTAGAGTGGCTGGGCACTATTGAGACTGGAGTGGTTGGGCGACGTGGCACCACTGTGACTGTAGTAATTGGGTGCCGTTAAAACTGGGGCTACCGAGCATTGTTGAGACTAGAGCTGCTAGATGACGCAGGCACCACTGTGACTTGAGTAGCCAGGTGCCGTTGAGATTGGAATAGTCAGGTGCCATAGACATTGTTGTTAGGGTGATCGAGTACCATGAGTATAGCTGTGATTGGAGTGGCTGAGTGACGTTGGGGCTGGAGTAGCTGGGCACTGTTGAGGCTAGAGTCGATGGGGGCTATTGAGGTTGTGGCGGTGGATGTCGTGAGCACCATTGTGACTAGAGTGATTAAGGGTTGTTAAGGCTGAGGAAACTGGGTGCCGTTTGGACTGGGTAGTTGGGTGCCGTTGGCACCATTGTGACTGGAGTACCTAGGTGTAAGGGTGCAATTGTGACTGAAACAATTGAGCGTCATTGAAACTAGGACAGTCAGGTGCTGGGAGCACCATTGTGATTGAAGGAGCTAGGTACAGTGAGACCCTGGTAGTCAGATGCTATTGGGATTGGCAGTCGGGTGTCGGGGGCACTGTTGTAACTGAAGGTGCTTGGCACCGTGAGACCCCTATGGTCAGGCGCTATTTGAGGTTGGTAGTTAGGTGCCCGGGGCACTATTGTGACTGAGGGAGTTGGGCACCGTGAGACCTTGGTAGTCGAGCACTGTTGGGATTGTCAGTCAGGTGCCAAGGCCCCTATTGTAATTGAAGGAGCTGTACACTGTGAGACCCTAGCGGTTGGGCACTGTTAGGACTGGCAGTTGGGTGCCAGGGGCGCCATTGTGACTGAAGGAGCTGGGCACTGTGAGACCTTGGCAGTCGGGTGCTATTAGGACTGGCAGTCTGGTGCTAGGGGCACTGTTGTGACTGAAGGAGCTGGGCACCGTGAGACCCTTGCGGTTGGGAACTATTGAAATTGGCAGTCAGGTGCCAGCGGTATCATTGCGACTGGAGTAGTTGTAGCTTGAACACGATCGTCTAGGTGACCACACATTCACCAAGCTAGGGACTGGGCATTACACGTTCACTAAGACAGGGACTGGGCATTACACGTTCACTAAGACAGGGACTGGGCAGTGTGCTTTTTTCGAAGCGGCATTTGGGCGGGGCACGTTCATCAAAGCAACATCTGGACAGGGCACGTTCGTCAAGCGGCATCTAAGCAGGGTGCATTCGTCAAGTGGCTTTTAGGTAGGGCACGTTCAAGAAGGTAGGGACTTGACGCCTGATCTTGCATCAAGACTCGTGAGCGTGCTTTTGTTCTATGGGGAGGCTTGTGTCTTGGCTAAATACCATATGAGAGATAATCGTGCGACATACCCTTAGCATGTGTTACAAGCCAACCAACAAAGCCTTCAGTGCTGGAGCTCCCATTGCATTCCTTGCAATGCGTCTGTGTATGCATGCCATACGCTGTGTGTCCCATGGGATTCCTAAGGGGGGAATTATAGAAAAACTAGAGGGGTAGACGAAGAGTCGGGGTGGTCCGAGTAAAGGGGGTGAAGGAGGTTTATGCGGAATAGGTTGAGGGGGTCAGCCTAGTCCGCGCAAAGCCCCCCTTTACGCAGACCAAGATAGGGTTGGAAGAGGGGTTATTGCTATATTTGCGCACTCTGTCTTGGTGTCGAATACACTAACGCTCTGATTGACATGATTGATTAAACTCGTCACGACCTCCAGGTAATCTTCCGCGCTCGGGACGTGACAGCAGAAGCGAGAAGCATATACACTTTGGTATACCCCGACAGTCATCAAAATTGGGCCGCAGTTCACGTAATCTATAAATTCAATGGCTTTGGCTCGAAACTCGTGAGAATCGGTGGCTTTTAGATTAGCAAACCACCCAACAGCGATCTGGTGCTTGAATCGTATCGCCAAACAATCCAACAGAAATGGTTCCTCGCGGAACCCCCACTTCAGCGGGGCCAAGAACATGCCAAATGATGGCTTCTATCGGTGCACATTACCAGCTAACAAATCTCACTTGGCAGGAGTAAATTCAGGGGCTCTCGTCAACATGCCCTATGCCAGAGTCAACTCTGATACCCTAGTGACGGCATCCCACTTCCGGGGCTCCCCGGGGAAGTATATAGGCTCACCCATCACCACCAAGTCTGCTGATGTGACACGGGCTAGGGGTGCCACGAGGAATGACTCGATGAGCCTAAGACTACTCAAACGTGAGTTCAACTGGCGGGTAAAGTGGTAAGAGGCGGAGGGTTGACTCAAAAGTCTCCTCGCATAAGAAAGGCAGCGTTCCAGATTGGCCTGACCAATCCTTTCGACTACATCTTTTGATATGCCACTCACAACAGAGAACTCACACACAGTGGTGGGTCATGGGGAAAGATGACACGGGGGTTGACACAATGAACCTAGGAGTTAGACTCGCAAGCAAGCAACAAAGTAGCAGGCTCACTCTAGCGAACTGACTCGCGTAGCGCTCATGGTTGCCCAGATGTAACTCGGCGATGGTGGAGAGGGTTCGAAGTGGGACCTCACCGTTTCGGGGATTTGGCTAGCTTGGGCTGAACCCCTAAGGACCTGGGATGCCTAAATTTATGGGCATCCAACACGCCAAGGGCGTGGGTTGTAGGGTCGCTCTCTCAACTCACTCCATGGTGGTCGCACAATTTGATGGAGTTTGAGATCGAGCGCTCACCTCACCGCTGACGGGCAATCAGAAACGACACTAAACTAAGCAGGATAAAATCAGCAAGGGTGTAAACGGATGCTCACCTGATCGATGTGAAGACACCGATCCCAGCTGGAAACGAGGCGAGCAGGGAAGCGTGGGAATGCCCCTCACGCTGCGCCGGTGCAGCTCTAACCTGAAAATCAGAGAATTACAGCACTACACCTCTCGCAGGAGGGGGATCTCGGGGTGGGGGTTAACTTAGATTATATCCAAAATTACCTCCACGCAGGGAGGGCGGTCAGCCAGCCAAGCATGGGGTGGGGAGAGGGCGACAATGGCGTTCTACCCAGGCTGTTCTGTGTGGACAGTAAGTCGGCGATCAGGGTACCACGAATGTCTCCGAGCATCGAACTGGGCGAGGCCGATGTTGAGTTGTCCGGGGGCGAGGTAGCAGGTCACAGTAGGGTCCTCGGGTCGTTTGGAGGTCCGGTTGGGCCGCTACAAGTCTGACTCGGCGATTCGCTCAGGTTCTATCTGGCCAAGGACTGCTGGACATGGGGTTGGAGTTGATGCTGCCACGAGCTCCTCTGATCGCTGAAGATAACGGGACCAGTGCAGAAACGTCCAGGACTGGTCCAGGAATGCGACAGCCGAGTTGTGGACCGATCGAAGTCTAGCTGTGGCCGTGGCAGGCCTGGGATCAGGGCAGGTCCGAATCGGCTCTGTCTGACCCAGAATCACAGGGGCTTGAGAAAACTGCTACCATGAGCTCTCCCGAGGTCCGATGAAGGCGAGTCTAGTGTCGTTACGACCGTGGAGAAGTCTTTTTCGCTTAGGATCTGATGGGACTCCAAGAATAGGTTAGAGTAGAGGATGGCAAACAGAATAGTAGAATAGGGTCTAACCTGGTTCTGGCATGTACTGTCGACGTAGGCTGGGGAAGACAACCAGAATGGAGTGCTCCGATGGGGGAATGATTCCCTGCATCTTGGGACGTGAAGGGGACTTGACAAGGATGTCCCCCTCCGAAAGGCATGCCAGGAACCTCGCCGAGCTGATCGTGGAAGCCTCTGCAAGTCGTCTCTGGCTGTCTGCCAGAGACAGTCTGCGTAGCCAGGAGAGGATGGCTCTACCGAAGAAACTACCACCACGAGATCCTCCGGGCTCCGAAGGGGATGGGGCTGGAGTCAACGCGATCGTGGGAGAGTCAGATTCGAACAGGGACTGACGGGGCTCTGAAAAGAGGTTGGAGTAGAGCCCAGGGAGCAGAAGAGTGACAGGGGGTCCGACTTGGTACTGCTGGAGTCATTCTGTGCAGTCCTAGGAAAATGGCTGGAATGCGGTCCTCTGGTACTCAAACAGCTCCCTTCTTCTTGGGTCAAGTAGATGACTTGAAGACGATGACCTCCTCTGAAAACCATGGTGGGATCGTCACGGGAGCGTCTGTGGTCGCTTCTGCACTCGGGCTCAGATCTGTAACCGGATGCTGGATGCACATTTTGGCAAGAACTGCTCCTTCAAATAGTACGGATGTTGGATGGAGGCTGGACCACCTCGTCTGCAAAGCTTCTTGGACGAGCTTTCCACCTGTATATGGCTTGCCTTCTGGAACCTCATGGTGCTGGCGGGGAAGACTCTGCAACTAGGACCTTTACTACTGCCTGCGAACTGGCCTGAGTAGGGTGGTGATAGGTGATGGGAAATAGGGGTAGATGGGAGATGAAATGGGGTGGATGGGTGTGGGGGCAACCCCTAGCTGTGAGGGGGTCTGGAAGGGGGGGGACGTAGAGAATAGTTTATTTAGTGAATGATCTTGACTGGAGGTCCAAATCAAGGGGAGTAGTCACCATCCCGAGGGACGAGGAGAAGAGTTTATTTGGTCAATGATCTGGATGGGAAGTCCAAATCAAGGGGAATAGTCACCATCCCGAGGGATGGGAAGAAGAGTTTATTTGGTCAATGATCTGGACGGGAGGTCCAAATCAAGGGGAATAGAATCTCTTAATTCTCTAGCTAGACAGTAGGCCCAAATTAGAGTGGAGAGAAATTTTTTTTCTTCTAGTCAGACGAAAAGGTCCGAACCCAGGAAAGTCAGAATCGAGGAAGTGGACCACGAGGGCCGCAATCGGGAAGCTGGCTACAAAAGCCAAAATTGGGGAACAGGCCGTGAGAGTCCAAATTGAGGAAGCGGACTAGGAGAGCTGCAATCGGGAGGCTGACTGCGGAAGCCAAAATCGAGAAGCAGGCTGCATGAGCCGAAGGGAAGCAAACTGCAAGAGGCAGAATTAAGGGAAGTGGGCTGCGAAGGCCATGATCAAGAGGCAGGCCATGGGGGCCAAAGGGAAGTAGGCCGTGAGGGCCAAGATTGGGCTGTACGAGCCAAAGCTGGGAAAGCAAGCTGCGACAGTCAAAATTGAGTTTATTTATTATTATTATTATTATTATTATTCAAGCATGAAGGCACTGGTCAGCAGGCATAATATAAATATAAATCAGGCAGCTCCCTCTATAGGAGATGGGATAAGGACATCGCCCATAATTTGCAGACACGGTGTGGGCCAGAAGGCACAGCTAAGGGGTGGTGCACCCGTCAAGAGGATATCGCATGTCTTGCATGCATAGCTCAAACTTACAATCTTCACCTGAGATAATTCTCTGTGGTGTGAAGGTGTAAATGTGTGCACAAAGACCCCCAAATATAGGGATATGCGGGTTTTCTAAGTAACACTCGAGGATTACTCTAGCGCCTACACATAAGTCTCAGGTTCTCGACTTTCGGTAGCTTCGCACAGCCCCCATCTGTTTTTTTTTTGTTGCGAATTTCACCGTTCGGCGTAAGTCTCCTCATGTGTCTCAATGGGGATTTCCGGCTACTCGGATCCATCCTTGTTGCAATTCTATTGTGGGTTCCACTGTTCGGCACGAGTCTCCTCACGTGTCTCAATGGGGATTTTCGGCTACTAGGCTTCGTCCTTATTGTAATTCGCTTCACCATTTCACCCGAGTCTCCTCATTTATTTCAGTGGAGATTCCTGGCTACTCGAATCCACATTTCTCTCTCTCTTTTCTTTCTCTTTTTTCTTCTCTCTTCTCTCTCTTTTTGTGTCATTTTTCTCCCTCTTTTTTTTTTACAGTGGGGGCAGGCAACTTTTTCCTCACGATCACCTTCCACGCGAGTGCATGAATTCAAGCATCCATAGAGTGCTAAGAAGAGAGTCGGGCAATCCCTATGGTCGAAGGCCATTGAACACATTAAGTGCGAAGTGTGGGAGTGTTGCCTCAGGTTTATTTTGTGAGTTGGGCTTAGCAATTTAGCCATGACTCTTCCCCTTAATGGGTGCACCCACCCTAATTGGGTTCCCTTCGAGTGTACGCCGTGGCGCACGTGCATCCGGAATCGGGGTGACATTACTTAGCAAGGAAACATGGTCCTAGAAAATTCAAGGGAGGTGTCTTATTCTATATTATAAGCAAAGTGGGGTAACCAAGCATTCTCTTCCTTTTGTTTCTCTCTCTTTTTTTTCTTTTCTTCTTTTTACTATTATTTTTATCGTTTATTTGTTTGTTTGTTTATTTTTTTCTTCTTTCTTTTTTTGCATAAGAAGATATCGTTGTTACGTGTAAGCGTCGTGGTAGTAAAGGTATTAGGGAAGCAGACCGCGTAGGGTCGAAAGGACATTAGGGCAGTGGGCTATAGAAGCCGAAGGTGGGGAAGCGACTGTGAGGGCCAAAGCTGGGAAAGCAGGCTACAAGAGCCAAAGGTTGGGTGAGTAGGCTACGAGAGCCCAAAATTGGGAAGCAAGCCACGAAGGCCAGAGGGAAGCAGGCTGCAAGAGCCGAGCGATGCTAGGAAGCAGACCATAAAAGCTAAAAATATGAGAGCGGGCTTCGAGAGCCGAGATTTGTGAAGTAGGCTATGAGAGCCAAAATTTTGGGAAAGTGGGCTATGAGAGCCGAGATTGGGGAGCAGGCTATAAAAGCCGAAGCTGAGAAGCGGGCTGCAAAGAGCCGAAGTTGGGAAGTTGGCTACAAGAGCCAAAATGGGAAGCCACGTAGGTCAAAAAGATTGGGAAGCAAGCTGCCAAGAGCCAAAGTTGGAAAGTGGGCAGTGAGAGCCAAAATTAGGGAGCAGGCTGCGAGAGCCGAAGTTGGGAAGTTGGCTACGAGAACCAAAATTAGGGAGCAGGCTGCAAGAGCCGAAATCAGGAGGGTCTCTTTTATTCTCTGGCCTGGGGAAGGATCCGAACCAAAGTGGAAGGGTCTCTTCTTTTGTTCTCCGGCTGGGGAAGAATCTGAACCAGAGTGAAAGTGTCTCTTTGTTAATTCTCGCATCGGGAAGGGACCCGAACCAAAGTGGAAAGGTTTATTCTTTTGTTCTCTATCGGGAAAGGATCCGGACCAAAGTGAAAGGATCTCTTTGTTAATTCTCTGGCCGGGAAGGGATCCGAACTAAAGTGAAAGGGTCTATTCTTTGATTCTCTGGCCAGGGAAGGATCTGGACCAAAGTGAAAGGGTCTATTCTTTAATTCTCTGGTCAGAGAAGGCTCCGAACCAAAGTGGAAGAGTTTATTCTTTTGTTCTCTAGATGGGAAGGGATCCGAACCAAAAGAAAAAAAAGAAAAAGAGAAGATAAAAAAAGGGGAAAAAAGAAAAGAAAAAAGGGGGGAACTAAAGAAAAAAAAGAAGAAAAAAAGGGAAAAGGAAAGAAGAAGAAAGAGGAACCAGGGGAAATATCTCCCGGTCCCAAATTATTGCCGTACATTGGCGAAAATATCAAGAGGCAAACAAACAATGTCGGTTCCACCGCCCCGGTGACACCGACGAATGAACGACTTACCCAGACCTTACGCCTGGGACAAGAAAATAAACCCCTCTTTACGTTAGCACTGACCCAGTGTCGACAAACACCCAAAGAGACAAACAAACCATGTCGGTTCCGCCACCCCGGTGGCACCGACGAATGAACACCTTACCAAGACCTTACGCCTGGGATAAGGAAATAAACCCCTCTTTGCATTAGCACTGACCTAGTACCGATGAACACTTCAAGAGACAAACAGACCATGTTGGTTCTGCCACCCCGGTGACACCGACGAATGAACACCTTATCCAGACCTTACGCCTGTGATAAGAAAATAAACCTCTCTTTGCATTAGCACTGACCCAGTGTCGACAAACACTTCAAGAGACAAACAAACCATGTTGGTTCTGCTACCACAGTGACACCGACAAATGAATACCTTACCCGAGCCTTACATTTGGGATAAGAAAATAAACCCTTCTTTGCGTTAGCACTGACCCAGTGCCGATGAACACTTCAAGAGATAAACAAACCATGTCGGTTCCACCGCCCCGGTGGCACCGACGAATGAACATCTTATCCGAGCATTACGCCTGCGATAAGGAGATAAACCACTCTTTGCGTTAGCACTGACCCAGTGCCGACGAACACTTCAAGAGACAAACAAACCATGTTGGTCCTGCCGCCCCGGCGGCACCGACGAATGAACACCGTGCCTAAACGTCTCTTGGGCCGAGGAACAAATACCTCCTTTTGACTTGGACCTCTCGTCCAGATCATTTGAATCAATAAACTCTTCTCTCCATTCCTTCGGGTGACGAATATCTCCTTTTGACTTGGACCTCTCGTCCAGATCATTTGAATCAATAAACTCTTCTCTTCGTCCCTTCGAGTGACGGATACCTCCTTTTGACTTGGACCTCCCGTCTAGGTCATTTGAATTAATAAACTCTTCTCTCCATCCCTTCGGGTGATGAATACCTCCTTTTGACTTGGACCTCTTGTTCAGGTCATTTGAATGAATAAACTCTTCTCTCCATCCCTTTGGGTGACGAATACCTCCTTTGATCTGGACCTCCCGCCTAGGTCTTTGACTAAACAAACCATCCCCTCCATCCCTCGGGATGGTGACTTTCCCATTGATCAGGACCTCCCGTCCTGATCATTGATCGAACAAACTCTTCTCACTGTCCCTTGGGACGATGGATACTTCCTTTGATTTGGACCTCGCGTCCACACCATTGAATGAATGAACTTTCGCCTCCATCCCCTTTGGGCTCCCGGGCGAGATCGGTTGGCAGTCTGCTTCGCACGGTGGAGTGATCCCCTCGTCCTTCCCCTGGGAGGGCGAGCACTCTCATGTGCGCTAACACAGATGCCTACTCGATTCTCCATGGGCGAGCTACCACAAAAGCTTACACCCCGCCGATGCATTTCAAGCGAGGCGCAAAAAAAAGAGATATACACAATAGATATACACAATAAGGTTGTTCTATTCCTTTCAATTAAAAGGGGATACACGTGCTTCGGGGCATATCCCTGGTTACATGTCAAAAAAAAAGAGAAGAGAAAGAGAGAGAAGCAGAGTACGAGAGGAGGGTCAAGGAGAGCAGCACTCAGTCGATGTCCCGGAAGATATCCTTGAGGGGGAGAATCTCGACGCAAGGAAAGTCTGCCATGTCGCGCAATCAGCCCCTCTGCTCTTCAAGGTGCACCAGCTCCATTTCTACGGACGCTGCCTCAGCTCTGGCAACGGTGAGTGCCTCGCTCTCCCTCTCGATGGTCACCTTGGCCTCGGCCAGCTCGGACCGGGCTACAGCGAGATAGCCCTCTAGTTTCTCGATTCTATTCCTAAGGGCGTGGACGTCATGGTGACCTCCTTCCAAGGCCTTCTCGTGCTGTTCCTCGCTGCTTCGACGCACCCCTAAAGCTTACAGATATTCACCCTCTTGGGCCTTGATGGCGGTAAGCTCGTTGGGGGGCCGAGTCTCAAGGAATTCGCGACGGTTCACGTATTTCAACAATAGTAGGACTCGTTGCGACCATTCCTCCAGTGGGCAACCCAGCACTTGTAGTGCCCCGGTTAGCTGCATCACTATAGCATGTGCCCCTCGGTATGTAAGGGAGGGGTTGGCAAGCATCATCGACCGAAGTGTCAACAGCATCTGCCGAACCGGTGCGTCTGAAGCGGCATGACCGATTGAAGGTACCGCCAGAAGATTAAACTCCACCGCGCTGTCCACGGCAGCCCATATCTCTACATCCACCGCGATCGAGGAAGAAGGAAGTGCCATAGCCAAATCACTAGGCCCTCCAGCTTCAAAAGATAACACCCGGTCGGCCACCACCAGAGGAGTAGGAGAAACCATCGCCAGATCGCTTGACACCATCACTTCACGGCCTGGCAAGGCAGGGGTCTCGCTCTCGGTCGGGGGAGGGATGTCGGAGGAAGCCAGACCAGACGTTATTGCCAAGAGACTCGCAGCCCCTTCTGCTTGCGCTTCCTCCTCCCCGGGAATGGTGATGCTTGCCAGGATCCCCTGCAACAGCTGGGTCTCCTCTGGTGTCGAGAGCTTCAGAAGAGGCGGAAGAGGAACCATTAGCTCCAGGCTTGCCCCTGACTGCAGAAGCGACCTATACCGGTTATGATCCTCAATGTCATTACCTTCATTTTTTTTTCATGTTATATGCATTTGATTGACTCTGGTTAGTCCTTATCTCCCGAATTGCTGAGCTTAGTTCAGTGTTACAGCTTATTTCCATCTAAAGAGCATGCATTAGAATGTATCATCTCAGATCCAAGGCATCACCGCATCCATTATAAACATGAATAGATGATTCAAATTTGAACCTTAATGTTGACTGGTTATGTGGGGAAATTCTTTTGCCAAACCATATACCTTCTCATGCATATCCTTTATAAATTACAATACCTACAGATTCTGTATGATAATCTTTACTTTTAAGAACTGGTGGTCCCTCAATTGGAACAAGGACTTTGGTTCATGTCTTGGGGACACCCAACTCCACATCTTGCAGTAAGCTCACATGGCTTGAGGAATATCCCAAGTGCGTCGATCTGAAGGGCATTGGGGGGTATTGAAGCCTCAACCTGATTGTCCAGATGATTGGCCTCACCTCTTGGGAGGCTTGTGTTGAATCTGTGGCTTAGCGCAGTTGGGTTTGGTCTGGTGGTTGTGACCATGATCTGTTTGAGTAGCATGATAGGTGGTGATCTCTTCCATGGATTCTTCAACAATCAGTTTTCCTTTTCCTTTTTCGGAATAGAAGGAGACAGTTTTGAGCTCAAAAGGCTTCTTAATCCAAGCCCTTCTTTTCTAAAATTGACCTGGGTACCTAAAATAGCATCTAGATTAGATTTTCCCAGTGTCATTTTTTCAAGGGTAGATTGTTTCCCTTTCAATTCTTCTTCAAGTCTTTCCAGATTCTTTTACATGACAAGATTAACAGTGTTAACGGCTTCATACTTTTCAAGGTTAAGCCTATTCTCCCTTTCCCACTCTTCGCATCTTTGGTTGGTCTGGCTCAGTTGTTCTTTAAGAGTATCACTCTCTTCTTTTAAAGCCAACAGGTCTGAATAGGTGGTTTCAGCTTACTTTTTTAGCTCTTCCTTCTCAGCCTTTATGGTTTCTAGCTCCTTGTTAACAGAATCATCTTTAGCAAGAGAGTTAAGTTTCTTCTTCAATTGTCTATTCTCCTTTCTATACATTTCAAATTTCTCAAGTAGATCTGCATAGGCATCTTCCCAATCTTCTAATGAAAAGGTCTCGAAGGGATTTCTTACCTGATCCTCACTCTCGTCAGCCATGAGGCAAAAGTCATCTTCATCCTCATCCGAGAAGAGGCTTTCATCCTCTTCTTCTTCATCGCTCCAAGTGGAGACCATGGCCTTGGGCTTCTTTCCCTTGGTCTTGGTCAGCTGCTTCATCAACTTAGGACACTCTCCTCGCATGTGTCCTAGTTTCTTGCACTGGTAGCAAATCAAGGTATCAGACTTCTTGAGTTGGGTGGATTTGAAGTTGGAGTTTCTACTTACCTGGGGGTTCTTCTTCTTCTTCTGGAGTTTACCTCTTCTTCTCAGGAAATTCTTGAACTGTCTGGTGAGCATAGCCTGGTCCATTAATGACGTCTCTGGGAAGTCATCTTCATCTTCTTCATCTGATTCTTCTGTGTTCTCAGACACCTTGAGCCCAACAGCCTTCTTGGGTTTGATATCATCCTCACTTCACTTGAAGTTAAGCTCATATGTCATGAGCGAGCCTATCAGTCCGTCAATGGTCAGTGTAGATAGATCCTTTGAATCCTCAATGACCGTGGCCTTGGTGTGCCAAGCTGGGGTGAGAGATCTGAGGATCTTCCTGACAAGTTCAGGTTGAGCATATTCTTTGCCTAGAAGTTTCAAGTTGTTTGTTAGCTGAGCAAATCTAGCATACATTTCAGAAATAGTTTCTTTTGGCTTCATTCTGAACATTTTAGATTCGGAAGTCAAAAGATTGGCCTTGGTGGCTCGTACTTCAGATGTCCCCTCATAGATTAACTGAAGTCTATCCCACATTTCTTTTGCTGATTTGCAAGTGGAGACTCTTAAGTATTCTATGGGGTGGATAGCGCATTGCATGATATTCATGGCACTCCAATTTGTGGTGGATTTTTTGACCTGATCTGGGGTCCAGGTATCGTCTACATCAGGTAAGACAAACGGACCCTTACTAACCACACGCCAAATCTGGTGATCCTGAGCACGTAGGAAAACTTCCATTCGGTTCTTCCAGTATAGATAGTTAGTGCCATCGAAAAATGGCGGTTTGTTGATGGCCTAGCCCTCAGCTACATAGCTACAAGGGACATTCCCATCAGATCTCCCTGGGTCGTTGGACCACATATCTAGGAACCTGCTCTGATACCAATTGTTGGATGGTTAAGAGAGGATCTAGAGGGAGGGTGAATAGATCCGGGTTAACACAATGAGTACTTTAAATGTTCTCAACGATGAATCAAAGTAAACCACAAATCGGAACTGTAAACCATGGGTTACATAGCGAAAAGAAGATCTTCGAAACACGGTGAATGGAGATAGGAGAGATGGAAGGAGAACATCACAACATTGCACAAGGATTTAAGGTGGTTCAGCTGTCCCAAGACAAACCTACTTCCACCCCTCTCCCAACTAGGAGAGGCTTCCACTCCTTTGCCAAAAGAAGTGTTACCATACACACATGTACACACACACGAGGAGTAGGATCCTCACGAGGATGAAGTTCCCACCACACACGGGGACAAGCCCCACACTAGGCAGGCTGATCTTAAAAAGAGAACAAGAAAAGGCAAAAATAAAAAGAGCAAGAATGCTGCAAGTGCACCGGCTCCAGATGTACTAATGCTAAGAGTGACATGGCAGAGGTTTATAGTGGAAGAATGTCAAGGATGGCTTCATGGCTGCTAAACTTCTTTCTTCACTTCTTCCTATGCTTCCATAGCAAGCACTTATCTCCCTTTTCTTCTCTTTGCACTCCAACGGGTTCAGGCTACAACCCTTGTAACAACAACAGCAACAAAGCTTCTTTCATGGACCCCTTCAATTTATAGGCGCAATCACCCCTTCCTTGAGAGGTTCCAGACTGAGGCTGATTGGCTCTTCATAAATAAACATTTGTCTTGAAGGTCTTTTTATCTTGGTAGCTTCTGGTTGGCCAGGGAGGTAGCAAAGGGTTTTCTCCCGAAATGTCACTTGAGTTGACCAGAGGATGAGGGAGAGAAGCTCCTCCCAAGGTGGATCTGTAGCATCTTCTTTTTTTGCAGGTAAAATAGCCAAGACGTCCTTTTGTCATGTGCAAGCTCAGAGACAGAGCAGCTGATTGGGTGGAGGTAAAAAGTTATGTACCAGGAAATGTGACTTTTTCCAGAAATGGTACCTTACTTTTACACTGACCAAAAGGACTGATATAGCAACCCATGATTACCACAAAGGTTGGCTGCCTAAGGAGACCCTTCCATCCCTCAAAAAATGTGATTTTGGGGACTTGCGGTTCCTATTTTTACTCTCTGGATTGTTTCCTGAACACAGTACAAGCTTGCTAAAAATACCCTTGGTAACCGCTGAGTGAGGCATTTCATCGAATAGTTTCTGGTCTTCATGAAGTCGGTGCAGATTACTGTTCCACTAGATATAGGTCAGTGCAGATAAGAAGCTTGGTCCTTGGCAGGGTCGGTGCACATTTGATACGGTCGGTACAAGCTTTAAGGTCGGTGCAAGCTTCAAGGTTAATGCACCCTTCATAAGGTCTGTGCAAGCTTCAAGGTCAGTGCATGTTTGATAAGGTCGGCGCACATCTCGCATTTCAAGCATATAACTCGGTGCACATCTTATACTTTGATCATTCAAGGTCGATGAACATCTTAAGGTCGGTGCAAGTTCCTGTTGCAAGCAGATGAAGGTCAGTGCAACTTTCACTCCTGGAGCATTCAGGGTCAGTGCATGTTCCTGTAGTAGGCAGACGAGGGTCGGTGCAAGTTTCATATTTCTACCCAGCCAAGGTCAGTGCAGATTACTGTTGCTGCCCAGAGAAGGTCGGTGCACATTTCACTAGCTTGCAACTAAGGTCGGTGCATTCTTCATATTTCCTCGCATGCAAGTCGGTGCAATGCACATGAAGGTCGGTGCAGGTTCCTGTTGCAGCACGTACAAGTCGATGCATTCTTCGTATTTCCTCGCATGCAAGTCAGTGCAATGCACATGAAGGTCGGTGCAGGTTACTGTTCCAGCACGTATAGGTCAGTGCAGCTTCCATACCAAGGCGCGTGAAGGTCGGTGCAGGTTACTATTCTAGCACATACAGGTCTGTGCACCTTCCATACCAAAGCACATGAAGGTCGATGCAAGTTACTGTTCCAGCACATACAGGTCAGTGCACCTTCCATACCAACGCTTGAATGTCGGTGCAGGTTACTGTTCCAGCACATACAGGTCGGTGTAGCTTCCATACCAAAGCGCATGAAGGTCAGTGCAAGTTACTATTCCATCTCATACAGGTCAATGTAGCACATACAGGCTGGTGCAGCTTCCATACCAAAGTGCATGAAGGTCGGTGCAGGTTACTGTTCCAGCACATACAGGTCGGTGCAGGTTACTATTCCAGCACGTACAGGTTGGTGCAGCTTCCATACCAAAGCACATGACGGTCGGTGCAAGTTACTATTTGAAGCAAAGGGTCAGTGCATGTATTGAAACTTCTTCAGTTTCTTCAGTTCCTTGGAGCAAAGACCCTTAGTGAGATCTACCTTGATTTTTGTGCTATCTCTTACCTTGATTTCTATGCAGTCTCTTGCCTTGATTACTATGCAATTTCTTGCCTTGATTTCTATGTAGTTACATCTTCGCCTGAAACTAATCCCTGGAGGCATCCTCAAGATCAATTAAGGCTTACAGATTAGACATGGTAGGACATTATCAAACCTCATAGTTAGACTTTATCAAAACAATAACATATATCCAACATTCTTCCCCTTTTTGATGATGGCAACAATGAGTCATGCACTAACTGATTAGATGAGTGAGTTTAAGGAGCAAGGCAGAAAAGTATATAGGGATATGCTGTGAGCAAGAACTCTCTCCCCTTGAATGCAGACTCTCTCTCCCCCTGAATGCATACTCTCTCTCCCCTGAATGCAGACTCACACACTCTCCCCCTTTGACACCATCAAAAAGATGGAGGACTGAGGATAAGGATGAGAGTAGAAGAGGAGAGGTTTATAACTAAGACACAGATTGGTGAACCTGGACCATCAAAATAACGGTGCGCCCAGCAGGCTAGTAGAGTAGGTCATAAAGAAGGAACTGGGGGATTAAAGTCAAGAACACATGTAAGTACATTGGAAAACAAGGAACAAGTCAAGGTATGCTCATAGAGACTACTGAGGTTGATATACTTGTAGGGGACACTAAACATAATGTTCCCGGTTCAATTAAGCTCAAAAGATAGTAGCCACCAGTAGTGAAGTCAACCAAATTAGAACAGGGAGACTATGGATGAGGCACCTTTGGTAAACAACTTCAAGTTGAAATGACAGTCAAGTGGAACTGATGCCGTTTGACATGAGGAGTCACATTTATTTCAGTGCAACTACCCCAGTTACTAAGTGTAGTTTACTATCATGCCGCATGGGAACTAGAGTTGGCCTGCCATATCATGCCTGACCCGTTATCACTTCTTTGGTGAATGGGTGCAGATTCTCAATGGGAACTGGCTATTGCTCTGCCTTTTTTTTTAAAGTAGGAGAACCAGAGCAGAGTTAGTCGAGAGAGTGCCTTTTTACGTAAGCCACCTCACGTCTCAGGTGGGGTGCACCTAGTTACTCAGCATATCTCAACCATTGCTCTGCAATGAGTGCCTTGAACTAGTGCCTCACAGTAAAGAATGGTTAACCATAATACTTGAGCACATAAAAAGGTCACTAGATAAGCATAAACTGAACTACAAGGCATATCAAGGATAGTAGACCAATGAGGTCCCCCTATCAGGGTTCAAGATTTCACAGTGCAAAAGGTTGTTGAGTTTAAGCCCTGACCAATCGACACGCGAGATATCTGCAGAGAAAATCACTGCCTTCCCAAACCACTATAGATACGGTGGTCAAATCGCACCAAAGGTGGTAAGAAATAGTCAATTCAACATTTAATATTACCGTCATCATATATACAAGGAAAATTTTACATGGCCACATTAAAGAAAAGAAAGAGAAAAGCCAATACATCAGGCCTCAGGCCCATTGCGAAGCTCGACAGATGAAGGATCCTCGGCACCAGGTGACCTGCCCCCAGCACCCTCAGTGACGACCGGTCCGGGCACTGACCCCACTTGCGTGGGAACTGTCTCGACCGGGTGCCCTCCCGATGCTGTCAGAGGTGGTGATTGCTCGGACGAGACGGAGGCATCCCGGCTTCCCCCTTCGCTCGACGTTAGGAATGAAGAATCGGTAGTGTCTAAGTCCGAATCATAACACTGCCCAGAAGGGAACACGAGGTCCTTGAGCACCTGGCCTTGAGCCTCCAGGACAGCCCGATGGAAGCCTTGAGAGAACCCCTTCCACAGACCCCGACAATAGCCCGACTCATAGTAAGAGAAGGTGGCCTTTTGGAGAGCTGCCTGGTAACTCTCCGAGCATTTGTATTGCTCAAGCACCTCCACCCCGGCTAGCTCCACCTTTCTCTCAATCTCAGCTGCCCTTTGCTCCACCTCGGATAGCCTCTTCTCGGCTTCAGCCCGTGCAACCTCGGCTTTCGCTCGCTGTCGCTCGGCCTCTCGGACTCGGCCCTCGAGCCCCTCACACTCGGCCTTTCATTGCTCACCACGCTCGACCTGAACTTTATCCTTAGTGTGCGACTAAGACCTCCCCAGTGGGAGCTACCTTGGGACCCCACCATGATGGCGTTCTAGCTAAGCGTGTGCTCCGTCTCCAAGAGCTTATCTTTCAGTACGATCATATAACAAGCCTGGGCCAGCTGCTCGGTCGATACCTAAACCTCCTCTTGGCTTGACTGTACCCGCACCTGTAGCGAGGTCACTTTTCGCTAAAGGTCTCCAAGATCAAGAGTCAACCGTTCGATCTTCCGATCGGACACGCCACGGGCCCAAGAAAGAGATTCCCTCTCTGATTCCACCCGTGCAAACAAGTCCACCATCTCAGCCCCCAGCTGAGCTAGGATCAGGCCGCCCTCCATAACTCGCTCGAGAAGCACGGAAGGAGGGCTACGCCCAAGGTCTCCGTGAACAACCCCCAATGCCATAGAGTGGCACCTCCCGTATAGGGGAGCTCAGACGGCAAAGGTGCCAGCTGTGGGAGGGAAGGCCCTCTCTGGAACAGCTAGGATTGGGACACCCCCTCCGAGTGTCCCCGCCTCTGGGGTCCCACCGGTTGGCTCAGAATGGGTCACCCCACCCCGCACCTCCTCGGTCTCGATTGGCTAGGATTGGGTCACCTCACCTTGCGATCCCTCGGCCTCGATCGGCTTAGACCTGACCCCTTCGCCCTACGCCCTCTCTGCCTCGTTCGATGCCCTAGCACCGACAGCCTCTGCCTGGGACCCAGTTGCCTCGGCCACAACTTCTTCGGCGGTGACGGCCCCCTCTGACTCAGCGACCTGGAGAGCCAATTGTGCACCCCCCTCGACCAAACGGACGACGTCTGCCCTCTTCAATCGCTTCCTCTCGGCGGCCATGGCCTTCATCGAGGACCACAATAGCCATTCCACAGGATCCTTGTGCTTGGCCCCACGGCGCCGGGAAGTGCCATCCTGAGTGATCTGCTTGCCCTTATCTTGGGCACGAGAAGAGCTCCCAGAAGTTTGAGGTCCACCGGGAGCGGGCATCTCCTCCAAGTCGATGATTTCCTGCTCGAGCGGCGGCGCCCCCTCATCAACCGTTCGCCTCAAGTCTAGACTGAAAAAAGCAGGTCATGAGAAGGAAGCTCACTTATCCAACCCAAAGATGAAACAAGACCCTGAAATCCTTACCTGGAAGCACCTTGTGTAGAGAGGGATATTCCTCAATATTTGCCATGGTCATCAACTCGGCAGTCGACCGGCGATTCTTCTGAAGAAGGGCGGCCCTCTTCTCCACCTCCGGGGAAACCACCACCTACCTTGGAGGAATGTTTGGATGGACATTAGGCACCGTCGGGAAGGCCTAGGGCTCACCTTCCATGGCCGAACCCACCCAGAAATGCCGGGTCTTCTAGTCCTTGTGAGAAGAGTCCTTGGCAGAGAGGGTCATACAACTCCTTCCTCTCTTCGCCTGGAGATAGAAGAAGCCATTGCCCGCATGGGTATGCTCCTTCAACTCGAAAAAGGCATGGAAGAGGTCTAGCGAAGTGTCAAACCCACATAAGAGACAAAGAAAGATGAAGGAGAAGATGAAGGTATAGGAGTTGGAGACCAACTGGACCGGAGCCAGTTGGTAGAACCGAAGCAGCTCGGCAACAAAGAAATGGAGAGGCAGGCAGAACCCACACTTCCAGGCTAGGAGGAAAGAGCAGAAGGAATCGGAGTGAGTGTCCAAACTGGACTCATGAGGCTCCGACAGAGAGAAGTGGTACCGCCACAGTAGCCCGTACTGATTCTCCAACTGTTTCACCTCGCCCTTGTTTAATTCACTACGCAGAGGCTCCGACAGCACCATGAAAACCCTTGGGGCCTATTCAATCTCCTGCCCCTCAGCCTCGGGATGTTGATCCACCATGGAATCACCAGAAGAACTAGAGGAAGATGAGGAAAGCACTGAGCTGGATGATTCAAGAGGAAGCGAAAGTTGACAGATCACCGCCGTCGTAATCTCTGCGAGAAGGCCCTTGCAACTTTTCGCTCCTCCGAATCGCCCTCACGATGCATAAGCCTGCAGAGATTGCTGTGATTTCTGGGTGAGATGCCCTAAATCTTGGAGAGATTCTAAGTTCTATCCCTTCCTCTGGATGCCAGGTTCGATCACCACCGCCGCCACCGCCATCCGTGTCGCCAACGAGCCGCTACAACCCATTCTCCAGCCTACTATCCTGAGTCACGAATTTCAGAACAGAAGGTTCAAGATTAGGTTGGTTCTCCTCATCCAGCCATCTAATCGATCTCAAATTTTTAGGGCCTCCTCCCCACGTCCTCCCCCATCTCCAGATAAAATTTCACGCCGATCCGCCACCGTTTGCCCCTCCGTCCACTGCCATCTCTCCGCCCTTCACAGTCTGCCTGTGTGCAGATCTATGAGACAACCACCTGATCCATGAATTTTCCCACCCCACAAACCATCTCTGATCGCCACCAAAACTACTATGCTTGATCAACACGTCCCCCTCTCTCACTCAAATTAATCCCTTCATCCATATCTACCATTTGACCCCCAGTCAAACCCCTCCTTCAGGCAGATCCCAGTCTGCCCTACACCCCTGACAAAATGTGACACCCTACTGCAGAGTTTTTCATGGAAGATCAGGCTATTGGATGGTCATGGTTTCACATATGTCATATCTCTTCGAGTCCTCTTTGCAATGATGCCAGCCTCACTCCAATCCGACGTTGGATCTGGGCACAGGATCTGATTTCATCAGGTCGTGCAGGTCTATCCCGAGATAGGACTGCGGGACAGTGTTGGGAGTTAAATCCTAATAAATATCTCAGCTCCGATCCAGCGACCGCCGCTCCCGGGGATCGACTAGGGACACTCCAGTAACATCCCAGTCAGCCACCACAGCCAAGAGACATTCGGATGCCGCCATCCCAACCGCTGCACCCGCTTGCTGTCCTGCGGGCCTAGGCAGAACCGAACCAAATTGGCAGTTCACCTCCTCCCTGAGTGCCTCACAAACGTGCTACCCGTCAACCCAAGACCGGCGCTCCCGGGTCGCTGTTGTAACATTTTACCTCCCTGCGTGGAGTGGGTTATAATTTATTACTGTAATTATTCATATTTATTGTACCGGGTGTTACGGTTCTTGGCCGGGAAGGTCTTCCCCACGCCCCAAGCATAGAGGTACGTTTCTACTCCTCTCTCGTAGCTTTGCTCATTCCGTACATGTTTCAAAGCCATGCTTGCATGAGTTAGGATGTCTAACCCATTCAAATAACATCACCACTATGAGAGTGAGTGCGTGACCCGTCCCATTACTCGATTCGAGCACGTGAAAGTATTGACCACCTGAGACTCAGTCTCGATTTCTCAACCACGCAGATCGACACATTTCCCTCACTTAGGGACGTCCGCGAGCTCGTGTCTCTTGTTGAGGACATATCCTCCTCTTTTGGAACTCTGTTGGTGTCAATTTGGTCGTGTCATTACTGGTCGCGTTATCAAATTGTGGTCGCGTCGTCACCTAGAGTCCCAGGTTCACATCCAATCAGTACCGAGTCGCATCTCGTCTGGCATCATATGGTATCAGAGCGAGTTTAAGTCTAGGGTAGTCGGTCCAAGGTGTTGCATTCATTCCTATATCCGGTATATTAAAAGGCATTATTGGAAAGATACGTTAAGCCTATTAGGAAGGTAGCACACTTGCGTGAGTTGGATCTTTAGATTAAGATCTCCGCTAGGTACTAGATACTGGTTTGAGTCTAGGTTCTTCATTTTACATTAGTCAATGCATTCCACCCTCTGTGTCATTAACTTGTCTACCAGTTTGCATTCAACTTCAACACATGTCCGTCATGTAGTCTCCCCTTCCCCAATTTCCCATGGATTCCCAGTCGCCCAGGCGATATGACCGTTGGCACACCCATGGGCTTAGAAACCATCCCATCTTCTTCAATAGGCCCGAAGCAGTGACCTTTGATGGCTCCAAAGTCCCGAGCAACTACCTACATTGGGAAGCCACCATGGACAAATATTTTGATTGTTACCCCATGTCCGAGGCCATGCAATTCTCTTTTACCAAGGAGAGGCTTTTGCATGAAGCCAAGGATGAGTGGAGATGCGTTGAGAGCTTGAGAGACATTAGGTGGTAAAGGCCCATCGAGACCTGGTACAACATGAAAAATGAGCTTAGAAGGACCTACCAGCCCCATCTAGTCACCTCCAACCAAGAAGATCGTAGTCGGAGACAAAGGGTCCCACACGTAGATGAGCATAGGTCTAAAACTAGGCCCAGTGACTGTGGACGAATCCACCATGATGCACCTATTTCAAACCCCACTATCTTTGTCGAACTCTTGAAAATCTTTTCGGATCAGTTGGATAGGTTGGATAGGATGTGTTCACGTATTGGGCCACCGAGTCCCCCTAGCCCACCTCTGAGGCAGGACGAAGTCCTACCTGAGTCTAAGGAGGTCCTGGCTAGTAGTCTCAACCCGGTGCCATCCCAAGGTCCTCTCCCCATCATAGAGGATGTCCCTTCCCCATCTGAGGGAGATCCTTTGCCACAAACCTCACCATCCGATCTTTATCTAGAGCCATATTTGCTTCCCCAGGGTGAGGTAATCATTGAAGAGCCACTACTTAGCTGGCTAAGGAAGGGCTTGGTCCCTGAAGCCTCATGCTACCCATTCATGGACCTCGCACTATAAGTAGTGCCCGCCCAATCATTCCACACAACCTTTCGATCTTTTGACTTTGTTGATACTTTGGTAGACCTTAATTAGGGGGTTAAACTGGTAGTTGACGTGGATGTATATGTTGGCCCCAGGCTTCGACCGACCCCATAGTCGTAGCTTCATGCATCCAGCATTGGGGTCCATTACCTCTGCCATAGATGCTCCTTACCGATATCCAGTAGAGATAAACCACTATATACGCTGTTATCCTTACCACGCGAAGCCCTTCGAAATTAAGACACCTTTGCCGTCGGATCAGCAGTGCCGTTATTCCTTAGAACGTCCCAGCTAGCTGCTAGGCGTTAGCACAGGGTAAGCCGGGCTAGCTATTAGTCGTCGTCGTCGGGGAGATCGTGGGTGGTGGCCACGATGGGGCTTCTCACCACATGCTTGCCCTTGTCATCTACCCAGCTTAGTGAGCCATGGATCACGTCGAACGAGGTCAGCTTCCTGTGACCTACTACCCGGAGCGTGAAGCTCTGCTTGTCGTGCTTCTGCTTGAACACCAGGCGGTGCGGCTTCATGCTGACAGAGAACCCGTCCATCTTCGTCACCTTCGCGGTGTACGTCCATGCCCCGTCGGCGACGTTAGTCACAGTCCGGTGAAATTCTCTCACGATTCTCTTGCCGGGGGCGGACGACAGGTCCTCGGGATCGAAGTAGCCGATGAAGGACGGGTAGTTGAGGTCCAGTACCGAGGGCGCCCCCGAGCAGGCCACCTTAGCTTTCGATCGGACGATGGTTCGGATCTGCTTCTTTGTGAAGTTCATGGCGCAGAGGAACCTCAGGTAGTCGTCGACGCCGGCGTCATAGACCAGGCCAGGGTCCAGCGCCCTGTTGGGGTCGAGGTGTCCGGAACCCATGGCCAACGGCGTCGCCGCCCCACCTCCATTAACGTCAGTTACAGGTTGACCGGTGTTATCTATGGGGTTTGCCGTCGTCATCATGGCCGACCGGATCGCCGACGTGCTCCAGTCGGGGTGGAGCACCTTGAGCATGGCGGCCACGCCAGCGGCGTGAGGGCAGGCCACGGACGTCCCGGAGATGATGTTGAAGGGGCCGTACACATCTTCACCATGGACCCTGGACACTGAGTTGACAGGGGAGTTGGCCGCCAGCACAAGGGAGCCTGGTGCCACGAGGTCGGGCTTCAAGACGTCAGGGCAGCTCGGCGACGGCCCCCTGGAGCTGGACCCGGCTACCGCGGGTGCCCGCGTGCCCGTGACGGTTTTCCTGAATTGGAGGCTCGCCGTCGCGTTGGCGGTCTTCTTGACGTAGTCCACGATGCGGTCGCCCTCCGCCAGATCGACGAATGTGGCAGGGAACTCGTACTTTATGAATCCCGGTAAGAGGTCGGGATAGGATGAAAAGATGGCTCCGGCTATCTTTGCGTCCCGTATGCCGATCTCCTGATCGACAAGGTAACTAGCCTCAAGGGCGCCATCGCATGCCACTATGTCATGCTTGTGCTGCTGCAGCTGTGTATCGTTCTGGCAATCGACATCAAACACGACCCGAAGCTGGCCTGTGGACGACGGCTTTCCCACGTAGAGTGATCCTCCGTTTATGGTGGTGCCGTCACCGAGGACGACCGTGCCGGCGAGCTGGCGGTCGATTGTGCTCTCCCCGACGGTGAGAGCCCAGGGGATGCCCTGCAATATGGACTTGTAAGACGAACCCGCGTTTCCGGCGACAGCTGAAACAAAGATGCCCTTGTCCATGGCGGAGAATGCCGCAATCGCGACAGGGTTTTCGTCGAGCGGCTGTGGATTGCCGATGTCCATGGAAATGGAGATGACGTCGACCCCGTCCGCGATGGCTTGGTCGATCCCCGCCAGTACGTCGGCGGCGGAGAAGCCTATAAACGCCTCCCAAAACATGACTTTGTAGACGGCGAGGTGGGCGCGCGGCGCGATTCCCCTAGCCGTGCCGGAGGCGTAGCCGTAGTAGGTCGCCCCCTCGACGAAGTTGCCGGCAGCCGTGGCCGCCGTGTGGGTGCCGTGCCCGAGGGTGTCGCGGGGAGAGTCGACGATGGGAATGGGTGGGTTCTCGGCCCGCACGGCCTTGTTGAAGTATCGAGCCCCGATGAGCTTTCTGTTGCACATGGCGGCGGTGAAGTTCTTGCCTGGCACGCAGGCGCCTCTCCACCGGGATGGCACCGGCGGCATGCCGTCGTCTTTGAAGCTCTCGCTTTCCGGCCAGATCCCGGTGTCGATCACCCCAATAATGGCGCCTTCGCCATAGTGGGACTCCGGCCAGATGCCGGAGGCCGAGCTGAGGCCCAGGAAGTCCGGCGTGCGAGTTGTGGCCAACTTGAGGGGGAAATCCGGGTAGGCTGACAGGAACCCAGGGGACGCCTTAAGCCGCTCCAGCTGGGAGGTTGTAAGGCGTGCGCTGAAGCCATCAATTGCATGGGTATAGGCATAGATCAGTTGCTCGTGCTGGCCAGCAGGGAGAGGATCAGAAAAAGCGCCGGAGCGGAGTTGGTGGCCGGTTGTGGCGGCGGCAGAGAGGGTGGCGGTGTACCAGGCGTGGTGGTCGGAGAAGGCCGCCGGCATGGCGGACTTGTCCATGTGGACGATGAACGTCTTGGTCGTCCCGGACGCCATGACAGGGACCTCCGGGAGGATAACGGTAGAGAAGAAGAAGCAGAGGGCGGTGATCCATGAGACAGAGGAGGAAGGAGGCGGGGGATTCATTGGTGATGTTGTGTGCAGCGGTGGATCCTATGTGGCGGGGAAGCTCGTGATGGGCATCCGAACCAATTTATAGATGTAACTACACGTGACGGCATTTGGAGCGCCTTCGTGGATACATTATTGGACTCGCACGTTATGCTTTTCGTTGTGTGTGTTTGTGGGGTACTTACAGTGTCACCAGCTGTCCAGCCGCCCATCCTCAAAACGTGCGGATAAACGGCTACGGTATTATCGGGATTATTTTTTATGACTGAAAAGTTATAGGGTGTTTGAGAACATTTAACCATTTAGTTTAGTTTATCATCATTCACGTAACCACACATGAAGTGTAGTTAGCATCAAAACCATAGACCATAACTTCAATTAATAATCAAAATTATATCATCACACATGAAGTTTAGTTATCATCAAAACCATAGCTCAACAGAGTGCCCTAAACCCCGCTACGATTGGGGGGACCAAGCGCCATTGGAACTGGGAGAGTTAGGTGCCCTAGACATCATCTCTAGAACGATCAGGTGCCATGAACACTGGAGAGAGTGGAGAGCCTAAGGGCCGTTAGGGCTGAAGGAGTCGGGCATCATCGGGACTAGGCGGTCAGGTGCCGTGGGCACCATTGTAGCTGGATGCTCTGATGCCGTAGGCAGCATAGTGATCGGGGTAGATGGGCGATCCGGTGACACGGGGCACCGTTGAGACTAGAGTAGCTGGGCAGTCAGGTGCTAGGGGCACTATTGTGACTGGAGTGGCTGGACAGTAGGGTGCCATTGGCACCAGTGAGACTGGAGTTGTTGACCATCGTTGGGGCTAGAGTAGCCTGATGTCGTCTGGACCCGACAGTCGGGTGCCGAGGGCAGCGTTGTGACTTGAGTGGCTGGGCGATCGGGTGCCGAGGCCCCTGATGTAACTGCAGTAGCTGGGCAATCGGGTGCCAGGGGTGCCGTTGTGACTAAGGCAGTTGGGCAGTCGAGTGCTGGGGGCATCGTTGTGACTGAAGTAGCTGGATAGTCGAGTGCTGGTGGCCCCGATAAGACTGGAATTGTTGATCGTCGTTGGGGCTAGAGTTGCCCGGAGCCGTCCGGACCCAATAGTCAGGTGTCGACGGCACTATTGTGACTCAAGTAGCTGAGAGATTGGGTGTCGCGGTCCCCGATGTGACTAGAGTAGCTGGGCAGTCAGGTGCCGGGGGCACCATTGTGACTGAAGGGGATGGACACCATGAGACCTCGATGGTCGTGCTTGAGGCACATCTGAGACTGGCAGTCGAGTGCCGGGGGCACCATTGTAACTGAAGGAGATGGGCGTCGTAAGACCTCGATGGTCGTCCTTGAGGTGCATCTGAGACCGGCAGTCGGACGTTGAGGGCACCATTGTGATCGAAGGAGATGGGCACCGTGAGACCCCAATGATCATGCTTGGTGCGCGTTCACAAAGGCAGGGGCTTGACATATCATCTTACGTCAAGACTCATGAAGTATGCCCATTGTTTAGATAACCATCTTGAGGGCACACTTATCGAGGTAACACTAGGGTGGCACATGATCCTCGAGGCAGGGATCGGGTAGGGTGCTTTTATAAAGTAACATTTAAATAATGTGTGACTATCGAGGTAGATCTCAGGTAGAGTGCTTTCATACAGTAGCATTAGGGTCATGCACGAACATCAAGATAGGGCTCGAGAAAGAGTGCTTTCATCAAGCAACATCTAGGGCCGTGCACGATTATCGAGATAGGGTCAAGTAGGGTGCTTTTGCCAAGCAACATCTAGGGTCATGCATGATTATTGAGATAGGGTCGGGGGTAGAGTGCTTTCATCAAACAACATCAGAGTCATACACGAATATCGAGGTAGGATGAAATTTCTACTAGAAAGGGCACTTTTCTAACTCAGCAGTTCATATGGTTTCTTGGGCTCAGATCTGTAAACCAAAATCTGAAGGAGGACTAGGTATTAAGAAGCTGAAGGAATGGAATCAAGCATGCATGTGTAAGCTGCTCTGGGATATTCTGCAAAAAAAGAGCTCACTATGGTATTCATGGGTGAAGGAAAAATATCTTGCAAATAGAAACATCTGGGATTTCAAAATTAAGTCATATCACTCCTCAGCTTGGAAGGGGGTTCTACATGCCAGGAATTGGATCCGAAGCCATATTATCTATTCCATTTCAAATGGTCTAGACACTAATCTATGGTCTGATCCTTGGCTGAATGGAACCAGCATTAACAACTTGTATGGAGACCATATTAGACAGGATCTGGAGCTGGGCAAGGATGCAAATGTGACTACATTCATCTCTGGAAGGTAGTGGGTGCTACCAACTGCACTTTCAATGGAAATGGCTGACCTGTGGGACATTATTCAGTAGGTCCAAATCCATAATGCACAATCTGATGTCATCTTATGGAAGAATAATGTTCAAATAAATAAAGTTAGCCACATCTGGAAAGAGATTCGACAGAAAGGAGTTAATTTCACCCATCATGAATGGGTTTGGGCTAACCCAACTTCGCAAATTACTTCACATTATGCTTGGCAAGCTGTTATTAATAAGCTACCCACATCTGATAACCTACAAAAAAAGGTTTCCACCTACCTAGCAGATGTCCTCTATGCAACCAGGGAAGAGACACCCAAGATCACCTCTTCTTTGGATGCTCTTTTACTAGCTGGGTGTGGGGACAGATTTTATTAAGATTTGATCTGCATAGAAGGCCGAGCATTGGGCTGTGCAAGGAAATTCAACTTCTGCAAGCTCAATTTCAGAATTCTGGTGAGTTAATCAAGTTTGCTAGACTCTTGATTCGCATTACCATATGGAAGCTATGGAAGGAAAGATGTGTGAGAATTTTTGAAGACTCTCCTACCTCCAAAACAACAATCCTTATTCAAATTCTTGAGGATGCAAGAAGTTGCATGGAGTTCCAAGGGAAAAAGAGACTAACTAGAAGGGCAAATAATATTTTCGATAGATTCATCTTATTTTCTTCATAAGCTCCGAGTCCACAGCCTGTGTGGTCCTGAGCACTGCAGCTCTGCTTTGCAGACTTTGATGTACAGTTACTTTTCCATTTAATACAAGCACTATACCATTAACTACCAAAAAAAGAGAATAAAGATTTGGGTTATTTCTATCTTGCGCACTCTGTCTGTATGTGTTGAATGCACTACGCTCTGATTGACATGAATGTTATAGACATCGTCACGCCACTTCCGAGTAATCTTCCGCGCTCGGGGCGTGATAGTAGCTCTCACTAAAACAGGAAGGAGAGGTTGATAGAATGTCAGAAAAGGATGACAGCTTGTTCTGGGGGCAAGCGCTAGCTGGAGGCAAGAAGAAAAACAAAGGAAGAGAAGAAGGGCCGGCAAGGTCAAGATGGAGATGCAACTCACCTGCAACACCCTTTCTACTCTCTTCAATCTGCCCGGTGAGGAAGATGAAGAGGAAATATGCTTCATACCCATTGTTGGGACGAGCCAGGTTGAAGCCGTAATTGCTGCACATGCAACGCGGTCGGGCCAAAGATGGGGACGTCAGTCACCCGCCAACCACAGTATTATCTTTAGGGGAGAACAACCCTATAAGATACCTCCTCCTGAGGTCAAGGGAGTTCAAATTCCTCCTCCCTCAGGTTTATACAATCAGAGTGGGGGTAACTCTGTCGCCCCTTCCTTCTTGGAATTCTTGAAGATGTCAAAGGGCAAACAACTATGCCAAGATGCCAACCCTGCAGCTATGGGTACTCACCTGTAGCCTCAGCGACCTTCTGTTGTCCCAGGTGAAGACAAGACCCGCCCGACGACAGGGGGCAAGGGATAGAAAGAGGATGACACCAAGTAGAAAGGTGCAGACTCGAAGTCTGATGAAGTAGGCCCGTCAGAGGCCGCAATTCAAGGCTCGTCCAAGCCTAAGTGGATAGAAGAAATGAAGCTGTCTAATGTCTGACCTGAAAGCAGGATAATGAAGCTGCTCAAAAAGCTCCCGGCAAGGTTCACCATCTAGGAGATCCTCTCCCGGAGTGAAGAGACCCGATAGGCGATCATTACTGCCTTGCAGACGCCTGCTCAATATGAAACATGTCTGGCTGAAGCATTGTCGGAGGCCAATGTGACCTTTACTCAGGAGGATATGTTACTACCCACTATCAACCACAACAGGTCGTTGTATATGAGGGGGCAGCTGAATGGTCGGGAGCTGAATAGAATTCTGGTGGATCCCAAAGCAGTTGTCAATATCTTGCCTTACAGAGTATATCAGAGGTACTACTTCAACGTGCACCTCGACAAAGTCAGAGATATGCGTATCGCCGACTTCAATCGAAAATTTGAAGTGCCACTAGGAGTGGCAGAATTCACCCTTACCATGGCAGATTTCACTACCAGGGTGCAGTTTCACGTTATCATTTCCAGTACCTCATACAAGGCACTACTTGGCCGTCCCTGGCTACATGAAAATATGGTGGTACCTTCCATGCTACATCAATGTATTAAATACAACCAAGAGGGGAAGGAGGATAGGATATTTGCTGACCTCCATCCATTCGAAGTGTTTGAGTGTCATCTACTTGACGCTTCTTTGTATACGCAGTCGTCACCAAAGGCCTCCAAAGCCAAGGGCCCTGCCAGTGCGTCAAAAGTCACCTCCAGTGATGACTGGTTTCCACCACCACCATCGGGATATGTCAATCCCAAGACGGTCTCGCACATCGCAAGCACAGGAGATGTGGGCAGAGCAGCACCTCCCGCCACCTATCCTGAAGCTAATAAAGCCAAGGTCGATCAACACCACGACCTTATTGAAATCCCAGAAGGTCTCACCAGGCCAATACTCAGCCTCGATGCTGCCATTGTCGAGCCTTTCAAAGCATGGGAGGTGATACAATCTGAAGTTCCCAGCAGCATGTTCTATACTGCTGAGGAGCACCCCACCCAGGAAGATGCCGACTGTCATCTCCCTGAAGATATTGAGAACTCGCTAGTCCCCGTTCAAGGGTTTGGCCTTCATCACAAGCCGAATGGCGAAGATGTTCCAGAAGTAGAATATCCCCTCCGACCAGCCTCGCAAGGAGAAAGAAGCATTGCAAAGACTCTGGTATCCTGCCAGTATAGACAAAGAATTGAGGCACGTCTCTTAACATCCGGGGTTGGGCTTCACCCTCGAAGAATACTATTACAGCGGACGTTATGAAGTGGACACCATCTCCACTTTCTACCCAGCAGAAGGCCACTCACCGAGGGCTACCTTTGACAAATACCCGATGGAAGCTAAACATACTGAGCCAGTTCAACCAATGGACCCAAAATCAGAAGCCTTAACTCCTTGCCGGTGGTGGGAACAGGTCTATGCTGAAGAGACAGCTCTCCAGGGTAAATTTGACATGGCCAGCAGTAGCGAAGCCGAAGACACTGAGGAAGCAGATCTATCATCCTCCTACGATGCTCCATCGATAATGATGTTAGCACCCCTCGTGCCGATCGAAGGAGTTTCTGCTGAAATTGACCAGGCTACGCCTGTTGCTAAGAAAGAAAAGGCCACCTCTACTGAGGATATGATGACGCAAGGAGGCAAGGGGGCAGAATCATCTTTTGCCATGAAGCTGCAATGCTACTCCAGCTCAGTAATGAATAACTACCAGTCCTTCGAGACAACAAACATACCTGCAGGGATTGAAGCCGCTAGCTCGTCCCCTAAAGCCACAGCCATGGTATATCTACCAATAGAACAATTCATATGGCCGCCATCAGCTGAATCAAAAATCCCCGACGAAGCCCGGGTGAAATAGAATGAAGAGGCCGAAGTGCTCGAGCTCGGAGATGATATTCCAGATTTTGTTGACCTGCAGCCAGCACCTCCGGAAATAGAAGACGGAGGTCAAGCCATTGTCAATGAACTGATAGAACTTACCCTGGGGGGTGAAGACAACCTTAAGCCAACCTTAACAGAGTCCAGTCCAACAGAAAGTACAGTCTAAAGCAGTAAAACGTACCACATGCCAAGTGAACACTCGGCCCGACAAGCTGGCAACTAGGAACCTCCACGCAACGTCCTCGAACCTCGAGGAAGAACTGTCACACCTGAAAACCAGGGGTGAGCCTCCTATCACAGGCTCAGTAGGGATCCCACGGAACCCTAACTGAGAAAACAATGGCAGAAAGGAAAGCTACGCTAGCTACGAAAGTAGGAAAGTAACTACGGTGCCCGGTAAAACCTCGGCTCTATAACTACTCCTACTGTACCGAAAAACACGACCTGGTCTCCCATCGGGGGACAACCAAGTCACGCACCCAACATCTCGATTCCATGATCGAGAGGCTACCAGACACGAACCATCCTAGCCACGCTGCCAGGAAATGACACGACGCCTCGGTCACAGAGGCCTGCCCTCTCTGAACGGTCCAAGCCGAAATCACATGGTCCGGAAACACAATCACGACCTCGCTGTCGTGAACTCTATGCCGACTAGGGAGAACCTATGGCGACGCTCACCGGAACCCCAGACCTCGGCTATGAGAATGCTCCCGAAAATAACACCCGAGACCTCGTCTCGCAGACGAGAATGAAAACTCGGGACTCGACAACTCACATCATGTGACGGGAGCATCACCCAGGAGAAGAACGACCAGATGCATCCCCTGATGCCTTACACCACGTCACAAGTGTCCAGCAACCACGCCCCAGGCAGAGACAAGGACACACTAAGTAACCAGAAGTACCACAAAATAGGGACTACCTGAGGTCACGCTCGTTAGCACGGGTCCGAACCCTCAGCCTCATGTTCACACTCAGACTATACGCCCTAGGTCTATCCTCTAGCTGGTAATTCCCCCACCGGCCTAGACTCAGCGGCACACGGGGGCCCTACGGTAACCAGCCTACTCACCGTCTAACTGGGGTATGCCACACTAGTGCTCTCGGTGGGCCGTCACACGCGTGCCGTGGAAGCTACGACTAGTGGATGGGTCACTGATGTGAACATAGAAAACCACGCATGCACCCATCGCGAGTAACGTGAAGTAACCGGTGGCTCGAGGCCACCAAACTCTGGACAGCCCACTAGACCTATTAATCCAACGGTCCTTGAGTCACGAGACTCGGGGTCAAGACCGTTGAACGTGATGGCACAACACCGTCGATCTAGCCTAGTCCCTAGGCCTGAAATCACGGTAACACGGAACCCACAGACACCTCAAAACACGGACACAAAACCTCTGGGATGTCCGGGACACTCACGAGATCAAAAGTCGACCACTGGGTTACAATCGGGTCGACTGAAGGCCAACACAACACTCAAATGGTCACAGGACAAGCCGCTAAGGCAAATCGACAGCACACAGGGATGAGCGGTTCTGGGAGGGCCGCACAAGGGATGTGCGGTCAAGGACAGCCCGCTCAAAGGGGGGATGGGCAGTCAGGGCCGGACCGCCCCAGGGGATGAGCGGTCAAGCCTTGGCGGCTCAAGCCCTCGACCCAAAATAGTTCCTGGTCAAAACAGTATTGACTTACTATAGTACCAGTCAAAACGGTCTTGACCAAATCGCCTAACACGACCGACAGTCAATAGTTGACCAAGGGTCAATAGGGATGAATGGTCAAACCCTGGCCGCTCAACCCAGATAGAAGATAGGCGGCTAGAACCTGGCCGCCCGAGGGGGGGATGGGCGGACCCTACCGGGCCGCACAACCTCGTGCTGTCTATTGTGTGACTACACAAGCCCCAAAATCTAGTGGGGATGAACGGTCCAGAGCCAGCCACCCATACCTTGGATGGGCCCTAGTTCGACCGTCCAACCATCACGGTGAACAACCCCAGGGGTTCGTCCGATCGTGGCCTTTCCATGCCGCGTTCGTGCCGAGACGAAGGGGAGACAGCCACAATCACCCTGGCAATCATATGGACTCCAACCGGAGTCAAAACAACGCACGAATCGTAAGAAACGGACGATTCTAACGAAATCACCCAAATAGGGTTAATGAGGTTCCCGGCCTCCTCCCGGCCCCGATAGACCACCATTTGACACGAAATTAGTGACTATGGAACGCCGACGTTCCAGGGAGTCCATTGACACTAACCGATCGCAGAACTATCGTCGTTTTCCGACGAAGCCTACGAAACTCACAAAATCCCGACGAGCCTAAACTCGCCTATTCTTACATCATAGAACGTAAAACTGCGGGAAAATGGAATAAACGAGCTAGGGAACTGTGCCCCTACCTCCACCAAAGATCTCGCGTGCCAAGTGACTAAACCACGCCGAAATCGCCAAAACACAAACCGCACCGATTCTCAGAATCCACCGAGGGATCGTGCCATGCCACGCTTAAACCGTCGCTCCATCCCGCATTCCTATCACTTCACCGCGTCCTCGCCTCGGCCAGCTCCTCAATGGTGTGCACCCCGCGCCGAATGCACCAGAGGGGAGAGAGAATGAGAGAGAGAAAGAATAGTTGAAAATGAGGGAGGAGAGATAGTGAGGTGATTTAAATAGAAGGAAAATGTGATTTTTCAAAAAAATATCAAAAAATAGAAAATTACGTTTCTGCGATCCTCGGAATGCACCGATCGCAATGGTACCACTCACGCTTGGGTGAACGACCCGGTTCACTCGTAGCAAAGTTCTGCAGGATTTGTCGAAACCCTGGCCGAAAAATGGAAAAGCGCGCGAAAAAGGTCGCGAAATGCCTCTGGGCCTACAAAATAGCTCTGAATCGCATCGATCCAAACACGAAAGATGTCCAGAATGTAATTTCAGACACAACGGAGTCGGTAGTGGTGGCTCAGGGACCAGACGTAGGCGGCTACGGCTTCGGCCTGTTCCGGGGTTAGCTGGGCGCCGCCGTTGGCGGGCATGGGGGCGCGGTATTGTTTGGGCGTGGGAACGCCTTCGGCGATGGTTTTGAGCAGGCCTTTCCAGCTTCCATCGCTCCAGAGGTAGGTGGATTTGGTGAGGTCTGGGCCGAGAGGGGTTCCGGAGCCGGTGGCGCCGTGGCAGGCGGCGCAGGGTGCTCCGCCGACCTGGCCGTGGTAGACCTTGTCACCGAGAGCGACCTGCTCGGCAGTCGCTCCGGGAGGAACGGCGCGGCCGGCGTCAGGGTGGGTGCCTTCTGGGGGCTTGGCTGCCGCAGGGGCGGGTTCTCCTGCCGGGGCGGTGAGCGCTGGGCAGGGAGTGGATTTAGGCGCGGGATCGGTGGGCTTGCCGGTCCAGGTGATGCGGTAGATGCGGCCTTTCATGTCGTCGGCGACATAGAGGGAGCCGTCTGGGCCTTCGGCTACTCCGGAGGGGCGATGGATGGCGCCTTCGGGCGAGACGGTGGCACCGGCGAATCCGTCGGCGAAGATCTCACAGCGGCCGGGAGTTCCGGAGCGGGTGATGGCCTGGAAGACGATGTTGTAACCGGACTGGGCGTAGGGCGCGCGATCCCAGGAGCCATGGAAGGCGATGAAGAGGCCGTTGCGATAGGCGGCGGGAAACTGCTTCTGGTCATAGAAGACCATGGCGTTGGGGCCCCAGTGCGCGGGGAAGGCTGCGAAGGGCCCGGTCTTGGTTGCGCAGAGACCGGCCTTCTTGCCGTCACCGCCGTATTCAGGGGCGAGGACGAGGTGCTTAAGGCCGGGATCGTAGTAGCAGGTAGGCCAGCCGTAGTCGCCGCCTTCTTTGAGGAGCATGACTTCTTCGGAGGGGAGGGTGGCTTCCTGCTCGGGCTTGTAGATCTCGGGCCAGTTGGCGTGGAGCTGGTCGCGTCCGTGTTGGGTGATGTAGACCTTGTGACCGGCCTTGTCGATGCCGAAGCCTTCGGCGTTGCGGATGCCGGTGGCGTAGCGCTCAGCGGGTGAGAAGGTCTGGCCGGTCTTCTTCGCGTCGTAGCGCCAGATGCCGCCGCGGGTTTCGAGCTCTTTGCAGGGAGTGATGCCGGGCGAGTGGAGGGTGCGGTTTTTCTCCTGGCAGGCGTTGGTGGCGGTGGCTACGTCGATGAAGAGCTGTCCGTCGTCGGAGATGTAGAAGGGGTGCATGGGGTGATCGCCGCCGAGGGGTAGGCCGGAGACGATGGGTTCGGGGGCACCGGTGGGGACGATGGCGTCGCCGGGCATGGCGAAGCGGATGATGCTGTCGTTCATCTCGGCGTAGAGGTGGTTGTCATAGAGGAAGATGCCGGTGCCGCCCTTGGAGCCGTCGGACTCGGTGGGCCCGAAGCGGCGGATGACGTCGGCGTGGCCGGAGCCGGTGGTGTCCTGGAGGGCGACGAGGAAGCCGCCTTCATGGACCTTTTCGCCTGCGGGGAAGTAATCGCCGGACCAGGTGTTGACGTAGACAACGCCTTTGTCGCTGACGGCGAGATGACGGGAGTGGCCGATGCCGTCGGCGAAGATGGTGGCGCAGAAGCCGGCAGGGAGCTTGAGGCCGCTGTCATCCGAAGGACAGGCTGTGGCGGCGTGAACGGTGGAAGGATCGCTCTGGGTGGGTGATCCGGCGACGAGAGAAAGAGTGGCAAGGGAGCCAAGAAGAAGGGCCGAAGCTGTTAAGACGCGAGGCAAAACTGACGGGCGCATGGAAGGACTCCTGAACGGCGTTGGAGGGATAGAGCGAAGAGAGCGGCGTTATGGTTTGGGCAACGGAACAGCATAGAGCTTGAAGGGATCAGGGTTTTTGTCTTTGAGGGCGGCGTCGTCCATGTAGTTGAGCTTGCCCTCGGCGATCCAGGCCATGCCGCGGGCGGCGGTGACGGCGGGTGTGCTTTCGAGGCCGGACTTGATCGTCTCGACTTTGGCGTTGTTGCCGGTGACGGTGACGATGTCCATGTCGCCGGAGTTTTCAGCGAGGAGGAAGCGGTTTTTGCCGAGGGTGCGCATGCCGTCGGGGCGGTCAAGATGGCGGGAGAGCTTGAGATCGGTGATTTTGGTGGATTTGCCGTCTTTGCCGAGGTTGATGCGGAGGAGCGTGCCGTTGTCATAGCTATTGACGTAGAGAGCAGCGTGCTCTCCGAAGGCGATGCCGTCGACGCCTTTGAGGAGCGGATCGCTGGCAGCGGTTTCAAGGGTGGAGGAGCCGGGGCGGAGGAGATAGACGGCGGCCTGGCCGGTGTCTGCGATGTAGGCTGTGCCGTTGGAGGCGACGGCGATGTCATTGCAGAAGGCTTTGTCGCCGGGGAGGGTGTAGCTGCCTTTGGGGGCTGCGGTCTTGAGATCAAAGGTCTTCAAGACGGCGCCGTGCGGGGCGTTGTCAAAGGAGCAGACCCAGAGGGTTTTGTGAGGCTCATCGGCGTAGACGCCGAAGACCTGCTTGAGGCCGTTGGCGCCGGGGTGGATCCACTCTTCGACGTTGGTGGTGCCGGGAGCGATGCGGCTGACGGTGCCTTTGCCGACGCTGCCGACGATGAGTGTGCCGTCTTTGGTCGATGTGATGGATTCGGTGAAGAGGTGGGAGCCGGGGAGGGTGATCTCCGTGACGGGCGTGGCGGCGTGCGCGCTGATGATGCCGGCGAGGAGCGCGAGGCAGGTGGCGAAGGTCTTGCGTGGCTGTGCCATGGCCTCTTCATTATGCACAGCGGGTATTGGTCTGTGCTGAAAAAAGCAGGGAATGGGACGGGGGAGGAAAAACCCACATCTCCTTCGCTGTCGCACATGATGAAATTCTGGAGAATTCTGTGGGATGTAGAGCGCACTGGATGGCGTTGACGGCACTCTAGTTAATAGTAGACTTACGGATCTCTTCTCTCATCCATACATCCTCGTTCGAATGCAACTCGAATGGTCCCTTACTGACCATTTTCTAGATCTCATAGTCCTTCACCCTCAGGAATACTTGCATACAATTCTTCCAGTATGCGAAGTTGGATCCATCAAAGTATGGAGGCTATCATTCCTATAGCATCCATGAATACTACCTCCTTAGGATGTTAATCCCTGCAAAAGAGTAAGGCTCTGATACAACGTGATGTGGGATCTAGAGGGGGATCAATCACCTAATAAAATTTTCTACAGTAGCTACTAGTGCGGAATTAAAATAAACTGCTATAGGATAGTCACGAAACACTTAACCACAATCGAAGCATGACAACTCAAGTAGATCGATATTCAGTCGATCCTACACATTCATCTAACGCCAAGAGCTAGAAAGCAAAGATGGACTCAGATTAGAACACAAACAACCACGAGACACTTGGCTTTTAGGTGGTTCGATCTCTATCCAGAGCTCTACATCCACCCCACACTAAAGTCTAGCGTGGCTTCACTGCTGATTACACAGCTTAAGGACCACTGATCCACAGCTTTGCGGAAAACCTTCCCTACAACCGCTAATCCACAATTTCGGGGAACACAGTCCCAGACTGCTGAGCCTTATAGCTTTGCTACTAGAGGAGTCCTCCTCTGCCGCTGACACACAGCTTGACAACAAGGTTTTTAAAGCAAACAAATGAAGAGAAATAGAAAACCAAAACCACAAAGAAAATGTAGATCACAATGAGGAGCGAATCGGCTCTAGTTCTGAACCAAGAGACCGAGATAGCAATCACAAATGTTCACTCTCTCAAAGCTCTCTCTCTCTGCTCTCTTAATATTTCTGGAGCTAGCTCTACTCAGATGAATCACACTTGCACTTTCAGGCTAGAAGTTGTTTTTGCTCTCAGTGGCGATCATCCTCTTCTCTCTGTGAATCTTCCTTTACTTATAGGCAGTAGGAAGATGGACGTGTGGAAACCACGTTTCCTGCCCAATTTTCATCCAGATCTGATCCCCCTCTAAACGCCTGGCGGCATCTGAGCCAAAGTCTTTCCACGTGTCACGAGTAGCAGTTGATTTCTGCTTTGGATCACGTGCCCTCCTTCAAGTTTACGAATAGTTCTTTCCTGCTTCTGGAACCTTTTAAGTAGAGTCCCTGTCAAAAAGTCAAACACTTAGACTACATAAGACAATCAGATAAATATGACAATTGCACAGGGTTGATAGAGCATTAGAACAAATGTGCACGGACTTGAACTGTTCACATGGCAGGCTAGGTCAGTCATAAAACCATGCACAGACTTCGTGTATGCATGAAGGAGAAATATGCACAGACCTTATATATGCCAAGAACCTGGTTTGCACGAACCTTGCATGTGCAGTAGTAGAGTATGCACGGACCTTTAGTGTGCATAAGAGAAAAGTGCACAGACTTAGTTCAACGACTATGCACGGACTTTACATGCCATAGACCTACCGTGCACGGACTTAGTAAGGCAAAGGACAAAACTTGCACTGACTTTGAAACGCGTTCAGCAAGATATGCACGGACCTTTAGTATGCACAAAAGAGGTATGCACGGACCTTACTCATGGTATGTGCAGGAATCCACCGACTTGGTTATGCACGAGCCAACAATGCATAGACTTTAATATGCACATTGCATGAATGTGCACAGACTTAGCTTGCCACAAGACAAACCATGCACGGACCTTATCCTGTCATAGACAAAGTCTGCACTGAAATAGTAAGTGCAAGGTAAACAACGCACAGACCTTCTATATGCTAAATGGACTTAAATTGTGCGGGACAAAAGTCTGTACCGACTAGGATATGCACGAACTTTCTAGATGCATAGACCTTCTAAACTTGCATCGACATAAGAGACGCTGAGCTGAATTATGCGCGAACCCTGTGAGTATATGCATGGATTTATGTATGCAATTGTAAGACATGCACAGACTTTGCTAAGACTAGCACGGACTACATACAGACTTTAACTTAACATTAACTAATGTATGCACAGACCTTATGAGACAAGTACTAAGTGAAGAATCATCAAAATACAGATCATAGCCATGGTCAATATGATGTCACCCAAGTCAACATTCTTCGTCAACCTGGTTAACGCTACTGTTGCCAATCATTCAAAACATCTTCAGCACACAGCAGACTACACACTACTGATCAAGCCCAGAGGAGACCCAACATTCTCCCCCTTTTTGATGATGACAATCCCAAAAAAAAGTGATGTATTTTGATGAGACCTTAGACTTAGTCCTATGCAAGGCAGCTAGCAAATGCACATATGCAAACTAGAACCACTTAACTCTCTCCCTAGGTGAGTAAGTGTTACTCCTCTCCCTAGGTGAGTAAGTGTTACTCCTCTACCATGCTCTCCCCCTTTGCCATCTCACTTATCTCTCCCCCAATCCTTAAAATATCACACACTAGTCTCCCTCTCTCCCCCTTTGCCATCAGCAAATAAGGAGTGAAGGATACCACATAATGTGGAGCTAGAGAGATGTATGACACTGTGTTGTGAGGAAGATGGTTTTTTGAAGTATTATGCATGAGTAAGAAAAATTGGATGAAGAAGTGTTGCAAGAGTGGAAACACAGTCTATGTAAGAGTCCAGAAGAGAAGCGAATTATTGGGCAATTCTTCAGACATAAGAATCAACATTGTGCATGCTTGTCAGAAATGCACAATCACAGCTGGGCGCCAGAATTACAGAGCAAAGCTGAAGAAATTTCATTACGTAAAAAGAAAAATACATGGGGTTTCGAATCATGCTTCGATGCACTTGAAGTCTTAGAATAAAAAAAAGAAGGAAAAGGTACACATCACTGGCTGGGACGACAGAAAATATCTTCAAGTTCCATAAGCCCGATAGAAGGATGGTTGACTAGGTCTTGCAGTCGACTCTCTTCGGCTTCCAACTTCAGCAGCTCATCCTGAATGGAGTTGCATGCCCTTCTGCCAGTGTGGCTTCATCTAAACTTTGTATCTTCAGCTGCCTGGCATTTGCCAGATCCTCTTCGGCCTTAGCCAATTCAGCACGAAGTCGAGAAGTCTGCTCCTCCAGCATTGAAATCTAGCCAGTGGCTCCCTTGGCTAGGAACCTCTGTTGGCTGGTGGTCTCTGTGTTGGCTTGCAGTGTAGTAAGGCCCTCCTTCCTCTGGAGCTTCAGGGCAACTAGTTGATCCCTTAAGCCATGATCAATAAATTCTCTCTGGTTTACATACCGGAGTAGCAAGATCACCTGAGGTGTCCAATATTGCATAGGATAGCTGAAAGCCATGAGGGTACGCAACATGGGTTCTACCAGCTCCCTCAGTTGCGTATAGGATAAGTCCCGACGGGCCAGCACAGCCTTCTTCAACATATCCAAATTCTACCATACTATTTCGACAGATGATTGCAAGCCAAGTGATGGTGTGTGAGGGAGATGAAACTCTACCCGATTGTTGGCATGAGCCCAAATATCGTCAATAGGCTGAGAAGAAGATGAAGGCAACAAGAAAGATGGTTCCACTGATTCTTTCTCAGGCTGCTCGATGGACTCAGTATCTGCGGGAACTGGGACTTCGACCTCGACCACTGTGGCAGGGATAAACTTTTGAACTCCAAGGTCCTCATCTGCTGAAGTGAATGATATGGGTTGTTCCAGATGCAACAACTTTTCTAGCTCGGTACCATTCGTAAGCATTAGGGCGATTGTTTCACCAACTATCTCCTCTTCAAAATCTCCACCATCGGAGATGAATTCATCATGTTGCCCTGGCTGGGCCCCCTGTCCCAGTTCAGCCCAGGCCTCAATCGCCAACATGGAAGTGTCGCCAGATGCTTCCCTGAGTTCGGCACCTACTGACGCCTCGACAGAAGAAGCATCAATGAATTCTAGCCGGGCTTCCACTGACTAAAGCTGAAGCTGCTTAGCAGAGGGATGACCAAAGGCTAGTGACGAGACCAACCCACCCAGGAGTTTCAGAGCAATCGGCCTCAGCACGGGAGCCGTGCCTATAACAAGAGTAAAAGCTGTGGCCCTGGATTGAAAAGGAGAGAAGCCAGCCATGGTTCCCACCACCGATAGCATCAGTCCCACCGAGACTGTAGGCCCCTGTACAAAAAGGGGGGGAATTAAGCATGAAGGAGGTGAAAATAAAAACATGTCAAATCTCCTGCTACAAATGACAGCAGACGCGAAGAAAGCCATATGCAGAAGAGGACCTCACCTCAGACGGCACAAGCCCCAACTCACTAGCCCCTGAAACCTCCAAGGCCAGCTTGGCAAGGTTTGAGGTGATCCCTCCTTCCTCTAAAACGAAGCTAGGCACACTCAGCGGTCCTAATGTCAGTCGAGGCGGTCTGAATCTGAGAAGGTCACTCCCGTAAGAAAAAGACGGGGTGCTGGCTCCCGACTCTAACCCTTGCTCTCCCTCGTCACTGGAGGGTTCATAGTTGACAAGCTCTTCAGAGGGAGGACTCTCAGCCAGCTCAGTAGCCTTGACTCTAGTAGCCTCCAAACACACCGAAGTATCCTGAATCACCTCTGAAGAAGCCTTCTTCGCAGCTAGGGCGGCCAGCCTCTCGGAAGATCGCTGGGTGGGCAACTTAGTGGGGAAAGGAGGCTCGAGAGAAGGAGATACAATATGCCCCGAAGGAATGACATCTGACCAAAAAGGCAACGTTGATAAAAGAAGAAGAATGAACATCTACCCCTAAAGCCTAGTGATCGATGACAATACCTTCATGGCTAGGTGTCGGTGAAGGAAGGTCACTCTCGGCTGAAATTATCAGTATTTCAATGCCTTCAACTCCCTCTAGGATGCTGGCAGTCGCACCTTCTTCCACGGTCAGAGTGGAAGGGGCCGTTGGGGCTGAGTGAAAGAATCAATTAACAAAGGGCCAGTTCATGGCTAAATGGAACTAATCGAAAGAAGTATACCTATTGAAGAGCACGGCTACTCTTACGCCACCTCAAACTCTTCAAAAGAAGGAACCACCAGGAGCGGGGCACTAGGTGTTGCCGCCACCTGTGTCTCTTGCTTAGAAACTTTTGCTCGGGCCTTCTTAGCCCGAGAGATAGCCTCTTTCACGTGAGATCTCTGATGTTTTCAAGGCCCCTGGGAAGGCAGTGGCGTAGTGGTCAGAGCTGCAACTGGGGCATCAAAGTAATTAGGCTTCTGTGCGTTGGAAATCAGCCTTCGGTATTCCAAAGTTGTCTTGGAATCTGGAAAGTCTGCAGAACAGAAAGTCTACAGAAGAAGTATGGGCACCCGATAATCATTCAAGGAACATGCATATGTGTCAAAAGAAGGAATCAATAGAAGACAAAGAATAAGTAGAACAGAATAGAACTTGCCTGGTGGGCCAGAATATAATGGAGAGAGAGACCAGTAATACAAAGGAGGTTCCTTCTCTCTGGACGCACCCTCCCAGACTAGCTAGCAAACATCGCCTATAGTGGCGCATCGTTCGGTCAGAAGAGCCAGGTCTTCATGGCCATGAGCCGACAGACTGTAATATAAATTGAGGTGGTCGATTCCCCATCCATTGGCATATTGGAAAGCAGTAAACAATGGCCTCTCCAATATCATCTCGGCCTTGTCAATTAAGGAAAGGCCGTGAATGCGTAACAAAGCAAACAACCAGGAGGTCTGAGCATATAAAGTTGGGCGCTAGTCCTCCTTCATATAAAAGTCCTGTAGGGGCACAAACGGTCGGTCTCTGGATGCCAAAAAGCAAGAGAGGCAATGGGTTCCTCGACTAGCTATGGAAACTATTGTAAAGATATCCTCGCACTGTCAACCTGACATACGTCGCGGAGGGTCTTTAAGAATTCATCTTTCTTAATCTCTGGAAGCACAGGCTGTGGTCTGGAAGATTACTGCTTTACTGATTTCCAAGTAGTCAGATAAGCCTGCACTTTGGCCTCTTTCCGAGGCTTCAATCTCTGCAGATGATGGGGATCAATTTCAAATACTGGAGAAGGCTGGGAGCTCAAGAATTTACACTCTGCATAATCCCAACAATCATTCTCGAAAAGTCTGTAAAAGGCAGTACAGGCATTCCACCACTTAATGTATTCTAGTGTCACACGGGGAAATCGCCCTGGAGCTGGAACCCTAAAAGAAACCACATCGCGACGATGGAATAATCCCACCAGGTGTGGGCTTCTTCAATAGCGGCCGATCCTGCCCTCAACCGGCTCTCCAATGGAAACTGTACAGAAGAGGGTGGAATTTGCTGGTCATAACCAAAGTTTCTGCCAAACTGAAAAGGGTATTATGGCTCCAAATAGGTACTTCCGCCCTTCCTGAAGACTAAAACACTAGGCCTGATGGATAGTGCTCAGTCTACCAGCTCCGGCTCTAGGGATAGCTTTGTGCAGACTTTGCCTGAAACAGGGTGGATATATTCCTCTACCTCACCAAACTTGCATTCTCGCAAGCAGTTCACTAAAGGGCTAGAAGTGGAAGTCAAATGCCAAAAATATAGAGCTCCGGGAGCGTTCACTAGCACTCTTGTCAGTTGCCCCCTGATAGCAAAAAGCTGGTCTGATACTTGTTGAGGTTCGGCACCAGCAAACTCCAGCATTCTCAAAAATAAATTTGATGACTGGAGCGCTAGGGGAGCAAACTTTGGGAATAGAGAGCATACCCAGGCATTAAAGAAATGAAGCAGACCAACAATCCATAGATTTTGCGGGAGACGAGAATGATGAAGATCTCCCAGCATCTTGTAAATCAAACATAGTGCGGCGGGGTAGAGAGATAATTTCACACCCCACGCCATCAAGCACACTGGGTATATGGCCTCAGTGCGGATTACTGTCTCATCCCCCTGCAAGGGAGTGAATGTACACAGCCAATACGTCAGATAGGCTGTGTAGTGTGTGATGGGATCAACTCCCTCTGGGTTAGGGCCGCTTCGCCGCCCCCTGAGAAGGGAAGGAGATAGATGGGCCTTTCGGCGGGCCCCCTTCTTTAGCTTACTTGGAGCTGCCCTGATAGAAGGGAAGTCTTTGTACTGCTCCTCGCCCCCAAAGAAATACTCCAACCATAGTCCCATCCGCACCAACTTCCTCTCCTTGCGCAAGCGGGTGTGAGAAGAAGAAGTCTTTGGGACTTCCTGAATTGACAACCACAATGTCTGATATACATTCATAAGGTACCGATATGCGTACCCAAGGTAGTAACAGCCTTCACCATCCATGCGGTCTTTGAGCCAGTCAGGCCAGCACACCACTTCATATGGTTCACCATCGATGGGGAGACCTGACAGTTGATGCAGACTCCATAAGTCTAGAGAAGTCTCCCCTTCTGTTGTGTAAAAGGTGTTGAACTCTGGGCAGAACACCTCCATCATCCCACAGCATAAACCTTTGGAAATGGGGTACCAGAAGCGAGAAGCATAAACACAGTGATACACCCCGGCTCTCACCAGAATAGGCCCATAGTTCTTAAGCACATACTCCGTGAATTCCACTGCTCCGTCACGGAATGCATGAGTGTCAGTGGCCTTCAAGTCAGCAAACTAGCCAACAGCGACCTGATGTTTAAACCTAACTGCCAAGCAATCCAAGAGGAATGGCTCCTCTCTAAACCCTCACTTTAATGGGGCCAAGAAAAGGCTGAACATATGCTTCTCTTTATGAAGTTCGGGTTAGCATCCCTTGGTTAGGGGTCAGTTCCAACACACCAGTGATGACCCCCCAATCACGGGCTTCTCTCGAAAGATAAATTGGCTCACTCCTAACTACTGACTCGAGCATGCTATTTGGCCCGATAGTATGCTATACTTAGCCGCCTGGACAACCAGGGTATCTCGCTTTCCCCTAAGATTGAAGCGGCTCAGGAAAGGCATTAAGTGCTTGTCCTTTGGGTAGCATACTCTGTAACCCTGGCTTCATCCGAACAAAAACTAACCCTTGTCGGAAGGAGTCAGCCACTCGACGTCCATAGAATCAGTCACTAAATCAGAAGACTTTGATACCATTGCTACACATCTCTGACCCTGGTCGAGATCATTAATATTTCGCCAGGTGACGTCCGGACGCGCATTAGATGGGGTGTCGGTCTCTTGTGAAGAAGTTGTTGAAGCCATCTCTCTACTGACAATTAAAAAGGGGCAATGAAATTAGGAAGGAAGTAGTATGCTCGAAGAAAATTTTTGAAGAAAATTTGAAAGAGTCTCCCCTTAGTTGGGAGCATCCCAAAACAACATGGGAGCACGTCCACTAGGGAGGGACGGTCCCTAAAAAGAGCCGTGGGTGATACACCCAGGCCGAATGGATAATGGGGGATATCGGTTCCGAGGGCCATTGATGCGGGACGGGACCACGGACACGACAGGCTCGCGATCGTCCCTTAACGAGGGAAGCGCCGGATGTGCACGGTTGAGAAACCGGCAATGAGCTAGGGTGGTCGACTCTCTTTTGCACCCGGATCGGGTCACGGGACGGTCACTCTCTCACTCGCAGCAGTGATAATATAATTTAAGTGCGAGCTAGGCGGCCCTACACATGCTCTCTAGCAGCGGCATAAACAAGCATATATAGAAATAAGCGAAATGCCAAGCAAGGAGCGAACACGATACCTCCACGCGCTCGGCGTGGCGAAGATGGCACCCGGCCGAAACTCGTACTGAGAAAACCAGGGTATCATCCGCAAATAGGAGATGAGAGATGTAAGGGCAGCCTCTAGGGCCCTGGAACCAGTCAATAACACCTCTGGAGAAAGCATCAATCAGACATCTACTGAGGACCTCTTCAGCAATAATAAAAAGAGATGGGGCTATAGGGTCCCCTTGTCGAATGCCCCTGGTGGACTTAAAGAAGCCAGCTGACTCACCATTGATCAAAACAGAGAACCAACAGTTGCTAACCAGGATGTGAATAAGAGAAATAAATTCTGAGTCAAAACCAAATTTCTTGAGCACAGCAAATAAGAAGTCCCACTCTAGGCGATCATACGCCTTAGCCATATCAAGCTTGAAGATAACATTGCCTCCTCTGGATTTTCTTCCAAGTTCCTGGACATATTCCTGCGCAAGAGCTATATTTTCCACTATGTTTCTCCCTTTCACAAAAGCAGACTGCTGTGGAGAGATGAGTTTAGGGAGAAGGACTGCCAATCTGTTGTTTAATATAGTGGGGATGATTTTGTAAAAGAAGTTACACAGGCTAATAGGTCTAAAATCCGCAATGTCATTGGCATTAGTCTTCTTGGGAATAAGTGCAATCAGTGCAGAAGTAACGCTTCTTGGCAGGGGTTCTTTAGATCTAAAAATATGCTGGATGGCCTGCACAATTTCAGAAGCAATGATGGTCCAAGAAAACTGGAAAAAACAACCTGAAAATCCATCCGGGCCTGGCGCGCTGTCAGCTGACATACTAAAAACTGCATCTTTAATTTCAGTTTCAGAGGGAATAGCACACAGCATTTCATTATCTTCCGGAGATATCAGAGATGGGATACAGTTGAGGAGATCATTGTCAATAATATGCTCCTGCGAGGTGAAAGCATTTTTAAAATGTTCAGCAGCTATCTCCTTCATCTGATGGTGATCCGAAGTTAAATTGCCATCCATAGTTTTCAAATGAGGAATGAAATGCTTCTTCCTGTTGGATAAAGTGGTGTTATGGAAGAACTTGGTATTTTTGTCCCCTTCACTAAGCCACTTGACCCTGGATTTTTGTCTCCAGTAAATCTCCTGTTGGAGTAGACAAGTAGAATATGCAGTCTTGGCTTGGTTAAGAATAGCCAAGTTCAAGGGAGATGGATCCGAATCATAATTAAATTCAACCTTTAAGACATGATCTTCAGCATTAGCAAGAGTTTGATGAATGTTACCAAAGACATTTTTATTCCAAGTCACAAGACTCTTCCTCAGAAATTTAAGCTTGAGATACACAGTTGAGATAGGAGAAGTAGCTATAGGGCTAGTAAGCCAACATTGCTTGACAGCTGGTAAAAAAAGCTCATGCAGGGTCCACATCTTTTGGAAGCTAAATCTGCTGATATATTTCCTGATGGAGAGCAGCTTGATGAGGAGAGGGGCATGATCAGAAGCCTCTCTCGAGAGATGTTCCACAGAAACAGGCATAGCACTTAACCAGTCAGAGTTAAAAAGAGTTCGGTCCAATCTGGCCCAAATACCTTTATTACCAAGTTGATTATTATGCCAAGTATACTTGGAACCCAGGAAACCAGCATCAATAAGACCACAGTCCTGGATACACTCTTTAAAATCCGAAAGAGAGTTCAGATTAGGAGTATTACCTCCTAGTTTCTCATTAACATCAGTGACACAGTTGAAATCCCCAGCCGATTCTTCTCACAGGCTGGCTCTCTTCGCGACTCTATCATTTTCTCTTTTCTTTCACTGATTCTCCTTTTCTTTTCTCAATCACTTCACTTCAAAGAAGAAGGCCACACATATATAGAATAGAAATTGGTAATTTTTGAAAAATAATTATCTTCAGATCTGAGGCTTCATTGGTCCAAGTGTAATTTCAGAATATTTCTCTTCAGAATTCTTCTTTAGAGTTTGCCACGTGGCCTAGGAATATAGGTGATTCACTTGAGTTTGAAAGCACCTGATTCCTAAAAGTTGTCATGTGGTCTGTTGGAATGCTTGATGCTTCGATGTGCTATGAAGTCAAGTTGAGGCAGTCTCAATGGTTGCCTTTGATGCTTCGACGTGCTACGAAAATAAGTCGAGGTAGTCTCAATGATTGCATGTCCTGTATGTGCCGATGCATCGATGTATTGAGAGATAGGTCGATGCACCCTTTCCCAAACTGAACTTTCGCAGTTGTTGAGGCTTCATAGCTTTGACACAGAGGCCTTGAACCATTAAGTGGCATAGATAAAGAAGGACCCTGACTAAAGAGCTTAAGATCCTTGTCAGAAGACTTAGTACGCTGATGCACTATCTTGAAGCTTCGACATGGCAGCTCTCAGCTTCTGATCCTGGACTTTATGCGTCGGTGGAGCTATTTGATGCGTCGATGCACTCGATGAAGACAAGGATTAGTGCGTCGATGCATATCTCTGACTGCGTCAGTGTAGTAGTGAAGATAAAAGCTTCCAGACAATCTGTTCGAGCGCTTGCCATTTACTACGTCGATGCAGCCAATGCATGCAAGCTTCTAAAGATGACTCCTGTGCACTTGACTGCGTCGATGCACAACCCTTGTGCTTCAACCTATTAACTTGGGTACCATTGAATGTGACACCTGTTCAATATATTTAGAACTTAGAGTTCTTATGATTACATCATGATTCATAGTGTGTCATCATCAAAACTAGAGATCCAACATACTTTTGAACATCCTAAAGTCTATGTTTGTGTGCCTTTTTCAAGGAATTTTGACCTTCTATATGATGAATTTTATGATTTTCTAAAAATTTTATTTGCTTTTCTGATTCTGTGGAATTGTGATGGTATGAAAATCATAAATTCTCCCTAGACGAAGCGGCCAAGATCCGTAACCTCGCCCAACTGCTCGGCTCCCTGCGCGGCTCCCTGAAGAAACTCTTTCTCACCTCCACCGAGGACCGCGAGGTGGCGTCAGGCCGCGAGTGGCTGGAGGAATGGCAGGCCACCAAGCGCGTCTTCCCCTCCGCCGTGGTCGAGTGGAACTGGCACCAGAACCCCACGATGGGGCCGGAATGGGAGCGCACCGTCATCGAGCGGGCAGGACCGCACAAGGCGGGCGTCCTGCTGGAATACTTCCGGGATGTCTTCGCCGGGAGTGGAGCCTACATCTACCCCCACGCCAAGCACATCAAGGAAGCCAACCACCCCTACGACCCGAACAAGAAGGTGGCGGTGGTCATCGACCCCGGCAAGTACGACGCCACGGCCTTTACGGTCAGCCAGCCGATCATCACCGAGGGCGGGCAACAGGGACTCCATATCCTGTTTAGTTGGCAGGGGAAGCTGCGCGAGGTGCAGTGGATCGCCCACATGCTCACCGGCATCTGGCCGCAGCAGGGCGATGTCTGCTTCGGGATGGAGCCGACGCCCGAGGAGCGATTGATCGGGGAGTTCTTCTACGCGCTGTGGCTGCACAACCGCGATGTGTTCTGGGGCATGGACCCCTACGGCAACGCCTCGACTGCCGGTCATAGTTTCCGCAACATGCTCTACGAGGAGAGCCGCAAGCTGCGAATGCGCGAGTACCAGAAACTCCAGATGCAGCACATGGCCCAGCAGTACGCCAGCAATGACTTCAGCACGTCGATGGTGCGCCCGACCCAGGACGGGATCGGCGCGGCGACCGGCCTGCTCCAGAAGTTCAAGACGTTCCACGACCGGCAGACGGCGACCTACCCGCTCATCCCCTACATCACCGTGCAGGAAGGCGTCCTGAGCGCGGCCTACGTGCGGCTGTGCCTGATGAACAACCGCCTGCATGTGATGAGCAACGAGTCCGTGACCGACCCCAAGCCGGTCAAGGATGAGTTCTATCACACGACCTACACCGTCGAGGGCACCTGTATCTACCTGATGCACGGCTTCATGGACCCTGCGCCGAAGCAGGAGAACACGTATGATTCCGGCCAACGGCGGCGCAGGCCGGGGGGCCGCAAGAGCAAACGCGATCCCCGCTACGACTCCCCGTTCGTTGGCGTGCAGGTGGCCGCACGGGACACGATTGGCACACGGTATCCGGTCGCACCGGACAAGGTGGCATGGTGAGATAGATGGTTGCGGTATCCCCGTACATCCCACGGACGAACGGTGGAGCACCACAACCCGCTCCCATCATTGATGCTGTCTTCCGGGACGCCAAGAAAGCGGAACTCTCCCAGATCGGACCCAAGCCCGATCCCCGCTTTGGCCCCACGCCGAAGCCGGACAAGGATGCGGTCTTTGCCGAGGCCCAGACCCAGCGCCAGAACCACCAGTTGCGTATTCTCCAGTCCACGTTCATGGAATTGCGCGTGGGCATGGAGATCTCCGCCATCTTCGACCGGGATGCCGACCGGCAGGAGATGGGCGAGACAGAGCGCTTTGTCATCCCCTTCGTGCAGGCGGAACACAACGCCATCCTCTCCTTTGTCGAAAGCATGAACTTCGCCTTCACCTCGCGTGCGGCCACGTCCAACGACCGCGAGGAAACCGCTGCCAAGGAGTCCTACCTCTACGAGTGGTGGGAAGATGTGCAGGATGCCCACATCGACGCGGGCAAGGGCAGTTTCGTCCGCGCCTTCTTCTACGATGCCATCATCCACGCGATGACCGCCTGCTACATCGCACCCAACCCCGGCAATCAGCGCAGTGGCGTCAAGATCATCCGCGTCAACCCCAAACTGGTCTACCCGATCTTTGAGGACGAGTTGGGCCTGTCGCAGGTCTACTCGATCTATGATGCCGCCTACCCGAAGATGATGGGCCGCTGGGGGGATGGACCGAGAGGCAGCGCCACCCGCAAGATCCGCAACATCGCCAAGGGCGCGCACAACGATGTGGACCTCAACACCACGCACGAGGTGGTGGAGTTCTACGACCGCACCTGGGCGCAGATCAGTTGGGGCGGAGAGGTCATCCGCGAGTGGAAGCACAACCTGGGCAAGTGCCCGTGGGATATCGTCAACTACTGCTGGCGGCAGTCGGACGGCACGGCGCTCTCGACCGGCGTGCTGGGAGCCAACGGCCTGCCGATGGGGATGCATGACGCCGAAGGCAACGTGGTGGGTGGCCTCTCTATCCAGCGCGACCTCGCCCGCGTCTACACGCCGTTCCTGGCAAGTCGCGTCACCATCAACGACGAACTGGAGAAGTTGTCCTCACGGTTGTTCTCCGGCGTGGCAACGGCCCCGGACGCCCCGCTCTACCACCAGAAGTCGGCGGCGCAGATGGGCAACGCCGAGATCGAGATCAAGAACTGGGCGGGCGGCGTGACCTCGGACGTGGAAGGCTCGGCCCTGACGCCGCTGCCCACGGCTCCCATCACGGACTACATGGGTCCGCTGATGGAGATTGTCAAGACCTCGCTCCAGGTCAGCATCCCCGCGCCGGTCCTGCAAGGCCAGACGCTTGGCGCACAGTCCTCCGGGCAGGCCGTCGATATCCTCTCCGAACTGGGCTACGACATGTGGGTGCCGGTCGTCAAGATGGGGCAGAAGGCGCTGGCCCGCCTCGGCCACCGCGCCCTGGAGATCCAGCGCGACTGGCAACCGACCATGCCCTCCCCCGATGGGATTGGCGAGGGCTTTGCCGTGACACGGCGCACCCCCGATCAGTACGGGCGGTATCAACCGTACAAACTAACGCGGGAGATGCTGGAACATCCCATAGGGCGAACCAATACAATGAGGAGAGCTATTACTGGATTCACTCAAAATCCTGGAGAACAAATCCATGAAGCTTGGGATAGGTTGAAAGATTTATTAAGTGCCCCCACCATGGTTTATTAAGATGGCAAATAGTTCAGGCATTTTATAAGTGTTTAATTGATAATTACCGTCAAATGGTGGATACGTCATGCAGGAGAGTATTTATGAGTAAAAGTGAGGATGAAGCTTATGACTTGTTTGAGATGTTAAGTGAAAATTCTATTAGTCAAGCCTCATTGTCATCTTATGAATGAATGATTGCGCCACCTAAGAGGGTAGGGCTGTATGAAATTAAGAATCAAGAAGAATCTGAGAATAGAATGGATATTAATGTTCTTGCACAAAAATTGAACAAAATTGACATGTTGGCGTAAAAGATGGAGAAGGTCAATTTTGTAGCTCAGAAGTTAGATCAGTTGCTATCTATGAATAGACATGAACTTTCTTTCTCTTCTGCCCATCAATCTCAACCATTCTCAGACTCCAATCACCAAGAAGTTTGTGTTCTTTGCTCAAGCCCGCATCATGTTGTTTTTGATTGCCCTACTGAGGCCCAGCTTCCCCCATTCATCTAAGAATAATTTTTTTGCTGCTCAGGGTGTCTCCAAGCTTGCCTACGATCCTTATTCCAACACTTATAATCGAGGCTGGAGAAATCACCCAAATTTTTCTAGGAAAAATTAGCAAGGACCATCCAAGCAATCTAATCCCTCAAACTAGCCAATTCTGAAACAATTATTCCAAGTTCCAGCTCAATCACAACAACATCTTTCTTATGCACCTTTTCATCAAAATCAATCTCAGTTCCAACAAAATCAACAACATCAACCTCAACCTCCATTTCAGCATTCTCAGGCCCCATATCATCAAGCTCCATATTCTCAAGGCCAATATCAACAATATCCTTCTTACCGATTCAATCAACCTCAATATCAACCACCCCCTCCTCAGCCTAACTTCGAGGATAAATTTGATCAACTGATTCTTACTCAGCATCAATCTATTTCTAAGTTGGAGAGTCAGATAGGACAGTTGGCTGCTACTATCATGAGAAGGGAGGTAGGTCAGCTTTCTAGCCAACCAGTGGCTAACCCCAAGAATCAACCTCCAGGCTTTCCCCAATGAGCTCCCCTTCTTCTCCAACCAAACCAACCTCAACCTCCCCCTCCTGTAGGTCCCCAATTTGAGAATGCTAAGACTATCTCTACTCCCAAGAGCGGAAAGATTCTAGATGATCCTTATAAGGTTAGGAGATTTGGTAGTAGTTCAGCCCAGGAGGCCAAAGATGAGAGTGATGAGGAAGAGGAGCCCATAATTGTTGAAGAAAAGAAGAAGCCAGAAGGTGAGGGGCAAAGGAAGGAACTTGATAAAGAAAAAGGTAAAGTTGATGAAGGACCTCAAGAATACATGCCAAAGGTCCCATTCCCTAATGCATTAAGGTCAAAAGCTAACAAGAAATTGCCGGTTCAACAAGAAGAATTGTTGAAATTATTTAAACAAGTAAATATTAATATTCTTTTTTAAAATAAGATGCCAGAAAGGAATGGGCAGGAGAGCGCTCATCCCCTCAGGGAGGGAATGAGTGGATTGCTCCACCGTCACACCCCTAATGGCTAAATTTTATTAACCATAAGGAAAGTTACAAAATCAAGCGAGGCATACCCCTGATAAACATAGACAGCAAACAATCCTAAGCCTAATGCAAACGGAGAGAATAGAGACCAAGGCGATCAGTGACAAGAGCCCCAAAGCATCTCGATGGGAGGCTAGCAGTAGAAGACACACAGATATTCTCTTGTGTGTTACACGCATGAGATGCAAGGGCATTGGCCAGCTGGTTAGCTTCACGATACACATGAGATATGGCGACTCCAGATGGCTGAACAAAGTCATATACTTCACGCCACCACCGCTGGCATCTCCAAGACGGAGAGTTCCCAGTCAAGAAGGAATGAGCCAGAACTGCAGAATCAGTTCAAAGACCAACAATAGGAATCCCATATTCAGCAATCATCGGGATCCCATCATAAAGCGCACAGGTTTCAGCAACAAGGCTATTGCCAAAGCCGTAAAAGTGAGAAAAAGCTAGTAAAAGATTGCCTTTACTATCTCTGATACATCCACTGCCTCCATAGAAACCTGGATTTCCTTTACTCGCTCCATCTACATTGAGTACCATTCCCTGAACAGGCGGAATCCATCTAACCAGCTTAGCTTTCTTAGTGGAGCTTCTGAAACTGAAGCCGAGGCTGGTTATGTCTCGGAGCTGTTGTGTTGTTGGGACGTGGTAGAATAGTTTTTTCTCAAGAGCAGCGCTGACAGTCGATTGTATGCCGTGGATGATATCGGAAGTAGGGATATGCCGGCCCTCAAAGTGCATCTTACATCTCGCCTTCCAGAGTTCCCAAACGATAAGCACAGATGAGTACATCTCCAGGAAGCCCGTAGGTGTATGAAGCTTACAATTAGTACAGATGTCCCACAGACAGGTGGTGACTTGTCTCTGGGAACTAATACCAGGGTCCAACATGGGTGAAATCTAATTCCACAGTGCCACTGCCAGATCACTATCAATGAAAAGATGATTAAAGTCTTCAATATGAGGGTACCTGCAGTAATTGCACCGAGAAGCCAAAGCAATACCTCACTCGGCAATGCGGGAGTCGACAGGAACTGCCTGGTGGAGGACTCTCCAAGCAAATACAGACGCCCTTCTCAGAAAGCATCCATTCCAGAGATGAAGTAACGGAGGTCATCTAATACTCTTCGGGCGAACCAGATTATCAATGTATCTCGGAGGCAAGATTTTTACATAATCACCTGTATTAGCCTCAGCTGTCTCTGAACCTTGTCTCTCTGGACTTTCTTCTCTGACATCATGAGCCGCTTTCCTCTTTTTGCTCACTGATTCTGTGTCACGGACCCTTCTTTTGTAAGTACACATCTGCTTTGGTAGATCAGAGCTACTCACCGACACATCTGAATCAAGCTTGAACTTGGACTGAACTTCTAAGTTGCCAGATGCAGCGTCTATTGAACCTTCTTCTTGGACTGGACACTTTCCCTTACTCCTTCTACAGAGTGATGCCATCAGGAAGGGTATTCCTCGGAAGGCGAACTCATGAACGATGAGACGGAGTGAAGCAGATAAGTAGAGGAGGATAACGGTGCACGATAGGTCCTAGCTGGTTCGATGAAATGAAAATACGGGAGGAAAGGATGATGGAATGGATGTAAGGATCTAGAGGGGGGGTGAAAAGATCAACCCCGAATTTAACAAATGATTCTCAAACAGAATAAGTGTGAAAATTAAAGAATAGTTAACACGGGGAGCAGCCAAGACAATATGAATTGAATATCAGAATGTTGACAAAGAGTGCCAGACAATAAGAGAGATAGCTCCAAATGCAAGTAAAAGATGAATGAGTTTCAGATCAATTAATAGTGATGGCAAAGCATAATAGACTATCACATTTCAAATCAGTAATCAATTAGACATCCAGGTACAGTACTTGGCAGAGGTTCTCTTCACGCAAGAGGTGGAGTTCCAGATAGGTGTAACCTATCCTTCCAGCCACGCCTTTTTGTATACCTACTGGATGAGTGATTTAGGCATGACTAGTAGATAAATGAATTAGAAAATGAAAATCATACTTTTCCCTAAGCGTTTCTATGCTTTCATCTAATCAACGAGTAAACTGGAATTGTAAACACACAGGATGCTATTTCAATCACACGGGAGACAGAGATTTTTAGGTGGTTTGATCTCAAACTCGAGATCTATGTCCACCCCTTACTGAATCGAGTAAGGCTTTGACTATCTAACAGCTTGAAAATCGCTGATCCACAGCTTCAGGGATGAGAAACCCTACAAACCACTAACCTTCATTGCTTGTTGTCGGAGGTTCAGACCTCGCCAGCTGAGCACCACAGCTTGCTCTGCTGATTCATAGCTTATAAAGTGTTTGGAAGGACAACTAAGGAAACGAGGAAAACTGTAACATAAAATGAAAAATGTAGCTCCAATGGAGTAGTCTGACTCTAGATCTGATCCAGGAGTCAGCACAGAAACATATCACTCAATCTCTCTTCTCTCTTAAACCTACTCCACGACACTCTATTTTCTTCTTCTAACTCTCAGCAACTGGCTCCTTCTCTTCTGTAGACCTTTCTCGCTTCTCGTGCTCTCTTTTCTCCTCCTCTGCTAACCTGCTCTCAGATTTTCTTCTGCTATTCTAATTCTCTTCGTTGTTCTGATTTCGAGCATCGAAAAGCCTTTTATAGACCTTAAGTCTTGGGGTCTACGAGCTCACAAGTTGGGCATGCGGAGAGCTCATTCCCGCTCTTTTCGAGAGTCCACGTGTCACGATCTGATGGTACGATGATCCATGTGGTAGGTTTCTAGAGCAGCCACTCATCATGGATCACGTGCCCATCATTAGCTTTGCTTAAGTTCCACACACGGTCAGCCTTCACGTATTCTAGTTGTTCGAGCGAGAGTCTATGTTATTAAAACAAAAAGATCATTAGACATAAAGCAACTGATATAATTAAGCCTAATATTAGTCCCAAGTATTATGGCTGTGTCAAAGGACTACACACATTTCTATAAGTATCAATGCAAAACTAAGATGCGTTAGCCTATAAGACTAACCCGTGCAATAAGTCTACGTAGAAGCATCGACCCGTAATTGAAATACTGGTAGCCCCCAATGAAGATGCATCGACCTTATTGCTTCAGGGATAACAGACTAGCATCGACCTTCTAATCATGGATCGACCTTAGCTACAGCTTCTAGGACACTAGCACCGACCTTACTCCAACCGCCAGGTGTGGACGCACCAAAATTCACTCGATTTTTAGTTCATTTGTTGGTTAGGGTGTTTATTTATCTATTTAGTGCGAGGGCGTGCCAGTCACCGAGGTGACAATTTATTTGGGTTTCACGAAAACTCATGGTGTGCTCGATCTGACTTCGTCAGGTGATTGTGTGGTTCGGGTCGGGACCAAATCCCATCATACCATAAAGGCCACGACGTCATTTACATCTCCCATACGAGGGAACACCCTTGATTGGTTTCTGAAATTAGGGGCCCTGCTGCCGAAATAAATAATGCTAACTGTGAAGGAAAAAAGGCAGGAATAAATCACACAAAAGCCTATGCCGAGACACAGGCAACCCGACATGTCGTTCATTCATAGACCCTTTCATATTCGGATGGGTGTCCATGGTGAGAATGCGACGAAAACTGAGAGAAATCTGTTTAGATGTCTGCTGAGGACACGACAATTTCAATGATGACCTGGAAAGGGTCCGATTCGGTAGACGAGTCCGGGCGGTCCGGACCAACAACAAATTTCAAGTGCTGGCCACCAGAAAAGCTAATTGGGAGGTCGAAGAGAGGAAGCCGCTGGCACCCAAGCCAGCAAAATTTAAACAAATTTGGGTGCCAAAGAGGATTCGAAGCCTGACTTTAGCTCAAGAAGAAGAGAATGTTGCTATTGTCCACCCTAGAGCAAGGGGCCGAAGATGCCAGATGAGGGAAGAAGACGTTGTTGTTGTCTGCCCCAAGGCTGGGGGCAGGAAGTGTCAAAAGAAGGAAAAAGATGTGTAGGAATAAACTGCTTGGTGGAGACGCGTTCCCAAACAAAGTGGAAGTCAATCTCCACATGTTTTGTATGGGCATGGAACACCGAATTGGCAGCCAAATAGGAGCCCCCAATGTTGTTGCACCACATGACAAGCATCAAAGAGGAGATGCTAAGTTCATGAAGCAGAGATTGAGACTAAATAAGTTCAGCAGTGGCATTGACAACGACTTTGTATTTGGCCTACGTGCTCGATTGAGCCACAATAACCTTTTTTTTAGAGCTCCACATGATCAAATTTCACCCAAGATAGATGGCACACCCACTTGTAGACCGACAATCGGAGGCAGAGCCTACCCAGTTGATGTCACTATAAGCATGGAGTTGGTAGGGAGGGTCCCGATGAAGTAGCATGCCATGGGAGGGAGGGTCTAAGAATAGCTCAAGATGTGTTTCATCATGGTCCAATGGTGCTCGGTCGGAACATGCATGTATTGGTAGGGGTAGTTGATGGCAAACGATATGTTGGGGCATGCAATAGTGGCATATTGGAGAGCCCCGATAATGCTATGGTATGTAGTGGGGTCGCCCGTTGGAGAAGGTCCACAATGTAGCAAAATTTAGAAAAAACATTGCTCACTAGATGAGGACGAAGCTCGACGCAGAGGAAGTAGTAAGCACGCCTGAGATTACGAATGACAAACTCATGATCGAGCGCGGTGACCAGAGAGGAGGCACTCCCTGGATCATTGCATGTTACAAGTATATTGTCAATGTATATGAGAATGAATATAACTAGGGGGCCTTTGCGCTAGAAGAAGAGAGAGGTGTCTGTCTTGGACCCAACGAATCCGAGCTCAAGGAGCAGAGTGCTCAGGCGCTTGAACCCTACACATGGAGCTTGCCGAAGACCATATAAGGACCGATGAAGACGACACACATGAGTTGAGAGTTGTGGATGAAGAAATCCTAGGGGTTGTTCCATGTAGACATTCTCCTCGAGATGTCCGTGGAAAAAGACATTCGAGACGTCAACTTGACGCACCACCCAGTTATAGCTAATGGCGAGAGCAAGCAAGAGGCGGATCGTGCTGATTTTGATCACCAGATTAAATGTATCTGAGGAAAAGGATCAAACATGCAACAGAGGAACAAGGGAGATTTATGTGGTTCGAACAATGGTTTTCAACCAAGGTCTACATCCATGGGAGAAGGAGGAGAGAGCTCTTTCATTCATAGAAAATAGCCAAGAACACATCGGTATTTTGTACAAGAAGACAGAGACCAAAAGATAGACATCCAAAAGAAATAGCAAGTCATCCACCATCATACTAGAATAAGAATAGCCCTTCTTCTCCGGCAACACTCCCTCTCAAGTTGGTGCGAAAATGTCAATTGAGCCTAACTTGGATAATAGCTCTTGAAACTTGATAGTAGGAAGACCTTTTGTAAATATATCAGCTAGCTGTTGAGTAGTGCGAACAAATGGAGTGCAAATAATGTTAGCTTGAACCTTTTCACGGACAAAATGACAGTCGACTTCAATGTGCTCCGTTCTCTCATGAAAGACCGGATTAGAAGCGATATGTATAGCTACTTGATTATCACAAAACATCTTGGTCGGTTGAGATGATTCAAAACCTAAGTTCCTTAATAGAGCACGAAGCCAAATAATCTCACTTGTTGTAGAGGCCATAACCCGATATTCTGCCTCGGCACTTGAACGAGCAATAACATTTTATTTCTTACTTCTCCATGTTACTAAATTTCCTCCAACAAAGGTACAATAGCCAGTGGTAGATTGTCGATCCACTGGGCAACCAGCCCAATCAGCATCAGTATAGGCAATAATTTCATTATGCCCATTCTTACGCATAAGTCTGCCTCGTCTAGCTGAACCCTTTAGGTAATGTAAAATTCTTTTAACCACATTCATGTGGTTAACTATAGGATTATGCATAAATCTACTTACTAGACTAACTGCATAAGAGATGTCAGGTCTGGTAATAGTAAGATAAATCAATTTGCCAACCAATCTTTGAAATTGACCAATGTTAGAAAGTAAGACTCCATCATCACCAATTTTACTACTACAATCAATAGGCGTTTCAACAGGTTTGACACCCTATTTTCCAGTTTCTTGTAGTAACTCTAGAACATATTTTCGTTGATTAAGAAATATACCTTTCTTTGAATAAGCAACCTCCAAACCTAGAATGTACTTTAGCATACCTAGATCTTTGATAGCAAATGTTTCATGCAAAAGAGTCTTTATTTTAGAGATGTTAACACTATCGTTACCTATTATAACCAAATCATCAACATAAACCAAAACAATAGTAATGCCAAAAGTACCTTTTTTAATGAACAAGAGGAATCAACTGTATTTCGTTGTAATCCATTAGTCATGAGCATAGAACTAAGCTTAGCATACCAAGCTCGTGGTGATTGTTTGAGTCCATATATTGCCTTCTTTAATTTGCACCCGAAACCAAATTTAGATTCATGTAAATGACGTGGAGGAATGCTCATGTAAACTTCTTCGTTAAGATCTCCATGAACGAAAGTATTTTTGACATCCATCTGAAGTAATTTCTAGTCATGATTTACAGCTAGAGAGATAAGGATACGGAATGTACTCATCTTGGCCACAGGAGCAAAAGTCTCTTGATAGTCAACCCCATAAGTTTGAGTAAATCCTCTAGTAACAAGTCTAGCTTTATGACGCTCAATAGTCCCATCACTGCTATACTTTATTTTGTAGATCTATCAACAACCAACAGTTTTTTTTCCTGGTGGCAGTCTGACAATATCCCATGTTTCATTTTCATCAAGAGCACATAATTCATCAGATCAAGCCTACAAGAAGTTAGAGGCCTGCAAAGTCATTGGTTCGGCATAAGAAACCCAGGAACCTGTGCAACGGACCTAGGAAGATCTGCAAGTTAGGAGCCCTAAACGAGGTAATTAGATATGGGTTCTTTAGAATTAATTGTTCACCTTAGTATCTTCTTCTTACCCTCCCAATCTCGTGGTATTAGGTGAAGGAGATAAGAAGTTAGAGGGATAAGAAGTTACTATTTCAGTTCAGGACGAGTAGAAACAAGGGTCGATTCCAGCCCTAAATTTGAAGTTTGAAGCCTAGCCCAGAGGTAGGTTATCTCATGACCGGCTTAAACTTGATGTTAGAAATTAAAGCTCTCTTCTTCCAGTCAATTTAATGTTCTATACATGGAGTATTTTATGTTTTATTGAGACAGCACAATAAGTTCATGTTCGTGCATACACCTAACCCTAATGAGATAAAATTTAACATTTCTTGTCTATTTATCATAACACACGCATGTTCATGGCCTAATTACCTTCTGACATATTTTAGCTACATTTTTACATTGTTCCGTGCATCTAGTTGTCCTAGATTAGCACATATTTCAATTTTAGTTCTGTTTACTGTAGACAGGAATAAACAGTCTTCTTCAGACTGCCAGGGTTTCATAAATAGCCCTGCGATAGACCGCTAGGGAATATAAAACGGTCATCCCGAGACCGCGTGAGTTTTTCTGAGTTCTGTATTATAGTTAACCTAAAACTTAATACAGAATGGTCCAAATCTCTATATGATAAACTAGCTAATTAGCTCTTACACTAGTTTATGCATTGTTTTCATATACTTAGCTACAATGATTAACCATCTTAGTAGATTTTATGTTCTTTATGCACTTGGGATTTATTTTAACTTATGCTAACTTCATACTAAAAATCATATACTCTTATATTATCTTGTGTTTTATATGGTTCATGGACTTGTCTAGTTGATTTAATCATGATTTTGTCACGATCCTCTCTTATCTATGAGTCATTTTCTTAAGTTCATGGCACATATCCCGATATGTTGTCATTAGTTACACTTTGCATTTAAGCATACTATCTTGGACATGTGATCCTCTCCGTTAGATATTCCTTTTACCAGACTAGGTGATCTTGTTTCAAGACCTCTGTAAGTCTCCGTGAGACTGGGATTCTCACTAGGACGTCGAGCTAGTTGTACCCCAAAAACCCAATTGTCTAGAAAGCACTTACACCATCGATGTTTTCTGAGTTTTGGTCCTAAACAATCCGAAGACGACCGCTAAGGGTTACCTAACGGTCAGACCCATGACCGCTTCTTCTATCAAATGGTCCGTATACCTCTCTGAGTCAGGCTTTCTTTGTTCTGTCTTTGACTCGTCGTAAATGATCTTGACTCGGCCGCATAGTTGTGCCTAACGGTCCAGACTTGACCGCCTGAGTTCTTCAAATGGTCCAGCAAATGACCACATGGTTCTTGATTCTGTCTAACCCGAGGTTTGACCCTTGGGGTTAGTTTTCTTGAATTTCTAGATGGTCTTAAGATTATCTGGAGTCTCAACACATGTTTAACAAGTTAAGGTTAAGCTATGAAACTTAATTAATGAACCATTATACTGCCGGAATGCTGCCGTAGCATAATGTTCTCTTAATTCTTCTTTGAAATATTATATCAATTTTGGTATGTTCTATACCTTGGTTACTTGGTCATGAACTTATTATTTGAAATTCAATTTATTGGTCAAAATTATTATTATACTCATGCAAGTAGCTGGATTTATAACGTGAAGATGCAAGATCGGGCACGAATTGTGTCCAAGGTGATGCTGGATGGACCACGGGGACTCGACTCCAAGTTGGATGCAAACCTTGGACTCTAGACAAGCTCGCTGTTCGTCCCTAACAAGGGAAGCGCATGATAGTGCACGGTTGACAAACATGCAAGAGCTAGGGCGGTCAAACTCTCTCTCGTGCCCTGATCGGGTCACGGGACGGGTCTCACTCTCTCGCTCGCAGCAATGAAGAACAATATTTGGCGAGCTAATTACCCTATCATTCTCTCTAGCAGCAGCATAAAGAAATGCATACGAGTAAAGCAAAGTGCTGAGAGGGGAGTGGACACGATACCTCCACGCTCCGGGCTTGGGGGAGACGACCCCAGCCAATCACGGTAACTCCCGGTACAATGGTGAAATTTTAATTACAACAGTGAATTATCTTGCCCACTCCACGTAGGGAGGTAAAGGGCTACAAGTGGGCCTGGGAGGGCCGATCTTGGGTTGACGGGCGGCTTCTGGGACAGCTTCGCCAGATCGGGTACACTGCCACTCGGGCGGCAGCTTACTGTCCCGAATTGGTTCGCTGTCACAGCACTGCGCGATCCGGCGAGAACGCCTGCTACGATCTGCTCCGACGTCGGATTGATGCGAGACCAGTGCCGTTGGAAAGCTCTTTCAGAGATCTTCAAGCCCAGACTACTTTTGGAATTTTTTCTTCCTCTGTAGTGGTCGTGGTAGAATTTTTAATTGGCAGGCTCCTGAACTTAGATCTGACTGGGCAGATTCTGATCTGCCTGATGATGCATGTTGACTGAGGCACAAACCATGGATCTGGGAGCTGAGATTTTTATGGGAGATGCAAGGGGAAGTAAGGAACACGAGGGTATTTTTTGTGGATTTTTATGATGTGGTTTGACAATGGAAAGGGATTTTATGGTGGAGGTGGGCCGGACCTAGACTGCACAGGACAGAACAGAATCCTATCTGAGTATTAATTTTAAGGAGGGGAAAACGACCTCTAAAAATCTTGAAAAAAATATGAGAGATGATTTTTATATGAAATTCGGTTGGGAGTTCAAAATCTAAAATACCGGTTGTAGATAATTTATCTATCTTGCCCCAAACAATAATATATGCATAAGCGTGTACTAACACAAAGGGGAAGGGGCGATGAAGAAATAGCAATAGACCATGATCGCCACCAAAGAGTAGCAGTAGAAAAATGATGCTATAAGAAGTGAAACATCTACTGCGTACCTTGGAAAGGTGGATGAAGATGCGGCCGAAAAAGGACCACCGAGACATGATCGCGCATGAGAAACGGGTGCGGGAACATTGTGGGATTAAACCTCCTCGCCTTCCAACTAGTTAGAAAGTGAGGGTCTCACATTATGCTCTTGTTTACCAGCGAACCAAAGACAAAATATAGGAGAGAAACCCATTAGAAACCGAAGTGCATCGTCTATCCCGTATGCATGAAGTAGACATGAAAAACTGAGGGGAGAATGCACCGGGGAGGCTTTTAACCCCTATAAAAGGGAGGAAAAGGTAGGTGTGTGTATTGTGTATGTGTATGAAGTGAAAGAACGAATTAAAACGTAGAGGAAGATAGTGAAAAACATGGTGTAATATGCATGCGTGTAGTAGAAATATGCAGAACAGTGTAAAAACTAAGTGTAAAAATTGTGACAAATAGAGAAAAGAGAGGGCGAAGAAATATGAGAAAGAATGAAGAAAATGGAGCCCTAAGTGATGAAGAACGTAGTTAATACTCCCCTTAACAGCTTGTGGTCGAAGAGTTGAGTCGGCGATGTAGCATGGTTTCACCCCGAACAAGAGAAACGCCCCCCTTCGCCCATGCGCAGTAGGGTGCTATTTATAAAAGTGCAAAAAACTCTAGCCCAGAATTTGAAGATAAACACCCAAAATAGGGGATATAGCTTGATAAATCTCGAGATAATAGTAGGAATAATCCCCTAGAATTGATAGAAGTCGATCGGGAAGGTTATCCTTATCGAAATTGGTTCAACCAGAGAGTCCCGGACGCTCTCAGGCAAAGAAAACGGAGCCCAGATCGATCAGAACTCTGCAACCAAAACACGGTCGATCGTGCAACCACAATCTTCATAAGGCGGTTGGAGAGGGGGAATTCTACTGTCCGGAGAGAGCGGCCAAATGAGGTCCTACCAGACCGAACGAGGCCCAGCTCCTTAGAGTGACAGCCCCCCGGGGCCCACTAGCTTTAAGCCCAATAACCCACTCGGATCAAGTGCTTCTTAGGTGGCCTTCGGGTTCGAAAGTCTGAGCGTCAGATCGATCGGGAAGGTCCCTTCGAGAACCTGATATATCCCGTCTGAGCCTTGCACCTATCGCTCGGGAAATGTCTTGGAGCTAGTGCCCCATGTTCGGACCGACTGATGAAAGCTTATCCGTGCGACCGTTACATACAATTTAAGAGGAGGGAGATCAAGGGGATAAGGGAGATCAAGAGTCCTCGTGTTATAAAGAGCCCACAAAGAGGACGTAACCCCCTCTGAAACTCCTCGACTTATAGGGCTCTTACGATCCATGAGTCACTATATAAACATGGGAAGCCCTCCTACGAAAAGGTAAGCACTACTAAGCCACTCTAATCCTGAGCAAGAGCCACTTCACCACTTGGTGGAGAGGAATCTCGCGCCCCTACCTCCTCCTACCTTTCTCCATAGCACCAGAGCTCTACCTGATTTGCTGACTTAAGCATCGGAGGGTTTTTCCCGAGGGAACCACCCCTGGGCACCCCTGATCCATTTCCCTTCTTGCAGTTCTCACAATCGTGGTTGCCAACCTTAGCTCAGGAGCAGCGCGGGATAACCCCTCTTCAACAACTACTGCATCTCTCCTCCTCTCTACCTCTCCCACATTTTACACAGACGCCACACCACAATTAACCCTCTCCCCACCTCCTTTTCTCCCCCCTTCGGGAGATATTCATGTTGTAATTTTCCTGTAACACCCAGTCTCTAATGATTTTGATTCTTCGGCCTCTCTCTATGGGCTCGTGTGCTTCTCGATAGTATATGTGCATATATGTATGATATAACTGCTCTTCTATGTTGTCCTCTTCCCCCCAATATACATATATACATACATGGTAGGTTTTCTTTGTTCTGCTACACCTCCCACATTGCCTTCTCCCCAATACGCATACGTTTATGCTTTAGCTCGGTGGCCACCGGCCCGGAGTTTATCCGAAGTTCATGCATATGATTCCAAGACTTCCAATCGCCGGTAGCATATCGAAGTTTTCCCCCGCTTTCATTTTGAAGTGATCTCATGTCCTCCTCACAATCCCGCTTTGGGAGTTGGACCAGTCTAATGGCCATGATGCCAAAGGGGTGAGACATATGGGATTTAATCCCAAATCAACCTTTTTTTCTTTTATAAATTTTAATTTTTGGGTTCTAATCACTCATGGATCCTCGGGGGATCACTTTTCTGTAGTGTGGACCCCGGGTGATTTCCCCTAAAGAGTGAATATTGAAGGCCGTGTAAATCTGCAATAGCTCAAGTCCATGTCTCGGAAACATGATCGTGGCAACGTGTGGTTGTCAGGGTCCTTCGTAGGCTAGCCCTCAGGATCTCCGCGTCCAAATCAAGTCGCAGGGTGTTGCTACTTCTGTGCATACCCCGGGTGTTGCCGCTTCCGTGCGCACCCTCTTATTTCGGGGCCATCTCAAAGTTCCTCCATGGATGCGTATGCAATTAAACCCCCCCAAGCCTCTAGGTCTAGGGGAGGTGCTATCGAATTTTTGCCGGACAACTTGAAGACTAAGAAGAATGCACAATATATGAACTGAACTTAAAGCCACCATCACAAACCATTAAACAAGAAAACTTAGAAGTATGGGAATGGTTGATCTAGAGGGGAGGGGTGAATAGATCAGCCCCTCTTTTTCGGTTGAACACAACGGAATAAAAACTAAGTGACACCTAAGGCAAGGTAGAGGGAGAGATTGTGTGCAAGATGAAATGATATAAATGAGAAGCAAGCCTAAGCATGCATTTAGTGTAATGCAAACACAAACAACCCATAGAGATAGATTTTTAAGGTGGTTCGGACCTTGACCAGAGTCCTACGTCCACCCCTCACTCAAATGAGTGAGGCTTCTCTAACTACACTAACCCACTGATACACAACTTAAAGCCACACAAGGCCTAACCACATATCAGAACACACCCTCTGTCTATCTTCCTACTACAACATGTAGGGTTGGTTTACCACAGACCAGAGCACACCTCTGTCTGTCTTCCTACTACAACCAGTAGAGACGGTTTACAGTTGATACACAGCTTACAATAGATGTTCGAAATGGAAGAAAGATAATAGAACACAAAACCCAGATAGGATGTGGGAAACTCAAACACAATGTAAAGTGCCCCAATTTGAAATCTAGAGGCCACTATTGGCTTCTCCCAAATGGTTGCTTCCTCAGAGAGTGGCTTCTCCTATGCCACAAGAAGCTAGAGTTGAAGCTTTTTCTTCTCTCAGGATGAAGAAGAAGTCTGGACAAAGGCTTTGGACTTTAGGCTTCCTGGTTTGCAGCAGCTGGCTTACAGCTCTCCTCCTTCTTCTATTTCCCTTTCTCTACGTAGCTCCCCTGCTCTTCTCTCCTCTTTGAACCTTCTATTCTTTCTGCTTGCCTCTCTTGTCTTCAAAGCATGTTCCCCCATGAACTCTTTTTGGTTCCAGCATATCTTCTCTTTTTGCATGCAAGGTACAGGGTACGTAGTCCCTATTTAGGTAGAAAGAAATTTGGACCGTTCATCTCCAAAGAGAGCTTCCAGATCCTGATAAGGGTGGCCACTGATTGGCCCAGAAGTGATAAGGTTCACTGGCTTCCCATTGGTCTACCAATGAGCTTCATACAGTACAAGGCAGATAAAACTTCTTCTTTCTCAAGGCAAAAGCCATTCCGGATGAAACCCTCTCTAGGAGAATGGCAATTGGTCCAGCTGGAAAGATGGGAGTATTTTCTGCCAGAAAATCTCTTGAAACTTTGAACCATTCCAGCATGTCCCTTTCAAGAATTTGTATTTGGACCATTAGACCCAGATATTTAGCACGAGCAAGTTTGCAAGAACGCTTCCGAAGTTTATACTGTTAGGTAGAAGAGCCGTCACCTTTAATCCATTTGTCACCATTAGGTGTACATTTTACACCCTTAGGTACCTATTTTTCACCCTTAGGTGCAGGACAGTCATCGCCTTTGCTCTGCGTTGCACTGCTTCAGCTTCAAAGGGACTGGAGTCGACTCAAGCAGCTGTGGACTCGACGTTCCTTCTACGGTTTCCATGCCTTTGCTCTGTTGAACACATTCAGCCTTGTGAATCTATTTTTCACCCTTGGTGACCTATTTGTCACTCTTAGGTACCCATTTGTCACGGCTAAGCCTCTTTAGATGACAAAACCATCGCAGAAGTCATTTTTCACCGTTAGACACCTATTTTTCAGCCTTAGGCATCTATTTGTCATCCTTAAGTGTCTATTTGTCACCCTTAAGGCTTCATTTGTCACGATTATCTTCTTCTGCTGGAAGAACACTTCAGGGTCAAGTGTTGACTCAAAAAAATGTTGACCTCATGTGATGACTGTATTGACCCAAGGCTGTTGACCTTGTTGACTTCTTAGTTTTATTGACTAGTCAACCTAGACTATCTTGTTGTTGACTTGGGCTTGGCTTGTTTACTGGAGTCACTTGACTATAGTTGACTTTCACTTTAGTCAACATGGCTTGGTCCACTTGACGTCAGTCAACTCACGAAGTCTTCAAGTCTTCTTCTTCTTCTCCTTCTCTTCTTAGTGTAACAGCCCATTCATCATCCTTCACAATCTATTTTTCACCCTTAGCAGATATTTTTCACCCTTTTGCAGCTATTTTTCATCGTTACCTGCCTATTAGTCACCCTTAAGGCTTCATTTGTCACCCTTAATCTGTAGCTAAAGTTTTAGTGAATCTTGAAACTTTCTTTACTGTTGGAGTCGACTCCAGAACCTCCATGAGTCAACGTTTCTTCTATGCATTTCATGCTTTCAACACTGCCAGCCAATTTTCACCCTTAGAAGCCATTTGTCACCTATACGGCCCTATTTGTTACCGATACGCCCCTATTTGTCACTGAAACGGGGGCATTTGTCAACGGTATAGGTCCATCTTTCACTCTAGGCCTTCGGTGTAGTTTGCTTGGCGAAGTCGACTTCAGAAGCTTTTGAAGCTGACTTGGCTTCTTGATTTTCATGCAATTGGCCATTCCTTTGATCAAAAGGATCCTAATGTCACAAAAACTCATAGAATTCATGGATTAACATTATCAAACAAACTTGACAACACCAAATACATTTGAACCTCAAGAACTAAAACGTATGAAACTCAAGGAGCAAAAACATATGAAACTCAAGGATCAAAAACACATGAAGCACAATGATGAGTCATGGTGTTGATGTCATCAAAATAGCATCAACACACAGGGGCACAACTATCTCCCCCTTTTTGATGATGGCGACACTGTGAGTCATTATACCACATTCAAGCTTAATAGAAATGAACCAAGATTTCATAGTAGAACCCTGTTTAGCCTTCTTCTATCTTACTTACTCAATTGCAATGACTCCTTTAGGAGTTACTTAGACAGTATTATGGTTAAACAGCAAGATTTTCTGATTTCATTTTTGAACACACCTATCACCAAAAAATGAAGTTTCCCACCAAATACAGTATTGGGGAAGTCTGAGGTAACCAGACAATAGTTAGAAGGTGCAATGTGATCTCGGTCGAAGCTGTAAGGCCAGAGGGAAAAAAGAAAGAGGCTGAGGAAGTCGAGGACAAACTGATGGCAGGCAAGCCTGGTGGGGAGCTACTGTCAGTATTCCTCAAAGATGACCGGGCTCTTGAAGTAAAAATTGGGGGGGATTTACCGCCCAATGTACAAGAGCAATACAAAGATTTCCTTTTTGAGTACATTCAAGTCTTCGCATGGTCTGATGAGGATCTTCCTGGAATTCCTGAGGAGGTGGTGATGCACAAACTCAACCTCGACCCATCGGTGAAACTAGTTCAACAACGAAGAAGGAAGCATGCTCTAAAAAAATAGGCGGTCATTAAAGAGCAGATCAATAAGGGAAAGAAAATTGGGCTATTTCGTCCGGTCCTTTACTCGACTTGGCTCGCCAATGTCGTCCTCGTACCAAAGGCTTCAGGCTAGTGGCGGATGTGCGTGGACTTCACCGACCTCAACAAAGCCACTCCGAAGGATTGTTATCCATTATCGAGCATCGAGCAACTGGTCGATACAACCTCTGGCAATTAACTTCTCAGTTTCCTAGATGCTTACTCCAGCTACCATCAGATCCGGATGGATCCTGAAGACAGCGAGAAGACTGCCTTCATCATCTACTTTGGCGTATACTGTTACACCCGAATGCCTTTTGGGCTAAAGAATGCCAGAGCAACTTATCAGAGGTTGATCAACCACATCTTTGAAGACCAAATCGGGCAGAACGTGGAGGCCTGCAGTGATGACATGCTCGTCAAGACACCCAAGGCTGAGGACCATTTCACTGACTTGGCTGAAACCTTCAACACTCTGCAGAGATATAATATGAAGCTTAACCTAGCTAAGTGTGCCTTTGGGGTTAGGTCCAGAAAGTTTCTAGGGTTCTTAGTGAATCAGCAAGGGATCGAGGTCAACCACGATAATGTCCAGGCCATCCTAGACATATGGCCGCCTACCTGTGCAAAAGACGTTCAATGCCTGACTAGAAGAATTATCGCACTCAACTGTTTCCTATCCCGAGTGGCAGAGCGATGCTTACCCTTCTTCAAATTGTAAAGAGGGCCCAAGCTGGCATCTGCCACCTTCGCCAGGGATAGTGAGTGCCAAAAGATATTCACCGAGCTAAAAGAATTCCTGGCTTCACCTCTAGTGTTATTGAAGTCTATGCCCGGAGAGACGCTGTACCTCTACCTCTCAGTGACTCCCTCCACCGTAAGCTCGGTCTTAGTTCGAGATGATGGAGGAGTACAAAATCCCATGTATTGTATCAACAAGGTGCTCCTCGAGGCCAAAAGAAGGTACCCCGCAATCGAGAAACTCATGGTAGCATTGGTGACCTCGGCTAAGCACCTCCGGCCCTACTTCCAAGGACACTCCATCGTGGTGCTGACTAGAGAGCCCCTGAAGAAGATCTTGGCTCATCCCAAAGCTTCAAGTCATCTCGTCAAGTGGGCCATATTGCTCAGGGCCTACGACATCTCTTACCGCCCCTGCACGGCCATCAAGGGGTAGGCCCTTGTAGACTTTATTATAGAGAGCACTATCCCGACCGAGGATACATCCCAGTCAACAGCTGGCCCCGCTTGGGACCTATTCGTTGATGGATCCTCCAACTCAGTTGGCTACAGTGCCAATATCCTCCTCAGATCCCCCCGAAGGAGTAGAGCTAGAATACGCCCTGAATTTACCTTCCTGGCATCTAACAACATCTCCAAGTATGAGGCTCTCATCTCTGGGACCAGGATGGCGTGACGCCTGAGAGTCGAGTGAGTCAGAATTCACACTGACTCCTAGTTAGTTGCTAGTCAAATCAACGGGGACTATAAAGCTTGAGAGATGCAAATGATCAAGTACCTCCAGCTGGTGAAGGAGATAGCCCAACTGTTCGAGAGCTTTTAGGTAATCCGAATAGCTCGGGAAGAAAATTCCCAAGTGGATGCCCTCTCTTGCTTGGCCTCCTCCATCAGCCCAGAAGGCACCCGATCGATCCTCCTTGAGGAATTAGAGCGATCGAGCATAGAAATCGAGCTCATGACCATTGTGCAAGTATCACCTTACGAGTGGCAGACCCCGTATATATCTTGGCTCTGGGACTCCCAAGAGCCTACCGACCCTCAGGAAGCTCGAAGGCTGAAATGTCAAGCTCGACGTTTCATCCTGTTAGATGACACCCTATTTTGAAGGTCCTTTGCCAGTCCCCTCCTTAAGTGTCTCGATTCTCCAGAAGCTCGCCGAGCGATTGAAGAAGTCCATGAAGGCATCTGCAGCATACACCAAGGGGGATGGTCGATTGCAAGGATCCTATTGTGACAAGGTCACTGGTGGCCCACTCTCCAGTGCGACTACTCGACTTACGTTCAAAAATGTGATCGATGCCAGCGGTTCGATCACCTAGTCCACCAGCCAGCCTAGGAACTCGTGACCCTAATCGAGCCTTATCCTATCGCTCGGTGGGGAATCGACATCCTGGGCCCATTTCCCGTGATGTAGGCTCAGAAGAAGTTCGTCATTGTCACCATCGACTATTTTTCCAAGTGGATCGAGGCTGAACCCACCGCCAAAATTACAGAGCCAGTAATTTAGAGTTTCATCTGGAGGTTGATCATCTATCATTTTGGCATCCCCTGGGTGATCGTGAGCGATGATAGTCAGCAATTTGACTGCGCTTATTTTAAGAATAAGTGTGTCGACCTACACATTCGCAATCACTTCACTTCGGTAGCCCACCTGGTGGAGGTGATGGAATAGGGGTCTTTGGGAGAGGAGGTGGTGAAGACGGCACTAGTGGTGAAGATGGAGGTGGTGATGATGGTAAGGATGAAGTGGAAGATCGTGGTGTCCAACGTCGGCGTATTGACACAATACATCACGCGGCGTTGCGAGTGGAAGTGGTGGTGGAGGTAACAGGAGTAGAAGGGATGGCACTAGCCTGAGCAAAGGATTGGGTTTGTGGAGGTGATGGAGACGGTGTAGGAGGTGGCGAAGGTAATGAGGTAAGTGGAGATGGAGGTGGCAACAGGGTAGGCGATGGCCTAGGTAGGGAAGTGGGTAAGGGAGTAGATGATAGAGGAGATAATGGAGTGGGTGCTGTGGTAGACGCAGAATCATAGGGGTGCCTCTGGTCTTGTAGTGATGGAGACGACTGCCTGGGCGGCGCTTCTTGCTACTGCTGCTACTAGCTATGGAGATGTAGGACAACTTTGTGAATGGCGGCCCAATCGATCCTCTTCTAATCTTCCAAGTCGTAAATATAATCCTAAAACTCGGGGCAATCCTCAACCAAATGCCCCTGCTGACGGTGATAATCACAGAATTGAAGCATATTCCTGGCCGCAGGTCGGCAAGGCACAACTGGAGGGAGCGGCAACGCATGAGTGGCCATCAAAGCCCTGAAAATATCTGTAAAATACTCTGACAATGGAGGGTGAGGAGGAGCCTACTTCGGGCAAAGCGGAGGCCAAGGGGTATGAGAAGGAGATGGTTGTGGGGGTTGCGTAGGCAATAGTGCTTGGCCAGTGGCGAAGGAATTTGGTGGAAATGCATGTGGAGTGGGACGTGGAGGAGGTATGTAGATGGCATCCACATGCTCGGGATGTGATGTTTCCTTGACCGGGGGTGGATACACAGGCGGAGACACATGTGGGTATGTGGAGGTGGAGGGCTGACTCATGGATTGTTGATATGTGGGAGTGTACGGTTGTGTAGAAGTGGGAGTTTGACACATGGAGTGATATGTGGCAAAAGATTGACTCATGGCGGGCTGACTCATGGGAGCGTAGGGTTGGCTCGTGGAGGTGAGGTGTAAGTGGATGGAGATTCGGGGTCAAGGGAACCTTCGATTTATTAGTGAATAAAGCGGGCTCAGCTGTATAATTGTTACCAGGAGGTAATGTCATTAAGGGCTAAGATGAATCGATACTCGGGCGTTGCATTAGATATCAACATCTTGATTTGCTCTCCCTCCGGAATGTGCCCCGGGACCTGCACGGCAAGGCCACGCCAGCGATCGGCAAAGGTAGTGAACTCCTCTTCGGGCTTCATCTTTTCATGGGCTAGATCCACTATAGAATACTTGGGCCAAACTTGGTCTTGATACTACTTAATAAATTTATCTTAGACAGCTTGAAAATTCATAACTTGCTCTTGTGGGAGAGAAAAGAACCAATCTTGAGTCGAACCTTCCAATGACAGACCAAATAGATAGGCCATTAGGTGCTGGTCGTGTCGAAAGTGGGTCGACTCATAAATAAATTTCTTCAAGTGCACATAAGGGCCACCGACTCCACCATAATGGCGATGTGTAGGAATTTACGAAGGTGGTGGAAGCCAGAGATTTTGAAATGCAAAAGGAACACTTAAGGAGGATTTGGGATCAATTCGACGTTGGAGTTCATCAAGCTGGCATTGGGCTTGAGCAATCATCTCCTGGGCAGGGAGAGATCAAGAAGAATATGGGCCAGCCTGAGCAAGAGATTGTGAATTTAGACGAGGATTAGAATAGTGGGTCGGATAAGAGGATCCGAGCTGAGAAGAAGGGATGTCCATTCCGAGAGTGGAAGGATATGTGGTCCTAGAAGAGACGTTGGCATATGGGCCAAATGGGCCAGCAGTAACATGGGCAAAAGGAGCAGGCCCATTAGGGTGAAATTGGCCATTAGAAATTGGGCCAGCAGGATATGAAGGAGAGGAAAGAAGCCCATGAAGGAAAGAGGGCCCATTATGAGAAGAAGGCTCATTAATATGAGATGCAATGAGGCGTTGGGCCTAGGCCGGGTCCATTTGGCGAACACAGCTTGAAAGATGGGCCATGAGATTAGCATGTTCCTCGGATGGATCAGAGAGACCACAGGAAGATGGGCCTGTATGGGAAGAGGACTCCACTCGAGAATAAGAAGAAAATTGGGGAGAAGAATGATATAAGGGGTTGGAATGATACTCCATGAGGGCAAATGGAGTCTTAATACAAGAATATCAAAGAGAATACAGATGGAGAAGCAAGGGCTTAATGGACTTGAGAAGAAGAGGGCTGACCCACTAATGCAAAGACCAAGGGAAGATAGACCTAGGACAATTGACTAGACAATGGACACACAAAATGGACTAATCTAAATGGGCCTAACAACAAAAGAACATGTGGATCATGTTGAAAATACAACACAAACACCACTAATGGGCTTGGACAAGCCCAAACAACACAGACAATGCAATGTGAGAGTTTTCACCCAAATCAAAGAAGTTAATATGATGGAAAATATTTTAGGAGTTTTAATAGACCTAATAATGATTTGAGTTAAGAACAATTCCCTAAGGATAGGAATCTTATGGGAATAAGGTCTAAACTTTGGGTTGCCTAGGATTAACTCCCTCACACGTATGCAAATGCAAGCCTAAGGGGTGAAAAGGTACAACTGGCCTAGTGTCCGTGTGGGAATTCACGACTCGCGGGGACTTATGGAGGTCCCGGATAAGATCACCTAGTCAACCCCAAGGAATATGGAGGAGAGAGGATGACTTACCAAGGGGGAATGTAACTATGATATGAAGAATGCAGGGTCCTGTCTATACCTGCTATATCTCCGGCAGAGAACCAATGGAGCCCACTGGCAATCCCGCCAATTGAAATGAACCCGCCAGGTCAAGTGACCCGAATCCGGCAGTGGATGCGGTATACCTTAATACTAGAACTGCTGCTGGAAGAAATCTTCAAGCCTAATCTAATGGCCGCGCGGGGACTTTCAATCAGCGTCCGGACCAGGAACAGGACTTGGAGCAGGCCTAGAACCAAGATGCCAATTTTGCCCAAGAAAATGACCTCGAGGAGGTAAGGAGCATCCATGGAGAAGGGGGAGCTCAGCTCATCGGTGGTTACGCCAACCCACTGTTCGAGCCACCTACAAGGGCGGCATTTCAAGCTATGTCCGACAATGCCAAGTTTGAAACCGTGCAGCATTGGCACATAGAAATGACCAATCTTATCTCGAAATGAAGTGGCTGATGAACGTGAATGCCCAAAGGCCCACGCCGGTCCACGATCAAAACCTCCGACGAGAGCAGCGGTTGGGTAACCCTGTCGTTGTTGACCAATAAATAGCTGCACCCTATCATGTGGCCGTCGAAACAGGGACCTAGTTGTTTCGTGCTCCACCCAATGTCCAGTCTTCTCGAACTCCGGTGGCTAAAGATGTCATCACCCAACGACGTATGATAGAGAAGATTGTTGAAGGCAACTTCGTCCAACGTGGCGAGGGTATGGCCACTATTGACTTGTATAGTATACCTTACCCACTTCATTACCAGCTTAAGAAGCTACCGTCAGATTGCCCAAAGGCCCCAAAAGTGCAGAAGTTCAACGAGCTGGGGTCCCCCCATGAACATTTGGCCTTCTATATAACGGCCATGGGTGATCTTGCACTTGAGGAGTCATATCTCCTCCGCTACTTTGCAACTTCTCTCACGGGCAATGCCTTTCAATGGTACTTAAGGTTGAAGCTCAATTCTGTGGTTGACTGGGCCGATCTGCAAAATAAGTTCATCGATCGATTTCAAGCAGCCAAGAGAAAGGTTTCCCTTGCAGAGCTATGCTCACTCAAGCAAAAGAGGGGGGAAACCGCACTTGACTTCATCAAGCACTAGAGGGATTTCAGCATGAGGTGTGACAACCTTCCTTCCCAAGAGGATGCAATAACAATATGCCGAAGGGGCCTGTCAGCAGAAGTCAGCGAGAAGCTCCTGGGGGCAAATATCAAAGGCTTTGACCAACTAAATTCAGTCGTTGCGGAAATAGAAATGTTTTTCGCCGACAACCCAACATTCACACCCTCGAAATTAAAGCCCCCTAAGGAGCGAAATGCTATCGGGAAGGAGGCCAACGCCGTTGATTTCTCCCCCACTAATGGATCCAATGAAGTGACGGCCCCAAGTAGCTCCGGCAAAAATGCCAAAGGGAAGGCGTCGACAAGATTGTCTAAGCGTATGAAGACTCCTTATTCCGTTAAGAAGGAGCATACCAAGAGACTCGTCAATCTTTGCCTCAAGAACAAGTTGATATCCCTGCCGGACCCAAAGAAGTCGAAGGACGTTAACAAGTACGATGACCCCAATTATTGTGTATATCATCACATATTGGGCCACACTATTGAAAATTGTTATGTTTTCAAGGATGAGGCGGAGAAGATGATCCAGAACCGACTCATCAAAATGAAAAGCAACTTGGTGGATCCCTCGCAACCCCATGTGTGGGGTCGACCGACTCGTTCGGCCAATGTAATCCACCATTCAATTAATGGGGGCTATAGGCCGGCAGCCTTCACATTTCCCAAGTCGGAAACAGAAGAAGCTGGCCCCAGCCGGACCAAACCCACTGTGTGGTATCTAGGCTGGAGACCTTCCCATCAGTGTTCCCTTCCGAGGGAAAATACCAAAGAGATATTTGACCACTTACTTGAAGAGGGTTAAATCATGGTGCACGACCTGTCGGCAAATTACACGGAGGTTGAGAAAAGGCATCTGCGGTATTGTGAATACCATGCCACCATATCTCACCCCACCAGGAAATCCGAGGTACAAGATTGTATCGAAATCCTCATTCTGAGGGGTGAGATCGATATTCAAGGATGTAGCACAGCAAGGAAAAATCTTAGAGAAGCCACAAAGTAAACCTTAAGTCAAGGCTACAACACGAGGAGCCGCCTCGGCCTCACACTCGGGAAAAGTTAAATTTCTCGATAAATGTTATTCATAAAGTCCCAGGAAAGAGCCAGGTGAGGTTTATGGCAAATGAGCTTCAACTGACCCTTCCTATTGGGCCACAAGAAGCATCTCAAAGGGGTATATCCCTCCTAATGTTCGAATGTTTAGCCATTCGAAAGACGGTCCAGAAAGTTAAGGAGGTCCGACAACTACAACGCAGCCAGCAAAGTCTGCTACGGCTTATGGAACGTATTGATGACCGGCTGTCAGCACTGACCCCGGTGCCTTCAACGGGGCGCTTCGTCCCAACCTCTACCCGCAACTCAGAAAACACGGTAGAACCTTGAAGGCTGCCAAGATCTGGAGGGTGATTGTCCGAGGATGCAGCGGACTCATCTGCCAATGAGGCCCCGTAGAAGTTATACTCTTTTCCTCGATATAAAACTCTGGAGATATTCTATATGTGCCGCAGGGAGAGGTTGATACAGCTCCCCGCATTCGACAATGATCCGGGCATTGGTATGAGGCATCGACATAGCTAATGCTTGTACCATCGCGCCATGGGCCATGCCATTTATGACTGCCCTACTTTCAAAAACATTGCAGAGGATCTAATTACCCGTCAGGTAATACATTTAGATGGCTCCCTCTAAGGACCCCCAAGGCCTTCTCAACAGGGCCAATCAATTTTCTTAATACGAACGTCTGGGGACTCGCCCAGTTGACTGAATCAAACATCTCAACTCGTTTTTGACTCGCACAGATGAACAGTGTTGGAATGCCGTGCACTGCTTCATGTCAAAGAACCAAGGACAGCTCCACAAACCCATGTCTCGACCATGTTAATATTTACTCTGATACTCGTATTTATAGTAAACAATGCCACACTTCGTACAGTCACCTCGCTTTGCTCCGCCATCATTTAGCCATCTCTCCCCAAGATGAAGATCTCGTTACTCACTGCGACGTTGCGGATATCCGATCGAACGTAATCACGGCTCTGTCAGCTTGTTCCGACTCGTGTTGCGTCAGACGAATCAACTCTTTTAAGGTGTTTTTATAACGTGGCACGAGCTCACGAGTATTGCCTATCCAGTGCCTGCTTCAAAGAGAGATTAATGAGATCTGCTCTTTTCGCATGTAATCTTCTGCAACGTGGTAAGCTAGCAGCTAATTAACATAAAAGAAATGGGAACACTACGATGATGGGAAGTTGATCAAGTGGGTTGGGTAGCCCGGAGATGCATGGCGAGCCCATCAAATCAGTAGGTCTATTCTAAAAACCCTACTTCCCCTACTGCATGCCCATCCAGTCCATGGTTCCCCGAGTTATCTCAGTGACGTTATAAATAAACAATAAATGTCACGTATGATTTGTTTAGATCTCAAAGATATCACGAACAGAAGGCTAAGGAGGTGGTACGACTGCTCGTAGCACAACAAAGAGCACAATCCAAAAGTCCCTCCTCTTTCCCTTCCCATCTTTTCACAACCATTGGCACCCCCCGGCCTTGGGGACAGGGCAAAATCCTTGACGAAGGCTTCCGACCGCACAGACCCGGAAACCCGCCCTTCCCATAACGTCTGCTTCAGAGCGCACCCGTCTGCTTCCTATCTTTTTCCGCCTCCCAAACTTGGGAACATAACAGAGCAAAAGAGTTTGATACTGTGATGTTTCATCCACCGCACATGCCAGTGACGAAAAGACGAGAGATTAAAACGGGGTCTCCTGTTGGAAGAGGGAAGGGTGACCAGGAAAAGATGCGAAGAAAATAACAGAGACCGTGTTTGCAAGTTAAACTCGCTAGAAAATGACGGTGTAACAACATACTGCGAAATCAGTATTCTTCTAAAGGCTATATTCATGCTCCCAATCTACGTACGTATTTGATCACTACATGACTTCCTCTCTGATCACTAGTGCAACTCACTCTACCACCAAGATCGCAGGGACCTCTCCTAGGCTCCCACTTCCAGTATTACTTGTGCACCAAAAATATTTGTTTTTTCCATGCACGTTCTTACCAAGATCAATGTATAATATAGATGCTTCATTCGCTGGTTATAGGAGGAGGAGAAAACTAGGAGAGAAACTGATACAAAAGGGAGTCGATATGATCAAACACCCAAGTCCAAGTCTAGCTTCACCTTAAACGGTGTCCCCCTCGTTCCCGGAGCGCCACCGCCATCAACGGATGGGCTGAAAAGATGGGAAACCGAGGACACTGCCTTGCACAGCGTCTTGCTCTCGGGTGCCGCGCACCCCTTCCTCTTCCGCCCGGCCATGGAGCTGCCATTCCTGCTCGCGCTGCTGGTGACGGGGAGGGTTGCTGCAGGGCTTCCGCCGCCGGAGCTGCTGTTGGGAGAAGAGGAGGAAACCGGGACGGGGATGCAGAAAGAGGACGGCAGCGCGAAGTTGGTCCGCGCCTTGGAGCCCCTCAGCGTCCTCGCGGCGGCGTCATACGCCCGCGCCGCCTCCTCCGCGCTGTCGAAGGTGCCCAGCCAGTGGCGGCACCTCCCTATCCTGTCCCTAATCTCCGCCGACCACCTACCCCACGGCCGCTTCCTCACTCCCCGGTAGCTCCTCCCGCCGCCACCACCCCAGCAGCCGCCACAACGGTCGACGGCAGCACCCCGCGCCTCACCTTTAACCCTCTCCTCCTCCACCGACACCGCCGACTTCGCTTCGTCGACCTTGTTCTTGCCGCCGAAGAGGACGTAGTAGCCGACGACGGCCGCGATCCCCTCGAGGACCGGCGGCGGCCCGGCGGTGGCGTCACAGAGCGAGACGGCGACATCACCAGCAGGAAGGGTGGCGCAAACCAAGGAGCGGTGGCCGGAAAAGGAAGGGTGGTGGGTGAGGTCGACGGCAGCTTGGAGTGGTAGCAGGCGGTTGGTGTTGGGGGGCTCCTCCTGCGAGCCCGGCTGCTTATACTCCCCGGCCTCTCCGTCTCCCTCCTCCTTCACGAAGAAGGGCAGCGCTGTGGCTTCCATACCTCTCTCTTTCTCCACTGATCTCTCTTCTCTCTCTCTCTCTCTCTCTCTCTCTCTCACACACACACACACACACTTTTCTCTCTCTCTCTCTCTCCCCTTCTTTCTCTTGGTCTTCTACGAGCAGCACCACTTGGTCTGGGCTGAGGGCATGCAAAAGCGGGGGGTCAGGAGAAGGAGGTGGTGCCGTTATTTAATCGCTTCAGATGAAGCGTGTCACCTCTAGTGGAGTCACTGCATCTTGGAGTTCACCCGAATTGCACTCCACCTTCAGGGGTATACAGCCCCGAGTCCGAAGTGCGAACAGCTGGTAGCCGCAACCCTATCGAGAAGGTGATGTGATTTGCCCCACGAGGAAAATGCTGTTGCGCCGTGGCGCTCTGGCGCATCGAACTGGTATCGCGGTAGATCTATATTCTTTCGATCTAAAATAACCTATGGAGTATCTTTAACTGACTTGCGAATTGCGGAGACTATTTAGACAAATAAGTGTAGAGACATGAATTTAGTTACTAAATATCGTATTATATTTGAGTCCGTAGAAACAAACAGAAGGTTCTGAGGATGAGATTTGATGGAGAAATCATCAGATCAAACTCTTAATCCAGTCACGGAGTAGCAGAGAAGGAGCAGTTCTGCTAGAACTCTCTGTCTGATGTAACGGCCTTACGATAAACTGCCACAGGAATGTGACGCTCCAAGAATGGACTGTCATGCTGCATTATCCGCTAAAAGATAAGGCCAACAAGTGAAGAAGTCATGAATAGGATTCTGCAAGGATGTGATGGCCAAATGTTAATGCATCAGAAGACTCTGACGGCTGCACAATAAACTGCCAGACCACCATGGATAGAAAGAGATAAGCTTAAAGAAAGCAATTGCATCTTAGGACTCTTGCGTAATATAACGGTCGATGGTAGGAGCATTAAACTTCTGTGACGCACCATGAATGGGCCGCCAGAGACGCAAAGACGGAAGATAAGACGGAAGAAACCCAATAGGACTCCTCTGTACATGACGGTCCATATATAATCTGCCATATGAAATTAACAGTCCAATGATGAATCGCCAAAGCTACCATCTCATCAAAAGGATAAGACGATGAGGAAGACAATGACATAGGACTCTGTCGTGATAAAACGGTCTAAGAGAAGAGCGCCACACATTATTAAACGCACCAAGGAAAGACTGCCAGAGACAATAAGGTGGCAAATAGAACAAAGGTTTACCAAGTTTCATTCGGCGGACAGAAGGTGAGGAACAAGACCCAACTCAGGAGAAATGACCCAAGAAATAAGCCTTAAAAACTGACCAAGAAGGCTCAGTGAGGGTGAACAACTCGGAGCATCATAAGGATGAATAAGGAGATGACCCAACTTATTGGTCATAAAACGGGTGTCAACAGTGCTATGTTGGGCAGAATTTACCAGCTGATGTGATTCTGTGGTGCAGCATTTATATTTTTTCGTGGTGTGTTCAAGTGGCTGATGGGCTCTGTGATGGCTGTGCATGTTCTCCTGAGGAGATTATGTTGTTTTGCATGTTTCATTTGAAGTTTGGTCAGCCCCTGAGGTGTTAAGGCTGTGCTTTGAGGTGGTTGTTTGGATCCCTCATTGAGAGAGCGCTTGGGCAAACCTAGGATTTTCCTTCTTAGTGAGCTATTGTTAGACGAGCTTGATCTTTCTCATCCTATTTGTGGCATCTTCCAGAGCTAAGTGCTGTCTCGGTGAAGCCTTTGTCCTGTGTCTACTTATGTGTGGACTGTGTTTATCTTGAACCTGATCTGCTGTTGTTTCAACGGTGGCCTGGCTTTAGACCCAGTCTGTGTGTTGGAGGCCATTGTGCACCGTGTTTGTCATGCAGTGTTTGGTGGCTGTTGTGCTGTGAAGGTTTAGTAATTGTTTCGGGATGTGAGGATAAGCTGAGATTGGTATTCTTGTGGCTTGTATTGTGACCCTTAGCACGATGATTTGCACTATGGAAACTTATGACCAGCTGATAGAAGGATCAGTACTCGAGACATGGTATATTGCAGTTCATGAGTTGCGATTGGCACCGAGAGGTGTGCTGAGATGCGGATGCCAAGTTGTTTCCTTTGCCTTTGTGTGTTGTGTAGAGTGCGCAGCAGAAGCGTGTGAGTTTATAACCCATTGGTCGAGGATCGTTGGTTGGGAGATTCTGGCTGGCCGAGAGGATTGTCTCCTTAGTGTGTCTTCATCTTGGCTATAATGTGCCTTGATGTTGTTGGTTGTTGTGCCGTTTCTTGTTGCATTATGGTTGCTGGCACTTTTGAGAACTGGGGAAATTTGTTGGCAAATATGCTGATTGAGTACCCTTTCTTGGTGTGCATTTTTTTTCTTGGAAGTTGTGCTCTCGGGACGTGATCGTGGTCCTAGAGATGCATTTTTCTAAGAGTTATTGTGGGTCCTTGTTGGTAAGCTATGCCTGGCTAGTTCCTCTTTAGCCGTGTGTTTAGCTATGATTGTTCCCTGATGCGACCTAGTTTGCAGTTGTGTCCTATGGTTCTGTGTTGAGAACGGAGCTGGGATTCTACGAGTGTTGTTGAGGCTGTTTGTTGTTTGCTGGTTGTGTTTAGCTTGGGATAAGTTCCCTGTGAGTCTGAATTTGACATTATGTGGACCGTGATCTTGTCGGTTGGTTGTGCTGTACTCTTCTGCTGTGGCAGAGTTAGCATGCGAGTCAAATCAGATGTAATGTCTGAGTGAGGACTGACTTGATTGTGTCTGTGGTCCAGTGCTGTCATTGGCGTTCTGTGTGCCAGTTTCACTTTTTATTATGGCGTGGAAGCTGATGGTTTGAGCAGTCAGCTGAGATGATTGTTTCCCTCGTGGGAGCTGCTACTTGTTTTGTCTGTTGTGTGTTGTTTTATCGATGGTTATTTTTCATGGCATGGATCATGTCTCCTTTCCTTGTGAGACGATAGCCATAATGTCTTGTTTCGGAGGTGCTAGACTTGTGTTCCTTGGTGTGTCGTGCTCATTCTGTGGAATGATTTATCTTGAGATCTAGAGCATGATGATCTTGTTTGTGATCAGGGTCTGGCAGTGTCCCTCTGGATTGTATTTTTTTGAGAATCGTGATCTTGTGTTTTCGTGTTGTTGTGGTAAGTGTTCGAGCTTTGGCTGATGCTTGGAGAGCGCAGCCAGCGTTTGGGTTGTTCTTCCCTTCTTCACTTGTTAGCTCCTTAAATTTTGAGGATGAAATTTCTAAAAAGAGGGGAGAATGTAATACCTGGGATTCTTTGGATCGAAATTAGAGAGCTTTCGGACGCTTTCGTGGGTCCCGAATTGTGTTTTGCTATCCACGTGGGTTTTTTCCCTGTATAAGTTGCGGAATCTTGCATATTTTTGCATGGTCTGATGAGGATCTCCCTGGCATCCCCAAGGAGATAGTAATGCACCACTCAACCTCGACCCAACAGTAAAACCAGTACAGCAACGAAGGAGGAAGCACACCCCTGAGAAACAGGCGATTATCAGAGAGAAGATTAACAAGGGGAAGAAAACCGGGTTGTTTCATCCGGTCCTTTACCCGATGTGGCTCGCCAACGTCGTCTTTGTACCCAAGGATTCAGGCAAGTGACAGATGTGCATTGACTTCACCGACCTCAACAAAGCCATCCCGAAGGATTATTATCCGCTGCCAAGTATCGACCAGCTCATCGATTCTATCGCGGGTAACGAACTCCTCAACTTCCTGGATGCGAACTCCAGCTACCACCAGATCCAACTGAACCCCGAAGACATAGAGAAGACCACCTTCATCACCGACTTCGGCGTTTACTGCTATACCTAGATGCCGTTCGGGTTAAAGAATGCCAGAGCCACTTATCAGAGGCTGGTCAATCAGATCTTCGAGGAGCAGATGGGGTGGAACGTTGAGGCCTATGTTGATGACATGCTCGTGAAGTCGCTGAAGGCTGAAGACCATTTTGTCGACTTAGAAGAAACTTTCAACACCCTTCAGAGGTACCATATGAAGCTCAATCCTACTAAGTGTGCCTTTGGGGTTAAGTCTGGGAAATTTCTGGGCTTCCTGGTGACTCACCGCGGGATCGAAGCCAACCCTGACAAAATCCAGGCCATCCTGGATATGCGACCATCGACCTACATCAAGGACATCCAGCGCCTGACTGGGAGGATTGCCATGCTCAATCGCTTCCTATCCCGGGCAGCGGAACGGTGCCTGTCCTTCTTCAAATTGTTAAGAGGGCCAAAGCTAGCATCTTCCACCTTCGCCCGGGACAACAAGTGCCAGCGAGCATTCGACGAGCTAAAAGAGTTCCTGGCATCACCTCCGGTACTATCGAAGCTAGTTTTCGAAGAGCAGTTGTATCTATATCTCTCAGCAACCTCCTCCACCATAAGCTCGGTGTTAGTCCGAGACGACGGAGGCACCCAAAGGCCGGTATACTATGTCAACAAGGTGCTTCTAGAGGCCGAAAGAAGGTCCCCTGCAACCTAGAAACTTGTGCTAGCGTTGGTAACCTCGGCCAAGCGTCTCCGGCCCTACTTCCAAGGACACTCCATCGTGGTGCTGACAAGCAAGCCCCTGAAGAAAATCCTAGCTCATCCCAAAGCTTCAGGTCATCTCGTCAAGTGGGCCATACTCCTCGGGGCCTACAACATCTCCTACCAACCCCACACTACCATCAAGGGATAGGGCCTTGCGGACTTCGTCGCAGAGAGCACTGCCCTCGCCGAAGAGGTACCTCTGTCGACGACGGGCCCCGCCTGGGACATCTTCATCAACGGATCCTCCAATTCGATTAGATGCAGAGCTGGAGTCCTCCTCCGATCCCCCGAAGGAGTAGAACTGTAATACACCTTGAAATTCAGCTTCTCGGCGTCCAACAACATCTCTGAGTATGAGGCTCTCATCTCCGGGGTAAGGATGGAGCGACGCCTAGGAGCTGAGCGAGTCCGAATTCATACCGACTCCCAACTAGTCGCCAACCAAGTTAACGGGGACTACGAAGCTCGGGAGGTGCAGATGATCAAGTACCTACGACGAGTAAAGGAGATAGCCCGACTATTCGAGAGTTTCCAGGTAATCCTGATAGCTCGAGAAGAAAATTCCCAAGCAGATGCCCTCTCTCGCCTGGCCTCCTCTATCAGCCCAGAAGGTACCCGATCGATCCTCCTTGAGGAGTTAGAACATCCGAGCACCGAAACCGAGCTCGTAGCCATTGTACAAACATCTCCTGGCGACTGGCAAGCCCCGTACATATCCTGGCTCCTAGATTCCCAAGAGCCCCCCGACCCTCGGGAGGCTCAGAGACTGAAGTACCAAGCTCTACGTTTCATCCTCCTCGATGAAACCCTGTACCGAAGATCCTTTGTCGGTCCCCTCCTTAAATGCCTTGATGCCCTGGAAGCCTGTCGAGCGATTGAAGACGTTCACGAGGGCATCTGCGGTGTGCACCAAGGGGGGAGATCTATCGCAAGGATATTGCTACGACAAGGCTACTGGTGGCCCACTCTCCAGTGTGATTGCTCGGTGTACGTTCAGAGATGCGATCGATGCCAGCGATTCTACCACCTGATACACCAGCCAGCCTCGGAACTTGTAACCCTAACCTAGCCTTATACATTCGCTCGGTGGGGAATCAATATCCTAGGCCCCTTTCCCATGGCGCAAGCTCAGAAGAAGTTCATCATCATCGCCATCGACTATTTCTGCAAATAGATCGAGGTAGAAGCCACCGCCAGAATAACCGAGATAGTGGTTTGGAGTTTTGTTTGGAAGTCAATCATCTGTCGATTTGGTATCTCCTGAGTGATTGTGAGTGATAACGGCCGGCAATTTGACTCCACTTATTTTAAGAATAAGTGTGTCGACCTCCATATCCACAACCACTTCACTTTGGTAGCCCACCCCCAGGCTAACGGGCTAGTCGAGAATGCCAACATGATTATCCTTAATGACATCAAGACCAGGCTCAGGAAGGCCAAGGGTAACTGGCTCGAGGAATTTCCTAGAGTACTATGGCCGTACCGGACTACTCCCAGAATTGCCACTGGAGAATCTCTGTTTCAATTGGTGTATAGCACTGAGGCTGTGATTCCTCTAAAGATCGGTAACTCATCTTTCCAAGTTATCAACTTCTCACCCGAGCTAAATGAGCAGAAGCTGTCCGAAAACCTAGACTTGACAGGAGAGATACGTGGGTTTAACCTTTTACCCGGTGAGAGTGGGTAGAACCAGGGGCTCAGATAATAAAGTCCTTAGAAAATGAATCACGATCTAATAACTATTTAATTATTGTAGGACAATGGCCACAGAACGTGCACAATGGCGTGATATGCAAAGGACCGTTCAGGGCCTCACACAAGCACTACAACAGGTTGCCCAAGGAGGTGCACACCATGGAGCCTTGTCGTAGTAATATCCTTGTGATAGATCTCCCTCCTTGGTGCGCACCGCAGATGCCCTCGTGAACGTCTTCAATCTCTCGGCAGGCTCTCAGGGCGTCAAGGCATTTGAGAAGGGGACCGGCAAAGGATCTTCGGTACAGGATTTCATCAAGGAGGATGAAACGTCGAGCTTGGTACTTTAGTCTCCCAACCTCCCAAGGGTCAGGGGGCTCTTGAGAATCTTGGAGTCAAGATATGTACGGGGCTCGCCAGTCACCATGGGAGGTTCGTACAATGGCCACAAGCTCAGTTTCGGTGCTCAATCATTCTAACTCCTCAAGGAGGATCGACCAGGTACCTTCTGGGTTGATGGAGGAGGCCAAGTGAGAGAGGGCATCCACTCGAGAATTTTCTTCCCGAGCTATCTGGATTACCTGAAAACTCTCGAACAGTCGGGCTATCTCCTTTACTAGTCGCAGGTACTTGATCATATGTGCCTCCCGAGCTTCGTAGTCCCAGTTGACTTGGTTGACGACCAGTTGGGAGTCGGTATGAATTTGGACTTGCTCAGCTCCCAGGCGTCGCGCCATTCTGGCCCTAGAGATGAGAGCCTCATACTTAGAGATGTTGTTAGACATCGAGATTCTGAATTTCAAGGCGTATTGCATTTCTACTCCTTTGGGGGATCAGAGGAGGACACCAGCTCCGCATCCAGTCGAATTGGAGGATCCGTCGATGAAGATGTCCCAGGTAGGGTCCGTTGCTAGTAGGGGGACTTCTTCGGCGGGGGTAATGCTTTTTGCGATGAAGTCCGCAAGGGCCTACCCCTTGATGGTAGTGTGGGGTCGGTAGGAGATGTCATAGGCCTCGAGGAGTATGGCCCACTGGACAAGGTGACCTGAAGTTTCGGGATGAGCTAGGATCTTCTTCAGAGGCTTGCTTGTTAACACCACGATGGGGTGTCCTTGGAAATATGGCCAAAGGCACTAGGCCAAGGTTACCAATGTTAGCACGAGTTTCTCAGTTGTGGGGTACCTTCTTTAGGCCTCTAGAAGCACCTTGATAACGTAGTATATCAGCCTTTGGGTGTCTCCATCATCTCAGACTAACACCGAGCTTATGGTAGAGTGGGTTGCTAAGAGATATAGATATAGTGGCTCTTCGAGAATTAGCTTCAACAGTACTGGGGGTGATGCCAGGAACCCTTTCAGCTCGTCGAATGCTTGTTGGCACTCACTGTCCCAGGCAAAGGTAGCAGATGCCAGCTTCAGCCCTCTTAGCACTTTGAAGAAGGGCAGGCACCGTTCCGCCACCCGGGATAGGTAGTGATTGAGCACGATAATTCTCCCAGTCAGGCACTGGACGTCCTTGATGCAGGTAGGTGGCCACATATCCACGATGGCCTAGATCTTGTCGGGGTTGGCTTTGATCCCGCAGTGAGTCACTAGGAAGCCCAAGAACTACCCAGACTTAACCCCAAAGGCACACTTAGTAGGATTGAGCTTCATCTGTTACCTCTGAAGGGTGTTGAAAGTCTCGGCTAAGTCAGCGAAATGGTCTTCGGCCTTCAGTGACTTCACGAGCATGTCATCGACATAGGCCTTAACGTTCCGCCCCACCAGCTCCACGAAGATCTGATTGACCAATCTCTGATAAGTAGCTCCAGCGTTCTTTAACCTGAACGGCATCTAGGTATAGCAGTAAACGCCAAAGTTGGTGATGAAGGAGGTCTTCTCTATGTCTTCGGGGTTCAGTTGGATCTAGTGGTAACTGGAGTATGCATCTAGGAAGTTGAGGAGTTTGTTACTCACAGTAGAATCGATGAGCTAGTCGATACTTGGTAGTGGATAACAGTCCTTCGGCGTGGCTCTGTTGAGATTGGTGAAGTCGATGCACATCCGCCACTTGCCTAAAGCTTTGGGCACCAGGACGACATTGGCGAGCCACGTCGGGTAAAGGACCGGATGGAACAGCTCGATTTTCTTTCCCTTGCCAATCTGATCTCTGATAATCGCCTGCTTCTTGGGGGCGTGCTTCCTCCTTCATTGTTGTACTGGTTTTATTACTGGGTTGAGGTTGAGGTGGTGCATTACTGTCTCCTTGGGGATGCCAGGGAGATCCTCATCTGACCACACGAAAATATGTACATACTTTGAAAGAAAGTCTCTGTATTGAGTTTGGAGTTCGGGTGACAAGTCTGCCCCGATTTTCACTTCAAGGGTCAGATCATTTCTGAGGAAAACAGACAGGAGTTCGACCCCGGGTTGGTTTGCCATTTTGTCTTCAATAGTCTCGAGCTCTTTGCCTTGGTCCTCCGGCGTTATGGCTTCCACCGAGATCACGTAGCACCTTCTAGCCATTGCCTGACTGCCTCAGACTTCCCCGGTGCCGTATTTGGTGGGAAACTTCATTTTTTGGTGGTACGTGGAAAGCACTGCCTTGATTTGGCCGAGGATTCCTCGGCCGAAAATGGCATTATAGGCCGATATCTCTTTGACCACTACGAAGTTTGCCACAAAGGTGACGGCTCTAGGCGGGGTACCAAGGGTAACAAGTAGGCTTAGGGCTCCCTCGAGGTAGGTTACCTGGCCATTGAACCCACAGAGTGGGGTTCGGATCGGACACAGTTTTGACGGGTTTGCCTGGGGGTTTTACCCAGGTTTGACGGGGGGTTTGACTGTGGGTTTGGCTGGGGGTTCAGGTTACCAAAAGACCAGAATGCCCTTCTTATAAAAAGAGATTTTCTTTCGGGCGACCTGACCGCGCAGGTCGATCCGCGTGTGAGGGTGCACGATGGTGGTGCATGATGCGATGGGTTGCTGGGAGCCTTGAGTTGGGCTCCGGCTTGCTGTAGAGTGGCTGGAGCATACACGCCCACCGGGTGCTCGGGGAAATTCCCGACACACGTGTGTGTGTGGGTCGTATAAGGCTGTTGTGAGCTCCTGAAGCTTGTGGTCGGCCCAGATGGGTCTTCCTTCGACTTCAGAGGGCTGGATGGAGGTGACTCAAGGGTAGACCCCGTCCTCGTTGTTGGGTGCCACATGGCATGGCTTATAGTCAGGGCGCCCCCGGGTCGGCCCGGGTAGCTGTGTTGAACGCGGGTAAACCTGCAAGCTGGGTGATCGGGGGTGGGCCCGATCAATTATTGATGTTGCCATGGGTCACGGCTAGCTGGATAGGACCCTTGGTTGGGCCCGATGACTAGGGCGCCAACATGATAATGTCATTTGTCTGGTGGTCGGGGTGACTTTCTTTCCTTGGCGAAGAGTCGTATGATGCGGTAGGCTGTTCTGAGTCCCGAGTTAACCTGGTTGTTGAGGCGCCGGCAGTGTGATACCGTATGCAGGGTGTCCGGGGGTTATCCCCGACACTCTTCATAGTGTCGCTCGATACGACATGTTGCCTCGAATGTTGGACCAGACTCGATTGTCGGAGAAACTGGTTGGTATAGTGCCCTTTGCTCGGGAACGATCCCCACTTGTTATGGTGTGTCGTTTGACCCGACGAAATGTCTCGATTTCCAAGCTCAACTCGACTAGTAGAGCACCTTTGGCATTGTGCCATTTTTCTCTATTTATGAAATATTTTTCTATGCTTAATCATCAATTAATTTGAGGAAATAAGCACGTGCCAAAAAATGCCCCCCACGGGGCGTGCGGTGGAGGCAAAGACGATGGCATGCGGCACATGCACCTTGTTGGTTTAATTTCTCTTGGCCTTATCGGCGTTATGGGAGTTTCTTGTTCTGGGAATTGATGTCCTTGTTATGATCGTGCATTTTGCCAAAGCCACTGAGGGAGATGGCGCATATTGGATACACACGTGGTGGTTGAAGTTGTAGCCCGCTATGCACGACTTGGGAATTATGTTCCCATTTGTCTCACGTATTGGGCTTGTGGTAGAGGTGTATAGGGCTCGCGTCGCAGGAGTAATCTGGTCTGGACGCTGAGCTCTCCATACAGGTGGTCACTTCGGTGGTTAATGGTGTGACTAGGCTGGATGCCATGTGTCAATGGTAGAAAGAGGCTAGGGAACCTTGGTGCAACGATGCTCCTGGCTTTGTTGCCTATGTCTGAACCCCTCTCTTGTGCAGCGGGCTTTGTGGATTTTCTGAGGAGTGGTGGCTCAAGGGAAGCCAGGACTATCGAGTCCATCACGCTTCGTAGGGTGGCTGGCGAGTAATGGGATACTACTTGTGGCTCTATTTCATCATCCGAGGTTGCACCGGCGGGAGCCATGTCTTGCCCCCGGAGGTGGACTTGTAGACTGAGATTTATGTTTTCTTAAGTTTTCCACCTTGTTTATGTCAAGGAGTGCTATGAGTATTTTTCACTCCTTGGCATGTTCCCTGGTGAGCGTGACTATAGCTGATGATGTTGCATAGGGGTTTCAAGACTTCCCTGTCTTGGGAATTGGAGGGCCACCTATCCCTCAGCTTGTAGGATTACTGGTTGGTGACGAGGTGACCACCGCTCTGATCGGGGCTTTGTGGTGAAGCCTGCCGTTGGCTGTTAGCGGCCCACCATTGCTGTGGTGGTTGATTTTTCTTGGGGAATGTTGGCATCGTTTGTTGACCGCCTGTAGGGGTGCATAGGCCAGGCCGAGCATTGACCGCCCTACGGGGCGGGCTAGTCACACCTTTGAAGCATTGTAGCTAGAGTTGTGTCATGGACTTAACTCGACGAGGCGTATTCATCCATCGTCGGTGGAGACCTGGCATACCAAGTTGTGTCGGCCTGGTGTTGCTGGAGATCAGCCTTCGTGAGGCCTATTGACCGGGTGTTGCTGAGGGCTTGCCTTGGGGAAGCATGTCAGCCTGGGGTTGCTGGAGACCCGCCTCGGCACGGCGTCTTGGTCTGAGATTGTTGAAGACCTACCTCAGAGAGGTATCTTGATCTATAGTTGCTGGAGACCTACCTCGGTGACACATCTTGGCCTGAGGTTGTTGGAGACCTGCCTCGATAAGGCGTCTTGGTTGGGAGTTGCTGGAGGCCTGCCTCAGTGAGGCATCTTGGTCTAAGATTGCTGGAGACCTACCTCAGCAAGGCGTCTTGGTCTAAGATTGCTGGAGACCTATGTCGGTGAGGAGTCTTGGTCTGAAGTTGCTGGAGACCTGCCTTGACGAGGCATTGTGGATGCACTAAAATTCGTTCGGATATTCCATTCGTTTATTGGGGTGTTTATTTGTCTATTTAGTGTGAGGGTGTGCCAATCACCGAGGTGACAATTTATTCAAGTTTCATGAAAACTCATGGTGCGCTCGATCTGACTTCGTCAGGTGATTGTATGGTTCAGGTCAGGATCAAATCTCGTCGTGCTGTAAAGGCCACAACATCATTTACATCCCCCATACGAGGGAACACCCTTGATTAATTGCCGAAATTAGGAGCCATGCGGCCAAAAGAAATGATGCTAACGTCGAAGGAAAGAAAGAGGAATAAATCACACATGAGCCTGTGTCGAGACACGAGCACCTGATGTAGGGGGGATGAAAATAATAAAAAGAGAAAATGTTACGTGGAGCACAAAGGGAGGTGCATGCGTGGGTGCAATAGAGAGGGGCACATGTGGTTGCCGAAAGAAGAGGGTAATCAAAAAGTAAAAGTAAAGGTAATCCCACTATAATCGCCAATTTGTAAATCTCACAAAATTGAACAAGAGATTCAATTCGTGGAACACAAAGAAAAAAATAATAAGAAAAAACTGATGTGTATAAAGAAAGGAAAGGATCGTGATTAACAGAGACATGCGGGTCTCGAAGGATAATAACAATAAAAGGGAGAGATCGTGTGATAAATACCTTGAAAAGTGGGGGATGTGTGTTCTAGCCTTCTCTTCCAATCAGCCGGAGTTGGCGAGACAGCTTGGAGGGTGGTGGCCTCTGCTTGAGCAGCTGCAACTAAGGAAATGTGGTTGCGCAGATGAGGGGCGGAGGACCGTAGCACTATCTTCTCAAGCCCTAACTCCAACTTCACCCCCTAAGCACTTGGAGGAGGCTCAGAGGCACCTACAAACTACAAGGACGAAGGTTAGACGCTAGTTCGAAGCAGGCAACGCCGACAGCACAAGGCCCTCCCATTGGGAAGTGGGGGACACAACCCTAATGATCTAAGGAACATGGGAGTCAGGTTCAGGTGATGTCCAGGATGCACTTATGGAGCATTGCCTTCATAACGAGTACCACCTCCTTGGTCGGTGGTGGTGACTTTTCGGCCAAGCAGATTTGGCTGAGGCTGGTGAAGCCCCAGCCACTAGCACACTCAGTGCCACCAACCTTCACCAGTATCACGAAGCACTCCTGCCAGCACTTGACATTCGAGATGGTGGGGTAGAAGTGCAGGAAAGTTTTCTTGCTCTGAGCCCAGAAGTAATAGGCGAGGACATCAGAGCCTGGGCACCACTAGATGCTAAAAAAAAAGAGCAGAGCCAAAGGGTGGGGATGACACTCACCTAATGGCAACTATATACAAAGGCGCAAAGGATGTGCTAGAAGTTGGGTAACAGTTGCCATGGCTCCAAACTATAAAAATAAAGAATCCCCTCGAAGGGGGGAGGGATGGGGAGGCGGAAGCCGGCCTTGAAAGCCTCAATAGAGACACTAAGTCCCCCAAGAAAGTACCCTCCCAAATACTCATCTACGGTGGAGAAAAAGATGTTAACATCTGCGGAGATCTAGAAGGCTTCGTTAAGGTCGTAGACTACCTGGTAGGAGATATTGAATAATGGAGTGCAAGGACTAGGTTGGGTGCTTGAGGTGCTAGAGGTACCACCACGGTTGCCCTCCCTTACACCAGAAGACTCAGAGTCCACAAGCATGATTCTCTTATGAGGAGCCATGGGTTTTATAGGAAGAAGAGTGGAAGAAGGAACCTCACTAGATGCTAAGCTAGTAGTAAGGAGGCAGAGAGCACCAGCGCCAAAGAGGAAGATTACAGAGGTGCCACCTTAGATTATTCTTGCCCTTCTAAAAGCTCCAAAGAATAGCATATCCACCTGGTTCTGGCACTTCTGATCGAGTGACCGGTTGAGAGCCCAATCACCACCACCAGTTCACTCGATGGGAAAGCCAAGAGTTGCACCAATGGCCGCTTGATCTCGCTTCTCCAGGTACGAAAAGACGTTGTCATGATAACGGTGACATCACTCAGCATGCATGAGAACCACCTTGTGTGCCAAGAAAGGTTGTAGGTCACACGGTTCCCCATGTCAGAGGTATGATAAGGTTTGTGAAAACTCCACGGAACATTCCCCTCACCTGACCTTGTGCAATTCCTCCCCAGCACTGAGCATTCTCGCTGCTCAAGAGTGGGGGGGGCTAGTGAGAAGGGAAAAATATGCCAAGCCTAGCACGCCCCAGTAACGCCAAGCCCAGCACGGCCTGATGATGCTAGACCCATAGCAGTCATCTCTAGTCGACCCGTAGTTCAGGAATGCAGCCCAATGGGACCCACTTAGAACTGGTCGGCCCACAAGTATGATCCCCGCACACATGTGTCTCGAACGCCATGAGATTCGCCAATAGGCGAGCGTAGAGACTACAGTTACAGGACTTATCTCGACGAATGTCGGATAATGCCCACGCCACGTTGAAGCCTGCCACGATGCCCTTCCTAAAAGAACAGGTGAGTGGGTAACGGATGACCCCCTACGATCAAACAGGACATCACTCCACTGATCACACCCTTGCTAAGCCAGGAAAGTGACAACGCTACTATGACCAGTATAAATAGGTCCTCAACGGACCTAGACAGACACATACAGATAAAGGGACAGACACAGCTATAGAGCTACAAGGAGACACGCATACATAGAGAGCCGGAGAGCCATCTAGAGAGAGATCCACACACAGCGATGACAGAACTCCAGATCACTCTAACTCCCTTGCCTCATAGAGAGACAGTGAGTTCTTCATCGTTCTCTAGGCCCTAGTCACACTACCTAGCACTCGTCACATTGTTGAGCACTCGTTTCTCTCTCAAGTCTCTCCTCTCTTTCTCTCTCCACTCTCCTCTTTACTCTTACGCTTGTCTGTAACTTAAACATCAGAAGATTATCCCCTAGGGTCATTATTAGGGTTCCCTCTGACGTGTTATTTAGTGTTTGTAGATTTTCTCGACATAATCGGATGCTTTTCTCCCCCAAACAAAACTTGAAGATGTAGTACGAGACTTAGGTAACACTTTTTAGTCTCTACTTTCATTTCACTCTTGCTAATGGAACGAACCAGATGGGCTTTCTCATGGAAGGATGATTATTATAGGGGCTTTTTGACAAGTAAGTAGATTGTAAGGATAAAAAGTGTCCCAATGCCTGCCCAAATAGGGCCAGATCTGGTCCTGGGAGGAGCACCCAAAAGTACTTGTGCCCATGGGAGATATTATTGATAACGGTGTGGCATTGAACCGAAGTGCAAGACTTGCTTGATTGACACTCCACAACTCGTGCTTGAATTGTACTTGACTTGACATGACATGACTTGTGTTGCCCAGAACAGGTACTTATTTACTTGTTTGATAACATAATAGCCAATTCTCGACATGACTTGATAAACGTACATGCTTGTTCATCACGATATATATATTGACATGAATTCTTGAAGGACTTGCTAGTTCACTCAATGATCACTTGTTATACACTCTCTCTCTAGTGTCGTTTCATGCGAACGTGCATAACTATACTTGCATTCATGTAACATGTAATTTACTTAAAGCCAGCTAGCACTTGAGATATAATTCCTATTGGGCGCTCACTCACTTAGTGTTTTTCCCTATTTTTCAAGTAATTCCGATGACAAGACTCAATCAGATGGGAATGAACAAGAGTGAAGAGCTTAGAGCCAGCCCAACAATCAAAGTGTTATCTAGTCCTATCTTTTCTACTTTCTTGAGTCATCTATTGTACTTTTTCTTTTATTGAGTCCTAGTTCTTTTATTGGGAGATTGTAATAGAAGTAGTTCAAAGTTATGATGAATAAAGGATTGGGTTATCGTTACTTTTGCACACTCTGTCTATGTGTCGAGTACACTTACGCTCTAATTGACATGATCGAATATAACTCGTATCGCACTCCGGGTTCCTTCCGCGCTCCGGGCGTGACCGTTTTTGTGGTATCAGAGCCTAGGATATTCAATTCCTAGGAAACCCAAGTCCAAGGATAGGTTATACCCTTAAACCAGTGAGATTGGGTAGAAACATGGGTTAAGATAATCTAGGAAGTTCAACTCTTAGATACTAATATAGCTATTAAAATCTTGTAGGAACATGGCCGCGAAACGTGCTCAATGGCGTGACATGCAAAGGACCGTTCAAGGTCTCACTCAGGCGTTACAACAAGTAGCGCAAGGAGGAGCTCATCGTGGAGCAGGAAATCTCCACCAGAGTTTTCGCAATATGAACCCTCCCAAGTTCATAGGCTCAACCGACCCTGATAACGCCGAGCATTGGATAAGGGAGATTGAATGGATTTTTCGTGTCATGCAGTGTATGAACCAGGAGAAGGTTTTACTTGCAACATTCCAGTTAGAAAGGTACGCCCGTCTCTAGTGGGAGTCCGTAGAAGTGACTAGAGACCAAGATCAAGCCACTTGGGCAGAATTCAAGGAATATTTTAATAACAATTATTTTTCTGACCGTATACAAGAGAAGAAGGCTGTCGAATTTGCCACACTCAAACAACGTTCATTATCCTTGGCCGAGTACGAGGCACAATTCTCTAGACTATCACGATATGTTAAACACTTAGTAAGTACCGAGAAGATGAAAGCTAGAAGGTTTCTTAATGGGCTCAGGCCCCAATACATTACACAGCTGGCACTGATGGACATACAAGTCTACTCAGAGATTGTACGATGAGCCCAGCTGTGGGAAGATGTCACAGAACTATCAGATCTTATCCGTGGGGGAGATAAGAAGGAGCAAGTCACCAGTTCCAGTACTTTCAAGCCCACCTTTAACAAGAAGAGGCTTAATAATAGAGAGTCCTCCCAGCAGAAGAAACTCAAGAAGAATAATAACAAGCCTTTCTCCATTACTGCCACACCCTGCAAAGAGGTGTGCAAACATTGTGACAAGGCTGGCCATCGGGGCAAAGAATGTTAGAGAAGACTCAGAGCTTGTCTCCGTTGTGGGAGCCGTGATCATCGGATTCCCGACTGTCCACTGCTCAATGATCATGCTGGAAATGAAAAGCATCCGGTGAAGTAGAATGCATGCCTCCAAGCTCTCTAAGAGGCGGAACAAGATGAAGGCGGACTAGTAGAAGGTACACTAGAAATCTGTTCCAAGTCTGCTCATGCCTTGTTTGATATTGGTGCATCGCATTCTTTTATTTCCAAGAAGTTTTTCGATCCACTACCTATGGAGTCAGAATGGATAGATCTAGTTATTTCAACCCCTCTTGGGAATGAATCTGAGATCACACATCATTATCTAAATTGTGAAGTTATGGTGAAAGGGAGAAATCTACCAATAGACTTAATATGCATAGACATGAAAGACTACGATGTCATATTAGGAGCAAATTGGCTATCCAAGTATTAGGCAACCGTTGATTGCCGTAATGGCCAGGTTCCTTTCAAGGAGTTCTTGGAACTTGTCTACACTAGCCCTAAGAGTCAGAGCAAGTCACCTCTGATTTCGGCTCTCTGAGCTAGTAAGCTAATAAGGAAAGGGTGTGAATCCTTCCTTGCATTTGTCACTAAAAGGGAAACTAAGGAGTCCATGATAGAAGACATCCCAGTAGTTCGAGAGTTTCCTGACGTATTTCTAGAGGATCTGCCTGAACTACCCCCACAGAGAGAAGTGGCCTTCACCATCGACCTGGTCCCTAGTGTTGGTCCAGTTTGCAAGGCACCTTATAGGATGTCCCATGTCGAGCTCAAGGAGTTAAAAGAACAGTTGATGGAGCTTATAAAGAAAGGGTTTATCAGACCAGGCACTTCCCCGTATGGAGCGCCCGTACTATTTGTAAAGATGAAAGATGGATCAATGAGATTATGCATCGACTATCGGCAGCTGAATCACCTCACTATCAAAAACAAGTATCCACTGTCGAGGATCGATGAGTTATTTGATCAGATATCTGGATCAAAGTATTTCTCAAAGATTGATCTCAGGTCCGGATATCACCATGGACTGGACTCTATAGTTTAATTAAAAATATAATTTTATTTCTACCATGTAAAATGTTAATTATAGTTGTTAGCTGCTTTATTTCATATTTCTATGTACTCCACATGCACCTTTTAGCCCTTCTGAGCCCTCTGGCTCGTGGACGGTGGGTTAAGATTCGAATGGTATCTGGTTATTCTCAGTATCCAGATCTTGGGTCATTACACCTCGAGACATGAAATGGCAAAGCACGGCACCCTGGGGCTCAAAAGGACTCGGTGACCAATCTCCTAGCCACCCAAGGGCCTGGGCGGCCACATCTCTAGCCACCTAGAATAGGGCCACCCTGTGTAGTGGGCGGCCATCACCTTGGCAGCCCAGCCTGCTGGGCAGCCACCTCATTGGCCCCCCCAGACCCGAGCACAACAAGGACTTGGGCGACCAGGGTGCTAGCCACCTAGTAGACCAGGGCAGCCAGACCTTTGGCAGCCCAGGCACAGTGCAGGGCCGCCAATAGTCTGGCAGCCTATAGGCTAGGACAGAGGGGAGCAGAGAGAGGGTAGGGTGGCCAAGGTGCTGGCCGCCCAGCTCTAGGGCAATCAGCCACTCCCATGGTCGTGCTCCACCAGGTTCGCATAAACGAACTAAACTCCACGCGACATTCGAACCCACGCCCCATTCACCTCGAAGTGAAGGGAAGACAAGGGGATTCCATCCTCAGTAATTCCTACATCTGGTAAACCACAATCGAACCACAAATCGAGCCCTAAATCGACTGAAATAGTCGCTCGTCCCAAACATGAGCATTTCTCCCAAATAAGTAATGCACCCACTCTCAACCTCGCCGAAGCACGGAATCGCGAGGAGAAACATGTGAGAGTGCTAGGGATCCGTCCCCCTACCATTTTGAAGCTTTTACTATCGAAAACCCCACAAAATGATGATCACCCATGTGTTCGACTCCCACTGCCGCAATCTCCTCCGCCTTGATGTTTGCCACACTCCTCGGCTTCATCCTCTCCATACACCGCCGCCGCCGCCGCCGCCGCCACTCCACCGCATGCCCCCTCGTCACCGTCGTCGGCCGTCGGAGGTGAGGGTGCAGTTGGCAATCCTACATCCTACCGCCATCCATCCAACCCTAGACCACCGCAACAACAAACCACTTTTCTCCGCCAACAACAACCCTCTTTTCCCCATCCCACTCAAGCTTTTTGGCCTCCACCTCCTCCACCAAACCAAAATGTACTCCACAATCCCCTTGTCCCCCAACAATATCATAACGTCCCCCCACCAGCCAACTACGATCCTCAACAGTCAAGAAGGCCCATGGGTCCCAAGAGAGCCGAATACCCTCCACTGTCAGAAAGCCTTCCCGATATTTTTAACGCTCTCATGGCCGCCAACCTACTCACCTTTCCAAAAGAAAGAACAATTTGGCCCCCAAATGTTGATACCTCACGTTATTGTGTCTTCCATAGGCAACCGGGTCACAGCATAACCCACTGCTTCCATTTTAAAGATTATATATATGATTTGAATGATCAGGGTGGTATTAATTGGGATGAGATGAGATAGTTCATTGTCACTTTGAAGGCTAGAAGACCTCCTCGGCAGCAACAGGCTTAGCAGCTCTTCAACAACAGGTTCAACCCCCTCCTCAATAGCAGCAAGCTCCTGCACCCCAACCAGACATGGGGATCGCTCACAACCCGTTGCCGGAGCACCCCCCGAACCAGCAAGTAAACCCTGTTACTTCCTTCCATGAAGTGGAAAGAGGACAAGGATGGCATGAAGAGAACGCCTCTGTCGGGGCCATAAATCAAACTCCACACCGTCCACCCCGTCTTTTGCGAGCACCTCTCGCTCCAACACCTTCCCACCAACCAATCCGTCACCTTCTACGCCCCATCAACCAAAATCCCTCCACCGCTGTTAATCCCGCACCGTTACCATCCAGGCCACTCCTCATCCGCCCTCCACCATCTTCCACGACGCAACAAACTCCCCCTCCAATTATTAACACTTCACTTGCACCCTCCAAGCCAATCCTCATCTGCCATCTACCATCTTCCTTGACACAACAAACTCCCCCTCCAATTATTACCACTTCACTTGCACCATCCAGGCCACTCCTCATCCGCCCTCCACCATCTTCCATGACATAACAAACTCCCCCTCCAATTACCAACGCTTCACTTGCACCATCCAGGCCACTCCTCATTCGCCCATCACCAAAACTTAGTCGACCTGCCATCACTAATCCTCCGCCAGCAAGAACTGCTCCACCACCCAATAATCCTTCATTTTTAACCAGACCCCTCCTTATTCGGCCTACACCTCCCCCAGCCGTTCAGGCACCCCCCGCTCCTCCGAGGCCCCTTATAAAAATTATTCCTCCAACACCCGTTGATCCCAACACACCATCCTCTTCCACCAACCCTCCATCTACCCACAACCCGATAGAGGCGCGATCCTCGCAAACTATGGTGCTCCGCAGTGGACGGATGTTCCACCGTGTGTTTCCACAAAGGGAGCAAGACCCCATACAGGGGTAAGATGAACAAGAACCGGAATAGGAATCCATACTGGGCACACAGTATGATTTGTTAAAACACTTGGACAAGACCCCGACAATGATTTCCATCCTAGAACTGATAAAGAGATCCACCACTCATCAACAAGCTTTGAAAGAATATTTACAGAAAGTGATGGTTAATGAAGACATTCCAACTGAACAGATCACATCAGTTTTAACACCGTTATATGGCCAGCCGGCTATTACTTTTCATGAGCATGAGCTAGCTCCGAAGCCAGCCAGGAAATATGCCTTCTGCATCACAGTTGATTAAGGCGTAATAAGGTCAGTGCAATCCCTGTTGCTGCACTCGCTGCATATAAGGTCGATGCAAGTTCCTATGGAACTGCACGCATGGTCGGTGTAGTATGCGTATGGGGTCCGTGCACATTCCCTTTAGGCATAACAAAGTCAGTGCATATTCCTGTTCGGCGTCTTAATATGTCTGTGCATGCTTTAGCCTTTAGGCATGGCAAAGTTGGTGCAAGTTCTTGTGGAACTGCACGAATAGTCGGTGCAGGTTTTGCATATAGCTGATGCATATTGTCATTTGCACAGACTCATGTCGGTGCACATTCTTGTAGTTTACATATAGAAGTCAGTGCAGACTTTTATCTCGCACACTTAAGGTCGGTGCAAGTTTTGTCTTGTGCCTAACAAAGTCTGTGCACATCATTCATATGCATAGACTCAGGTCAGTATAGCGTCTACATTGAGCATAAAAGGTCAGTGCACATTCATCCTTCTTCATATAGGAAGTCGGTGCATGGTTTGCTGAATGCATGCAAAGGGTCGGTGCACGCTGCATATTTTACATATAGAAGTCTGTGCACTTCATAACTAAATCTGTGCTAGTTGCATGATATAGTCTGTGCATACGTAGTCAATGTGTTTGACAAAATGCTTCTTTCTTCTCAGGGACTTAATTGAGAACCAGGTCAATACGCTCGTGAACTTTAAGGAAGGCACGTGGTCCCAAATTATCCATGATAATGATTGGGCACATGATCCAATGCAAGGCTTGGAACAAGAGATCCTATCACGTGGAAGTCTAAGGCCTTGTGATCATTACACGTGGAAGATTAGGAGGGAAAATTGTGGTGTACACATGCCCATCGCCTGAGTCTTTTATAAAGGAAGGGAAGTATATCAAAAAGAAAAGACAGATGCTAAGCAGATCTTCAGAAGAACATCAGAGCAGAATTTCCCTTTCCTCTTGAATTATTTTTCACAAGAGCGAGAGCCTGTTGATTCAAGAAGGAATCGTTAGGAGAAGAGAAAGAGAGAGTGAGAAGAATTTATTGAAGCTTGGAGAGGAAGCCATTTCTGAGTTGTGAGGCTAGAAGGTTCAGGTTGCGTTGAAGAGAATCAGAGTACCGAAGGAGAAGAGAGCTGTGATTGCCCGCTACATTATTTTCCTGTTTAAAATTTTTCTTTGATTCCAGAATTGTGTCAAGCTGTGTGTCAATGGGCGAGGGTAAAACCTTGGACAGCGAAGCTGTAAGGCTCAGTGGGAGCAAGTTGTGAAGCTCAGTGGTCTAGGATTGATTTCCCAAAGCTGTGGATCAGCGGATTGTAGGGATCTATTCCCCAAAGTTGTGGATCAGCAGAGTGAAGGCTTGAATCAGCAGTAGGCCATACCCAGTTTGAGTGTGGGTCGGACGTAGGCTTGTGCCGAACCACCTAAAATCTCTGGTGCTCTATGTGATTGAATTATCTCTCTCGCATATACGCATTCTTGTTCAGCGATTACATTTCTGATGCATTATCGCGTAGATGATTGCTAGGAATTCTCAAGGCTTCTGTGCATATCTTTTTTCTGCCAGTTGAATCTACACTTGCAGCATTCATTTTCTAATTCCACAATTTATTGTTCGCTGTTGATAAAATTTTTAGAGGGTAGATCTATTCACCCCCCCTTTAGATCTTAGCAACCATCCATAACCCCTCACTTTAAGACTATTGGACCTTGAAGAGTTATATGAAAAAGGTTTGGGAGTATATATAAGGGCCTTGACATCGCATAACCCATGTTACATTCGAAGCATGCATGGAGATGGGTTTAGGGAATTTATCAAGTACTTTTTAATCCAGGTGGGTTTCCTTTAACCCTTGTCACATTCGAACAAGAGACATGGGAGGCTTTAGGGTTTTTTGGATACCAACAAGAAAGGGGCTGCAGTTATGGAAGGGAGGAGATTTACATGGAAACTTTGAATCCTGCTGGGTCTGATAGGTGCAACCGGATCTAAAAGGGGGGGGGCTAAATAGATCCGTTGACAAATTATGCCCAATTTAAAACATAGCTAATTAAGGTACAAATCACTATAGTAGTGCAGATAAAGCACATAAACACAAGGCACATCAGATTAAGAATAAGTGATTCAAGAGCTAGAGCAAAGAACTGCGCTCAGACTGCTAAGATCAGCGCACCCACAAAGGGTTGTGGTTTATCAAGGAGGTGCGTTGACATAGTAGACTTGTGGTGGCAATGCGCCCACACAATCAGATCAAGACATAAGAAAATGGCCCCTCAGCAGGCACCTAGTGCGTGTGTGAACAGAGTGATAAAGTGTACGGTGGAAAATAACTAAAATTGCATGCGAGAGTGCTAGCACACGAACCTGTGAATGGGGGGAAAAGGATAATGAGCAATCACACACAAACAACCCACTACATAGGGATTTTTAAGGTGGTTCGGTTGCAAACCAGCAACCTACGTCCACCCCTCACCAAACTTGGTGAGGCTTTACCACACTCTGCAAACACAGCTTTACAAGGGGACGACGCCCCAGGCCACAGAACAGAGACCTTCTGTGTAATATCCCGGATACTTAGTGGACTTTGCTGGGTCTTTATTAGGTCTTTCGGATCTTTTTTGGAGAGTTTCGGATCGCTTTTGTAGCTTCCAAGTTGAGTTTTATGATCCATGTGGGTTTTTATCTCGTACTAGTTACGGAACCCTGCAGTGAGTTTACTTCTCAATTCATTGACTCGTGGATGATACAGTCACGATGTACTCTTTGTGAGGATCGTTTTGGTTATTTTTACATATTTTTTTGAATTAGTATATTTTTGGCACGAAAATCAAAAATTTGGGATTAGTCCAACAAATCACATTCAAGTTCTCCACCATGCATTTCAAACCTGCAAAACAAGATAATCAATATATGAGCATATTTACAATTAAGACGTTTTCAAAGCTAATGAAAACTACACAATATATTATAATCATTAAAACCATTATCAAAGACAGAGAGAGAGCGCAGTGAACCCAACACGATGTCAGTGGGGGAACGAGGGACGCCCTGGTCAAGGGCCGCAGTCTGAAGGGCAACCGCCCAGCCCTCCTGAAAGTCATGATCCCGGGTCAAGCCGTAGAACCTCAACGGCCGCTGCGTTCAGCTCATCTCGGTAAGCTAAAGATGAGCAATGGTGGTCTATTGCCTCCAGGTTGGTGACGAGTGGCAACGCACGCAGGTCTTCGACCCGCGACTCCACCTCCAGAGCTTGGAGCTCTGCGGCGTCAGCCAGGTCCCCCAGCTAAGACGACGGAGCCTCGACCGCTTCAGCCTGTTTGGTCACCTCTTGGAGAGTCTCCACCACTGCTCGGACCTGAATGCAAAAGGCGTCTCGATCGCGCTCAGCCTCGGCGAGGACTCGCCCCATAGCTTAAGCAGCTCCAGGAGCTCGGTGCATTCAGCCTCTTGCGCCACCTGACTAGCTCGGAGCTCGGTGCCCTGGGTCTCCAGCCTCTTTTGTGCAGCCTCACTGACCTCCAGCTGTTGCACAACCCTGATGAAATGATACCCCCACAAGCCGAAGGCCTTGAAGGCCAATAGATTACTGAGGCGTCACTTGCCAAAGACGTCGTGCGTGCCAAGGACATGGCCGGGGTCACCGATTTGAGCCACACAAGGAGACACCCTCGGAATTGCCCTTCGACACACCCTCTGGAACTTGACTCTCAGATCTCGAGAAAGCGCTAGGCATATGAGAGTAGGGGGCTAGTGAGGAGGGTAAAATCGGCACGGCCCACGAGAGGCCCATTTTCACCAGGCCCGCTTCGGCCAGGCCCCCGCAACGCCCGTAAATGGGCCCCGACAGCCGTGAGGCCTACAACAAATCATCCTCGGATTCGCCAGCGCACAAAGGGCATCAAACCAGGCGCAACGACCGCCGGATGACCCTCCGATGATCGAGAGTTACCTCCCACGACATTGGCCTCAACTCCACTAAGGTCAAGCACGCCTTACGGCCGCCGTAAGACTTGCCAGAGAACCGTCTGACTCCGGAGGAATGGGCGCTCAACAATAAACTCCCCCCCCCCCCCCGATCATCGGGAGGCGTTATTCCATGACTTGCGCCCTTCCCTGCTAAGGGGCCGGCCCTCACCACCAAGACAAGCCCCTATAAATGGGTCTTCGACGGACAAGCAGAGGACACATTGATCTTCACCAAGAGAAACACGCTCAATTCTAAACAAGGAGAAAGAGAGATCCCCTTGCCACTAAGAGAGAAAACATTCGCCACGCTCTAACTGCCCTTCGAGCACCCTTACCACCCAGCGAGCACTCTCCGAGCACTCGCTGGTCACGGCGAGGACACCCCTTTGAGATAGTCAGGTTCTCTAGGCTTACGTCTCCACCCCCTAATTCTCCCTCTCTCACTCTATTCTCCACGCTTCACCGTCTCTCGACTCTGACTTAAGCATCAGAGGATTGTCCCCTGGGGTAACACTCGGGGCTCCTTCTGATATACTTTGCTTCTGGTGCTTGCAAGCTTCCACGAGTGCCAGGCAGCCTTTCCTGACAAACAAATTGAAAAGTGTGGTATGAGAGCTAGAGACCAGTTTTCTGCCTCTACACTTTTTTGGCATCGTCTATAGGAACTACAATCGAAAAGCCATGGCACCTTGTAGAAGTCTCCGTAACGCCAGCATTCGAGGCCGAGGTTCACGCCAAGGACCCAACTCCCGCCGATGGTCACAGGAAGCCTCGTCCTCCACCCGGCCGTGTTAGGAGGTCACGGCTGACGACCTCACCGAGATGCGCCAATAGATCCAGGCCCTGATGGGCCTGTGCTAGGATCTCCTGAACAGAACCACAGAGCCCCAACGCGTTCCATCGAAGCAACCTCAGAACAGGGGGGCTCCAACCATTGTGAACTCTCGACGAGTACGGGAGACTTCCCACGCCTCCGCCGCGCAGACCCGACAACCCCATAGCTCGCATGCACCGAGGGAGCGTAGCCCGCTGCACTCCAATCCAGAGATGGCCCAAGGACTACGACGGATCGACGAGATTGAAGACAAAGTCCGCCACTTGGATGACGTTCTGCTTGCCACCAATACCCGCGGGCTTATAGATGATGATATGGACTTCCATGCACCATTCTCTAGGGAAATAATGGAAGCCCCCATCCTGCCAAAGTTCTAATTGCGGTCTTTCACCCCGTACGACGGCACCACTGACCTGGCCGACCACATGCATAGTTTCGAATCCAACTTAGTGTTCCACGAGACTTTGGATGCCATTAAATGCCTGGCGTTCGTTATAACTCTCTGGGAGAATGCCCAGATGTGGTTCGAATCCCTGCCGGCTGGGACCATCACCTCCTTTCAACAGTTAAAGAAGCTGTTTAAGGAGAACTTCATTGGCTGCTGAAAGGAAGCCAAGTCTGCGGTGAGCCTCCTTGCCATTCGATAAGGGAGATAGGAGACCCTCTGGGACTACGTGTCCTATTTTCGAGCAGAGGCGCTCTGGATCCCTCACATCGACATTAGCATCACCACCACCGCACTCACCCAGGGCACCTGGGATTCCATCCTCCGACGATCGCTCAGAGTGGAAGTGTAACGACCCAGAGATCCGGGTACCGGTAAACCGATACCAAGACCTGGGGACGCCACCCAAGAGGCTGATGAGGCAGATCCTGTAGGACCCTTCAATTCCTTAGGCTATATAAGAGTCAGTTTTATTTTCTTCCCATCATGCATGAACTCATAAGTGTTAGATCTCCCATGATGTATAACATCATGATCATAGATCCAAGGCCTCCCTAGTAGCACATGAGCTACATCCATCTCCAAGACATCACACCAGACACCATTCTGGTAGCTACCAAACTGCAGGGGAACCAAACACCTCTGAGTGACCGGAATGATGGTACAATCAACCCAAGCCACCTTGTAAGGGTGGGGATGTGATTCAAGGTGCAACCTAAATCGTGCAATATCACCCTTAGATACGACATTGAGGCAGCTTCCTCCATCAATGATCACCTTTCCACTCTTGTTTCCACACTTGACATAAGTGTGAAAGATTGAAGTCCGCCTCCAATCCTCTTCCTTCCTCTCTTCGACAATCATGCATTTTACCACATTTAGTCTAACAACCTCCTCATCAAGCTCATGGTACTCGATATCACTAGGTGGGGTTGCTGGGCGGATCATCTCGTCGACATGCTCCTCAGTCTCATCATGATCAAAGCCCAAATAAAGGTTCTTGGTGGGGAATTCAGCTACACGATGCCCTTTCTGGTGCCATTTGAAATAGTCCGTATGAGCCCTAGAATCTTCTATCATGCCCTTACCTTTGCTACCTTCAGGTAACTATTGTCTGGGGACCTTTAGGGGTAGGGGACCCAATGATGCTGACATTCTCCTGTCGCTCACTACCAACCTGTTTCTTGGTCTCCCCAACTTAGAAGGGAACCTTCCTAGTGAAGGGCAACCTGAGATACTGCTCATACTCGAGGGCCATCTGAAAGCACTCTCGACTAACTCAATGGGGTGGGGCATCAACTCCCTACGAAGCTCAGACCTAAGATCGGTACAAAATCAAGATAAGGTCATGTGGGGTCCTCTTGAACCTTGCATCTAACCATCAACTCATCGAACTGGCGCATGTACTCAGTTATTGAGAGGGAGGCCTAACGAAGGGTAAGGAGCTGGTCCATCAGCCCATCCCTATATGACGCCGGGAGGTACTTCTCATTTAGCTTCTCTTTCATCTCAACTCATAGAGTAATGGGTGGATGTTCGAGACGCGTCATCTACTGCTCAACACTCAGCCAATGGAGCTTGACTGAACCAGTAGGTTTCATGTAAGCAAATCTGACCCGTTGTGCATCTAACATATCATACTAATTAAAGAACTAGTCCATGTCAATCAGTCAGTCTAAAAAGGCCTTCGGCTCTATCCTCCCATCAAAATTAGGTGCATCGACCTAGACTATCATGGAGATATCATGATGGTCACCATGAGCATGTGGCCTACTATCATCATCCCTATCATAATCTTCATCTATGACGACAATCTAGTTGTCTCTCTTAGCACCACCCTCAACTACACGTCTCTGGCCATCCTCTGGCCTCACACGACGATCCCTAAAGAACACGTTGAATCGATCTATAAGGGTATGAAGGGTCAACTCCATCTTACCAAAACGTTCCTCTAAACGAGTCATCTGAGTGACTAAGTTTTCCTGAATATGTCCATTGGTCTCTTGAGCCATTGTCCCTCTAAGATATGTAGGTTCCACCACAAAGACAGAAGTACTAGTGCAAACACATAACTAACTATGCTAAAATGCTAACTATATGCAACATGATGATCATTTTTTTTTGCTCTAAGAATGCTGAAATAAATATGTAAAATAATTAACAATACAACAAGGAGAGCTTAAGCTCTGATACCAAATCTGTCTGCACGCAGGCAGCTGTCATGAAACTAAAAATTTAATCGACATGCATTATATCACAGTACATATATCACTAGAAATATCAAGATTCAAAGTACTCAAATCATAATCTCACAGCATGAAGTGGTCCTAATACCCCTCTAATACATGGTTGTATTTCTCCCTTTAGAAAAGTAAATCAATCTTAGGAATGAGAGGATATATATCGATATAGGCTGACAGAGATCTGGATGACAGTTGTGGCTCGGCCCACGGCAAATCAACTTGAGAAGTATGAGTTTCAAGTGGTAGTTACTTGTTCCGACGTGGGACTATTGCTTGAATCAAATTAGAGATCAAATGGCTAATGGGCCCCCAAAGTGACAGTATTAATTGTGGTTGGGAGCCAGTGTGGCCACGTTGGTGAGAGGGAAGGAGACCGACGGTGAAGGTGGTAAGCGACAGTGGCTGGGCGCCGGTGTGAACAACTGGCCGGCGATGGTGGCTCGCTAGTGGATCGAGGCCCGTGCGTGTTGGCCAGTGGTGTTGAGCGTTGACACAGGGTGGTGTGGCATGTGGCGCTCTGCTCGTGGGCGTGCAATGAATGGCAGTTGGTCGCGCCCAGGCCGGCACTGTGCAAGGACGTGGCCGGCAGCAAGGGTAGGGTGACAGAATAGCAGCCTGGTGGTGGCCAGGTTGGCGCTCGCGGCGGGCTGGCTCTAGGTGGCGACAGGTGGCACTGCGGTGGCCTCTAGGCCGTGGGACGCAGGCACTAGAGCGGGGGGCCGAGGGGGCATCGACCGGGATGGTGTCGGGCCGACGTGGCTAGTGGTTAGTCGTTCTGGGTCCAAGGCAGGGCAAGTCCGGCGGCCACGCTCTTACTACTTCTATTGCTCAGAGAAGAGACGAGGGAGAGGGCAGATACAGTGCAAGAGAAGTAAAACTTAGGAAAATGCAAGAAAAATAAATGTACGGTGATGGAAACAGGTCGATATGGTGGAGAAGAGAGGAGATAAAAAATAACAAGGGTGATTTGGCCTCACGTCGGGAGAAGGTGGGGAGGGGGGTTTGGCCTGAATTATGCCTGCTCTGCATGATTAAGAAAATAACAAATGAACTATTTCATGTGGCCTTGAAAATTTCATCATCGCATGCATTCTCTTGCATTCTATTTCAGCCTCAGACGGCTCGTTATCTCGATAATTAATTACAAGTTTTCCTCCTTACGGGAGGATGTAATTAACGCCATAACCTTTATGGTATGGCGGACTTCTAGTCCCGACATGAATCTCACTCTCGCCTGACGTGGGTCAGATTGAGCGCATAATAAACTCGTCACTCTGTGGCTGGCACGCCCTAAATAAAATAATAATAAAATCCATCCCCCACAAGCTTGGCATGCCCGGTGGGACTAAAGTCTCCTTTCATCTCTTTGCCGAGATAAATGGGCCCCGAGGCCCTCCCAAAGAATGTTGATCATTTGCTTACTCTGTGATTGCAAAAGTTAACGATGGATGCTGGATTCGCTGTATTGACCTTCGGCCCTGAGATCGTGGCGAATCATGCTACTGCTGGGTACCTGGCGGTACCAACTGTCTTTGGCTCCTTCTCGCCGGTGGTTGACTTCACTAACTTCTTGGGGGTAGCCTTCGCCGATATGCTGAAGGTCGAGGTTTCAGAGCCATCCGGAGAGGAAGCTGATAAGAAGCCTAGGGCCCACAATGCCCAAAGCCGCAAGGGTCTGACAACAGGTCAGACTGAGCTGACTAGCTGCATGGTGCACCATGTGGCTCAGGGGGCTAGCCTCGCCTATCACAACAAGCCTGGGGGTCACCGTCAAGGGAATTCCCGCAGAAGGGCTGCTGCCCCTACTATCGGACGATTATCAATGTCTGAGAAGTTGTGCTGATTGGGGGAGTCTGTATCTTCCTAGACAGATGTGATGCTCAAGTAATCCCAGATCGGGTGGTTGCTACTATGCCAACCCGCAACTCCTTCCAGGCCCTTTCCAAGAGGAGAGCTGAGAAGGAAGAGGAAGGCCGTCGAGGCCGGAAGGAGCTGGCCCTAAGGCCAAAGAAGTTTAAACAAGTCTGGGTCACTAAAAGGATCCAACCTATTCACCGAGAGGCACCTGTCTACTACCACTCCAAGCCCACCGAGGTGGGGAAGAAGAATGAGAGGGGGTTGGCCCCGAGAGAAGAAGAGATTGTCGAGGATCCTCCACGCCGCGCAAGATTTAGGGCATGTGCCTGACAAGCTCATGTCCCCACAGCAGGGAGAAGATTTAATCAACCCACTGGAAGATGCCGGCTAGCTTACATCCCTCTAGTGGGAGGTCGACAACTCTCCCCAGTCCTGAACCAGGGACTAGGGCAAGAAGAAATGACCAGTATGGTCAGAAACTATTTTAGGGGTATGGGCAACCCCTCACTGGGCCAACAATGGTTGTTGCAAGAAGCCATGGCAGAAGAAGATGATTGTACACCAATGGCAGTTGAAGAAAAAGAAGAAATAAGAATGACGTCATCAGTTGACGATAATGGACATGAAGATGGCTTGGAATTCGAAGCTGATGAAGCTGCTCCCCGACAAAGGGAGATAAGTAGAGTCTCCGTATTCGAGAGGCTAACCTTCCCTAGTCATCCAAAGAGGAAGGTTCACAGACAAAGGAAGTGCATGAGGGTTTTCACCTGCAACATGACCGGAGTGGCCGATAAATATGGAGGTTTGCCTAATGACTCCTGGGAGTTGGCTCAATTAGTCGAAAGGCCAGGGCCGAACACCAGAAAGGCAAAAGTTGCAAGGGAGATGCTAAGAACGGCGAAAGAAAAGCAGATATTTCCTGAAGAAGTCACCACCCTCGCTGCAAACATGGTGATAGCTAAAGAGGAGGAGGTGTTGCTGAACATCTCGTCTGAAGGAGCCTCAGGGGAAGTGGTAGAAGGTAGCCACAACATGGTGACCGTGGATCCGTCGATGCTAATGCTGCTCTAAAAGTACCAGCAGGAGATAGAACTCTTGAAGAGGCAGCTGATGGAAAAGACGTAGCAAGCTTCGGCCTCTAAGCAGCCTGAGATGCAAGCCGAATCATCACAGGGAAGCGCCAACCCAAGCGACTTCCCATCGCTATATACTCTGGCCTAGCCAGTAGAGCCCAGCATGGCGACCACTCAGCAGTGCCCACCACTGTCGTTGATGCCACCAATTCTATCGCAAGTGCACCAGCCACCTCCATTGGTGCATCCTCCTCCACAGGCGAACACCTTGGTCACCCCTTATCTGTAGCCGACGCATTTCTATCCAGAACCAGTCGATCCAACCGTCGTGAACAAACTAATGGTGGAAAGGATGATTGAGCTAATGTTTGTTGAGAGTAGTGAAGGCAACTATGTCACGTTTGATGCCTATCAGGTGCCATACTCGCCTCATCATGCTGCCAATCGGCTCCCTCCAGGGATCAGCAAGTCGCTCAAGTTCGACAAATTCAACAGGAAGGGATCCCCGAAGGAGCATGTCGCCTATTATATGACTATCATGGGCGATCTAGCCGCAAATGAGTCATATTTCCTAAAGTTCTCCGGGTCCTCATAGACGGGGCTCGCATTTGAGTGGTATTCCAGCCTCCCGACTGGGTCGATCAGTGACTGGCCGGATATGCAAAAGAAATTCAGAGAGAGATTTCACGTCACCAAAAGGGAGGTTATAGTGGCTGAGCTCCACTCAATAAGACAAAGGGCAGATGAAACAGCCCTCGAATATATCAAGAGGTGGAGAAACCTTGGAATGAGGTGCAAGCAGCCCCCGCATCAGGAGGATGCTGTACAGATTCGTAAACAGAACCTTAGGAGGGCGGTGCTGGAAAAGATGATTAGTATGGAGATATGGTCGTTCGACTGCCTGAACAGTTGCTGGTCATGTCCATCTTAGAGTCTGAGGTCCAATGCACGTAGAGTCGACTCCCGCGTCCATCCCGCATCATTGAGTCCCTATCGGCCGGGACCATCTCCTCCTTTCAGCAGCTCAAGAAGCTATTTAAGGAGAACTTTATTGGGTGTCGAAAGGTAGCTAAGTCGGCGGTCACTCTGCTCACCCTTAAGCAGGGCAAGGAGGAAACGTTGTAGAACTTCGTCTCCCGCTTCCATGTAGAGCTGCTGCAGATCTCACACCTTGACATCAACATCGCCACCACAGCCCTCACCCAAGGGACGCGCAACCACATCCTCCGACGAGCCCTTGGGGTCGAGGCCCCGGTGACCCTTGCCGATCTCCTCGCCCTGGGACAGAAGCACGCCCGTTGCGAGGAGAACACAGCAGCCCTAGGTCACGCGGTCAGGACTGAAAGGTCTGACCGCAAAAGATCTATAGATCCTCCCTAAGAGGGTCGGAGCAAGCGCGAGCGGTGCGATGGGGATCGCCGCGATCGCTCTGAAAGGGAAAGAGGTGCTTACCGCCACTACATGCCTTTGACAGCTCCTCCTGATCAGATCCTAATGGAAATCCGTGAGGAACCATTCCTTAAATGGCCTCCTCGGATGAAGTCGAACCTGAGCACGAGGAACAAGAAGAAATACTGCCACTACCGTCGCAACCACGGCCATGACACTGTCGGGTGCATCAACCTGAGGGACACCATCGAGGACCTCGTTCGGAGAGGACTCCTCGACAAGTTCCTCGCCAAGGCTGCAGAGCGGCAGTAGAAGATACCCCCGGCTATCCACAATCGGCCCAACAGCAAGGAGATTATGGTGATCTCCGGGGGACCGGTGGCAGGGGGGATAGCGTGAGCAAGAGGCGGCGGTACGCGACAGCGGTACGCGACAGCGGTCAGCGCCACCAACCACGATGACGACACCCACGTGGAACCCCCACCCCAGACCGTTCAGGAGACCACATTATCTTCTCCGAGGATGACTTGGAGGGTGTAACCATACCCCATTCTGACGCATTGGTGGTCTCAGCCACCATAAACCAATGTACTATACAACGCATCCTAGTTGATAATGGAAGCAGACTCGACGTTATTGCCTACGACTGCCTTGTCCTCATGGGTGTGGATATGTCTCGACTCAAACCGTTGCATACACCGCTATATGGATTCTCGAGCACGACCGTCCACCCGGAAAGACGCATCTCACTTCCGATCACGTTCGGGACTGCGCCGAGAGAGGTAACCTTCCCCGCCAACTTTACTATAGTTAAAGCAATGACAGGATACAATGTTATCATCAGTCGAGGGATCCTCGGTACGCTCAAAGGAGTCCCCTCCTCCGACCACCAAAAGCTTAAGTTTCCTACTCCTCGCGGTGTGGGAGATGTCTAGGGGGACCAAAGGGAATCCCAGAGGTGCTATCTCATCTCCATGCACGAGCAACATCCAGAAGAGACACAGCCCGAGAAGAAGGCGAGGACGCAAGACCCAGGCCCTAGAGCGAGCGCTCTGGCAGAAGACCTATTCCTCATCCAGGTGGGGGAGAACCCAAGCAGGACACTAAGGATAGGTGCGAACCTATCCGAGCATGAGAGGCGAACCTATGCAAGCTTTCTCACAGCCCACCAGGATGTGTTCGCTTGGTCCGAGGATAAGCTCTCCGGGATCCCACCAGAGGTTATTACCCACCAACTAAGGCTGGACCCTGCTTGCCGCTAGGTTTAGCAGCATCGAAGGTGTTGCAATCCCGAGCGACAAGCAATCATCAAGGAGCAAGTAAGCGAGAAGCTACGCTCAGGACTACTCAGGCCCACCCAGTACCCGGACTGGGTGGCCAATGTCATCCTAGTCCCCAAGAGCAATGGGAAGTGGCGGATGTGTGTTGACTATACCAATCTCAACAAAGCCACACCCAAGGACAGCTTCCCCATGTCGCGGATTGACTAGCTAGTCGACGCAATGGCCGAACACGAGATGCTGAGCTTCTTAGATGCCTACTCCGAGTATCACCAGATCAGCATGCACAAGCCCGACCAGGACAAAATGGCATTTGTCACCGACCACGACTTATACAGCTGCACGCGGATGCCATTCGGACTAATGAATGCAGGAGCGACTTACCAGTGACTCATCAACCACATGTTCAACTCTCATATTGGCCGTAACATGGAGGTGTATATCGACGACATGCTCGTCAAGAGCCTCCAAGCAACTGAGCACTTGTATGACCTGGCCGAGACCTTCGCCACGCTCAGAAGGTACCACATGAAGCTCAACCCAGCCAAATGTGCGTTCAGAGTACGGTCAGGGAAGTTCCTCGGCTTCCTCATCACCCACTGAGGGATCGAAGCCAACCCCAACCAAATCTGAGTGGTGTTGGAGATGCAGCGATTAGGGCGCTTATGGGACGTGCAATGTCTCACTGGACGCGTCACGGCACTGACCCGTTTCCTATCCCGGCGGCCAAGCGATGCCTTCCCTTCTTCCGGCTGATCAAGCAAGCCAACCAGGCACCAGAGAAGAAGGGATGGATCGCTTGGGACTAGGACTGTGAACAAGCGTTCGATGAATTGAAGCTCTATTTGGCATCCCCTCCAGTCCTCGCCAAGCCCCAGAGGGGAGAGGAGTTGTTCCTGTACCTCTCGGTGACTGTGGACGTCAAAAATGACGACAAGGATCCCACGGCATCTGCGGCACTCGCGCCTACGTGCAAGTCGAAGGCGGGAAAGCCGAATAAACCCATACCTCGTCCGACCAGGACGAGAACTCACTCAACAGCCCATCATCCATTAAGGTGACCCCCGGTCTCGATCCAGTGGCACGTCCACTTTTCCTTTTCGATCCGGTGGCTTATCCATCATCTCTCGATCCGGTGTCGTGTCTACCATCCCATTCGATCCGGTGGCTCACTCACCCCCCCCCCCCACTCTGTTCGATATGGTGGAGTCTCCATTCGGTGGTGCCCCTCTCCCTACTTGCCTCATCTGGTGGCTTGGCCAATCCTGTGGCGCAGCCACTTCGCCCTGACTGATCTGGTGGGGTCGTCCCCCTTGCTTGGTGTTTGACCGTGAACAGATATTTTCGTACCGTATCCCGTGAGGTTTTACCAAGGTGTTGCCACCCTGGTGGGCATCTGTTACTTTGGGTTACATCACTCCTTGTGGACGTGTACCCGCTCTACCCCTCCCGTATCTGGGTGCGGGGGAGATGCTGTCGAATTTTTGCTAGGACTGTACACATACAATAAAAGGGGGGAGGAAGAACAAACAAACTAATAAATAATAATGGGACACCTTCACCGAATTGACAGAACCTTGTAAGACATGAAGAGAGCTGGACATGACAACGTCGCATCACCTTAACGGGCATAAGCATGGGCATCCATCGCACGGGTGAATAAAAAGGGAGCACGCATGCATCTTGTGAATAAAGGAGTCACGTTCCTTGGTATATGACTACATCATCCCCCCATGTAGGTGTACGTGCTGCGATCCCGCGGCATATAGAAGAGCTACTTGTGAAAGATCAGACCCCGTCCGGTTGGAAACCGTTCCTATGCGTGAGGACTGACCTCCGTCTCGCGCCCGAGACCAACGCTCGAACCCCTCCCATAGCCATTGCATTCAACATGAGTAGGAGCAACCCTTAGAATGAACACGCTCCCTAGGGTACCCGTATCCTGAAAATGGTTCCACCCACTGCGACCACACGGGTCAACTCTGGATCCCTTTCATTTCGCCATGCAGACTCGGGAAGCAACCAGGGAATAACAACGGAACAAAACTTATACTCACAGGCGATTAAAACCGACTAGTTGAAGCTACAATTTCCTGGCATACACTCTCGGAAGTCCCCTCTTCCCCTTTGCCCTGCGGTGGGAACACCAACATGCCTCGAGGCCTTGAACTTCGAGGATCATTCCTCGATATAGATCTAGGCCGGCCTCCTCGGGGCTGACATCTACTTCGACCCAACTTATTCCCTAACCTAACATTAAACTTGCCGCATCCTGGCAGACATTTCTTCGAGTTCGTTCTGTGTTTACCGTGTTCCTTTAGGCTGTCGTCCGTACAAATGCAGAATGGTCTTTAGGTGACTGACATGTTTCCATTGTTTATCCTGACAGCGCGAGACTTTGTTACACCACCTTAAGCTTTCTTAACCTTAGTTAGTTTATAGTTGTCTAGGCCGTAGGGCCCTCTTTTCTCGGCGTTTAATCAAGGGTGTTCCCCTCTTCGAGGGGATGTAATTGACATCGTGACCTTTATGGCACGGTGGGTTCCAGTCTCGACACGAATTACACAATTGTCTGATCAGTCAGATGGCGCACCAGGGCTTCCACGAAGCCCGAATAAACCGTCACTCATGTGACTGGCACTCCCACGCACTTAATAAACCAACTAACCAGATAAATAAATAAATAAATAAATAACTATCAACAAAAAGTGTGTCCACAAGTCTGGCACGCCCGGTGAGACTTTAACCTCCCTTCATCTCTTCGCCGGATCAGAGGGCCCTATGGCCCCTTCTTGAAAACCCAATTGTTCGAGTTGTAAACGCATGAACATTTGTCGAACAAAGCGATGGCAGTCACTTTCGGACCGCTCGTCGTCGGGAGTCATGCCCGGGACGGATATCTCGCCATCCCTGTTCGTTTCGGGAGCTTCACTCCCATTGTAGGCTTCCCCAACTTCCTCGGGTTGGCATTTGTGAACCTGTTGGACATGGAGCTGTCCGACGCTGCTGAAGTAGGCGCCCTCATCCAGAGGGTCACCAAGACTGCTGCTGGCCGTTCATCGGCCCAAACCAACAGCCGCGCCCTGACCAGGGCATTGGGTTGCTTGCGCACCACTTGCGCGTCTCTCTCGGCCCATCCAAACAAGGATCGACGTCGCATCGGAGGAGGTGCCGCCGAGGCCATGCAGATGCTGCTCCCTCCAGAGGCTGGATTTCCAACTCCGGCAAATCAGTTACCATCGGCAACGTCCGGGTGCACCTGAACAGACGAAGGGCCTAGGTGATCCCGGATAGGGTCGTGCCCAATGTGCCAGTGCAGAACTCTTTCCAGCCATTGGCAGAAAAGGATAAGAGGAAGTCGATTAAGGCCAAGAGGCCAGGAAGTTAGGCGACCCACCAATCAGTGAAGAAGAAGAAGGTGTGGGTGCCCAGGGGTACCCGGAATGCTCCAGCGGCTTAGGCGGAGCCAGAGCAAGCCCGCCATAAAAGATAAGAGAGAAGAAGCCCAGCTGGGCCAATGGGTACAGAGTGCCACCTAGGGCCTGCTGCCTTGTTATCGCCGAGGGATGCCCATCACCGGCGCCCCGGACATCACTGCAACATCACCGAATCAAGGCGTCCATCCCACCAGTCACATGGTGGAGACAGAGTCATACCACACACTCCTTTCCATTTTCACTCACAGGAGGGAGTGAACGAGGTCATGAGGGCCTATTTGAATGGCCCGGCAAGCACCCCCCTTGGGGTGTCAGAGGTTGTTGCAAGCAATGGCCAGCGCCTCAGAAGAACAAGAGCCTCGATCCCCGCCAAGCGTTGAGTCGAAGAACATACCGGAAGATTGTCACTTGTCCCTGCCTCTGGAGGAGGCGCAGTTACGAGGGTCGGTCTTTGATAGATTTTTCTGAATTCTTTTATCCATTTACATGTATATATATGTTTTTTATTATTATTTTTATTATTTAATGTTATTATTATTATTATTATTTTGTTATGGAAGAGTGGGCCGCTGGAAGGCCAAGGGTGAGCGTGCCGGCGAAGGGCTGAAAGGGAGATTGTGCCGGCGAAGGAAATGGCCAGGGCGTACCGACGAGGGGTGTGCCGACGAAGGACGTGTCGACGAAGGGCAGAGAATGAGGAGGGAGAGAAAGAGGGGATGAGACGCAGAGGGAGAGAGAGAGGGGCCTCGTGCAGGGTGTGCACGAGGTATGGAAGTGTACCTCGTGCGCACCTACAGGGGGTATAGGGCGTGCCGGCAGAGAAGGGGGGTGGCTCGGGCAAAAAGAAAAGAGAGAGAGAGGGATGAAATGGTGAGGGAGAAAGAGAGGCAGAGAGAGGGAGAAAGAGAGAGAGAGGCCTTGTGCAGGATATGCACGAGGTGGAAAGTACACCTCGTGCATATCTTGCACTAGGTGTGAGACATACCCCGTGCACACTGTGCACGGGGTGGGCACATGCCCCGTGCACATTGTGCACGGGGTGGGGGATACCTCGTGCACAAAGTGCACGAGGTTGAGGCGCATACCTCGTGCGGGTTTGCATGGGGTAAGGGGGGTGGCTCAAGCAGGTTTTCAAAAAGAAGGGAAAACGAGAAGGGTGTACCCCATGCAGGTTTTCAAAAGAAGGGGGAAAACGTGGTGCGTGCAGGTTTTGAAAGAGAAAGGAAGAAGAGAGAAGAAAAGGGGTGATAGGTGTGTGCCGGGGAAGGGTGTACCGGTGAAGGACTGAGGGGCCGTGCCGGTGAAGCGTTCGAAGGGTGTGGGCCAGCGAAGGAACTCAGGGAGTGTACCGGTGGAGGCTGCACGAGGTATGAAAAGAAGACAGAAAGGATTAAGGGGGAGGGGTTCGTGCAGATGTGCACACGTGCTGGTTTCTTGAGAAGGTACCCCGTGCAGGTTTCTCAAAGGGGGGCATACCCCGTACAGTTTTCAGGAAAACGTGATGCGTGTAGGAATCACGTCAAGGAAAAGGGAAGAGAGTATGAGTGTGCCGGTGAGGGAGACAAGGCCCACTTCTTCTGATGGTTTTAAGGCCCTTTCTTTCCTTCAATTTTTTTTCTTTTCTATTTTAACCATTTGGTCTGCATGACTAATCAATGGACTCTCTCCCCCCTCCTGTCTTTAACCATTTTTGTTATTGTCTTTCTTTCCACGTTGTTCTTAGTCCCTTAAACTGAGTTAAAATGTTTTAGAGTTAACCATCCAGTTCATTTATCGTTCTCCCCGGCTCTCTAGCATATTGTCATTCCTGACAAAATTTTGGCAGCACTTTCCCTTGACTCAGGACGTAAGGGGAGTACAGGAAATGCGCCCACATGGAGTGGCGGAACCCGTCTATCAGAGGTGGGCATCCAGAGATGGCAACACCCTTGGTAAATCGTCAGAAGAACCCGGGGAAAGCAATGGATGAAGGGATCAGTGAGAGAAGTACACACAGGGGCTTATTCTAACGAAGAACCGCGCAGAGGGAGGAAACGGTCAAAGGAGACAACAAGCACAGGAGATTTTCCTTATTCCTGATGGACGGGAGAACCGGGTACGTCAAGGACCATGGAGCAAACCCATCAAGAGAAAAGGGAGAAAGAAGACAAAGATACGAGGCGGTAGGGGTTGAGCAGGGACACTGGCCTCCCACTCTTCCCCTTCCCTGCTACATTTCCTCTCTCTCTTTTCTCTTTTCTTACTCTCTTGCTCTCTGGGGATCGCCGAGGGAAGCTCTCCTTCTTCTTCTTCTCTTATTCTCCTTCTTCTTGTTGTGTCTTCTCTGTTCTCTCTTTTCTATCTCTTCTTTTGTTTGTTCGCCAGTGGAGAGGGGTATTTATACCCCAACGGCACAGGCCCCTCAAGCGCTGGGCGTTGGAGGCGGGAACATGCGTATTAATGAGGATTTGACTTTGTTGTCTTCGGTTGGCAGGGGAGTAGGCAACGTGCCATGCTCTCCGCTTGACACCTCGGATGGGCCACTGCGCGCCAAAGATCGCGTAGGGTATGGGGTGAGATTTGGTCTGCACCACTGGAGGGGCAGGTGAAGCGTGCCGTTGGAGGCCCACATTGGGTGTGCCACCGAAGGCGTATTGAGTGTGCCGCTGAAGTGGCATGGGGTATGCCGTTGAAGGCACATGAGGTGTGCTACTGAAGGGCTATAAGGGGGGTGTTGAAGGGGCACATAGCGTGCCGTTGAAGGCTGCATGGGCGTGCCGTTGAACGACCGCTGGGTGTGCCGTTGAACTGCCGCTAGGGCGTGTCGTTGAAGGTACGCCAGGTGTGCCGGTGAAGCAGCCAGGGCGTACCTGTGAAGGTGCGCTCGGGCTTGCCATTGAAGGTAAGTCTGAGCTCTTTTCGAGCCCGATCAGGGTCCACCTGGTTCTCTTCGGGGCCCATGAGCTGTGAGCTTCCAAGGGGTTGGCTTCTCTTCGCTGTCGTGATTCCAGAAACGACTTCACGGCAGTGTATTATTTGTTTGGAGGATCCGGACGGGACGTGGTCCCTGTGATCTCTTCAATTGAGGTTGTTGTTGATATTGGATTGTTAGGGACCTATGGGCGTGAAATTTTGCACGTCCACAGGTGTGTGGACCTCTCGTCTCCATATTTCTTGGAGCTGACCAGGAAAGCGCACCCGAGACCTCCGTAATTCCCCATGGCCATGGATTCCCACACGGACGTCGGGTTGGTTGTACCACTTTCTACCCCGTGTCTAGGATTACATAAGTGAAGGTGTGATCATCCTTATAAATATAAAAATCTTGATCCCTACAAGCCGGCACGCCCGGTGGGACAAATGGTCTCCCTTCATCTCTTTGCCAAGAGAGGATGCCTCTAGGGGCTCCCCCCAAGAATACTAACTGTTCGCCTGTTTATTTCAGGCAAATAATGACATCTTTGGGATTTGCTGCTCTCACCTTTGGCCCCGCGATCATCGCCGGGCATGCTGAGCACGGGTACCTAGCGGTGCTCACTGTCTTTGGATCGTTCCCGCCAACGATAGGCTTCCCTAACATTTTGGGCTAGCCTTTGCCGATCTGCTGCAAGTGGAGTCCTCAGAGCTTGCCGAGGAGAAGGCTGTCAAAGAGGTCGAGGCCCCGAAGGCTCGACGTTGTGTAGGACCGCTCAGGGGCCCGATTCAAGTCGCCAGCTGCATGGTGCATCATATGACTCATGGGGCCCGCCCCATTCTTGCTAAGAACTTCGGGAGATGCCAATACAGAAGCTCCCGAAAGAATGTTGCTGCTGCTATTACTAGATGTCTCTCTACGTCCGGCAAATCTGTGTTGGTTGGGGGAGTTCACATCTTTCTGGATGGATGCGATGCCCGAGTGATTCTAGACCGAGTGATCCCTGCTGTACCCACCTACAACTCTTACCAGGTCCTCTCTGGAAGGAGAGCCAAGAAAGAATGAGATCGCCATCACGGCCAAAGGGAGCTAGCCCCTAGGCCAAAGATATTTAAGCAAGTTTGGGTCCCTAAGAAGATCCAGCCCGCCCGCTAGGACGTACCAGTCCACCGCCACCCCGAACATGTTGGAGTGGAGAATAAGAATGAGAGGGGTTTACCCCCAAGAAAGGAAAAGACGGTCGTGGATCCCCCACGCTATGCAAGTTTTAGGGCCTGCACCCGACAAGCCAACATCCCCACAATGGGAAGAAGATTCCAACACCCTGCCGGAAGAGCCCAGCTTGCTTACACTCCTCCAGTGGGAGGTCGACAACTGTCTCCAGTCCTACACCAAGGACGGGGGCAAGAAGAGATGGCCAATATGGTCAAGAGCTACTTTAGGGGTCTAGGCAACCCCTCATTGGGCCAGCAATGGCTACTGCAAGCAGCCATGGTTGAAGAAGATCACTGCCCATTAGTGGTAGTAGAAGAAGAAGAAGAAGAAAGAAGAATGGCGTCATCGGTCGACGACAATGGATACAAAGATGGCTTCAATCTCGGAGCCGATGAAGCTGTTCTCCACCAGGAGGAAAGAAAAAGAGTCTTCGTGTTCAAGAGACTCACCTTCTCGGAGCGTGCAAAAAGGAGGGTTCATAGACAAAAGAAAAATATGTAGATTTTTACTTGCAATATGGCTGGGGTGTCCGGTCGATATGGGAGACTGCTTGAGGAGCCTCAGGAGCTGGCTCGTTTGGCCGGAAGGCCAGGGCTAAACACTCAATGAACAGAAGCCGCGAGGGAAAAGCTAGTAGCAACTAGAGGAGAGTAGGCCCTGGCGCACCAATATGATGAAGTTATTGTTCTGACTGCCAATGTGGTGATGGCAGAAGAAGAGGATGTGTTGTTTGACATCCTACTTGAAGGTGCATCAGGGGAAGCAACAGAAGCCATCCCCCGCACTGCAACTATGGACCCATCGGTTCTAATGTTACTTCAGAAGTACCGACCGGAGATAGAACTCCTGAAGAGGCAACTCGTGGAGAAGACGGAGCAAGCCTCAGCTTCTAAGCAGCCTGAGATGCAGACTAAATCATCACGGAGAGCTGTCAACTAGAGCGACTTCCCACCACTTTACACCCTGCCCCAGCCGGCAGAGCCAAGCTTGGCGACAACTCAGCAGCACCCATCATAGCCGCTGATGCCACTGGTGCTGACACTGGTGCACCAGGTGCCCCCACTGCTGCGTCCTCCTCTGCAGGTGACCACCTTGGTCACCCCCTACCTACAGCCAGCACATTTCTATCCAGAACCAGTTGATCCAACCGTCATGAATAAGATGATGGTGGAGAGAATGATCAAGCTGAAGCTTGTTGAATGAAGTGAAGGCGACTATGCCACGTTCGATGCCTATAGGGTGCCATACCCGCCGCATCATGCTGTGACGCGACTCCCTCCTAGAATCAGTAAGCCGCCAAAATTTGACAAATTCAACGGGAAGGGATCCCCGAAGGAGCATGTCACCTACTATATGACCGTCATGGGTGATCTGGCCACCGACGAGTCATATCTACTGAAATTTTTTGGGTCCTCACTAACAGGGCTTGCTTTTGAATGGTATTCTAGCCTCTCGAATGGGTCGATCAGCGACTGGCTGGATATGCAGAAGAAATTCAGAGAAAGTTTCATGTCACCGAAAGGGAGGTCACGGTGGCTGAACTCTATTCAACAAGGCAGAGGACGGATGAGACTACCCTTGATTACATTAAGAGGTGGAGGAACCTCGGAATGAGATGCAAGCGGCTACCGCACTAGGAGGATGCTTTGCAGATATGCAAATAGAACTTAAGTAGAGAGGTACTGAAAAAGATGATCGGATGGAAATCCAGTCATTTGACCATTTAAATAATGTGGTGGCCGAGGTAGAAGCCTTCTTGGCAAGACCTGCTCCAACATCAACTACCGCCGCAACATAGAAAGGCAAGGCAGTGGAATGGCGTCAAGTGCCTAAAGAAGCAAACGCTCTTGATATCAAGGCGTTCGAACAACAGAAAGACAAAGGCAAGAAGGCGGTTGCCCTTCAGCCTGCTAAAACTGGAGACAACAAGGAAGGTCCTTCACTGCGGGATAAGATGAAGAAGGCCTATTCTTTTCCCAAGGATAAGACCAGGATCCTGTTTGACTGGGTAATAATATTATGACTAAGCTTTTGACGCGAGGCATGCCCTTTGTTTCAGGGGCAATTTTCGATTTCTCGGCATCGTCACTTATGATGATGTGTGGATGAGACACTTTCCAATGTGAGTTTTCTCCTTTATTTCAGGGGGGATTCTCGAAATACTTGATGTCAAATCACACATTCATATTTTGATGAAGTTGATAGCTTTTTCCTCACGAGACACGTGATTTTTATGTAGGTGATCAAGAGTTCTAAAATGTGTTGAGTGGAATAAGTGAAATCCTTATTGACTAGAATCAATATGCTCAACAGTGCAAGTGGTGTAAGAAATTGCATAGAATGTAAGAAATGAATTAGCTGGTTCATCGTGATGTCTCCCCCTGAGTGTATGCACAATTTTAACATAAACCTCCCCATTAGTATGTGCCATGAAATGAACATGACCAAGTCAATACATTTTTATTTAACAAGGGTGTAAGGTCATAGGAGATATCAATTGAAAGGTGTGTAAACTATATATACTCAAGCATATCAAAATGGTATGAGCAAGCAAGATGATTACCAGTACTTGGCAGAGGTACGGGTCGAGGGACCCTGCTCACGCATAAGAAAAGTTTTCTGGTGAACGTAGTCCACCATTCCACTAATGTCATTTGAGATACCTGGTAATCATGGCATTCATGCACACATTCATGAGGATTTATGCAGTATGCACATGCGGATGTGAAAGATTAAAGACATGTATGAAATCAATTTGTTATTCAGTATTGTATTCACAAAGGCAAAGTTAAAACTGTAAAAGCAGTGAAAGACCTTTTATGTGCAAAGGATGAACCATTATGGACAAGTTTGATTATTGAAAATGTTGAACAGCTAAAGGGCGATCTAGAGGGGGGGTGAATAGATCGGTCACCCAATAATAATTTTCCTCTAGCTAGAACCAAAATTATTGTGGAATTTAAAACGCTGCTAGACAGATAGAGGACACTTAACCAAAGATAGACCAAAATCGTTCTCACATGGTCCAACTCAATCATCTACTGCGCAATGAACACAACGAGAAGACGATGCAAGCCACAGAAATAATCACACAGTAAACGAGGATTTTTAGGTGGTTCGATCCTCCAGACCTACGTCCACCACACACTCAAACCCGAGAATGGCTTACAGCTGCGCAACACAGCTTGCGTCTGCTGGACCTTACAGCTTAGCCTACAACTGCTGAGCCTCGCAGCTTGCTGTCCGAGGAATCTTCCTCACCCGCTAAGCTTCACAGCTTGCTATCTAGAGAACCACGTTCTCTGCAACTGCTGGAGACTACAGGTTAACCCGACCAGAGGACTCCTCCTCTGCAACTACTGACTAACAGCTTGACAAACGATTTTACAGAGCAAAATAGAAAACACAAGGAAAGTAAAGGAAAATCGAGAAAGAAATCCTAACACGGGAATGTAGCTCAAACAGATGAGTAGACTCAGCTCTGGTTTTGAACTACGAGATTGAGATGAAAGCACTCTCTCAGCAAATCCTTCATACACCTCACAGACTCTCTTATCTTCTTCTCTTCCTTTTCTTCTTTTCACTCTCTGTTTCTCTCTTTCACTTCTGGATTGAAAGGGGGCCGCCAACTCTTGCTTCTTCTCTAAGTCTCCTATCTACGCCTCTGCTCTTCTCACGAATGAGAAGATTCCTTTTTATATCAGCAGCAGTAGCAACCCTGGTGTGTGTCTCCCACGCCTTCCAGTCTAGAGGGTTCTCCACGTGTAGATCTCTTAGAGGGCTGTTCACCATGTGTTACGTCTCTGGCATGCCCTCTATCATTGGATCACGTGCCAACCTCATCTTCTCGAAGACACACCTGTAATGACAGAGGAATAATCATAAGTTCAGGTCTCATCAAAATATTCTTGTACGAGGAAGAAAAAGTTGCTCGAGCCAATGTGCAAAAAGAACACACACGAGGTATGCAAACAGAAGTCAAAACCTGCACGAGGTATGCTATGCAGTATGCATGCGACTGGCAAAGCCTGCACGAGGTATGCTAAGAAATCTGCATGAGGTTGGCTTTAGAAAACCTACATGAGGTATCTCCTCGTAAGTGCAAAGTCTGCACGACGTATACCCTATGAGATGAAAAATGTGCTCGAGGTGCACTTGAAACAAAAATTCTGCTCGAGGTATGGAGAAACTACACGAAGTATGATATTCAAAAAGTGCACGAGGTAAGACTTTCCAAAACATGCATGAAGTAGGATCTTCAAAAATATGCACGAAGAGAGCCTTTTCAAAAATGTGCTCGAGGTACGCTTTTGAAAAATTACACGAGGTATGTTTTTCAAAAAGCTGCTCAAGGTATGTTTCTGAAAATGACACGAGGTACATTTTTCAGAGACCTGCTCGAGGTACATTTTTCAAAAGTGAAACTGCTCGAGGTATGTTTCTCAAAGAAACTGCTCGAGGTATGAAACAAGAAAAATGACACGAGCTATCACCAGCTCTGCCCGAGGTTAAAAATGAGACACACAGTGTATTTCGATAAAAACAACACGAGGTAAGCTTTTGAAAAATTGCACGAGGTGCGTTTTTCAAAGATGACATGAGGTATGTCTTTTAAAAAGTTGCTCGAGGTATAAAAAAGTGCACGGGGTATAAGAGTGTAAAACAGCACGGGGTATAGAAATCAAAATCAAGAGTCTGCACGAAGAAGGAACATTGTTCATGCACGGGGTTAGGTTCTAAAAAGTGCTTGGGTTATAAAACTTGCACGAAGTATGAAATGCTAAGAACCAAGAACCTGCACGAAGACAACCAAAACTGCACGAAGTACATTCCACTCAGGTATCATAACACCAACTCCCGAAGTCCACTCCTCACTACTACAGTGAGAGACCCCTCGGGCGCACCGCTGTAATTAGATTACACGCATTAAACAATAATCTTATAGCTTTAGCTAAACTAATGTCCCACCCCGCTGCTGTTCGAACCAACGGCGGATCACTGTTTCCCCCCTATACCGTCGTACCCAAAAGCATTGGCCCCCTCTTGTTGCTTGACCACACACTGGGTTTATCTTTAATAACAATGTTGCGGCTGTCCAGCTATATGGTTAACTGCAGCCGCTAGACTCTTACAGCCATGGTTGACCACCAAACTAATGACGAAAATAACACTCACATTTCACTAATATCATGACAAGAAGATTTGGATCAACAAACCAAAGCAGGACAGAAGGCTCTCAAACCTAGATTCTGATAACCTGAAAAAAGAAATAGACCGAAGTAGGAAGCAGCATACAAAAAATACTCACAATTCATTAATTAGTCTCGTGAAAAACAAGATTTGGATCCTCAAACCAAAGTAGAACACAAGGGCTCTCCCAACCCCAATCCCAGTTACCCAGGGCTGTTGCTAACACAACCCTGTAAATACTTATTAACACAAGGGAGCAGTGATTTAATCCAGTCCAGAGAGCTGCCACCACCATCAGTCTCCCGCTCAAACAAACCCCCTCTACCCAAAGCAGTCAGTCACCACCACACATTCCCTACACTTGCACACACCACATAAGAAGGAAAGAACAAGAAAGAAGAAGAGCACATGGACTCGACAAGCTCCCACACTATTTCCAGTGGGTGGGCGACCCTACCTGCCCCTCCCCCCGCGTCACGCATCTGCTAACCCCTCCGCCCACTGCTCTCTCCCTTTGTTACCAGCCGTGTTAATGTGTCACTGTAGCGGCCTCACGCCGCCGCCGGCGGCGCCTCGTGCCGCTGCTCCCGCAGGTACGCCAGCAGCGTCTCTGCCTGCAATAACCAGGAAAAACACGACGTGAATACGGCGGGCACGCGGCGGCGTGTGAAGGAGGGGAGAGGGGGAGCTAATACCTTGTGCTTAGCACGTGCGGAACCGGACTGCGACAGGGCGACGAGGGGCGGGATGGCGCCCTCCCGCACGAGGAGCGCCCGGTTGCGGGGGCTGTCGGCGCAGAGCTGCAGCAGCGTCACCACCGCGAACTCCTTCCCCTTCACGGAGCCGTCCTCGATGGCCTCCACCAGCGCCGCGATGCCGCCCTCCTCCACGACCGCCTCGCGGCCCTCGGGGATGCCCGCCAGGCTGCTCAGCACCACCATCGCCTTCTCCGTCGTGCCGGAGCCGTGCTCCACCACCAGCTCCACCAGCGGGCGCACCGCCCCGGCGTTCACCGCCCGCTCCTTGTTCTGCCGGGTCGTGCACAGCTTGTAGAGCGTCGTCAGGGCGTCCTTCTTACCGCGGCTGGAGCCGTGGAGCAGTAAAGAGACGAGCGGCGGGATCGCCCCGCAGGCCCCGATGATGGCGCGGTTGTCCTCGATCATGGACAGGTTAAGCAGCGCGCAGGCCGCGTTCTGCTTGGCCGCCGCGGTGCCCGTCTTGAGCGCGTAGACGAGGGGCTTGATGGCCCCCGCGGCTGTGATGGGCGCCTTGTTGGGCTCCTCCAGGGAGAGGTTCAGCAGCGCTGTCACCGCGTTCTCCTGCGTCGCCGGGTCCGTGCTCCGGAGGAGCGGGACGAGGGACGCGATCGCCCCCGGGCAGTCCCCGATCACTGCGCGGAAGTCCGACCGGTGCTTCGCCAGGAGGCGGAGCTTCGCCGCCGCGGCGCGCTTGGACTCCACCGACGAGGTCTGGAGGATCTCCACGCACGACCGCACCGCGGCCTCCAGGTTGTCCAGCGATACAACCTCGAATATCTCGCCAGACGTGAGCGAAGCAACGGCCAGCTCTCGTCCCACCACCGGATCTGCACCACCGCGGCCGCCCTGCTCGGGCCTCTCCACGCCGACGGCCGCCAGCCGCTGCAGCTCCCCGGAGATGTCACTGTTGAAGCTGGACACATCGGAGAAATCCTGCGAAAACTCTAGCAGATCGACGGCCACGCCGGTCCCCCGCTTCGAGGACCCCAGCTCTCCAACAAGCTCCCGCAGACGAAAGTCCACCACGGAGTCGGTAAGGTTCTCGGAGACCACGGCCGACCTCGTCCCCGCCGCGGCCGCGGGACTCGCGCTGTCGAAGGAGTGTGACTTCTGCTCGGCCTGGAAGAGGTTGGACCGGAAGGTCCGCATGGACCGCCCGGGTTGCCGCTGCACCCTGGCGGAGGAAGCGCAGGAGCTCTGGGGGGAAGGCACCTGCGAGTCGGCGACGGACACCATGGCAGCCGTCGCCCCAGATCAGCAAAAACACGCCGGAGATCGTCTACAGTGGTAGAGAAGAGAAGAGTCCAGCACCAGCAGAAGCCCCCTTTAAGGGGAATCCATGGATTGAGGGGGGAGATAGCAGTGATTCTTGGCGGCGCTGGGGTGGGGGGGTGGAGTGCACAGCCAGCGGTGGTGGCTATGGATTTGTGTTGGGGGGGTTGGCTGTCTGTGGAGGGCCTCGGTTTCGGAAGCATTCCCCTCGCCCTTTTCAGGGAAACGGGAATGACTAGAATGTCCCTGCGCGCCCCACTTCCCTGCCCATGCATTACGACAACCGTCGCTTTCACGGCGCTGTTTTTACCGATCTACCCCCTCCCGCGTTATAAGATGCCATCTCTTTTTGGGATAATTAGATAATTTAGTTGTAGCCCATCAACATCTTTCATATTCTATCTTTTATCTTTATACATATCATCTGATCAGGTATAGCCTCGTAATCTCTATGAGCATGAGCTAGCTCCCCAGCCTGCCAGAAAATATGCATTATGTATTACTGTTGACATCAACAAAGTGGCCATCAAGTAATGTCTAGTGGATACTGGCGCATCAATTAATGTTTTTCCACCTAGCCCTCTCAAGATGGGCGGCATTCCGAAGAGCCAAATCCGGCCATCTACAATCACCATGATAGATTATGATAATACAGAGATGCCACCCCTGGGCATGATCACTTTAAAGGTCAGACTGGGTCCCGTAACAATTATGGCTGATTTCCATATTCTGGACATGGACCAGACCTTTATGTTAGTTTGGGTGCGCCAGATTCAGAGGGGGGGTGAATGAATCCTTCTCAAAAATGTCTTGACCAATTAAAAAATTATCTAACTATCAACGATGTAGAATAAAGATGAACTAATCAGACCTAATGAAGACCTATTGAGAAAAGATGGGTTAATAGTTATCTGGGTAAATAACTAGAATAACATGGGAACTCCCAGAGATGAACAGGTGGAGAGTTGATGATCTAAAACACACTGAACAACCAAGACAACTAAAGAGCTGACTTCAAACACACTTGACAGAAATCAAAAGGCTGATGAGCACAAGACCTGCTAGCTGAATAGGAAGAACAAACTGATCGGCCTATACATTCATCTAGCGAAAGACAGATAGATGATCAAACCACAGTGCATAAGGAACTTTTAGGTGGTTCGGTCCTCTAGACCTACGTCCACCCCACACTCAACCTGAGTGTGGCTTCACTACTGTGCAACACAGCTTGCGTCCGCTGGGCACCACAGTTTGCCTACAAATCGCTGAGCAACACAGCTTGCTATCCAGAGGATACCACACCTCTGCCCACCGGGGATTACAGCTTAAACCGTCCAGAGGAATCCTCCTCTGCCCGCTGAGCCTTACAGCTTGCTCTGCTGACAAACAGCTTGAAGAAAGGATAAAATGGAAATAAGAATGGGAAAAACACAGCAATCGGAAAGCTACAAATGATAAATCTCAACGATTGCTCTTGATGAGCTGACTGGCCTGGATTTGATCGACGGTCCAGTATAGACTGAGTCTCTCTTCAGTCTCTCTCTCTTTCACTGATCTTCTTCTTCTTCTATTCCTTCTTCTTCCTCTGCTCTTGTTCTCTACTGCTCTCACTTTCTTTTTCTCTGTTGAACTCTCCTCTTTCTTTTCTCTGCTCTCCTCTCTTCTTCTCTCTAGATCTCAGATGTCTTCTTTTCGGTCTCTCCCTTCTAGGAATCTTCTGCTAGAGTCTTCTCTGCATCATCCACAAATTTCAGGAGGGATGTCCTTTTATATATAACTTCACTCTGAGGACGCCCTAGATGTGTGGAGAGCTTGTGCCCCCTTCTCTAAGAAATCCACATGTCAGCTTCCAGGGCTCTGGGATCACGTGCCAGCCTTATCCTCATCGAGTGAAGACCTATCACAGAACAAGAACATTCGTTCAATTAACAATGTACTGAAGGAGAAAAATATGCACGGGATATGCACAGAGTATGAGTGAACTAACTGCGAAGAGATCTGCACGGACTTGCTGCAGCTAAGGCAGTGTCAGTGCAGACCTGCTCGGACTTGCCCTGACTAGAAAATGTGCACGGGGTATGACATGCTCCGACTAGCAACGCCAGTATAACAGTGTATGCTCAGACATACACTGACTTGACATGATGCATAGACAGACACTTAAACAAGGTGAGCAATCGTGCACAGAATTGATTGCAAGTCATGGGCTTGGAGAAGCAATATATGCACGGATGCATGTTTCAAAGAAACATGCACGGACTTGTGTCGCGCCAAGGAAAAGACATGCATGGGGTTAAACGTGCATGGACTTGATGCGCACTTGATGCTACTCAGACTTGATGCAGGCGTGTAAGGACTTGAGAGAAAATGCACGGACTTTGACTGTTCTACAATGCATGAAGAGATGAGACATGCACGGGATTTTATGTGCACGGACATGAGATACTCGGGGTTTAATGTGCACGGACATGAGATGTGCACGGGCTTCTATATGCTTGGACCTTGCAACAGTAGATGCAGACTTCAGATACAAAAGATGCAAGGACTTATGTATGCACAGACTTGCAGGGTAAAACGTGCACGGACTTATAATGCAACCCAATACCAATCAACCTCAGTCCAAAATGTGCACGGGGTTTGATGTGCACGGACCTGAAGGATAAAATGTGCACGAATAGATCATGCAACACAACAGCAAACTGACTAAGTCCAGAATGTGCACGGGGTTTGATGTGCATGAACATCAACATAAAGTGCACGGACTTGGGGTAGTCGAAAGATACACGGACTTTAGTGTGCTTGGACCTTGCTACAGTATGCATAGCCTACAGACACAAAAGATGCATGGACTTGTTAACACGACATTGGTACATGCACAGACTTCGACTCAACCTCAATGCAAATATGCATGGACTTAGTTGGAAATGCGAAATGTGCACGGAGTTGTTTGTGCACGGGCTTGGACAATACCACAGCATGTGGGCCCAAGACGTGCACTGTTCATGCACGGACTTGGTATGAACAGAAGTTCACGGACTTGACATGGAGTGAAACAAAGAATGTGCACTGACTTATGTTTTAACACAAGGCCAAAATGTGCACGGACTTGTGTCTACTGGAAAATCAGGCACGGACTTTGAACGTGCACGGACTTAATGTTCAATGCAACAAGGAATGTGCACGGACTTGTAAATGAATAGTGCATCGAGCAGGATATATCTAACTCCAAAACTTGCATGGACTAAACACATGCGCAGACATTCAATTATGGACTTAGGAACGGAAACTTGTCGCCAAATCCGCAAGCGCGCCGGATACATCCGGGAAAAAGAATGGGCATGGCGGCCGTGTCGCTTTGTGGATCGCCATTGGCGTGGCGGTTTTGCTGGCTGTGCAATCGGCGCGTGGCCGCAAAACGGATGTTGATAAGGACGAAAAATGAACCCCGTTGCCTGGGCTGCCATCTATCTGATGATCTGGTGGATCAGCTTTTTCGCTGTTCTGCCGCTGTGGAATCGTACCCCGACCGAAGAAGGGCTGGAGACGCAGAAGGGCAATGATCCGGGCGCGCCGATCACGCATAATCTGTGGAAGAAGGTGAAGATCAATAGCCTGGTGGCGCTGGTCGTCTGGGTGATCGTGATCGTCTTCATGTATGTCATTCATATCCCCCTGCCGACAATTCCCGGCGCGTAACGCGAATCCGCCATAATTGCGCGCAAAAGCTCTTCACGCCGAAGGGGTTACACTCTAGGGTGCGCGCAAACTTAATAATCATACGGATTCTACATCATGCGCCTGTCGCGCTTTTTCCTGCCCCTTCTCAAAGAAAATCCCGCCGAGGCCCAGATCGTCTCGCACCGCCTGATGCTGCGCACCGGCATGATACGTCAGGAAGCCGCCGGCATCTATGCCTGGCTGCCGCTCGGCTTCAAGGTGCTGAAGAAGATCGAGAAAATTGTTGAAGAGGAAATGGCGCGCGCCGGCTCGATTCAACTGTTGATGCCGACCCTGCAACTGGCCGACCTGTGGCGTGAATCCGGCCGCTACGAAGACTACGGCCAGGAAATGCTGCGCATCAAGGATCGCCACGAGCGCGAGATGCTCTACGGCCCGACCAACGAGGAAATGGTCACCGAAATCTTCCGGGGCACGGTGCGCTCATACAAGGATCTGCCGCTCAATCTCTTCCATATCCAGTGGAAATTCCGCGACGAGCAGCGCCCGCGCTTCGTCCTCCAGAACGAGGCGCGCCTCAACGACAACCAGCGCGCGTACTACCCGAGCGTCTCGTCCAATCGCTGGCTCGCGACGCGCCTCGAGATGGTCGGCTCCATCGTCGTCCTCGTCGCCGGCGTCCAGGGCGTCGAGCATGGAGCCGAGGCTGCCGTCTGCGAACCTGTCCGCGCCGGTCGCCGGTTCCGGCGCGGCTGTCGCGTCGGCTTTCGGCTCGGGCGTCGGCTCCGGTGCGTCCGAAGCGTCCGGCGTCGCCGCCTTGGCGGGCTTGGCAGGCCGCTTGACCCCGTGCAGCTTCGACCCGTCCCCGCCGGTCAACCCGGCCGGGTTCGCCCCTCCATGGATGCTGTCCAGCAGTGCCGCGGAGACGTCCTTCTTCCCGGCGCCTTTCTTGACATCCACGCCGCGCGCCTGCGCCACCTTGTGCAGCTGCGCGGCGGAGAACATCTCAAAAGGGTCGGCACCACCGCCGCCGGACTTCACGGCGCTGAGCGAGTCGCGGAGTTTGTCCTGGGTGGACCTGAACTTCCCGCCGGCGCCGCGCGGGTGCAGCGCCGAGGTCCACTGCGCCCGTGACGCGCTGTCGAGTTCGGCCATGGCGCCGATGAGCGCGTCGGTGTCCTCGTCGGTTGCGGGCCCGTCGAGCGGCGGTTCGGCGGCGAGCGCCGGGTCGACCTCGGGGACGCCACCGCCGGGCGGCTGCAGCTGGACGGACATCATGCCGGAGTGCACGAGCAGCGTCAGGTCGTCGGCGTCGACCGACGCGACGACGCTCTCGGGCGTGAATCCAGCGGTGATGTAGGTGTTGATGGTGGTCGCGCGGATCTGCGAGATCTCCGCGGCGTCCTTCTGGTCCTCGCGCAGGAACGCGATGTCGCGGTCGTCGTACCACAGCTCGGCGCCGTCGGGTACGTCGACGATGTTCGCCAGGGCGGCGCACGCGGACCGCCACTGCGGGCGTGCCCAGTGGTCACCGAACTTACGGCGCGCACTCGCATAGTTACTATATGTAGCCGCCTGCAACCCCTCGGACAGCCCCACGATGATCGGCGGGACGCCGCCGGCCGCGCAGAGCCGGGTGTTGTGCGTCGGCACGAGCCCGTCGCCGGCGAGGAACAGGTGATCCTCAGTGTCGACGGCAATGCACCGGACCGGGACAGACTCCACCTGCTCGATGGAGACGATCGCCCGATAGTCGCCGATGTTCGGACGGCCGGCCGCGACAACCCGCTCCACCTTGCGCGGCAGCAGGAACGGGTTGCGGTCCGCCTCGCCGCGGAAGTAGACCCTCCATGTCTCGCCAGTCCGGGACCGCGCCACCACCTTGCGGCTCAACGTTGCCCGGTAGCCGAGCGAGCGAACCAGCTCCGCGACCTGGCGAGCGAGGTGCTCGTCCTTGCTGGAGAACTCGCAGCCACCCTTGCCGGCCCGGTCCACGGTGCCGTCGGTGTCCATGAGCCCGCGGAGCAGGTCGAGGCGCTGCTCGACCGATCCGCGCAGATAGTCGGCCGGGATGTGCTTGTTGCCGAGCGTGCCGAGCGCCTTGAGGGCGTGCAGCAGGCCGCCGGGCAGGCCGGCAACGGCAACCTTGTCCTCAGAGACGTTCCAACGGCTCGTCACGTAGCCGCGGGACTCGATCTCCTTGCAGATGTACGCAAGGTCCTCGTCCGCGCCGCAGATCGCAGCGCCGGCCGTCTGGCCATCGCCGAGCCACGCGCCGAGGACATACGGGTCCACGAGCAGATCGACTGCGGGCAACTCCACGACGGGCGTAGCGGGCAACGACAACCGGTGGCCACCAGCGCCGTTCGAGTACGGCTTGACGTGCAGGTCGAACAGCTCCTGCGTCGTGTAGACCTTCTCCGCGCGGCGGGCACTGCCGCGGTCGACGGCGACCCACAGGTGGGACGCGTCGGCCACAATCGACGTACGGTCCTTCAGCGTCACCCGGTAGCAGACCCGGTCGGCGTGGATCGGCGAGACGCCGAGCACGTTGGCGGGCTTGCCGTCGCGGCCGATGACCTGGTCGCCCACCTGAATCTCGCCCATGGTGGTCCAGCCGGCCGGCGTCGGGATCGGCGTGTCCAGCGCGAGCGGCTCCCCAGCCCCCTGCGTCGCGCGGAAGTCGAGTTGTCGCAGGTCAGCGCCCGCGACGGTCACGTCCGCGCCACCGGCCAGGTACATGGTTTTGTACGCCTGGTCGGTGCCGCCGGTGGACTCGGCCATCGCCCGGACGAACTTCTTGAACTGCTCCTCGCGGACGCTCTCCTTGAGCGACACGACCAACCTGGGACTCGCGCCGTTCTTGAAGAACGCGGACTTGTGGTCCGTCGCCGCCTGATCGGCCTGCAGCTCCCGGATGACCGGCGTCAGCCAGGACATGCCCCGGTACTGCGACAGCGGGTCAGGGATCGGCGACCAGTGGCACACCTCGTCCGGCAGGTACACCTTCGTCTCGCCGCGACCGAGACCACCCGGCGTGTACGCGTAGCCGAGGACGTCGACGTCGAACTCCTGCTCCGGGTCGCCGGAGAGCACGATCGACACCCAGTCCGGGCGCAGGCGGCGCAGCCGGTCGCCCTCGTTCACCGTGAACGAGTTGCCGGAGAAGCTCGCGTCCTGCTCCATACGGGCGAGCAGCTCGCCCGTGGTGCCGTTCGGCCAGGGCCGCTGCAGCAGGGAGAGGCTTCCGCCCTCGTCGTCGCCGAACAGGTCCCCGGGCCGGCCGTTGACGAGCCGCCGGTAGGCGAGGCGCGCCTCCGTGAACAGCATCAGCCGGGCCAGCACGATGCCGAAGATCGGCCCGTTCGCTTTGTACGCCGCCTGCACGTACCCGGTGAAGGCGTGCTCGGCTTCCTCGACGGTGCGCCCGTTGCGCAGCGTGGTGCCGCCACCGGCGTACAGGGCGTACGGGTTGTTCAGCTGCTGGATGTACCAGTCGAGGTTATAGCGGCTGACCTCGGTCGAAGACTTCCTGCCACTGCTGCGGAACAGCGTCTGGAACAGCTTCGCCACGGTCGGCCACCCTCTCGAAAAGGAAGGCCACCGCGGCGAGGCCGACGATGCCGGAGAGGGCGAGGGCGAGCGGACCGAACTGCCAGGTGACGCCGGCGACGAACAGGCCGTACATCAAGGCCAGGGCGAGGAGCGCTTCACGGCGAGTCATGGCACTACTCGAAGAACGCCCATGCGGACATCGCCTCCCGCTGGTAGCCCCAGTCAGCAAGCGCCGCGGCCATGATGGGGGCGACGTCGGGTGCTTCTTCATTGCGCCGGTCGAAGATCTTCGCGTCGGCGCGGTCCCGCCATACCGCGGTGCGGGCTGCGAGGTCGAGCGTTGGGTGCGGCCGGACCTTGATGTTGCGTTCGTCGACGTCGGTGTGGGAGATGCCGACGTAGAACGCCCCGCAGGCGGCAGCGACGTCCCTCGAGGACGGCTTCACCACGTCAATGTCGCAGTGCTTCTGGATGTCGTTGATGAGGTAGTTCGCCGGGCCTGAAGGGTCGACGACGATGCCGAGCGGGTCGAACCGGGCGATGCGCTTCTTCAGCTGGCCAATGAGCTTGCCGACGTCGGTCGGGAAGCGGTCGACGAGCTCGACGTGCCGCTGGCGGTCCTTGCGCTCGCCGGCGGCGACGATCGAGATGCTGGACAGGTCGCGGGACACCTCAACGGCGTAGACCGGCTGGCCTTCGATGGCCGTCTCCGGGTCCTGCGCGGCCTTCCAGTCGTCTTCCTTGAACACGGCCCAGCCGGCCTCGTCGGCCTCTTTCGGCCACACGCCGAGCGCGTCTGCGTCGAACTTCGAGCCGAGCGTCTTCCGGTCGTACTCGATGTCCTCTTCGGTGATCATCCCGGCAGCAAGGGCCGGGTTCGTCGCCCGCCACACCGCCCGGTCGTCCGCGTCGTACTTGTCCGGCGGCGACCACTCGTGCCAGGACATCTTCGGGTCGCCGGCGAGGCCCCGCTTGCGGACCTTCGCCCAGTAACTGCCCGGCTCCAGCGGCGGTGTGCCCATGAACAGGGTTTGCGGGTTCGGCCGGGTTCGCTGCGTCGGAGCGAGCGCCGCCATCTCCTCCTCGTCCAGGCCCATCTGAGCCTCGTCGAGGAAGATCGTGTCGGCGGAGAAGCCACGGACGCCGCCCTTGGAGCGCGCCTTGATGAGTAGGCGCTGCTTTCCGCCTGGCAGCGTGGGCGCCTCGAGGGTGATCTGCTCGCTGCCACGGGCACGCCGCGGCCGGCCGACCATGCGGCGCTTCAGGTCCGGATTCGCCTCGATTCGGGTTACGACCCGCTCGAAGATCTCCAGCGCCGTGTCGACCTGGTGCGCGGTATAGACGATCAGCTCTTCCTGGAAAAGGTACAGACCTGCCAGAATGCGCAATTCTGCACAGATCGACTTGCCGTTCTGGCGAGGTACTGCCAGGCCGCAGTCGCGCGCAGCCCAGCGCCGGTCAGCGCGCACGCCGAGCATGTCGTCGACGACGAGCGCCTGCCACGGCATGCAGTGCAGGCCGTACTCAGCAGCCCATGCGCGGACCCGCGGCCCTTGCGTCTTGACGCTATCCGGCACCTGCCTGCGGGCGGGCGCGCCGTCTTGGGGCAAGCTCGTCGGCGAGCTCAGCGACGATGCGGTCACCGGGAGACACCTCCCGGCCGTCAGAGACGCGGTCGAGCTCGGCAAGGCGGGCGACCAGCTCGCGGGCGATCGACGCTGGGCTGGAGGGTTCCCCTGAGTCGAGCTGGCGGGCCAGCATGTAGCAGACCTCGGCGATCGACCGGCGGATGCCGGTGAGGCGCCCCATCTCGCCGATGTCGCGCCGGACTTGGCGCTCGACCGCTCCGCAAGCTTCGTCACTCTCGGTAACGTCACTCACAGTGACCGACTCCGATCTGGCGGAGAGATCAAATAGGGGAATCAACCCTCTGAGACCCGTTGATCATGATCGTTACGGGCAGGGGGGGCGTGCGCGGGGGGCGGGGGGGGGGCACAAAATATTTAAGTACTGCATTATTGCTGTTTACACACTTCAGCTGTAAATTTTGACCTTTTTTTTTCAGTTATTACTAATTTATGAGCTTTATAGTTCTTTCATGTTAACTTTTTGATCTGAGGATGATAGTTGATAGAATTGTGAAACTGGAATCATGCATGATATGTTCTCAAGATGACCACAATTTAGTGCTGTTCCTTATTACAATGCTTCTTTGCTTCCTAAAAATGCAGAGTTCCCCTTATTGAAATTTTCCCTGTGATCCAGGAAATTGAAGAAGTTGACACAGATGAAAGTTACCAACCAAAGCTGCCTGTTGGGATCATTGACATCACTTTGAAGCAAGATGCTTGAATGAACTTCCCTCTACTTCTGACTTTCCCTTGATAGTCTTTTAGGGCTTGCTCTGGGAAAGTTTATTCAACATTCAACTTTGGATGACTTCACAGATTACACCAGAGTTCCCAGGGCCCGCAAACGGAGGAGGAAGTCGTTTCTATTGTTGTTTACTATCGCATTTGATTCGTCGATCTCCTTCTGGTCTTAGTGCCCCTGGACTGGGTTTCTACCGCAACTTGTCGCTGTTTCAAGATATTTCTTAGTTATGTGCTATAGAGGTTATGTTCTGATCCAAAGCATGGTGGTTGAACAGTTTGAGTGCTTCGCTTTGTCTGATTCGATTTCCTTCTGATCTATGAGAGAACCCTTTTTTGCCCAATTCACTAGCTCGTTTATTCCTTTGCATGTTGATGCGGATGTCCCCCTGGATTAGCTCAACCTTGGCTGATGTGATAACCGATAAGTTTATTCGTTATATTTAACTGCAATAGTACAAGGTGAAATTTGTGCACTATATATTAAATATGATGTTGGGTTTTACTCGGCTTTTAGATGAAGATATTGTAGCTGATATTAAGAGTAAAATTGATTAATTAGATATGATCTGTTACCAAAGTTTTCTTCTCCAAACTTTCTTACCCGTGTTATGCCCGAGAGCTTTAATTTCTTTCATGTTCTTCGTGCCCAATCATCGTTGACAAACTAAAGAAACCCTCTAGCTCATAAAGAAACACAAGTTTTCAAGCCCTCTGTCTAAATAAGTTTTCTGATTCAGCTGAGTAAGTGAAAAGTGGTTTATGATCAATTTCTTCCTATAATATATTAGAAAGTGATCCACAATAAACAGACCATCAGAGCTCGGATCATTTGAAGCAATATTCTAAACCTTCTCGAACTTGGTAATGTGGTCATGACTCTATCATCACAAAGTTAATAGAGATCCCTAGGGTATGAGCCACAGAACTTGGTGCAATATGCAGAAGTTTTCCCTGAGTTCTTATATCAATCTAATTGGTCTTGACTACTTTCCTAGACATGTCCCATTAGACTGTATCAACCATAGTCTTAAGGAGCATGCTGAAGTAGCGACGCCAAGTTTTCTCTTCATAACACAGTCCTCAAGTCACAAAGGATACGAATGGGATCAAAAAATATGATCCATGAGCTCACACAATGCTGAAACATAGATCCATTCATCATTCTCACTTATGGTCGTATGTAGCACATGCGGTATGAGACGCATGCTATGGTGTTCTCCCATCGACATGGGCATGTCACTCAAAATAATTAAACACCATACGGATCTTAGTCTAGTCACTCCCATTATGACTAACCTGAATCTTATGCCACTGTCGCTCCCACTCAGCGCCATGTCATGAGATTCACGTCCGGCTTAGTCAGGCTTCACAGGATAAGGCATAGGGAACCTGTGAGCGATCCAAGTGGATCTCATCTTAGCTCTCTCTAAGGTGACATAATAGTTTAATTTTCATGCATATCTTGCTCACTTTTCAAGCACCACAGATATTTAATGTCTCATCTTGCTCGCTATCTTAGCGCCAAGGTGAATTATCCGTGTGAGAGGGTCAATTCGGGCCTGGTGACATCTTCTTTTAAATGATGTGTAAACTCGTATAGCATCTTAAGACAAACATGAAGGAATAACAATAATCATTGATGCCAACAAAAATTATTCACATTTACAATTTACATAACCCCATAGCTACAATATGGGTTAAGAAGGCCTCTCTAAGAATCTTTTTAGTTAGTAGGTTCGCTACCATACGACCAGTCGATATGTGTCAGAGCGCCACTAACCCTTTTGCAAGTAGATCCCGAATGTAGTGATAGCGAATGTCAATATGTTTGGTTCTACCATGGTACTTTGATCCTTAGCGTAGGCCAATACCGATGTGCTGTCAATGTACAACAACACTGTCTCTTCAAGCTGGTGTGTTATGGCCAATCGTCGCAGGAAATTTCGTAACCAAATAGCCTCTTGACATGCTGTCGAACAAGCCACGTGTTTCGACTCCATTGAGCAATACACGTATGTTTCTTACTGCACCAAGAAATGGCCCCACCTCCTAGCATGAACACATAGCCTGAGGTGGATTTTCGCTCATCTTTGTCGTTGCCCCAATCAGCATCGCTATAACCTCTCAGTCTTAAGTCACCTCCTTTGTAACATAATGCAAGATTTTTCGTTCCACGTAAATACCTAAAGATTCTCTTCACTATTTTCCAATGAGTGAGACCAGGGTTACTCTGATGGCGACTGACCAATCCAACTGCATAATAAATGTCAGGTCGAGTACACAACATAGCATACATCAGACTCCCTATTGCAGCCGTATATGGCACTTTAGACATTTCTTTCTTTTCTTCATCCATTTGTGGGCATTAACTTATACTCAAAGTACATCCCCTATCAATTGGGGTATCGATGGGTTTGGAATAATGCATCCGGAATCGCTCAAGAATTAATTTTCATGGTCTTTATAGAGTGTATTTAGCTATTGTTGCTAACCCTAGCCAAACTCGCTGGAGGTGGGCAAGGTGAAGGTAGCAGAGACTGCTCTGAGATGAGCGGCCATTCGATAGACCACTTGTCTATATGAATGGCCGGATTGTGACTGCCTATGTTGTTTGCGTTATTATGTTTTAAAAAGATGAGCAGCCATTCGATAGACCACTTGTCTAAAGGAACGACTGGATTGTGATCGCTTATGTTATTACGTTTTTATGTTTTAAAAAGACGAGCGACTAGATCAGAACCACTCAATGACCCCCTACGGCCATATATTGACCGCTCATGTCCTGCCGGGCCCCTGCCTGCAGGGAATGAACGGCCTGTGTAAGGCCGTAGAGGCCTCTTGAAAGGCTCTTGACGAACCATTTATCTTCCCAAAACTGTGTAATTCTGAAGTCTAGCATGTTTCATCCCCTACAAATTCCTTCATCGTCAACCTTCAGCTTGGGTAAGCCTCTCACTAGATCATGTCTAGGCAATTTCATTAGAACATTGAAACTGACATGCCCAAGACGGCGATGCCAAAGCCAAGCATCATTAAAACTTTTTGCAACTAAACAAAGATTTTCATGAGATGCATCATCCAAATCAATCACGTATACATTATTATGCTTAAAGCCAATGAACTTTATCTCATGAGTATTTTTATTCACAACAGTGCAATGGTTAGAATCAAAAATTACGTTGCATCCTTTGTCACACAATTGACTTATACTTAGAAGACTGTGATGCAGCCCTTTCACTAACAAGACATTCTCAATTGAATGATTTTGATTCTTACTGATCTTACCTTCTCCGACTATTTTGCCTTTATCCTTACCACCAAAAGCCACTGTCCCACCATCCTTTTCATGCAGGTCCACAAACAATTCCTTGTCTCCCGTCATGTGCCGAGAGCAATCGCTATCCAAGTACCATCTATTCTTTTGCTCTCTTAAGTAGACCTGCAATCACAACAAGCATATTTATGCGGATTTTGGTACCCAAGCAAGCTTGGGTCCACGATGGTTAGAAACATGATGCATGCATGTTCTATTTCTGATTCTGGCAAAATTTTCATCATCAAATTACAGATCTCTGCAATCATACATGTCATGTCCCAACTGTCCACAATAAAAGCATGTAATTGCTCTATCCTTGTTTCTCCTCCTACCCATATTCAGAAATGAATTATGCACATGTGACTTTGGTATGGAGGGAGATGAATTTCTGGGGGCCCAATGAATTGTTTACATTTTTGATTTTTCAAGGATGGCAAGAGCATCCTTCAACTCATGGATTTCATACTTTAGTGAATGGATTTTATTTTCAGCCATTTCTTTGGCTTGATTGCATGCATTCCTCTCCAACTTCTCTTGTTCTAGATCGCTCTTCAATTGTTCATGTATTTTGATGAGATTTTCTTGGTCCTCATGCATACATGAACTTTCATCTTCAAACAATTCAATCTTAGATACAAGAATTTCATTCTCCTTTTTCAATTTCTCAGTTTCAGTTTTTAACACATGGCAATTTTCACATGAGTTTTCAGCATGCACAAGATGATCAATTTTCTTTTTCAGATTTTAGTTTTCAGATTTGAATATTTTACATTTTTCATATAAGGACTCATAAGCTATCTGCCATTGTTCACTGGTAAGAGATCCGGTTTCAGAATTACCTCATTAGCGTCGTCTTCATTGGCCATGAAGCATCGGTTCTGAACCAGCTCATCCAATTCATCTTCATTCCCGGATGCCTCTTCATCTTCATCACTCCATGTGGCCACTATGGCTTTGGGCTTCTTGAATTTTCCTTTCTTCAGCTTCTTCATTCGATCGGGGCACTCACCCCGCATGTGACCGGGTTTCTTGCACTCGTAGCAAATTACTTCCTCTTTCTTGCTACTTTCACCTCTGTTCGGACCTTGCCTTCTTGGTCCCTTTCTGAATTGACCACCGAAGTTTCTGGTCCTTTTGACGAACCTTCTTGCTCTTCTTGTAATCATGGCAACAAGCTCTTCATCTTCAGTGTTGCCGGTGGACTCATTGTCACTGCCCTCTGAATCTTGCGGATTCACTTTTAGGGCCAAAGGTGTGACTACCTTCTTTTTCTTGTGCTCCTCCTCGCTCCTCTTGATGTTTATCTCGTACGTCATCATGGAGCCAATTAACTCATCCAGAGTCATCTTGTTGAGATCTTTGGAATCCTCAATTACGGCGACCTTTGTGTGCCACTGTGATGATAGAGATCGTAGAACTTTCCTGACGAGCTCCTTGTTCGAGTACTCCTTACCAAGACCCTTTAGTCCATTTGTTATTTCTATCAACCTTACAAACATTTCAGAAATGGACTCATCTGGTTTCATCATGAACAACTCATAATCTCGAACCAGCAAGTTCGCCTTGGTTTCCATTACTTCTGATATTCCTTCGTAGATTAGCCGTAGCTTGTTCCACATCTCCTGAGCGGAAGAACACATAGAAATTCGTGAGTATTCATTAGGAGAAATAGCACACTGAATTATATTCATGGCTTTAAAATTAGCTGAACACTTCTTAATGTCATCTTCATCCCACTCATCCTCATTTTCGGACAAAATATACGGACCTTTGCTTATGACGTGCCACACGTCATAGCTTGGGCAAGTAGAAAAATATACATTCTGTTCTTCTAATAAGGATAATTAGATCCATCAAAGAATAGAGGCCTTTGAATGGAATGCCCTTCGGGCATCATCCCTTTGCTTGCCATTTAATGGGATCCATCTCTACGATCGTGTGGTCGAGTTAAACAGAGACCCCCGGTCACCTTCGGGGGATCGTGTGCGCCGTGAGAGCAAGCCGTACGTGTGAGTCCGTGATCTTCATTATATGCTTACTGGTCTAGGTCCTAGGGTTGTCATTGCATCCAACAACATCGTAGGGCTGTGCCACATCATCCGAGTTGTTAGCTTCTCACCTGAGATGAACGAGCAGAAGTTGTTAGAGAACTTGGACATGGCAGACGAAGTACGCAAGGTCGCGAGGATCCAAGCCACGGAGTACCAGCGGCGCATGACTCGCTATTACAATGCTAAAGTCTGAGGCAGACAACTTCAACCAGGAGATTTCATTCTAAGAAAGGTCGAAGCCTCTCGACCACTGGAGGCAATGGGGAAGTTGGCCCCTAACTAGGAAGGCCCCTACCGAGTGATCGAGACGCTCAGAAAAGGAGCGTACCAATTGTCTACCACGGAATGGATGCCTATTCCTCGGGCCTGGAATGTGACGACATTGTAAAAATTTTATTTTTGAGCTTCTTCCATAACATGTAAGAAACAAATTGTGATACCATCTCTCCTTTTATTACATTAAACATTTTTTACATCAAATATGCCATAGCCAGTACAATATGTAGGAAGAAGAAAAATTGGTACATCACGAACAAATCACCCGACGCGGATAAGGTCGGTAGTCCCCAAGTCAAGCCGCTGACTCCACCCCATGTGGAAACTAGCTCGGATAATGGGACAGCTGACTTCACCTGCTCGAGAAGTTCGAATAGAAAGAAAGCACTCTTTAAGTGATGCGAGAAAGGACGAGAAGGGTGAAGAAGAAGAAAACATGCACCATCCAGAGAAAAAGAGGATGGTAAAAGAAGAGAGAGAAAGAAGGAAAACACTCCCCTGAGGATGGGAGTGGGGAGATGCTCGAGAGAGAACGAAGCATTGATGATGAGTTTTCGGTGCTTGACGCCATCCGAACCTGTGGGTTTGGATTCCGTCGAATAGTACCTTTCGCACCGTGTCTCTGTGTGGCAACAGCTAGCCATCCTTCGAGAACGACAGCGGTCCAGGAGATGGGAGGGAGCCAGTCGCCATGCACTTTCCCTCTGTACACGTCGACCACCCCATCATTGACCGTTCCTCTACGCCGAAGCAACATGAACGCCCCAGCTGCCGCCAAAGTCTTCATCTTCAAATTCATCTTCCATGCTTCGCCTAAGGACAATCAAAGAGGGAGAAGATGGCCACTTCGCAGGAACGCAAGGAGGAACCCACAAGATTGCAAGGGAAGCCTTAAGCAGCATGAAGAGGGAGAGACGCCCTTCGGGACCTTTTATAGGCCGAAGGGGGAGACTTTTGCCTTAATTGAATCTCCCATCGAAAAGACGCAAGAGGCAGACGTACTTCCCCATAAGTAGTTACGCTACCTCCTTTACGAACCCCCATGGGAATATGCAAAAATGGCAAGTCATTTAAAGCGTAGAAGGATGAAAAGACACCAACTCTATCTTGATTGACACACAAGCCTGATTTTCTGGCTATGAATCGCACAAGATTTTTGACTCTCTGGCAACCATGGATATGGTAAAATCCTACTCAGTCAAAAGCGGTAACGTGCAATCAATCACATTTTTGAATACTACCTCCACTATATAGAAAGAAAATCATTACATTGCTAAGTCCAGAGAGAAATTACAAAAAAAGAAGTGGAAATGAACTAACAAGGCATGTACAAATTTCCTAATCTATGGAGATAGGAGAACTCGGGGAAGTCCATGACCCCTCCTGAAGCTTAATAGGCGGAGGACCCTCGGTGCTTGGAGATTTGCCCCCGGTACCCTCGGTGACGGCTGACCCAGGCACTGACCACATTTGTAAGGGAACTGCCCCATCTGCGCGCCCTCTCGAGGCACCCAGAGTTGGCGATCTCTCCTCCACCGAGGCGAGAGCACCTTCGCTCGGCTCTTCATCGCTCGACATTGATGAGGGAGAATCTGAGCCATCCTAATCAGAATCGTAGCGCAACCCGGGAGGGAAGGTGAGCTCGTCGAGGACCTACTCCTGAGCCAGTATGACTGTCCGCTTGAAGCCTTGGGCGAAACCCTTCCACAGCCCTCATCGGTAGCCCGGCGTGTAACACGTGAAGGCAACCTGCTTCAGGGCCTCTTGCTACTCCTCTGAGCTCCGGTATCGTTCGACCGCCTCCTCCCTGACTCTTGCTACCTCCTCCTCAAGCTCGGCCACCCTCGCACCGGCCACATCCAGTTTCACTTCGGCCTCGGCCAACCCCGCTCCAGCCTCGGTCAGCCTTGCCTCGACTTCAGCTTATGCCACCTCGGCTTCCTCCTTGGCCCGCTCGATCTCTTGGACTCGATCCTCGAGCTCCACTAGCTCGATTGCCCATCGATCCTAGCACTCTGCCTGAGCCTGACGCTCTTCCTCCAAGAGCTTACTCTTAAGCTCGACCATATACCGAGCTTGGATTAATTGCTCAGCCGGTGACTGAGCTTCCTCTTAATTCACCCGGTTGTGCGCTCGGAGTGAAGTCACCTCCTGTCGAAGCCCCCTGAGCTCGGATGTCAACTGACTAATCCTGCAGTCGGACTCAGTGCGAACCTGGGACTGATTCCTCCCCTCGTTCACCAGTCGAGGCACGAAGTCGGTAATCTCAGCTCCCAGCTGAGCTGTCACACTCCGAACCGATAGCAGTGGAACGTGTTCATTTGCTCAGAACATGACAGTTAAACAGTCGAGTCGATCAGAGCAGAATATAATTTGACACATATAAAATAGAAATTTTATTTCAAAGATAAGTTTATTACAAATTGGACCCAAATAAAAGAAAAGACTCAATAAATGAAAAGGTCGTTCTACTCCTATAGGATTGACTGGCCGTTACACTTGTTTCTCGATGTTTTACTAGCCTCTATTCCTTGTAATGGTTGGGACTCTCTGCCGGATACTCCTTCCGTCGGATTACGACCTTCATTATAGGACCTCCGTAAGTCCCTGCGAGCTTGGGATTCCCACTAGGACGCTGGACAGGTTGTACCACCAAGACCTGAACCTGTTCACGTGATCAGACCGCTTGGATTGTCGTGTTGTGGGTCACGGATCACCTTGGACCAACTGAGGCTTGGACGGCCCAGAACGGACCGTTTAACTCAGTGGGCGGCCCATTATGAACCGTGCATCCCTGGCCCAGTGCCACTTACTTTGGTCGATTAACCTTGTTCTACCTTCGACCAAACCATGTTTTGATCGGCCCAATAAGCCCTAGGCTGACCAGTGGATAGTGGGCTGGACACTGGTTCAATTTTACCCCACTTATGGCAGCCCGGAGTCCATTTGGGTGGAATTCTAGTTAATTGAATTAAGCCCTCTTGAACGGACCATCTAGGCCCATCCATGTTCTCGAGCGAATCATATTGAACTGTTCATCCCCTGAGCGGCCCTATTAGGACCGTTTATCTCCTTCTTGGGCTGTGAGTCTTTTTGGCCATGTGCGGCCCATTCTTGATCGTTCTTATAGTTGGAAGGCCCATCTTTGACCGTTCATCCTTGACCTCGCTGAGGTTGACCCTCAGCCCAGCTCCTTCTTGGTACGGCCCATATTAGATCGTACATAGCTTGAGCGGCCCAATGTTGACCGCATATCTTCCAGTTTTCTGAAAAGTGATGTTTCATGGTTTTAATTTGCGTGAGCTACCCTAGCCTATCTATGGTATGGTATTTCGAGTTGCGACCTATTGCTAGGTCTATTAATCCGTTCTAGTCAATTTGGATGACTATTCCCCTCGATTAATGAGTTTATTGTTTGAAATCTTGAGAAAATCAATATTTGTATGTGCTTTACCTTGATTACATGAACTTGACCTTGGAACTCCTGGCCATTTTATTCGTGGATGTCTAGACTTGGATCTATGATCCAAATAAAAATCAATGCCAAGGCAAACAAATGAAGGGCCTAGTTTGGTCCTGAGAGGAGCACCCGAAAAGTACTTGATCCCCAGAGAGGTGAATGACTAGGTGTGACATTTGGCACCGGAACTATCTAGTGTGTTAAGTCTAGGACATTCCACATTCTCATGAAAACTGTTATTCCTGCTTGCTTGCGTGACATGACTCGACTTGACTTGACTTGATATATGGCCAATCACTTGAAGTTCTGATTACTTGCTCTTGCTATCATGACTTGCTATCTTTATCGTGCTAGTGATCTCGTTATCATGTTTAATTAATTTTCTCGCATTATTCATGCATATTCATGAACTGGTTAACTACTTTAACTATGTCTGATGATAGAGTGTAATTTCTACTGAGCTTCTTGCTTACCCCTATTTCCAATCCTTTTCAGGTAACGCGGTAGATGGATGTTTGCAATCGGGATTGGGTCAGCATGATCGAGTGAACCTGGATGCTTTAGAGACCTGAGTGTGTCTTTGTATTTTCTTGAGTCTAGATAGTATAGTGAGTCTTGTTATTTTCTCTTCTTTATCTCTGTTATCTTATTGAGTCCAATTGTAAATTAAATTTTCAATCATCAATAAAATTATATTTTTGTCAAATTAACGTGGCCTCCATGTGTAAATTATGGTTGTTTATTTTGCTCTTGCTATCATGCCTATTTCACTGTATGTTCCGAGCACTGCTTCCCGTTGCTATCGGTCTGAGGCGTGACATCTCCCGTATTGGGGAGCACCTAGGTTGGGCTTCTCATCTATCAATCTCCTGCCCCTACACTCGACCGAGCAGAGAAAAGAAAAGACCTTTGTGCATACCCAAAGATATGGCCAAAGTAGCCGCAATGTGCCTCAGAGGAAATTGACTATAGCTCACCAGGTAGTGTGTGAAAACTCATGATAAAAAAGGACACCCTTAACGATTAGGGGGAGAACTGGACTCCCAGTGCGGAGCTATCACCAGCCTAAGGGTGCTGCAGAAGCGAAATGATTTTGACTAAGCTAACTAAGACTCCCTAAAGCCACTCGAACATGTTAAGGAACCAACATTATAACCTTGCGCAGATGTAAATAATGACATATTCTTGCACACAATAAAGATACCTTTGTAAATCCACGGCATAAAAGCTACATCCTGAAGCATTCTTAATGAGAGAGAGCTTCGTGTTCCTTGCTGGATAGGATAAAAGGTAGAGGATAACAAGGGACTTGAAAGATTCCTTAACACAGAAGAGCGATAGACACTAAACTGGACGAAGAAGGATAAAAAGGAAGAGTGGTGAGGGATAGAACTCCCTCACTAGGGTGCAGAGGCCCTGATAACAAGGAGCCAGATGTAGAATAAACATAGATCAGTTGAGATCAAGACGGACTAAAGCCTCAAAAATAGCATGAAAAAGGGTAAGAACCCCGAAAGGGTGAGACAGAATGAATAGGAAAAGAATGGGAAGATTGTGTTAGTGGTGAGAAAAGAGGGGAGTAACCATCCGACATGGTCGGCGAAGAGTTAGAAGTAGCATCCAGAAACTCCGAAGGAAAGGAAGAATCAAATAAGAAATTAAAGTTGGAATTAAAGAGAAGATCCGGAGGCCCCGGATGGCGGCCAAGCAAGGGGAGGGGATGGGCTAGAAATTGCAAAAGATGGGCTTCTAGTCGATGCTGCCCGGTGCTGGAATCGCAGGACCACTGGATGAAGACGACGCCGCCACGGATGCTCCCGAACTCAGAATGTTGAATGGGACTCGTGTTATGGTTGATTTCAAGTCTACTTAGCCTCTTTTTAACATACTAGGTGGATCATAATCATTAAAATGACTTTTGATGGAATTGGATCGTGAGTGCGTAAAAATCCTCTTTCGAGTATACGGCACGCGGAAGATAATTGTCCTGGGTTTTGCTATCATCAAAATCAATCGGAGGTGCTCAATAATCTCCCCCTTTTTGATGATGACAAACTCTAGGCGTTTATTTCAATCGTGTTCAAACCATTGTGCCTTTAAGCAATTTTTCAAGTAGACAAGTTTGAAAACCAGTTTTGAAAACCTTTTACACTTGAACTCTTGTGCTCAGTGTTTAAATTGCATTTCAATCCGTCAATTCTAGTACAAACATTTGATTCTAACAAAAGCTATATATCACGTCCAGCCATTCAACATTTGGTTTGCCAAAAGCACATCAATTCTAGTCATTCAATCATTTGTTTGCCAACATAGGCTGTTCAACATATCAAATCCAACAATTCAACATTTGTTTGCCAATTTGAAAAAGGAAGTGAAATTTTGAGAGAAAGCCAATCTTGTAATTTCAAAACACAAGGTGCATTCATTCATCTTCAGTTTGACACGGGGTACGAGAAATACAAGATTCTACCATGACTCTCAACAGCCGCTAATGCAAGACAACTTAATATGCAAACACTCGTACTACGATACAATGACACACATATATGCAGGCATGCAATACACATAGCATATATAAGCCTAACAACACACATAGCATATATAAGCCTAATAGCTACTTCTCCCCCTTTGACATCATCAAAAAGGAGGGTGGGAGATACAAAAAGTGGACAGAAGCGACACTAGATGACCCAAAAATAGCTACGTAGGTGGGTGATCCAGAGCCTCCTCGCCGTCATCACTATTGGATGCATCATCATCATGGGCGGAGCTAGCAGGAGCAGGAGCTGAAGGAGGAGGTGGAGGAGGAGGTAGACGTTCTTCAATGCGATGGAGCATTTCATCATGGTGGTTGAGGTGATGGTTGATGCTGAGAAGGGCACGGTTGTTGAGCCGGAAGGCTTCACTGTTGTCTTCATGGGCAGCATAGAGGGTGGCCATGTGGGTGGAGAGGGTATCCATAGCGTCGTGGAGAGAGTGCATGCGTCCAGTCATGGTATCCATAAAAGTGTCCCACCGCCCAAGGGTGGAGTCGATCCGGGTTTCCATGCCTAAGATACGCCTATCTAGACCCTCATAGTCCCCCCAAGTAGAATACCTAGCTCCCTGAGAAGAAGATTCCCCGGGATAAAACTGTGGTGGTGGAGGAAGGTCCTCCGGTGGAGGCACATCGGCAGCCTGAATTGGTTCAGGTGCTTCTTGGTGATCTTGTTGTTGTTCTTGTTCTTGCTGTTGTTGCGGCTCTTGTTCTTCCTCACTATCAGTTTCTTCCCCATACACTGGAACATGACGTCGAAGTTCACCATTTGCATCCCAGAAATAACCCATATCGGTGAGAATTTTGTGGGAGTTGTAGACATCATCCTGGCGAACCCGAAGAAACTGCTCTCCCTCCAAAGGAATCCCAACATGAGTAAAAACTCTAGTGAGTTGAGATGCATAAGGCATGGACCTTTGTAAGTCGGTACAGCACCGACGTATCAAACTCCTCATGAGCCAACCCATATCAATGACACTGCCATTCATAACATGATAGAAGAGGAATTGGTGGATCCCAGTTACCTCATCACGACTTCCACCTTTTGGATAAATGAGGGTTGTGAACATGCGGTGTAAGACGCGTTGCAATGGGGGAAAATGGTTGGCATTGAGTTCCATGGTATTACTGATACCCGGCTCGTAGTCAAGGCTTGTCATGGCAGTGAATGTAGCTTTGACTTCTCCATGCATAAAATTCATGACAGCCCCCCAACTAGAGACACCTAAGGTGCAGGCAAATAATTCATCGGTGATGTAGATCTCAACCCCCTGAGCCATGGTGTATAGCTATCCATTGCGATCTCCCAGGTTTCCATAAAACTGTTGGACAAGAGATGGATAGAACCTAGGATACCCGGTGACAAACTTGATCCAACTTGATTGCATGGAAAATACTGTGTAAATATCTAGTATAAGGTCATCCATCTCACCGAAGTCGACAAGACGAGGATCAATGATTGGTCTTGGTGATCTTGGAGGTGCCGGAGCCTGCCGTGGTGGACGAACCGGAGCTTCATGTCTCTGGGCGCTAGACTCCCCTTGAGTAAGATGCCGAGAGCTCCTTCTAGGTGGCATCTTAGGCTAGGAAACCCTGAATAGAGATTTGGTTGACGAGAAACTCACCCTCAGGATGAGAAAGGACACTTGGAGGACTAGAAACACATTCTCCACACTTTAGAGATCTGGGAAGGGCAACACGAGTGCACGAACACCGGCGAGGGGTCATCCCGAAACTGAGAACAATTGGCCAGAGCGTGTGCGGATGGAGAGGATGTAAGGTTTAGAGGGCTTAGAAGGTGGGGTTTTAGTGTTTTAGGGTTGAGAGGGTGTGAGAGAGAGAAGGTGGGTGGAGGTGAGTGGGAAGAAAGGGGTGAAAACCCCTTTAAAAGATGGTTTGGATGCAATTGAACCGGTCCAGTTCGCCGCAGTTGGTCGACTGTTGCGAAGCCGACGGTCGACCGAAAAGGGCACAAATCCCTTTTTCGACGTGAAGATTGTGCGTGATATTTCAATGATTCCAGTGATGAGCCAATGACCTCCAGTGATGAAAGTGAGCTCCATTTATTTTTGGACTCTCCTTTTTATTTCTCCTTCTTTTTGATTTTTCATTTTTGATATCTTTAGCAATTCTCATTGAAATTTTTTAATAAGAAACTTTGCCGACTAGATGGTGATCATCATCGATCATCTAATCCACCGTATTAACATGGAACAGAGAAGCTGGCGTAGATTAACGTTTTTGGTTGACCCGATGACTGATTCGCAATCCCTAACTTTTGGTTGTTCAGATCTCGAAGACTTGATATCCGGTCAATTTAAGCATTGTTTTTTTTTCACTAAAGTCATACTTGTACCTGGCAAGGGGAGATACTCGACTCTGGTCACCATACAAGAAAATTTTATATATAATAAGCAAGAGGGAGAGAGAGAGGGAAAGGGATTCAGGAGACAACAAAGGTCCAAGGGAGGGGGGGCATCCTACTAAGAGATGGAGGAGCCCAAGTAGAACATGGCCGGTGGGCCCGATAAAATGGAAAGGGCCACAGGAGGTCGACAGTGGAAACAACCAGCAAAAGTGGGGGGCGCCAAAACTCGTGGAGGTGCTATGGGCCGCGACGAGTCCTACGATTGTGTCGGCGGACGGGCTGGAAAGGAGGGCTGAGGTCCACATCCGCCTCAACAATCGAACCAGCAAGCCTGTCGGAGTCCTCCAAGACAACCGGTCCATGAAGGCCGGGCTCGAAGGAAGCAATAGCGGGCATAGACGTAGCAGGGACAGCAGTAGCAGGTGAAGGCAAGGCCTCATCACGGGGCTGTTGACACTGAAAATATTCTTAACATTTTCAGACTTCTACTTTTACAGGTCTTAAGTTCTAATCGGGTATTCCTACACCGACAGAGAAGAAAAGAAAAAAAAGAAGGAAGATAGCGAAAGTTGAACAAAAGATGAGTCCAAAGAGAAGATGCTCAGCCTCAAGGGACAGCCGCTAAAACAAGACCTGAGAGCTCGGGAGGATAGTCGGGGCCATCCCCGAAGAAGCAATCAAAATTACAAATACAAGTGAAGCCGGCTCGGCATCGCCAAGGGCCGTGTCAGCAAGGAAACTCGCGTGCTCGAACTAAACACATACGGAGTCCGGACTAAAGCCGTACGGCAAACCGAGAGCTTCGTCAACACCCTGCCAAGGTCTTTTAGGAGCCGTGGCACAAAGAATCGTGAACGGTGACTTCCGGAATCATCCCCGGACTCGTCGGCTAGCTTTCGACAAGCGAATGAAGTTAAAACGGCGCCACAGTTCACCGGCGCGCTTCCCTTCCCGGCGCCATCGAATCTGGAGCGTAGAAGCTTGGAGAAGCCTTCCCGACGCGCGAAAATACTTGCTGGAGCCTCTTGAAATGGCGCCGTCATCAACGGCGCGCAAAACACTCAAGAAGAGTTCCTTCCCCGGCGCCACCAGTCCCGGCACGCAAAGGCTCGGAGAAGCCCCTTCCCGGCGCGCCATTTCCCACGCCGTGTTAGGCTTGGCTATAAAGAGAACACTTGGTTCGTCCAAGTGAAAGGGGGGAGAGAAGATTGCCAAAGAAGAATAGAAGGTACGGGAAAAACAGGGAGAGAAAAGCTTGGGAAACAAGAAAACCAGAGGGGGGGGTTCTCCACTGCCGCGGTCTTCAGATCTCATCGGAGTTTCCCATCGCCGGAGAAGGAAAAGACCTCTTGGTCAATCTTAGGTGGGCTGCTGTGATTTCTTCCGATAGATTTACTATTTTCGTTGCTTCCTTTTTCCATTCTGATGTAATGTGAATGAGAGAGGGCGAGGGCGATGATATGAGCCCGTTTCACCCCCCCTCACCTTCTCTACTTCTTCTTTCTCCTCCCTCTGTAATTTTCTCCTGTAACCAGTGAACCGACGCTCGGGTGACAACCCTGGCACCGGACTATTAAACGTGTATCTATTTCCTGTTCATGGAATGGATGCTATGTGAGCGCGCTCAATGCCACGTCTATCTTCCCTGCTCTCTCTTATTTTCTCTCAATCTGTGCACTTAATGGTTTCCCTACGCGTGTGGTTCCCGGATCCGTTTTCCCGACGCCGGACATGCCTTGGGACACCATAGGCGACATGAATTGTTCTCCCCCTCCCTGGGACTTCTCTTCCCCAACGCGACGATCGGGGGCATACCTGGGTATATGCTTTGACCAGTCCTGTGCATGGTCACTTCCCCTGTTCCCTCCTCTGCCTTGCTCCATGGTTTACGGAAGGGCAAAATTGCTGTCGAGGCATGTTCAGTCTCTTTATGTCAATGAGCTGTCCCTATATTTGAACGGCGCCGGCATAGAGATCCCATGGGTCGGTGGTGATTTGCAGACGCTGATGCACTAGACTCCCTCAACTGTTATATCGGTTATCAGTTTCCCATGTGATCTCCACTTCTTTTAACTCGTGGTCGTTAATGCTTTAACCTGCGACTGCTAATTTGCCAACTCCTTGGTTGTCGTGCGGTGCCATATACCCCTGTTTTCATCCTGTTCGTGTTCAGGGCCCGGGAGCATGCTTTGCGACATTGCCCCGTTGAATCGGGGAGGGGGACATCCCCCAATGTTTCAATCCAACACCACTCGGTCTACAGGGACTCATCTGTCAGTGATGAGTTTTCCCATGGGCCAATGGGTGAATACCGACATGGGTTAATCCCGACAGATCCAAATCCACGGTCCTTAATGACCCTATGGTGGCCGTGGGACGGGCGCCCCTTGTAGGCTAGCCTCGGGGTTTCCCTCTCTAATCGGTCGTCCCGACTTAGGCGGAGTACCGGCTCGGGTCGCGTGCCCCTCGCAGGCTAGTCCTCGGGGTCTTCGCTCCCGTTGTGAGTCACGTTACTCGTCTACGCTCACCCACGGACTCGGTGCCCCTAGTAGGCTAGCCCTCGGGGATTTCCTATCCGTTCGGGTCTTGGCACGTCAACCGAGACCCTGAGCGCCTTCGGCTACGCGGCCAGCCAGACCGGCACGGACATCGACACGCTCGGAAAGGGCATGAAGATCCTGGCGAAGAACGCCGCGGACTCGCTCAATCCGACGAGCGAGCAAGCCAAGGTATTCGATGCGCTGGGGATCAAGGTCACCGACGCCACCGGCAAGCTGAAGGACCTCTCGATCCTCGTGCCGGAGATCGCCGACAAGTTCAAGGCGCTCGAGGACGGCACCACGAAGGCGGCACTGGCGCAGGCGCTGTTCGGCAAGGCTGGCTTGGACCTGACGGAGTTCCTGAACTCTGGGTCGCAGGGATTGGCCGACTTCACGGCTCACGCCAGAGAGCTTGGCGTCCTGATCGGAAGGGATACGGCGGATGCTGCAGACAGGTTCAATGACCAGCTTGGCGACCTGAAGCTTCTGGTGGGGGTATTGGGGCTCAAGGTGGCCGAGGCGCTACTCCCTCGCCTCAATGATCTCGTGGAAAGCCTGGTCGACGTCGTCAAGGAAGGCAGTCTCGCGAAGGACATCGCAGACGGACTGGGGACTGCCTTCTCGGTCGCCGGCAAGGCGATCGCGATCACCGCGGCCACATTCAAGGGCGTTGCCTACGACCTGACGGCCGTCGCGCTGGCCGGCGTGGCGGCAAGCAAGGCGCTCACGTTCGACCCCGCTCAGGCGGCGGGCTACCTCAAGGCCGCGGCCGACTTCCGCAAGATGGCGGCTGCCGAGTCGAACAAGATCGGGCAGGCGTTTGGCCCCGATTTCGGCAACATCCAGGACGGGCGAGAGCGCTGGAAGAACGTCAACGGCGGCGTGGGATCGACCTATGACCCCACCGTCGACTCGGCCGCTGTCGCGCGCGCCCTGTCGAACCCCACCGCCCCGCGCGGTGGCAGCCGCAAGCAGCAGATGTCCGACGAGGAGCGCGAGGCCAAGCGCCTGCAGGAAGCCTACAAGAGCCTGTCGGGCAGCTTGGACGAGCGCATCGCCCTGTTCGGCAAGGAAGGCGAGGCGGTCAAGGTCCGCTACGACATCGAGAACGGCGAACTGGCCAAGCTGGCGCCGGCACAGCAGGCCGACCTGCTGGCAAAGGCTGAGCGTCTGGACTTGATGCAGAAGGAAGCCGATGAGCTCAGGAAGCGTGCAGATGCCGAGCAGCGTGTCTGGGAGCAATACGAGGACACGCTCGGTGCCATTCGAGACGAGAACGCCGCGGTCGGAATGTCGGCCGATCAGCAGGAGGTCTGGAACAACCTGAAATGGCTGGGTGCAGGAGCTTCGCAGGAGATGCGCGACCAGGTGATCGCCGAGACGAAGGCTCTTCAGAAGCACCGCGACGCCATACAAGACCAGATCGAGATCATGGACGGCGCACGCGACGCTGGTCGTGAGTTCTTCGATTCCATGCGCGAAGGCGAAGGGATCCTGAAGTCGCTCCAGGACGCCTTCGGCCGGTTCGCCGACGCCCTCTACGACTGGGCGACCAACAGCGTGATCGAGAGCCTGTTCGGGAAGCAGGGGCAGCCGGCAGGCGGGGCGTCAGGCGGATGGATCAACAGCCTGATCGGTGCGTTCACGGGCAGCAGCAGTGGCAGCAGCGGGTCGACGGCCGGCTCCCTGATCGACCTGTTCGCTTCCGACAGCTCCTTCGGCGGCGGGTTCGCGCAAGGCGGCAACGTGCTGGCGAACCGTTCCTACCTGGTGGGCGAGAACGGCCCCGAGCGATTCGTTCCGCGCACTGCCGGGACGATCGTTCCATCGGACAAGACGGCAGCCATGCGCAGCGGTGGGCGCGGCCTTACCCAGATCATCAACAACAACTATCGGGAGCCGTACTCGGTGCGTACTCAGCAGCACGCCGCAGCGGACGTCGGCTTCCAGACCAACCTGGCGCTGCGGAGGAATGGCTGATGACGTTCTATGCAGCCGAGATCGACACCTGCCCAGCGTATGGGTGGCAGGTGTCGACGTGCGCCGACGTGAACATCAAGACGCTGGCCAACCGCCACGAGAAGCGGAACAAGCGCGGCGACCTGATGCAGCACATCTTCGCGCTGCCGTTCCTGAACATCCCGGACAACGCCTACCTGCAATACATCAAGGCGGCCTACATGGCGTTGGGCGGTCCGACCGATTCGTTTCTCGCGAAGGACTACGGGGACTATCTGGCCAGAGGTGAATCCCTGGGGCTGGCTCCCAGCGGCACCACTGCTGTGCAGTTGGTCAAGACGTACTCGTTCCAGAACCTGATTTCCTACAGCCGGAACATCACCAAGCCACTCACGGACACTGTCAAGGTGTACGAAGGCGGCGTCCTGAAATCTGGGACCGTGAGCGCCACAACCGGCAAGTTCACGCCGACGAGCGCATGGACAGAAGGATCCGAGGTGACGGCGGACTTCGAGTTCCGGGTTCCGGTGCGTTTCGATGAGATGGTCCTGCCGCTGACGATCGACAACCGGAGCGGCGACGCCTACCTGATGAATGGCGTAGTCACGCTCCGCGAGGTCTTCGGCGAATGAGTGGGCGCACCATCTCGACGGCTGGCGCCACCCATCTCAAGCAAGCCGCCACGCGGACCTGTCGCTGCTGGAAGATCACGCGGCAGGGCATGTCCGCCTTCGGCCTGACGAGCCTGGATCGTGACGTGGTGGTCAACGACGGCTTCGGCTCGCTGACCTACAAGGCGCACCGGGGGTTCACGCCCTACGCGACTCAGGCCGGCGCCGACCTGTCCGTGGACAATTCAGAGATGCAGGTATTGATCGCCGAGTTCGACATGGACGGCATCACGCTCGATGCGATAGTATACGCTTTACTGCCGCTGCTAGAGAGCATGTTTAGGGGTCCTTAGCTCGATCTATTTAATTCACTGCTGCGAGAGAGAGCGAGCCCTCCCGTGACCCGACCCGGGCACGAGGTTGAGAGTTGACCACCCTAGCTCTTTGCCGATTTCTCAACCGTGCACGTCCGAACGCTTCCCTCGCTAAGGGACGATCGCGAGCTTGCTAGAGTCTTAAGTGTGCATTTCCACTTGGTGTCGCGTCCGCGTCCGTCATCCCGCATCAGATAGAGAGAGAGATTCTGTAGCGAGGGAGAGGGAGCAGGAAGTAGTCGCCCCTGCTCGACCTCGACCTCAACCTCCTTCATTCCTTTCTTTCCTCATTTTCTTTCTCCCCCCTTTCCATCGCTTGTATCTTCCACTCCGGTGTTTTGAAATGTACATGGCCAGTTGTGGCCTTTGTCTTTCATAAGCAAATCACCGCCTCCGATTGTTTGGGTTCTCCTGCGTATTTGATGGCCTCCCCCACCTTTCCCCGGTGATTTCTCTTCTTCTGTAGCCCAAGCCTCCTCCGGACATCCAGAGACACTCCCCTCTCCTCTGCCTGAGGCCCCCCCCCCTTCAGGACCAGCCAAGCCAGGGCCCTTAAGGCTGTCTTTCCCTTGGCTCTACCACATTCAACTGGCCCTCAGTCTAGCTTCTCCAGCCCTTGACCGGTACACCCCCGGATAACCCTTCCACCGGTGCACACACAGCCTTGCATGCCCTCACTGGCACAACCCTTGGCCGGCACACCCTCAGCCTCTCTGGCCGGTACACCCCTGAACAACCCTCCAGCAGTACACCCTTGGCCTTCTTCCCAATGGCACACCTAGCCACCCCTTTAGCGGTATGCCTAGTCCTGCCCAGCCCTTCAGCGGTACACACTTAACATCCCCTTTCCCTTTGCCCGGTACACGCTTGAAATCCTTGGCCGGTATACCTCCTCCTGCCCCTCTACCCCAGCCATCCATAGCCAGCCCGAGAGTTGTCTCTCTCTCTCAACATTCCCTCCGTCGGTTCCCTCAGATTTTTCGATATTTTGTTAAAGGTGTTGCCATCTCCGGACACCCACCTCCACTTGTTGGGTCCCGCCACTCCATGGGGGCCTGTTCCCTATATCTCCCTTACGCCCGGGGTTAAGGGGAGATGCTGTCAAATTTTTGTCAGAAATAATAATGTGTCAAAAGGTCGAAAGGGAGCACTGGACAAATAAAACAAATGATAACGAGGCACTCCAACTAAGCTGAAAGAGCTAGGGGGCAACATCGAGAAAAGGGAGGGGAATGAGCAGAGAATAGCTAAAAGATGGGAAAGAGGACCCCTCGGGAGTCACATAGAAAATTAATTAAGAAAAGGAGGAAGAGAAGGGTAAAAGAAGAAAAGAAAGGCCTTAAAGGGATGAAGAGGAATAGGCCCTCCAAGTGCTTCCCCGGTGCACCCTCCCAATCCTCCCACGGCGCGCCCTTAAGCCCCTTCACCAGCACGCCCTTAAACCCCTTCGCCGGCACACCTTCCCTTACCCTTCACTGGCACGCCTCCAAACACCTCCCCAGTACACTCCTTGAGTGGCGCACCCCCCTTTTTGCTAAGCCCCTTCCCCGGCACACTCCTCAGCCCAACTTCTACCGACGCACCCCAGCCATTCCTTGGCATCCTAGCCCGGCATAGTCCCACCTACACCGACCTTGGCCTTGCGTGCACAGACCCTACACGGATTCACCCAAGCTTGGATGGACCTCGTTTGATGCCGGACGGATGCGCGACTCGACTCCAATTGGATATGTGTTCCTTGGACTCTAAGCAAGCTCACAATCGCCCCTAACGAGGGAAGCGTACGGACGTGCACGGTTGAGAAATCGACAGTGAGCTAGGGTGGTCGGCTCTCTCTTGTGCCCAGATCGGGTCATGGGACGGTCACGCTCTCTCGCTCGCAGCAGTGATGATACAACATTATAGCGAGCTAGATATCCCTACACATGCTCTCTAGTAGTGGCATAAACAAGTATATATGAAATAAAGTCAAATGCCGAGCAAGGGGCGAACACGATACCTCCACGCTCTCGGCATGGCGAAGATGACCCCAGCCGATTTGGTACTCCCGGAATAATTATTACACAAATATTACAGCAATTGAATTACTGCCCACTCCACACAGGGAGGTATGCGGCTACACACGAGATCCGGGAGTGACGTAATCGGGTTGACGGGCAGCACTCGGGGCCGCTTTGACAAGACAAGCACGCGCGCTCATGGGGCCCACGTCCTGACTAGCGGCCCGGGAACGCCGAGAGGTTGTTGCTGCACCGGTGGCTCCTGGTTGGGTGTTCTTGGGGTGGAGGCATGCCGGTCGGACTCGCGGAAGGCGAGGCGGTTGCCTCGGGGTGGTCATTGGTTGCCGACCTCAAGCTGGAATTTGCTGTTTTACAGCGTGTGACTCAGCGAGAATTGCCGCTGCGATCAGCCCCGACGTCAGAATGACGCGAGGTTGGTGGCGTTGGAAAGCTCTTTCGAAGAGATTCGATCTCTAATGAGTGCAGTACTTCAGAACATCTCAGAGTCAGCCTTTGCACAATTTTCAAGGTGCTGGCTCATAGAACCAGATCTAGCAGAACAGAATGGGACTTGTCTGAGAACACGAGTTGACCGAGGGTGTAGTGGCAGATATAGGTGTTGGGATCTTCACAAAAGTTGTAGATCTGGTTAATAATCAAGATTAGATATCTAGAATAGTTATGCTCGGGGATCCAAAAATATGAATAGAAAATTCGCGTATTTTGACCAATTCAAGGTGAAAAAAGGGGTTGCTCCCTAAGGCTGTGGGTGACTTGGCTCGCTCCTTCAACATCCCTATGACAAGCTTATCCCACGCATTCATCTTGGGAAGGGGTAGTGGAGCGGGGAGGGGTGATCCTCCTAGACTCAATGATGATGCAATGCCCAAGGACTAGACTTAGTAGAGACAAGTCTAGAACTTGCTCTAATACCAATTTGATGTGACACCACCTTGGGGGTGATAGTCACAAGATCGAAGATCCCTTGGACCTAGCAAGCAAGCAATGCAACGGACCGGTGACTTCACTCGAGCGGACTCACCCACGTAGTGCACATCACCCCCAAGGTGGTGTCACATCACGTCTGGATGTAGCCTTGGCCATAACCGCACTGACTAGAGGCACCAGCAACGAAAACCTCTACCGTGAGTTATTCTTGCATCCTCCCACCTCCCTTGCCGAGCTAGTGACCATGGCATTGCGCCACGCTAAATGCGAGGAAGTCCTCAGTGCCTGCCGCGGCACAACCGGCTCGGGTCGGGAGGGGGGCAAGAAGCAAGCGTCCGAGCCAAGCTCGGGCCAAGGAAAAAGGTGAAACCGAGATGGGGAGCACAAAGAACCATCTCCGAGGTACGAGCGGTACACCACCCTAACCGCTTCACTTTATGTGATCTATGAAGACATCAAAGGCTCGGCCCTCCTCTGCCAACCCTAGCCTATGAAGGCGAAACGTCGCAACCACCGCAAGCACTGCCTCTTCCACAGCGATCGCGGACACCACACCGGCGACTGCCACCAGCGCCAGGTTGAGATCGAGCATCTCATCCTTTAGGGGCACTTGTCCCGGTACGTGTCCGGGCAGATGGAGGACCGTGGCGCCTGTGAGGAGATTGACAACATCCTCCATGGGGTCCACATCAACGTCATCACTGGAGGAGCTGCGTTTGGAGGAGATAGCAGCTGAGGAAGGAAGCGTCATGTCGAGCAGGCAAGTCGAGCCTCTGAGCCATCTAAGGCCCTGCCGACAAGCGAGCTGCAGGCCCTGGTATTCTCCGACCAGGACTTGGAAGGGTTAACAACCTCGCGCGATGACACCCTAGTTGTATCGGCCACAATAAACCATTGTAATGTAGAAAAAATCTTAGTCGACAATGGTAGTGCCCCTAATGTACTTTCTTACGATTGTTTCCTCAAGATGGGTGAGAATCCATCTAAACTCTGCCCGATCCGAACTCTACTTTGTGGGTTCAATGGCCTGGCAACCTATCCCGAGGGAGCCTTAAGCATGCCAGTTACCATCGGCACCCCACCCAAAACTGTTACGGTTATGGTAGACTTCATCATGATCAAGGGAATGACGTCATACAATGCTATCTTCGGTAGAGGCATCCTCAGCCGGACAAAGGCAGTGCCCTCCATCTATCACCAAAAAATGAAGTTTCCTACCAAAAGTGGCGTGGGGGAAGTCTGAGGTAACTAGGCACTGGCTAGAAGGTGCCATAATATCTCGATCGAAGTCACAAGACCAGAAGGGAAGAACAAGGGGACGGGCGAAACCTAGGAAGGACCAGCAACGTCTAAGCCTGGTGGCAAGTTGCTAATGATCTTCTTGAAATATAACCCCACCCTAGGAGTCAAGATCGGAGCCGATCTCCCATATGATGTTCAGGAGCAATATAAAAACTTCCTTTCTAAGTACATTCATGTCTTCACATGGTCTGATGAGCAACTTCATGGAATTCCCAGAGATATTGTGATGCACAAGCTCAACCTCGACCCCATGGAGAAACCCGTCCAACAGCGCAGAAGAAAGTATGTCCCAGAGAAACAGACAATCATCAAGGAGCAACTCGCCAAGGGGAAGGAGACTGGCCTCTTCTGCACGGTCCTCTACCCGACGTGGCTCGCCAATGTCATTCTGGTACCTAAAGCTTCAGGGAAATGGTGAATGTGTATGGACATCACCGATCTCAACAAGGCCACACTGAAGGCCTGTTACGTGCTGCCGAGCATCAACCAGCTCGTCGATTCAACCTCTGAAAATGAGTTGCTCACCTTCCTCGATGCCTACTCTGGCTACCATCAGATCCAGATGGACCCAGAGGATATTGAGAAGACCGCCTTCATCACCGACTCTGGTGTGCACTGCTACACCCAGATGCCTTTCAGGTTAAAAAATACCGAGGCAACATGCCAGAGGCTGGTCAACCAAATCTTCGAGCGGTAACTCGGTCGGAATATCGAAGCCTACATCAACGACATGCTTGTAAAGATGCCAAAGGCTGGGGATCATCTTACCGACCTAGCCAGCACCCTCCTCAAGTGCAGCATGAAGCTCAACCCCGCAAAGTGCACCTTCGGAGTCAGATCAGGGAAGTTCCTTGGCTTCCTGGTGACTCAACGCAGGATTGAAGCGAACCCCGACAAGGTCCAGGCCATCATGGACATGCATCCACCTACTTGCGTCAAAGATGTCTAGCATCTTACTGGGCACATTGCCGCACTCAACCGTTTCCTCTCTCGGGCGGTCGAACGATGACTACCCTTCTTCAAGCTGTTGAGGGGACCTAAAATGGCATCTACTACGTTCGCTTGGGACGAGGAATGTTAGAAGGCTTTTGAGGAGCTCAAGGAGTTCCTAATCTCGTCCCTGGTACTATCAAAGCCGGTTCTGGGTGAAGCATTGTGCCTGTATCTCTTGACGAGTCCTTTCATCGTAAGCTCGATTTTAGTCTGAAACGATGCAGGAATCGAGAGACCAGTCTATTACACCAGTAAGGTGCTCAATGAAGCTGAAAGGAGGTACCCTACAATCGAGAAGCTCGTGCTTGCATTGGTTACCTCAGCCAAGAGCCTCCGACCTTACTTGAAATGACTTTCAAATAATTGTGTAAATTCTTGAATATTTCTCACATGGTCATTTTTACTTAAAATGATGATAAAATACATGAAGACTTAAATAATGGTGAGAATGAGATTTGTTCTTATTAATGCACATCTTTATTTATTTTAATGCTCAAAGATGATGAATGTGATGCAACTTATGGTATAAAATATAGCACTTATCAAGCACTCACTGAGTGATCACTGGGACCGGCGAGCACTTGTCTGGAAGCTCTCCACGGCTCCTCAGCCTCCTACAGTGATATATCTCTCTCTTCTGATCTTCTCTATACTCTATTTTCCCGTTGCTGACTTAAGCATCGGAGGGTTGTCCCCTGAGGTAACACCCGGGACTCTTTCTAACGCCCTTGCTTCTTGGTGATTGCAGGCTTCCATGGGCGCGAGACGACTTTCCCAACAAATAAATAGAGAAGGTGGTACGTGACATAAGAACCATTTTCCAGTCTCTACACTTCTTGGCGCTGTCTATGGGAATCACTAGCGAAAGGCTATGGCACCCCATGGAAGCCTCCGCAACACCAGCAGCTGGGGCCGTAGGTCCCACCAGGGGCCCAGCTCTCACCGAAAATCACAGGAAGCTTCTTTCACTCATCCCTAATAGGAGGTCACCCCGGGTGACCTCAACGAACTTCGCCAACAGATCCGAGCCCTGACAGAACTCTGCCAGGAGCTCCGGGACCAACGGGCCGAGCCCCAACGCGTTTTACCCGAGCGACGGGGGGACGAGAGGGACCAGACTGGGGGGAACCCCCGTCAAGCTCGAGAGGCATCTCATGCCTTGGCCATGAGGACCCGGCGATCCCGCAGTGTGCCCGCACCGAAGGTGCGTAGCCCACTCCACTCCAACCCAGAGATGGATCACCGACTCCAACGCTTCGAAGAAATCGAGGACAAAGTCTGATACCTGGATGATGTCCTCTTAGCCGCCAATAATCACGACCTGATCAACGATGACCTGGACTTCCATGCTCCCTTCTCCAGGGAAATAATGGAAGTCCCTATCCCGCCAAAGCTCCAACTGCCATCGTTTACCTCCTACGACGACACTACTGACCCAGCCAACCACATGCACAGCTTCGAGTCCCATCTGGTGTTCCACCGGGCCTTGGACACTGTGAAGTGTCTGACGTTTGTAACAACCCTCCGGGAGAATGCCCGGGCTTGGTTCGAGTCCCTACCAATCGGGACTATTTCCTCCTTTCAGCAGCTCAAGAAGCTATTCAAGGAGAACTTTATTGGCTGTCGAAAGGTGGCCAAGTCTGTGGTGACTCGGCTCGCCCTCAGGCATGGCAAAGAAGAGATGTTGTGGGATTTTGTCTCCCGCTTTCGTGCGACGGCACTACAGAACCCACATCTTGACATTGGTATCGCCACTATAGCCCTCACCCATGGAACACGGGACCACATCCTTCGACGTGTCTTTGGGGTCGAGACCCCGACGACCCTTCCTGACCTCCTCGCCCTGGCACAGAAGCACGCACGCTGCGAGGAGAATACAATGGCCCTGGGCCACGCGGCCGGAGCCAAGCGGTCCGATCGCAAGAGATTCGCCGACCCACCACGAGAGGGTCGTAGTAAGCGGGAGCGACGCGACAGAGACCACCGCGATCGCCCCGAAAAGGAAAGGGGCAGCTATCGCCATTACATGCCCCTGACGGCTCCGCCTGACCAGATCCTAATGGAGATCCGTGAGGAGCCATTCCTCAAGTGGCCTCCCCGGATGAAGTCGGATCCAAGCATAAGAAAGAATAAGAAATATTGCCTCTACCACTGCGACCACGGTCACGACACCACCAACTGCATCAACTTGAGGGATGCCATCGAGGACCTTCTCCGGAGAGGATGCCTCAACGAGTTCCTCACAAAAGTAGTAGAGCGGTGGCAGAAGACGTCCCCGCCGATCGACAACCGGCCCAACAGGAAGGAGATCATGATGATCTCTAGGGGACCAGCCGCAGGGGGAGATATCTCGAGCAAGAGACGATGATATGCGGTGGTCATCCACACTACACATCAAGGCGATGACACCCAGCGTGGAACTTCCACCCTGGGTCGCTTGGGAGACCCCATTATCTTCTCTGAGGATGACCTAGACGGCGTGACCACACCCCATTCTGATGCTCTGGTGGTCTCGGCCACCATCAATCAGTGTATCATACGTCGCATATTAGTTGATAATGGGAGTAGACCCGATGTTATTACGTACGACTGCCTGGTACTTATGGGTGTGGATATGTCTCGACTTACGTCGTTGCACACACCACTATACGGATTCTCTGGCACCACCGTCCACCCGATAGGACGTATCTCGCTCCCGATCACATTCGGGACCAGGCCGAAAGAGGTAACCTTCCTCGTCGACTTTACCGTAGTTCGTGCGATGACAGGATATAACGCCATCATCGGTCGGGAGATCCTCGACACGCTTCGAGGTGTTCCTTCCTCTTACCATCAAAAGTTTAAATTCCCCACCCCCCGCGGGGTAGGGGAGGTCCAAAGAGATCAAAGGGAGTCCAAGAGATGCTATCTCATCTCCACACGTGATCGACATCCCGAAGAAGTACCGCTAGAGAAGAAGGCGAGGACCCAAGATCCAGGCCCGAGCACGAGTGCGCCGGCCGAAGATTTGTACCTCATCCAGGTGGGAGAGGATCCGAGCAGAACACTAAGGATCGGTGCGAACCTGTCTGAGCATGACAAGCAGGCCTATACGAGTTTTCTCACCGCCAACCAGGATGTGTTCGCTTGGTCCGAGGACAAGCTTCCCGGAATCCCACCAAAGGTTATCACTCACCAACTTAGGTTGGATCCCGCTTGCCGCCCGGTACAGCAGCGCCGAAGGCATTGCAACCCCAAGCGACAGGCTATTATCAGGGAGCAGGTGAGCGAAAAGCTATGCTCAGGGCTACTCAGGCCTACTCAATACCTAGATTGGGTAGCCAACGTGGTCCTGGTCCCCAAGAGTAGTGGGAAGTGGCAGATGTGCATCGACTACACCGATCTAAACAAAGCTACGCCCAAGGATAGCTTTCCCATGCCACGGATCGACCAGCTAGTCGACGCAACGGTCGGGCATGAAATGCTAAGCTTCTTAGATGCCTACTCCAGCTATCATCGGATCAGTATGCACAAGCCCGACCAGGATAAGACCGCATTCATCACCGATCACAGCCTATACTGCTACACTCGAATGCCATTCGGGTTGAAGAACGTAGGGGCAACCTACCAACGCCTCGTCAACCACATGTTCGACTCGCAGATCAACCGTAACATGGAGGTGTACATTGACGACATGCTCATGAAGAGCCTCCAAGACGCTGAGCACTTAGAAGACCTGGTGGAGACATTCGTCACGCTCAGAAGATACAATATGAAGCTCAACCCAGCAAAATGTACTTTCATAGTACGGTTAGGGAAGTTCTTGGGCTTCCTTGTTACCCACCGGGGGATCGAGGCTAACCCCGACCATATCCGAATGGTGCTGGAAATGCAGCGACCAGGGCGAGTGAGAGATGTGCAGTGCCTCACCGGTCACATCGTCGCCTTGGCTCATTTCCTATCCCAGGCCGCCGAGTGGTGTCTCTCCTTCTTCTGGTTGATCAAGCAAGCCAATCAAGTGCCGGGGAAGAAGGGGCAGATCGACTGGGACCAGGAGTGTGAGCAGGCCTTCGAAGAATTAAAACGCTACCTGGCGACCCCTCCCGTCCTTGCCAAGCCACAAAAGAGAGAAGAGCTACTCTTGTATCTATTTGTGACACCGAGCGCAATGAGTGTCGTGCTCGCACGGGAAGAAGCAGGGGTTATGAGGCTCGTCTACTACGTCAGTCGAGCAGTGCAAGGTCCAAAATTTTGGTACTCGTGAACTAAAAAATTTGCCCTTGCACTCATCATGGCCGCTCGCAAGCTGCGACCATACTTCTTGGCTCACCCAGTCATCGTCCTCACCAACCAGCCACTCTGACAAATCCTCCAGAACCCAGACGCCTCAAGAAGGCTAATCAAATGGGCTATCGAGTTGGGGGAGTTTGACGTCAAGTTCCGCCCGAGGACTACGATCAAGGCTCAGGCTCTCACCGACTTCGTAGCTGAATGCACAATACCTACTGAAAACTCACCCGAGTGGCCCTCCGGGCCCATGTAGGAATTGTACGTCGATGAATCGTCCTATGCTGTGGGGAGCAGAGCGGGATTGGTCCTCCTTTCACCGGAAGGGCTCGATCTCCAGTACACCTTATGATTCAACTTTTCGACCATGAACAACGTTGCCAAATATGAGGCACTCCTCTCAGGACTACGCATGGCGAGAGACTTGGGGGCGACCAGCGTGCGAGCATATAGTGACTCCATGCTCATCGCCAACTAGGTAAAGGGAGAATTCGAAGCACGCGAACCCTCCATGGTTAAATACTTAGAGCAAGCCAAGGCCGCGGCAAAGGAATTCTCCCACTTCGAGGTGGTCCACATCCCACAAGAAGAGAACGTCCGCGCAAATGCCCTGTCTCACCTGGCATCAGCCATCGCAGTCTCCAACTTGAGGTCGGTCCTAATAGAAGAACTATCGGTGTCGAGCATAGACGAGCCAACACCCCAGGTGAACGCCATCGACTATGAGCCCTCCTGGGTGGACCACCTCTTGGATTTCCTCCTTCGGCAATAGTTCCCGAGCGATCGCCCTGAGGCTCGGCGCACGCGAGCAAGAGCAGCCCACTTCACAGTGGTGAACGACAGACTATATCGTCGCTGCCTCTCAGCCCCACTATTAAAGTGCTTATTCCCTGCGGAGGTCGAATAGGCCATCTGAGAAATCCATGAAGGACTCTGCGGGAGCCACATAGGGGGGCGAGCACTCACGAGAACGCTGATCCGACTAGGATATTGGTGGCCCACCTTGCAGCAAGACTGCCTCGACTATGTTCACAGGTGCCCTCAATGCCAGAAATACTCTCACCTATACCACCATCCGGCTACGCAACTACACGCCCTGATGGAGCCTCACCCATTTGCCCAGTGGGGGGTGGACATACTGGGTCCCATCCTCGAGGCACAAGGGAGGAAGAAATTCCTCATAGTCGCCATTGATTACTTCACCAAATGGATCAAAGCTGAACCATTGGGGAAAATCATGAGCGAAGCCACATGGAAGTTCGTATTGCGGAGCATCATCTGCCACTTCGGGATCCCAAGGGTTCTCACAACTGATAACGGCAGATAGTTTGCGAGCACCGCTTTCCAGGAGAAGTGCTCAGAGCTGGGGATTTGAAACCACTACACTTTGGTGGGGCACCCCCAGGCCAACGGGTTAGTAGAGAATGCCAACTGAACGCTCCTGCACGGCATCAAGACTCGATTGGATCAAGTAGGTGATTCCTAGATAGACTCAATTCCGAGCATTCTATGGCCCCACCAGACCACCGCTAGAGCCATCACTGGGGAGACACCATTCCATCTAGCTTACGGCGCAGAGGTGGTAGTCCCGGTGGAAATATCCAATCCATCTCTACGAGTGGGACACTTCGACGAGGCCAAGAACAACCAGGCAATGTGGGAAAACTTGGACCTGCTCGAAGAAGACAGAGTAAATGCCCAAGTAAAGCTCGTGGCATATCAACAGAAGTTAGCCCAATACTACAACTCTCAAGTCAGAGAATGACTTTTCTTCCCAGGAGATTTGGTACTATGATGAGTAAGCGTGGCTGACCCGAGGGGGGCCATCGGGAAGATCGCGCCGAATTGGGAAGGCCCATACAGGGTGACGGAAGCACTCGACAAAGGAGCGTACAAGTTGGTAATGCTGGGGGGGGCAGAGGTACCCAAGATATGGAACTCTGTCAACCTCGAAAAATTCTTTCTGTGAAACATCACTAGCCGTACTTCATTAAGATGAGTCACATTTGTACCCTGAGGAGGTAGCCTGATCTGTTGGCAAGTTGAGAAAAGGGAATTTTTTCATGTTAAAAAGGATTACATTCGTACCCACACACAGAAGTTTCATGCTTATCTTGTAAGGAAGAATATGTCTTCTATTTACTGTCATTATTGTGAAAAATTTGGGCATGTCATGTTTGATTGCTCCATGACGAAATTTGATAATTTAAAAGCTCAAAAGTTGTGGAGAGCACCCACTAGAGGTGTCACTAACCATGAAGGACCCAAGAATTCTTGGGTACCTAAAAGCATGAAATGAGTTTTTGTTTTGCAAGTGTGCCTTGAATCAAAGGAACTAAAAATGAGGTTTAATAACTCAAGGCACCTGTTGTTGGTAAAAACCCTGGTTTCTACATTTACTATTATATTTGTTGACTATTAATAATCTCCCTCTTGGTATTTGTATATCTTGTCATATAGGATTCATGTGTTCATCTTGCTTGACAGTTTTAGTTGGTTGAATAATTAAGGGGGAATCTGGTTAATCTGATTTGCTATGAAAAATTGTGTTTCCTTTATTGATAATCTAATCCATACATTCTTAACTCCACACATGTTGTCATGTAGTGTCCTACACAATTTGAATAATTGAGTTATCATATACAAACTACACTACATCCGTTATGCACATTCATGCATGACCCGTTGGTATATAAAATGGTGTTGGTGGAAAGACAGATCATGTATGTTTGAAAACCTTCACTATGTGTAAGGACATACCTCCGCTAGGTACCAAACGTTTGTGTATGCAGATGGCATATGTCCATTTAGATCATATGATACTTTGTTATATCTATATCATTCTTAGTTTGAATAATAAAGGGGGAGTTTGAGTGTTTGATTTGCCATGACAATTCAGTCTTTAAATTGAAAATTTACTGCATTTGTCTTCTATCATTGTCGTGCATTGTCTCGAACTCCCGTGCAGGGTCTTCATGTCTAGATTAGTTTCACAAGTATAATTAGTCAGGGGTAGTAAATGCATCAATGATGATTTGCATTTACCACATGCATAGATTGCTTCAGATAGGGGGAGTATGAATGATTAAAATTCTACATTACACATTTGGGATGCATTTGTGCTGACCACACAGTTCACTCCCATCTAATTTTAGTTTCTGTGAAAGTACTCTGAGTCGACGCACTAATCAGCTTGCATCGACTCATCAGAAGATTGTTCAGTCACGTTTGTTAGCCATTTCGTGGTTTTGACGCACCTGACCTTGAGCATCGACAGTCTCACTTTGATTTGAATTTTCCTCTGCTTTGATATATGCTAAGTTTCATGATCAGTTTCTTGAGTGATCTTTTGATGCTCCTCTAAAATCACATGTGCTCAAAGTTCATCTTCTGAATAATTCTATTTATTTCACCCCTACTCTTGCTGAGGGGGAGTTTTACCTGAACTAGTTTGCAACTGAATTCCCTTAGGAGCAAAGTGTGTTATCATTGAATCATCTTTTTGGCTCTCGTTAGAAAAATGGCTTTCTTGAAAAACTCATTTACTTACTGCCTGCCTGCCTGCTACATTATTGGGTACTTCTGCCATACCTTGAGCTAATACTCTTACATCTGATGTCTGCTCATAATTGTGAGCATTCTTGAAATCATCTTCTGCTTGCTACATGTTTGGCACCTGTGGTACCATAAATCCGTGGTATCATCCTTGAAAAATTCCTTGAACTGTCTTCAAATCCAGAATGTTTCCAATCTGCATACCATGATCATAAATATAAAAATAATCCATTTGCATGTTGCAAAGGAAGGGAGGTAGGTCCTCCAGCGGGTTTTCTACTTCTGGTGGTCAGAAGTTCGAGGAGGGTGTTCCTCAGGGGCAAGCTGTTCGACAGTGTTCTGTTGGCAGACTGAGTCTGCAGTGATCTTGTTGCTTCATGCAAGGAAGCCTTACTCCGTGGAGTAAGGGGTGGACGTAGATTACGGGTAGCAATCGAACCACCTAAAAATTCTCTGTCTCACTTGTGGTTTGACATCTCTGATCATTTACTGGATTGTTTGCACACTAATCGCTCGACCTGTCGTTTCTCAGATCGTCCTCTTGTTCTTCATCGTTGGTTCTTACTGGCTGTGGTGATTGAGTTGCTTAAGAATTTTAAATTGGGGTGATCTATTCAACCCCTCCCCTTCTAGCTCACCTTCCGCATAGTATATCAATTGGTATCAGAGCAGGTTACCCAATATGTGGTCCAACGGCCAGGGTAATGCTGGATCTAATGTTCCCCGTAGCTTTATGGCTGAGGGGCAGTCCATTAGCCGTCCCCCGTTCTTCGATGGTAACAACTATTTTTTCTGGAAGAACAGGATGGAGGTGTTTATTAGAGCCCAGAGCCACAAACTCTGGAGGGTGATCACCACGGGGCCATATGAACTACCGCCCAACGAGGACGCTTGGTCAGAAGAACAAATCAAGCTCTCAGCACTCAACTGGACTGCTCTGAACATCATCCAGTGTGCAGTTCATCCGGAGGAATATGCTCGGATCTCGGCCTGCAAGACCGCCAAGAAGATGTGGGACGAATTAGCTTTGATCTACGAAGGAACCTCTCAAGTGAAGGCTTCAAAGGTAAATCTCCTGACCTCTGAGTATGAATTGTTCAAGATGAAGGCAGAGGAGAACATCACAGATATGTATGCCAGGCTCTCGTTGATCACTAACAGTCTTAGGGGCTTTGGGAAGGAAATATCTGAAGGGGATATTGTTAGAAAGATCTTGAGATCGCTTACCCCTGCATGGCACACCAAGGCCATTGTTATAGAGGAGTCTAGGGACCTATCGACCATGTCTGTGACTGAACTCATGCTCGGGGAGAAAAGCAGCTTTCGCATGGTATCGATCAGCAAAGATGTGACCCGGTTGAGCAGCAGCATAGCCCTCGGCGGCCAGGAGAAATATCCGCATATCGTATTGCTCGATATCAATTTTGATCTCTTTCCTGCCTCGGGCATCATCTCCTTTCTGAAAGCCTCTCATCCCGACATCCGTATTGTCGCACTGGGACTTACCAAAGACCGCGCCGCCGTCCTGCGGATACAACTAATGGGCGCCGACAGCTATCTTCCAAAGAATAGTAGCCCCGAGGAATTGGAGAATGTCCTGAGAGCACTGGCCAATACCGGCCCCAACAACAAGTCACACGCATCGGCAGCCCCACATCTCATGGAGGCCAACGACACCGCCATCGCCGCCTGGCCGCCCGTTACCCCCACGGAACGCCGGTACTTCCGGCTGGCGATGTCCGAAGCATCCCACCAGGACATCCGCCGCAAACTAAAACTTTGTGAATCCACGTTCGCCCGGTTCGTCACAGCCTTATATCGCCGCTTCGGCGTCAGCACGCGCGACGGCCTTGTGCTCGCCCTCTACCGTAACAGGCTCATGATCATGGACGACATCTGATCTATCCTACCCGATCTTCTCACCGTATCAGCTCCACCACGCCCTTGTATATCTGCCGGCTTCCCCCGGCATAACGCATCACCACCACATATACATAAGCGCCTGCCGGCGCATCCTTACTCCCGACCCTTCCATCCCATCCCTGTCCCGCCGCACCCGGAACCGCATCCTTCACCCGAAACACCTCCCGCCCCCAGCGGTCGAACACCACAAACTGCTCCACCACACTATTCTCAGGGCCGCCCAACACATAAAGTACATCATTGTGCCCATCGCCATTCGGCGTAAACGCATTCGGCATTTGCAATGGCGTATATACCTCTACGCTGATCTTTCCCGTATCGCTGCATCCCGCCGGCGTACTCACCATCAATGTATAAACGGTATTCACCGATGGCGCGGCCAGCGGATCGGCGATCGTGCTATCGGCTAACCCCGTGCCCGGCGACCATAGCCAGCTCGTGGGATTACCGCTTATCTGCGGATCCAGCTGCACACCTTTCCCATAGGTCATGTAAAATACCTGCCCCGGCGCGATCGCCGGCCGCGAGTCCACCTCGATGGGAATACTATTGGATTTGGCCAGCCCGCAGACATCATCGCTCGTGATCACACAGTTCACGACCGATCCACCGGCCAGGCTGTCGGTTGCAAAGGTCGCGCCCGCATCACCAGGCACCGTAATCCCATTCACCATCCAGTTGAATAAAGGAGTCGCCGATCCATTTTGCACCGTCGCCTCGAAGCTCACGGGCTCACCGGCACAGACCAGCGTCTTCGACGCGGCGATGATCACCGTTGCCGCACCCTGCGGATCGATCCCCAGCGTTACCCTATTCGAAGTATCGGCAAGCAGCCCACCCGTACAGCCCGCAGGGGTCATAAGGATACAATAGACCTGGTCGCCATTGGCGAAAAGATCATACGAATAGGAAGTGCTATCCCCTCCCGCCGGGACACCGCTGACCATCCATTGATAAGTAGGCGCCGCGCCAGGATTCGTCACCTGCGCCGTAAAAGTTATCGGCATACACACCGGCGCGCTCGTGGTCGAAGCAGTAACCAGAATAGATGGCGTGCCGGCATTCGGCTCACCGATATGGACCGTGTCGGTGGACTGCGAAAATCCCTGTAGATCGGTCACCACCGCCCAGTAAGTTCCCGGCGCCGTTGGCGTATACACGGTATCGATAGACGTGGCGGTACAACGGAATTCCTGGACCCGGTAACCTTCCTGGTCGGCAGCAAAAATATTTCCCCGGTTATCCATGGTGAGCGGACCGGCATTTCCCCAGAACTGGTCGGGTCCGGTACCCGAACCGTGACCGCCGAGAAAATGCTCACTGGTTCCGTCAGGCGCCACCTTCACCACACCGCCCCAGCTGGGCGCCTTTCCATAATAGGCTATATAGGCCGTGTCCGATCCATCGACAAAAATACCGCCCGACACTTCGCCGCCCTGCACCTCGGCCGACACATCGGCCAGCGTTGTCCCTTGCGCCGCACCGGCGGGCCATTCTATGAGCCGGTTGGTCGATACGTCCACGGCAAAGATATTCCGCTGTGCGTCCAGCCAGAACCAGGATACTCCCGTGAATTGATTGGAAGCGCTGCCCCTGCCATTCCCGCCGGCAACGACCACACCGCTCCGATAATCCGCGCCCGGCGCAAAACGCATGATAGCCGTCCCACCCATCGCCACCATATATAGGTTTCCCGAACAATCCACATAAAAATTCGACTGGATGTAATAGGCGCCCGGAACACCATAATTCAACACGGTAGTTCCGCTCGAAGCACCCGGTGTCCATTCCACCACCCGCCGGTTGCCCTCATCATCGACATACAGATTCCCCGATGCGTCGATAAAAATAGCCCCGGGCACACTCAATTGGTCCGCGGCCGAACCTGCCGTCCCGTCATCACGCCCCGCCACACACGTACCCGTCGTAGCGCCGGGCGGCCATTTCATCACCCGGTTATTCAGGACGTCGGAGACATAGAGGTTTCCGGCCTGGTCCACCGCCACACCCGCTGGCTGCAGCTGGTCGTTCCTGCCGCCAAAACCCACACCGCCCGCCACCGTGATGGCATTCGTATCCACATACTTCGAAGCTGCCGCGCTCGCCACCTTCTGCCCGTTGCCATACCATACGATTCGCGCCAGCGAGTGGTTCGCATGGACCTGCAGCGTCGAGCCGATGCAATAATCCTTGCTGGTTCCGATTACCGTGGAGCTTGATATTTTTAAAAAAATGATCTCAGATTAGGTTATCATCAATTGAAGATCAAGGAAGGGGATATTCATAAAACGACATTCAAGAGCAGGTATGAACACTATGAGTTCACTGTTATGCCTTTTGACTTAACCAATGCGCATGTCACATTTATGCAGTTGATGAACAGTGTATTCAGGCCATATCTTGATCAATTTATAGTGGTCTTTATTAACGACATTTTAATCTACTCTAAGTCCCAGATAGAGCATGAAGAACATCTCAAGAAAGCCCTCCATTATTAAGAGATCACAAACTATATGCTAAGCTTAGCAAGTGTGATTTCTAGCCTAAAGAAGTTTCTTTTCTAGGTCACATAATTTCCCGAAAGGGTATTACAATTGATCCTTTAAAGGTCGAGACTATAAAGAACTGGGAGAGACCTACTAGTGTGACCGAAATTTGAAACTTCTTGAGATTGGTAGAATATTATAGAAGATTTAGTATGAATTTCTTCAAGATAGCTGTATCTTTGAGAAGATTGACGAGAAAGGAGATTCCTTATATATGGTCTGAGGAATGCGGGAAGAGCTTCCAGACACTGAAAGATTGTCTGACTACTACCCCTATACTCACATTACCTATGGAAGGAGGAGTATTTGAAGTTTATACTGATGCCTTCAGAATTGGCTTGGCCTATGTATTAATGCAACATGGCAAGGTAATCGCTTATTTCTGAAGGCAATTAAAAAAGCACGAGGAGAATTATCCCGTGCATGACTTAGAATTGGCGACTGTAGTCTTTGCCTTGAAGATTTGTCAACATTATCTTTATGGTGAGGCGTTCATTATGTATTCCTACCACAAGAGCCTCAAGTAGTTATTCTCTCAAAAAGAACTCAATGTGAGGCAAAGACGGTGACTGGAGTACTTGAAAGATTTCAATTTTTCTATATAGTACCACCCAAGAAAAGGCAATGTCATAGTAGATGTTCTTAGTAGGAAGCTGATGGCATTATTATCAAGCCTGATGATTAAAGAGTGGCATCTGTTATAGCAAATGGCAAACATAGACCTCAATATGGAGGAGAAGGAAGAAGGAGTCTTAATTTCAAATATTAGACTTCAACCTAGGTTATTCTTAGAAATTTAAGAGCTGTAAGACAATGATCTGTTGACCGGATTTCCTTTTGGCAGATGATGGAAGGCTACTTTTCTGAGGAAGAACCTACGTGCCTAATTGTGCTACCATCAAGGACAATCATAGAGGAGGCACATCGATCGAGGTACATTATGCATCCTAGTGCTGTAAAAATGTACCAAGATCTCAAAAGAACCTTCTGGTGGCCTAACATGAAAAGGGAGGTAGTCGAGTTCATGAGCCAATGTTTGGTTTGTCAACAACTTAAAGCCAAACATCTCAAATCGGCTAGGAAGTTGAAACCTCTCGAAATATCGGAATGAAAATGGGATAGCATTGATATGGACTTTATTGTTAGATTGCCAAAAACTCGAAGCGAGTTTGATGCTATATGGGTGATTGTGTACCAACTAACTTAGTAAGGCTGCACAGTATTCCAAATTCTATTATTTCAGATAGAGATTGAGATTCACCTCTCATTTGGAAGGATTTGCAAACATCTATGGGTATTTGGCTAAACTTTAGCCCAACTTTTCACTCTCAGACAGATGTGTGAACTACGTCACGGGAAAGGAAAGGGCAAATACACAGGAAGCGAGGGGAAAAGCAAAAAAGAGACCACTGCAAGAGGTTGCTCTCCATGAGGTGAAAACAGGAAATGTATGGAATGGAAATTGCGTAACAAGGAACTGCTACGGGAAGTTACTCTCCGTGGGTTTGAAAAGGAATGGAAATAAAGGGAAGGCGACTGTTGCGGGAAGTCACTCTCTACGGGTTTTAACAGAAATGAAAATAAAGGGGAGGGGGACCGCTGCGGGATGTTACTCTCCATAGGTTTGACAGGAGTGAAAAGAAAGAAAATAAAAAGTCACGTGTGACTGGTCGTGTGTTGATTGTGTGATCGTCAGGGGTCAAGGACCCCAAAATGAAAGAGAAAGTGATTACGTTTATACCTCAGAAGCGGCAGACTGTGTGGATTCCTTCTTCCTCCTCCTTCGGTCAGCTGACAAAGAGGGCTTTCTCTTGGTTATCCTTGCAAGCAATGAACAAACACCAAGTGGATCAGAACAAAAATAGTGTAGTATCAATCTCTTGTGTTGAAAGCAATGAAATCATAAACAGACACACACCTAATTGGTGTTTTTTTTAACCCCTTTTGGATGCAAAGGGTGAAAAAATGAGATGATGAATGAAATAGTGTGTAGAAATGCACAAAAAGATAGCTCTCTTAAGAAGAGAGATACGACACAAGTACAAGTATGATATGATGCATGCAACTAAAATGAAGAAGAACAAAAGGAATAAAAGCTTATTGGGGGTGCCGATGACGGGCTTCGAGGAGAGCTTCAGTAGCGTGAGTATGATGTTTACGTGTGATGGGACGAACAGCCTTCACTTTCGAGCGCATAGGCACATGAAAATTCGGCAGAACCTCCCCTTAAAAACTCATGGGCTTGGAAGCAAATTAGGCAGAGTATCCCCTCCTCTTTGAAGATTTTGAAGCCCCTGATTTCATGGGAGGGGGTTCTCTATTTATAGAATAATTTGAGAAGAACGTGTCTACAATCAGGGACGTGTTCATGTGAACGTGTCCCATTCACTAGGCATGTTCACCAATTAAAAATTAATTTTGTTTAAGAAGTCGCGTCCACTATCCTGGACGCGTTCTTTAAACACGTCCAAGGTCATGGACGTGTCTATCCTCCCTCTATTCCTGAGAGAGGACAGAACTGACCTCACCGACCGTTGAAGCTCCTCACCCATTTTCTTCCCCTCCCCGCTTGGCCAGCTGAAGGCCCCTCCCTGCGTGGAGATAATTTTAGTTGTAAGAAATTAACCCCCACCCCAAGATCCCCCTCCTGCGAGAGGCGTAGTGTTGTAAGCACTTTAAGCAAGTCAAAGCTACACCAGCGCGGCGAGTGCCCCCGGCTTGAAGAATAGGCCCCTGTCGTGAAGTTGTAGTAGAAAATCAGAAATCTGTGATGATTTGCCAAAAGTAGGGGTGAAGAAAAGAGGGTAAACAATGATGAAATAAAGCCCAAACAGAACCAACGCGAAGCTAATACCCTCTTCAGGCTATGGTCAAAGTGGGATGAAGATAATGTGACATGGCTTCTCTGCCGCCTCGAAAATGTGCCCCCGTCGCACAGTTCGAACAGGGTTCTTTATATAGAAACTACATAAATCTAGAACTTTCTCTCATGATTTTAGGAGATATAGCCCACCAAAACTTGAGTTCTTGGGATCAATCTCGAGATAATAGTGAGCACAAGAGATAGGAATGAGCAGGACTCAATTTCGTGGAAGAATCTGGAAGATATTCGCGTGGAAAGGAGAGCCCGGAGCTTGATTTGATAGAGTTTGACTTGTACAGAAATTACATAAACCCAGAAGTTTCTTCCACGTTCCCAGAGGATATGGGCCACCAAAATTCGAGTTTAATAGAACAAATTAAAAATAATTGTGAGGATAAGAGCGTAGAATAAGTGGGACTCAATTTTGTGGAGGATTTTGGAAGTTATCAACCTCACAAGGGGCTCCCGGACGCACAAGAAATAGAGTCCAGTGAGAGCTGGACTCTTCAGCCAAAAAATGGTCAGTTCTAGAAAGTGAAGAATATATCGAAAGTGGTGCAGAACTAGAAAAAGGTGTAGAAGAAGAAATTATAGATAATGAAAAATGAAACGACTTTAATTGAAGGTAGTAAGATTAGAAGAAGATCAAACAAGGGAGAAAATAGTGCTAGAACAAAGAAAAATGTTGGGTTCACGGGTGAATAGCATAGCACGTCGAAAAAATGTAAATAACTTTAAATTGGTGTAGAACTGCTTAATGGTAAAGAAGAATAAAATATAGGGCTTTAAAAGATGAAAATCGTTGGTGAAGGGCACCAAATGAATAGAGGAACAGAAGGGTATGAAAAAGGGCCGTGTTCAGGACTATGTAGTGAAAGGGGCTGAATGCTTGATGGAAGTTGACCCAAATGGGCCGTAAGTCGACTTGGAAGGCCAGAAGGTGACAAAATAAGCCCCAGGACTCTTAAAAATCATGATCTCCGAAGTTCAAAAGCTAGGGAACAATGAAATGGGGTCGAAATCTATCCAAGGAAGGCTCCAAAATAATGGGTAATTCGGGACATCAAAAATGATGAATAAGAGAAATAACGTAACTTGTGGGCTAAAAATGGGTGTCAACAGGCTGTAGATCTAGGGTGCGATGCCCTATTTGTGGGAGCGATTTTCACCTCTATCACATCTGCTAGGTGTGACTCTCAACCACCATCGCCGCCATCTGTGCCGTCGTCGAGCCACCACAACCCCATCTTCACCCTGCTGTCTTGAATTTCGAGATCCAGGACAGAACCTCAACAAAAAGATAGGTACGTCAAATCCAGCCATCTGATGATCATCAAAGTTGGATAGATCATTACCCACGTTGTCCCCTCTTCACAATTCAAATTTCACGTCGATCCGCCATTGTTTACCCCTCATCCCACATGTGTCTTTCCACCCCTCGCAATCTACCTATCTGCAGATCTACGAGATAGCAACCTGATCAACCAATTTTCCCACCCCCTAAACCATTTCAGATGATAACCAAAATTCTTGTGTATGATACCCTCATTCCCCTCTTTCACCCATATTAATCCCTTCACCCAGATCCATCTTTTTCCCATCGGTCAAACCCCTTCTTCAAGTAGATCACAGTCTGCCTTGTGCCCTTGCCAGATCGAGATCCCCTATTGTAGAGTTTTTCATGGAGAATCAGGCCGTTTGATGGCTGTGAATTTCATGTATGTTGAATCCCTTCTAGTGCCCTTCACAATGGTGCTGGTTTTGTCTCGATCCGACTTCGGATCTGGGCGTGGTGATTGATTTCGTCGGAATACATAAATCTATCCCGTGACAGGCCAACAAGAGCAGTCCCTGTTTAAATCTTCTAGAAATACACCGACTCAAATCTAGCGTTCGCCACTCCCGGGGATCAAATAGGGACATCCCACCAACGTCCCAGCCAACCGTCGCTGCCATAAGACGACCGGAAGCCACCGTCCCATGTGCCGCACTTGCTTGATGTCCCGCAGAATTGAACCATATCGATCCCATCCGCCCGAAGAACCCCTTCGGCTTGCTACCCGTCAACCCAAGATCGATGCTCCCGGATCACTGTTGTATCCCTTTACCTCCCTGCATGGAGTGGGCCATAAATTTAGTGTTGTAATTATTTCTATTTACTGTACCGGGAGTTACATGTCTTGGCCGGGACGTCTTCCCTATGCCCCGAGTATGGAGGTAAATTTCGCTCCTCTTTTGTCACTTTGGTTATTTTGTATATGTTTGAATTCCGCTGCTTGCGTGAAATAGAAAATCTAGCTCGATCAAATTCAATCACCGCTGTGAGAAATAGAGCGTGACCATCCCGTGACTCGATCCGAGCACGAGTGTGAGCTGACCACCCTTGACTCATTGTCATTTTCTCGAGAGTGAGAATAAATGAAGGGGGGTGAAAATAACAAAGGATCGGCGGGTTTCAAACGAAGTTGAAGGATAATCTCAGAAATTATAAGTTCAAAGGTGATAAAATCGTAGGAAAATCATTGGATAACCAAATCATTGGATAACCTCTATAAGGTAGGTACGATGAGATCTAGAGTGAAGACCATGGAGAAGAAACCCTGAACAAGGACTCTAGGACACCCGTGGTTCGAAGAGGCATCTTCTGGCTGGGTAGAAAACTCTTTGAGAATGCGGTAAGTCAGGCGACTGTGTCCTACATGAACACGGTTGGTCGACTGACCGCGATCAAGCAAGGCTGATCAAAATATAGAAATTTCATGAAAATACGCCTCCTAGGGCTTATAGGCTAGAAAGTGATCAAAAATGGGCTCATAACGGGTCAAAGAATAGCTCAGAAGCGATGGCCAATCCAGGATATCATAAAGATAAATAATTTAAAAAGTCAACTTAAAAGTTAAAAATGGGTGTCAACAGATACACCTCCTTAATGTTAGCTTTGAAATGGAGCGAGCGGAGGTGATATGAAACAGAGATGAAGCGAAAGCGAAAGCGACATGAAATGCAAATGAAGTAGAGTGAACTAAAAAGTGGGCTTCAAGGTAAAAGGCACCCGTCACAACCAACAAGCGAAGAAAATTATCTCAAAAATGCCAAACTATCCACAAGAAGCGGCTAGCATGGATGACATATGCCTGGAAGAACTAACTAACGAAGGAAAAGAAAAACACGACCAACCTCATTAGTGGACTTTCGTGATAATGAGCTGTCATGTGATGTATTATGTTTGTATGATAGATTAATACGAATCGGTGGTACTCTGGTGGTTTCGCTTCTACAGCGAGTTCTTACCTCGAGTGACCCCTCACTAGTCATAACTTTCTTTACAACACATGTGTGTCGACAGTTGGGAGTGATGGATCAACTGTCCCGATGAGATGGTTTTTAGGCTAGTTACTATAGGGCCCCATGCCTTTATAGCTTGAGTGTGGGTTAGCGAGAAAAATCAGCTAGAGGACCTAACTTAGAGTAGTTGGTCTGTGTGTGCACACGTGGTTGGGGGCATCGGACACGCTCTGATGAGTGCAACCCCAACTAGTCCTTGCTCTGTGGTTGCTTGGTTACTGTGTCTCAGTTTCTGCCTGGGGTGAGTAAGGAGACACCTGGGGCGCAGACAAAGACATTAGTGGATGTATCCAGCCTCGCTTCTAGTGGGTTGTACTCTTGTCACATGAGAGGTAGTTGTAGGTTGTAGGAGGCACTGTAAGGTGGTGAAGCTGGGCATTGGCATGTGTGGCCTCCCTCCGAGCTATGCTACCGCTACCTACAGTGCAAAGGTTAGAAAAATGGAAATAATGTGATCACCAGAGACCTATACCTGGGTCTCACAGGAGTAAGAAGATCGTGAATGTCTTAGGAACGGGAAATGGCGGGTTCTTCTGTCCTCGCTCTCGGCCGGCCAAGAACAAGGAGCCCTGCGAGTCGATGACGAAGTTCTTGCAAATTAACCAGCAAATAGAAAGACCATTAGACTGAGAAAGTGTAGTAAATGCTCATAGAAATAAAGAAAACATATAAATGGTGGTGTTCGTTCCGAGGAAGGGGGCGACAAGGGGGATGGCCGAGACTTTCGACCATCCGCCTTCCCTATGTTTTGGGATTGGAAAAACCTCTTTAGAAAAAGGGATCTAGGCAATATCTAGTATGCATGCAACACAATAAAATGGAATAGAAAGCAGCAGAACGGAGAATAATGGAGAGGAAAGACGAGGTTGCCCGTCAACCAATAGGAGGGCGGCCAGCTTTGTGGCCGCTCAAGGGTGGTGGGCAGCCATGTCGATGACCGCCCCCTGCAACTGGGTTTGTCCGCATTGGAGCTCTCCAATGGCGGGTTTTGCTACCAGGGGACGGTTAAGGGAAGGCACTCTCGTCCTCTAGCTCTCCAAGAACTAGCCTCCTCTCCTCCTCCCTGAAAAAATGTCTAAAAATCTCTCTCACCAAGTGTCCCCCTCTGAAGTATCTCCTTCAAAAATCTCCTCTCCCCCCCAAAGATGATTCGGAATTGCCTCTATATGTGGGGTCAATCTCCCTCCAAAACATTTGAAAATAGAGTACGTGCAAGCTACGTGAGTCTCGATCCTCCCGGAGTGGGAGCAATTTCAGAAGACATGCCCAGAGTGAGCAGATCGTACAGTTGACTGACATTTGATAGGAGGTGGCCAAGGTTCTGGCCGTCCAAGGAGCTGGGCGGCCAGATCGATGGCTTTCTTGAGGGTGATGGAGGCCCACAGTCTAGCCTCCTTGAAGACTGGGTGGCCAACTGTGTGGTCACCTTGAAGATGGTGGGCGACCAACTCTCTGGCCACCTAGGATGGTGGGCGGCCAACTCTCTGGCCGCCGTGGATTGGGCTTGGCAGCCAGCCATCTGGTCGCCCAGGGGTATGGGCGGCCAAGACTTTGGGCTTCTAGGGATCAGTGAAAAATGCATATTAATACCATAAAATTCACCTCAGGGGCTCACGCCCCGAACCCCCAACCTTATGGGCAAGGGGGCGCTGCCCCCCTGCAACCCCCCGCCAGCTTACTATGAAGTTGGATCCGTGAAGGGACAGGGTTGAGCCTACCTAAATAAGGCTAAGACCCCACACTCTCAATCAACCAAGGAAAAAGTGTCACTTCTATGATGGCTAGACATCATCCACGAGATGTCCAAATTTAGGCGTCTACAAATGCCCCTCCGGAACGCCCGTTTTGTAGGGGAGCCTGGCGGACTGATAAATGGGTGTTTCAGCAAAGAAACAAGCCTAATAGGACATCCCGCTTAAGGAGATTCTTGAGCAGAGATTGAGCTCCAAAAAAAAAAGATTCTGGCAAAATAATCTTGGTATTTTTGCAGTGACCCTGACTTCGTCTGCATCTTACCGACCTTAGGTGGTGTTGTGGCCACAGTGAAACCAGCCATGTGGAATGTATATAGGGGAAATAGAGAAGTGGTTGCACTATGAACATCCATTCATAAGTAAGAAAGGGAGTAACTTTATTATTATGATTAAAATGTCCAAGAACAAGTAGTACATAGTTGTTGACTTATCTTTTAATATCCTAAACAAAGAAAGATACAATTGGATAAGGCTACTGGCATACTGTTGCCAAACAAAGTAAGGCATAACTGTTGACTTGTCCTTCCTCCTTTCATTCTCCTCCTCCTCCTCTCTGGCTTATGGATCGATGGCATGTAATAAGTCGAGGACCGTAGGTGGTTTAATGGCATCCACATGATAGCTGTAAGTGTTCACAGTGCTGTGGTGAGTGTGGAGTAGAGGGGAGGGATGGCTTGGGCTTGGATAAGCAGAAAGCAATCAGGAGGGAGTGTTGAACACCCACAAATTGGCCAGTCCAATCACACAATAGTCACATGACTTTCCTAAGCCTTGTTTCGAGCACTTGGAATCTTGGCAAGCTGGAGAGACAGAATCTCGAGAGATCTTGAGAGATTCTCATGAGATTGCAAACTATGTTTGAAACAGAAAGTTATCTTGTCTGCTTTGCCAAAAGCAACAGGGTCACCATCACACTTGCCATGGTTGCATTGAATAGTTTCAGTGAACTTGCTGTATGGCAAGACCCTCCTTGGTTTTTGTCTGTGGTGGTAAGAATGCCAGTCATGTTGAAAGGAAAAGGTAAGAAGGACTAGTGGGGTCATAGGGTTTGTAGAACTGTGATACATAGATCCATCCAAGTGTTCATACAAATGAAGACTTCTACTCTCTGTCTTATGGTTAATGAAAGCTCCAGATGAAAGTCTAGACTCTCATTTTGTAGATGGCAGCCCTTGTCTTGACCTGACGCTATCGTTTTGTAGCTTGCTTAAAGCCAAAGAAAACTGAGCTTCAGTCAGAGCTTTGGTGAAGGCATCTATAGCTTGATTGAGACTTCACATACTGCAAACACAACTCTCCAGAGTTTTACTTCTCTTTGATAAAATGCTGGTTAATCTCAATGCGTTTAGTCCAGTCATGCTGCATTAGATTGTTAATAATCTTAATCGCTATTTTATTGTCACAATAGAGCTTCATACGTAATTCAACTTGAACTCCTAGATCACTCTGGAGAAGCCTCAACCAAAGCTACTTAGTGAGACTATATGCATTGTTCTATATTTTGCTTCAGAACTAAACCTGGCACAAACAGTTTGTTGCTTGCTCCTCCATGTGACTAGGTTGCTACTAAGCAAAGTGCAATACCTAGTAGTTGGCCTTCTATCATCTTTAGAGCCAACCTAGTCTGCATCAACACAGCCTGAGTTTTTAGATCGTTTGTCTTCTTAACAAGAATACCTTTCCCTGGACAAGACTTTAGGTATCTTAGAATGTGTTCCACTGCTTTCATGTGAGACATCCAAGGAGCATGCATATATTGACTTATCACTCTCACAACATATGATAAGTTAGGCCGGGTCAAAGAAACGTAGAGAAGCTTGCTAACCAACCACTGATGCAAACCACTATCCTTTGGAGAAACTCATTCACCATCTTGTTCCATCGGCCCATGAATGAGTTTAATTGGAGCAGCTGCAAGCTTATATCACAATTTTCTTGTCTTGGCCAGTAGGTCAAGAACAAATTTTCTTTGACAATCATAAACTCCTTTCTGCGACCTGGCCACCTCTATTCTTAGGAAGTATTTTACATCTCTTAGGTCCTTCACCTCAAATTCAGCAGCTAGTCCATCCTTTAAACTTGGGACATCAATTGTATCATCTCCTGTAATGATCATATCATCGACATACACAAGTATTGTAGTATGACCTTTGTTGGCATCCGCTTATTCTCTCTAAATTAATTGAGAATTAAGCATAGGGAAATACTCTCTAAAAAGAGCAAAATGGCATAATGCCAAAGGTGCTCTACCAGTTGAGTTGGCCTCAGAAATCGAGATGCATCGCCAGGCCAGGCGGCATGACATAACAACAGCGGATCGCCCCCGAGCACGGGGCACTGTCCCAGTTACCGAGCCCAACCAAAGGTAGCACTCTGTCCGGGTCTTACCTCGATAGTCGTGCATGACCCTGATGCCGCTTGGTGAAAGCACTCTACCCGAGTCCTGTCTCGATGGTCATGCGCCCCCAGATGCTGCTCTATGGGAACACCCGGCTCCGCCCTACCTTGGCATTCGTGCATGACCCAGATGTCGTTTCATGAGAGCGCCCCTACCAGTCCCTGCCTTGATAGTCGTGTGCAGCACCGTTGTGACTGAAATGCTTGATAATCGGGTGCCGGGGGCACCGTTGTGATTGAAGTGGCTGGCAGTCGGGTGCCGGGGGCACCGTTGTGACTGAAGTGCTTGACATTCGGGTGCCAGGAGCACCATTGTGACTATAGTTGATGGGCGGCACTGGATCGCGATCCACGTGCTCGAGGCCCGTTGATAGAGGCAGGGGCCTGGCGCTACCCATCTGGGCCGACCGCAAGCTTCAGGAGCTCACAGCACCCTCTTATCGGCGTTATCGACCTTTATCGCACGATAGGTCTCCAGTCCCGACCCAATACCCACCATCGTCTGCCAAGTGATCAGAAGGAGCACACCTTGTATTAGTCTAGACCATCCCAGTCTTGGAACTTGAACACATTCTGACATAAGTGACTCGCACGCCCTCACATAGTAAAATCGATAAAAGATACACCATAAAAATAAGAAAACCAAGTGCATTTTCCCTTGATAATCTCTGAAGCAGCCACCTCCTCCTGAAGGCCCAGGGTTGCTTTTGCTAGCGCCATCCACGTTGAGGGAAAAGTTAAACTTGGGAGCTAACCAGCGGACAGTAATACAGCAGAGGACTTTATGACTGATTGTAATGCCCATGGTTTGGAATCTATGGCAGATAGGATAACCAACACCCCGTTTAAAAGTGATCTACCGCATAACCCGAATAATATGATCTTGTATCTGATCAGCAATATGAGAAAAGGTTATTCTAATGCCAAGATTTTGTCATTATTATTCAATAAAAGCCAAGATTTTGTCCAATTATTGTGGATTTATTCTTATGTGTGGATGTGTTAGTGCTCTGATTATAATACTCGCTTGCAGTGTACTAGCCGGTTGTTCACGTGCCCGATTAGTTCCGCTGCATAATCTTCGAGGCATGACAGTTAAAGTGATATTACAGCCTAGGCATAAGTAAGTTCTAGGAAATATCATGTCATCGGATAAGTCCAAGAATTAAGGACCCATACCTATGAGCTAAGAAAGAAAATTTCAACCCATGTGAGAATTGGGTAGAGACTGGGATGAGATAGTTAATTAGAAATTATCTCTAGGTTAGCTTCTATCGATTCCATGAGAATTAATTACTTATTTATTTCTTCAGGCACTTCACTGTTACAATGGTTGCTGAATGTCCCACGAATGGTGCTAATTGGGAAGCGATGCAACTAACAGTTGTGGGTCTTACCTAGGCCCTACAGACTATGGCCCAAGCTGGTGCACGTGTTGGCGCGGGTAATCCACATGGAAATTTTTGGAGCATGAACCCTCTAAGATTTTCTGGATCCTCTAACCCAGATGAGGTGAAAAATTGGATCGATGAGATGAACATAATATTTGACGTTATGCAATGCACTGACCAGGAGATGGTCCGTCTTGCCACCTTCTAGTAAAACAAAGATGCGCGTATATGGTGGAAGGCCACTTCGGTACAACCTAGAAATGCTCAGCCTACATGGGATGCATTTCTTACACTCTTCTATGCAAAATATCTCTCCGAGCACGTCAAGGAAAGAAAGGCGGTCGAATTTGCCTCTCTTCGCCAAGGCATGATGTCCATGGCAGAGTACGAACTTCAATTCTCTCGTCTAGCTCCTTATGCGCCACACTTGGTTGGCACAGATATCTTGAAGGCAAATCATTTTATGGACTATTTAAGGCCCTACTTTATTCAACAACTTAGACTTCAGAATATCCGTACTTATGCGAAAATGGTCTAACGGGCACATCTCTGCGAAACGACCTTAGAGAAAGTCGAGAAGTATAAAGGCAAGAGCGAGGAGTCCAGTCACAAGTTTGAGAAGTGTGGATGAAAGGAAGAAAGGTTCAGCATCACGGGCACTTACAATTCCCGTGATAACAAGAAAAGGTCCTGCAATGGGAGCGGAAGAAATAATCACATGAACAAGAAGGTGAAGGAGGAGGAAACGCAAGTCACTACGACTTGATCATTTTGTGAGGAATTCGGCCACTCAGCCGAGGAATGCTAGAAGCGCCTTGGCGCTTGTTTATGTTATGGAAGTCGGGAGCCCCATATGCCCGATTGCCCTCTTATGAAGGAGCAAACTTCTAACGGTGGACACAGGCGGCAGGCTCATCTTAATGCCGTGATGGAGGAAGAAGTGCCCAAGGATGATGGGCTCATGGAAGGTACCGTTCAAATTTATGTGCATCCTACTTTTATACTATTTAATACTGGTACCTCTCATTCTTTTATATCTACTACATTTGTAAAAACTTTACCAGTTTCACCCGTTCCTCTACCATCGGACATAGCAATCATAACACCTTTAGGTCCCGGAACAAAACTTACAACCCACTGTCCAGATAGTGAGGTAACTGTAGAAGGTCATAATTTTCCTGCAAACCTCGTATGCCTTGATATGGAAGGATACGATGCTATCCTAGGTGTAGATTGGCTTGTTGACCATGACGCCTATATAAATTATCACAATAGGAGAATTTCTTTTCGGAATCCAGGTCTCCCGCGATTCTCTTTCATTGGCATCAAGTACAGGAAGCACCCTACCATCATCTCTTCTCTTCACACTTGTAAACTCATTTCACAGGGATGTGAAGCTTTTCTTGCTTTCGTGATTGTCACTGAGTCCAAGGAAATCCTCATAGATGAAATTCCTATTGTCAAAGAGTTCCCCGATATATTTCCTTCAGAGTTACCCGGCTTACCGCCCGAAAGGGAAGTAAACTTGTCCATTGAACTCATACCAAGAGTCGCACTAGTTTCAATAGCTCCTTACAGGATGTCTCCTACGGAACTCAAGGAACTAAAGAGGAAACTTCAGGAGTTACTAGACAATGGCTTCATTCGACCCAGCACATCCCCTTGGGGTGTGCCAATTCTATTCATCAAGAAGGAGGATGGATCTCTAAGATTGTGTATCGATTACTGGTGACTTAATCAACTCACTATCAAAAATAAATATCTGTTGCCACGTATCGAGGAGCTATTTGATCAGATCGCTGGAGCGGAATATTTTTCCAAGATCAACCTCAGGTTGGGCTACCATCAACTAAGGATCAAAGATGAAGACATCTACAAGTCTACTTTCCGAAGTAGATATGGGCATTATGAGTTCGTGATAATGTGGTTCGAATTAACTAATGCCCCGGGAGCATTTATACAACTTATGTGTAGCAACCCAAAAATTTAAATAGACAATAAATGATGATAACTATATAATATTAGTCATATGACAATTATGGAGAATAAAATTTTGACAAAATCAGGACTTAACAAGAAAGAAAATGGGGAAGGGATTGCAACTAAAATTAAATGGGAGAGAGGACCACTGCGGGAAGTGACTCTCCACAGGTTTAACAGGAAAGAAAATGGGGAAGGGAGTAAAAGAAAACAAAGTGCATGTGTGTATTGTGTGTGATTGCCAGGGGTCGGGGACCCCATAATAAAGAAGAGTGTGATCGCCAGGGGTCAGGGACCCCGAAATGAAAGAACTAATGATCGCTCTTACCTCAGAAGCGGGAAATGATGTCGATTCCTTCTTTCTCATCCTTTAGCCGACCTACGAAGAGGGCTTTCTTCGGTAACCCTTGCACGAAAAGATGAAAAATAGTAAATGGATTAGAATGGAAATAGCATAGTACCAGTCCCTTGTGATGAAAATAATAAAATCATGATCAAACACGCGCCTGGTTGGTGTTGTTTGAAACCCCTTTCGAACATAAATGGTGAAAAATGAGATGATGATAATTGTGAAGAAATGCACAAACAGTGCCCCCCCAAAGAGAGACATGTAGTACGAACAAAAATAGAGAATGAAGCCTGCAACAAATAGAAGGAAAACAAAGGAGAACAAAAGGGCAAAAATAGCTTATTGGGATGCCGATGACGGGCTTTGGAATGAGCTTCAGCAGCCTGAGGATGGCACGAGCGCATGGCGTGACGGAATGGCCTTCCTCATGTATATGAACACGCAAAAACTCAACAAGACCTTCCTTTAAATTTTCACGGGCTTAGGATCTGGTTGGGCTGGGTTCTCCCTTCCTCTCTCCAAGTTTTGAGGCCAGCTAGGGGCACCCTACGTCTGTGCAATCTGAGGAGCCCCCGAGTGGAGGGGAAGGTAGAGAGGTAGAGATGGGAGTGTTAGGGGCAAGAGAGTGTGTTAGATGAGTGAGTTAGAGAGGAATGGAGATCGGGAGAAGAGAGCTGGAGAGAGACAGTAGAGAGAGGGTAAGAGACGGAGGGTGAGGGGGGGTCGACCCCCCGGTGGAGTGTGTGTTGTGTGTGCGATGGTGTGTGCATGCGATTGTGAGATGGAGAGGGGGAACGAAAGTGCAGTGTGTAGGGGAGAGTGTGTGTGATGGGAGTGTAGGATCAGAGAGGATGAGAAGGAGAGGAAGAGGGCGCGGCCCGCGGTGCTGCCATCAGCGTGGGGTGGTGGCAGACGGTGCAAGGAGTGGAGGTGTGTGTTGTGAAGTGGGAATGAGAAGGGAGGCGGCGAGGCCGCGTGTGGGTGAGTTGAGAAGAGAGGGACGCAGGGAGATGCGGCGGTGATGAGAGATGACGGCGTCAGCGACAAGGGCGGCGAGAGGCGATGCCGGTGTACATGGGAGATGGATGCGGTGATGGTGGGAACGGAGGCGAACGGCGGACGGTGGCAGAGCCGGTGAGGAGGTTGCAGGTGCGACAGGGTATCCGCTAGCGGTGATATAAGAGAGAGAGGGAGCGAGATGAGAGAGAGGGATAGTGTGTGGGAAAGGAAGTGAGGAGAGCCCCGTGTGTATGTGTGTCAGCCGGTTGGGGTCTGCAGGGAGTTAGAGAGAGGGAGAGAAGGTGTGAGAGTGTTGTATGCGGAGGGGGACTGGTTGAGGAGATGGAGGTGGGTCGCGGGGAGATGTGTGCTGCGTATGTGGAGAGAGTAGTGTTTGGAGAGGGTGCAGTGTCTGGAGAGAAGTGGTGGGAGAGAGCTAGCTCCGGTGGGGTGAGAAGATAGTGTGGGAGAGATGGGGTGGTGTCCGCGACGGGAGGGACGAAGGGGGACCAGTGCAGGCACTACCGTGGGAGAGACAGGGGGAGAGAGGGAGAGCTGATTGGAAGTGTGAAGAGAGAGGGAGAAGGGAGGGGGGCTTACATGCATGGCGGAGGCGGAGGCCGGGAGAGGGCAAGGAGGCTCGCGTCGGTTGGTGCTGGCGTGGGTTGCGGAGGTGAAATGGCGATAGTGCGTGTGTGCAGAGGGAGGTGCGGCGACTGCAGTGTAGGTGAAGGTCGAAGGGTGAGAGAGGTGAATAGGGGAGAAAGAGAGAGCGGGATGGCAGCGGTGGTACGGAGGGGCTCGCGGTGTGAGAGGCCGCGTGTGGAGGGAGTGGGAGAGATATCAGTGGGAGAAAAAAGAGAGATCAGGATGGCAGCGATGGTGCGGTAGGTGTCTGTCCTATAGGGGGGGTAGAGGTGGCCGATGAGACGTGTGGTGATGGAGGGATGGCAGTGGCGGTGGGTTGGCCAGGGAGTGAAGGAGAGAGGAGTCGAAGGCCGCCGCTATCGTGTGTGAAAGAGAGGTCGAGAGAGGTTGGCAGGGGAGCCACCGGCAGGGTGTGAGAGAGGGAGAGAAGTATTATGTGCGACGGGGTGAGAAGAGAGACGGAGGAGGACGGTTGTGTGTAAGGGGTATCCCCGCCGGCGAGAAGTGTGGTGTGCCTACGTTGTGGAGAAAGTGAGAGAGATGAGAGGCCTAGCGGAGTGCAGAGGGACGACCAAGAAAGGGGAGAGGGTGAGAAGAGATTGGCCGGTGGTTGGGTGTGTGGGAGAGAAGGGGAGATTGAGATGTGCAGCGCAGGGAGAGGAGAGAGGTTGAGGGTCTACCGTCAGTGTGTGGGAGAGAAGAAGAAATGGGGAGAGAGTCCTCCAATGGTGGGTGTTTGTGTTGGGAGAAAAGGGAGAGAGATCCGTAAGATGGGGAAAGGATTGGTGTGTGTTTTAAATGATCGGCCAAGCCCATTAAAATGGGAGGGGGACAAGATCCGGGAGTGGAGGTGAGGAGTTAACGATTTTATTTTATTTTATATATATATATATATATATAAATATATATATATATATAATTACAATGATATGACTCAAATAAAATATAAAAATTACATGTCATGACTCAAAGAAATGTGAAGAACACGATGGCACATGCCGACGATCTATTCGAGCTTCGAAAAATGTGGAGGGGATAAGTGATGCTCCCATCACACTAATCGGGGTAACATGGCACCTCCAGACACCCCCAAAACAAGGACACGGAACCCACGGGTGTCCGGGACATGCACGAGACAGAAGGTCGACCATTGGGTCACAACCGGGTCGACTGGAAGTCAAAACGATACGACCGGAACACAGAAATCACAAAACCCAAGTGGTAGTCATCTCCTAGACTGTCACCTCCAGGTGGCAGTCTATGTAACGCCCGTGCCTTAATGGATCCGTAGTGGTTCGGACCCGGACTCGATGTTGTGAGTTCTGCCGATTTTTACGAATTTTTCAGCTATTTTCTGGCATTTTTCTGAGGGAGTTAAGGTATTTTAATAATTAATATGGGTATTTATGCAATTGAGAGTTATTGGGGGTTTAAAATGTAAAATAAGATTTTTTTAACAAAAAATATAATTAATAAAATTTTTAACCCTTAAACCCCCCACCCACTAAACCCTCTCTCACTCTCTCGTTATCTCTCTCTCTCTCCCGATTTCTCTCTCTCTCTCACCCTCTCTCTCCCAACATCTCTCTCTTTCTCTCTCCTTCTCGGTTTCCCATTTTCATGGCCCGACCGAGACGCGGGGACACTGTTGGAACCAGCGCGGCGAGGGGATCGTATTGACGCCCTCCATTCCGCGGTTTGTGAGATGGTTGGACGGGATGGGGCGAGAGGGGCGCGGCCTCCACTTTGCGTGCATGCGGCCGGAACGGCCGGTTCGGTGCGATCGAGGTAGGGGGATGGGACGGTCTCCGCGCTAGGAATGCTTTGACACTGTATGCATGCAGATCCATGGCCGTTTAGCCTAGTTAATGTCTATTTTTAGTTTTTCCCTAAAAATGTGGTAATTAATATTTTTAATCATCTATGGGCATCGTATTTATGTTTTCTAGCTTTTAACGAGTGGTGTGGATGTTGGGGAAGGCAGGTTTCAGGTTTTTGTAGCGAACCCTGTCGATTTCGGTCGACCGGGGGGTGACTCGATTTCAAACCAAACCCGCTCACCACCTAGCTCACATAGCGATCATGCGAGTGACCGTTATGTGTATAACGCACCTCACATGGTGCGTTATACTCAATTAACGGACCACACCCAGTCCGTTATGCTCATGCATACATTAGCTAACTCGTTAGTATAACGCCCCTACGTATGACCGTTATAGTTTTGGAAAACTGTGGATTTTCCACGTTCTGGTGACCTTAACGGACCGCCCTCAATGCGTTATGTTCTCTGGGTCTTTAAGTTTTATAAAAATAACTCGGGTGGCCATGGCGGACCAGGAGTGGTGCGTTATGTTACCTAACGCACCATGCCTGATCCGTTATGACTTGTTAAAATGGAAGTAGATTGGGTGGACATAACGGACCAATCGAGGCGCGTCATATAACCTTAACCCCCCTCACCTGATCCGTTATGTTATATGACGGGGCAGATCTGATCTGTTATGTTATTTAACGGGACAGAGCTGATCCGTTGTGCTCTCTGCTATGCCAAGAGTAGTGAATCACGTTCTAATACATTCTCCGCCATGTTTAAGTTATTTTATGAATTACAAATATATTTTTATGTCCCAGTAGAGTTACTTTCTCTTTCCTCGTGATGGAGCCACTAGTCGTAGCCCAGCGACCTTAGTGTCGGCCCACCCGAGAGAGGTGGAGGGGTGTTCCCGTCTAACGGTTTTTAGGCTAGTTGCCGTGGGCCCCTGCGGTTACCGTAGCGTCCTACAGGGGGGGGAACTAGCTAGAGACCTGACCCTAGGCAGGGGTCGGTGTGTGCATACGTGGTCAGAGGCTTGGACTGACACTGACGAGTGTTACTCTGACTAGTTCTTGTTCTGGTACTTTCTACGTCTCTCGCTCGTTGTGTCTGTCTGACTTGCGAGTTGCCTGAAACGTAGTGTAAGCCGTCAGTGGACGCTTCTAGTTTCTACCTTCTGGTGAGTTCTTTGTCTTCACTTCACCTAGTTAGTTGAGATTTATTCTATTAGTAGATTTAGCCGTTGTCGCTATTAAATTATATTAAATTGGCATATAGATAGTTGTTTGAACTGCTTAGTTAGATTTTATAGCTTTGTAATTCATGCTTTTAAATTATGCCAATACTTGTTTATTGCATAAATGCATGCTCTAATTACTTTATAATTGCATGCTTACTTGTTTAGTTGCGTGGTAGGGTTCCACGTGACCCCTACTAAGTTTGACTATGACTCACCCTTCTCCTTTTCAGGTGAGCAACCCGAGCCTTCGACCAGAGGACCCTCTGCTTTTCCTGACCATGTTTAGCCAGCCAGCTAGTGTCGGCAAAGTCTTTTCTGTACTTTTGACCGGGGTATGCCCTGTGTAGTTGTACATTCAGACTTTGTTAATTGTGTACTTGTTCTTTTGGTAATTCTGGACTAATGTATGTTGACTATCACTCTGATATATTTTAATTACTTTTGCATTTCAGTTTAAAATAATATTCTAATTTAATTTGTGCGTAGTGTAATTCCAATTCGTTATATGCTCCCTTGACAAACTCCCCAACCATTCAGGGGCCTCATCAGCCTCTTGGGTGACTTCCCTAGTTCTTGGTAGTGGTAATCTGATGCTACATGGGGTTATCGGTATCCAGATCTCTGGGTCATTGTAGTTGGTATCAGAGCGGTGTTGAGGAATCGTGTAAGGAATTGAAATTGCATAGCTATTGTCCAGAATTAGTCCAATTACACCGTCTACTGCTGGATTAGGATGTTTTTCATATGACTAATGAATTTTTCTGTTTATTATCTGTGTTGCTAGTCGTTTCAAGATGCCACCTTGGCGTCAGAGAGTCCTGATTCCTCAGGAAGTGAGTAGTGTCCCTCAAGATGTTTTTGCTCCGGCACTCATTATTCCGGCTCAAGAGGATGCGCCTGGCAGTCGCGGACGTGCTTTAAAAGAATTTTTGCTATTTCATCCACTGACTTTTAAAGGCCAGACTGATCCAGATGCCGCCAGAGTCTGGTTGGACGTGACCGAGTGCATGTTTCGCTCCATGGAATGCGCGAAAGATGAGAAGGTGATGCTCGGCACTTTTTAGCTCCAGGGCGCAACGCTGACGTGGTGGAATACAGAATGGGAGATTGCTTTCCAGTCCCGCCCACTCCGGTAAATTTCGTGGGCTGAGTTTGTTGCCACTTTTGATCTCACCTTCAGCCCGGCTTACCTCAGGATGGATAAAATGCATCAGTTTTTGCAGCTCATCCAGGGAGGAATGTCGGTGCTAGAATACCAAAACAGGTTTATAGAATTGGGCCGTTATGCGTCCCATGTGCTAGCAAATGAAGCATTGAAGACGGAATAGTTTCTTCCTGGCCTCCGTGCTGAATCGAGGCAGCTGCTGATCGTTGCTCGTGTAACTAACATGAATGAAGTTTATCAGGCTGCGGCAACGTTGGAGTTGGATTTGGCGAGATCCCAGGTTCCTTCTCAAGTAGTGTCGGTTCAGTCGACAGTTCAACTTCCATCTGGTTATCCGCCTCTTGTTCCAGGTTTTCCTTCAGCCACTCCACCCCTCTTCAAAAGTGATGCTTTGTTCCTCTCGCTACTGGAAGACTCTCTGCAATTCTCTCTTTCTTCCTCTTCTTTCTTCACCTTGGGTTTCCCCTTTTCTGGATCACTTCAGATGCTATCGCTCAGGTTCTCTCTTTTTCTGATCATGATTTTTACTAGTTATCACACTTCTTTCAGATGATAGAGGACTTCTATTTATAGAGCATCAGAGATTCTTAGTGGTCCCCTCAGAGAAGTCTGCTTGGCGCATGGAGGGAAGGTTCCTGCCAAGAGATCTCTCAGAATTCCTTTCCACGTGTTAGTTGACAAGAGCTTGTTGCCCACATATCAGATAGATCTAGTAGGAGAATTCCCTTGGATTACGTGCCACTTACTTTCTTGGGATCTCACAACCTTGGATCACGTGCCTCAATGAGTGAGTGTTAGATTCACATGCACTACTTTAAGTTCTACCAATCAGATCAAAGCATTTTAGAAAACACATTGTATATCAGAGTTCATATTTAAGCAAAATGAAATGAAGTTGTATGATCTGACTTGCCATACAGATGTTCAGAAAAATGCCTTCGTGCATGATAGAAGATACACAGACTTGGTAGCGTGAAGATAGTAACTGCTTTGACCTTAGTCTAGCATGTGCATTGACCTTGCTGTAAAGAATGCACTAACGTGAAACATGCATAGACCATATATGCATTGACTCTGAATACTGTGCATGTGCAAAGGTACAAATGCACTCAGACTTTAGATGGGATGATGAAAAGGAACACCGACCTTGGTATGTGCACATGGTAATGTGCACTGACCTAGATAGCCATCGAGCATGAATATGCACAGACCTTGTTTAGTACAAGGCATAATGTGCACTAACCTCATTATGCATAATGCAAAACGTGCACTGACCTTGTTTAGCACAAGGCACAATGTGCACTGACCTTGTATGGACACAAGGTAAATGTGCACCGGCCTTGTACAGATGCAAAGCAAATGTGCTTCGACTTCATTAGAGTTCATCCAAAAATTGCACTGACTTGACAATGCATGAGCATGGACCTTAAAAGAACTAGCACAGAGTATGCATGGACCTAGCGCGTTATATGGAAATGTGCACAGACATGCTATGCATGATGAGAAATGTGCTCTGACCCTAATATAGCTAAGGCAAAGACATGCACCGACCTTATTCTGCACTATGCGATGATGTGCGTCTACATGTGTTGAGCTATATGAAAAAAGATGCATCGACCTTGATACTCTAACTGCAAGCATGCACTGACTTGATGAGAGAATGGAGGAAATGTACGTCACCTTGTGTTTTGTCATTAAGACAAAATCTGCCTTGTTCAAATGATGGTTCATATGCATTTCAAATTTAACATGATTTATAGCTTGTCATTATCAAAATCAGGGTTCCAACATGGATTTAATGATATGCAACTCAACAGGATATATCTAACATGCTGGGCGATATTTTGGTTCAATTAGAACCTTAATCAGAACCTGGAACCATAACGGTCGCCGAATGTTATAAAACTGGACGGATCGGGGCTCTACTTGAGGAGGCGGTTCCCTAGGGCGTCGTAACCTTCAGATGGCAGCCTCTTGGGTACCGCTATCTGAAAGGTTTATCTATCTATCTATCAATCTATAAATATATATATAGCTCTCATAGTTGTGGTCTTATGTATGACCGCAACCTGATGGTTGCGGTCTCCATGGAGACCGCCTTCTAAATTTTTTTTATAAAGAACCCTCAAGGTTGCGGTTTGCTTGGTGACCGCAACCTTATGGTTGGGGTCTCCAAGGAGACTGCCTTCTCAAAACATTTTTTTTAAATCACTAAGGAGAGAAGGGCTTGGTCTGAAGTCGGTCAGTCGCAAGATCGCCTTCATGAAGGCGATTTTTGAAGCTACTGCTTTCAGAAGCTGACCCCATTTCGGCGAGTTGATGATACCTCTTCAATAAAATAGCTATAACATGTTTAATACTCAATAAAAATTAGGGAAAATAGTACCAATTCAAAGAGCACTTGAAAAAGCACAAGATGACATAAATTATTCAAGGTTTAGCCTGAGAGAAACCTACCTTAGATCGAATTGAAGAGGAAGAGAAAAATTACACGAAATGCTCAAGAGCTCCCTTCCTCCTTCAATCCACATCCCCAAATCGCCTCCAAATCTCCTCCTCAACGTAGCAATTGCCTAAAGGGTGATTAAAGGGTCTTAGAGTTGTCTATTTATAGGAAAAATTTGACCGAAATTCTCAAAATTTCTTCCATAAGTATATTAAACTGTTCATTCACCAGCCAAGCCTTTTCAAGTCGAAACAACCTGCTTTGCTTACAGGCAGTGCAGTCCAAGAGAAGAGGATTATGGTCCAAGACTCTACACGGTAGAGCAGATACCCTGGCGAGAGGAAATAGAGTCTCCCAGCAATCATCACATAAGCACCTATCAAGCTTCGACATTGATGGACCTCCTCAACCGTTAGACCAAGTGAATTTATAATTATGAATAGCCAATTCAATGGGGGCAAGATCTTCAATGCAAGCATTAAATTCCTTCATACTTGTAATATGAGCACCTTTGTTTCTCTCTGACGGTGTTCGGACTTCATGGAATCCCCTGTTAAGCACCATGGCTTATTAAATTGAGGCACACACTGCTTAAGTTCCTGCCACAGAACTTGTCTTGCCGTGTAAGAAGTAGCTACATAGACGATGGACAATATCCATTCGCTGGCACTAGCTACAAGAAGAAGAAAATACCACAGTAACCGAAAAATCTCCAATACTAAGTAAAGTCCCCTGCCACATGATGGTATTCCAACAGACTAGAATACCTCCGGACTGACCCACAGCCCTCCAGAACACAAAGTCCACATCAGTGAACACTGTAGAAGTGTGGGCAAGATCCACAGTGCACTTTTGTACTTTGGTTTCATGTAAACACAAAAATCTGAATCCTCTTTGAACGAACTAATTCTTTGACAGCCCTTTGCTTGTGACTGTTGTTCAGGCCTCGGACATTCCAAGAGAGTAAGATCATTGTTCCTGCCTGCGAGCTGTAGAACTTCTGGACCCAGTAATCAAACTGAGTACAGCTTGCTGTCCCGAGTTCAGAAGGCTGCCAAGTTCACAACTCCCCTTCTATTTCTTCCCCACACTGCTAGCTGGTTCTGCCAATTCATTCCACAATTTCTGAATACCCTGCTTGTTGAACATTAAAGCCCAATGCAGATACTTTGGCAAGGATTTCATCATTACTCCACTGAGAAAGCAGATCTTTCCCCAGAGGAGCAGGGAGGCTTCCCCCAGGAGCACCGTTGGTAGGCTGCTCTGCTTCCTGTGGTTGATCCACACTCCACAGCCTCAACATCTTGAGGCAAGTTGCAGTTGAAGATCCCTGGACCGGATTCAATCCTTCCAGAAAGGGGAAGAGGAGACAGGAAGTTGGAAGAAGGTAGCATGAGTGCAGAGTGCAACCATACCTTAGGAGGGGAAGAAAATGGTGCAGGTGATCCTCGCTGGACCGCAGAACCCCCTTCCTCCTAAGGCACTGCTTGATGCCCTAGCCGCCACCGATAGACCTTAAGAGTATTGTGTCAGCACTCCCTCTGTAAACCCTGGCTATAACCCCTCACCACTTGGGTGGGGCGAAGGTTGAAAGCAAGGCCCTCCATTGAGAATCTAGGGGATTGTCTACAATGCCCTCCTTTGGCTGCACATACACCCTGGGCCAGGTTAGAAACGTCCTTGCCTTCTGGCTCCGAACCCAAACTGGATGATGGACTGCTTTGATCAGATGGAGGTGTACCGGTTCAATACTGGACCGACACTTGAGCCATCTCTGGTTTGACCGGAAGAGACTGACTGGACTTGCTCAACCCAGTCATCTTCCTCCTCTCGCCGGAGCTCTGAGAAGCCCTAGCAGCCTTGCGCTGGCGATAAGCTTCAACCGCTTCTTTATATGTCCAAGTAGGGGCCTCTAGAGAACAGACTTCTAACTCTAGATCGATCCAGAACCGTTGCCCACCCCATCGGATCCGCAAATGTATTAGAATGGCCTGCCAACTCAAAGCGCCCTCAGCTTGCCAATCTGTAATCAACTTCTAACAAAGACCCAAAGGATGAAACTAAAGTATGCTAAACCTCAACATCCCAAAGCAGGAGCCGGAGCCCGTAAACCCTGCACCATCTGTATTCACCTTTCTCCGTCGGAGAAGACCCGACGGAATGAGATCATGCCTTTACGGACAAGGTCAATGGATCGCCAATCTTCCCTTCCGCAAGAAGCCGCTGCAGCAAATCATGGTTGTCACAGAAGCTCACAAAGGTGTTACCCCGTAGAACATGAACCCTCTAAGACTTTCTGCTGGCCACCATCAACAGAGAATGCCTTAGACATCCCCTACCAAATCGGCCTGTGCATCACCCTCTGCCACCACACTATGTCAGAAAAAATCCATATTCCTTTGGTAATTATGAAATCAAGGAATATGAAGAACTGGTCGATCCCGCTAACGACCTGGACCTGGATCCCGCCAACCTTGCAATCCTGAGTCTTCGCTACCACCTATCCCATGCTTCATCCCGACTGACCCTGACTGCTTGTCAAATGGACATCAATTGTTTCGGTGACCAAGGCCATGGCAATGCCGACAGACGACATGTTACGACAGGTAGAAGCATGCTGTCCTCGTTCGAGACAACAAAAGCACCTTGCCTCTTCTCCAACAGGAGAACCTCGCCTGGCCAGCCACCAGGGAGGACACAAGAAATGCCCTGTGAGAACAGGATGTCGGGGCCGCAGAGGTCGTCACTCCGACATCGCCGCTCTACTCCTACTTTCCATCTCCTATCAGAGTGGATATATGTTTATCTTGATCCTGCTGCTATTCCCGATATCTCAAGATTTTTCCAAGATCTATTATCTCTAACACCCCCAAGACGAAAATGAGATCTAATACAACATTCCTTGCCAGCAAAGAACTACAATGTTCCAACGATGCACATTTATCACAAAGTCTAATGAAAATTATATTCATATGAGCCAGAAGAAGTGAGAACAAAATTCAAATTCAAAGTTCAGGGGCTGCAAAGATGATCAAGTACCATCCCCCATTTCCCCTGCCATTCCTTCATCCATCCCCACCCTCAAACACACCCCCGTCACTAGACCCTGTCCCTGTTCACAGTAGAAGAGCACCGCCAGGCTACAGAGTGAACCGCGTCGTCACCATAAAGTTTCAAGCTGAATAGCTTATACTGGTGGATTCATCATCAAGCCAGCTTTGCAGCCGAGGAAGTCCCGCCGTCATCCAACCTTGGATCTGCTCGGAGGAGCCGTTCTCGCCAGACCACGCAAACTATCTCTGGCAGACAGCCAGTGGCGACTTGAAGAGGCCTGCACGACCATCTCGGAGAGGTTCTCGATGCGCCATTCGGAGGAGGACAACCTCGTCAAGTACCCTTCATGTCCCAGGAAGTAGGAAGTCATTCACTCATCAGAGCACCCCGTTTTGGTCGTCTTCCTCAGCCTGCGCCGATAGTACTCGCCAGAACTAGGTTGGACCCTATCCTGCTATTCTATTCTCCACTCTCTACTCCAACCTCTTCTAGAAGTTCCGTTGGTTCTTGTGCGAAGAAGATCCTCCCATGATTGCATCGACACTAGTCTCGCCTTCGTCGGAGCATGGAGGAGCTTGTGGCGGTAGTTTCTTCAGGCGACTGTGATTCTGGACCAGACAGAGCTACAGCCGATCAGTCCTGATCCGAGGGCTGTCCCACCCTCACTCGAGCTCTGATCGACTCGCAAATCCTACGGCATGTCCCTGGGCCACCACAGGAAATTTCTGCACCAGTCTCACTGGCAGAAGTGGCCAAGTTAGTTCTTGGCCACCCCAACATCGGTGCCTTTTCAGACGGGATCTGGCCAGACAGCACCTGAGCAGTGTGCGAAGACCAAGCTGCAGCGCCCAAGTCGAAACACCGGACAGCCCCCGACCCCTGCTGCAACCTGCTACCTTATCCCTAGACGATTCAGCACTAACCCCGCACCTTCTAGTGCTTGGAGGCGATCGTGTCAGTGCCATCTTCGACTTGCTATCCCCGTAGAACCAGCACCAGGACAGATCGGTCTTAGCTGATTCCCCCTCCCCCGCCTGGCTGGCTAATCCCCCCTCCCTGCGTGGAGGTAAATTTGGTTGTAATAATTAATTTTCCTACCCCACGATCACCCTCTTGCGAGAGGTGTAGTGTTGTACTTTTCTAATTTTTAGGTTAGAGCTACACCGACGTAGGGTGCGGGGTTATATCCACGCTTCCTCGCTCTCCTCGTCTCCAGTCGGGATTGGTGTCTTCACACCGATCAGGTGAGCATTTGGTCCTTCCTCTTGCTGGTTGTCATTTGCTAGTTTAGTATCACTTTTGGTTGCCGTCAGATGGTGAGGTGAGCACCCGATCCCCTAATTCCAACAACTTGAGTTCCCACTGCGGAGCCAGTTGCTAGAGATCCCCATAACCCGCGCCCTCGGCATGCTGGCCACCCCTAGAGTCGGGTATCCCAGCCCCTTAGGGGCTCATCCCAGGAGTAGCCAAACCCCCAGAATGACAAGGTCTCACCTTGAACCCTTCCCACCATCACCTATTTTCCTCTGGGCACAAGTGTGCGCTACGCGAGAGATCTTGCTAGAGTGAGTCTGCCACTCAAATGTTGTTTCCTTGCGAGTCTAGGTCCTAGGTGCGTCGAGTCATCCCCATGGAATCCTTGCCCGTGCCACATCATCTTTGTATTAGGCCCAGGGGTTCTACATGCTCCTGTGGAACATACTCATCAATGTGTGCTACATAAACTGTGCACACTTTAGACACCCCTTCGGGTAGTCATTTGTATAAAGACACCATGTTGACTTCCCTCTTTAGATCGGGCTGCTCATGAGGGCGTGGAGGATCCACTTTATGTTCACCCATCTGGAGATCCCCCTTCTACATCAAGCTTTTAATAATATCTTTAAACACATAACAATCTTCAATGGGGTGCCCAAGCGCCTGGTGATACGAGTAGAATCGGAGATAATCTTTCCTTTTGACATCGCTGGGTCTCTTCAGCTCTGGCAGAGTAATCTTGTTGAATTTTGTGGCCCATTCAAATAGGACCCACATCTTCTTCTTAGGAAAGGAGTAGAGTTTACTCATCCTGGCTCGCAAGGAGGAGCCTTCCTATCATTCAACTGGCTTGGCGGGAGGAGGGTGGGTAACCCCTTTATCTTTTCACTGCTCAATTGCCTTGAAGTTGACTGCATGGACTTCTCCAGGCGTGAGCCACTTATCAGCTAATTTGGCCTTCTGGCTTGCAATAGCAGGGGCAGAGGAACCACTAGAGATGAAGGCCTTGATCTCCACCACCACGTTGTTTAACCAGTCAAAAGATCTGATTTCAATTCTAATCATCATTTCAACGATCTCCCACCTCATGTTTTGCTTGGATATCTGAACGGCATCTAATTGTTGTGGCGGATGCCTGCATCTTATGCTGAGCTTCTGCCATCTTTTAATGTACTTCAAGGTTGTTTCATCATTCTTCTTCTTGGAGGCATACAGTTTGATCATGGTGACCTCCCTTTCAGTAATATGGAATCATTCTCAAAATTCCTATTGCAAATCTGTCCAGCCATTGATAGACCCGACTGGGAGGTTCGAGTACCACTTGAACGTGAGGTCTATAAGGGAGGATCCAAAGAACTTCAGTAGATAGGATTCGTCCATGGCCAGATCGCCCATCACATTAATGTAGTAGCCTATGTGTTCTTTCGGTGATCCTTGCTCGTTAATTTTATCAAACTTCGACGGCTTGTTCACGCTAGAAGGTAGTCTTTTGGCTGCATGATGGACCGAGTACGGCACCTTGTATACATCAAATGTAGCATCCCTAATTTTACTCACGGGTGGTGGCGTAGGATCTGAATGGTATCAGGTTTGACTCAATATCCGGATCTTGGGTCGTTATAGCACATCGACCAAATACCATTCTAATCCTCCCTGGCCATTTCCAACTCGCAGGTGGTGGCGTAGGATCCGAATGGTATCAGGTTTGACTCGATATCCAGATCTTGGGTCGTTATAGCACATCGACCAAATACCATTCTAATCCTCCCTGGCCATCTGACCAATTCTATCTTCTCAAAAAGGAGAGAACATCATCGAGGTCGCCTGTAGAAATCTTGAACTCTTCCAATCTCATTAATCCTAGGCAGAACGCCTCAAATCTTTTCCAACCACGCGGGCTTTTATCTCGCATCATCCCTTCTAGGGTTCTAACATTGAGGAAATGACTGTTCCACACTACAAGCGATGATCCTCACCTCTGATCTCACAGTTTCCTCTCGCCTGCTGACCAACCCCATTTAATTCTTTGCATCCACATGCATCGCAAATCCTCTCATATAATGCAACCTAACACCTCATAACATCTCCCTTGAAGAGCTCCTTCTAAGCAGGGAACGCCTTATCTTGGCACAAATAATCCAGACAGTGGCCCACAACATGCACCGAACTCCAAACATTCCCGAGTTCTACTACAGTCGAGTTCTCCATCCATAACTGTGGCATCACTCAATCTGGTACTGAATGTCACACTTGCCAAACCACCGGCGTACCAATCCACATATTATGGGGGCACCCAGACAACTCAGTTAGCTCCAATGACTACCCATGCTAGTCCTATGGAATCTCGTTATCAACACCATCACCTCTGGCCCTACATCTAGATCATTCACCGTGACCAAGGACGGTCCACCATCTCCACTCTAAGCAACATACACCAATGACTCACGCCCAGTGGAAAACCACTTAAACCCTGAGGACAATGCCTCGCACCACATCAAACCTTAAGCACACCTGATCGAGGTCACAGTCTAGGTCCTTTTTCCATAACCTTCATCTAAGCTTCTACCAGGTCCCCAACTGACATCACTGTTGCACACTTGGCATGCCAATCCACAAAAGTGCCGGGGTGCTAGAGGTCCAATCAGTCACACCAATACTCACAATATTCCTACTAGGACCCAGAAGTGATTTTCTTAATTTATATACATTATTAAACTTGAACCGACCTAGAATTACCACCTAAATTGATGCCGATTAAACAACTCATCACTCCTGAGTGGCACATTCTCACTTCCAAAATGACCAATTCAATGGCCCATGCCTTACACACAACTTCAACTACACATTGGCTCCTCCATAAGCCATACATAACAATCCAAGGGGGCAAACTAGGGCAACAATAGTCCTCACTTAATAGCCCTAACTCTTATCCCTGTGATGCTACTTAGCATGATGCCTTAAATAATAACACGACAATTGATGCCAACCTCTTGGCCAACGCCACTAAATACTAAAGCCAACCTCTTAAGATAAGCCAAATAACCTCCATTGCTCTACTCACCACTAGGATATCCTCCAATCTCTCTTGAAATCGATCTTGGGACCTGTGGGTTATGGGCCCACCATGCTTCCGCTATGCAACTCTACACAATATACCTCACTAAAAAGGAAGATTCTGGCGCTTGCCATTGAACAACCTCCAACTCCACTGACTAAATCTAGAAAATAGAGCGAGCAACTAGAACCCATTAAATCTGGAGCACAGACTCACATGCTTAGCCTAGCGGTTCATACACCGAACCAAAGATCCAAGCCCAACTTACACCAACAAAATTAGGACACCAACCACACGACACCAAACATGTAACTCAATTGGTAACTTTACTCCTCTTATTATGACACTAACACACCACACCAAAGTGGGGAATAAGAACCCAACTCCTGTAGGTAGCTCCACCACCATCACATAGGACACCGCCTCTAACTCTCGTCACATTTACGAGGAGTCATAAACACAGGTTTGAATGAAATAGAAAATGGCAGAATATAAGAAAAATGCAACTAAAGGACAATTCAAACATTTTAAGATACCTGCTACGAGGTGGGACACCTCCTCGATAGCCGGACTGCACATCTTGCAACCCCAAGAATCCAACATCACCATATCAAAAGTCACTACAGCTATTGGAACAGCCCCTCAGGGAAAACACGTGTCAAAGTCCCTCCTGACTGTACCTACAACACCTCCTAGCAATAGAAACAATCCACATAGTCTGAGGTGAATCCCAGACACACACCCCAACACACTTAACCCATAAGGAAATCAGAGGAAACACCAAAAATAGGCAAAAAGCCAGACGAAACCCATAGTCGTACCTTCTATACACTGATGCCTCAGCCAGGGTCAAAAAATGGTCACCTATGTCCCATGCCTCACTGAGACCACAAAGGAACAATCATGGCTGAGGTGGTGGCTAGGGGCACTCACAGACTACGTGCCCAGCCCGGTCGCACCTAAAACAACTCCTCCTCTTAGGGTAGTCATGAACTAGGTGCCTCATTCGGTCGCACTTGCGACACCTCAGCTCTGCCACATCCACCCGACAAGGATGGCCAACATGAAATATGCCGCACCTTGAGCACTACCCTGGTTGCTATGTCAGGCTATGTCACAGTCGCCTAGCAACTGGTATGAGACCCGCTAGTTAACGAATCCTTACTGTTATAGAAAATATAAATAAATTCATGGGTTTACCATGTTTTAATGGGCTTAATGGGCCATTCCAAGTGAATTAACCCATTTATATAGGCTTTTAGTAATCAAATTGGGCATTTATATAATTTTACTTATTATGGGGTTTAAATACAATTAAAGGTTTAATCCACCTTAACGAAGATATATTTCTAAGTAAAAAAAATAATTTATCTGAATTTAAGTTAACTCAATTTTCCTATTCTGTTATCAAAGAGAGACCAAGAATGTAACTTGAGGAGGGCAAATTCTGTTGCGCCCAGTCACGGCTCAATAACGACCGACCCACGCCAGAATGCTCTTGATAGCATGCCCAGGAGGCTCCCGACGCGTACGGCCCACTAGGGTGCGGCCAGGCCCAAGTTAACATCAAATTGTATAACGCATAAACACTACGGCCCAAGCATAGTTATCGCCGAAGGACTCTCTGGTGACCGACTGTTGCCCCCATGACGTCGGCCTTGACCCCATAACGGGTGAGCACGCCCCATGAGCACCGTAAGACTCGTCCCGGGACCAGCCGACGCCAAGGTGATAGTCCTCCAATGGGAAACTCCTACCACTATAGCGAGACAACGTTACTCCATTTTTTACGCCCTTCCCTCTCAAGGGATGAGGCTCCTTCCTCCAGGGCAACCCCCTGTAAAAGGGAGATCGACAGAGAGGAGAGACATGATGGTTAATTCTGTTAAAATTGCTACTCGAGAGGATACAGCTATTAACCCAGCTACGCTGAGCAAGGAAAGCGATGGTAACTTGCACTCAAAGGAGGCCCCCCGTCTGGTGACCTTACCACCCAGCGAGCACTCACCGAGTGAACACTGTGAGCGGCGAGCACTCGCTTGGAGTATCTACTCACCCCCCCAGCCTCCTACTACTATCTCTCTCCTTCTCTTTCATTAGATCTTCTCTCTTCTCCATTAATCTTTTGATGATGTAAGCATTGGAGGGTTGTCCCCTGGGGTAACACCTGGGGCTCCTTCTGACACCCTTTGATTCCTAGTGTTTATAGGCCCCCACGGGTACGAGACGACTTCACTAATAATAAATAGAGAAGGTGGTATGTAGCCTAGGAACCATATTCCTGTCTCTACACTTCTTGGCACCCTGTGTGGGAAGGTTTCGAGTGAAAGACTACGGCACCGCGTGGAAGCCTCCGCAATGCCAGCAACCAGGGGTGCGGTTCCCACCAGGAACCCAACTCCCGCTGGGGGTCACAGGAAGCTTCTTCCACTCATCCCCAACGAGAGGTCACCCCAGGTGACCTAGATGAGATCCGATAACAGATCCGGGCCCTGACAAAATTCTATCAGGAGCTTCAAAATCAACGAGTGGAAACCCGACACACCCTACCCGAATGAAGAGAGGATGAGGGGGACCAAACTGAGGAAAACCTCCGCCAAGTGCGAGAGGTGTCCCATGCCTAGGTCACGAGGACCCGACGATGGTGCAACACGCCTGCACCAAGGGTGCGCAGCCCACTACACTTCAACCCAGAGATGGATCGCTGGCTCCAGCGCATCGACGAGATCAAAGACAAAGTTTGATATCCGGACGACGTCCTCCTGGCCGCCAAAAATCGCGGCCTGATCCATGACGGCCAAGACTTCCACGCTCCCTTCTCCAGGGAGATCATGGAAGTCTCCATCCTGCCAAAGCTCCAGCTCCCACCATTCACCTCTTACGACGGCACCACCGACCCAGCCGACCACATGCACAACTTTGAGTCTCACCTGGTGTTCCACTATGCCTCAGATATTGTGAAATGCCTGGCGTTCGTCACGACTCTCTGGGAGAACACCTCAGCCTGGTTCGAGTCACTGTCGATCGGGACTATCTCCTCCTTCCAATATTTCAAGAAGCTGTTTAAGGAGAACTTCATTGGCTGCCAAAAGGTGGCCAGATCAGTGGTGACCCTACTCACCCTCAGGCAAGGGAAGGGGGAGACGTTGTGGGATTTCGTCTCCCGCTTCCGTGTGGAGGCACTCCGGATCCCACACCTCGACGTCGGCATCGCAGCTGCGGCACTTACCCAAGGGACACAGGACCACATCCTCCTGTGTGCCCTCGGAGTCGAAGCCCTAACGACCCTTCCGGATCTCCTCGCCTTAGCACAGAAGCATGCTCGCTGTGAGGAGAACACCGCAGCCCTGGGCCGCGCGGCTGGAACCGACCAGTCTGACCAGAAGAGACCGACCAACTCACCATGAGAAGGGTGGAGCAAGCGAGAGTGACGCAACAGAGACCGCCGCGATCGCCCTAAAAGAGAGAGGGGTAACTACCACCATTACATGCCCCTGACGGCTCTGCCTGATCAGATCCTGATGGAGATCCGCGAGGAGCCATTCCTCAAGTGGCCTCCCCGGATGAAGTCAAATCCAAACTCAAGGAGTAAGAAGAAGTACTGCCATTACCACCGCGACCATGGCCACGACACTGCCGACTACATCAACTTAAGGGATGCTATCGAGGATCTCGTTCGCAGAGGACTCCTCGATAAGTTCCTCGCCAAAGCTACAGAGAAGTGACAGAGGATGCCCCCGCCAATTGACAACCGGCCCAACGATAAGGAGATCATGATGATCTTTGGGGGGTCGGCCGCAGGAGGAGACAGCGCGAGCAGGCGGTGGCAGTACGCATCGGCCGTCCGCACTTTAGAGCGAGGCGACGACACCCGATGGGAGGCCACCCCCCGGGTCACCTAGGAGATCCCATTGTCTTCTCTGAGGATGACCTGGATGGTGTAACCACCCCCCACTCTGATGCTTTGTTGGTCTCAGCCACCATTAACCAGTGTATCGTGCGTCGCATATTAGTGGATAATGGAAGTGGTCCAGATGTTATTACGTATGACTGTCGTGTGCTTATGGTTGTGGACTTGTCTCGGCTCACGCCTCTGCACACACCATTATACGGATTCTCTGGCACTACAGTCCGTCCGAAAGGACACATCTCACTCCTTCCCAGTTAGGGGCTAGCTTGCCCACCGCCTCTAGTGGTCGAGAGGCTTCGACTTTTCTTAGGATGAAGTCTCCTGGCTAGAAGTGTCTATCTCAGACTCTGGCATTGTAGTACTGGGTAAGGCGCCGCTGGTATTCTGTGGCTTGGATGCTTGTAATCTCTCGGATCTCGCTCGCCAAATCAAGGTTCTCCAGTAATTTCTGCTCGTTCTCCTCAGGCGAGAAGATGGTGATTCGGAGAGAGGGGTTGTCAATCTCTAGCGGGATCATAGCTTTAGTGCCGTACACTAGTTGAAAGGGGGTTTCACTGGTGGCCATTCTTGGAGTAGTTCAGTGTGACCATAGTATGCTTGGTAATTCCTCCATCCAGCTTCCCTCAGCCTTGCCGAGCCTAGTTTTTATGCCTTTTAAGATAGCCCTGTTGGCATTTTCAACTAGCCCATTGACTTGAGGGTGGGCCACCAAAGTGAAGTGGTTGTGAATATTGAGGTCGGTACATTTGTCTCTAAAGTAGTGAGAATCAAATTACCGACCATTATCACTCACAATCACTCGAGGGATACCAAAACGACAAATGATCGACTTCCACCCGAAACTCCAAATGACCAATTTGGTGATCCTGACAGTGGCCTCAGCTTCAATCCACTTTGTGAAGTAGTCGATGGCGATGATGACGAACTTCTTTTGGGCCTAGGCCATAGGGAATGGCCCCAGAATGTCGATTCCCCACCGAGCAAAGGGATAAGGCTTGGTAAGAGTAACGAGGTCCGTGGCAGGCTGGTGGACCAGATGGTCAAAGTGTTGACATCGGTCGCACTTTTGCACGCAGGTCAAACAATCGCGCTAAAGGGTGGGCCACCAGTAACCTCGTTGAAGCAAGATCCTGGCAAGTGAGCTTCCTCCCTAGTGTGCGCCGCAGATGCCTTCATGAATTTCTTGAATTACTCGATAGGCTTCATCGGCACTAAGGCACTTAAGGAGGGGACCGGAGAAAGACCTACGGTGCAAGGCATCATCCAAGATGACGAAGCGTCGAGCCTGGTACTTCAATCTCTGAGTTTCCCAAGGGTCGGAGGGCTCCTGGGAGTCTTGGAGCCATGACAAGTAAGGGGTTCGCCAGTCACTCGGTGTAGCTGGGTCAACAATTAAGAGCTTGGCTTCGATGCTTGGTTGTTCTAGCTCTTCGAGGAAGACCAAACGAGTGCCTTCTGGGCCGATGGAGGAGGCCAGGTGAGAGAGGGCATCTGCTCGGGAGTTTTCCTCCCGTGCTATTTGGACTACCTCGAAACTCTCAAATAGTTAGGCCAACCCTCAGACCATTTGAAGGTACTTAATCATCGGTGCTTCTCGAGCTTCGTAGTCGCCATTGACCTAGCTGGCGACCAGCTGGGAGTCCGTGTGAATTCAGACTCGCTCGGCCCCTAGTCGTCACGCCATCCTGGCCCCCGAAATGAGGGCTTCATACTCAGAGGCATTATTGGATGCCTAGAAGTTGAACTTCAAGGAGTATTGCAGCTCTGGTCCTTCGGGTGATTTGAGGAGGACACCAGCACCGCTTCCGGTCGAGTTGGATGATCCGTCTACGAACAAGTCCTAGATAGGTCCTCGTGCGGATGGTGACTCTTCCTTGATCAGGACGGTGCTCTCTGCGATGAAGTCCGCGAGGGCCTATCCCTTGATGGCTACACGGGGGTGATAGGAGATGTCGTAGGCCCCGAGTATGATGGCCCATTTGACGAGGCACCCCGAGGCGTCGGGATGAGAGATGATCTTCTTCAAGGGTTCGTCGGTCAACAGGATGATAAAGTGACCTTGGAAGTAAGGTCGGAGGCGTTTGGCCAAGGTAACCAATGTTAGCGCGAGTTTCTCGGTTGCGGGGTACCTTCTTTCGGCCTTGTTGAGCACCTTACTGATGTAGTAGATCGGCCTCTGGACTCCTGCATCGTTTCGGACTAGGACCGAACTTACAGTGGAGGGAGTTGCTGAGAGATAATTGCAATGCTTCACCCGGGACTGATTTTGATAGTACCAGGGGCGAGGTCAGGAATTCCTTTAGTTCTTCAAAGGCCTTCTGACATTCCTCATCCCAAGCAAACGTGGCAGATGCCATTGTGGGTCCCCTCAATAGCTTGAAGAAGGGTAGGCATCGTTTGGCCGCTCGAGATAGGAAACGGTTGAGTGTGGCGATGTGTTTGGCAAGGCGTTGGATGTCCTTGATGAAAGTGGGTGGACGCATGTCCAGGATGGCCTGAACCTTGTCGGGGTTTGCCTCAAACCCGCACTGAGTTACCAGGAAACCTAGAAATTTTCTTGATCTAACTCCGAAGGCACAGTTGGCAGGGTTGATCTTCATGTTGTACTTGAGGAGGGTGCTAAAGGTCTCGGCTAGGTCGGCAAGATGATCTTCAACCTTTGGTATTTTGATGAGCATGTCATCGATGTAGGCCTCGACATTCTGACCGAGTTGTCACTCGAAGATTTGGCTAACCAGCTGCTGATATGTCACCCCGACATTCTTTAACTCGAAAGGCATCCGGGTATAGCAGTGCACGCCGAAGTCGGTGATGAAAGCGGTCTTCCTAATGTCCTCTTGGTCCATCCTGATCTGGTGATAGCAAGAGTAAGCATCCAGGAAGCTGGGTAGCTCATTGTCGGAGGTTGAATCAACGAGCTGGTCGATGCTCGGCAGTGGGTAACAGTCCTTCGGTGTGGCCTTGTTAAGGTCGGTGAAGTCTACGCACATTCACCACTTTCCCGAAGCTTTGGGTATCAGAACGATGTTGGCGAGCCACGTTGGGTAGAGGACTGGACGGAAGAGACCAGTCTCCTGGTAATCCGTGGTGGTGCCGTCGCCGCCGCCGAGCAGGAGCGTGTCGCTGGGATCGGTGCAGCGGATATAATCGAAAATCTCAGTGAGGATTTGATACGTCTCCGGGGCTCCATATTTGGTGACGAAATTGCCGCCGTAGCCGGGGATGGCTTTTCCGACCAAAGTCTGCAGGTACTGATAGATGGCCTTGTTGCGCGGGATGCTCGCGTAGTCGTAGCTACTGTCGTTGGCCTTGCTGCGGGAGAAGTAATAGGGATACGCGGTCGTGGTGCCTCCGGTGGTGGGGAAGAGGGTGGAGGCGTTGGCGATGACCTTGTCGTTGGTTGTCACCTTGGGGCTGCCGGGATTGGTTACCCAGTTAAAGTCACTGTTGATCGGCCAGATGGAAAGGCGGGGTTGCCCGAAGAGATTGACCTCCGGCCCTTCGCTGTTGGCGGAAAGGAAGAAGCGCAATTGTTGCAGGGACGTGTTGGTAACGATGGGATTGTTATTCAAATCCTGGTTGAGCAGGCGGGTCGCTGGCGAACCCGTGTTCAACTGTGTGTTGAACATCCACTCATCGAGGGTGGCGTAGGGCGTCTGGCGTTGCGGAGGAAACAACGCCGGCATGGTCAGCGTGTCGGTATAGGCATAAATACCGGCCTCGGAGCCGCCCCATTGCAGGAAGGGGGTTATGCCGGAGAAGATTTGCGAGAGGGTGCCCAAGTCTTGCGCGCCGATGGCGGTGGAGGGTGAACTCGGGAAAGCGTAGCTCAGACGGGTCTGGGCGGGGTGACCGATGTAGCGTTGATATTCATTGGCGATGGGCGGCGAGATGGCCAATTGCATGTCGACGAGGCGCTGGGCATCGCGCGCAGTTCCGCTGAGCAGGCTTTGGCTGGAGTAGCCCACGCCGTAGGCGCTGCGGAAACGCGGTGTATCGAAGTACGTTCCGTTGGCTGCGGTGTTGACGTTGAGCTTGCAGGTCTCGTCGTCGGTCCAATAGGCGATGCGGCCGATGATGGGGTTGGAGGAGGAGGGGACCCGGGCGGGATTGGATTGATCGAAGGAAACCGTGCCGCTGGAGCTGGAGATGGGAGTGGCCAGGGCGCCGTTTTGCAGGACGTAAAGCCAGCGCACGGGCATGGCGGCCGGATTGTTGACGGGGCTGCTGGCCGTGGCGGAGGAGTAGCCTGGGATGCTGGACGTCGTGATGTCATAGCCGAGAATGACGTTGGTGGCCGCGGCGAGGGAGTTGGCGCCGGCCGGATTGACGATGGGATAGGTGAGCGTTCCGTCCGAGGCGTAGACGGGGCTGTTGATGTCGGTATAGACGCCATAGGCGGGGGAGCTTGAACTTGTCCAGCCGCTGCTGGGCAGGTCCTGCTGGACCAGGGCGAGGGACTCCGAGGGATTGGTGACGATCATGTTGGTGACGGGGGCGGAGTAGAGCTTGTACCAGCCGAGAGCCGAGCCGCTGTTGTTGTAGGTGCGGATCATGCCGGGCTGGGAGGCCCAGGCGACGCGGGTGCCCTGAGTGGTGGCTTGCTGGATCTGGGATATGACGGATTGGACGGCGACATCGGCGAGTTCGCGGGAGTTTTGCCCCGAGACGACGGAGCGGACGGACTTGCTTTCGGTCTGGACACTGAGGAAAAAGGCGAGGATCAGGATGGTGATCAGGGCGATCAGCATGAGGACCAGGACCAGGACCACACCGCTGTTTCGTTTTCCGGGAGGCCGTGGGCGCATTAGTTTTGAGTGTTCCATGGTTGGCGGGGAAGCTCGACGGCGGCGTCGAAGCGGCGAAAGGTGATGCCCTTGGAGGTCAACGTCTGCTCGAAGCGGGCCACGTCGCCGATGTCGCCGGAGGTGGTGTTGGGATAGAGCTTGGAGGAGTCGGTGAAGAGCGCGGTGCCGGAGGTGGAGACGTAGAGGTTCGGCATGGAGGCGGATTGAGGCAAACGCAGGGCCGACTTTTCATCAATGGCGTACATGACGATGCGCATGACGGGCGGGGTGCGGTTGAGGGAGGTGAGGGCGGGGGTGTTGGCCGGGGCGGTGGCCGACTCGGAGTTGTAGAGGTAGTTGGGCGCGAGGGTGCCGCTGGCGTCCGTGGTGTTCGTGGCGGGGAGCAGAAGGAGGGCCGCGATGTTATTGGCCAGGGGATGGATGCCGGAGGGATTGCTGCTGAGGGCCGTGTTCTGCCACGAGGTGCCGGTGACGAGGGAGAAGGAGGGATAGTTTCCGTTCGTGTTCGAGGCGCTGAAGGGAATGGTTTGCGAATAGACGGACATGGATTCGGCCGGCTGGACGAATTGCATGAGGCGAAACCGGTACATTCCCGTGGTGGAGAGGCCGGGGACGGAGGGTCGCTCCAGGTCCTGGTTGCTCCATTGAATGTAGTAGCCGCAGACGTTGAGGAGCGAGGGGAGGTGGCCGTAGAGCGACGAGTTGCTGACGATCCCGAGCGGGGCGGTAAAGAAGACAGCGTCGGTGGGTGAGGAGGAGACGGTGGTGTTGATGACGGAGCTTTGGCCGGAGATGAACCGAAGCTCGGACCGGCGGATGTAGGTGGAGGGGATGTAGGCGCCGAGGCCGCTGTTGGTGTAGGTGTAGCCGTAATACTGGTCGACCGTGGCCGAACCCAAGCGTTGGACGATGGAGTTGAACGCGACGCGGGCTTCGCGGTTTTCGGCCATCTTGGAACTGGAGTAGACCCAGATGGAACTTGTCCGGGTGATGAGCTGGGTGGCGAGCAGCAGGATGATGCTGAGGACGGCGAGCGCTACAAGCATCTCGACGAGCGTGAAGGAGCTGGCTCGCGGGCCGGGGGAATGGAGGTGGCGGCGCAAGCTGGAGGGAGCGTTTTCCACGGAAGAGAGACCAGGAAACGGGATGATGCACGCCTCGCTGGGAGTGCGAGGATCAGTCCGTCTTGGCGTTATACCCACTTATGTCGGGGCAACTGACGGCTCCGACAAAAACGGAGATCGGTTTGGCCCCGCTGCCGATGGCGATTCCCCCCGGGGTCTTGTAGATTTTGATCGAGAGGGTGACGAGAGGAGGAGTCGCCGTGGTGGTAACGGTGCTCGTGGTGCAGGTGACGGAGGCGGTGTAGACGATGCCGGAACTTCCCGCCGGGACGGAATCGCCGCTGGCGGTGAAGTAGGTCTGATAATTACCGCCGGTGGAAAGCTGGTAGAAGCTTTGCTGCTGCGCGGCGGCAAACATTTGCTGGCAGATATTGACTGCCTGGACGTTGTCGAGATTGCTGCCGGCCCGCACGAGGCCGTTGGCCATGAGACCGAGCATGGGGACGAGGGCGACGGTCATGATGCCCATGGCGATGCAAAGCTCGACCAGGGTGAAGCCCTTGTTGCGACGGAGGCGGTTCGGCCCGGGTCGTTTCAAGGAAGGTGGAATCACCGCCTGCATGGATTATTCTTAGAAGGGGATGGCGGCCATCACAAGGGTTTCGCACTGTTACAGTATCATGTGTCAAGGGGATTTTAGCCGCGGGAGTGCCTCGGGTCGAGACATGTTGTTTTCCGGGGTGACGGTTTTGAGTTCGTCATTGCAGCGGACCTTGACCGGAGTGGATTGTGCGGAGGTGATGCGATAGTGGCTGACCCTTCCGTCCTTCCAGTCGATATCGACGGTAAATCCGCCTCGCGCCCGGAGGCCCTTTACCGATCCGGAGGGCCAGGCCGCAGGCAGGGCGGGGAGCAGGTCGATCTCGCCATTTTGACTTTGCAGGAGCATCTCGGCCACGGCGGCGGTAAAGCCCGAGGGGCCATCCTGTTCGGCGGATCCGCAATTTCCAAAGAGGTTGGGCTCGGTGGCCGTGGCCACATAGCTGGAGAGCAATTGATAGGCCTCTTCGGCCTTCCGGAGTCGTGCCCAGATGGCGGCGCGGTGCATGAACGACCACTCGGTGTTGCCCGCCAGGCCGCGCTCGAACAAGGTCTGCTCGGCTGCCTTGGCCAGTTCCGGCGTCCGGTCGAGCGTGATCTGGTTGCCCGGGTAAACGGCGAGCAGGTGCGAGGTGTGCCGGTGGTGCGGCTCCTTCGAATCCTGGTCCTTCATCCATTCCTGAAGTTGCCCGCGCGCGCCGATAGCGGGGACGAGAAGCCTGTCCCGCAGGTCGCTGATCGTCTTGCGGTAGTCGGCGTCAATTCCCAAGACACGGGAAGCCGCCATGTAATTGGTAAAGAGGTTATAGACCAGTTCTTGCTGGTAGCTCGTTCCATCGAGCGGTCCAATCGGCTGCTCGGGTGACCAGCCTTTGGGAACCACGAGTCGGCCATCCGGCAGGGCCTTAAGATGGTCCTGCCAATATTGGCAGACCTCCTTGATGATGGGATATGCCCTGTTTTTGAGGAACTCCATGTCTCCCGTGAACGCATAGTGCTCCCAATAGTGGAGGCAATACCAGGCGTTCGCTGCCCGATTGGGAAGCCAGCCTTGCCCGCCCCAGATATTATGCGAGGTGCGTATATCGAATCCCCGGACTTTAGCGGGAGGGATCGAGGCGTTGTAGTCCTTGTCATCCTGGGCCGTGAAGCTTCGCCAGGCTGGAAGCTGGCTGTCCGTCAAGTCGAAGAAAGGCATATGACATTCCGAGAGGTTGGCGACTTCCGCCGGCCAATAGCACATTTGGATGTTGATGTTCGTGTGATAATCGCAATGGCAGATGATATGGTTGTTGCACCAGAGCCCGTTCAGGTTGGAAGGAAGTCCTCCCGGACGCGAAGCGGCGATCAGCAAATAGCGGCCGTACTGAAACAGGAGCGCCCCGAACTCAGGATCATTGCCCTGGCCGAACTGGCTTCTCCTGACATTTGTCGGCATGGCCTGCTTTCCGGCAGAAGAGGTACCGAGGTTGATGCCAACCCGGTCGAATAGAGATTTATAATCGGCGATATGGGATGCCTTCAGGGTTTCGTAGGATTTGGCACAGGCTGCCGCTATCTCCGTCCTGACCCTTTCTCGGGGATCATCGCCCAAAAAGTCCCGTGTAGGGTCCATGACATAATTTGTGGAGGCGCATAAGATCAAAGTCAGGCTGGTGCACCCTTGAAAACGAATTGAGGATTCCTTCGCGGTGAGGCGGCCGCCCTCCGCCAGCACGGCGAGGCGCGCTTCATAAATTTCCCCGTTCGGAAGGCGTCCACTATCAATGAGGACGTTGTTTCCGTCCGTCGAGAGAGTCCCCGCATGACCATCCTTGAGATGGATTGTCCCGTTATAGGCATTGGGCTTGTCCGCCGTAAGCTTGCTGACAATGGCGGAATCAGGATGGCTGGCAAAAGATTCCCGGTAATACGTCACCCCGCCTGCCACGTAACGGACACACGCAACCGCAGTAGTCAGATCGAGACTGCGGCGGTACTGGGACACCTGGCCGGGGTTGTCGAAGCTTATCATGACGTCGCCGAACTTCTCATAGGCTCCCATCTTTTCGTAGTCACTGCTGGGATCCAGGCCACCTGTCCAAAGGCTGTCCTCGTTAAATACCATGTCGTCGGTAACGGGGTCGCCGAGAAGAAGCGCTCCGATGCGGCCATTGCCAATAGCTATTCCTTCGTCCTCCGGGTTTTTTCCGGGCTTCGAATACCAGAGCGTCAAAGCAGAAGGATTCGTGAGATCATGCGATGGACTTTCCGCAAGCGAGAGGGAAGCCGTTCCCGAGAGGAACATCAGCAGGAGTAAGCAAGGCGATGGTTTAGGAATAAGCACCTCGGTATTGAAAAAATCTAGATGTCCTCGAAGCAACAGCTTTTAGCCGGAGGCGACAGGTATGCATGGCAACTTTCCTGTTACGATAACAACGAGCTTATTTAAGACGGAAGTTTGACTGCAATCATCTCCATCATAAATGGCGCGCGGCGCTCCGCGCTTTCTGCGATGTCCCTCATTTGCGGGATTCCTTGCCTTCGTGATTCAAGGACCGGCGAGAGAATCGCGCATAGGGGGTCCGCCAGTCGCTCGGTAGTGCCTGGTCGACCGTCATGAGCTCTGCTTCTATGCTCAGTCGCTCTAGCTCGTCGAGGAAGACCGATCGGGTACCTTCTGGGCCAATGGAGGAGGCCAGTCGAGAGAGGGCATCCACCTGGGAGTTCTCCTCTTGAGCTATCCGGATGACCTAAAAACTCTCGAAAAGTGGGGCTATTCCTCTTACCAGTTGAAGGTATTTCATCATCAGTGCTTCCCGAGCTTCAAAGTCACCGTTGACTTGGCTGGCGACCAACTGGGAGTCAGTGTGGATCCTGACTCGTTCAGCCCCCAATCGTTGTGCCATCTAGGCCCCCGAGATGAATGCCTCATACTCAGAGACATTGTAGGATGCCTGGAAGTTGAACTTCAAGGCGTACTGCAACTCTGCTCCTTCTGGAGACTTGAGGAGGACGTCGGCACTACTGCTAGTCGAGTTGGAGGACTCACCAACAAAAAGGTCCCAAGTGGGCCCAGGCGTCGGCTGAGGGGCCCTCCTAGTTGGAACGGTGCTCTCCGTGATAAAGTCCACGAGTGCCTGTCCCTTGATGGCCGAACGGGGGTGATAAGAGATGTCGTACGCCCCGAGCATTATGGCACACTTGACGAGGTGACCTGCAACCTTTGGGTGAGCGAGATTCTTCTTTAGGGGCTCGTTGGTCAGCATGACGATGGAGTGCCCTTGGAAGTAAGGTCGAAGGTGCTTGGCCGAGGTCACCAAAGCTAGCACGAGTTTCTCGGTTGTGGGGTACCTTCTTTCGGCCTCATTGAGCACCTTGCTGGTGTAGTATACCAGACTCTGCACTCTGGCATCATCTCGAACCAGGACTAACCTCACTGTTGAAGGACTTCATGAGAGGTACAGGTACAGTGTTTCACCCAGGATTGGCTTTGACAACACCGGGGGAAAAGCCAGAAACTCCTTTAGCTATGCAAAAGCCTTCTAACATTCCTCATCCCAGGCGAACATAGCAGATGTCAATTTGGGCCCCCTCAACAATTTGAAGAAGGGTAGGCATCGTTTGGTCACTCGGGACAAGAAACGGTTGAGGGTAGTGATGCGCCCTGTCAGGCACTGGACATCTTTGATGCACGCGGGTGGCTTCATGTTCAGGATGGCCTGAACCTTGTTGGGGTTGGCCTCGATCCCACGTTGTGTCACCAGGAAGCCCAGGAACTTCCTGGATCAAACTCCAAAGGCACATTTCACTGGATTGAGCTTCATGTTGTACCTCAAGAGGGTGTTGAAGGTTTCGGCTAGGTCGACAAAGTGGTCTTTAGCCCTGGGCATCTTGATGAGCTTGTCGTCGATGTAGGCTTCTATGTTCTGACCGATTTGTCCTTTAAAAATGTGGTTGATCAGCCTCTGGTATGTCGTGTCGACATTCTTCAACCCTAAAGGCATTCGGGTGTAGCAGTATATGACGAAGTCAGTGATGAAGGCTGTCTTCTCGATGTCTTTAGGATCCATCTGGATCTGATGGTAGCTGGAGTAAGCATCCAGAAAATTGAGCATTTCATTACCGGAGGTCAAGTCGACTAGTTAGTCGATGCTCGACAGTGGGTAACAGTCCTTTGGAGTGGCCTTGTTGAGGTCGGTGAAGTCCACGCACATTCGCCATTTGCCAGAAGCTTTGGGTACCAAGACGACATTAGCGAGCCACATCGGGTAAAGGACCGGTCAAAATAGGCCAGTTTTCTTTCCCTTAATAATCTACTATTTGATGCTCGTCTGCGTCTCAGGGGCATGCTTTCTTTGGCGTTGCTAGATGGGCTTCATCGACGGGTCGAGGTTGAGCTTGTGTACCACCATCTCCCCTAGAATCCCGGGAAGATGCTCATCGGACCATGCGAAGACTTGGATGTACTCTAAAAGAAACTCTTTATATTGCTCTCATACATTAGGTGGTAGATCAGCTCCTATTTTGACTTCAGGAGTCGGGTCGCTTTTGAGGAAGACAGACAGTAATTCACCACCAGGCCCTGATGCTGTCGGTTCATCCTCGGCTCCCCCGACCTCTATCTTTTCCCTTTTGGCTTTATGGTATCAACTGAGATTACATAGCACCTTCTAGCTATTGCCTGGTTACCCCGAACTTCCCCGATGCCGTATTTAGTACGGAACTTCAGTTTTTGGTGATAGGTGGAGGGCACAGCCTTCGTTCAGCTGAGGATACCTCGGTTGAAGATGGTGTTATAGGTCGACATCCCCTTGATCACTATGAAGTTAACTATAATCGTGATGGTCTTGGGAGGGGTACCGAGAGTGACCGGTAGGCTTAGGGCTCCCTCGAGATATGTTGCCTGGCCATTGAACCCGCAAAGGGGGGTTCGAATTGGGTGGAGCTTGGATGGGTTTTCATCCATCTTAAGAAAACACTCGTATGAGAGTACATCATGGGCACTACCATTGTCAACTAGTATCCTATCTACGTTACAATGGTTTATCATAGCCGATATTACACGGGTGTCATCGTGCGGGGTGATTACCCCTTCCAGGTCCTGGTCAGAGAACACCAAGGCCTACTGCTCACTTATCGATGGGGATTTGGGGGGCTCGGAGGCCCTGCTAGCCTGTTCAGCATGATGCTTCCTTCCTCGGCTACTATCTCCGCCTGATGTTGGGTGTTGGGTCCCGAAGTGTAGGAACACGGTTCTAGAGGGGGGGGTGAATAGAACCTTCTACTAAAATTATGTCCAATTAGAAACTCAAACGACCTCACAGCGGAATTTACGATATTGACAAGGTTGAGGAATTTAAGCTAAACAAGTTAACTAAATTCTCTCAAACTCACCGATCACAATAGCCCCCCATAAAAATTCCTACAACTCCCCAATTTCTATCTGTCCATAGTGTTCCAGACCTGACCCCTGTCCACTCTAAATTCCACCAAAATTCCATACCTTCATAAAAGCCTACATAAAAAATATCCTCGTTCTCCTGACTTCCAGAGATAAACCTTTCATGAAGACTACTCCACCCAGATCCCTCCTTAACCACCCGGTCAACCCCTGTTATCTGGAAATCCCACTTTCTACCCTGTCAATCCCCATCTAGTGGATCAGCGACTTCTAAAATCTATCACGGCTAGCACAGGAGTTTTAAAATCACATCTTGAGCCTGGGGACAAAGTATTTTGAATGATCTTTCCAACGCCGCTGATCTCACGTCGATCCGACATCGGCACTGATCACAGCAATGTTTCTCGCTGGGTCGCGCGCTGCCAAACAGCAGCTCTGGTTCGTGGATGACACCCAACGATCCTTCGCAGAGCGACCGCCTCGCCTCCCGTGAAGCCGAGCAGTACACCTCCGCCCCTGGGACCACCCAACCAGGAATCACTGACACTGTAGCAACCTCCCGGCTTCCCCAGACCGCCAGCTAGGATGTGGGCCCCATGAGCACGCGTGCTTGCCTTGTCAAAGCGGCCCCGAGTGCTGCCTGTCAACCCGATTGCGTCACTCCCGGCTTCTGTGTGTAGCCCTTTACATCCCTGCATGGAATGGGTATAAATCAACACTTCTGTAATAATTTTTAATTGATATACTGGGAGTACGGGTTCGACCGGGATCATCTTCCCCACGCCTAGCGCGTGGAGGTACACCCGCACCCCTCTTTAGTTAGTTAATTGCTTATCTAGTATAGTTCTTTGACGCCGCTGCTAGTGAGAGTGATAGGATGCCTAGCTTGCTATTTCAATCACCGTTGTGAGTTGTGAGTGTGAAACCCATCTCGTGACTCGTTCCGAGCACGAGAGTGAGCCGACCACCCAAGACTCAATGCCGATTTCTCAACCGTGCAGATCAACTCGTTTCCCTCACCGGGGATGACTGTGAGCGAGTGCTTCTTGTTTCGGGGCATCTTTGTCCCTTCGAGAATCACGTTAGGTGATGACTTGGTCGTGTAGTTGCTGGTCTCATCGATCCTCTAGCCACGTCATCTAGTAGAAGTCCAAGGAACGCGTCCCACCTCGAGTCTCATTGTCGTCCCGCATCAAGGTTGTTCTTTCATAAGGGGGCAATCAGGCATCCGATGCTCCCGGCTTCCATAACGTAAGCACGCCCCTAGGTGTTTCCAGCATTCCTCGGTCGACTGGCTGAACTTTTCACAGAATGAGCAAGCCGTTGCGACTTACTTTTTGTCCTCTTTCACCTTCTTATTTTTGTCGTTCCTGCTACCATTCCTATCATGGGACCTCTTCTTGTTATCACGGGTTGCATAAGACCCCGTGATGCTAAACTTTTCTTCCTTTCATCCTTGCTTATCAAACCTCCGGCTTGACTCCTCCCTTTTTTCCCTTGAATTTTTTGACCTTCTCCAAGGTCCTTTCACATAGATGAGATCGTTGGACCATCTCCTTGTAAGTACGAATATTTTGGGGTCTAAGTTGGGTAATAAAAATGGTTAAGCCATCCATAAATCGGTTAGCCTTTAATAGATTGGTGCTAACCAAGTGAGGGACATATGGTACCAGCCGAGAGAATTGAAGTTCGTACTCCGCCACAGACATCATTCCTTGCCTTAAAGAGGCAAACTCCGCAACCTTTCTTTCCTTGACATGTTCAAAGAATTATTTTGCTCGGTAGAGTGTAAGAAACCCATCACATGTTAGCTGAGCATTTTGAGGTTGTACCGAGGTGGCCTTACACCAAGTACGTGCATCTTTGTTGAGTTGGAAAGTGGCGAGATGGACCTTCTCTTGGTTAGTGCATTGCATGACCTCAAATACCCGGTTCATCTCATCGATCCAATTTTCAGCCTCGTCGGGGTTCAACGATCTGAAAAATCATGAAGGATTCAAACTCCGGAAGTTGCTGTGCAAATTTTTCGTGTCGACCCTCACGCCAGCTTGGACCATGGTTTGGAGAGCTTGGGTGAGGCCCGCAACAGTTTGTTGCATCTCGTCCCAGTTGACACAGTGAGCCATTACGAGTAAAGGTACCTGAGAAAGAGGCACGATTTGTTAATTCCTATAGAATTGAGGAGAGTTTACCTAGAGATAATCTCTAATTAACTATCTCATCCCAGGCTCTACCTAATCTCTCATAGGTGGAAAAAATTTTTTCCTTAGTTCATGGGTGTGGGTCCTTAATCCTTAGACTTAGCCTATGACATGTCATTTTCTTAGGACTTACTTATGCCTTGACTTTGATACCAACTTAACTGTCATGCCCCGGGCCATATGTGTACAGTAGAAGTAACTTGGGGAACGTGGACAGCCGACAATACGCCTCAAGCTAGTAATATAAATCATAGTGCAATCACATCCACATAAAGAGGAATGCACAATCATTGACCAAAAATCTATCTTTTATTGATAATAATCAAGGTACATGAATGTTTGACTCACTTTTGAGATAATGAGAACTAGACTCAAAAAAAATTACATATCATGACTCAATAAATGGAAAATACATCATGATTTTAACTACTGACACTACTAGACTTCTCTCTTGACTTTAGTCGCTCTCGGATCTGCCACTTGTGTAGTGCGAATCTGACCTGCTGGTGTTTTCTGAAAAGATTGAAAAGTAGGGTAATGACCACACTTGCCTAGTAAGTATCTTCGTATCAACATGAAGGCATAGTTTAAATAATTAACATTTTAGCTCTACAATAGAAGGTAAAAGAAGCCCTCAACTTGGTCCACCTAAACCCTTCCCTGACCCTTCATCTTCCCCAATAAAATATCTTAGAAGCTCAAGGGGTAGAAAAAGATGGTAATCCAATACGGGCTAGAGCACTCAGATGCAGGCATACTCGTCTCCAGCAAGCAAGGACGGACACAAGGAGCTTAGTGTATGCGATTTGCTTGTAAAATGGCTTACACACGCCCAGGGTATTTCACTTGTACTCCCCTCATATGGCATCTAGCAATTTCTCGCAAGTCCATCCCTACTACATGCAAGGCGTTATGACAACGGCAAATACACCCTCATCCCGGAACTACCCGTATATGACGGCCTTGATGCTACACCTACCTCCTTCACCGAACCTCGTGTCCATCGCTCATCTCGAGCCGGCTGTCGATCGCCCTGACTTTCGATTCGAGTGACTCGGCTCCCGGCCCAGAGATGCTATCCTTGGGACCAGCCTCGATTTCCCAGTATGGAGATGCTAGCCTCCTTCGGGATCTAGACCCGACTGCTCGTCCCGAGCCACGTTCGGCCCCCCTAGTTGTTAGCCAGTATCTCCTCCGGTCACCAGTCTAGTCCTCCCCTAGTGAATTGGGCATGTCCCTCGCCTCAAGGAGGGCCTCTATAAACACATGTGGATGCCCGCCTTATTACGTAATGACCCGGGGGCTGACCCACATGTCGGAGTTGTCCCGCGGCTTACACCAGTTCTAATTCAGCCTCGACGGCCCACTTGTAAAGCCCACGCGACTCTCAGAAAATATGTTACTATCTGAATGCATGTCTTTGTACCCGTGTTTGGGTCCCAGTCCTCTACCACACCACCCAGTGTGTGTCCAGTACCCCCGACTCTAGCAAGCTACACCTCCCAGTCGAACGTGCGCCTACAGCTGCGGAATGCCCCGGGCCCTCTACCCATGGCTTCAGTTATATATAGACTTCTCTTCAACATGGAACGAAGGTGTTTGGATTCAATCTGATGTAAATAAATATTGACTACTTGCGGCCAGTGGGGAAAGATGTCGAGTGCATGACTCCCCATAATCGCTTGCGCACTCACACTTATGGAACCTCCCTTCTCTCCACGTGTCGCCCGATCTCCCGAGCTCACCTGCCACGTCCTGGCGATGCTTCCCAGTCAACCTTCGGTTCCATGGGTGGTTGTCAAGAAATCGACTGGCACGCCCACACCATGGCTTAGTTACCCTAATCCCGAGAATTCCTCGTGCCATTCGATTCCCTCTCGACTCTCCATAAAAGGTGAGTGCTCGGTACCGCCCTAAGCGGGATACAACTATAAAGGGGGATACCCGAGATATGTCACACTCCCATGTTTCCCTTCGTCGCTTTATCCCTTCCCTCAGTCTAGTCACCAGATCCTAGAAACCCGTGCGACATGCACCCGAAGCTATTAGCCTCCGAGGCTACTATCTAAAATGCAACAATTGCCAACGACATTGTGTGAAATGTTTGATGGCCGATCCTATTATCTGTAGCTACATCAACACACATTAGACAAGTTCATATGGCAATAATAATGATGAAGCACATATCACATTGAAAAGCAAAACATGAACTTGATTCAAGTAGATCTGGTCCTTAAATAAGTTCAAGAGGCAGCCAAAGTGCTTGCCTTTTACAGTAAATAGGTGGCCAATCTTGTGGCTATCTGACTTTGGTGGGCGGCCAGAGCTGTGGCCGCATACCTATTCCAGTTTCGTAAGTGCAAGAGTCCAGAATAGAGCAGGACTCTTGACTATAAGCCGCCGAGAGCAGATGCCCCTAGTTGCTAACTTAGGGTTGCACGACGGTGAGTAGAGAGTAGGCACCATCAAAGGAAGAGCTTTGGAGATGGCATCTTCTTCCTCTCATTTGTTTGGGGGTGCAGAACCCAGTCTACTCTCTGAGATGGGAGGACATCTAAGCCAGATTTTGAAGGACGGCCAGGTGAGTTTCATAATCCATGTGTTAGCATGCAAGATGAGACAATCAAAGTTAATCCTTCTCTCTTTTCTCTCTCTTTTTCAACCTATTCCAGCCTTCCCGGGGGCAAGGCATGCCTGCTGCTATGGTTGGCTCTACAACCTGTTGGCGGTGATTATGCCTGACATGAGGGTTTATATGCATCAGTGGCACCTAATGCGCCTAGTCATCATGGCTAAGAGGTTTGCCAACATGAGGTGGAACTGGGAGGCTCTAGGCGTATTGCTCGAACTGTGGCATTCGAAGACCCACACTTTCGTGTTCCTTGAGTTCGAGGCCTCGGTGTTGGTGGAGGAGATCAATTTTCTCTTCTAGTGGGGTGACTTAGACACGGGTGACCTCATAGACCTCCTTCCCTGAGAGGAAGTTTTGGCCAAGATAGTGCGTGACAAGCAGGAGGTCCAGTAGATGATAGATCAGTGAGGGATCCTGGTTGATCGCCTTATCAAGTGGTTACTAGGCCAGATCAAGGATAGGTCAGATGATGCGGATCGACTGATGTGAGGACTGATGTTGTGCCTTGGCGGGGCACTACTTTTCCCTACATGTAGGCACACACTGATGCGAGAGCACGTGGGACCACTTACTCTCTTATAGATCGGGCATTCCCTCTCTCAGGCGGTGCTTGCTCACTTGTACTGCGGGCTTACACAGATGAGCTTAGGCGAAAGCACCATGGGGAGCCTCTTCCTACTGCAGGTGTGGATGGAGATCCACTTGAGTTTTAATTTCAACGACACAATGACTTCTGCTTCCTGAATCTTCGAGAAGAGTGCTCTCTACCCAGCTAGGGCCATCTTTGGTCCTGAGGAGCAGGTGGTATGTAAGACTGCACTTGTGAAGTGTCAGTCCGTCCCTTATAAAATCCTCCACGAAAAATACAGAGTCCTCAAATTTCTTGCCCCAGTCCTTGGTTGAAGATCTCTGAGAGGGCTTTCCAACGGCACTGGTTTCATGCCGATCCGACATCGGCGCTGGTCGCAGCAATTATTTTTGCCCGGTCGCGCACTACAAAAATAGGACTGTAGGTCCGTGGATAAGTAACAGCAACGACCGGCCGGCCACCGCCTCGCCTTCCACGAGGTGAACCACCGTGCCGCCGTCCCAGGGAGTGCCTCTTCAGGAGCCACCGTCACAGCGGTACCACTCTGGGCTCACTCAGACCTACTGACCAGCACGTGGGCCCCACAACTAGCAGCTTGCGCCAACCTAACTGCGCCGACGGGGTGATCAAAGTGCTGCCCGTTAACCCAAGATCTGTCCTCCCGGGCCTACTTGTGTAGCCCTTTACCTCCCGGCGTGGAGTGGGCAGTAAAATTAACTTATGTAATTATTGTAATATTTTGTTACTGGGAGTTACCGCACTTGACCGGGATCATCTTCCCCACGTCTGGAGCGTGGAGTTAAATCTGCTCCCTCTTTCTTTCGCATTTGCTTTACTCGTATCTATTTGTATATGTCGCTGCGAGTGTTAGAATTCTTAGCCCGATATATTGTTATCACCGCTGCAAGAGAGCGAGAGTGAGTGACCCGTCCCGTGACTCAATCCAAGTACACGCGAAAAAGCCGATACCCAAGACTCACTGTCGATTTCTCAACCATGCACGGTCCAGTGTTTCCCTTGCATAGGGACGATCGTGAGCTAGTGTCCCAGGTCGCGTGTCCGTCCCACATCAGTGATCCCCCTCTGTTGCAGAACCTGTCAACAAACATAGCATTATACAATGCCCCAGCTACACACCCGAAAAGTGACAAAGTAAAACGGGGACAAACTGGAAAGTAAGCATTACCTGAAGCTCCGAAGGGGGTAGACGATAAGGGCACTAGCTACTCTGGTCTCAACGTCAGTGCTCGGGCTGCCTTTGCGACAGCCTTCGGAATGTCCCTTAGAGTGTGGGCACACTCGATCTGGGACACTAACTTCATGGGCCTGGTTGACCCGATCACGTGGCCGATGTGTCACCTCTAGTCATCGGCCGCCATGTCAGCAAAGCTCCCGCCAGAGCCAGTCCAATGAACGTCTACTCCGAAAGTCACAATCGGCCAGGAACTTGGTCCACTAGCTCCTCGATGCCCTCGGTCGAGGCACCTTCACCCCAGTCATCGCCGCCACTATCGATACCTGCCTTATGGCTTCAACGCCCCGTCGTTGCCTCAACTCCCTGAAGACGAGCCCCGGCTTCCCCGGGGCCACTGCTCTGCATGTCACTCGATCTCCTGATGAATCTGAGTGACTCGGGTCCTCAAGTACCCGTCGTCTAGCGGAATAGGAAGCAGATCCTCCCTCAACAAAGGACTCTCCTCCGCCTTCCTAATCGTGGAAGCCTTCTGTCGGTATCGGTGGCTATGCTCGAACCACCATCTGGCCTAATGGATGTCGAACCGTCCTCGTCGTCCCTATCCCGGCATCAGAAACTGCTCTGGCTCCCAGTGGTAGTAGAAGTCCCACCACACTGCTACCAGTAGGTGGGTGTCCTTCCCTCTGTACTATCGACTTGTCAAAGGAAACTCCCGATTCGACGGGATCCCTTGGTCGTAGCCAAAGTTTCGTGCAAATCAGAACGGGTAGTACAACTCCAAGGAACTCGTCGTGGACCAGTGTAGTGCCAGTACTGTCAGTCGGGTGCTCATCACCCACTCTGTCCGCAGTCTGACCTCCGGCTCCCTCTGATCTGGGTGGGCGCCGGCTACCCCTCCACCCAAGCGCCCTAGGAATAGGCTAGAATACCTCGTGGCATTGTCAAATGGCAGTCCCTCCTTGCCCCGACAGGGCAAATTACAAAGGGCTCTCCTAGCCCCCTCCAACTGTGCCTTGATGTCTCCGTCAGGCTACCCAGTGAAGCTGAAAAGTAGACGTGTCGTTGGGTTCGCCATGGTCCCCCGAGTTACCAACTCCGAAAATAACAATCCAGCCCACACACTCAAGTAGTGAGTCGGTAAAAATAGGCTCCTCTATCTAGGCGCCAGGTGCGCTGCCAAGACTCCCAGCCCCTGATACACATTGGCCAATGCAGTTGGAGCCAAGGCCAACTGTCTCCCCTCTGGCAGCAGACACGCTGGCCACAGCAACTCTGCTCTCAGTAGACCATCCTCCCCATGCGAGACCACAAATGTCGCCAACCAGTATGCCAAGTATGTGGCAAGATGTGTCACGTCCAGCAAGCCATAGGGATTCCACCCCCCCTGTGGTGCATATATGTATCTGGGGTATGTCCAGAAGCGTAGCTCCACCTCAGTATACTCCTCCCACGGAGTTTGATCCCTGGCAAACTCTTGATAGAAGCAGAAGGGGCCGTTGTAGAAGTGGCGGACCCACACATTTAGCGGCACCCTGGGAGTCTGTGTAGCTCTATCTCTCCCTGCTAGGGCCAGGTCCCTCCAAGTCTTCAGAAGATACCGATAGTTCTAAGGTACTCGATATTGCCCCTGTCTGTCAGTATGGCTACAGTGGAGGTCATCCAGTACCACCTCCTCATACCCTTTGCCGCTGATCGGCAACCTAGAAATCTAGAACAAAGGCCATAAGTCAAGTGAGGTCTCTCCCTCTGCTCCCACCACCGTGTTCCATCAGCGGTTAAAATGCTTCAACAGTCCCTGTAGCAGCCCAGTGTAACAGGGGTATGTTGTGCATATGTTGTTTGGCTTTGATGCTAGCAACATATATTGTTCTGTTCCCAAAGACTAGGTTAGCTGACAAACAACCGGCGTCTCAAGAAGTGCACACGGTCGACTTCAAGACCCTTAAACAACAGGAGGAGAAGGAGAAAGGGGTAGCTCAACCTTCCCCGTCAAAGCCCACCGACTGGCGAGAAGGCCCATCTCTGCGGGAGAAAATGAAAAAGTTGTACTCGTTCTGCCGAGATAAGACTCAGCTCTTATTTGAATGGGCTGTGAAGTTTGACAAGATCACCATTCCAGAGCCAAAGCGGCCGGGCGACCTCAGAAGAAAGGATGATCCTCGTTTCTGTCCGTATCATCAAATGATAGGGCATCTTATCGAGGACTGCTATATCTTCAAGGACATCATTGAGTCCTTGATCAAGAAGGGAGAATTACAAATGGGGGACCACCAGGTCGATCCCCCGTGCCCGCATGAAATGCCCACTCTAGGGGTGTCCATCAACATGATATCTCTCTATCAACAATTACCTGAAGAAATGGCGGAAGCCTGCACTCAACACACCTATGAGGGCTATATGCTGGCACTGGCAGAAGATGAAGGGGGTTGGCACACTGTGCCAACTAAAGCAAAAAGGAGGGCGACGCCTCATTGTGGTCTAGGCGTTCATATACGAGGTGTCATACCTCAACCGGAACCCCCGGTCGTGACCCCCGTCTGGCATGAGACTACTCCTCAGCTGGTCATCAGAAGATTCACTAGCAATAAGAAGAAGCACATCCCTATGCGGATGCATAAAGAGGCCAGCCTGGGGGTGGTGCGGCTTCAAGAAGTTATCGATGGGCTAGATGAATATGAACAGCCCAAGGTTCGACCAGTCTAGCTGAAAGAATATGTCCCATGGGAGCAACTTGAATCCCTGAAACTAACAGAAGAGACTGAAGCTGAAGCTGAAGTCGAAGAACTGGGCATATGGGACAAGCCTCCCCTAAAGCAACCCTCAACTACAAAGAAAAAGAAGAAGAAATCCAAGAATAAAAGAAGAGAGCTAGTTGTATCTTGTAACACCCTTGCTGCTCTATTTGAAACAGTTCGAATCTCTAAAGAGGAGGACGGAGAGATATGCCATGTGCCGACAGAGGTGAATCAAGCCGAAGCTTCCACCTCCCAACATGCCACTAGGTCGGGAAGAAAATGGGGGCAACCCCACGAAGCTAGCCACAACATCATGCTGCGTGGCGAGCCGCCATACCAGGTCCCCTAGCCTGAAGTCAAAGGTGCCGAGGTCCCTCCTCCACCAGGGCTCTACCCTGAGTCCCCGAGCAGCAAGGAAGTCCCCTCCGTCACTGAATTTTTGGCATCCCGAGAAGGCGAACGGCCACGCCCTCAGAAACAATGGAGGGTTAAGGCAGCTCCCGCCGTACCCTCAGGAATATCTCCTCCAGTAAACAAAGACTAGGTAGGCACTCTAAGCTTCACTGAATTTATACAAGATAGAGAAATGGCTCGACTAGTGCAACAAGCCCGAGCGGCACTAGAAGAAAAAGATGAACCACCTCCCGAGCCAACTCCTTAAGAGCATCCTGGGGGCAAAGGCAAAAGGCTTGAAGAGTTGAGGCGAACCAGCATCAGAAGCACCGGCAGAATAGTAAAGCAGCTGAAGAGAATCCCAACACATTTCTCCGTCTGGGATATACTCTCCCTTGATGAGGAAACAAGCAAGCTGTCATCACGGCTCTGCAAAAGTCGTCATACTTTGAAAGCTGTCTTGCTGAAATCCAGCCAGGGGTGGCGATGACATTTACAGAGGAGGACATGCTTCTGCCCTCCGCTGACCACAACAGGCCCCTCCATATGAAGGGGTGTCTGAACAAACAGCCAATAAGCAGAGTATTGATTGATCCGGGGGCAACCGTCAACATATTTCCCTATCGGATATATCAGAAATATTATTTTGATGTACACCTCATCGAGGTCAGGGACATGAGAATTGCTGGCTTCAACCAGAAATGTAAGGTCCCCATGGGCATGGCAGAGCTTGAACTCTCGCTTGGCGACTTTACCACCACAGTGCAGTTTTACATAATAGACTCTGATACGTCATACAAAGCACTGCTGGGCCAGCCATGGCTGCATAAAAATCAGGTGGTAGCTTCCACTCTCCACCAATGCATAAAGTACCCCCGGGGCGGGAATGAAGAAAGAGCGTTCACTGACTTGCGCCCTTTTGAGGTGTTCGAATGTCACCTATCAGATGCAGCTATGTACCTAGAGAAGTCGAAGAAGCCCAGCTCTCCAGCTGACAACAAGGGAAAGAAGAAGCTAGAGGTCGATGACTAGTTCCCTCCACCGCCGCCCGGCTATGTAGCTCCCCAAGAAGTGTCATTCCTATCGAAAGAAGAAGGGGACCTCAGAATTTTCCAACTCAATGTTTACCCTCAACTGGGGGCACTAAACCCTGCTAAGTTGCTTGGGGACATCAAAGTCCCACCTGGGGTCTTCAAACCCACAGCTGGTGTAGACTGTCAAACAGTCGAAGTGTTGAAAGTCATAGAGGTTCCTAATCCCGACGGCCAGCCCACCATATTCTACATGGCTAAGGAGCTACCCGTGAAGGGGGAAGATGATTGCAGATTCCCCGAAGAGATGCAAGACCTACTCGTCCCAATCACGGGACTCCCATACATAACTGGTCGTGTAGTCACGCTGGCTAGGAAACAACACATTCCCTTCTGTCAGCCTGCTAGTCAGAAGAAAATGTTCAAAGAATTGTGGGATCCATCGAATATGGATAGAAGACTTCTGCAGATAGCTCAGCACTTGGGGCCGGGTTTCTCCATTGAAGATTATGAAGAAGTTGATATGATTTCAGCCTGCATTGTAATTACATAATTTAATATAATTTTCAATCCAGATATAGACAAGTCCTAAAGGTACAATGCATCAAAAGGAAAGTACACAGCCTCTGGGGAATACCTCGGCTAACACAAGCTGGCGATGCTAGGACTCCGAACGCTACTCAAGGCATCCCACGATGAGGAGGCACACCGACCTGAAAAGAAAAGAGGGTGAGCCTCATCTCATTGGCTCAGGTAGGGGTCTCGCGGATCCCCACCATAAACAAAAGAAATAAACAGAATAGCTAGTGATAAAATATTAAGACAGTAAAGCAGGTAAAGCAGAAAAGCAGCAAGAACAGCACAGCACGTAAGGGAACACACTAAACCACTAACTGTCAAAACCTGCACACCGTCGGGATACCTCGAGTATCGAACACAACCCACACTAAAGCAGATTCTCGAACCAGGGTCACAGAAAGCTGGAACCTAATGACCTATCTCGGAACACCTCTCCTAGGACACATATGCTGGCTACTAGGTAGACCCTCGATCGGTCAACCAAGAAACACGGCTATGTAGTCGGATAGGACTCAGGAAGACAACGAGGAACCACACCTTGATCACGAGTAACCAGGACACCGAACCGCCAAACCACTGAAACTCAGCAGGAGAAAACCTGAGTCGAATCCTCTTAGGTGACAGGAGCCCTACCCACTAGATGTAAGGTCGGATGCATCTACTAACGTCTTAGTCCATGCCTCTGGTGTCTCCCTACTCATCCCAGGTGAAAACTGAGACACACTAACCATGAAACCTTAGAACATAGACTAGCTGGGGTCCCACTCGTCAGCACGTGTCTGACACCCCAAACCAAGTGTGCACACACAGATCATGCACTCTAGGTCAGATCATCTAACTAGTTTTTCCCCTAGCCCGGGCTTAGGCTGCAAAGATAAGGGGCCCTACGGTAACTAGTCTAAAACTCATCACACCAGGTAAAGCTCTCCACCACTCCCAAGTGGGTCCGTACATACGTGCGTAGGAAAGCTACGACTAGTAGGGAAGGTCACTAAAAGGTGAAAACTCGCTAAGAAGCGGAAACCCACCAGAACACCCTCGGTCTGTACGTAACTTACCGTACACGCGTAACATAACACGATGCGACTATGGATGAACACAACACCCTAGAACCTCTGACTGGGTGACTACTCTGTGGACAACCGGCGAAACCGTCACAAACGAGAATCACCAATGCATGGAATGCGGTAAATCTGAATCATGGTTGCCAGGCTGCTGGCCGGCTTGGCCTTTTGCCGTAGACTGGGCTACCAAAGAGGTGGCCGCCTAGGCCACTGGGTAGCCAAAGGCCTAGCCGCCCAGGGCATAGGGTTGCCCTATGGTGGGTGGCTAGGGGTGTGGCCGCCCAGCTCTCTCAGCCTCCGGGGTGCCGTGCTTCGCCTTTTCTTGCCCTGAGGTGTCCGTATGTGATATGATTTTATGGAAGAGGTGTCCGCATGATTCTCTATGATACAGGATTTTGTGTATGTCTTCATGGGTCATCCAGGTGGGAAATTGTGTCAGTAGAGAGTGCTCTCCCCCGTTTGGGGTTGCTATTAGCCAAGGTCCGTTCCCGAGCGAGTTAGTGGGCTGGCGTCCGCTGGTCCTTAGCTCGTTACCAGCCTTAGGAGGTTTACCTATACTGGGCAGTGCCACTTTGTGGTTTCAGGCGTGCGTGAGTTGGACCTTCCTCTAAGTTGTACTCCACTAGACTCAGCTTACTGAGTGTCATGCACTCATTGGTTGGGTCGAGTGCGGTTGCTTACTGAGTGTCGACACGTTCCGATCGCGTGGTAGAGAGCTGATTCTGATGTGATGGTTTTTAGACCGGTTATCATAGGGCCCCTCACTTTAGCGGCTTGAGTCCAGCTGAGGAGAAAATTAGTTAGAGGACCCGACCTTGAGGGCATGGTCTGTGTGTGCACACGTGGTTGGGGGTAGAGGACCCGCGCTGACGAGCGCGACCCTAGCTAGTCCTTGTGTCGTTACGACTCTGCGTCACTCTTTGAGAGAGGTTGGCAGGTGTGAGCATAGTGGTTGGTGTAAGGCGTCTGGGATGCATCCGACCCTGTCCCTTTTTCTCACTATCTGGGAGAGTTGGCTAGGTTAGGGAGTGTCCGCATGGTGTAAGTCGTCAATGAACGTATCCAGTCATTGCTAGTGACGGAGTACTTTAGTAACCGTGGGTTTAGTTCCCGACCGTGAGCTGTGATTCTTCGGAGTAGGGGTAGTGTGTTTTGACTCTGTGACTTTAGCGTGTTTTCTCACCTATGAGGCTGAGTTGTCCCGACAGCGTAGCCAGGATTCTCCCAGTAGCTGGGATAGGGCGTTTTAGTGGTGTGATTATCGTAGTGGCTTCCGTCTGAGAGAACTTTTCCTATGTTAGAGGCTCCGTAGGTTCTTTCAGTAGTGTTACCGCAACCTTCCTTAGATTGGTGGTTCCGACTCGAGTTATAGGTTCCTTGGTAAGGGTAGGAGTAGCCAACGGCTGGATCAGCGACGAACAGTTGCTGCGCCTGGCCGAACCGCTGGCCAAGACCGGCTACGGCCAGTACCTGCAGGGCCTGGTGCGCGAAGGACACGCCCGATGAAGGTGATCGAGACCAGCCTGCCCGGCGCCCTGATCCTCGAACCGCAGGTGTTCGGCGATGCCCGCGGCTTCTTCTACGAGAGCTACAACGAGGCGAAGTATCGCGAAGCCGGCGTCGACCATCGCTTCGTGCAGTCCAACGTGTCGCGCTCCGCGCGCGGCGTGCTGCGCGGCCTGCACTACCAGTGGCCGAACCCGCAGGGCAAGCTGGTCAGCGTGCTCGAAGGGGTATGCTGCTCTCCCCCTTTAGCATATTTGAGGCACTGGTGCAGAGTCGAAGGAACGACACAATTTTCATGCAACCAGGGTCTTCCCAACAACACCTCATAAGACGTGTCGGCGTTAATAATATAAAATGTCACTTTGGTGGCAAAGTCACCCATGACCAGTTTAACCTCGACCCGATCGAGAGCTTCTTCAGAATCTTGATTAAACCTCGAGATTTTGACGGCGTTGACCTTTTGCAAATAAAGTGCTAAGTACAAAGACTTGAAGGTCTTCAAAGACATAATATTGACCGCCGCACCCGCATCGACCAGGATTCGGTTCACCTCATGCCCATTAATCGTCCTTTTCATATATAGCGGGCGATTATGACAAGGAGAAGCCAGCAGCATGTCCTTGTCGGATAAAATAATATTGGCCGCAAGAGCTTCATACGCTTGGGCCTGCAATTCCGCTACATGGGCTTCATAGGCCTCGGTATCCTGGAGTACTTTTACAAGAGCTTTCCTTAGGTCCTTGCTCCAAGAAATGGCCTCCCATATGGTGACATTAGTCAGGAACCGCTTCATGTGTTGAATGATTTTGCGGTCTACCCAAGCACGAGTCTTGTCGAATGGGGGAATGATTTCCTCCAGAGTCTTGGAGGCTCCATGTGGTTTCTCCCGCTTGAAAGGGCGCTCCCTCTCATCTTGCGCGCCCGCTCCCTCTTGGAACAGCAGTGCCACGGACTCCTCCGAAGTAGGCTGAGACTCGTCCGGATCCGACTAGCCAGAGGGACCTTCTCATTCGACAACACTACTTGAGGGGCCTGCCTGCCCCAAGGTTGGAGCTAGCGACGGGACGCTGACTAGAGTTTCTTCCTTATCGGAATGAATTATGAAAGGGATGCCTCCCGGTCTTCGGGCTCCCGAACCAAGGCCTGCACTTTCTGACGATTCAGGTATAAAGGGAATGCCCGGCACTTGAGGTGCAGGGATGGGGCCCGGCTGCTCCCCTCTGAATATTATACCCCGATCGAGGGTTAAGGGATTTTCTCGCCCTCGACCCCGTCCTCAGCCACGACCTCGGCTGTTCCTTGCCGATCGGCGTTGGTATGTTGCCATAGGGGCATTGTCCACCCCAACAGAGGCGTTTATATTGTCAGGAGGCGAGATAGCCACGGTGTACATGACAGCTCCTGCAGTGCTCGATCAAGGGCCTCCACGGTGAGTTCCTCGCCTTTGTAGAACAACGAAAGCTCTTCCGGAATTGGGATTCTTTCACCCTCCTCGAGACGACGAAGGGTCTCCCGGAGCCAGTCGAGATGTGGTACACGCATGATTCTATGGTTTTGATGATGTCTGACTATGACTCATTGATGAGTCCAATATGTATTTGATGGTGTCAACATGTATGGAGTTCAGGTCAAAGTCGGTGCTGGCAATTGTGAGGATCAGCACAAGCACCAGCATGCTTCAGCAACAACCAATCAGCAAGCAAACAACACAGTCAACAGCAACAGTAGCAACCTTTGCAGGCTCAAGCTTGCAACAGCAGCAGAAAATGACAGCGCAAATAAGGAACCTTGGACGTGCTCAAACAAAGGAAGGAGCTCTGCACTTGATGAAATTAAGTTGCAAAAGACTGAGAGAAGCCCAAGGTGCACAGGTCCTAGGATGGACAGGATTCAATAAATGCAGAAATGGGAGTGCAAGTATGAAGAAGTGTAACAAAGCTTAAAGGTTACGTCAACCCTACCAAAGCAAGCGTCAATGCATTTGATCACAAGAGGAAGAAAAATTCCAAATGGGTCTTCAACTACGTCGATCTCATGGCCTCACTACGTTGACCTGGTGACCTCAAGTCTAGCATGGGAATTAGAGGTGTCAACCCATGGTGTCGACTCCACGCTGCTTGTACTCTATCGTGTCTGACTGCGTCGACCTCACCATCGTGATGCGTTGACCTCACGAGCTTCAGCAGCATTCTGGCAAGCGATCAGTGCTAGCAGCGTTGACCCCTTGGCACAACTGTGTCGACCCTATCACTTCTTGTAGCCACTGACAGACGTTTCAACGAAGGATGCGACGACCTTACTTTCTCAGGGCGTCGATGCTAGGGGGCTGTCCAAAAGCGGTTTAAAGCTCCATCTTCAAAAGATGCGTCGACGCACTCAAGGCTCCTCTGATAAATTCTAATAAATCTACACTTTTTGAAAACTGTATAAAGAATAAAAATGTAGGCATAAACCTCTAAAACACTATTTTTGAGGTTTGGAAAAGGGTTCCTAGGATAGAGAACTATCCCTCTCCATCATGATGCTACAAAACATCTTTTGAGAAGGCTGATCTGATAGGTATCATTTGTGGGAAAGGTCTTTTTTATGGATACCTTCTTTTTGTCCTGAGCCAATGGGAGTTCAGTTCCTGAAATAGCATCTAGGACAGAGGAGCATCCTCTCCTTGTCCTAAGCAATTGAGGAGGGCAATTTCAAATGGAGTTTCAAGTCATGACCTCCCGGGAAATGTTTTTTTGGTCAATGTAACTTCATTATTTATTCTGACCAAAATAAATATTGATCTAGAAGACTTCAAGCCAATGGGAAGCCTCCAAAGGAAGGACTAGGATCTGCAGAATTACTTCAAGCTTAAGACTTATGATCCAACGTCTTAAAACCAGGCTACAAGAGATCTGAAGTGCCTCAAGAATCCAATGGCATGGATTACTTTCTCAAAGATCGAAGGTGTAGATTCAAACTTCACTCTATAAATTTGAAGCAATGGCCACCTTGAAAGTGTTGGCCGAGTAATGCATTGAGTGAGAAATTTGTTAGCTCATCCCAAAGAGTGAAGGTGAACTAAGAAAAGTCAGAAGCTTACCGAACTGTCGACACGACGCCAGGCTCCAAACGAAGACCTGCAAGAACAACAACAAAGCCTAGGAAAACCTAGACAGACTCAGACAACGCGACTAGAACGTCGTGCACACTGTCCCACACATGACTAAAGCGTCGTGCATGCGACAGGATACTGACCTCGGGAAAAGCCAAGAGAAGGCTAACCCGGAAAGGTCATAATGCGTAGAAAAACACGTAGAGAATTGTGAAGGGTCACGTGTCACGTGACTGGAGTACCCCACACTAGAAGAACAGTCAGCTACGTCCACTGACATCTTATGCTGCACCTACAAGCATCTCGTTTGCTATGCCTATAGTCAGGTAGAGACCAAGACACTGTCAGAACCAAAACAGTAACCAAGTCGCGAGTGACTTGATAGGGGAACGCCCGTCGACGTCAATCCAAAGCCCCTGACCACGTGTGCACACACTGGCTTTTGCCTAAGCCAGGCCTCTAGTTAGTTTTCTCCCCCTGTAGGATGCAACGGTAACCGTGGGAGCTGACAGAAACTAGCTTAAAAATCGTGAACCGGAAGTGCCCCACTGTAAAAGCTGTCACGCCGAAGCGTACCGTAAGGCTATGACTAGTGAAGGCTACACGAACTCCAAAACACAAGTGCCGAAGTACATACATGCAAGAGTACCCTATAACACGTACTTCGAAGCACCAAAGGTAGCATAGGAGTCTACCAACAGACTCAAGATAAGGCAACTAGACCTACAACTACAACGATCCCTGAGTACTACGACTCTGAGTCAGGATCGTCGCACATAGCGGGACAAGCCGCCAATCGATCTAATCTTAAGCCAGGGAAAATGACGCTCTGAGAAAATGACACACGGAGACCTGAGGGGACACTAAGAACTCTCAGCACACCTGGACACGCAAGTCAAGGTAAAATAATACCTCGAGACATCCAGAAACATGGTCTCGAATTGGACAAAGCTGTCGAGACACAACAAGGCTACCTATCAACTGCTGGGTGACCCCGAGTTGACTGGAACCCGACAATGATGACACATACAGACACAAACACTGCATGCACAAACATTTATGGCCATCCCATCATGGTCACAGCCCTCACAGGATGTCAACAGCCACCCACGGGTCACTGGCAAACCACGAGATCAAGCCAAGACAAGCAGAAACCGGAGCGGTAGGCGATAGCAACACTCTGGGCAAAGTGAACCATCACTTAACCGCTAGGCGAACCCGGCAGTCAAGGCACAGCCGCTACGCAACCAGAGACAAGGACACTGGTAGTTCTAGATTGAGTCGTTAGGGTACTATCGTGGTCAAGGAAAAGACCACACCCAGTCACCTAAACTGACCGATCCAGACAACCACCAATAGACAGACACCATCCCAGAACACGACCTAAGACTGACCAACACATAGGACAAAATAAGGACCATCACGGCCAATAACAGGACTATAACGCACTAGCATAGGGGCGTTACCTGCTATAACGGACCACAGAAGGGGCGTTATGGCAAACAGATCCAAAACTCCAATACAGATAATATAACGCAGCAAGATAGGGGTGCTATATCAGCATAACACACCAGGATGGGCGCGTTATGGCCAACAGACCCAAAACACCAATACGGATAAGAAGCATGTAACGGACAACAATGAGTCCGCCATAGCCACATGGCGCACAAGGTTAGGCACGTTATATCAACTGCCATACCTAGTCAAACATCAGTCAAACACACCAAAACGGATCCACACAAGTGCGTCACCTGAACCATAACGCATAGGGAATGATCCGTTAAATGAACTGACTGACACGATCTTCGAGGAAGCACGGTCGTCAAGGGATCTGACAATGGCAGACGGCCTCGAAAATAACCCGAATATAACGCGCCTAGCCTAAAGCGTTATATCCAAATAACAGACCAGGCCTGATCTGTTAGGCTCCATGACCTCGAAAGATGAAACGAACAAACCATAACAGTCTGTCGAGGGACCATTATGCCTATAACGGTCTCTGGTAGGACCGCTAAATCAGTCCGGCGGGTAAAGCAGTAGAACGGCCGAATCGGCTCGTTCCACGCCCCATGCACACCATAGCGTAGAGGAAACAAAGCCAATCGACAGGAAACGACCTCAGGGGGACAAAAATGCCACATGCATCCATCGAAATGCATTAAATCGCGAGATCGGGGCGATTTCGACGAATCGACCCAAAGCGAGTCACTGGGGTTCTCAGAGTCCTACCGGCCCCAAATGAAGAGCAATCGACACGAAACTGGTGGGGTTGGGATCCTGACATCCCAATGGTCAATTTGACACTAATTACATCGAGAATGGTTGCCATTTTTCGGTGAACCCTACAAACCTCAAAAATCATGATTTTCATTAAACTAGCCCGATCTCCCCCGATCAAGCACCAATCTACGCAAAATTACAAGGAAAACGCATAGGACAAAGTGGCAGTCCATCTCCCCACCTCCACTGACAAAATCGAGCGCTGAGGTGACTAAACAGTGCTGAAAATCACAACGCGAATCGAACCATCAACTTTGAATCCACCGTTTGGGATCACGTCAAAATCGCACCGATCCTCGCTCCACCACGCGTCTCAGCAGCCTCCCGGCGTCGTCACCTTACCCACGATCCCCTCTGTCTTTAGCCGGAGGCAAAGAGGCGAGAGAACGAGAGAGAACAGGAGAGAGGGAGAGTGAGAGCGTGAGTGAGATGAGAGAGAGAAGGTGGGGTGGGTTTGGTTTAAATAAAAAGGAAAATTAGATATTTTCTAATTTTTTAAAATTCTATAAAATCACGTCATCCTGATATTGGGTACCTGGGACGTCAACTTGCTCTCCCTCCATCAACTCATCAAAGAACTCCTCAGCTAGATCTTGGTATAGCTCATAGCTGACTGGCACCAATTCGGGAGTGGGGTCACGGGCCGGCGTGTCTACAATAATAAGTGATTCCCGAGTGGGACACTTGCTCGCATAATGGCCAAATCCACCGCACCGAAAGCACTGGTCACACGGCCCTATACTTGATGATGCTCCACCGATCATCGGCCCCTTACCCTTGTCCCCACGACGGACTAGGGGTGTTGGGAGGAGAGGCCGAGTCGGCACTGTGGGCTGATGAGATCGAGGAGCAGGGATGGGTGCCTGCGGGGGAGGGGGAGGGTCCCTTGGAGGGAGATTGTGGGGCCTAAGAGCAGTGGGGTCCTGGCAAGGGGGTTCCGGGTGACGAACCATGGGCCACCAACTATAAGAACTGGGCATGGTACGAGAGTTAGCCCCACGTTGAAAGGTGGTTCCCGGACGTTGGACGGGATCGAACTCTGACTTAAACTGCTCCAACTCGAGAGCGACCTGATATGCATCCTCCAAGGTGGTCACATTACGGCGAAATAATTCATATTGATAGTGGGGCCGCAGACCATGACGGAAGTGAGAAACAGGCATGGTGCTCTCCTCCGTGACACCACATTGCAAGAAATACTCATCGAACTCTATGATGTACTCAGATACAGACCGATCCCCTTGGCTGAGATTCTGCCACCTATCAATGAGCCTTTGATGGTATGTGGCAGGAAGGTACTTACGCCTAAGTTTGACCTTTATCTCATCCCAAGAATCAACCTGGGGCTCCTGACGTTGAAACAACAAGCTCTCCACATCACTCCAGTAAGTTTGTGCTTGCCCTAACAGCTTCATTTTGACAAACTTGACTCTTCGATTGGTCCATCATCTCAAACCACTTGAAGTACCAGTCCATGCCAGCCTCCCAATCGAGATAGACTGTCGGGTTCAAGGACCCGTCAAAAGTGGGTCAGCTCGCACGGTCCTAAGGACTCTATCGTCCTCCTCATCCCTCGATGGTTGGTGACCACATCGGGGACGGCCATTTCCCTCATAATCATTGTCAGACGCATAATCCTCAAAATCGAGGGCACGTGACCGTCGCTCCTCAGCCCTAGGTGGGGCAGGCTGGGTAGCATGCGCTTGAGCGGCCTGAACAACTCCGGGTTGGTCCCGGCGGGGGACTCTCTCCACACTCTCTAACCTTCCAACCAGACCTTGGACAGATCGGTAGGAAGCCTCAGCGCAGTCCTCCATGGCCTTGAGTCGGCTCTCTATGCGGTCGGTATGCTCCCTAAGAGTTTGCTAGGACCTATCCATGCACTCCATGAGTAGAGCCATCATGTCCTCCAGAGATCGGCCTCCCTGGGCGGCACCTCGGGGTTCACCCATAGTGTCAGGGCAATGGTACTGAGTACCTCCATGAGTGGGCATGCAAGGGGACCTAAAGGGAGCTAAGGGGTGACTTACAAGACCGACCTAGATGGACCAATGCACTCAAACCAGTATCCGATACTTGGCGAAGGTAGAAACCTCACGCAAGGGGCTACCTTTCGAATAGGCATAACCTATCCTTCTAGTAACGTCTTTTGATATACCGGATATTGGGTTGAAATGCAAACCTAAGACAAGACTTTTTTTTTTGCAAAGACTACCCTAGACTCAACCTGGCTCAGATACCAGTTTGATGCGGGGGGACTATGAGAACTTGACTCGAACCAGGGACTCTAGGTGACGACGTGACTCATTGGACGACGCGACCAGTAATGACACGAAAGGCTTGACACCTAACACGGTTCCTGAAGAGACGAGCGGCCCCAAACAAGAAGTATTCGCTTACGGTCATCCCCGATGAGGGAAACGTGTCGATCTGCACGGTTGAGAAACCAGCTTTGAGTCTCCAGTGGTCAGATTACTCTCGTGCTTGGAACGAGTCACGGGACGGGTCTCGCACTCACAACTCACAGCGGTGACTAAACTGATCGAGCTAGGATCCTAACATGCTCAGGAGTAGCAACATAAAGAACTTATACTAGAAAAGCAATGCAACTAAAGAGGGTGGCGGGTGTACCTCCACGCTCGGGGCATGGGGAAGATGACCCCGGCCAAGAACGGTGACTCCCGATACAGTAAATGTCAATAATTACAGAAGTACTTTTAAGGCGCACTCTACGCAGGGAGGTAAAGGGCTATAAGTGGGGCCCGGGAGGACCGATCTTGGGTTGATGGGCAGTAAGCTGGAAGGGCTCTCAGGCGGTTGCAGGCAGCGGCTCCGGTTCAACGACTTGCTGGCCGATAAACATCGAACAAGGCCTCCAGAGGGACGACATCCTCCGGAAGGCTTCTGTAGGCGGTGAGTCACCGGGATGGAGGCAACAGGTCCCTGGTCGATCCCCCGGGAGCGACGGTCGCTGGTTCGACACCGGCGTATTTCTTGAGGCTTTTCTTCGGGCTTCTCTTACTGATGTCCCGTTTCAGAAAAGGCCTGCACGGTTCGGCGAGAACGGCTACTACGACCAAACTTGAACTCGGATAGTTGTGAAACTGGTGCTGTTACGAAGCTCTCCCAGAGATCTACAACCCCATGGTGTCATAGGAATTTTCCTATCTCTATATGCTCCGTGGCTGAATTTACAACATGCTGGCTCATAGAACCAGATCAAGTAGGGCAGAAAGTGAATCTGCCTGAGAACTCGATTTGAGCGGAGGGGAGACGATGGATCTGGGTGATGGGATTTTTATTTCTGAGAGAGGGGGTTGTGAGGGACGAGCTTAAATTTTTCTGGAATGCTTCCTTTTCTTTGCGTGGTTGGCCGAAAGGGATGTGCTGCTTCTGGAACATCTTGGCCATCCGATTTATTGTGAATGCCAAACCCTGAACTAGGACTGACAGGTTGTCTATGTCTTCGGGCAACTGACAATCAATGTCTTCCCAGGTAGGATGCTCCTCAGCTGTGTCAAACAAACTACTGGGGCCATCTATCTGCGCCACCTCCCAAGCTTTGAAAGGCTCAACAGTGACATTGTCAAGGCCAAGAACCAACTTAGTAAGGCCTTCAGGGATTCTGATGTGGTCGTGCTGCTGATCGACCTTACTTCATCGGCTCCGGGGTATATGGCGGGAGGTGCTGTCTAGCCTACATCTCTGGTGACGGCAATGTGGGAGACCGTCTTGGGTTTGATATACCCACGTGGTGGCGCTGGAAACCAGTCGTCGCCGGAAGTGCTTTTTGATGCCCCAGTGGGGGTCTTGGCTTCAGAGGTCTTTGGCGACCGTTCGGCATATAGATGGGCGTCTGCCAGGTGACACTCGAGCACCTCGAAGGGTGGAGGTCAGTAAATATCCTCTCCTCCTTCCATTCAAGACTTTATTTAATGCACTGGTAGAGCATGACAAACTGAGCGGAAGGTGAGCTAGAAGGGGAGGGGTTGAATAGATCACCCACAATTTGGTGATGCTTAGACTATTTAAAACAACACAAGCAATAGGAGCCAACACTCGAGAACAGGAGCACTATCAAAGAAGATATTGATCGAGTGATGGGTGTGCAAGCAATCAAATAACAGATCGAAGAGAACAAACCACACGAGACAGAGGATTTTTTAGGTGGTTCGATTGCTACTAGCAATCTACGTCCACCCCTAACTCCTCAGAGTAAGGCTTCGTTGCTAATGCAATAATATCACAGCAGACTCAGTTTGCTAAAAAATGCTGACGAACAGCTTGCCCTCAAGGAACACCCTCCTCGAACTTCTGGCTACAAGAAGTAGAACATCAACTAGAGGAAATACCTCCCTTCCTTTGCACATCGCAAAGGGAAACCCAGTAAACTGCTCCCAGCAGCTTACAGACTAGAGGAACAAGCCTCTATTCCTCCAACACAATGGAGGGAAATCGGAGATCTTCTCCCTTCCTCTGAACACACTCAGAGGGTAACAAGACCGTGTGAAGGGAAAAATTCAAGGACGAAGAAACAGAAAAACATAATTAATCGAGTTCTCGAAATAAAATAATGTAGCTTCTATAGAAGCAAAGACCACAATGGATCAGAACTCTTCAATCTAGTTCTCTCTTCACTTTTTGAACTCTTCTCTCTCTTTCTCAGATGGAAGACTTTTCTTCAGTAGGGACGAAGGACAATCGATAGTGTACTTTTTCTTCAGTCCTTCTCTCCTCGCTTGGTACGAGCTTCAGCAGTATATATATGAGCTTCCAGGAAGGATGGAGTGTGGAGACCACACTTCTTGCCCTGGGAGTCTTCCAGAATGAATCAGGTCTCTCTGCCACATGTCAGGAACAAGGGCTCTCGGATCATGTGCCCTAGCCCTTCTTCAGAAATAATCGAATCCCTGTCAAATTTAAGCATCACACAACTATCTTAATGTTCATATTCAGAGAAGAATGATATGCATGGAGTTAACACATAGAAATGTGCACGAGGTGCATGGACTTTACTAGCAGAATATGCAAGGACTTTAAAATGTGCTCGGACTTGAATTGAGCACGGACTTGTTAGGCAAATGAAGAGTCTGCACGGGGTTGGACGTGCATGAACTCTGTGAAGGAATGCAAAGGGGTTTGTGCCAATGGGAAACTTGCATGGGGTAGCATGTCCACTGGGTTTATAAAAACGCGCAAGGACTCTGAAGACTAGAAGAATATGCACGAAGTTTAGAGTCCACGAGATTTGTAAAAGACATGCACGGACTTTGATTAATCAGAAGAAATGTGCACAAAGTTTAGAGTCCACGGGGTTTGTAAAAGACGTGCAAGGACTTTGAAGACATTGTGAAAGATGCACGGGGTTTTAAGTCCATGGACATGAAGTGCTCGGAGTTTCATGTGCACGGACATGAAATGTGCACCGACTTCTATGTGCTCAGACCCTGCAACAGTTTGTGCAGACTTCAGATACAAAAGCTGCACGGACTTGGTTTCAAAGAAATATGCACGGACTTCATTGTTGAAGAAATGCACGGACTTTGTTGAAAATATGAACGGACTAGAGTGTGCACGAACTTTGAAGAAACGTGCACGGACTTGGTTTCAAGAAAATATGTACAGACTTCATCGCTGAAGAAATGCACGAACTTTGTTGAAAACATGCACGGACTTGGTTTGAAGAAATACATGGACTTCATTGCTTGGGTGAAATATGAATGGACTTGAAAATTTGCACGGACTTGGTTTTCACAGATGCACAGTGTGCATGGGCTTTGTGAAGAGGAGTTAAAACATGCACGGGGTTGAACGCAAGAAAGAATTTGCACGGGGTTAAAACGTGCATGGACTTGATGAGACTCAACAGCAAACTGACTAAGTCCAGAGAGTCCACTGAGTATGGACAATGTCCACTGGCTTTGAAGAGGTAATGTGCACTGACTCTAAGTGTGCACCGACTCAGTGTATTCGTGGACACAACGAGTGCATAGGACAATGAATATGCACGGACTTTCCAATGGTGTGCTCGGAGTTGATCGAACAATGTGTGTGGACTTAGATGTATGCATGGACTTACAGTCTGCACGGACTTCTGAACACACTAAAACATGCAAGGACTCTCAGTTGGACAAGGTGCACTGACTTGAAAGTGCACGGACTTTGTAAGCATCTCGACAGGGGAAGATCATTCCTCCGCGGAGGCGTCCTTTGGGAGTAGGGACGGGGGTCGTCAACCTAAGCGGAAGCGCCCCCAGATGGATACCGGAGCAGTGGAGGCTGGAGAGTCCTCTCGAGGACCATAGGTAGACACTCATATTGAGGCAGAGCCAGTTTTAAGTGACATGCTGAATCTTTGTCTTGGCTGGCTTAGTCATTATGGCTAACTTCGCATTGCTTGATTGGTTTTCTTGGAGCTCCGCTGGAGGCTGGGGAGGAGGTGGCTTTCTCGGCACCCTTAGAGGCCAACCCCCCTGCTGGACGACGAGATCGAGTTTGATATCGATGTCAATGAGGTTCTTCGCATGATAGATGAGACAGGCCCTCACATCATGGCATTCCCTGACTTTGAGTCGTGGAAGGCCTCGGGGGGTATCTGGCCAGGTAGGTTCCCCTGGGACTGGTGATGCTCTGTTCATGGCTATGCTTGCTTCTGGGAACTGACATTGCCATGTGCTCCCTTGCAGAGACGGCAGGGACGTCGAGGGCCATGGCCCCTCCTGAGGCTAGAGATGAGGTGTCTGCCCCTGCTGAGGAGCAAGAACTTGCGGTGGCCCAGGACAACTCAGGTAAGTGCAGAGCCACTAGAAGGTGAATTGTCCTCCTTTTATCTAGCATTTTATGGACTGGGGTTGTTGACTTGTTGTGTCATTTTCCAGGTGATGACCCGGCCACTACCCTGGAGATGGTCTAGGAACTAGTGAGCACTAGCCCGTCGGTGGAGCTCCCCTCGTTTGAGGCCGAGCCGGGTGTGTCAGGTGGCTTGGTCACCCTTATTGCTAGAGCCGTGTCTAGGTCACTACCACAGCCGTCGGTGGGGCTGCCCCTCCCTCCTTTGCCAGTCGTTGTCTCAGCTTGCACAATGGGGCTAGTTGGGTCTTCGACCATGGGACCCTTAGGTACGTGACTAGCGATCTAGCCATTCGTGGTGGGCTTTTTGTATCACTTGGTAGTGCTAATTTTTTGGTGTCAATCATAGGTACTTCATAACCCTTGGAGGAGAGCGAGCTTCCTTGTGACTTGGTTAGAGTGGCAATGGGAGAGCCTACAGTGGCGACTCCGGCTGGAGAAGATGAAGAGATCATTGACATAGAGGGAATCTCTAAGGGGAGCACCCCAGCTAGTGAGCTTCTTGTCCAAAACCCTTGGCTGGATGCCTTTCTTTATATGAGGTCAAGCTGTGTGTTGACCCTATTGTTTTGTTGATCCGCAGGGGCTTCTAGTTCCACCACCCCCACAAGATATGCATGAGCTATTCAAGTCTTGACGAAGGCGTGTTTGAAGATCAACAGCATACACGAACTATAGTTCAGACATCCTCGAATGTTATTTGCTTCTAACAAGAGAAATGCCCAAGCACAAATGTTGAACCATAGAAAGCAGTAGCTTCATTGACTATAAAAGCATAACCTCATTGACTCATAGTGTTTGCCATCATCAAAACTCAGGGACACAACACCAACAACCCCCAATCCGGCACTCCATCACCCTATCAAGGCTACATCCACACCAAATCAACTTAATGGATGATCAGAGTCATGGGACTTACCTGTCTATGTGGTCCTTACTTCTCTTGGTTGGCTTCAACCCCATCCAAAACTTTCTCTTCCTCCTCTTCCTCACCATCGCCGTGGTCGGTCGGCCCCTCTTTGGGGGAAGCCGGGCCTCCTTCTCCTTCATCTTCTCCACTATCTTCCACAGCTGGCGAGGAAGTTGTCGAGGAGGATGGGCTCGTAGGAGCTTCCACTTGCTCCTCACTCTCGCTTGAAGACAAGGGATCCGGCACAATGTCAAGCCTATCTCTCCTTCGCCCCATTGCCTCAATCTGGAGGATTGGACAACCCGAACCTCACCCATAGAATGGAAGACAACTTCCCTAGCTCTAGATCTCGCAGGCTCCCACAAATGTCAAAGATGATGGCCGTTCAAATGAGGAGGCCGGCCAATTCGTAAAACCCCTCAAAAGCAGAGGGCGGCCAAGACACTAGCCACCCAGCCTCAAGTGGAGGCGGCTACAACCCTAGCCTCCCTCCTCCCTGTTCAGCGAAAAAAATAGGAAAAATGAAAAGAACAAAAATAATTCAATTCCATTCACTTAAAGTTGATCCATATCATTCCATTTCATTCACTCATTCTCATAACCATTAACCATGGTTCATTTATTTCATCCACTGAAACAACCATAAAAATGCTAAACAACATAAATCAAGTGCGTTGCCTCATAAAAAACTCATTCACAGTCGGCCTAAAACCCCTCAGGTAGTCTGCGCAATGCTTCAGATCATCTTTGTCTTCCTCTCTGTCAACTTTAGCCTTCACCATGGTGGCATGGCGTCTCCATGTCTTCCCGATCCTCTGAAGCCGCCATCTATCCGCATCGGTTCCCAAAAGGCACCTTGTGATCAATGCTCCCTTGGAAGCAGCCCATGGGACCTGTCTGGGCAGTCCCACCTGGCGATGACAACGGTGTGCCAGGTATAGCACTAAATCCTTGGCCCTCGCTAGCCACAACTCCTACTCTGGCGATCCTCGCACCTTGAATTCTTTGTGTCGATACATCATTGGCATGAACACAAACTCGTCCTCTGGTAGGAAGTTCAAATAGTCACGCCAATCATCTCTGGCCTTCAGCAGCTCTGTCTTGCATATCATCTGTAGCAACCCTGATAATTGAAGGAATAAAAAAAACTAAAACCAATGACCCAACATATATATATATATACTTAAACCATCTAATAAAAAGACCAAAAATAAAATAGCGCCTCCTCTTAAGGTGCCATTTCACTAAAACCTCTGCCGGATTCTCTCAAATATGCTTATCTGGGTCCTGACCAAACTCTGCCCGTGATTATTGCCTCTCTGTTGCCATAGCCGTGAAAATTTCAGGTGTCTACATACCCCTACAAGCTGAACACCCTAGCGACTAAACTTAAGTTCTTCACCGCCAGGTCGTACAGTTCTCCATGTGCTCTAGGAGCAAAAACCCCGGTGCGGTCACTCGCCGAAACACCCTTGTCCATCAGGGCGAAGGCCTCTAGCCGACCCACATACCCCGGTGTGACCTCCTCGGGTGTCAGGAAGTGGATGGTAGGTGTGACCTCAGGCGGCAGAAGGTGAGCGACCACATCCGGGCAGGGAGCCTTGCCCTTATCAAAGACACCCTCGAAAGGGGCCGAGGGAGGAACCTCAGTTTGGTGCGGAATAGGAACCAACTCCTCGACAAGTACTAAAGCCGGAGGGGTCTCAAACTAAGGTGGCAGCGGTGTTCGAGCACGGGTCGGGGTGGAGGCCCTCTTCCTCTTCCTTTGGTGACGTTGGCTATCTAGAGCCACTACCACGTCCAGGTCCACCTGGGGGCACTGACCCATCAACATGGGGGGAACCTCCTCGGGTGTGTTTACCGTCCGTCCAGAAGCGACCCATCGAGTGCTCGAGCCAATGCTGGCCACGGGCACTGTGGGTGAGCTCTCCGCTGGAAGCTCCACTGGGAGAGCATACGATAGGCACCACGATGCTAAGGCAACTACCTCTTGAGGAGCGGTGACAGTCACCTAGTCAGTACCTAGCTCTATATGGTCAATGGGGTGAGGAACAAATTGCTGAAGCTCGACCGTCTCATTCCGTAGCTTTGATAACTCCAACACCCCTACAAAATAGCATTGAGAAGGTCAATTCGACGAACAGCATGAGAAGAATAACCAGCAATGAAGTTAGTACCATGGGGCCATGGGGGGGCTCAACCCCATCTCCCGAAGCACCGCCGGGGTCAACTTGGTGTCGGCATCAAGGTGGTGGAAGTGAAGAAGGGGTTTAATCACCCTGGACTCCTCAATAGTGGGATTGGGTAGCCTATCTGCCCAAAGAGGGTGGGAGCCCACACCAAAGCTCCAATGACTCAGATTACCACTACCCCCTACCTTTGTGATGAAGACAAAGCACTCAGACCAGTGCTTGAGGTTAGACACCAAAGAAGTGACGCGGATAATGCTCCTGTCCTTCCTAGCCCAGAAGTAAAAGGATGACGTGTCGACAGGACAACACTGAAGGTTGTAGAGCTATCAGAAGAGGAAGACGTTCGGGACAACCGAGGCTTAGTTGCAGACAAAGACAAAATCACACAGGATACACCAAGAATTGGGGGAAAGCTCCCCTGGGTACTGACCGTAGTGGTGGAGGACTGACTCCAAGAAGGGATATATAGGGAGGTGGAAGCCAACTCAAAGAACTCTATGGGGACCCTGATGCCACCTGAAGGGTGGCTCCACCGGCTATCGTCAATGGTTGGGAAGATGATGTCGAAATCAATAAGAATTTGAAAAGCCTCCCGTAGCTGATAAACTACCCTATAAGAAACCAGGGGTGGGGAGCAAGGACGGCTATGACTGGCGCCTGAAGTGCTTGGGACAACACCATGCCTTGCTTCCACCCCCTCGGCAGAAGATGTAGGGCTCACACGGAGGATCCTCCTGTGAGGCGCCATGACTCCAGAAAATTGAAGAAGGGGGAGAACCCTCACGAGGACAAGAGGAAGTCAAAGAGGGAGCAACTAACACCCGCAATAGGCACTAGAAGAGTAGGTGTGGCACCCTGAACAACCCTACTTTGGTACATATAACTTTTGAAAGTGGGATGACCACTTCGAAACCATATGGAAGGAGAAAGGACGCCCATCACCATCAAGTTATGATCGTCGAACTTAAGCGACCATTTGTGCCTGCGCTCCCAGATAAAGACAGCCTACATCATGATTATAGTGACGTCTTCTGCCACCACCAGGGGTGCCTTACACGCCAAGCATAAGGTTGGGCCCTCCGGCCCAAGCGATACAAGGAATCCCTACTCAGAACTATCCCTCGATGGGCCCTCTTAAAATTGTCTCTCAGATCTCAAAAAAGCACTGGGCATCTAAGAGTGGGGGGGATAGTGAGGAGGGATTATTCGGCTCATCCCATATAAGGCCCATTTCGTCATGCCCACTTCGGCCAGACCTCTACAACATACGCAACGAGCCCCCAACAGCCGCAGCCACAACAGATAGCCTAGGACGAATAGTCCTCAAATTTGCCAGGGCACGAAGGGCATGGGCCCAGGCGCAATAGTCGTCGGATGACCCTCCGATAACCAAATGTTACCTCCCATGACATTGACCTCAACCTCATTAAGGTAGAGCATGTCTCACAGGCACCGTAAGACTCGCCAGAGAATCACACAACTCCAGAGGAACAGACCCTCAATGGGAAGTGATGTGTGGTAATAGTAGATCTAGAGGGGAGGGGTGAATAAATCAGCCCGCTTTTTTTTAAAATAAGCACAATGGAATACAAATGATGCAAAAACCCAAGAGGATCCACATGAATGGAAGTAATGACACCTATGTAGACGGCCTAAGCATGCATCAGCAAAACCACAAGCAAGCCACACTAGACAATATTTTTTAGGTGGCTTGGACTCAACCCAGAGTCCTACGTCTACCCCTCACTCAACCGAGTTAGGCTTCCATAATGCAACCGCACTGCTGACACACAGCTTATGGGCTTCCACAAGCCAACCCACAAACCAAAACAACCTTCTGTCTATCTTCCTATAGTATCCTGTATGGACCGAACAAAGTAATTAGTTAATTTTTGTCTCATATCAAATTTAAATTGTTATGTGTAAATAATTAAATTATAAATTATAAATTAATATGTCAGATTTGAGATTTACAAGGGGCCAAGCTAGACAGATGAATTAATTTGTTTGTTTCAATGTGAAAGATAGAAACAAGGAGGATGCAAATACACAAGGACAATGAAAAGGAGCGATTCAGGTAACATTAAAATATATATATGCATAAATATATGTATATAAGGTGAGGAGGTGGTATATAATGATCTCTCTAGCTCTCACCACCACTCTCCTCGGGTCACTCAGTACTCTCTGCCTCACCCCTACCTCTGGGGGGAACTTGAGGTGGTCCCATCGACCCTTGAGAAGCTGCCGACCTCCCAGCTTAGGCTCGCTCACCCACCTCGTTCCTCTGCCAAGTAGAGGAACCCGCCAAGAAGCTCGTGTCAGAATAGGCGCTGGATCGCACCTCGGCCCGTGCTCGCTCTCGGCCACTCTGGTAGCACTCCTCTGCTGCTCTGGCCCATTCCTCGGCCACACCCAGTCGGAGTCTCAGCTCGGCAAGCTCTCGCTCCCGCTCAAGCCGCTCCTCACGCTCTCTCAATCGATCTCTCCTCTCGACCTCAAGGAGGATCTACAGCTCAATCACATCTCGAGGTAGCGCCTCAGCCTCTCGGTGCCTCCTCTTGGCCTCCTCCAACTCCGCAACCCGCTGATCGCGGATTGCAAGCTCAGTACCGGCTAGCATAGCCCGGGTAAGAGCATCCTGTAACTCGGTAGCCTACATCATTCAGCATGTTTTATGAGCATCATAGTAAGATATCTTTAAAAAGAAAAGCATTGAGCAACACTCACCTCCATCTGTCAACGTCTCTCCTCCTCCTCCAACTCCGCGATCCATCGATCATGGGCCTCTAGCTCGGCATCAGCCCGAGTAGCCCAAGCAAGAGCCTCCTTAGCTCTGCCACCTGCAATACTCACCATCATCAGCCTCATGTCCCAATACCATTTTAAAAGAAGCCTGAATGTCATTTGAATGCTTACCCGCTCAGCAAGATCGCGCTTCGTCGCCTCAGCTCGAGCTACCGCCCCTGCTAGTCGCTCCTCCAGAGTGATGATCTCGGCAGTCAGATCTCTCGAACTAGATGCACCTTTTGCACCTCCTGCTGTCGCTCCCTACTGGGAACGTTGCATTTATTGAGACTGTTAGTGGCTGAACACCAACTTTCAAGGAATAATTAACAACATAAAGATAGTGCATACTCACCAGAGTCTCCAGATCCACACGCGTGGTCGCCAGCTGGGCCTCCACGCTGTGGAGACATGCATGTAGATTTGCTGCTGCTGCATCTCATGCATCCTAGATAGGCTAGTCATTAGTTCCATATCCCAGAAGCATATAAGTTAAATTTAGAAAGTATTCATACATACCCCTCTCGGCCTCATCTGAGGTCGGCCTGCGTACGTCTCCCAGTATCGCTGAAGGTAGGTCAAGCTATCTAGAGCATGGGAGACAACTGGGGTCCCGCCTCTCTGCCAGTCGGTGAAGTGCTCTAGAAACTACAGCTGCCAGTCCGTCAGCCTCGTCTGCCCTTGGGATTTTTGCCTAACTCCCTGAGGCTCGTTTGCCTCGACCCACTCTTGGTGTAGGCTGAGTGTCCTCATCACTAGCAGAAGCCGTAGTGGCTCGATCTCGTTTAGGTAGTGAACCCAGATGTCACGCCCAAAGCGAGGTCAGCCCGCTACGACCCATGGCTAGTCCTCATCGGGCATCCCCTCATATGGCCTCCACACAACTTGCATATAACTTATCATGTCATCACATATAGCAAGAAATAAGAATAGAATGCATCATATTTATATACGTACCAGTGAAGGGGGGTAGTCTCGGAGCTCCTGTCTCACGACCATCAGCTCGTATGCGTAAGGTGCACCGGCCATGCACGGTAACCACTACCGTGCTAGTGGGTAAGTAGCCTCATCTCCATGTCGGAGGTTGACTCGGCCCATAGGCATGTAGAGATGGCTCCACACCTACATTCATTAGCATTCCATTAGTCACATGTATTAATCATAATCACATTCATAATTAACATGGATATAAAATGACAAAAAATGCATACCTGAAGAAAAGGTTAAAAGCCGCTGATGGTCGTCTTGCGACTTGTCCCTGTGGACAGATCGGCTATCAAGTGTGCCAATAGGGCGGCTCCCCAAGTGTACCTCCCCACTCCCTCCAAGTCCTCGAGGATGCTCAGAAATCTACAGTTGATGTCATCTCCCTTCGTCCCCAACAGTAACCTCCCGAGCATCAGTAATAGGAATCTCCTCAGATCTATGTCCACTCTCTCTCTCTTAGCTGGGTCCTGACAATAGGTGGCTCGAGCTCTCGCAATCAGATGCTCTGCATACTCTGTCAATGACTCCCCCGACCTGTGCCGAGCGTCTCCTAGCCCCATAGCTCTCGTCAAATCAGTGCCGCCAATCATCCTACAAGGGGGCTCATACACTGTGTCTATGCCTAAAAGTCTCTGGGCCAGCTTGCCGTAATCCGGAATGGTCACCCCGCTCACAGCCTCCCCATCCACCCTCAGCCCGATAATCCAAGTCACATCCTCTAGGGTCGGCACCATGTGTCCCCAAGGCATTAGAAATGCCTGACTAGCCCTGTCCCACCTCTCTCTCAAAACCTAAATCAGAACCAGGTCAGGACGCACTGGCTCTATGCTGAGGAAGGGACCGAAGCCCATCATCACCACTCTCGCCCTCTGGAACTCAGGCAATCCATGGTAAGCAGCTATCACTTGGATCCAAGAAATATGGGTCCGTATCAGTCGCAAAATAAAAAAAATAAAAAAATGTCATTTGCCTGATTGCATAATGCTTGATCATCTTTTATTTTTCAGTACACATTTGCATGCTCGCATGTTGCACTTCTCTTGAGTTATTCACCTTAATTGATTAAAGGTTTGGCCCCTTGACCCTTTATCAAGGTCAAAGAAGAACAACCCATTGCTTATTGAGCAAGGGGCCAAGCTGAAAAGATTAACTAACCTGTTTGCTCCAAGTGAACGCAGGGATGAAGAAACATGAGTACACGCGAACACAAGCTCAAAAAAGGAACAAACTCAAGGTAACAAAATGTATCTTTCATTTCATAATCATCATATGTGTACAAAAGTGCGAGAGGAGAGAATCTCTCTAGCTCTCACCACCACCCTCCTCTCTCCTCTCACTACTCTCTGCACCATGTCTCTCTCTCAGATGAGTCTGTGGGGGCCTCATCGATCATTGGCTGGCAGTCGACCTCTCGGCCCAAGCATAGTCTGCATCCTCTCTCATGTCATGAGTAGAAGAGCCCACGAGGAAACTCGAGCTGGAGTAAGCACTCGGGCGTCCCTCAGCTCACGCCCGCTCCCGGCCCCTCTGGTAGCACTCCTCTGCCAACCTCACACGCTCCATTGCTGCACCCAAGCAGAGCCTCACCTCGGCTAGCTCTGCGCTCCCGTGGTCGCACTCCCGTCTCTCTATCTGAAGTAGCAGTTGTACCTCCACTGTCTCCCGGGACAGCTCCTCGGTCTCTCGAGGTCAGTCCTCTATGACTCACTGCAACTCCTCTAAGGTCTGTCGCCTCTCCTCTGCCAACTCAGCTGAGGCCCGTCGCTGCTCCTCTGCCAGCTCCTCGGTAGCTCGCCGTCTCATCTCCTCCAACTCCTTGGCAAGCCTCTGTCGCTCCTCCTCAAGCACCGCGACCCACTGGTCACGGATCGTAGGCTCAGTACCTGCTAGGGCAGCCCAGGTCATCGCCTCCTGAAGCTCCCACCTCTACAAAAACCACACAACCAAGTAAGATTGATGATAACTACATTATTAATTTAAATAATCTTTCTTACCGATGCCACCAGGTTGTGCTCAGCTATCTCGGCTTGTCTCATTGCCCCCGCCAGTCGCTCCTCTAAGGAAGCGAGCTGGGTGCTTTGGTCCACTACACTCGAGCTAGAAGCCCTTCCCGTATCTCTCGCCGCCACCCTCTGTTGGGCACACTCCATCATTTAAGAGACCGTCAGTCACTGACCACCCAACTTCAGGACTCATAGCATAGCATTTAGAAAAGCATACTCACCAGCGTCTGCAGCTTGGATCGCGTAACTGCTAGTCGGGCCTCCAGGGTGAGGAGTTGTGCCTGCATGTCCACCACTACTACATCCCATCCATCCTACATTCGTCACCTGTTCGTCACATGTTTATCATATAAAGTATATAGGCACAAAAGCATGCATTCCCACGTACCCCTCATGGCCTCATCTGAGGCCAGTTGGCATATGTCCTCCAGAAAACCCAAGGGTACACCATGCTGTCCATTGCCTGGGAGACGACCGGCGTGCCACCCCTCTGCCAGTCGATGTACTGCTCTGGGAAGCACAGCCACCAGTCTGTCATCACTGCATGTCCCCGAGTCTTTCGGCCAACCCCACATGGCTCTACTACCTCAACCCACTCCTGGTGTAGGCCGAGGGTCCTCATCACCAGCCTAAGGCGTAGGGGCTTGATCTCGTTCAGGCAGTGGAGCCAAATCTCTCGCCTGAACAAGTGTCGACCCGCTGCAACCCATGGCTGGTCCTCATCTATCATGCCCAGGTAGGGCTGCCACACCACCTGCATTCCACACACCTCATAAGCATCACATAATCATAAATAGGAATTAAGATAGATGCATAAACATAGCATACATACCATGGATGCGGGGTAGTCATGAACCTCCAGCCTCAGGACCTGCAGCTCGTAGGCGTGTGGGGCACCTATCACAGATGGGAGCTAGTGTCGGGCCAGGGGGACCGCCTCAGGGCGGAGGACTCCAGCTCGCCCCATCGGGATGTACAAATGGCTCCAAACCTACATCCACATATCATTAGCATATCATCATATAAGCATAAGCATAGGAAAATTGCATACCTGAAGGAAAGGTGAGAAGCCACTATCGGTCGTCTGTCGACCTATCCCTATAGACAAGTCTGCTAGTAGGTGGGCCAGCATGGTGGCACCCCACACATACCCCCCCACCCGGTCTAAGTCCCCCAGCAGCCCCAAGAAATGACAGTTCATGTCGTCCCCCTTCATCCCCAGTAGCAGTCTACCTAGCATCAAGAATAGGAACCTCCTCAAATCTAGGTCTACTCTCTCTCTCTGGGAGGGGTCTGAACAAAAAGTGGCCCTGGCTCTCTCGGCCATCCTGGCTACGTATGCCTCTAGACTCTCCCTAGCCCTCAAGCATCCCTCCTCCAACCCGAGCGACTCCATCAGCTCTGCCCTGTTCATCATCCTACAATCGCTGGGCCCTCCTGCCATTGTCTCCAAGTCTAAGAGTCTGCGGGCCTGGTCATTATAGTCGGGGTAAGTCACTCCACTCATCGCCTCGCCGTCTACCCTCAGCCTAGTAATCCTCGCTACATCCTCTAGGCTAGGGACCATGTGTCCCCAGGGCATTAGGAATGCCCGGCTCACTCTGTCCCATCTCTCCCTCAGTACCGGAATGAGGATGAGATTTAGGCGAACTGGCTCGATGCACAGAAGGGGGCGAATCCCATCTCCCTCAATCTATCCCTCTGGAACTCGGGGAGGCCCTGATACGATGCATGCACTAGCACCCAGGAAATGCGGGTCCTCATTAGAAATTGGAAAAATGCGCTGGAACAGTGGCGGAACGCCTCCGGGCCCCCGAAACGACCCCAGATCACGCCGATCCGAATACAAAAGATGTCCGAAATGAAATTTCAGATACGATAGAACTAAATGCTCCGAGAAAGTAGGTCTGAGACCCGAAAATAAGGATCTGAAAGGATCTGGGACATCACAGCCCCCCCTAAACAAACTTTGTCCTCAAAATTTAAGAACGAAGGCACAAGAACGGGGGAAAGACTCACGCAAATAAATAAGGATACAGCTGTTGCATCTCATTCCTACGCTCCCAAGATGCCTCACCACTAGAGTGACGCTGCCAGACTACCTTAACCAGAGGGATAACCTTGTTCCGCAGGCGCTGCTCTTGCCGATCCTCAACGCAGATTGGGTACTCCGGAAGGGACAGATCTGGGGTCACCTCGGGCCGAACGGCATCCTCTAGGACATGGGAATCATCGGGCATATACTTCCAAAGCATCGACACATGAAACACATCATGCACAGTTGACTGCTCCGGAGGTAACTACAATCGATAGGTAACTTCCCCGACACGCTCGACAATGAGGAAAGGACCAATATAGTAGGGACTCAGCTTCCCACGCTTGCCAAAGTGCATTGCACCCTTCATGGGAGAAACTCTTAGGACAATCTGATCTCCCACAGTGAAGCTGAGAGGTTGCCTCCACCGATCGGCATAGCTCTTTTGTCGGCTCTGAGCTGCCAACATCTTCTGCCGAATGAGATGTACCACCTCAACACACTGCTGTACCAAATCTGATCATGTCAGGACATGCTCGCCCACCTCGAACCAATCAAGCAGAGTCTGACAAGGTCGCCTCGTACAACGCCTCATAAGGAGCCATACCAATGCCCGAATGATAGCTGTTGTTGTAGGCAAACTCTACTAACGGTAAATGGTGGGACGAACTCCCCTGCCACTCCAAGCAACACGATCTCAACATGTCCTCCAAAGTCTGGATGGTCCGCTTAGACTGACCATCCGACTGTGGGTGATAGGCCGAGCTGAACGCCAACTCAGTGCCTAGAGCTCGCTGGAAGCTCCTCTAGAATCTCGATGTGAAATGCGGATCACGATCGGATACAATGGAGATGGGAACTCCATGCAACGGGACGATCCGCTCCACATACAAACGGGCCAATCTCTGTACGCTCCAACTGACTTTGATCAGCAGCAACTGAGCCGTCTTCGTCAGTCTATCCACTAGTAACCAAATACAATCATGCCCACTGGACATCTTTGGTAACCCAACCACAAAATCAGTGGTCACGTGGTCCCACTTCCATGCGGGTATCTCCAAGGGTTGAAGTGTGTCTCTCGGTCGCTGGTGCTCAGCCTTCACCTGGTGACAGGTCAAACATCTAGTCACAAACTCCGCCACATCCCTCTTCCTGCCAGGCCACCAAAACTACCTCTCTAGGTTCTGGTACATCTTGGCCGACCCGGGGTGCATGGCATAACGACTCCCATGAGCCTCACGCAATATCATACGCCTCACATGCTCCTCAATCGAGACGTACAACCTACCTCTGAACCTCACAGCTCTATCCTCACCAAACTCTACCTCAGCCATCGACAAGATACGAGGTAGCTCGGTGTCCGCTCGCTGAGCCTCAATCACTTGTCGACGAATAGCTGGCGTGACAGTTAGACTAGCAAGGATAGCCAAACCCTGATCCTACAGGATCTTGAGCCTAAAAGTCATGGCCGGAACCTGCTCCCAGAGCCTCCACTTCCTCAACAACATCTGACTGACTGTTACCCTCCTACTCAGAGCATCAGCCACGATATTCATCCTGCCAGGCTGATAAGATAGAGTAACATCATAATCCTTCATGTACTCCATCCATCTTCTCTGCCTGAGGTTAAGGTCCTTCTGCGTGAACACATATCTCAAACTCTAATGGTCAGTGAAAAGCTCGAACTTCTTACCGTACAGATAAAGCCTCCAAATCTTTAGCGCGAAAATCACCGCCGCCAACTTAAGATCATGAACATGGTAGTTCACCTCATGCGGCTTCAACTGCTGAGATACATACGCCACAACTCTCCCATGCTGCATCAGCACAGCACCGAGACCTATCCCGGAAGTATCCCTACACACCACGAAACCTCCTGATCCAGATGGCAACACCAACACTGGAGCAGTAGTGAGCAATCTCTTCAGCTCCAAGAAGCTCTACTTACACTCTCCCGTCCAGACAAATGGCACATCCTTCCGCATAAGCTTGGTCACCGGGGCCGCAATACGAGTAAAATTCTGAATAAACCGTCGATAATAGCCTGCAAGTCCCAAGAAACTCTGAATCTCCGTGACCGAACTCGGCCTCGACCACTGCACCACTGCGTCGACCTTAGCTGGGTCCACGAAAACACCATCACCAGAAATCACGTGCCCTAAAAAGTGCACCTCTCGGAGTCGGAACTCGCACTTATTGAATTTCCTATACAACCGGTGATCGCGCAGGGTCTACAACACCACTCTCAAATGATGAACATACTCCTCAGCAGACCGCGAATACACAAGGATGTCGTCCACGAGCACGACCACGAACTGGTCCAAATACGGATGGAGCACCCTATGCATCAAATCCATGAACACTGCGGGGGCGTTGGTGTGCCCAAACGGTATCACCAAGAACTCATAATGCCCATACCTCGAACGGAACGCAGTCTTCTCCACATTAGACTCTCGAATCCACAGCTGATAATAGTCCGATCTCAAATTGATCCTCGAAAACACCCGGGCCGACTGAAGCTGATCAAACAAGTCATCAATCCGAGGCAACAGATACTTGTTCTTAACAGTCGCCTGGTTCAACTGACGGTAGTTGATGCACAGCCTCAAACTACCATCCTTCTTCTTCACAAACAACACCGGTGCACCCCACGGGGAATAACTAGGATGAATGTACCCCTTCACAAGTAGCTCCTGAAACTGCGCCTTCAACTCTCTCAGCTCCGCAGGTGCCATACGATAAGGGGCCTTCGATATAGGCACCGTACCTGGGACCACCTCAATCACGAAATCAATTTCTCGCTGCGGTGGCAACCCTGGTAACTCATCGGGAAAAACATCGAAAAACTCACACACGATAGGGATGTCCTCCACATCCGGACACTGTCGATCGACCAAAACCACAGAAGCAAGAAAACCTTGACAACGCGCATCAAGCAAATGATGAGCCCTAATAGTCGAAATAAGCAAGCGGGAAGAGGAAGATCGAATACCTCGGTAACAGAAGGTGGATCCACGAAGCTGTCGGAAGTAGACCTTCTTCGAGCGGCAATCCACCAAAGCATGATGAGACTCGAGCCAACCCATGCCCAAAATCACATCGAAGTCCTGAAGCGGTAACGCGTAGAGTCTGGCCAGTAAGTTTCGCCCTTCCACCCACACAGGCACCTTCTCAAAGCAATACGGGGTGTGCACGAAATCGCTGGTAGGCAACTCTACCGCCAAGTCATAGGACATCTTAGCCACTGGGTCCTCCACACTCTTAGTAAAATCCTCTGAAATAAATGAATGTGAAGCTCCTGAATCGAACAAAACGCGAGCCGCGCCACCCAAATCGAAAGAGTATCTTCTACTAATTGCAATGCCTCAGCCTCTGCTCTGGTCATGTGGGTCACTTTGCCTCGGGATCTCTACCTCCCCACAGTAGCTGACCGAGTCAACTGAGGAAACTGCTCCTACTGTTGGTACTACTGCGACTATGATAACATCTACTGGGGTTGAAACTACTGCTGTTGCTAAAGCTCAGGCTGCTGACACGGTCTCTACAGACAGTCACATGCCATGTGCCCTGGCTGATTACACCTGAAGCAAACCACGGGCGCCGAACACTGCCTGCCTGGATGAGAACCACTGCACAGAGGACACCCGTCCCGAGAACCAGTCATCGAACCCTGACACTGAAAAGCCACCGGCTGCTGAACACTGCCCGACGACTCCTACTGCGTCTGCCCCTTATGGTCTTGGCGTCTCTTACTGAACCCAACTTCCTTGAGCAACTTCTTGAGCTTCGATCCAAAGGATGACGACTCTAGCACGGGAGCCACAGACTGTACTGTCGTGGAACCACCTGCTGAGAGTTGGACAGTACTCTGCTGCTGCACGTCCATCGGTTGGTTGAATCCTGCCTGCACCTGACTAGCACTGCCCTACCCTCGAACCTTCTGTAAATCTCTCTCCAGCGCCGATGCTTCCTTGCACGCCGCATCCAAAGTTGTCAATCCTGACGCAAGAAGATGGTGCCTCAACTCCACCCTTAGACCACCAACAAACTGCTCGGTCTTCAACTCCTCATCTGCCATGATGTGCAAAGCATAACGGCCCAACTCAATGAACCTGGAGCAGTACTGCATCACCGACATGTCACCCTGGGTTAGCTCCATAAACTCACGCAACCTCTGTGACCTGACGAAAGACGGACAGAAGGCACGCTCGAAAGTCGTGATGAACTCCTGCCACCCTATCTGCTGAAGAGGACAAGACTGGAACGCTGCACCCCACTCTGACGTCCACCATGAACGGGCCGCTCCCTGAAGCCGATGTGTGGCCAACACCACCTACTCCTCCTCAGCACACTCCATCGCACTAAAAATCCTCTACACATCATCCAGCCACTCCCTAGCTACCTCTGGATCTGACTACCCTCTGAAAGGAGGTGGCTAAAACTGTAGGAACTCCTTCAGCATACGACCACGGCCACCACGAGCCTGGCCCTCACCAGCATCACCGCCCTACTGCTGCTGACCTCCCTGCGGTTGACCTCCCAGCTACCGTTGAAGCACATACCCAAACATACCATGGTAGAAATCCTCCATCCCTGGAGCTCGCGCACCTCCAGCTACACCTTGGAAATTGAAGCTCTGCTCTGCTCCTCAGGACCATCGCCCGACTCTCCATGCTGGGAATGAGTCCTCCTCCATGCCGCCATAACACTCCTGGCATCAAAGAAAATAACCATAAAATCCATAAAACACATGCGGCTCCTATGCCAGTCGCCAACTGTATAGGGCATTCATGGACCTTCTGGACCACTGCAGTCATTTCAGATCCTTATATACCTCCACAACCTCGCTCTGATACCAATTATGACGACCCGAGATCCGAGTACCGGAAAGGAACTGGCGTGACTCGAATCTCGGCTCGCCTTCCACGAGCCCGAAGACTCGGAAGGGATAAAAGGATGGTGTGGGGGGGGTATGTAAGAAGCTAAAGTGACCACAGAGATAGCACAACGAACAACTAAATAATAATACTGAATTTAAATAAATAACTAAACTACTACAAGGTCCAGTACATTTGATGTCCAAATAAAAGTACATGCAACTGAAAGAAAGGTACAAGTACAAAAGGAAAAGTACTAGTACGTGGGGCATACCCCGGCTCTGGCAACTGGCACTAATCTCGGCTACTAGAACCTCGCTAAACACTTGCAGCGCCACCCATAGGCCCGGCCTCACCTGAAAAATAGGAGTGAGCCTCATTTCATTGGCTCAGTAGGGACCCCGCGGACCCCCACCTCGCAAGAAAAATAAGGTAGTGAAGCAATAAAGCAGGAAAGTATGCTACCTAACAGGAGTACGGTGGAACCAACAAGCTATAGTAAATAAATGAAAAAGCCGCCTGAACTACCGTACCGCCTGAACCAACCCTGGTCTGACAAAAAATGAGTCTGTACCTACTAGGAGACATGAGCACTACCCACTAGAAGAATGACCGGATGCGTCCCCTGATGTCTTACACCGCGTCACAAGTGTCTAGCAACAACGCCCCGGGCGTGAGACTCAGACACGCAACAAGTACCACAAACAAGGTGATGTGAAACCACCTTGGGGTGGCAGTCACAAGACCGAATGACCCTCGGACCTAGCAAGCAAACAAAGAGCGGACCGGTGACTTCACTCGAGCAGTCCTGGGGGCACTAGTCAAGGGTAAACCCCTCATACTCTACATTGCCACTATGGATGCCTCGTTGGGGGCTCTGTTGGTGTAAATCAACGAGGAAGGCAATGAGCAGTTGGTATACTAACTCAGTTAGAAATTGATCAGTGCTAAGTACCATTACTCTCCCATGGAAAAAGTCTGCTTGGCATTGGTATTAGTCATTAAGAAGCTGTGGCATTATCTCCTATCCCATCGGGTCGAGCTCATATCCAAGCACGACCCCCTCAAGTATCTCCTCATGTAGCCCGTCCTCTTAGGTCGATTGGGAAATGGGCTCTTCTACTAATGGAGTATGACATTACTTATGTCCCCAGAAAAGCAATCAAGGGACAAGGCATGGCCGAGTTCTTGGCGGCCTATCCAGTACCAGATGATTCATCTCTCAACACGGAACTCCCGGATAAGGAGTCTCTTTCTCTTCAACTGCAACAACTGGTCGAACAGAGCGGAGATGTCTTGCAGTACTAGCAACAAGATGCCCTCACAGCCAATCTACCTTGCTGGGAGCTATACTTCGATGGCGCTTCCCAAGGCACTACCCGAAGTAATCAAAGCTCAGGCGTCACGGCAGGTGCAGGCATTGTCTTCCTGACTCCTCAAGGTGGAGTTTTGTACAACTCCTATGCTCTCATGAAAGTTCTGACCAACAATGAGGTTGAGTATGAAGCTCTATTCATTGGGCTTCAGATGGCTCTCAACATGGGCATCAAATGCCTCAAAGCTTATGGGGACTCTCAACTAATAGTCTGGCAAGTCATCGGCATCTATGACGTGCGGAAGTCGAAGTTGGCTCCATACCACGTCACTGTCACCAGACTGACCCAGAAGTTCTATTTCTTCAAAATAGATCATGTTCCAAAAAGTAGCAATGCCCAGGCAGACGCCCTGGCAAAATTGGTTGTGGCCATTAAGCTCCCACTTGAGGGCGAAGTCGACATCATAGTCAAACACAGAAGACTGATGTCGGGCTCACTCGAAGGCAATTCCGATCTCACTATCTACGAGGTCCAAGACCTAGACCAGAACACTCCTCTAGAAGAGGAAGATTGGCGTGAGCCCATCATCAAATTCAAGAAAGGGTGGCTCCCTCATGACCAAGCTCAAAGGGTCCATCTGTTCTGCTGGGTAACATCATATGAGTTGATCGGTGACTCCCTGTGTTGACTCATCCACGAGAAGGACAAGTCAATCCTCTTAAGGTGCATCTCCCCAGCCGTGGCTCGAGCTATCATGTACGGGGTCCACTTTGGGTTGTGCGGCGCGCACTAGGCCAGAGATGGGATGAAGCACAATATCAAGCTCAAGGGCTTCTATTGGCCTACCATGTACACGGATTGCGTCCAGTACGCCCGTACATGTCATCAATGCCAAGCCTTTGGCCCAGTACCCAGAAGACCTCCTAATCCACTACGTCCCATAGCCCCTACCTGGCCATTCGCTGAGTGGGGCATGGACATCGCAGGGCCTTTCCCACCATCTTCCAAAGGCCATAAGTACATATTGGCCACCACCGACTACTTCTCTCACTGGGCGGAAGCCCTTTCCCTGTAGGAAGTCACCAGTGAAGTAGTAGCCAGATTTGTCCGACACAACATCATCTATCGATTTGGTACTCCCAGCCGCATAGTGTCCGACAACGGGACGCCATTCAAGAACAAGGCCGTATATCAACTAGCGACCAAGTTCCACATCGACTGGAGAACTTCTTCGGTCTACAACCCGCAGGCCAATGGCTTCGCCGAAGCCTTCAACAAGACCCTCTATAAGCTCCTCACTAGGATTGTTAGCCACTGAAAATGTGACTGGGGTGAAAAGGTTCTCGAGGCGCTATGGGCCTACCGGACGATCTGCAAAACCCCTATGGGATGTTTGTCGTTCTCCCTTGTCTACGGAGCAGAAGTCATCATCCCCATCGAAGTCCAGTTAGTCTAGTATCGGGTGACGATATACACCGGCCTAGTCAGTCATGATAAAAATGAATACCAGAGAAGGCTAGAAGAGCTCGCCGATCTGGAAGGCAAACAGCTCAAGGCCTACAAACACCTACAAGTATACCAGGCCAGCATGGCGTGAGCTTACGACAAGCTCGTCAAGCAACGAGCCTTTAAGCGAGGCGACCTCGTCATGATCAAGGAAAAAGAAGTCATGGCAGGGCGCTCCAGTGGAAAACTTCAGCCAAATTGGTGAGGTCCATACATCATTCACGACACCTATAAGGGTGGGGCATACACGGTCGTTGACCACAAGGGTCACAAACCCTTCCCACCTCTCAGTGCCAAGCACATAAAGCTATACTATGCACCAGAGCATGAGTTCGCACGCCATCCAGACTAGGGCATGTGCCGCAGCTACAACCAGTGAAACCTGTCTTCTATCGCAGAAGGTTGATCCAATCATTGCTTCAAGCCTCCCATCCCAGTCAAGCAACAGGGCCAGCCAAGCCCACCAAGAACCATTGTCATGCTGATGCGGGATGAGACACAACTGGGCTAAGACTTACGACCGACTCAAAGTGCGGCCAGAACTTGCACGCTAAAGGCAAGCCGGGTGGCTGACCTCCATGGCACTCTCCGGGTGAAGACGTCTCTCAACAAGAAACTTGCTCTAGCCCTACGATCATCCCTATGAGGGAAGCGCGGGAACATAGTGATTAAGGAACCATTATCGCCTAGGGTATGCAATTCGAGCTCGGTGCCCGACTGGAGCTAAGGAGCGGATGCTCCACTCACAATCACGGAGATTTGTAATTTGGCTACGGCCCTAATCTCACAAACGTAGCATATAAGAAAGTATGAAATATTCATCATAGGGCGCCTTCATACACTCTGTTAACAGAGACGCATTCGCCTTGACATCAGACTTTTTGTCATTGCCTTTGGACCCCCCTTCCCCCTTGTCTCTATTCGCAGTTACCTCCTTGCTGTTGGCTAGGCGGTCTTTGGAGGGTTTGCCTTTGGCATAAGCTTGTGTCGGGTGATCAGCGAAGAATATCTCAATCTCTGCCACCACTGTATTTAGCTAGTCGAAGCTTCTGATATTTGAACCCATAAACTTTTCACTAACTTCCGCTGACAGACCCCTGCGGCATATGGTGAGCGCATCTTCGGGCGTTGGAGGATTATCGCAGCGCATGCTGACATCCCTCCACCGCTTGATGAAGTCCAACGTAGTCTCACCTTTTCTCTACCTGAGGGCACAGAGTTCCGCCAGAGAGACTTTGCGTTCGGCCATCAAGAAACGATCAACGAATTTCTTCTGCATATCAGCCCAATCGGCCACGGAATTGGACTTTAGCCTAGAATACCACTGAAAGACGGTGCCTGTCAAGGACGTGACGAAGTACCGCAACAGATATGACTCTTCCAGCGCCCATGGCCATCATGTAATAGGCCAAGTGTTCATGTGGCGAGCCTTGCCCATTGAACTTCTAAAGTGTTGGGGCCTTCAGGCAGTCAAGTGGAAGTTTCTTCAATTGATGGTGAAGGGGATAGGGCACGTTGTATAAATCGACGGTAGCTACACCCTCACCATGTTGAGCAAATTTAGCCTCCACAATTCGCTCGATCATCTACTTTTGCGCCATGAGACTTTCTGGGCAGGAGTGGCAGAGGACCGCGTATTGGCTTCATGTCGCGGCACTTCAAATTCCACCGCCACTAGTAACTTCGCAGCAGTGATAGAGGCGTTGGCCGTGACTAGAAGGGAGGAGACTGTTGTTCTATCCCAGTGGGCGCCGCTGACAGTTGCACATGAACCTCCTTTTCACGCAATAATGCTTGCAAGAGGTTCTTAAGTTCCTAATTTTCACGTTGGAACTCTTCCAACGTGAGAGTCTGCGCCTCTCTTCCAAGATCTTCCTCCTGTCCGGGGTTGCTATCCACGTCGACACTGTGGACATCTTCTTGGTGTTCTTCTTGCCGCGACGGCTCGGGCTAAGATGTTCCGGCGGCCGGTGTCTACTGTATTTGTGCGAGAACCCGGGAGACAGGCCTTGACCTCCTCAAAGACTAGAGAGGCTGATTTAATTCTCCCGAGATATCCTCCAACTGCTTATCGGCGAAGGTTGTGTAACATGTGAACACTTTGATAGCGTCATTGGTCACCTGAACCACCTGCTTCTTCCTGCGCGGTTGTCTTCCAAGCTTGGGTGCCATCCCTAGTCTGTCAAAAATAGATACTCAGGCCGTGGAGGCCTGGGCTGAGCAATCCTCGTCCGGTTGCATTGAACTAGCCCACGGAGAGGTCGGCTGCACCTTTTTACCAACCCCTCAACACTTTTGCCCACGTTGGGGCTGAGTTGCGGACCTCGGGGATGTCAACGTCTCAATACTTGCCGAACTCCGTATTTGTTGCAGATCCGACATGCGGAAGGGCCCTTCCGCCCTTGCTCGCTTGATGATTCGGGTCTCCTCTTTAGTGACCCATATTTTCTTCAGGTGGAGCTGGCGCTCCTCAATCGGGTTGCCCCTTGACTTTGATCGGGAAGCTAATGGTTTGGGTCATTGCATTGGACCTTGGTTTACCGCCGGTACGGCGAACTTCTTCAATTTCGCTCCATCCTCCCGGGCTTGCCAGAGAAGCTCAAAGCGGTTGGAGGTAGAGATGGTTGGGACGTGCCAGTCCTGAGGCATAATCGGCTCCTCTCCATCAAGCCGAATGCAAAGATCCAGACAATTATAGTCTTGCCGGAGTGAGATGTTGCCGCTGCCGGCTTTACGCCCTTGCAGCTATGATGGTGCCCCCGTTGAGCAGGAGCGGCACTGGTGACACCTGCCGTAGGCATGGCGTCATTGTGGCGGCGACGTTGCCCCCGTTGCGTAGGAGAAGCACCTTTGAGGGTGACTGCAGAGGAGTTGATGTCATTGCAGCGGCGACGTTGCCCCCGCTGAGTAGGAGCGACGCCGACAGTAATTTGATTAACCGAGAAAACTCGGCCATTTGCTTGGGTAAAAGGCTTGACACCTTCGGCCGTTGTCATGGCAGCCAAGCGGACTCGACCGATTGCTGAGACAAAGGGCCTAACACCCTTGGTTAATGGAGAGTTGGCCGGGCGAACCCAATCGGTTGTTGGAGCAGAGGGCCTGACACCCACGGCGGTTGGCTTGTTGACCAGGCGGACCCGACCAGCTATTGGGGCAGAGGGTCTGACACCCTCGACGGTTGGCTTGTTGACCGAGCGGACTCGGCCATTCATTGAAGTAAAGGGCCTGACACCCTCAGTAGTTGTTGCAGGCGTGGCTGAACTGACTTCAACCACAGGTACGACGCCCAGAAAAAAGGGCGAGCCGATGACCGTTGGGAAGTCGCCAAAGATGAGCGGAGTCTCCAGGTATCCGAACCTGGCGTGGTTGGCGATGACCTGAGGGCCGTATGTGACGGCTGCCATCGTTGTCTCGCTACTGTTGTTGATGGTGATGCGAGTGAAATGGCGTGCAAATGCACAAAGAGCCCTCAAGTGAGTAAGGGAGTGTGCCCTCCTCTTCCCGTCCTGTAAGAGGAAGAGAGGCAATCAGAACTTTAAGGAAGGTTTTGAGGATTTCTTTGACAGAAAGAAGGAAGGCCAGAAAGGTCCCACCGAGCGTGTCAGTTTGTTGACCACGGAATATGTATATGTTTAAATATGGCCTATCCCTTGATGGCTGCACGGGGGTGATAGGAGATGTCGTAGGCCCTGAGCATGATGGCCCATTTGACGAGGCACCCCAAGGCTTCGGGATGAGAGAGGATCTTCTTCAAAGGTTCGCCAGTCAACACGACGATAGAGTGACCTTGGAAGTAAGGTCGGAGGCGCTTGGCCGAGGTAACTAGTGCTAGCACAAGTTTCTCGGTTACAGGGTACCTTCTTTCGGCCTCGTTGAACACCTTGCTAGTGTAGTAGATCGGCCTCTCGATTCCCGCGTCATTTTGGACTAAGACCGAACTTACGGTGGAGGGAGTCGCTGAGAGATATAATTGCAGTGCTTCGCCCGGGACTGATTTTGATAATACTGGGGGTGAGGCCAAAAATTCCTTAAGATCTTCGAAAGCCTTCTGACATTCCTCATCCCAGGTGAACGTGGCAGATGCCATGTTGGGTCCCCTCAACAGCTTGAAGAAGGATAGGCATCATTCGACTACTCGAGACATAAACGGTTGAGTGCGAGGATGCGTCAGGTAAGGCACTGGACGTCCTTGACGCAGGTGGGTGGCCGCATGTCTAGGATGGCCTGAACCTTGTCGGGGTTTGCCTCAATCTCACGCTGAGTTACCAGAAAATCTAGGAATTTTCTTGATCTGACTCCGAAGGTGCACTTGGCGGGGTTGAGCTTCATGTTGTACTTGAGGAGGGTGTCGAAGGTCTCGGCTAGGTCAGCAAGATGGTCCTTAGCCTTCGGTGTTTTGACGAGCATGTCGTCGATGTAGGCCTCGACATTTCGACTGAGTTGTGCCTCGAAGATTTGGTTGACCAGCTGCTGATATGTCACCCCGGCATTCTTTAACCCGAAAGGCATCCAGGTATAGTAGTGCACGCCGAAGTCGGTGATGAAAGGAGTCTTCTCAATGTCCTCTAGGTCCATCCTGATCTGATGGTAGCCAGAGTAAGTGTCCAGGAAGCTGAGCAGTTCGTTGCCGGAGGTTGAATCGATGAGCTGATCGATGCTCAGCAGTGGGTAGTAGTCCTTCGGTGTGGCCTTGATAAGGTTGGTGAAGTCCATGCACATTCGCCACTTTCCCGAAGCTTTGGGTACCAGAATGACGTTGGCGAGCCATGTGGGGTAAAGGACTGGACGGAAGAGACCAATCTCCTTCCCCTTGGCGAGTTGTTCCTTGATGATCGTCTGTTTCTCTGGGGCATGTTTTCTTCTGCGCTGCTGGACAGGCTTCACCGTCGGGTCGAGGTTGAGCTTGTGCATTACAATGTCCCCGGGGATCTCGGGAAGCTGCTCATCAGACCATGCGAAGACTTGGATGTACTCAGCAAGAAAATATTTATATTGCTCCTGAACATCAGACGGGAGGTCAGCTCCGATCTTGACTCCTAGGGCAGGGTCATTTTTGAGGAAGACCATTAACAACTCACCACCAGGCTCAGATGTCGCTGGTCCTTCCTCGATCCCCTTGGTCCCTTTGTTTTTCCCTTTTGGCCTTATGGCTTCGACCGAGATTATACAGCACCTTCTGGCCATAGCATGGTTACCCCGGACCTCCCCCATGCCATTTTTGGTAGAGAACTTCATTTTTTGGTGAAAGGTAGAGGGCACCACCTTCGTTCGGCTGAGGAGGCCTCTGCCGAAGATGGCGTTATAAGCCATCATCCCTTTAATCATAATGAAGTCCACCATAATCGTAACGATTTTGGGTGGGGTGCCGATGGTGACTGGCATGCTGAGGGTTCCCTCAAGATAAGTTGCCTGACCATTGAACCCACAAAGCAGGGTTCGGATCAGGCGGAGTCTAGATGGATTCTCACCCATCTTGAGGAAACAATCATAAGAAACTACATCAGGGGCACTGCCATTGTCGACTAATATTCTGTCTACATTACAATGGTTTATTGTGGCTGATACAACTAGGGCGTCATCATGCGGGGTTGTTAACCCTTCTAGGCCTTGGTCAGAAAACACCAAGGCCTGCTATTCGCTCGCCTACGGGGCCTTGGGGGCCTAAATGGCCCGACTTGCCCGCTCGACATGATGCTTCCTTCCTCGGCTGCTGTCTCCACCTGATGCCACACTGCCAGTGATGACGTTGGTGTGGACTTTCGCGGGGGATATTGTCGATCTCTTCGGGAGCGACAACGTCCTTCTTGTGCTCGAACACATACCGGGATAAGTGCGCCTGGCAGACGAGGTGCTCAATCTCATCCTGGAGTTGGTGACAATTGTCGGTGTGGTGTCCATGGTAACTGTGGAACAGACAATGCTTGCGGCGATTGTGGTGTTTCACCTTCATAGGCTCGGGTTGGCAGAGTAGGCCCGAGCCTTTGACGTTTTCGTAAATTTCATAGATGGGAGCGATTAGAGGGGTGTACCACTCATACTTCTGCGAGGGCTCCTTATGGTCCCCATCTCGGTTCTGCCTCTTTCCTTGTCCAGGGCCCTACTCGGACTGACGCTTCTTGTCCCCCTCCAGGCCCGAGCCCGTCATGCTGCGGCAGGCACTTCCTCGCACTCAGTGTGATGTAGGGCTAGGGTCACTAGCTCGGCGAGGGAAGTGGGGGGATAGAGGACCAATTCGCATCAAAGGTTTTCATCACGAGCTCCCCCTGTCAGTGCGGTGATGGCCGAGGCAACATCTAGGCGGGGGATACATAGGGCCTCCGATTTGAATCTATTAATATAGGCCTAGATCCTCTCCCCCTATTCCTGCTTGAGGGCCAATAGTCCTGCTACCGATCGGGGAGGTCCGCTACTGGTGAAGCTTTCCTTCAACACTCGCCCGAACTGCAGAGAGTCGCTGATGCTACCGGGGGCCTAAAAAAATCAAATATCCCAAAATCTAAAAACTCACATCATCCTTACATTTCATGGCTACGGCTGCTTTTAGGGGCCGCGCCCATGGTGGATGACTTTCGCTTCTCTTTTGGCAAACTCTCCGGCTGGGGAGACGCTGCCAAAATTTTATCAGAAATCTTGCTTCAGTTAACGGACTTCTAACTTTGCTTGTTCTTTTCTGGATGCTATTTTGTAGATAACATGGCATCCGGTTCTTCTTCCTCTGCATCCCGCGTCACCGTGACATGGGAGACTGTTCATTCTCTGGACCGAGGATTCAGGCGGATAGCCGTGGTTGCAGAATCCTCATATTCAGAAACTGATACCGTTGACACCAGCTGACTGATGATCCTTAATGGTGATCACTTTAAATATGAGCATGGGGATGGCGTCAGACTGGACCACCCCAAGGACAAGCACTTGATGGCCTTCATCAGACATTTCAACCTTCACGGGAAGCGTGATATAATTCTCGTCTGTCGAGCTGAGGGAGCTTTACTAGCAGATAGAGACAGCCTGAGCGAGTCCATTATTCGGGGCATGCCCATATACCTTCCTGGAGAACTCAGAAAATGGGAAGTCATCCTTGGCTTGCAGGAGCTGACTCCTGAACTTGGGCTGTTGACAAGAGCGCCACAATTTACGCCAGCTCGATGGAACGACACTGCCGGGTGCGTTGACAGAGAGAAGCCCATATACGATTTATTCCTCGCCCCACTGAAATGGGGGTATCTAGATGAGCCCTTTCTTTTGGACTGCCTGGCAGTCCGTTTTAAGCATCAAATCTCCGTGGGGTGGTTCGAAGAGATTAAGGCCACTAACTCTCATGCCTTCAGACCGGGAGCTGTTGAATTTACAGACTATGTGCTACAGTAGTACGCTCCAATCCTAGTGAATGTCGGTGTCTACCACAGTGTATATGCCTCTCGGTACCGGTATCCAATCTCCCGAGGACTGTGCTACGGGACGATCGAAGTTTTCTGCTCGGAATACAATACTTTCTATACTGCAGAAGGAGAAACTTCGCTGGATCTCTAGAGTCTATCCCAGTTGAGCAGCTTGCCGATAGACGGAGAGCCATATGAAGAGGTTTGTTTCCTGGACTGGCTGAAGGACCAGACAGACGGCGAAGGCAAATACTTCACAAGCTTTGCCTATCGCTATTTGACGAAGGCATACCGCATCCTGCTGCGTTTGACGCTTGATTCACGGGAAGCGCGGAAGCCTGGCGAGAAGAGGCGCGTGCGGATGGGCACGTGACTTCAACATTTCTTTGGTGGGGAGCAGCAATATGAAGACTTCCCCGTAGTTGCTCCAACAACAGTGAAGCAGAAGAAAAGGGTCCATCGCCACACGACTTTCCCGTCCACTTCAAGGGAAGGGTGACAAGGGGGCCCGAACCCCACAGGAGTTGACGCAGTCACGCATTGTGCTGCGTATCTGACTTATTGGCTTTGCTCGTTCACCCTCCCTCAGGGTGACGAGACTGTTATCAGACTAGAGGCAATTTATCTCGCTTGTCTGATGGCCTGGGGGACGAAGCTGTCCCTGTGACTGGTGGCTTTATGCCTCATTTAGAAGATGTTGGGGGATCTGCATAAATCATGCATCCCCAAAAATTCACAGACAGTTGGTCAGATGCACTTCTTCAATGCCTGGGTCTGCACTTTGTTTCCTAAGGTAGCTCCCCAGTTGCTTCAGTCTGATCGTCCTGTGCCGAGGATGATCGAGTTTGCCAGTGCTCAGCCGTCTTTAATGGCGGACCAACTTTTTGCTATCAGAGGCAAATTGACCATAGTTCCTGCGGACTCCCCTGGAGTTTTACATTTTTGGAGCCTGGCAGCCAGCTCAGGCCCGCTTGTTAATAAGATGTGGCAATACCGCCTGTTCGAGATGGAGGAGTTCATTCATCCGCTCGCTGGCACCAAAAGCACAAGGCCAATTTTGGAGCCAGAACTGGTTGATTGGGCACTGGCCATCCGCCCCAGTGTCCTTGTCTTTACAAAGAGCGGCCTGCTGTGGCTGGAACCGTACTATCCCTTCTGGTTTGGCCAAAATTTTGGGTACGACCAGCAGATTCCTTCTTCTTCAGCCCGATTTAATCTTCCAAACATGCATCGGGCTGGCCAGACGACCGCAGATGAGGCTCGTATAAGGTGGGATTATTTCCACTGCCGGGAAGATATGTCCTTCAGGGTGCTGTCCCCTGCTCGTTTGCCCAGAGTGACTCCAGACTTCATTAAGTGGTGGAATGCACAAACGGGCTTCTACCGGACTTCCCGCAAAGATTGCTGGGATGCTACTGAACGTTGCCTTTTGGACTCTCAGCCAGAGCTGATATTGGACATCGATCCAGCTTACTTGAAGAAGCTGAAATCATGGTCCAACATTATGGTGATGGCATATCTGGAGGCGCGAAAGGTTGCAAAGCGTGGTTCCTCTATGGCCGACCCGAAGATGCCACCAATTTAGAAGGATGAGTATGTCAAAACACTTTAGGGGTTATGCCGGGTCAGTAGCAAGCAGACAACTCTTTAGGTGATTCCCATCCTGGCGGAGGAGTCCCTTTCGGCAGTGGCGGACTGGCGTCCAGAAGCCGACCGTCTTCATCCATCTAGGACTTTCATCAGGAGGGAGGATAGGCGGGAAGGCCTATATTCCAATACCCCCTGGATATTTGCCCTGCTCCATTCTCAAGGGCTTTCTATCACCGGCTCATTTGAAGCCATTCGGGACCATCCACTACTGATATCCTTCAAATATGCTGACGGATGGGGCCTGGACCACTTGGGCCTGAATTATCACTTATGCTGAGGTGGATTGACCAGGGACTCACCCATGTTAATCCTCCCTCGCCTGATCAAATCCTCGGCGAGGTCCTTGAAGGGCTGGCAATTATAAATAATATGACCAAGCACCTCATGATAGGGGCAATAACCCTAGTGGAAGGCAGCAGGTGTCTGCTCAATAGGCGACGGGGTGATCAGTCCCGCGCGTTGGCATGTATAAAATAAGTCGAGAGTCTTCTCGACTGGGAAGGAGTATAATTTCTACTCCGGCTGCCCACCCGCGGGTGTATGTTCCACGCCTTGAGGTGAGTCTTCCTCGTCTTCAGATGAATCCGAGGATCTTCGGAGAGCCAGCCCCTGAGAGGGGCTCGGCCAGTAGATGATGCACCTGCTTCCCGTACATGGGCTGGCGCTAACCCCCCGGCAAATGGGCCAAAGGGGAAGGTGGCCAGCCGTTGGTCAATGCTCTCCAGGAACTGTAATAAACGTCTCTGCTCCTGTTGCAATTGGCGGATTTCCCACTGGACGCTCCGGATAACCCTCCGTAGAGCCAGACACTCTGGGAGTGAGGGAGGGGCGGCTCTAGGGCCGGTATTGGACTGCCGATTTGAAGGCCCAGTTTCAGAAGCATTGGAGCTCGAAGCCATTGCTGCCATGTAGACCACATTGACCGATCGATTTGATCGGCTCCAGGTATGAGGCTGGGGTGGGTCAACTGCATGACCCAACATATTTATCAAACCATTTTGAATGAGTTCTTCTGCTATGTTCTTGAAAACATAGCAGTCCCCAATAGGGTGACCCAATCTTCGGTGATACACGCAATAGGTAGGGTCCTTTGTCTTGTCCACCTCTGATGGCCTCCGTGGATCTGGCAGAGTAATGAGCTGCTCCTTCATGCATAGATCAAAGAGTATTTTGGTGTGCTCCTTCCTGAAGGAATAGGGCGTCTTCATGTGCTCCGCTAAGAGCGACGCATTTGTCTTGTCATCAGGTTTTTTGCCATTGCCTTTGGACTTTCCTTCTCCCTTGTCTCCGTTCGTCGGGGAGAAGTCCACCGCATTTACCTCATTGTTGCTAGCCAGACGGTCTTTGGAGGGTTTACCTTTGGTAGAAGCTTGTACAGGGTGGTCGGCGAAGAACATTTCAATCTCCGCCACTACAGTGTTCAACTGGTCAAAGCTCCTGATATTGGAGCCTAGAAGCTTTTCACTGACTTCCGACGATAAGCCCCTGCGGCAGATGATGATCGCGTCTTCGGGCGTCGGAGGATTATCGCAGCGCATGCTGACGTCCCTCCATCGCTTGATGAATTCTAACGCTGTTTCACCCTTCTTTTGTCGGAGGGCACAGAGCTCCGCTAGGGAGACTTTGCGTTCGACCATCTGGAAACGGTCGACGAACTTCTTCTGTATATCAGCCCAATCAACAACAGAATTGGGCTTGAGCCTTGAATACCACTGGAAGGCAGTGTCTGTCAATGACGTGGCAAACTACCGTAGCAAATATGCTTCTTCCAGTGTCAATTCACCCATGGCCGTCATGTAATAGGCCAGGTGCTCATGTGGAGAGCCCTGCCCGTTGAACTTCTGAAGTTTCGGAGCCTTCGGGCAAATCCGACGAAAGTTTCTTGAACTGATGATGGAGAGGGTAGGGCACGCTGTATAAATCAACGGTAGCCACGCCCTCACCATGTTGGGCAAACTTCGTCTCCACGATGCGCTTGATCATTTGCTTCTGCGCCATTAGCCTCTCTGCAGCAGGAGTAGCAGATGACCGCGCATTGGCTTCATGCTGCGGAACTTCAAAGTCTACCGCCAGTGGTAATTTTGCAGCGGTGACGGAGGCGTTAGCCGCGATTGGAATGGGGGAAGACTGCTGTTCCACTCCAGCGGACGCAACTTGAGGTTGAACATGGGCCTCCTTTTTGCGTAAGAGCGATTACAAGAGGTTTTTGAGCTCTTGATTCTCCCGTCGGAGCTCCTCCAGCGCAGGAGTCTGTGTTTCTTCCCCCAGATCTTCTTCGTGTCGGGGGTGGCTATCCCCATCGACACTGTGAACATCCTCTTGGCGCTCTTCATGTCATGTCGGTTTGGGCTGAGACGTCCCAGCGGCTGGCGCCTGCTGTGTTTGCGCCAAGATCCGGGATACGGGACTTGACCTCCTCAAATATCGAAGAGGCTGGTTGAGCTTCCCCGAGGTGTCCTCGGGCTGCTTGTCGCCGGAGGTGGCGTAACAGGTGAACATTTTGACAGTGTCATTGGTCACCTGAATCACCCGCTTCTTCCTGGGTGGTTGTTGATCCGGCTTGGGCGGCATCCCTAATCTGTCAAAGACAGAAACTCGGGATGTGGAAGCTTGAGGGGAGCGATCTTTCTCCGTGTGCGTGGAACTGGCCCACGGGGAGGTCGGCCGCACCTTCTTGCCGGTTCCTCGGTACTTTTTCCCCCGTAGGGGTTGAGTTGTAGACCTCGGAGAGATCGAGGCCTCAGTGCTTGTCGGACTTCACATTTGTTGAAGATCCGACATGCGGAAATGCTCCTCTGCCCTTGCGCGCCTTATAATTCGGGCCTCCTCCTTGGTGACCCATATCTTCTTCAAGTGGGGTTGACACTCCTCAATTGGTTTGCCCCCTGCCTTTGGCCGGGGAGCTCGTGACTTGTGCCGCTGTAGGGGACCTTGAGTTGCTGCCGGTACGGCAAGCTTCTTCTTTTTCGCTCCATCCTCCCAGACCTGTTGGAGGAGTTCGAAGCGATTGTAGGTGGGTATAGTTGGGACGTGACGGTCCCGTGGCAAGATCGGCTCGCCTCCATCAAGCCGGATGCGGATGTCTCCGACAATTACAGTTTTAATACAAATCATACAAATTAAACATAAGACTTTTTCATTCAAGATCTTCGTCAAAACAGACCAGGGCACAACAGGATTAAATGCCAGAAAATGCCCATAAAATCTATAAAAATAGCCTAAATTCATGGAATAAAATCCAGATCCAAACCAGTAAGGATCCGCTAAGACACGGGCCTTATAGTCCCTCCCACCAAATAGAAATTTCATCCTCAAAATTTAGAAGGAAGAATAAGCAGGAAACTGAAAGGAAATTATACCTTATGAAAATAAGAGGGGAAAGAGCTAATGCATCTCATCCTCACGCTCCCAAGTAGTTTCATCCCCTGAGTGATGCTGCCAGACAACCTTGACTAGAGGAATCACTTTGTTTCACAATCGCTACTCACGGCGATCTTCAATTCTAACGGAAACTCTGGAGTTGATAAATCAGTAGTCACTTCTGACCAAACTAAATCATCTAGAACGTGGGATGCATCAGGCACACATTTTCTCAACTGAGACACGTGGAACACATGATGGATAGCTTGTATTACTGCTGGCAGCTGGAGATGATATGCCACTTGGCCCACACGCTCCAAAATAGGAAACGGACCAATGTATCGTGGACTGAGCTTTCCATGCTTCCCTAAACTCGAAATGCCTTTAATCGGAGATATTTTTAAAAACACCATATCTCCAGTCTCAAATTACAGTGGTCGTCTACGTTGATCTGCATAACTCTTCTGTCGACTCTGAGTTGTCAACATTTTCTGCCTACTCTGAGCTGTCAACATTTTCTGCCTGACCAGACGAACCACATCAGCACACTGCTGAACCATATCAGGTCCTATCAATAGATGGTCACCGGCTTCAAACCAGTTCAAAGGAGTACGACAGGGATGACCATACAAAGCTTTATAAGGTGTCATGCCAATGCTGGAGTGATAACTGTTATTATAAGCAAATTCAACAAGTGGCAAATGTTGACTCCACGAACCCTGCCAATCACGACGATGAAATCTCAACATATCTTCTAAACTCTAAATTGTCCTCTCTGACTGCCCATAAGACTGCGGATGATATGCTGGACTGAAGGCTAACGCTGTGCCCAACGCTTTCTAAAAATTACGCCAGAAATCAGAGGTAAACCGTGGGTCACGATCTGACACAAGTGAAATAGGAATTTCATGCAATGGCACAAACTTAACAACATAAAGCTCGGCCAATTTCTGCACCCTCCAAGTAACTTGCTGCAACAATCTAGATGTCTGCATCAGACGATCAACCAATAGCCAGATGCCATCAAAGCCCTATGAAGCTCGAGACAAACCCACAACAAAATTCATCGTGACATGATCCCACTTCTACATCGAAATTTCTAACGGCTGGAGCATTTCACTTGGCTTTTGATGCTCGGCTTTTACTTGCTGGCATGTCAAGCATTTCAAGATGAACTCAGCTACATCTCTTTTCATACCTGACCACCTAAATTGTCTTCTCAGATTCTGATACATCTGGGTAGTGCCTGGGTGAATAGCAGAACGGGATTCAAGGGCTTCACTTAAAATAGCATGCCTCAACAAATCATCAGCTGGAATATAAGGCCTGCTACCGAAGCTGACAACTAACTCATCATCAAAGTCAATGTCATGCATCAGCACAATGCGAGATAAGTCAGAGTCGACCTGCTGAGCTTTTTGATCCACAGATAAAAGGCTGGAGTCCTTACGAGACTCGCTCACATAGCGACCAATCAGATCAGAAGGTCTGTGTTGAAAGCCTCACATGGAAACTACTCTCCACCATCGAGGAGTAGGCGATCCAACACCTATCTCTAGGGAAAATTACATGTGACAAGGTGACCAAACCATGCCAGCATTGGATCCACCGAGGTATCGTGCCAACGTACACTCCACCGTCATTCCATCGCACTCCATGACCACTCCATCACGTCCCTACCGTGGCCAGCTTGACACGGTCACACACCCCGCGTCGAGAGGAATAGAGGAAAGAGAGAAATGAGGGAGAAAGTGGAACGTGAGAAATGAGATGGAGGGAAGAGGAGGAAAGGAATAGAAGAAGGAATTTATTTCAAAAATCCTTTAATTCAAAAAAATACGCAAACCATGAATTTACCTGAACCAAAAGGTGAAACCAACACTAGCAAAGAAGTGAGTGGTCCTTATCAATTCATCGAAGCTCTACTCACACATTGACCTTCCACGAGATGAGACATCCCTACTCAGCAAGGGGAAGCTGAGATGCTTGAGGATCTTGCTGAGCTTGTAGTGGTGAAGGAGGTCCGAACTGCGACGGCTATGGCTGAGAGAACTAAGAAAACTGCACTGGCTTGGGCCTCAGCGTATAATCTCGAACCACGTGTCCTAGCTAATCACAGCGAAAATAGACCATCGGCAATGAACAGAGCTTGCCTGGGTGGCTACCACCACATCTCGGACACCACCTCGGCTGACTAGCTACGGGTCCCTGAGGCTGCTGAGAAGAAGGCACTAACTGCTGAACAGTGCTGGCAGATGTCTGCTGGGCAAGCCACTTCTTACGATCCCTGAATCTCTTGAACTTGTTCTTGATTTTCTTGAACGGGGGTTCGCCACTGGCAGCAGGTACAGGAGATGGAAATCCTGTCATAGTCGGCTGACTGACTTGCTGATGCTGCACGCTCGGCTGAGCAAACTCAACTTGAGTACGCTCTTGGGATCTTGCCTGCCCTTCATCAGTTGGTGGATGGGATAGCAAGGATTCTCTTGGCGCTCCATCCTGATTGCCCGGCAAACCTTCTGCAGCTGGAGCGGTGTAATACCTCGGTTTAATTTACTAATTTAAAACTATTTGCTTATGATATGATATGATAGTGAGATGACTTGTTTTTGGTTTTGATTTTCTTTTGCAAATGAATGTGTGTGTGAATGAATGTGAGATGCTTGACACTAACAAACTAACGACGAGCCCTTCGAGAGAGTGAGAGAGAGGGACGGAGAGGTTGGAGTGGAATAGGTGCGAAAAGGTAAGACTAAGGCAGCAGGGGCGTACACGGTCACCATGGGAGCCGTTTCAGGATGTACACGGTCTCCGGATAGACCGCGAAGATTTATTCGGCCAAAGCCCTAGGGAAGCATGTAAACGGTCCCACATAGTCCGTTTGGAAATGAAAATGGTCCCTTCGTGACCTTGAGGCCGTATAAACAGCCTCTAAAGGACCGTGCAGATACCAAGAATCGAAGTGTGTAGAAGGAGGAAAAATGGTCCTTTCCAAGCCATGTATACACTCACGCGGTCCATCGGTGGACCGCTTACGTGGATACCCTAGTAGTCTGGTCGGGACTCTCTTGGAGAGTCTTAACCCGAGGCGGAAGGGTCCCAAACCTATCCAAAGACTATCCTAACTTGGTTTAGAGCTATCCTACCTCAATCCTAATTGAATTAGGCCACTAATTGAGCTCTATAAATAGGAGGGCACTCCAAATTCATCCTTCACATGGCACCTCTCTCTTAAGTCTTGAAAACCTTACTAATCTCCCCCAAATCATCATGAAGAGGGCCTTTGAAGGGAGCTCTATGGAGGGGGCTGCTTATGAAGGGCCAAAGTCGACAAGAAAAGAGCACGGGGCGCTACAACGACTGACCAGCATATCAAAGCACTTGAGCTCCAGCCCTATGAGAGAGGTAGGTTCAATGTAATTCTATTCAATTTCATTCAATTTCCTTTAATTTGCTCATATACTCCTCTCTTCTTCCTTTCTCTTTTTCCCTTTTATCACCTCAGCTTCTCCCCGGTCCTAGGCGCTATTCCACCTTGAGGTGGATGGCTCCTATGATCCGCGAGCTCCCAATATCTGTGACATCTCTCCTTAGGTCTTGGCACCGACATCCTCTCCTAGTGTTGGCCAAAAACTACCCCAAACTTTCCCTAGATTGGCATAGCATTTCGACTTTGATGGAGATATGGCACCCTCGGACCCACACTTTCATCTTCCCTTCTTTTGAGGCCACCATCCTTTTAGAGGAGGTAGAGACCTACTTGTCCTTCCCTAGGTCCAAGGTGGGTGAGGAAGACTTAGTTTGCCATACCGTTGCCCCTGTAGATCCTACCCTCATCTTAGGAGAGTTCATTCCTAGCATGAAGGACATCCGTACCATAGTTAGTCAACACCACATCCATTTGCTACCCCTTAGTCAGTGGGTTATAGCTCATTGCAAGAATAAGTGTGGGTGGGATGAAGCCATAGCCAAGGCCGCTTCCATTTGTCTATGTGGGGCCATACTCTTACCCTTTTCCAACCACGTCCTGGATATCCCCATTCTTAGCACCATTAGTGGGCTGTGGCAGGGTCTTTCCATCTCCGAGGCTGTCCTTTCTTACTTATATGAGGGTCTTAGCTCAGCTGCTCTAGGGGGTCCACTCTTTGGCTCTATGATTCTCTTAGAGTGCTGGATGGGGGTCAGACTAAAGTTCACACCTAGAGAGGATATCACTTCTGTTAGTCGGATCTTTGGGTGCCATCCACTCTTCTTCATTGGCGGCGCTTTCAGATTCTCTCCACAGGTTGAGTGCAGGACAGTGGATAAGAAGACGAGGGACGAATGGCGCCTCTACATCAACATTTTGCCCCTGGACCGGTTCATGATGTGCCATTCCTTCCTCCATGGCACTACCCTTAGGCTTCCTAGGAGACTTGGGTTGGACTTGAGGCTCGTGGGAGACACCACTCTGGCGATGTACAGCCCCCACAGGTGCTTCCTACAGGTTGGACTACCCCGGACTACGGTTCCCGCGCTACCCCATCTTCCCACACTACAGGCGAGGAGACTTAGGACAGAGGAGGATGAACAGGCGGTCAGGAGTGCCCTGATCATGTGGGAGGTTAGTAGGGTACACACCCTACCAGCGGAGGTGATAGAGATCCTAGAGGAGCGTCAGGCCTATATGAGGGAGCTGAGAGAGATTAGACCTCGCGGGGATGCCCGACTGAGGATTGAGTGATGTTTCCTTTTCATGATGATGTATAGAGACCTAATGGAATGAAATGTTTGATTTTGAATAAATGAATGGGATGAAATTGTTTGATTGCATGAAATTTAGACTTGGCCTTTTCTCTTTGTGTGATTGTGTGTATTGAGGAGGATCTCGGGATGAACACGGCCTAACAGCAACCGCTGAATTGAATAAATGGTTAGAGTCTAACCGCCAAGGAATAATAAACGGCCTCGTGTAGACCGTATAGGACTAACAGCACGAATTCGGGTAGGGGCCTTTGAGGACTAACACGGCCCATCGTTGAGCCGTAAAGAGTATCGAACGGTTGAGAAAGGACCGTATAAATGATGTAAATGGTCTGATTCAGACTGTTGAATTCTAAACACAGAGATGAGCCACAGGGCTCGTAAGTGAAGGTTCTGGAAATGAAAGCGGTCTAATTGAGGCCGCTCAAAAACTGGGAAGGTTGCATTCTGGATCGTTAATGAAATTGAAATGGACGCAAGGGGACCGTGTATCTGAAAATGGTGGAATTGCCTCCATACCTTCCCCTGCACACACTTAAACAAGAAAAGTAGATTAAATCTGTTTTAGGCTTAACCCCTTGCCTGCAGCAAGCTAGGAAATGACCAATCCTTGATTTTGAGTCAAGGGAGTAAGTCTTATTAAAACAGGTGAAATTGACCTCTTTCGGAGCTGGTTGCCTGTCTCCTTCTTCCCTCTTCTTATTCTCTTCATTCTCTGTGTGTGGCTGTGTGTCTCCTGGGTGGTGGTGTTCCTCTCTCTGAGTCTTCTCTCTCTTTTTTGTTCGCCGGTGGAAAAGGCTTTTTATGTCCCAGCGGCACGGTGCAGCGGGGCAGTCGTCGAAGGCAGGAACGGGTGCATTGATGGGGATTTGACTCCCCATCACTTCGTTGACAGGGGGGCCACTCGAGTGCCTTGGTCTCTGGCCGACACGTCAACCCATCCACTGCTCGCCAAGGATCCCCGTAGGGCGGCACTAGATCTTTCGTGTCGGACGGGCATGGGACTGTGCCGCTGAAGGCCTTTGAAGGGCACATGTAGGCGTGCCATTGAAGCCCACACTAGGTGGGCCGTTGAAGGCCCGTTGGGGTGTGCTACTGAAGGTACAAGGCAGCGTGCCGCTGAAGGGTTAACGCGGTCTTCTTCATTGCGTCAACGCTGCACCTTGAAGGGTCGACGATGTCTTCTTCAATGCGTCGACGCTGCACCTTGAAGGGTCGACGCAGTGGACGAAGGGTCGACGCAGTGCCCTCATGCGTCGATGCAGGGGCCTAGCAGGGTAGACGCAGTGGCTTCACACAAGCTTTTGGAGCCTCAATGCGTCGACGTAGTGCTTGTCAGGGTCAACGCAGGGGCTTGCAGTGTCGACGCAGGGGCTCGGCAGCGTCGACGCAGGGGCTCGGCGCAGGAGCTGGGTGTGCCGACGCGGGGGCTGGACGCGTCGACGCTGGGGCATGGTAGGTCGACGCAGTGGCCTGGCTGCCCTTCGTACGAGCTTGTGGAAGCTACAGTGCGTCGAGGCAGGGCATGGCAGCGTTGATGCAGCCCTTCATATAGGCTTCTGAAAGCTTCAGTGCGTCGACGCCGTGACCTGGGCAGGGTCGACGAAGCCCTTGAATGCGTTGACGTATTGGCCTGGGCAGGGTCGATGCAGGAGTTGGCAGGGTCGACGCAGGCCCTTGAAGATACCCCCCGAGGGCGTGCCGCTGAAGACACAAGGCTGTGCCATTGAAGGCTAGTTTGAGGGTGCCGTTGAAGGGCACTCTTGAGCTTGTTCGAAGTGGATTTCGTGGCTTATTCCAGACTCGATTAACGATCCATTTGATTCTCTTCGGGGGCCCACGAGTAGTGAGCTTCCCCAGGGGTTGGCTTCTCTTCGCTGCCGTGATTCTGGAGATGGCTTCACAGTAGCATGTTGCCTGTTCGGAGGGTCCAGACGGGACGTGTCCTCCAGGGGTTGACTTCTTTTTGCCATTGTGATTCCGGGGATGGCTTCACGTCGGCATGGTGTCTCTTCAGAGGGTCCGGACGGGACGTGCCCTCTAGGGTCTCTTCGGTCGGGACCGTTGTTGCTGCTGGGCTGGCGGGGACATACGGGCGTGCATTTTTACGCGTCCACATGCGCCCGCACGCTGCACTGGTGTAGCTCTAACCTGAAAATTAAAATAAATACAACACTACACCTCTCACAGGAGGGGGATCTCGGGGCAGAGATTAATCAAAATTACACCAAAACTACCTCCACGCAGGGAGGGGCTGTAAGCCGGCCAGGCGGGGTGGGGAACGGAGGTGGTCGGGAGCCAGCCGACTCCTAACTTCGCCTTCAGGTTGCTGTTTCTATCTTCTGTGACCAGTGGACTTTCTGGGAATGTAGAACCTTCTTGGGACGTCCGATGGTGGAGGGACTGGATGCATTGGAAAGCTGGACGTGTTAGCTCGCTCCAGGAGGAAGAATCGTCTCGTTCTGAGCTCTGATGCGCTGGGGGTGCTGGATTCCGTGAGGCTGCGCTGAGCATCTCTGCTGCAGACCAGAAAGTCGTTGTTCAGGGCCGTGCTCCCAGCTGGTGTGACGGATCGAGGTGGGACCAACTCTGGTTGAAAGATAGTCCCTTCTAGGATATCTCGACCAAATATCTCGTCCCAATTCGCCCAGACGACTTGATGGCAGCCTCTGGACTCTGGCAGGGTCGTGCTAGTCCTGGGACTAAAATCTGAGCTTGACTTGATGGAGGGTGCAGCTGTCCAATTTGTGGCTGGAACGAGGCAGGGCTGGAGTCGCCACGAAGAGGGGTGTCTCAGGGATTCTCCAGAGCTGGAATTACCCTGTTCTGAGGTCGGATGCGCTGGTACCATTGATTCTTGTGAAATCACGCTGCGCAGGATGCCGGCCGGATAGGGGAGGCTTGTCGGGGGCATATCTCCCAGTGGGAAGATCAGAAAGATGTGAGACCAAGCTTGACTGAAAGCTGACTAACCTCTGATGAACTCCTCCAGAGGGATCGGGCTGAAGATGGCAGACGAGACTGTGGTGCTTCCTACGGTGGACTGCTTGTTCTGGTCGCTGGTGACTTGAACTATAGGACAGGCTTGGGTTGTCAATGCCGGTGCTCTCGATGGGGAACTCCAAATGGGACGGGACCACTTTTGGATGAAATATGGTCGACCCTAGTAAGGAGTCTCCAAGGGTCTTGACTAGAAGATGGGGGATGAAGCCGGAGGAACTTCTGAAAGTTGCATTGGTCACTGGCCGGACCTGTCTTGCGCAGTCGAGGGAGAACGGCTGTCCTGGGCAGCCCCGATGTCGGATGGATGCGAGACCACCTCGCCTGCGAATCTGACTCAACGAGCTTTCCAGGAATGTATGATATGCCACCTGAAGATGCGCGATGCATCTGGGGAAGACTCTGCAACTCAGAGCTTGTCTGCTGCCTACGAACTGGGAGCTGAAGGTTGAAGATGATGGGGGGAAATGGGGTATATGGGAGGGAAAAGTTGTCCACACTTCTCATCCAGAAGCTTCCTCCACGTGTCGATCTCTTAGAGACCAGTTCACCATGTGTCACGTCTCTGTCATGTCCTTTATCATTGGATCTCGTACCAGCCTCATCTTCTTCGAAGACACACCTGTAATGACTGAAGAATAATCATAAGTTTAGGTCTCATCAAAATATTCTTACACGAGGAAGAAAAAAGGCTGTGTGAAGCATACGTGCAGACAGAGCCTACACGAGGTATGCAACCCAAGAAATGTACACGAGATTCATCAGTGCAAACATGCACGAGGTGGATATAAGAGAAAAAGATGCACGAGGTACAAATGTGCACGGCCATTGCTAACCCCAGAAATGTGCACGAGGTATGAAAAGTGTGCACGGGGTATAAGATGTTTAGCCAGAATGTACACGAGGTACTACAGTGATCTGCACAAGGTAAGGTTCTGGCTAAAAAGCTGCATGAAGTATGGATGTGCACGAGGTATACAAGTGCAAATATGACACGATGTGTGATACCAGAAAATAACACAAAGTGTATAAGACACAAAAATGACACGAGGTATGTAAGACAGAAAAATAACACGAAGAGAGTAAGACGCAGAAACAACACGAGGTATAAACTAGACAAAATAACACGAAGATGAAGGAAGACGCAGAAACAACACGAGGAATAAACTAGACAAAATAACACGAAGATCAAGGAAGACGTAGAAATAACATGAGGTATAAACTAGACAAAACAACATGAAGATGAAGGAAGATGCAGAAACAACATGAGGTATAAAAAAAGGAAAGACACAAAAATGACATGAAGTATCACCAACTCTGCTCGAGGTATGAAGTGAGATGAAAAAATTGTTCGAGGCACACGAGAGACGCAAAGTCTACTCGAGGTACCAGTGAGACACACAATGTGCTCGAGGTTCAAAATGAGACACACAATGTGTTTCGATAAAAACAGCACGAGGTAAGCTTTTGAAAAACTACACGAGGTGCATTTTTCAAAGGCAAACCTACTCGAGGTATGTTCTCGTGTGTGCAAAAGCTGCATGAGGTTGGCTAAGACACAGAGGTGCACGAAGAATGATTTGCTTAGCCAAAAATGTGCATGCGGTGCTACAATGTTCTGCTCGAAGTATGAAACTTCGAATGTGCAGAACCTGCACGAGGATTGACCTCGCCAACCAAAAACTTGCACGAAGTATAGAAGTCAAAACCAAGAGTCTGCACGAAGAAGGGACACTGTTTATGCACGAAGACATAGCACTTCCAACAAAAATATGTGCACGAAGTAAGCGAGATAAAAACATGCACGAAGGTAGACACTGTTCATGCACGAAGTATAAGCACTTCCAACTAAATGTGCACGAACAAAAAGGCACATGGGCAAACTGTGCATGAATGCATAAACCTTAGCCATCCAGGGACTTAACTGCACGAGGTAGAGAAAGCTCAAAGAAAGAACTCGTGCATCATGTTTTGGCTAAATGTGTGTGAGGCAAATGCTGTGAGTCTACTCGAATGCAGGTGATGACTTAGACACAAAATGCATGGATCTAAGTGTGACTCTGTGCGGAGTATGAAAGTCAATATGCACAAATATGCAGTGACTCAATGGTAGTGACTCTATGGGTTGCAATCATCAGAACAGATCATCTAGCAATACAGGCCAAGGGGCAAGGGGCACAACATTCTCCCCAACAGCCAGAGCCTCAGGTCACCCGGTATGAACGCGAGGGACTTCACCTCTAGAGAATCGAGGAGAATTCACAACAAGCTGGTAGTGTCAACAAGCTTGCCCAATGAACCAGAATCGACTCAGTCGTGCCTCATAGACAACATCTGTTGTCCGACCAAGGACAAGGGTATACTTGGTGACCCGCAACCTGAATGAAGAACCCTCCTGAGGTGATAGAACGCCCTTGGCCCTTCATAACAAGGGACCGAAGGCCCCGTCAGTAGAAGACCCCGATGACCCGACATGGGTACGATTTCTCAGCAAATTGGGTCCGTTAGCGGCCAAATGATCGCCCAGTCAAGTGAAAGTATCCCGAGTGGTATTTCACACCCCGAGAAAGTCACAAGCACAAGTCAAGCCGAGCCAGCAGCACGAACAATAGTGCCAAAGGTCATGTCAGCAAAAACTCACATGTCCAAGCTGAGGACATACAAGGTTATAGAAGCGGTCGTATGCCGACTAGAAAGCTTCATCAAGGATTCTTATCAATGTTTGGCGAGACTATGGTGAGATGAAAGATTGCGGTGACCCCGGAGCCGGTCCGAGATGCACCGTCTGACCTACCGCAAGCAAATGGAGTTAACCCAGTGCACCCTTTCACCAGTGCGCCCGCCTTTTTGGCACCCTCTTACCTAGCGCACAAAGCTCAATAAGGCCCCTCCCTGGCGCACATTCCCCATGCCGTGATAGGCTCTGACTATATAACATCAATTGGTTCAACCAATTCGAGAGGGGGAGAGAGGAGGAGAGAAACCGAATAGCTTGAGAGAAGGAGGATTGGGGAAGAAAGTAGGGTTCTTCTGTGAGGGAGTCCGAGGGCCGTCATCCTTCCCTGAGATCCATCCCACCTATCTATCTGCAGGGAGTGCCTAGAGTCGAGAAGTCCAGTCGATTTTATGATCCCCTGTTCTGCTAGTGTTAACAGAGGTGGGTAGTGGAGGACTTTGTTTGTGTTTTATCCCTCTCCCCTCTCAGGAAACCTATTCCTGTAAGTGTTTGTAATAATCTGGGTGATGAAATGAGCCCTGTAATGTCTCATTTTCTCTTCGCTTCCATCTAGCCCCTCATCCCCATTCGGTGCGTCGGTCATTAGTGACCGGTTGGCCGGTCTCCTTCCTCTTCTGATCTCGGAGGAACAAGGTGCTTTCGTGAAGGGCCGGTCCATTATGCAAAACATCTCATTGGCCAAGGAAATGGTGCAACACTTGGGGTACAAGGGCCATGGAAGGAATGTCATCTTCAAGCTTGACATGGCCAAGGCTTATGACAGGATGTAATGGGACTTCATCTTTGCGGTTCTACATAAATTTGGGTTTGATCTCTCAGTTATTTCTCTCATTGAACCTCTTATCACTAATTGTTGGTTCTCCATCCTTTTGAATGGGAATTCTCATGGGTTCTTCAAATCCACAAGAGGCCTTCGTCAAGGCGACCCTACTGCTCCCATGTTTTTTTTTTTGGCGGAAGAGGCTTTGAGCCGTGGGCTCACCTCGCTCTTTCTTAGAAGCCGAGGTGGGGCCTTCTTCACCACCAGGAGATGCCCGCCCATCACTCACTTGTTATATGCGGATGATACCCTTATTTTCTCTAATGGGTCCGTTCGGCACCTCCGGAAGTTATTTGCATTTCTCAAGAAGTATGAGGTGGCCTCCGGTCAACTTATCAACACCTCCAAAAGTAGCTTTGTTATTGCTCGGGATGCTCCTATTTCGCTTACGCGAACTATTGAAGCCGTCACGGGATTCATGAAGACTTACCTCCCTTTCACTTACTTGGGGGTCCCTCTTTACTCCGGTCATCAAAAGCCCATCCACTTCTCCTATATTCTTTCCAAGATCGCGGCCAAGCTTCAAGCGTGGAAGAACGGTTTCCTCTCTTTGGGAGGATGGATTATTCTCATCCGCCATGTCCTCTCCGCATTGCCGCTTTATACTTTATCTTCAATGGCGATCCCGAAGACTATATTCAAGGCATTTCATAAACTTCTAGCAAATTTCTTTTGGGGTTCTTATGAGGGCTCTCCCAAGAAGCATTGGAAATCATGGGAGGCCATCTCTCGCCCCATTGAGTGTGGCGGCCTAGGGGTTCTTAATCTTTATGCCATGCAAGTTGCTATGCGTACCAAGTTGCTATGGGATGCTATATCTTCTCCATCTTTATGGGCCACTTTCTTCCGGGCTAAGCATTTCCATGCGGATCATTACTCTTTGGCCTCTTTTCAGCTCTCTTCGGCTGCGGACAAGGTTTTATGGCAGTAGGCCGCCTCCATCATCTATGCTAATCATAGGGTCTTCATCTCACCACTTGATGCTAGCGCAAGCTTTTGGCTGGACAAGCAGACGGGGGCCTCTCCCTTGAAGGCATTTCTGCCACCTCATGTGTGGAATGGCATGAGGGACAAAAGGTGCACTGTTCGCCAAGCATTATCTTGCCCGACGGAGGGTGCTTTTCTGGCCGTTACCACCTTCTGCCCACACATACTGCTGCAGCAAGCCTTTGTGTCCACGGGTCAGCATGATTGGTGGGTGTGGACCCCTTCCTCTGACGGGTTATTCTCCTCCAAATGTGTTAGACTTTTGCTTCAGCCGGCTACTCCCATTCCTTGGCTGCTATTTGGAACCACTACATTCCTATTAAGTGGTCTGTGCATTCTTGGCGGCTGCTTCTTGGTTGCATCCCAATAGATGAAGTCATCACTAGCTACGGCGTACCTCTTTGCTCCATGTGCTCTTGCTGCCCAACCCCTCAAACTGAAAGCTGCCTCCATCTCTTCTTCCATAGCCACATTGCCAAGGATGTTTGGGGCGCCCTCTTCGACTTCTTGCGGTTCTACAACTCCACCACCAACTCGGTATCCGATGCTATCTTCGGCTACTTGGGCAGCTTGCAGCTTTCCTCGGTAGCTGGGAGTTTATCTTGGTGCATCTTCTTGGCTGCTCTTTTGGAGATTTGGTTCAGCCGGAACCGTGCGAGGTTTGAAGGTTAGCCCATGGATTCCCGCCATATCCTTGGCCGTGTGATGCTTGCTGTCTGCTCCCTAGCTAGTCTACAATGGTTCCGGGGTCAGCCAATCACCAAATCTCAGCGGGATTGGCTGACCACATGGGGGATCTCTCCTTCTATGGTGCAAGCACGTCCGCCTCGGGTCATTCACTGGCTGCCACCGACTCCGGGCAGATTGGAACTTAATGTCGATGGTGCGTTCAAGCGGGACGCTGGTGTAGCCGGAGGGGGCGTGGTTCTATGGTATTCTATTGGCCATTTGGTTTTTGCATTTGCTGCCCCATACCACAATGTTTCTTCCAGCCTTGAAGCCGAAGCCCTCGCTCTCCGGGATGGTCTTTCTCTTTGTCGTGATCGGGGTATCCGTGCGGTTGATGTCGAGACCGACTCTCTTGTGGTTGCTCAGGTGGCTAACCGACGGTTTGGCTGCCCTTGGCGATTGGACCTCATCATGCTGGATGTGGAGTGTATTTCCAAACTTGTGCATGTATCCATCTCGCACATCTTTCGTGAAGCTAACCATGTTGCCGACATGTTGGTAGGACATGGATGTTTTTTGTCATCGCCTTCCTCTTGGTGCTCTTGGGTCGAGCTGCCCACCTCTATGAAGGGCCCCTATCGTCTTGATAAGATAGGGTGTCCCTCCTTCAGGTCCTGATGTGTCTTTTCCTTTTGCACCCATATATAAAATTTCCCTGGAGGGCGGTTGGGGGTGGAGCGTACCTTCCCTTCTCGTAGGGTTGAACGGTCTACTTCCTCTGGCCTGACAGGTTTTGAGAGAGGTCCGTGCACGTTTGCTATATTTTCCATTCCAATCTCATTGCCTTAAGCTATGTTTCTGAACTTTTGATAGGGGAATGGCTCGTGGAACGCATCAAAGTGACATGATCCAAGATTGGAGGAGGTGTCAAGATGATTAGATTAATCATTATGACATTGAGCTTAAGTACAAGGAATTCATGTTGCTCAACTTAGTCTTGGTTTTGTAATCATCAAAAACATTGGGATATGTACAACAAGCACCCCCAGTTACTCAGTGTAGCTCATCATTTTACTTCAATTTGAACAGAGGTAGCATGACACTTCATGACGTTGTCCTCTCCACTTCATTGGTGAAGGGACTCGGTTTCTTGGTGAATCCAATGCCATTGCTCTGCTTTAGAGCACTAAACTTAGCACACACCTTTTTACATAAGGATATACGTTTATCAGATGCCAATATCCCCAGTTACTCAGCATGAATGAAATTCATTGCAATCATTGAGCCCTTTCTCTTTAATAACTTCAGATTTGACAAATGTTTAAGAACAATGCTACAATGAGGTTTCTCAATCAAGGATGCCTTTGTACTAAGATAAACTTTCAGATTCAAGATGCATAACATGTCAAAACATGAAAAGTTGGTTTAAGTCCATTAAGTCTGAATATAGCCATTTTCAAGACCATTAATCTTTAAAGCTCAAGAAATCATTAATTTTAAACCAATAGCTTTCATGTTCAGGGTAGTCAAAGAACTCCATAAAGGAAGATTCCTCTTTAATATTTACTCTAATGAATGAACACAACAACAGATAGAAATACTCCCAAGAGTTCAAGGCATTCAAGGAGGTAGGAATCAGATAGCTGATCATGCAAGAGATGGCATATTCCAGACAAACCATGAAGGTTCAGAGATACCAAAACATTTCAGACCCGAGGTAAAACATAGCATATCAACATTATGATGTAGAGGCCTGATTTATGCAGAGAGTGCATGTGAGTGGAAAGTGAGAATGGATAGTGAACACTCCCCCTAAGGATGTACAGTGAGCCTAGGCTGGAATAAGTGAAATAAGACCAGTAGATGTAGGAGTGTCGACGCAGGCACCTCATGGTGTCGACGCACTGAGCTCAAATAGAGAGTAGGTTTCAAGTAGAAATGAATTGTGAGGTCGACTTGTGTAGTTTTAGCGTCGACTTGATCAGCAAAAAAAGAGGTTCCAGTAGATATATCAAGCTAAACAAGCTCCCCCTAAGAAGATGTAGTCAATCCATATGACAACAAGATGTACAATGATGCGGACTAGTCTTTTATGCTGACTCCCCCTAAACTTGTGCATGGGTTGACAATGGAGTATGCAACCTATGACTTTGGGTCTCTAAGCATGATGTGCATTGAAGTACATGAAACCTCAAGATGATGCTCAATGACCACAACAGATGCAAGCTTAGATTATTTGCAATGCATTCTAAACCAAAATGCAAATGCTCAGACTCCCCCTTAGACAGATGCTTTCATGAAAAACAATAAGAGGGTATACAACCTATGACTTTCATGAACATGATTGTTAAGCCCCTACCATGATATGCATTGGAGTGCATGATACTACACAATGATGCTTAACGTGTAGGCTAAATTGAAATGCAGACTCACAAGCTCCCCCTTTGTCCAATGCTTATGGAAGTTCAGATAGTCAAACAACATGTTATCTGTCTACATGAGTGATGAGTTGAGATATATGTGCAGCCATGGTAGACATCGTTAAAGCAATGATCAACAATGCTAAGCAAGAAGTTCATATGGCTGCTAGATGGTAGCAAGAAGTAAACATCAACTCATCATTATATCAATTCTATCAGCATGACAAATTCCTCATGGATTGAGCATCTGAAATGAGAGATTTCTATTACAAGATGGAGGTATTGATCCAAAGACCCATCTCATGCATAATGAGAGTTCCAGGCAAGCTTAACCTACTTTTCTACACATAACCATTCAATATACCAGAAACTCAGATTAAGTCTTAAGCATGTAATCCAACACAGATGATCATCTAAAAACATGGAGGATGTTTCAACAGTTTAGGGCGACAATTTCAGCTTGCAGGATTTATTGAAAACAAGACAAACCTATAATGCAATAATCTACAAAGCAAGCCTACCATGTAGAATTTGAACATAAATTGAAAGGTTTATTTACACACCTGTGTCTTGAGCATTTATTTACCTGATCAACCTTTGTTCAGCTCCAAGGCAGCCTACACCCAAAATTCTCATTTGGAAACTTTAGGTACCCAAGCTTGCTTGGGTCCTTATTGGTTAGCAGCACTTCTAGTAAATAAATTTCTTTTCTTTGCTGTGTGTGTACCATCACTTCTTATCCAATGAGAATCATTAAGGATATGACCATACTCACTGTAATAATAGCAGCACACATGATAGTTCCCATTTCTCTTGTTTGCATGGACATTGAGCTTCCGGGAATGAACATGGAGGATACCCTTATTGGCATGAGAGTGGCTTCTTCCTTTCAGATGCCAACAGTCCTCGACTATGTGGCCAAACTTTTCACAGTGGAAGCAACAAGCGGGGATTCTTCTTCCAGTGGTCTTAGGATGTGTCAACCAATCCTGAGGGGTGCGTCGACACATCAGGCCATCTCTGGGCTTCTGAGCATAAGCATGCTGAGCATGCTTTCTTCCAGAGTTGACCCGACCTTTTGCATTGCCATCTCCATAGCTTCTTTTGTTCTTACCAGCTCTTAATTCATCATTCTTCAAAATAAAATAGTTATGCACAACATGACCATTCATACCACAATAAAAGTAGTGAACATTCAGTTTATGAGAAGCATGGTATTTAGCATTGGACTTCTTATTGTGCATATTAGGACAAGCAAACTGATTTTTATTTTTCTTTTGAGTTGCATGCGATTTTAGGGGACCACAAGAGGTGCTGGCTTCAATTTAGCTAGTGACGAAAGAGGTCTCTGTTCCAGGCCGTTGTAGTTGTATTTTGACACTTCATGTGCCTTTGTTTTGCTATGTTGTATATGTTGATTTTTTGGTGTTCTGACCATTTTTGTGTGCCCTGTCTTGTCGCTATGGCATGCTTTGGCAGAGATGAGTGAGTCCCGAGACGTGTGGCCCAGGAGGAGGACCACTGGGTGCGACGGACCGAGCGGCTGATGCCCCCTCTAGGTCCACTGGTGATAACCACTGCTAGTGTGGAGTAGCTGGACTGGGGCCATACGACCATCGCTGAGGGCCCTGTCGGTGAGAGGGTAGCTAGAGTCGGGACTGTGGAGGTGGCCTGGATCCTGGAGGCAGGCATTCTGTATACTTATGATTGGAGTGGAGGCTACCCTTTGGAGTTCCCCCTGAGCTGCCATCTGTTCGAGTTTATGAGGAGCTATGTCCCTCCTGGCATGGAGGAGGAGGATTCACAGATCCCGGGAGCCCGTCGCCATCTTGAGTAGGCTATCTTGCTAGGCAGGGACAACCTACATGGCATTACACTTTGCAGCTATCTGAGCTTTTCAAAGGACTATTAGAGGTAGCGTCAGCTCCCCAGTGCTGAGTGTCTAGGGTTCTTTGGCAGGACAGAGCAGTCTGGAGTTAGAGTTGGGCTGCTAGGCCTTGCTTCCTAGGACTTGCACGGCCACCACCGCACAGAGACAGAGGGGATAGCCGAGTTGATTCTAGAGCCTGTAGGTCTGCAGTATGCTGGGGAAGGCTATGATGACCATAACATTCTGGACGAGGTGATGCGACCGCTGGGCAGTGATCCCATCGCACCGATATCGTCAAGGGGCCACAGAGTGGCTGATAGGGATTGTGCACCACTACCGGGTGCTGCTGGATCCAGCTGGGATTAGGTACGCGGTGACTGCCACTTTGTACGTGTACCCATGCTACACCGAGTTGCTACAGTGACTGTTGGAGCATTTCAACCGCTGGTGGAATACAGTGGCGACAGTAGAGGGAGAGACCACCCTTGACTTATGGTCTCTATTTCAGATTTCTAGATTGTCGATCAACGACGAGGGGTATGAGGAGGTGGTACTGGATGACCTCTATCGTAGCCACACAAATGGACAGGGGCGATATCAAATGTCTTACAGCTATCGGTATCTTATGAAGACCTAGAGGGACTTGGCCCTGGCTGGGAGAGAGAGAGCTGCACAAACTCCCCAGGTGCTGCTGAACGTGTGGGTCCGTCACTTCTATAATGGGCCCTTCTACTTGTACTAGGAGTTCGCCAGGGACCAGACTCCATGGGAGGAGTATACTGAGGTGGAGTTACGCTTTCAGACATACTCCAGATATGTATATGCACCACAGGAGGGGTGGAATCCCCATGGTTTGCCGGACATGACACACCTTGCAATGTACCTGGCATATTGGTTGGCGACTTTCGTGGTTCCGCACAGAGCGGATGGTTTGCTGAGAGCCGAGTTGCTGCGGCTGGCTTGCTTGTTGGTAGAGGGACGACAGTTGGCCTTGGCTCCTGTGGTGTTGGCCAACATCTATCAAGGACTGGGAGTTCTGGTGGCTCACTCGGTGCCGAGAGAGAGGAGTACACTTCTGTCGACCCACTATCTCAGTGTGTGGGACGGATTATTATTTCCGGTGTTGGTAGCACGAGGGACTGTGGGGAATCCGATGGCACCACTCTTGTTCAGCTTCACTGGGCAGCCAGACAAAGACACCGAGGTGCAGCTGGAGGGGGCTAGGAGAGCCCTTTGCTACTTGCCCGCCCAGGGCGAGGAGGGATTACCCTTTGACAGCACCGCGAGAGACTGCAATCTTTTTCTGCGAGCTGCAGGTGGAGGGGCGACCAGCACCCATGCCAGTCAGGGGGAGCTAGAGGCTGGACCACAGACAGAGTGGGTGATGAGCACCCGATCGACGGTGTTGACATTGCACCGGTCTACGATGAGTTCCTTGGAGTTGTACTACCCACATCAGTTCGCAAGGAATTTTGGGTATGACCAGGGGATCCCACCGAATCGGGAGTTCCCTTTGACAAGTTGGCAGTACAGAGAGAAGGACACCCACCTATTGGCAGCCGCATGGTGGGACTTCTACTACTGTCGGGAGCTGGAGTAGTTCCCAATGTCGGGATAGGGACGTCGGGGGCGATTCGACGTCCATTACGCCAGGTGGTGGTTCGAGCATAGCCACCTATATCGGTAGAGGGCCTCCGCGATTAGAAAGGTGGAGGAGAGCCATTTGCTGAGGCAGGATCTGCCTCCCATTCCACTGGATGACAAGTACTTGAGGACCCGCATCACTCAGGTTCACCGAGAGATCGAGTGAGTTGCAGCGCAGTGGCCCCGGAGCAGTCGGGGCTCTTCGTCTGGGAGTCGAGGCAACAGAGGGGCCCTGAAGCCCCTGAGATAGGCACCGACAATGGTGGTGATAACTGGGATGAAGGTGCATCGACCGAGGGCACCTAGGACCTGGTGGGCCCAGTTCTTGGTCGATTGCAGCCTCCGGAGCAGAGGTTCACTGGACCGAGCGCTTCCACACAGGAGCTTTGCTGACACAGTGGTCGATGACTGGAGACAGCACATCAGCCATGCGATTGGGTCGGTCGGGCCCGTGGAGTTCGTGTCCCAGATCGAGTGTGCCCACACTCTGAGGGACATTCGGGAGGCCGTCGCGAAGGCTACTCGGGCGCTATCGCTGAGGCCGAAGCAGCTGGTACCCTTGCCGTTGACCCCATTCGGGGCTTCAGGTAAGGTTCTTTCTTTTAGCACGTCCCGTCTTGACTTTGTCATTTTTTTGGTGCGCAACTGGGGCATTGCATAATCTAAACTTAAACTCTAAATTATGCACTTCTATTATGACATGAAATGAGATGACTGACCCTGGAGTTTCTTGGATGCAGCAAGGTGAGGAGACCCAGCCGCAGGGGGCGGACACTCCCTCTTCTTCTTCCCAGACTCCGACCGACCGAGCAGAGCGGGAGGCGGAGTTTCGGCGGATGGTGGAGCGAGCCGAGGCGGCCGAGGCAACACTCTCCCAGCGGGTATGTTCACTACACTTTCCCTGGTTAATTATGCTTAAAATGCAGTTGACAAATGATGATGATGCATGTATGCAGGCGATAGAGTTGACAGCTGCCCTGAGCGAGAGTGCCAGGGCGAGGGAGGAGGTGACTCGCCTACGGGGCGAGCTTGAGTAGAGTCAGACTGCGGCCCAAGAGGAGGTGGCCCGCCTTCGTGGGGAGGCAGCCTGCCTTCGAGAGGCGTTAGCACAGAGAAGACCGACAGACGCGCGAGTGGCAGGACTCCTTTGGGTAGAGCTTGATCGACTACGGGCGAGTGCCGAGGAGCTGGTCTGAGTGCGGGCTGAGCGTGAGCGTGCCCTGATTCAGGTGGGGAAGCTGGAGGGGCTAGTGGAGGGCCTCCGAGAGCGTAGCTGGGCTCCGAGCGGTAGCAGAGTGGCCCCGAGTGGCAGCCATGCCACACACGGTTCCGTCAGGTGCTATCTTGCTACTTCCTCCGAGCGGCAGAGGAACGAGGAGGACGACCAACGCCGGCGACAGGAGCGAGAGGAGGACATGACCTCTGTGATGGCCCCGCCATCGAAGAGGTAGGAGGGGGGAGGAGACAACGATAGGCCAAAGGGAGCGGCCTGACTTTTGTACCCCAGACACACTTGTACATGATGATATGATATGATATGTTTTTTTTAGTTGATTTTCTTTTGTTATGGAGGAATGTGAATGTATGAATGGAAATGCGACTGACTGACTCACGACCGACTCTAGGGAGACGCGAGAGAGACGTACTGACTCACGAGAGAGTGGCGAGGAGAGGGAGATGTTCCGACTTGTGGCAGAGAGAGAGAGAGACGCCGACCCAGAGTGAGAGAGGCGCACTGTCTCCTCTCTCCTTCTAACTCTGCCTGTACCCACAGCCGGCGTCGCCTGCATCTCCCCCTTCCTCTCCCTACTCACCGTCCCTCCGACACCGCGACCACCACCTCCTCTCCCTCCTCATCTCCCTGCTAACCATGCACTTCACACACAACCACCGTCTCACCCGTGGCCGCGTCCCACCTACACCACCGCGGCCTCCACCGTAGTCCCCCTCCACCAGTGCCATGTCCCCTTGTTTCTAGCCGTCGGCCACCTTCACGTCCCTCCCTCATCTCTCTAGCCATCCGACAGGCACTACCGGAGCCCCTACTCCGCCTACCTGCTCCCCTCTCCTACCTCCACTCACACGCTCGCCGCACCCCCCATGCATGTCCACTCCCGTCGCGTTCGCCACCTCCGCTTCCCACCCCCACACATCCCTCTCACCATAGCCCGTCTCTCCCTCTGTGCACTCCACAGCCAACCATCCCGACCACCGTCCGCGTCCGCCATTCACCTGCGACCACCACGGCAATCTCCCTCTCCTCGTCTCTCTCTAACTCCCCCCTGCAGCGTCTCTCTCCCCATCACAGCCTCGACCCCCCTTCACTGCGTCGACCTCCCACTCTCTCGCGTTGCCACCTTCTCTCCTCACCACACGCGCCTTCGCGCGGCCCACGAGCATCACCGTGGCCACTTCTCTTTGGCTTTTTTACGCGTCAGCCGCCCCCCTCTCCGCAGCGTCCTCTCGCCTCCGCCATGCACACACCCATGTCCCTCACGGCGGCCCTGCTCGCCTCTTAGCTTCTCATCACCGCCACCCCCTCGCCGCAGCTCTCTCTCTCTTTCTTTCCTCACACCCTCTCCCTTCACAGCCCTCTCACAGCATCATGCACGTTCCTCCATCTCCCACTTCCCCGCAACCACCGGCTCCCACCGTCGCATCCGCCATGCAACACCGTCGTTGTCGTCTATCCACCATATGCGAGCCCCCTCCTTATCCATTGCGTCGGTCTCCCCTGCACCTTCTCTAACCTCTCATACCGCACCGTTATCACGCACACCTGCAACCCACGTGGCTGTTGCTCTCTTTCTCTCTCATTCCATGTCTCTCTCTAAAACTCCCTCCGTACAACCCCATTGCCCCGTCTCTAACTCTCACCCCCATAACACCGTTGCCTTTCCCTCTGCCTGCCACACACGACCGCCACCGCTTCCCCTCCGCAGACACACACTGCTGATCTCCATCTCTCTTTCTCACCTTCAGCCTCCCACATACACTTCCCACGCATAGCCATGCACACTATACACCTCCGTCTCTCTCTCACCCTCACACACCCACACACTGACTCTCTTTCTCTCTCTAAGATAATCACCGCTCTTAACCACGCAATGTCCCTCACCCCCTCTTCTCTGCGGCTGGGAGGCCTACGGGAGACAAGCACAGATGGGAGATGACGGTGCATCAAATGTAATTGGCGGCGCCGACAGGTGGTTAGCATGCCAAAGTGGGTGGCATTGGTGTGACTTCAATGGGCTTCACATGGACACAGCATGCATGGTTGATACAATAGGGTGGTTGGTAGTCATCGAAATGAGGTCTTAATTTGTAGAAAAATAACAGGCTTAATGGGTAGTTTTGGGCTTATAACAGGGGCTTATTGAGGGACTTTTGAGAAGAGAATTGACCCCTAACATAGAAGCACCGCCTCTCATTCCCCCTCACTTCTTTAGTTTAGACCTTTTCTTCTCTCTCTATCTCTCTATCCTCCTTATGGCCGGGGTAGATCAGATCCGGGTTGGAGCCGATCACGTCCTTGTTCGCCTCGTACAGCGGCTCCCAGTTGTCGAGCGCGCCGTTACCCGTACCGGCCAGCGTGAGGCCGTACAGCGTGTCCCCAGGGGCCACGGTGACGGTCTCCGCCGAAGGCTCCGGGGTGGACGCCGGGGGAGCGTCGTGCCGGTGCCCACAGCCCTTGTGGTGCCGGTGCTTGGGCTTGTCGGCCGAGGGGTGGCTGTCACCCGGTACCGGGTCGACGGGGGAGGCCGGGGGAAGGCTTCCGTCGCCCAGGTACGGGGCGTAGTCGCCGCCGCTGTAGCCGTTCAGGGGGCCGCCCTGAGTCTCGTTGCACGTCCACGCGCCGGGGCCTTGCAGCTTGAGCAGCGCCTCGCCCGCGAGGATCTGCTGATTCTTCGTGGCCTGGTACGGCATGGACGGGAACGCGCTGGTGTCGATGCCGTCAGCGCGAAGCTGCGCCAACGCGTCGTTCCAGCTCGCTACTTGGAACTGGAGCCCGCCAGTCGAGTCAGCGTCGCCGTACGGGAGATCCCACACGCCGCCCGACTCGCACTGAGCGATGCTGTCCCATGCGGACTCGGGGGCCGCCGAAGCGGTACCCGTCGCCGCGAACAGGCCACCGAGTGCCAGGGCACCAGTGGTAGCAACTGCCGCACCGGTGTGCGACTTCGGTTCTATCCTTCTGTGCTTACCGCGAGACACGGCGCACCTCGTTTCCAACTAGTGTGTCAGCAGTATCCCTACAACAGCAGCTATCAGCGCCGCTGCTGAGATCAGCACTGCCATTACTTGGAGGGGAAACCTTCTCTCCTCCAGCTTGCGGATACGGGTCTCGTGGTCCTCACCGCGCGTCTTGTTCAGCTCGATGAGTTGGTCCATCTTCACGCGGAGCACAGCGAGTTGGGTCTCAGTGCTCACCGGTCTGTCTTCGCCTTCGCCGGGCATGGCTAACCCCCGCTCGCTCATAGGAAATACTCCACTCCGTTCAGGGACAGCCACGGAGGGGCCGTGATGTCGTGCGTATGGCTACCGCCCGAACCGGACGTACCGAGGCCGTGAGAGTGGCCGAGGTCCGTACCGGCCTGTGACAGGTAGCCGGACAGCCGAACGTCCGAACTGCCCAAGCCGTGCGTGTGGCTGCCATCCGAGGGAGTGCTGAACGTCGCACCCCAGAAGGTAGCCGTCCCGTCCGTATCGAAGTCCAGCCGCATGGTAGGCATTCCGCCCGTGAGAGAACGAGCGATAGCGATAGGCCGAGACTCGGACGGCCGGAAGTCGGCCGCCAACGCAGACGCCAGCAACGACGTATTGCCGTAGTCCATAAGGCCCTTCCACTGCATCTTCCAGCAGCCGTTGTCCATCACCCTGCGGTACATGACCGCAGAGCCGGACCGGTGCGAGTTGCCGGACGCGAGGGTTGCCTGAGTCCAACCGCCCTCGGTATTGACCGACTTGGAAGACTGCGCCGTGATGCGCATGGACGCCAGGTAGGAAGTTCCCTGCCGCAGCAGCAGAACCGTATCCCCAACCTGCGGAGTGTAGTTCGACTCGATCGCCACGCCGGGAATGAGTATCCCGCCGAGGTTCACCGTGACGGTAGGGGGCGTTCCTGATCCGCCCAGCGAGATAGCGGAGATGACCGCCTTCTCGCCCGACATGGCCGTGACCGGCTCAGGGGCGAGCGCCGTAGCCAACTGCCGTATCTCGTCATCGACGTTGCCCTGTCCCTGCGGTGCGCTGACCGGAGGCTGCGAGGGGTCGACGTTCGGCTGAATCGGGGAAGTCATGAGATCAACCTCTTTCGCCGGACAGTGACGGTCGCAGCCTCATGCGCTGCGAGGGGAGTTGTTACCGCGTCCACGCCGTACAGCCCGGTAGCGCCGGACCGTTCGCGCTCCACCTGAACGATGCTCTGCGTGTTCAGTGCCGGGTTGGGCCAGCACGTGATGATGACCTGATCGGAGAACCCGAGGTAGCCCTGTAGCAGCGACTTGGCCGCCGCCGTGGCTTCCGCCTCTGTCTTCACGTTCTCGTCCGTCTGGAAGTCGGGCACCTTGCCGTAGGGGCCCAAGTAGTACGTGGGGCTTGTCGGTTCGGTGTCCCACACGACTACGCGCACCGGGGGCTTGTCGTCGCCCAGGGATGCGCCCACCATGACGATCCCGTTGAACCCAGGCTCGTCGGTGAACTTCGACTTGATGTTGGTCATCGTGCACCCGCGACCCTCGATGAACTCGAAGTCGGGGCCGGGCAGTGCGTCGATGTCCTGCGGCGGGGCGATGACCACGCGCCCGCGCGCATCGAAGAACACCTCACAACCGAGGGACTTGGCCAGGGTGTTGACCGCCTCCCACGGGGACGTGTTGGCGTCGAACACGCTCGGGGAGCTGAGCGTCATCGTGGACGTGATTGCGTCGAACTCCGCGTCAGGGAACGTACGTCGGATGATCGCCTTAATGGCGTCAACGATGTTCGTGTCCTTGGCCACGGTGTACGGTTCCGCGAACTTGTCTCGGGCAACCGTTCGGGAGCGGTCGAACGCTTCGATCTTGATGTCGGGGGAGCCGCCGACCGAATCGTCCACGTCCACCTGAGAGATGCGGAACACGCCGAGCGGCATAACCTCGGTCCGGCCGTCCGCGTACATCACGCCACGGTACGGCCGGACCTCGGTCCCGTAGGGAGTCAGCAAGTCCTCTGCCGACTTGGGGGTCAGGTCCCCCGTTGCGTCGTAGCAGGAGAGGGAGCAGCGCCGCCGAACTTCCGCCGTAGCGTCCTCGGTTACGCTGCCCCCAGTGGCAGACAGCCGGCACTGTTTCTCTATGATTTTTTTTTTTTTAGAAGTAAGTAATTAAAGGCCATGGAGGGAACCTGAGCTTGATGATTTAAAGTGGCAAGATCAAAAGCATCAAAATCTTAAGTTAGACAAATTTAGAAGTGTGGAAACCTTGACGCATGTAACCATAAATTATTAGACATAACTCATTTAATTTGAATATTCTTTAATAATTTGATAAACATATTCATTTTTTTCTTTTCAAAATAACAAGAATAAGATTTAGACATCAAAGTAAATTTAAAATAATAAATAAACATGACTTCCTCCTCCTACATCGGTTTCAAGTGGATACAAGTTTGAGGAGAACATTGTGTTCCTATAAATATCAAGAAACTTTTCCCTGAGGTAATAAAAACCATATGAAGATTAGTCAAATTATCATTATTATCAAAAGATACACGCAATCAAAGTTGAGCCTTGACTTTTTTATAAAAAAAGGAAAAGAGGAAAAAAAAGAGTGTAGACTCCCCCCTCCGCCTCTTTCCTCTCTCTCCAAAATAGCATGGAGATCAGAAGGTCTCCCAACGGCCAGGCAACACTAGAGGAGCCCCCCTCCTAGTCTTGCAGACCAAAGGGGGTTCCCTTCGGTCACCATTGAACAGGAAGGGATCTCCCTCCGATGGGTTATAACCAAAGGGGACCCCCCTCCAGTATAGTACAACCGGAGGGAGGACCCTCCGGCCATTGTGTAACCAAAGGGAGACCCCCCTTCGATCCTCTATAGCTTGCTATGCTCAAGGAAAAATCAAAAAAAATAAGAAAAAAACAAGAGGAGGAGGAGAAGAGGAGGGGCCTCCGGTCACCCCCTTCGGTTTTGCCTCTTCATTTTTCAAGCCTCCATCAGAAGTATGGTGTCACGCCCCAAATCGATAGCAGCGAACGAATGTTCGAAACGTGGTAGCGAAACAGTCATGACAATCAAAGCAAATAAAGACATAATACAATCGAACAAAATATAATTTCATTTCAAATATAAGTTTATTACAACTTGGACTCCAATTAAAAGACTCAATAAAAGAAAATTACAATGGACTCATTCCAGACTAAACTAGACTTGACATAGGACTTGTAGGGATCATCTAATTGACCGGATTCTATTCACTCTTGCCCTTGCCCATCTTGGTCACATTCATCCTCATTATTACCTAAAAAATATGAGATAGGTGAGCGAACGCTCAGTCGGTCTCATATCTATTGCTCCAAGCTAACTTTAAGTAATGAACAATTTAACATGAATATGCAAATCATGTAGAGGTACAAGATAATCAAAATCTATGATGGCATGAGACGGATCAATAACTCGGAGGTAATTTCAAGAACTATAAAAGCAATAGATAGGTCAACACTTAACACTTACATAAATAAATTCAAGAACAATCATGATAAGACAATAACATGTATTTCAATAAGGTGATTGCTTTCACAAGAGCATAACATGAGACTATCACTTGTAAGATTGGCCATATGCAAATATATGAAGTCTAACACTTGAGAAGGAAGTATGTCAATCATTTGTGGAATTGTCATCGATCAATCTTATTTTTTATTGGTGCAAGGCCACACCCTACCAGCATACGTTTGGACTTTGTCTCGCCCATGGGATCAGATCTGGACCCCGTCACTTTTCATTCTAGCATTGAGTGTCAAGTTTGTTGGACCCGTAGCTCCTTTTAAGTTCTAGATCAATTCCACATCAATTAATGGCCATAGTAGTTCCAAGAATCAAGCTATAGTAGGAACATAAGGTAGATTCATGGATTTCAAGGGCAGAACTTTGGACAAGATGACATGGCGATAAATCGCATATAAAACCAAGACATTTGTGAATCTGAAATAAATGGCGTCCACTTAGGCCGTCGCCAATTACAGAATCCGTGTCCACAGTAGTGGTCACCAACTCTGTGAACAATGCAAGCACGAAAAGAATTCGCGTCACCATATACGGACGCTAATTCATGAACAGTGTCAGCTGTACTGGTCGCCAATTCCAAACAGAGTCAAACACTCACAGAACACCAAAAACAGCACTTCATGATGGCTAGGGCGTCATATTTCTTCAGAGTGACATGACAAATAAAAGTTTCATGATTTTTAGGGTATAATCAGGTCGACTGCCTTGAGGGAATCCAAGACTTAACGGAGACTTACGGAGGCCTTAGAGAGAAAACTTCTAGTCCGACAAAAGGAATAACTAGCGGAGGGTCATCCAATCTCCAAGAAATAGTGTGTAAACGTGAAACAACATAAAACATGGACTCTATCTTCGGACTTGAAATAGAAGTGCCAGCAGACCCGCGGTGTGGGTCAAAACCTGATAAAACTGTGAGAGAAAAAATCGCGTCCATTCAGACAGGCGCTATATTATAAATACGCGTCTGCTTAGAAGGTCGCTAAATCAATATTTTACCAAATTTCAATAATATTACAATAAATTGGCGTCCTTTCAAGAAGGCACCATATACTTTACTAGCGTCCATGTTGTTGAACCCCCTAAGTGATAAGTCTACTTGTTGGATTTTGATGATGACCAAACACTATATGAGTCTAGATCATCTGTTGGAGAATAAACTTGACTAACCTCTTTTTGGACTGTTTTACTCTGTAATTACCTTTTTCCTTTTAGATCAATGAACTACTGATGATGTCGGAGGAGGTATTTTTGCAGGTTCTATTGTGTAAGCATTCTGAGTTAAGAAGTTGTACAGACTCATACTAACTTCAATCTTGTGCTTCTTTACAGAACTTAGGGATGATGCATACATCCAAATCATTCAAGGCCGCTTGGTGAGATCGTTCTAAACGCTGGCCGATTACGCCATCGATGGCGTGCCGTCAGTGCTGGCGTCGCTGACCAAGGGCGGGCTCAATGCAGCCACCCCGATGAAAATGATTTCTTGTTGTCGTCTGATTTGGTTACTCTACAGTCTACTGATTTGGTTCCTTCACACTGAACACAAGGAATAGAAGGCTTATAAAGAGAGAAACCCCCTCCATTCTGGGAATCTTCCTCACATAAGGCATATGCCCACTGCAGAAATTTCTCTCATTCTAAGTATGAATAGGCTTGTCCCTTTTCTGATTGTCTCTATCCTATTGTCAATTCTGGGCAAATTTGTTCCAGATACTGATCAACCATTTACTGTGCACATTTTGCTGCCATTACTATTTCTCTTGTTGGCGAAACCACTTGACCTCATGTTGAGTATTAGCAAGTAATTCCATGCTTGTATAACGTCTTAGACTCTCCACCCACTTACTCGGGGCTTGGTTGACAATTTGGTTCACTGACATGTACGTGGGCCAGCTTACTCATTGGCTTTGGGAGTACCCTACCAAAGCCACCATTTAGTCCTTATACTGGGTAGTCATGAGCTGCCCCATACTTATAGTAGTTCTAGACCTGTCCTCTTATTAACTCAAGTTTTGAGCTAGTGATTGTTTCAGTAACAACTCTATGAGATCATTACTGCTTTGAACTTTCGCCCAGGACATGGAAAATTTGTGGCATGAGATTCTACACTTTCATGATATATATTTTGAAAGTTGAGATGACACAATGACAAAAGATCATTCCACTTTTTTCCTTTTGATCAGACCTTCATATAGCCATATCTTTTTTGTTTTTTTGTTACATGGCCTAGCGGTCTGGGACCGGGGGAGATACGGGGAGGAGAACGGGGAACCAGAGTTTGAAAGTGACATTTAACAATTTTTCATAGATCGGGGGGTGATCCCGCTAACTAGTTAGCCTAACATCCGCAAGTAACCCAGGGGTGGGTGATTCTGCTCTGCACGCTGGGGAGCGAAATCGAACGGAAAGGTGGTGACCTACCGAGACATGCTTCGGGTTCATATAGCTATATCTGATAAAACAAAGCATAGACAGAAATAACGAGGTGACATTCATGTGACATAACTGGATTAGCACTGTCAGGATTTAGGAACATCTCCATGAGGTCGGTAGCTTCACATGGAGATCATCTAATGCCATAGAATGTGGCGTGCGTGACACCAACAGTTCTTAGTTGTCTCACTGAATGCTTGCATGATCCCTAAACAGGAGACTTCAGTCAGTAAATGAAGATGCTAAAAGTTGATATTGAAGCGGTTTAAAGAGTTTATTTATTTTCATTCATCTGTTGATGAGTTAATATACTGTTCTTTCTTACGAGTCCCTCTAAGTACGCACTAATATGGCAGAACAGCTTGGAAATCGCCTTGCAAAATTCAAATAATTGTACTCCCGTGACTAAAGCTTTGTAAATCCATCCAGGTTATAGCTGGTGCAGTGCTGGGGTTTGTGACTGCTATCAGTGCACACTTAATCAACGGAGCTGGGAGCCGAGTCTGACGCTTTCCGTGGAGGACCGACGTGTAAATTGGATCGGCAGTCCTACAGTGAACAGGAAAGCTAATCTAAGATTATTGATCCAAGTTGATCATTATGACTGTGAATCCATATTCTTTGATGCCTCTCCTCTTTTCTTTTAGTCAGCTTAATATCTCCACAGGTCCACAATTGTTAAATTAGTGTATCCTTTCAGTCAATTTCATTTTCTGACCTGTGACTTTTTCCCCCCTGAGCGGGAAGATGTTACTATCTAGCAATGTACTTCATTTGTATCCTTTTTTTTGGTCAATAAAGATAGCAACTTTCATTAACCCATAGCTAAATACACACAGGAAGACACATGTCCCACCCATACAGCAGAAAGAGTAACATCATCGATGGTTCAACCCCATGTGCCCCATACAAAGATGTCCCACCCATGCAGCATAAAGAGTAGCATCATTGATGGTTCAACCCCATGGCCCATACATGATAGTGCCAATGTAGAGTTACTAACAATATTGGACAATGACGGGGAAGACTTATCCCCTCCATCTGCGTTCGAGGTTTGCCCGATGTAGGGCGGTTGGCTTTCTTCAACTTCGGAACTGTGATGATGGCGGTGTCTCAGATGAGATACACCCCATGGAATATATATATAATGTGCTCAGCAACATGAGGTACTCTTCGCTAGTCTTGAGGTTGTCCATGGACGTCTTCAACAGAGTTAGAAACCCTGCAAGCACGGGACCTCCAGATACAACACGGCTGTGACATGCAAATCGACCAATAAATCACGTGAGGGGGCCAATCAGATGGGTCAGGGGGGAGCCAAATCCGAAGCACGGGATACACTGTGCAGGGGTCAGAGCTGCTACAAATTGGGGTTTTTGAGAAGGGGAAGGGACAAGATGATGATCTCTATAGCAAAACGGGGAAATGAAAATTGCTCGAAGGGGGTGAGGAAAGAGGTCGGAAGCCAAGACGGGAGCGCAACCGGTCTGAGAGGAAGGTGTACACATGGGGTGGGTTTGGGTGCACAGCGGGGTTGGTGGGAGAGAGGAGGGTGAAGGCGCAGCAGAGGGGTGGGTTTGGGATCACAGCGAAGTGGGAGGCTGGTGATAGTGGAGCGAGGCAGGGGGAGGGGGGAACGACAGTGGCGGGGGTTTTAGAGTCGATTTGGAGGGGCGACAGGGTGAAGGGCTAGGGTTTTGGTTTTGATGGTAGCGGGGGAGAGGATTTACGTCTACGGGAATAAGAGGAGGAAAGGGAAAGAAGGGACCCCAGCAAAATTCAGATGGTAAATTTTTTATTTAAATATGGATCGAGACTAATTGAGATGGACTGAGATGAGACAGACTTGACCCCTCTAAAATCATGATCAGAATGAGTGGATGAATCGGGATGACAAACCCGGGGTCAAATGACTAATTCCTTACCAAACAAGTCTGAGGACTTTTTCCAAAATACCTTCTAATTAATATGCCTAGCGATGGGGCCGATCACATGGCGGAGGACTCGGAGTCGGAGGTCGGAGCCCCGTTTCTGCTTTCTTGCTCCTCGGGGGTACGCATCTTTTTTATATACCCCCCTCCACTATTTTTTATTCGCCACTTCCTCTACTCCCACTGTGTGGAAGAAGAGGCACCATGGCGTCCCACGGAGGGGATTCCCCTAACTCGGTCTCCCTTCCCCTACCCATCCATGGCGTCTGAGGCGACCTCCGCAGCTTCCTTCCCCTCGCCGCTGTGAAGGGCCGCGCGTTTTCCACCGAAGCAGCAGCTCTCCTGTCCTATTGTCGCTGGTGGTGGGGGTGTTTGCCGCGGCTGCGGGCTTTGGGCGGGGATGGCGGTTGCTTGGGCTGCCGGTACAGGTGGTGGTAGTGGTGGTCGAGCTAGCTGGAGAGGGCGGCGGGGTTAGGGACTCTATGGATCTATGTGGGGCTGGTGTTGGCTGGAAGGGGAGATCGGCGGTGGCGGTGTAGGCTTCCCGGGGGAGGGGGGCGGCGGTGGGTTTGGCAGTGCTGCGGCGGGGAGATCTGAGCGGGATTTTGGGGCGGTGGAATGTGGTGGTAGGTGGGTGATTGACGGCTGTCGTCGGAGTCGCCATGGGTGCCAGCATCGTCCGCTCCGCTCGCAGCTGAGGAAGCCGCTCCCCGGCCTCCTCCACGTCTCCACTTCCCATTCTGCCGTTGCTGTCACCTAAGAGGAACGAAAGTGTAGAATTTTAGAGGGAGAGAGGAGAAAGAGATAATAGATGAAAACCCTCAGACGATCGCACACTTCTTCGGCTTCGTCGTCTTCAAACCCCTTGTCCTCCTCCTCGTCGTCGTCGGCGTCGTCGTCGTCGTGGGTTCACTTGAGATCGCTTCTAATCATCGCCTCCTCGCCGCCCGTCCATGACCGGTAAGGCCCCTTCCGTTGCTTTTGCTTTTGTTTCCCTTCTTCTTATCATGATTCTGGAATTTTCATCTGTTCCGCACTCTGTTTCATCCGTTCCGGTGTTACTAACCCACTGTATCTTACTTCACGTCTCAAGTTATGGAACGGATTGGAAAATCACCAAGAGGTGGCCTTCGATTTTGTTTCCTGTGTCGATCTTTGAAGAATGGATGCAGTGGTTTTCCCGGCAAATAAGGGGGCGGGGCCCCTGTAGTTTGTTAATTTCAGTTTGTCGTGGATCGTTCTGAGTTCCTGTTCCTTGTGTGGAGTTCTTTCACTCGTATGTCTGGATGAATTTGGCATGGAAGGATAAAATGATTGCCGTGGTTTCCTGGGTCTGAGGAACCTGGATTGTTTTGTTTGCAGGAAGACAGAAAGTCTTGCCGTCTACATACTTGACAAGAGGCGGAAATTAGTGTGGAGATTATAACTTGATTGTATTACTCTTCATCAGAAAGCTGTTTTCTTCTTGCTCCCTTTTCTCCTTGTAAAGTTTCTCTTTTCCCTGGGTATCACAGTTGACCGTGCGTTTGTACTTTTTAGTTCTTGTGCATTTATTGATTCTTTTACCATGGATGGTTTGTTGGTTATTTTACAAGTCTATCCGTTGGTTATGCATTAGGAGGCTTGTATCATGATGTTATCACTCACTTTCAGGGTTATTCTTAAATCACCATGGTCTCGGAGGAAAAGAAAGCGTCCTCTTTCTCTTCGGCAATGGACTAATTTACTGTCACCGGATGGAAAACTTCAGGACAAAGTGAAGTTTCTGAAAAGAGTTCGCAGTGGGGTGAGCAGTTGGTGCACTTGTGTTTTGTCTCAATTTGTTTGCAAATTCGTATTTGTGCATGCTTGTCAAAGTCAATGATGTTCTAATTGCACTTAATTGTCATCCAGGGCATTGAATCAAGAATCAGAGCTGAAGTCTGGCCATTTCTTCTGGGAGTGTAAGATTTCTAACCTTTCCAAAACTTGCCTACTGAGATTTATGTTAACTGTGGGCTTTTGCATAGTAAACTGATGATCTTCTTGTCATTTTTTTCTTGCAACCTTCATTGTAAAATTGTCAACTTTGTCCATTCTTCATCCCAAACCTTTAATAGTAAGCAGTTGGTTTAAAGTGTAAATTCCTTTTGGTCCCATGCGTGGTCAGCTAGCTTATGTCATGGGTTTGTTCCACAATAACCAGTGCCCAACACCTGCAGTGCTACCTGATGCACAAGTGATAAGGCCAGGGACCACTATTCCATGTAGTGCCAATGCGGGTTTTGTATGCATCTGAGGTTTATTTCAACCTTCCAATGGTGAATGGGTTTCCATGCCATAGGGAGGGAGCAAAAGGGTATGGAATTTCTTTGGGATAGAAGCCCTTTCAGATCAATAGGCTACCAGGACCTACCCTCATTCAATAAAGAAAAAAAGGGCTACCAGGACCTAATCTTTTAAATTCCAAGCTTAGTCAGCATCAAGGTTTGCTGGATTAAAGATCCGGACTGACTCGGATCTCCCATGATGCAGTATGACCCGGTCAACTCGGAAGAGTCGGCTTGTCTGAGGTTGTCCTTTGCTTTTTTTCTTTTGGTAAAATAAAACTTCTTGCAATGTTTGGACTATTTACCCTATAATTTTAACTTGAAGAACTACTATTTCATCAGTCTAGACTATGTATGAACCGTTTAGTCTATTTGTTCGCTCCAGCGTCAACCAGGATGCGATTCACATCGTGCCCATTGATAGTCCCCCGCATATACAAGGGGCGATTGTGGCATGGAGAGGACAGCAACATGTCTTTGTCCGTGAAGGAGATGTTGGCTGTGAGTGCCTCATATGCCTGGGCCTGCAGCTCCGCAACATGGGCTTCATAAGCCTCCGGGTCTTGAAGTATTTTGACAAGAGCTTCCCGGAGGTCTTTACTCCAAACGATGGCCTCCAAGATGGTGACATTTGTTGGGAACCGCTTCATATGATGAATAATCTTGCGGTCCGCCCGAGCGCGGGTCTTGTCAAATGGCGGGATGATCTCCTCCAAGGTCTTCGGCGCCTGGCGAGGTTTCTCCTGCTTCTTAGAAGGGTGCTCCCCCTCGTTCTGGCCTTCCGCATCTTCTTGGAACAGCGGGGCCAGGGACTCCTCCGGAGGTGGCAAAGCTTCATCTGGGTGGCCCTCATTGAAAGGACCTGCTTGGCTTGTAGGCTCGACCCCATTAGAGGGGCCAGCCTTGTCTGACGCTTCCTCGCGCACTAGAGGGTCGACTGGCTCTTCTTCTTCATCAGAAGAGGCGATTATGACAGGAACGCCGCCCAATGTAGCTTCTAAGCTAGGGCCTGAACCCTCTGAGGGGCTGAGGATGAAGGAGATCCCCCGAACTTGGGTTTCCGGGACAGGACCCGACTTCTCTCCCCTGAAAATTATGACCCGGTCGAGAGTGAGGGGACCTTCACGTCCACGTCCACGTCCTCGGCCACGGTCGCGACCCCGGTCGTTTCTCGCCGGGCGACGTTGATATGTCACCATGGGGGCTTTGCCTCCGGTGTTATCAACTGAAGGCGCATTAATGTTGTCGGGCGGCGGGATCGCCACCATGTTGCAGGAGAGCTCTTGCAGCATTTCCTCGAGCATCTCGACAGTGAGCTCTTCCTCTTTGTAGAATAAGGAGAGCTCCTCTGGGATTGGAAAGTCTTCACCTTCTTTAAGATGGTGAGCCATCTCCTGAAGCCATTGCAGAAGGTGGACTTTCCGCCCAAGCTTGTCCCACGGGATATATTCGTCCAAAGTGATGACCCTGGTGGGACGAGGGGGAATATATTCTTCCAGCTCATCTATGAGCTTTTGAAGTTGCTGGAGAGGGGTCGGCTCCTTAGGGGCCTCCATAGCTACTGCTTGCTCAGCTTGCTTTTTCAGCCTCCTCTTCAAGTTCTTCCTGCGGTTGTTCTCCTGCTTCTTTTGGCCGGTTGAACCTGAAAGGTGGCATTTATTGCCTGAGCAATTATCTCAAGCGGCATCTCCTGGAACTCTGCAAGTCGGGAGTGGGGCCCTTGGGGGCATTGTGACTCCGTCGTCTTTATTTTGACAGGCTCCTTTGCGAGCTCAAGATGTTGAGGCCTTTCTGCAACTTGCGGCCTCGCTGGCTTGACGGGAACTTTGGCTGGAGGCTCCCTCACCTTCGCCTTGCCTTTATTATCTGGCGGAGGGTTTTCCCTTATGACGATGCCAGGTTGGCTCGGTCTGGGACGGGGCGTGGAACCCTTTCCCACGGCTTGGCCTTTTGGGCTCTGGGCCTTAGGCCCCTCGCACCTAGCCTTGCCTTTAGGGCCTAGCTGAGGTTTGTCATTCTCCTCAGGCTCACTCGGTCGGGCGAGTCGAGAGAAGACCTCGGTTTCTTGCCGAATCTGCTGGAGAGTCTCCCTGGCGGCCTCTGCAAGACGCAACTTTGTCATGAAGTTCCCCTGAGCATCGACCACCCCTCTCTGAATGAGGGCTTCAATGCAGTCCTGGACCTCCGGGCATTGCCGGGTAGGGTAAGACACCCTTGCGTGATACTTGCAATAACGAGGGTGACTCTTGGCCGTCTCATTGTAATAAGATGGCGGATCATGTGTCAGCACCCAGCCGTCCTCCAGAAGCTTGTTAAAGATTTTCTCAGTGTCTTCCTTAGGAAAAGAACACTGATGAGAAGGTCGCCACCCTGGATACCAGAGTGTAGATTTAGGTGGCTGGGAACTGACTCCCTGGGAACTGGCTCCCTCTTCCTGTGGTTCAGGGAACTGAAAGGCCGCTGTAGCATGAATGACATTGACAGAGAAGTGAAGAGTCCTCCGTGCGTGTGGCTGCGACGGGTTAACCGGGAATTCCCCCATGTTAATCTCCCCCCGCCTGATCAAGTCCTTGGCGAGGTCCTTAAATGGCCGGCGGTTGTGGATGATGTGGCCGACCACTTCATGATATGGGCAATAGCCCTGATGAAAGGCAGCGCCTAGCGTTTGCTCAATGGGCGACAGGGTGATCAGTCCCGCGCGTTGGCATGTGTAGAATAGGTCGAGAGTCTTCTCGACTGGAAAGGAGCATAACTCCTCGTCTTCTCCAGCTGCAGGGGCGTGCTCCTCGCCTTGCGGTAAGTCTTCCTCGTCTTCAGATGAATCTGAGGATTTCTCAGAGAGCCAACCCCTGAGTGGAGCCCGGTCATTGGGTGATACACCCGCCTCCCGTATGTATGCTGGAGCTAACCCCTCGGCGAAGGGGCCAAAAGGGAAAGTGGCTAACCGCTGATCATTGCTCTCCAGGAACTGTAGCAGGCGCCTCTGTTCCTGTTGCAATTGACGGATCTCCCACTGGACCTTCCGGATAACCCTTCGCAGAGCCACGCACTCCGTAAACGACGGAGCAGCTCCAGGATTAGTGTTAGGCTCTTGGTTAGAGGGCCCGACTTCAGAAGCATTGGAGCTTGAAGCCATCGCCACCATGTGGACCACATTGGCCGATCGGTTCGACCGGCTCCAGGCATGAGGTTGGGGTGGGTCAATTACATGACCCAGCATATTTATCAAGCCCTTTTGAATGAGCTCTTCTGCTATGTCCTTGAAAACATAGCAATCCCCGATAGTATGACCCAACCTCCGGTGATACATGCAATAAGTAGGGTCCTCTGTCTTATCCATCTCTGAGGGTTTCCGTGGATCTGGCAGAGTAATGAGCTGCTCTTCATGCATAGATCAAAGAGCATTTTGGTGTGCTCCTTCCTGAAGGAATAGGGTGTCTTCATGCGCTCCGCTAAGAGAGACGCATTTGCCTTGTCATCAGGCCTTTTACCCTTGCCTTTGGACTTTCATTCTCCCTTATCTCCATTCGTCGGGGAGAAGTTCACGGCATTTACCTCCTTGCCGCTAGCCAAACGGTCTTTGGAGGGTTTGCCTTTGGCAGAAGCTTGTATAGGGTGGTCGGCGAAGAACATTTCAATCTCCGCCACCACAGTATTCAACTAGTCAAAGCTCCTGATATTGGAGCCCAGAAGCTTTTCACTGACTTCCACCGATAAGCCCCTGCGGCAAATGGTGATCGCGTCTTCGGGCGTTGGAGGATTATCGCAGCACATGCTGACGTCCCTCCATCGCTTGATGAAGTCCAACGCTGTTTCACCTTTCTTCTGCAGTAGGGAATAGAGCTCCGCCAAGGAGACTTTGCATTCGACCATTTGGAAGCAGTCGACGAACTTCTTCTGCATATCAGCCCAATCAGATACTGAGTTGGGGCTTTAGCCTGGAGTACCATTGGAAGGCAGTGCCAGTCAATGACGTGGCGAAGTACCGCAGCAAATATGCCTCTTCCAGCGCCAATTCGCCCATGGCCGTCATATAGTAGGCCATGTGTTCATGTGGAGAGCCCTGCCCGTTGAACTTATGTAGTTTCGGGGCCTTTGGGCAGTCGGGCGGAAGCTTCTTGAATTGATGGTGGAGGGGATAAGGCACACTGTATAAATCAGCAGTGGCCACACCCTCACCATGTTGGGCAAACTTCGCCTCCACGATGCGCTCGATCATCTGCTTCTGCGCCATGAGGCTTTCTATAGTGGGAGTAGCAGATGACCGCGCATTGGCTTCATGCTACGGAACTTCAAAGTCCACCACCAGTGGCAATTTTGCAGTGGTGACAGAGGCATTAGCCACGGCTGGAATGGGAGAAGGCTGCTGTTCCACTCCAGTGGGCACCGCTTGGGGTTGGACAGGAACCTCCTTTTCGCGCAATAGCGCCTGCAAAAGGTTCCTGAGCTCTTGGTTCTCACGTCGGAGCTCTTCCAACGCGGGAGTCTGTGTTTCTTCCCCCAGATCTTCCTCATGCCAGGGGTGGTTATCCCCGTCGACACTGTGGACGTCTTTTTGGCGCTCTTCTTGCCGCGCCAGCTCGGGCTGAGATGTGCCAGCAGCTGGTGCCTGCTGTGTTTACGCCAAGATCTGGGACACAGGCCTTGACCTCCTCAAATATTGAAGAGGCTGGTTGACCTCGCCCGAGGTGTCCTCCGGCTGCTTGTCGGCGGAGGTGGCGTAGTAGGTGAACACTTTGACAGTATCATTGGCCACCTGAACCACCCGCTTCTTCCTGGGTGGTTGTCGATCAGGCTTGGGCGGCATCCCTAGTCTGTCAAAGACAGAAACTCGGGATGTAGAAGTTTGAGGGGAGCGATCCTCCTCCATGTGCATGGAACTGGCCCACGGGAAGGTCGGCCGCACCTTCTTGCCGGCTCCTCGGCGCTTTTTCCCCCGTAGGGGCTGAGTTGTAGACCTCGGAGATGTTGAGGTCTCAGTGTTTGCCGGACTTTGCATATGTTGCAGATCCGACATACGGAAGGGCTCCTCCGCCCTTGCGCACCTTATAATTCAGGCCTCCTCTTTAGTGACCCATATCTTCTTCAAGTGGAACTGATGCTCCTCAATTAGGTTGCCCCCTGACCGCGGTCGGGGAGCGGGTGGTTTGGGACGTTGCACTGGGCCCTGGTTTGCCGCCGATACGGCGAGCTACTTCATTTTCGCCTCGTCCTCCCGGACGAAGAAGCTCGAAGCGTTTGGAGGTGGGGATAGTTGGGACGTGGCGGTCCCGTGGTAAGATCGGCTCGCCTCCATCGAGCCGGATGCGAATGTCTCCGACAATTACGATTTTGCCGGAGCGAGATGTCGCCGTTGTAGGGTTTGTACCCTTGGGGCTATGGCGTTGCCCCCGTTGAGCAGGGGCGGCGCTGGCGACGCCTGCCATAGGCCTGGCGTCGTTGTGGCGGCGTCGCTGCCCCAGTTAAGCAGGGGCAGCTCCTCTGAGGGTGGCCGCCGTAGAACTGGTGTCGTTGCGGCGCCGGCGCTGCCCCTGTTGTGCAGGAGCAACGCCAACGGTGACTTGATTGACTGAGCAGACCCGACCATTTGCTAGGGCAGAAGGCCTGACGCCTTCGGCCATCATTATGAGAGCCGAGTGAGCTCGACCAGTTGCTGCGACGAAGGGCCTGACACCCCTAGTCCGCGAAGGTTTGGCAGGGCGAAGCCGACCGGCTGTTACAGTAGAGGGCCTGACACCACCAAGGGCTGACTTGTCGGCCAAGCGGACTCGGCCAAGTGTGGAAGTCGAGGGCCTAACACCCCCGACGGCTAGCTTGTTGACCGAGCGGACCCGGCCAACTGCTGGAGCAGAGGTTCTGGCACCCCCGACTGATGATTTGTTGACCGAGCGATCCCGGACAGTGGTTGAAGCCGAGGGCCTCACACCCCCAACAGTCACTTTCTTGGCCAGGCGAACCTGGCCAGTTACTAGGGCCAAGGGCGTGACGCCCCCGACGTCTGCTGCTGCAGGCGTGGCTGAACTAACTTCAACCACGTGTGCCACGCCCAAGAAGAAGGGAGAGCTGACGACCGCTGGGAAGTAACCGAAGACGATGGGAGTGGCCAAGTATCCGAACCTGGCGTGGTTGGTGATGATCTGGGGGCCGTAGGTGACGGCTGCCATCGCTATTGCTGTTGGTGGTGGTGGTGCATAGCACGAATGCCAAAGTGCGTCGAAGGCACAAAGAGCTCTCGAACAAGTAGAGAGATGAGCGCCCTCCTCTTCCCGTCCTGTAAAAGGAAGAGGAGGGAGATCAGAACCTTATAAAAGGTTTAGAGACTTTCTTTGACAACCAAGGGGTCGCGTTTGAGGCGTTTGAGGCATTTTATTAAAAACTATATATACAATTCAAAAAATATAAATATTTATTTAAATATCACAAAAATACATACATACAATCAAGATTTTCAATAAAATTAACAACAATAAAGATTTGAGGCAAAAATACATGCATACAAATAAAATAAGATTTGAATAAAAGAGGTTTAAACCAAGACTGGACCAAAAGAAGAAAAAGAATGAGAATGAGACGTTTGAGGCGAAAGCGAGGCAGTTTGGGACCACCTCAAATGCCTAGGCGAGTGCCTAGGCGTGCCTCTCACCGCATAGTTCTTCAATGCCTTATTCCTATAAACTCAAATCCCAAATAATGTTGTCTCCCTTCCCCTTTGGGGGAATCATCAATGATGATACAAGACAGGAATCATCAATGATGATACAAGACAAGAAAGAAGACCTAATCTATACAGCTGGACATTATGTGCTTAAGAGTTGAAATTTCGGTCCCAGCTACCTTTTCCCTTTCTGATAGGAAGAAAGGGGTTTTGCATGTTACTTATTGTTAGAATGAAAATTGCGTAATTAGCACTTCTGCATTGAAGTTGCACATATATCATTAAGAATGCTATGGTGTGCAAAAACACTGCAAAATGGTCTTTTTGCGCATGTCCAATTGGTCCTTCTACGCACATAAAATGGTCTTTTTGCATATCATTGACATTCATACTGATATACATGTAATTCCAATGCGAGAATGATAGATCTGCAATTTTTCTTTTAACAATGGTTTATATGCAAAGAAATCACCAATGAATTCCAGTTCAATCATCAAATGTGTTTGGATATGAGCAAAGTAGGCATTTCATGGCAACCTGGACAAAATAAACCCAATGAATCCACTCTAGTGCTTTTATTAAACAACTGGCGATCTTTCATCATAAATTTCAAGCAAGGTCAACCAAGCACTTCAAGCCATACAACATGAGCACCAACAAAGCATGGCTCAATTGGTATAGAGGTGGGGAATTTTTGGGATATGGATGGAGTGTCCATGTACAAATAGGGGTTCAAACTGGTCAAATCCGGATCAGATCCAAAGCAGACCGGATTATGGTCCACATCCAAATTTTTGGCTTTGGATCCCGAGCCGAATAACGTTCGATCTTATATAAAAGGGATCCAGATCCAGATTTTTATCCTTTTAATGGATCTGAATTTGGATCTCTGACTCCTGCTGCAACCCATTGACCCCACGATCAGAACGCCGACGGCAACAGCCACTCCATCTTCTTTACCACCTTGCCCATGTTCGAGAAGTTTCGGAAGAGGAACCTGTTCCAACCCCCCACCCACCCAATGAGGAAGGTGCCCAACCTGTACCTGGATGAAGATGGCAATGGTGCTGCAGATCGTGGGCGCAAGGAAGCCCCCCGCCCCCACGCTATTGTCATCCTGCTCCTCCCCCTTCTCCTCTCCGCCCCCTTGCTTTGAGAAATATGAGACAGATGATGGGCAGGTAGGGTTACCAGCAGAGGAAAAAGGGTTTTACTTTAAGAAATCAGACATCAGACGGAGGTCCACTTTGTGAAAACCAGACAGCAAGGGGCATCCATTTTTGATATCTGGATATGTGGGACGATCCATATATGAGAGAAACTAAAAGTGGTTGAGTCAAACAAATCCGGATGCATCAAACCCATTTTACACCCCTATCTACAAACTTGGGAGTTGCATTGTGATTTAAATGAATTGCACACTACCACTATCGTGTGGACCTTAAAAAACATTAAGTTAATGCAGTGAATATTTTTCGTCAAAAGTTGAAGGAGGGTGAGCCTTATAACTTTGGTTTTCATGATACTCAAAGGATGTTATCCATGCGTGACACTTCATTTCTGAACTCCGGCATCCTAGAAAGCCATGAAATTCTCTACAATCAAGGATTTGTAGGTTGTACCTAGTACCTACTCACAAAAGGTGTGGGAAGGCCTTGCTAGGAGAGCCCACTGTGCCATCCGCAGTCAAAGAAAGGTGCATAACTTCATTGGGTCATGGGGCAAAAGGTGGCTCTGTAGAGGTGATAGAGTTGTGTGAGGTGATAGAGTTGTGTGGTAGTTGATCCTGCATGTCACCCTTTGGTCTTTGTGGGACGAATGGAACAATAGGACTTTTAGAAGGGAGGCTACAACTGAGGAATCTCTTGTATCTTTCATTTGTGATAAAGTGAGGGAATGAACGGAGTTGCTTTATAATGTGAATTCCCTCAACTCCCCTCTTTCAAATTTGCTGAGGCGTTAGTGTCTTTCGCACTATCTTGGTGTAACCTTTCGTATAGAGATTTTTTGTGGAGCTCATTGGCTATACTTGTACAACCCTTTTTTCATTTAATACAATTAGTAGTACTAACCACTTGGCCACTTGAAAAAAAAATCAAGGATTCAGTAACATATCAAATATGCATCATGTTGTCCAAGTACGGTCTACAGCAACATCCAAATGTAACGCTCAAAGCATCAGAATCAGAGTCGGGATTGCCCTCGGCTAATTTGGATCAGCTGGTCCAAATCAGATCCAGCCTGATTATGGCCTATAATTAGTATTGAGGTTAAACACCTTACAAAAATTTTAACTTTAATCATGGGGTGCAACCATTTTCAGATTTTTCTTTTGATGCCAATTATTTTTCATTTTGCAAGAGCATTTAGGTGTAGCATGCACCTTTTAACGTGAGGATGCAAGTTGATCAGACACCAGCATCCCCAGTTACTTAGTGTAGCTCACCATTCTGCTTCATTAGGAGCAGAGGTAGTAAGACACTTCATGACTTTGTCCATCTCACTTCATTGGTGAAAGGACTCAGTTTCTCAATGCGCCCTTTGCCATTGCTTTGTCTTAGAGCATTAATTTTAGCACACACCTTTTTACGTAAGGATACACATTTATCAGACACCAGTATCCCAAGTTATTCGGTGTGACTAAAGTAATTACTGTCATTATGTGCAACCCTTTCAACAATATTCAGATAAGGTTGATGTGTAAGAACAATAGTAAATTAGAGTTCCTCAATAAAGATGCCTTTGTACTTAAAAGAAACTTTTAGATTTAAGAAGGCATAACGGGACACAACATATAAAACTGGTTTAGGTCCATTAAGTTTAAATACAGCCACTGTCAAGAACATTTAGCTTTAATCTCATGAAATATTACACTTAAACCAATAGTTTTTTTATGTCATGGGCAATCATAGAACTCCATAAAAGAAGATTCCTATTAAAGATATACTGTGATAAATGAGCTTAGTATCAGATCAAAAAGTCCACGAGAATTTGAGCTCATACAGGGAAATGAGGAGCTGATGCATAGTTCGATCTGGGGATGAGGATGCAGAAAAGTGGACACAAGCATCAGATGAACTGGTGCGTTGACGCAGACATCACATGGTGTCGACGCATCAGTGCTAGACAGAATGCAGATTTCAGAGACACTCAACACCGTGTCGACACACTTCAAGTTTGGTGTTGACACATAGTGCAACACAGATCGCATATTGTAGGAGGATTCAACTACTGTGTCGACACAATCAAGGGTGGTGTCGACACATTGACACTTTTCAGAGCAACTAGAAAGCACATTGAGGGAATGTACCAACACAAGATGGTGTATCATGATGACAAGAGTTGTGTGAAGTGAGGGTATGCAAACCAGACAGATAGCACTACAGGTCGACTCAAGAAGGTTAGCATATCGACGTGTTCACCAGATAGAATGCCAATAGAAATGGCTGTCACAAGGGTGGGTGACACATGAGAGACTTTGGGTCGACCCATTCTATAGCCAGAATGATTTTCAGAAGAATTTCAAATAGATGTGGCATAAGGTCTTGCCAGATTCCAAAAGCATTCAGCAAAAAAAATATATTTTTAAATAAACATGATAGACCTTTCATATGGCAGCATATTAGTTGAAACCCTATTTACATATCTCCTAGGCAGATTCAAGTATGCTTTCAGGCTCATTAAAAGAAAAGCTGAAGTCTCTTCTTAAGTTGAATTTTATTCATGAAGCAAGCAAGGGACACACACAATTTCAATAATGAAAATTTTGCCAAAACGGATCAAACTCCCCCTGAGAAAATGCACTCAATTCAGATATTGAGATGATGATAATCCTGACATTTCAGAAGGGGCAACATGCATGCATGCAACCTAAGCTCTTGTGTTGACTCCCCCTTACTATGTGCATGGACTTCAAAATGTCTTAGAGAAGCTTGACAAGAGGATATGCATCCTATGACATATATGAATAGTAGATCTATGGTACCAGGCAGAGGCAAATTCTCACGCATGTGCTAGCTTTCAGATAGGCTAAACCCGCCCTTCCACATGTCACCATTTAATATACCATGAGATCATGATATGGTGGTGCATTAAGAGTGCAGTGCAGTGTCATGTGATGCACAAGTTCTTCGAGCTCCCCCTCAATTCATGCACATGAAGGTGTCTGCAGAGTTGAATTTAAATGTAGTCAATGCAGACATCATCAAATCATTGATAACAATGATAAACAGAGAATTCATACTACTGCTAGAATTGGGAGAGCAACAACCTTAAGCTTTGCAAATTATTATCAGCAAATTCATCAACACGTCAATTCCATCAATATGACAGATCTTTCATGAGTTAAGCATATGAAGTTCTGAGTTATGGTAATAAGCAGAGAACTTAGATCCGAAGATCACCCCACGCAAAGTGTTATCTTTCTGATAGGCTTAGCTCATCACTCCAACAAACGCCTTTTAATATACCGGAAGGTTACCTATTTTCAAGATGAAGTTTATTTAAACAAATATCAGTCAAACAACTCATTTCAGATTTCCAATTTTAACTGCATGGGGGTTTTTAATTGAAGAAAGTCAAGCAGATTTTATTGGAAGCAGATAGAACCTAATATGCAGAACTAATGCAAACTAAAGTCTTTATTTACAAACCTGTGTCTTGAGCAACAATTTCTTGACCATTCTTTGCTCAGCCTCAAGGCAACCTGCAAAACATTTCTCATTCGACATTTTTAGGTACCTAGGCCTTCTTGGTTCCTAGTGGGTCAGTAACACTTCTACCAGTCAACTTCTTTCCCATTTTCATCACCTTCACATCATCAACTTTCATGCTAAGGCAAGAATCAATTATATGTCCATAGTCACCACAATAAAGGCAGCACACAGAAGTCTTTACATTTTTCTTATGTGCATATGCTTTTGATTTCTGTTGGTGAACCGAAATGCTAGCATTTTTGGCATGGAATTTATTTCTTCTTTTCATTTGACAACAATCCTTGAATATGTGGCCAATTTTTTCACAATAAACATAACCAACAGAATACCTCCCATTCTTCTTTTTCAATTACCAATAGTCTTTTGCAGAGTATTTCGAGCGGGAGGGCGGGAAGCTGCGGACCGGGGCTTATCGGAAAGGGACATTGGAGCGGCTAGTTTATCCGCGCCTTGGCGATCGGCCGATCAGCGAAGTCCGCCGCAGCGATATTGTTCGGCTGCTCGATGCAATTGAAGATCAGCACGGCCCGGTGATGGCTGACGCGGCGCTGGCGTATCTCCGCAGAGTCTTTAGCTGGCACGCCTCCCGTAGCGATGAGTTTCGATCGCCAATTGTGCGAGGCATGAGCCGAACGAAGCCGAGGGAGCGGGCGCGGGAACGAGCGCTGAGCGACGATGAGTTGCGAGCGATATGGAAAACCGCAGAGAGCCAAGGCGTCTTTGGCCAACTTGTTCGGTTCATCCTGCTAACCACGGCGCGCCGGAGCGAAGCGGCGGAGATGATGCGGGCCGAGATCGATAAGGGTGATTGGGTTTTGCCCGCTGCTCGAAACAAAACGAAGGTTGATCTCGTTCGGCCGCTGAGCAGCGCAGCCCTCGCGGCGTTGCCAGAGAAAGACACCGCTTTCGTTTTCAGCACCGATGGAGCCACGCCGATCAGCGGTTTTTCAAAATTCAAGCGGCGGTTTGATGCGGCGATTGATCCGCCGTTGCCCAATTGGACGCTGCATGATCTTCGGCGCACGGCGCGCTCGCTTATGTCGCGGGCTGGCGTTGCGAGTGATCATGCCGAGCGCTGCCTTGGGCATGTGATCACCGGCATTCGCGGAACATATGATCGGTATGATTTCTACGACGAAAAGGCGAAGGCATTTGAAGCGCTGGCGGCGATTATTGATCGCATTGTGAAGGGCCGCAAAATTTCGTGAAGTGCTGCACAAATTTTGTGCAGTTTTCTAGGAAAATCAGGGGTAATCAATAAGTTAGCCGCTCTTGCCAGCATCGGCATTCGGCATTCTCTTGGGGCCACCCAAACACAGGAGATGCCAATGCAAACCGATGATCCAGAACTGTTAGACCGCGCGGCGGTGCTGTCGTTCTTTGGCGGCACGCGGCCAATCAACACTGCCACCCTATATCGCGGCATCCGCGCGGGTCGCTATCCAGCGCCCATAAAGATTGGCCCCGGTGCCAGTCGATGGCTTCGCTCAGAATGCGAGTCCGCGCTGAAAGCAATGATTGAAGGGAGGGATGCGCAATGAGCATTTTCAGCCCGAAGCCGAAGCCTGCGCACGATGAGATGACAGTAGCGGCGGCCAGTACGGCACTTGTTGCAACATCTCAGGCGCCAACGATTGACGAACTTGCCGCGAGGTTCCGATCGACACACACCGCAATCACCACCGGCATTCGAATAAGCATTAAGGCGCAAGCCGAATGCGGGGAATTGCTCGAACAAATGCAGCGACACATCAAGGCGACCCTCGGCCCCGGATATTGGGGCGCTTGGGTCCAACAGAATTGCGGCGTCACGCTTCGCCAAGTGCAACGCTACATCCGTAAGGCGAAGGAATTTCGCGAGCTGACCCAAAAGGCTGGATCGGAGGCGACATCCGTGTCGCTTCTCGCTCAGCGTGATTTGCAAAAGCTCGATAGCGAGCCGCGAAAGAGTCGAGCGCGACGAAAATCGAACGCGAAAGGTTAAGCCAAAAAGGGGTCGCGAGTTGCGGCCCCTTTTTATTGCCGAACGAGCAGCTAAGCCATTGAAATTACTGCGATTATGGTTGACTTCTTCTAGGAGTCGTTTGATCATTGAAGCATAAACTGGAGAGGTAGGTATGGCTGAAATGCAATGCGAACAATGCGGCAAGGCGTTCCGGCCTCGCCAATACAATCAACGCTTTTGCAGCGGCGCGTGCAGCGCGAGTTGGCATGAGGATGAGCGACGACGCGGGCTTGAAATGCTCCGCAACACATATTTCGGCCGGGCGCTTCTTGCCGAGGCCGAGGACGGCGGCGGACGTTACGCGCAAATTGGCGGGGAGAATCTAGCGCCGCTGGCGGTTCCGAATTGGGCGCGCGATCCGGAATCAACTGAGCCGCCGCTTGGCATCGATGTTGATGCGGTGCCGGACCTCGGCTTTCCGGAGGGCCGCCGCAATGATTCCTGATCTTGCCTCGCCGAACAGGGGCGCCGAGCGGTATGCCGCATTTGCGCGGCTCAGCGTGTCTCGTGTGCCGACGCCGGATGGCTTGGTCCCGCCATCAATCGCTATCGACCGCTACGGGCGCGATGCGATTGACGCGCAAACGCTGATGGAGAGAGACGATTGCACCTTGGATGATGCGGTGTTGGTCATTCGAAACAGCGCCGCTTGGTGTTGGTATTGGGCGAAGCATTGGCCCGAGCGGCGCGAGCTTTTCGTAGAGACGGCAACGCGGCAGGAGCGTTTGCTTCGCCGCCTAGGGCCGCTGCCGGGGGATGCGTAAGATGGCCCGGTTTATCCTGATCAGCGCGAGGGCTGGCGCACCACCACGCGGGGGCGGACGCGAAGTATCGAGCCGATGGATGCGGAGGGTTGCGCAATGAATGAGGTGCGAAAGCCATCGCCAGAATTTCTTGCGAAGCTGCGGGCGGCGCTGTTGCCGAAGCCGCAGCCCCCCGCCGCTGAGGATGATCAACAATCGGCTCGGGAACGCTGGGAAGAACGCCAGCGGGAAATGAATCATATCCGGCGGCAACAGGCGATCGATGCGGTGTGGGAGCGGACGTTGCAAGCGCGGGCTGACGCCGAGGCCGACGCGTCGGCGCGGGGCTTTCACAAGGCGCGGGGCGATCCGGATTGGAACTACCGCTGATGAATGAGCCGAAGCTGTTGTCTGAGGTTGAGGCGGCGCTGTCGCAGATCGCCGTTGACCTTCCACAGTCGGCCAACTCCCACTCCACCTCCCGCGGTACACTCCCACTCCACCCCCCTCCGCGGCACACTCCCACGCAAAGCCCCTCCGCGGCACACCCACGCCTCACCCGGCCCACCACCGCACCGGATGACCCCCTTCCACTTCACACCAATTGCCTTCACCGTATCACCTTTGCCACGCCATGTCACCGGATGCCCACCTCACGGTCAGCGATGGGTCAACAAGAAAGGAGGTCCTGCACGTGAAGAGTTGCCACGAGTCATCCATGTTGAGACTTCTATTGGCATCCATGGTGGCTGGGCTATTTCTGGTCCTCCATTTTGATTCACATGAACCTCGGTCATTGACAAATGGCAGCAACACAATGCCATTTCCTCGAGGTTGAGTATGATGAACATGCTGCCAGGAATGCCAGTAGCGACGTAGTGCTACGTTTTACTGTTCTACTACTCTTATTTTTAATGGCTCTCCTTTTACTGAGGCATGCATTGACCATCACCAATGATGAGGGAGAAGATGATGCTCCCACGCCTTTTCTCTCCATTTTAGCGGTAGGCAGCGTGGGCCTGGATTTGGAGAAGGAAGTGATGAGAGAAAGGGCAGACTATTGGCCAGCTCCTGACAGAGGTGGGCAAGTCATCGTGGACAGACCCGACGTGGCTGGCAGAGTCAAGTTGGTAAAAGGCAGCAGGGAATTAAACAGTGGCCCTCCTTCATCGACTGATAGGATGCTTTGCACATTTAGCTGGTAGCAGTGACTCATGTCTGGTAGCCCCAAATCACTGCACAAAGACCCCCTGATACGGTGACGGACACCCTCATACGATGACACCCTTCTTGATCCGATGCTATAACTATTCATCCATCTGGCAGGGGCTTCGCCCGATGCACCCGCGAGGGGGCCTTAGCCCGGCACACTACCAAACGGCTTCACCCGGCATGCTCGCGGTGTCTTACGCCCGGCATGTGGCATGCCTTTCTCTACCTGGTGAGCCATTTCATCGTTCCACTGGCACAACTGGCAGTAAATGCACTAGTCCGTTTGGGTAGCCCTCGGCGCGCAGCAGAATCACATCGAAGCCAACTGGGATCTTGTCGAGCTGTTGGCCTCCAGCTCGAACACGCAAGCGTCCAACTGACACGAACAAGACCGAGGTCAACCTCGGATTGATCTGCCTCAGGAGCGGTCGTCAACGATGACAGAGATATAAAAGGCCCTCCTCAAGAGGTAAGAGAAGGGAGAGGCTAATTCAGAAAACAGGGAGGCTGGTTTTGGCTCCGTCGAGGGTCGTCACCGATTCCACCTCTGGGAGAGAAAGAAGAGAATAAGAAAGCGTAGCAGAGAGAGAAGAGTGAGGAGGGAGCGAATGCTCTATTATCCCCCCCATTATATTTTCGTTTTCATTTTCTCATCTCTACAATGTATTAGCCATATATTTCCCTTTTTGTAAGGAATGAACGAAAGGTTATGCAAACGGTTCTCATTTCAGCAAACATTTCTTCTATGCTCGTTTCCTTTATTCTCCTACGCTTCTGGTTGATACCGCACGTTCTTAAGCACAACAGCCCCCTCAGATACATCTTTCTGTTCTTTCCCACCAATCATTCCTTCCTTCTCGGATGGCCCGATGGCTTCCTCCCCTTCTCTCTGCTTGTGTCCCCCTTTGTGAGACTAGCAGCCTCGTTGAATCTTTGACTGGTAGGTTCCTCCCCTATGGCCTGAACCGGTGGGATTTTTCACTGCACCCTGCCTTCCAGAGTTGGCACCCGGGTCCTGATGGACCTCCAAGCTCCATGAGCTACGTTGCCGTGTGCAAACTCTAAAGGGCGCACGCTTCGACCCTCCTTTCTGGTTGATTTGCATCATGCTCTAGCATGACCGTTATAGGTGTCGCCGTTCCTAGGCGCACCTCTGCTATGTTGGGGCTGTCACTCCTTGTGGACGTACCTCGCGTTATCTCCCTTATCGTCTTGGGTCTAGGGGAGGTGCTGCCGAAATTTCACTAGGACTGAAACTAATAAAGGAACAAAATATCACATAATTTTAACTTCCAAAAAATGGGTAAATAAAAAAAATGCATGAACAAATGACTGTCGGGCTGCCGCGGCTGCTGCAGCATATATCTCCTGGACAGAGGAGGGTTGAAATCACGCACACCTTCAAGAATCACCTGAGAACTGGTGTGGAGGTAGCTTTCTTTGATATGGTGGAAGAAACGTTGCAAAACGATGTTTATTTCAAAAGGAGAATTTCTATCAGAAAGGACCTCCGGGTGATAGCCGAAGATGCCTTGCATTATCACAAAGGTGATTTCTTGGTGTACCTGCATCTATACTTGAAAGACTGCTCATTATGCTTCTGAAGACTGAAATGGCACCATGGGGGATCTTGGGGAGGGAATTAATGATTTTCAGAGTAAGATAGGTATCTCCTTCTTGAGAAACCTTAGTTCATTTAATCGGGCAAAGCTAGAAGATGTTCTGGTTCAGATCATCAGGTTTGCGGCCTTTGGGATAGATTTCCCCAATGCCGATGGGACAATTACTTTGTGTTGCAAGTGGGCACTGGATTTGTTTAAACCTCTTTGCGGAGGAAGCACTGAGGAGTAACGTGTATTAACTAAGCTATTATCTGAGGGGGAACCTTAGACTTTCTGGGTTGGTCCATTTTCTTGAAGCGGAGGTTCTGCTAATCTCCAGTCTGACAATCTGTAGATCAATAGTCATGCTGCTTTTCCTGCTCAAGAGAAGTGATTGGATGCCTTGGTTCTGTGCGCGAATGAGATCTGTTTATGTGTGTTCCTGATTTGAATATAGAATTTAACTCCCATGCGCTCGATCTGACGTAGTCAGTCGATTGTGAGGTTCGAGTCTAGACCGAAAGTCCGCCATGCCGTAAAGACTATGACATTAATTACGTCCTTTCGAGGAAGGACAACCCTTGATTAGTCGCCAAAGTAAGAGGGCCCGAGGGGCGGATCAAAAATATGACTGTTGTGCTTATTCTTATGTAGGATAGAGGAGATGCAACAATGATTATGCGATCGTGGTTTATTCTGGTTTATTAGCATGTTTCCTGGTACGGGGCGGAGAACATAGGTCCTAAGACCACCATCACGCATAGTGAGAGCCTCCGGCCAGGCGTAACCTGACTTTTAGCCACACACCATTCGATATACCGAGGAAGACAGGGGGAAGAACTTTAGGTTTTGTTTAATTATCATGCGGATGTTGCAAGGGAAAGACACACCATTCTTCGTGAAATTAGGCAAGCATAAGCAGGATAACGAAATTTATACTATCAGAATAATGTGGCGTTACATGCTCATTTGTTGACCCTATTTACATAAAGCACGGAATGAATCCGGCAACATATCCTCTCGTCTTGGACTATGCCGAGCGGGAATAAGAAACCGTCCACGCATGGGCGGGACGAAATCCATAAAAGATCGGAGCATATCCATGCCCGAGTGTCACGAGGCAGGATTAAACTGAGACAATATTCATCCTCATCCATCGAGGCACTCGATATTATTATTCCCAAGAGGGAGTCAATAGATGGCATGCAGAGGCAGGACTCTTTAGATCCCAAGGGGTTTAGAGATGATGTGACATAACGGAGGTCAGAATTCATTTCGGCAGCATCTCCCCTTATTTCGGATCATGCTCGGGGGAGTATGGGATATCCATCCACGGAGTGTCGGGATGGAAGCCAAAGGAAGACGAGCATATAGCCCGAGATCTGAAGGGATCAAGACATGATGGAACAATATCCACCGTCATGGTGTTTTATTAATATTCCTCTTTAGGGAACCACCGGAGAACATGCAGTGGCAGAACTCCGTGGGCCATTAGGGTTAGAAGAAAACATCGCAGGTTGACCAAAAAAATGTTGGGGGTAAAACCCCGTTGATTTAGCTCCCATAGATCTGAGTGAAGAACCATGGTCCCCCATAATGTGATGACGGCTTGCAGGAAGATTAACGAAGTTGGGGCATTGAGTTCAGACTAGGCTCAGAGTTTATTAAAGTTGCTGGGAGATTAGGGGCCTCACGGTGGCTTAAAGAAATTGAAGGATTTGGCAGCACAGGGCGGTCGGCGCGAGCAGAACCCGACACTGAGGACACTTGGCGCGCTCGAGACCCAGCATGGTCTGGGCTCCGGCGGGAAGGGAATCAGGGTGACGGGTGGTCGGCACGAGGGGAATCGGCCCGAAGGGTGGTCGATGCCCCCTCTAATCGGCGCAGAAATGAGGCTCTCAGGCGCCGAGGGGGTTTATTATGGATTTGGGATTTTTTGAGACTTTATCCAGCCATCTAGGGGTTTCAAAGGGGCTAAGAGGTACTGAAAATTGATTTTTTTAATCAGATCACCCCAGGGAAACGGAGGACTTCACATAGAAGCATCACTGGGAGTCAGTTATTTGCTGAATCACACAAACTGCGATTGAATCGTATCCCTCACCATTTGAGTGAACAGAAGGCCGCGAGATAGGCTGTCTCGGGCTCATGTCTCGGACCAGAGGTTGATAAATCCGACTAAGCACAGAGGGGCTCAGTATGCAGATAACTTCGGTCAAGCGGAGCAAAATTCAACATCCCTGAGGCATAACTCTGCCTTCTCGGGGTCATGGATAGATGGGATAGAGATCCCACTGTCTCTTTGAAGAAATGGGATAACCAAGAGAAACAGTCAGTGCGAAGAAAATCTCAGTCGAAACATGAACATTCAAGGGGATCTGGGATCTCGCTACGGCAATATAAGAAAATTACACACATCAATAAATTCTTTTGTTCATACTAAATTGAGGATTGTCAGGCTACAACTGGAAGCCTTGAAAGGCTATATCATTACATAAAGAAGAAAAGCAATAGGAAAGAGAGAACAGGGGAGGGGAACTGTAGCCCCGAAGGGCTTTTGATCGAACAAACCCCCACCTCGAACCGAACCGCTGAAATCCCTCGGCAGGCTTTCTCTCTTCCCAGCAAGCTCTCCTGAGACTCTACTCTCTCTATTCTTTTCTCTTCTTCTCTGGGTATCTCTTTTTTTCTCTATATACTTCTCTGTGTCTTGTCTTCTGTCTGGCCGAGAACAGGGTTTATATAACCAGAGGTGCTTTCTTTGCTCTGCACGGTCTTCTCTCGGGGCAGAGGTGTATCAGCGCGCCTTTTCCGTCGTCCAGTCGGCGCCAACAGCTCTCGACGTGCCTCTCTCTTGTTTGTGTTGGGCTTTAGCCCATTTACCTCACTAACCGGTGTCGTCCATGGGCCTTGAACGGTTGAGCCCTCTTGTTGGTCATATGGGCTTTTAAATTAATTGTTTTGTTCTTTCGCAGCTCATTCGATATCTTGCATCCACAACGCTTGATAAGCGGTGCGGATCCCACTTTATAAATACCAGAATATTCTAAAGATCTTTTTCAGCAGGCAGATGATTGTTCGGGGCTTGACATAGTTTTAATCAGCCCAACTGTCTTGATGACAATGGTGCTAGGCAGCAGCTTGGCCAGAAAGGCTTCAACAGGATGAAGTGTTGGAGCTAATGGATCTTCTTCTATTCTGGTTTACAGAATTTTTAGGGATGACATCGGAGCCGCATTCTCGATTGATATTTGAGGCCCTTAGCTCTTCTTTGACTTCTTCTCTTTCTTCTTGTTTTCTCGGGTGATTAATGCAATGGCCCTAGGACAAGACTTAGTAGAGACAAGTCTAGAACTTGCTCTGATACCAATTTGATGAGACACCAACTCCTTGGACCTAAATTTGCAAGCAATCGGTGTTGTAGTGTCTGTCACCAGGGCAATCCGGGTCTCGCGCATTGGAAAGGAGTTTAGAAACTCTTTCAATATCTGCGAGGGACAATGAGCCATGTCTTGTGGGTGACGCAAGATTGATTGGCTATAGTGATGCAGACTAGGTTGGTAACCTAGATGGGCAGGAATCCACCATAGGATTCATGTTTCTGATGGATGGTGGAGCCATCTCATGGCGCAACTAGAAGCAAACATGCATCATTTTGTCCTCGATGGAGGTAGAGTGCGTGGCCTACTCCGTTGCATGCCGTGGGTAGTGTGATTGCAGAGCATCCTGCAATGATTGGCGAAATACACCTCACCGGACGAAGAGCGTATTGTTGTATGTGGACAGCATATCGGCGTTGGATTTCGACAAGGACCCTAAGTATCACGGCGGGACAAAGTACATGAATATCCGTTATCACTTCATCTGGGATCCACTAATTAGGGTTAGTAGTGCTCCGACAGATTTATTCTGGTTGTGGTAGCCGATCCACTAACTAGGGTTGGTGGTGCTCCGACAGATTTGTTCTAGTCGTGGTAATTGATCCACCGACCGAGTAGATCACCAGAGAGTTTTCTGGGTTACACATTGTTGTCGACACAATTTGTTTGACATCATTATTGATATTGATTACTCATTCTCCAAAGGTGTATCCTTGGATTAAATGAATGGGTCATTCTCCAAGGATTTGTTCTTGGATGGAATGACCGGTATACACATCGTCAAAGTGTCACCAAGCGTGAATCGACTCTCTCACACGAGTGATTCGCCTTGGCACTTGTTGATAGCGGTCAAGATGAGGCATTTGATATTTCTAGCGCCCTTGCATATGGAGCGAGTGAAATATCCTGAACATCATGATATACATGCCGCGCCAAGCTATTGTTGGGATGAGATCTGTCTACATCGACCATGAGGATATGAAAAAAAATCTCATGGAGCCTGTGAAAGCCGAATGAGAGACTCGCAAAAGGACGCTCAGTGGTAGCGACTGGTTTGCGAGATTCGGGACTCAGTTTAGCCGTGTAAGTCGTTACTAGACTGAGATCCATATGGTCTTGTTATGTTAACACGCCCATCATATATTGATGGAGAAAGACCGCAGCATACGCTTCATACCGCATGTGTTATATGTGATCGTATATAAGTAATGATGAATGGATCTCTGCTTCATCATTGTGTGAGCTCATGGATCGCACTAGTGTGATCCCTTCGGCACCCCCAGTGACCTGTAGCGTTGTGTTATGAAACGGAGGCTCGATGTCGATACTTTAGCATGTTTACCTACAGCGAAGGTTGCTAGCATCTAAAAAGACATGTCTAGGAAACCGGTCGAGACAAATTAGATTGGCATAAGCATCATAGGGAAGACATCTTACTATCGCACCGTGTTTTGGGACTCATTTCCTAGGAGGCTCGATCACATGTGTAGTGAGAGAGTCATGAGTGCAAAACAGTTGGGATTTGGCACTTCCTGTTTTGAGAGATCCGGACTGTCGGGTCAGGTGGATATTACGACTTTGAGGTACCTGTCAAGATGGTTAAAGTGCTCTGTTAGTATGATGATAACTTATCAGACCACTTCCCTGATGTTCGGAAAAATCTCGCGGGGATCACACCCTTCATTCTCTATATGACCGTTGAGTTCGTAAGCTTTGACTCGAGGGACATGCACTGTCGACCCTACTGGGGAAGTGGGAGTTGTTACCTGGGCCTTAGGCCCATGGGAATGTCCAGCGGGCCGACCCGCTGGCGTGGCCCAACGAGGCCGCACACGTGCCGTGGGAGGGCGCCTGCAAGTGCCTCCCCCCTGTTCCTCCTGCACGTCATACGTCTCTCGCCCCTCTCTCTCGAAGCTTATCTCCTCCCTACAACGGATCGAACAAATCTATGGAGATCAGCGGAATCCTTGCTGCAGATCAACGGATCTCCTCTCCCTCCACATGGCCCTGATCCCAACAGATCAGATCCAACTAAATCCTTGTCCAAATCGCCTAGATCTCTCATCCCCCTGCAACAGATCGACAGGATTATCTACCCAAATCTGATCCACACCGCCTCCCACCTCTTCACTCGCCCTCTCTCCATCCTTTATATATGCAGCAGCATGGAGAGTTCTTGGGTTGTAACTGGTCGAGGGAAAAGGGGAGGCTCTGCATTTGTGTGGGTGGTTGTCTGCTGCTAGCTGAGGAAAAAGGAGGAAAAAGGGAGGCCTTCTGCGTGGTGTTTGGAAGGACATTTGAGGCCCTTTTGCGTGGTGTTCGCAGGGGGCGTTTGAAGGAGAAGAGAGAAGGCGTGAGAGTGTGAGAAGGCAACGTGAGTGAGAGGCCTTGGCTCCCTTGAGTGTTCATGTAAGAGAGAGCACATAGTGTAGTGCCACAGCGACTTCTCCGTCCCTGTGCCTCTCTCTTCCCACGGCGAGCTCAATGACGACGACGATGACGGAGGATCATCACTACCATCTTATGGGTTTGAAGGGTGGACCTATGGGTACGTTTGGTATCGGGATAAAGTTTGAGGAGAATAAGCATAACTCATTCTGGGTTAATTTATCTCTATCCTTATTCTCATGTATGTTTGGTATGCGAGGGGATAAGAATGATGTTATTCCTATTTCTCGCTTGATAAAAAATAGGGATACAAATAAGAACAAATGTTGAAAAAGGACAATTTTGCCCTTAAAAGAGCTGACCGGTGTCCTTTATCGTGGGAGTTCGCGACCCACCTAGATGCCAAAGCTCATTCTCAAAGGCCACTCTACCTGACTCCGTCAACGTAATGCCTGGGCTGGGTCGACGTACTACAGATGACCTAGCAGATAAAACAATAAAATCAAGGAAGGGTTCATGATTCGAGATCCACTGGTCCAGGTTGTGTCGGTACGAGGTCTACATGGTTGAGATGTACCCTGGGAAGGGATCTTCATTCTCTGGTAATAGAAAGTCAGTGGGTACCTCCATGAGAAGTGGATGGAGATCGAGGTCCGATAGTAGGTGAAGGGTGACACGTCCGCTTGCACGGAATGAGAGGTAACGTTGCATAAGCGGAAGCCTCTCTTGTTTTCCCGCATAAGGTCAATGGGAGCAAGAGTATAGGATAGAGAACAATGCCTGGAGAGAAGGACGCTGGACAAAAAAGAAAAGAAGCTATGACAATAGTTGGAGACATCGATCGTCTTTAAGGGCCTGCAGAAGGTTGAACACCTTGAAGATATCATGCAGTCTCCTGAGCCAAGCTTGCAAATAGAGAGAGACGACCAAGTTGTTGACTCCTCTACATATTGTCCTGCATCTAGAGTTGCAACGCTCCGCATGTCATGGAATCTGGGCTGTCTTGTAGTTCTAAACTCTAGCTCCATGTCTCACGTTTATTTTCTTTCTCTTATTTAACACTTCAATTTGTGTGTTCTCCTCTATGTGTAGTAGAGGAAGGTGATGATCTATCATGTAGGTTAGATCAGGTGTTAGGCTAGGAACCCTGCAAGTTGTCCCGTCAGCATTTGTGTGAGAGGAGGGACCACTTCACAGCAAGCTATGAAGCTCACCTTTTATACAGGATTTATTCCTCTTCTCAAGCTATTTGGTTGCAGGGATCCTCACTAGGTTTAGTGAGGCGTGGACGTAGGTCTCTAGGTAGAGACTGAACCACCTAAAAATCTGGTTCCTTGTGTGTTGTGATTATACATATCTATGTGCTTGCTACGCTAGGTGAATGACTAGGAATGTGAAATCGTTGTTTAATCCCTGCTCTCATCTATTTACTTCCACTCAATCTATTCTAGTTTTCAATCAGCACTAGACTCAAAATTTGGGTGATAATCTATTCACCCCCCTTTAGATTATATATTCCGCTATTCCAACACGTGGTATCAGAGGGAGGCTCTCATGTTTAGGGTCTTACAACCCGGAGAGATTGAGTGGAATGGAGTCTAAGGGGTTGATGGTCGAAGGGCATTCGATGAATAGACCACCCTACTTCATTGGGACTGATTATAGCTATTGAAAAAATCGTATGCAGGTCTTTAACTAGGCTCAAGGCCATGAGGTGTGGAGAGTGGTGAGCAAGGGTCCCTACCAACTTCCCAAAGATGAAGATACTTGGCCTAGAGAACAAGTCAGAAAATCAACCATCAATTGGCAAGCCATGAACATAATGCAGTGTGCCGTACATTCGGGTGAATTTTCAAGAATCTCATCATGCTCAACAGCCAAAGAAATGTGGGATCGCCTCGAGGTAATCTACGAGGGCACCTCCCAGGTAAGGAAAACAAAGACAAACATACTTGTGTCTAAATATGAGGCCTTCAGAATGAAACTAGATGAGACCATCGGTGAAATGTATGGTAGACTTACACAACTAACCAATGGTCTTAAAAGTCTAGGGAAGGTGTATTTCGAGTATGAACTTGTCCAAAAAATTCTTTGATCCCTTAATCCTATTTGGGACACTAAAGCCACGGTAGTTGAAGAATCAGGAGACTTAGCTACTACTACCGTGGATGAATTGATAGGATCCTTAATGACTTATGAAATCAACTTGAAAAGAAAAGAGGACGATGTGAAGCCTTGAAGGCCACTCCTAGCAACCAGGGATCATCGGAAGAAACCGAGTCATCCAACACCGAGGAGGACTCAAAAGAATTTGCTATGTTGACTCAGAAGTTCAGAAAGTTCTGAGAAAGGAAGGTAATGGCTTTAGAAAGAAAAGAACACAGGTAAGAAAACCTTCCAGATTTAAATCTAAAAATGCAAAGAAAGTTGACAAACTTATATGCTATAACTGTAGGAAGCTCGGGCATGTCAAGTTTGAATGCCCAGAAGCTGTGAAGAAAACCCAATCAAGATGGAAAGGAAAAAGGGCAAAGGCAATGGTAAGTACATGGAGTGACGAGGAGGAAGACGAAGAAGAAGGAAACACCTCCGAGGAAGAAAGTGTGGAAAAATCTGCTTGATGGCAAAGGGAGATGAATAAAATGAGGTAAGTTGTCCCTTCAAAAACTTTACATGCAGTGATTGGGAAGATGCATATAGTGAACTACTTCACAAATATGATCATGCTAAAAAGGAAAACAAATCCCTAAAAAAAAGTAAACAACATTGCCACTAACACAACCCTAAATGAGAGAAATATAGAATTACAAAATGATATTGCCTCTCTGAAGAAAACGATTGCTGAATTTGAAACTGATAAAGAAGAGTTCAAACATTTAAAGCATGAAAATGAACACTTGAAAGAAGTGATTGATGAACTTAAGATGAGAATGTAAAAATTTGATAATGATACAAAAATTGCCACTGAGAAGTATGATGCTATAAAGGAAGTGAATTCAAAACTTCAAGAGAAACTCAAAAAGTTGCATAAAGAAAATGAGGATAAGCAAGGCTCACTTGAAAAGATGGTCCAAGGAAAGGATAACTTGGAGGCACTAATGGGTGTTAAAAATAAGTTTAGAAAAGAAGGTGTTGGATTTAATCCTACAAGTAAGAAGAGCTTTGAAATTCACACTGTTACATTTACTCCTGATAATCCCAAAAGCATGATATCTGCTGTCGAGGGCGGTGTTAGCGAAAAATCTGAGAAACCCATTTGACACACGCGGAAGGCCGGAACGGTCCGTAAGTAGCCATGAAGGCATCTCTAGAAAGGGCGAGGATACCTCGAGGGGTGGCCCACTCGACGAAGAAGCCCCATGTGGCTCTAAAACAAGCCTGGTAGTACAAATCATAGAGTCGGAGGCCGAATCAGGGTAAAACCCAGGAAAATCGGTACGGGTTTGGCACATGCTGAAAATCATCGAAAACTCAAAATTAGGGCTTCAAAGCGCATTCTGGAGCCATAGGATCAGCCCTGATGATACTCAGGACCATGAGCTAACGACGAGTCGATTTCGGGGTAAAATACTAAAATTATGAAAATGCCCCTCAAGTGAGTCGGTGGCACCCTCGCAGGTAAGTCGGCGGCACCCTCGCAGGTGAGTCGGTGGCGGCTTGTATCGATGGCGCGTTGATTCTGCGCCACTAGCAGGAGGCGGGCCGGCGAGTCGACAATGCAAGGCAAGTCGGTGGTGTTGCCATCGACTTATCCAGCCCCCCATTTGCCTATAAAAAGGGGCATTCTCACCCTAAAAGCACACAGACAGAGGGGAGGAGATCGAAGAAGAAGACTTTCTTCTGAGAGCCAGGAAAAGAAGAAACAGAGGAGAGGAAGAGAAGGTCTGAGAGAAAGGAGGTAGGGGAAGACATTAGGGTTTTTGTCTTTTCTTTCTCTGTAACTTTTTTCTTTCTGTCATTTGAGCTTATTGCTACGCATCTACTCTAATGCCCCAGTGATTGTATCCCCTTTCTACTCCCCTCTAGGATTACAGAGGTAGGTTAATAAAAATATAGCATCGTCTCTTTTCTGATTATCTTTTGCTTGAGGATATGCTACCTGTGATATTTCATGGTTCTTCCCGATCCCTAGTTTAGTATTTCTAAGCTATCTGATGTTTCCCCCTGAGCGCGAGGAAGCCTCTCTCTGAGGGGCCGAACTCTATTTGAGTCCAGTGACCACTCAGGAAAGGGGGAAGAAACCCATGGATTTCATCGCGTTTATCCGTGAAATGGTCTTCGACCACGCCCCTTAATGGGGTGACATTGAAGCCCTCCCCGGGGTTCTTCAAAGTTACATATTAGGGTGTGTTGCGTATACTGGGGGTGTGCCATAGAGTAGCCAATGTGGTCAGGGCAGCCATGGAGTGCCCTCTCATCCCTGCGATAGGTTATAGGGGCCTCCTGCAACCTCCCTCCAATTGGCCATCCCAGAGTGTTACTCTGTCTCCCCTTTAAGGTGTTCGACAGAGTGCCTTATGAAGTTTACTCCCGTTGGCGATTTTCTGCTCCCCTAGTTATCCTATTTCTTCCAGTCATCTCTATTTCTTCCAGTCATCCCTGCGCCGAGCATGAGCCCAATATATGGGCTGGGACCGCTCGTTCAGGCTCAGTGGGAATGCATCAGCATTATACCTCAATAGTTGCATTAGATTTCACTCCGATATCGAATGTGAAAATGCTTCTCGATGGAACCATGATTATCCCATGATTGAGATGTGGGTTAATTACCTAGGGAGGGTACAATCTAGCCCAATTGGCCACGTTCCAGTCTTGTGAATCCCTACTCACCATGGGCTCTAGGGGGTCTATCTATCTATGACATGTTCCCCTGGAAAACCCACTACACGGTCGAGACATAAATGGAGTGATCAACCGATCATACATAGTCCCTTCGATAAATTTCCCCGGGGTTTGTGCAAATCCTTAGTAGGCTGGCCCTCAAGTTTCATGATGCACTTACCTTCGGTTCTGAGGATCCCATTTGGGATCTCTCACTTAGTTATGGTTTGACACTAGATTTCCCATTTGTTGATCCGCTTGACACGTGGAGCAGCCCCAACCATGGGGAGATGTTGCCAAATTGTTCCCAAGAACCTATGCATTTGATTAGGGGACTCAAATATCCAAATTGAACAACTGAAATGTGCTAGAGTATGAACCTCTCACAAAGAGAATGTGTTAATGAAATTAAAAGAACAATAATAATAAAGAAGGAAATAATACTGGGTCATCCCCTTGATAAGGTCCAAAACCCTATAGATCCTAACAAGATTGTTCAGAAATACCTCAACAAACCCCCCCTAATATCATGCTATATCATGCTAATAAACCTGGATTTAAATGAAACTTGGTGAGTCTTGAGTCGGTGGCATCGCCACCGATTCACCATTGGCGCATCCTGAGTCGTGGCGACACCACCGACTCCCCTTGCGGCTGCGGCAAGTCGATGGCGACGCCACTGACTCATGCACCTCACCCCGCCGAATCCCTCTCCTTTAAACCTTTGAATAAAACCAGTTCAACTCCCCCTTTTCCCTCTTACTCCCTGTCAAAGGTTTAACACCCATCTCTCAATGGACAGCTAATGATTAAAACTCAATAAATCCAATCAAATAAATAATAAACAAAAAAAATGAATAAAATGGGTCCATATCCTTAATTAAATTAGGTGATTATCTCAAATGCATATCCACACTTATATAAACATGCACTGTCATCTAAATGCATGATAGCATGACCTAACTCTCAGTATATCAAATGGCGATTAGTAGAAGATCGAGTTATGCCCGACTAAAAATTCTCGCTATACGTGATGGTGGTCTTCAGACCTATGTTCTCCGCCACATATCAAGGTTAGGAAATCCTCACCGTATATCACATGAATAAATCAATTAATAAACTTGTTGCATATTGCATGAATGGGCTAATTAACAAATTCATCATGTGGCATCCCCATTTATGTTTAGTCTGTATTCTTTATGCAGGTATCCCCCTTCGTGGCCGTATTCTTCTCAAGGTGACACCGTGCACTCACCTTTTACGGAGAGTCAAGAGGGAGTTGAATGGCATGGGGAATTTCCAAGATTAGGGTGACTAAGCAGTGGTGCGGGCACGCTAGTCATTTTCTTGACAACCACCTAGGGAACAGAAGGTTGACTGGGAGGCGTCGCCAGGACGTGGCACGTGGGCTCTGGAGATCGGGCGACACATGGACAGAAGGGAGGTTCCACGGGTGCGAGTGTGCAGGCGATTGTGGGGAATCATGTACTAGATGTCTTTTCCCACCAACAGTATGCAATCAGTGTTTATTTATAGTGGATTGAATCCGAACACCTTTGTTCCATGCTAGATAGAAGTCTGTATATGTTTGAAGCCATCGGTAGGGGGTCGGGGGCATCCTGCAGCTACAAGGGTGCGCTTGACTGAGAGATGTGATTTACATGAGCCGGATGTGCTGGACACACACGGAGTAGTGTGGAGGAGAGCTAAGTCCTAGATACAGATGTGTGTGTTCAACTGGTTTCATACTTTAGGAGAGCCACGGGGGCTTTACAAATGGTCTGAGGCGGCCAAATTACAACTGGTGCAAGCCATGGGACAATTCTGACATGTGGGTCAGTCCCCGGGTCAATGCATAACAAGGCAGACATCCACGCATTTTTACAGATGCCCTCCACAAAGAGCTAGGGACATGCCAGATTTGTCGGGGGAGGGCTAGACTGGATGGCAAGGGGAGATAGTAGTGGACGTTTGGAGGAGGGCCAGATGCGGCTCAGGATGAGGAGTTAGTTACGGGTCCTGAGAGGCGAGTATCTTCATGCTGGGAAGTCGAGGCCGGTCCTAGGAATGTTACTTCCACGCCAGGGTCCGGTTAGCTCGAATCAATGGTCAAAGCGATCGACAGCAAGCTCGAGGTGAGCGATGGGCACGTGGTCCTGTGACGGAGGTAGGTGCGGCATCATGGCGTGTGTGTGTCAGTCATTGTTGGAACCCTGGTTTTGATGATGACACTCTATGAACCATGATGAAATTGAACTACATAAGATCTTTCACATTAAATGATCCTTTTATTTGTCTAAGTGTCAGAACTAAGGTCGATGCATGTTCAGGTCCTAGTTAATTCAGGTCGATGCATGTTTCACATCTGAGTTAGATAGGTCGATGCACATTCATACTTTCTTCACATAAGGTCAATGCACATTCTTACATCAAGTATGATAGGTCAGTGCATATTTTCATGTCAAGTGTGTCAAGTCGATGCATGCATTCATCTTCATCCACATAGGTCGATGCATCCTTAGACTACGTTGAAAGATAAGGTCGTTGCATGTCCTTGCATTATGTCATTCAGGTCGATGCACATTGCATCTTGCGTGAAGCAAGGTCGATGCACATTGTGCCTTGTGCAAAGTAAGGTCGATGCACATTGTACCTTAAGTAAGGCAAGGTCGATGCACATCCTTATACTCATTCCATAAGGTTGATGCTTATGCTTGTGTTATGAACTTCAGGTCAATGCATGTTTTGCAGCATGGTCTAAAGGTCGATGCACGTATGGTAGCACACACCATAAGGTCGAAGCATATACTCTAGCACACTATACTTGGTCTATGCATGTATAGAGTCTAAGGTCTACGCATCTGTACAGTCTGTGCATATACATGTTTGTGCTCATGTAGGTTAGTGCATGTCTAGGGTCTATGCATATGATGCATCCAAGTATGTGCACTTGAAGATACCAGGGTCGATGCACATGAGGGTTCTGGTTGTCAGGTCTGTGCATTAAGTCCATACCTAAAGCATTTGCATTAACATACACTCCTGTGGCCTAAGCATATTGTAGATATTTATGATGGTGGTGGTGGTGGTGGTGGATGGATATGATGTGAGTGGGTGATGTGCACTAAGTCATGCAATCAACAACAAAAAATATGAAGCATATGGGCATGTCATCTTAACAAAGTAAACTAAAGCAAAGTAGGAACTAAAACACACGCCATGGGCGTGGAGCAAAGGAATGAAAGTGAACACACACCATTGGTGTGGAGCAACTAAAAGAAAGCAAGAAAATAAGAAAAGATGATGGAATGATAAATACCCAAATAGGAAAGATGCGATCGCCACCAAAGTAAATAATGCAGTAAAACCACACTACGTACTTTGGGAAGAGCCGAGTGAACACACCCACCTGTAGGAGAAACAACCCAGGTGCAGCAGAGAGAAACAATCTTCAGATGACCGCCAAGCAACGAGAAATGGTCGCACTATAGACCGCTAATGAATCACAAACGGTCTAGCAAACAACCACTAAGTGCACCCAGAACAGCAACATGGAACTTGGATCTCCACCCCTCTTGGCTGACCAGAAGAGCTGGGCCTCGTGTAGGAGTCCTATAAACCTACGAAAGAGTGTAGACACAAAGAAAAAGCACCCCAATTAGCCCTTGGACAAGTATAGTATCTATAGTGCTATTAAGCTAGTATGCATGAAAGGAAAGGGTGAATACCTGGGGGTTGGTGGTTTTTTAACCCCTATGATGTGTGAAAATAGTAGGAGGATGTTTTAAAACATGGGATGGATGCAGAAGGACATGGAAGAAGGAAGGAAGAAGATTCTATGATGATGCAAGCGAAAACTTAAAGCAAGAGAAGAAGAGACACAAAACACTAATGGAACTTGATACTCCCTGGACCAGACGACTTAAGGATTGCATAATGACTTCTCCCTAGTTGGTACTCATCCCAGAACGCAGCAGCACTCTGACACGATCTCCAAAAATCTCCTCTCAAAGCCATGAAGCCAAGGGTTTGTTTATTCGTCGTCATCGAGGGCATTCAAATGGATCGAAGCACCCATGTGTTTTTAATTCAACATCATTGCATGCTAAGTCTTAAATTGGGCAAAATTTTATAAGAGGGATTCATTCACCCCCCTATGAATCCATCACACCGAACACATCACCTACAACCTTGGAGCAAGAGATGAAAATCGGCCGTCGCGGCAAGGGCCATGCTGTCCTTCCAGTGACCGCATGGTGCCTAGGCGGTCTAGGACTAGACCGTCTGAGGAAGGAAAGCGCTCTAAGGATGACCGTTTGGGAATTTTAGGCAGAAAGTGATTTTTTTTTGAAAATATGCAATGAATTGTCATGAAATGTTATAAAATGACTGACTAAATGCTCTAAATGTATGCAGGGGAAGAGGCAGGCACGGATCTCATGGCTACAGGTCTGGGCGGTGTACCAGGCACTGTCAGACTACCAGAGAGAGGTTAGCAGTGATGGGCTTCACTAAGTTCCTGGGGATCGAGGTGATGCAGATAGACATGGCTCTCCTGTACGCGCTGCACGAGAGGTGGGATGTAGTGAGCCGAGCGTTCCTCTTTCCATGGGGACACATGATCCCCACGCTCGAGGATGTGGCGAGAATCACGGGGCTTCGGATCCATGGGGCACCGGTGACTGGGACTACCTACGCTGACTACAAAGAGATGGCGAGGGAGCTGCTGGATCTAGAGATGACTCGACCGGGACACTAGTCATCGATGCTGGCGAGGGCGATGCTCCAGGAGAGCCTGAGATTGAGGGGAGCGGTGATAGCCGTGGGTGAGCTACCCGAGGAGCACCTGGGCCGACTGGTAGACCAAGCCAGATAGAGAGTGGCCACGGGACCAGGACTGGGACCAGAGGGAGATATAGTGCTGCGCCGCTTCCTGATGCTGCTCTTAGGGAAGCTACTATTCACGACGAGAGCAGATGGAGTGAGCTGTAAGCTCCTCCCACTTTTGAGGGACCTGGATGGAGTTGGAGGGTATGCCTAGGGAGCAGTAGTACTGGCGTTCCTCTTTGACTCGCTCAGCACGACCAACCGACGGATGATGCTGGGCGGCTTCTCACCTTTTCTTCAGGTACAAATGCTTAACTTCTAAATGCTTACTTATGCTTCTGCTTAATTATGCTTGTTATTGCTATATGCTGACATCTGACTTATGTAGGTGTGGAGCTACCTGTACCTCTCTGGCTTAGGGTGAGGGAAGGAGGTACATCCAGACCGGATTCCCATCGCGAGGCGGTGGGTGACGGCTCGAAACATGGGATCGCTGCAACGCCTATCACGGGTGATCTAGGATGAGATGGACACATTCCCATATGGATCGGTAAGCCTCTAGACTTAATCTCTCTAAATGTACTGAAATCCTTATATGATGACATTCTAAATGCTGACGCTTGACTTGCTTGCCTTTTTAGGTGCACCAGACACCCTATCGTGATGAGGGTCACGAGGGGCAGCCCTGGGTGGAGGTGGCCTAGGCGTACGCTGGACGAGAGATCTGGCTCCATTGCATGAGCATCATCGAGCCACTCCATTACTGCTTGATCATGAGGACGAGGGGCATCCATCAGCCCGAGGTTGAGTTCCCCGCATGAGACGACGAGCGCATCGGGCGGTCCTCGAAGGGACTTAGTGGCGAGATCGATTAGATCACTTGAGCGATTGACCAGGTACGAGACTGGTCACGTAGAGGTCGGGAGGTGAGGGCTCGAGCCACCAACGATGAGGCCTACCTGAAGGCCTACGCTCAGAGGTACGGTAGCCAGGTCTTCCACGGTGTCCAACGACCGGTACGACTCCTAAACTCATGCTTTGCCTTAATTAGCTATTCCTAAATGCACTGACATCTTGGTTTCCTACATGTAGCTCGACCCCTAGGGATGAATCGCAGAGCTCCAGGGTCTCCTCCACTCTATCATGCAGCAGAGGGATGAGTTCCAGCGCACGCTGGAGCTTCTGGTGAGTTTTACTAATCCTTAGACCTAATCATGCACATGCTTTATGAGTTTGACTAACCTCAACTTCTAAAATGCAGCGAGCTGAGGGAGCGCAGCGACGCAGACCAGATGCACCATCCTCTTCTTCCTAGCCTGCGAGAGGCCGAGCCGAGCGGGATGCAGAGTTGCTCGGGTGGTTGCTCAGGCCGAGGAGGCCGAGGCCACTCTCGCAGAGAGGGTAAGCAAAAACCAACCGAGTTCCCCTTTGACTTAAAATGCTTATGATATGCAAATGCCTAACTAAGATGAATGTGCATGTAGGCGAGAGAGCTGACCACAGCACTGATCGAGGCAGAGTGTGCCAGAGCGGAGGCAGAGCACGCGAGATCAGAGGCAGAGCGACTCCGGGTAGAGCTGGAGTAGGCTCGGGCCGAGATGGAGCGCTTTCATGCAGAGGCGGAGTGACTCCACACAGGAGTGGCTGACTTAGAGTGCTACCGGACTGAGGTGAGGGAGGCAAGGCGCCAGGCCTTCAAGTTGAAGATCGAGCAATGGGCCGTAGAGCTGACGGTCCAGATGATCAGCCGGGGACCGGAGAGGAGTGCATCTCAGAGCGGCGCACAGAGTGGCACGTTCCCGGATTTCCTCACTAGCTCCTCTGGCCAGCGGAGGAATGAGGAGGTGGAGAGGAGATGGCGATGGGAGGAGGGTAGCATAGCCATGGGCCCGCCGGAGAAGCGACATGAGGGTACCGGTGACAGTGGCGGTCTAGGAGAGGGACTAGCCGAGTGACTTGTACTTTTTTGTTATGCCACACACTTGTACATGACCTTTGTTATAGTGGAAATGAAATCTTTTTTGTCTTTTTATTAAGATAAATAAAATTATATTTTTAATTAACAAATTAAACTACAGTTAGCAGAGTCCAGTCCATTGAAAGACAAGTACAGCCTAATAGAAAGGAAAACGTACCCTCAAGTCAGGGGAAGCCTGACACTAGCAAAACTAGCACTAAGAATCACACACCACACCTCAAATCATGAGGAAGACGAACAACCACACCTGAAAAGTCAGGGTGAGCCTTGTGTCACTAGCTCAGTTGGGGTCCCGCAGATCCCCACCACGAACCCAAGCGGTAACAATAGTAACAACAACAAGAGTAATAGCATGAGTAGAAGTAACCGTAAAAGTAAAGGGGAAAGCCATACTGAACAGAAACACGACAGTTGATCGAACCACGACCCTCTAAACTACTCCTAATCGGCAAGAACACAGATCCCCAAACACAGTCAGGAATCACCGAATCAAAACAAGGAAACTCTAGCTACATTGCCAGAACACGTCATGCTGCAACAGACGTGTAGGCTCGTCTACAAAGACCAAAACCCAACAGAAGACCACACGGTCTAAAGCACCAAAACATATACGACCTCGCCGTCGTGTACGCTACACTGACCAAGGTAAAGCCAAGCACAGACTACCCAAAGTATCACGTGAAGGAGCTCAAGTTACACGAGAAATGAGATGAATCATAAGAATCACAAGAGTCAGCCTCCTATGATAGAAGTACCTCCTCACTAGAAGAAGAGCCAGATGCGTCCACTAACATCTTACACTGCGCCTTAAGCATCTCCCACTCACCTTGAATGCGGTAACTAAGACACTGTACCAAGTACCAAGGAACAACAGTAACGAGTGACTAGTCTGGGTCACGCCCGTCGGAGCGGGTCCAACCCCCCTGATCACGTGTGAACACAGAAGCCCAATGTCTTGAGCCAGACCTCTAGCTGATTTTCCCCCCCAGTCAGACTCTAACGGCTAGACAAAGGGGACCACAACAACTACCCTATGAATCGTCTCTACCGAGAACTCGCCCCACCACCACTCCGAGGTTGGCTAACACCCGAAGTGTCATCAGGCTACGACAAGTGGAGGCTCACTGGACACAGAGACTCAAAATAGAAACATCACAGTACAGACAGGATAAGCATGCACCTACCGCACCTACCACGAAGCATAAAGTAGCACACAGAACTGCCGCTAGACTTAGGACAGTCAACTAGACCTGCTAACACAACGATCCTTGAGTCACAAGACTCAAGTCAAGATCGTCGCACATCACGGCAATATACCATTCAATCTGCCTAGTCCCTGGGTCAAAATCATGGTAAAATTCAAGTCCTCGACCCCTAGATCGCACGTCGGACTCTCAATTCCATATAACATGAAACACGGAACATGAGGGATCACCAAAACCCTCGAACCACATAGGCACATAGATCGAGGTAAAATGATACCTCCAAGTGTCCAAAACCAGAGTCTCGAGACACTCGCAAGGTCACATGTCAACCACTAGGTCATAACCAGGTTGACCAGAAACCATAATGACTCTCGAAATGCACAAAACACTACTCGGTACAATGGCACTTTCAGACACCCTATAATACGGTCACATCCCTCATACGACGTCTAAGACATCCACGGACAATGGGCTAACGAAGGGGTTGAAGCCAAACCAACCGAAAACCAAACTAACGCTGAAGCATCATTCTGGACAGGTGGCTGTCTTACCCTTGGCTGCTAAACCAAAATGGCGATCATTCGCATGGCAGCTACCAGTGAACCGACTTAAAAACATAACGGTCTCCTTGGTACCGTTTCCAAGAATTTAGTGGTCCCCATAAGGCCGCTAAACCAATTTGTGGTAGGGAGCTAGACCACTAGCCCGAACCGACTTAAAAATTATTTGAAACCATATAACGGTCCACCATGGACCATCAAACCAAATCAGTGGTCATCCATAGGGCCGCTACCACCAAATGGCGGTCAGTCGCATGGCCACTACCAGTGAACCGACTTAACAAACATAAAGCACCAAATAGCGGTCACCCATAGGACCGCCACTACAGAGTTGCGGTCTCTGGTAAGACAGCTAAATCATTTCAACGGAAAAATCGTAGGATTACCCAAAACTCGATCTTTCCACACCCCAATCGCGTCTAAACGATGGTGAAATATCCCTAAACTCGATATCAACCTTCCACAAGCCAGAAGGAATCAAACCATCCACAAAACAACAAGAAACGGGCGACTTCCATAAATCCACCCAAAATGACTCACATGGGTAACTGGCCTCCTACTGGCCCCAAATCACAACCAAATGAAGTTTAACTAGCGGGAATGGAATCTCAACATGCCAGGTGTTCAAATGATTCCATTTTAGCTAAAAATCGTCATCTGGAATGGCGAACACAGCTCACACCACCAAAGTATGATTTCACCCTTAAAGCTAGAAAACCCGCTCAAACTCACACCGTTCAACTCCAAACTGGGAGGGAATGCAAGAAAAGAGTAGGACATCTACCCCCTACCTCCACCGAAGATCTCACGCACTGAAAAGGCCAAACCATGCCGAAAACCACCACACGAACCCACGCCATGATGCTTTGAATCCACCGAGGGATCGCGCCAACGCCACGCTCCAATCCTTGCACCTTCACTCTCCACGACACCTCCACGGTGATCCTGTCTCGTCTGCCTCCGCCTCGGTTGCGCACTCGAGGGAGAGGAGAAGAGAGGAGAGAGAACAGAGGGGGAGAGAGTGAGAGAAACGTGAGAGGAGAGAGAGGGGGTTAAGGATTTTTTGAAAAAAAATGATAACAGGAAATTAGCAATAGTTCCTAAAATCTAATTTTTGGTTTGAAATTTGCACCGTGTAGGGGCGAAACGACTCTAAAGAAAGTGACATCGTGCTTCGACCCGAGTTTGATCTTTCTAAACTTCAATTTCATATTTTTCCTGTTGATCCGTCTGATAGAGAAATTCCTCAATCATGCATCCTTGAATTTTATTTTTCCAACACAATAAAGATAAGTCAGCTAATGGACCAATCATTCTAGCAAGCAAAAGGTGGGCAGAAATCAACAAATGGGCCAAAGAAACATAAGCAGGCTGAAGATGCATAAATGGGCCTCAAAAAGGCTTAAGAGGAATCGAGTGGACCAAGATCCCTTGGTGACCCAGTGACCAGACCTGGGCCGGTGGCCAGGGTGCGCCCCAGCGCACTGGCCGCCAGGCCATTAGCCTCCTCCTCATTTTGCCGCCGTGCCAAGGCCAAGTCCCTCCTCTATAAAAACCTAACATTTGAAGGAGACGAGGGAGGAACGGGGGGAGTAAAAAAAAGTGTGGGAAGAGGACACCACGAGGAGAATTCCAGAAAAGGAGAGAGGGCTTCCGAGGAGTCGGCCGTTCCCCAAAGAGCTCGAGAGGAGGGTGATCAAGAGGAATCTGATACTCTGTTCCTCTAAGGTAGCAGGTGGGTTCCTAGCCCAGTCGTGTCCAGCGACAGCCAATTCTCTCGGCTCCTTCTCTTGTAGTTTTCTTTTGTTTTGTGTTTCAGACATGTAAAAGGGTGATGATGTAAGCCCGAACATCTCATTTTCTCCCATTTTTTTACAATATACAATTTCCATGCCTCTCCCTGTTTCTCCCCTGGGAGTATAGTGATGTACGCCCGTGAAAGCCCTCCGGGGTGACAGATGTTTGGTGTTTTTCACATATATGTATAAAAGGTTTTGAACGATGCTATGAAGCAGTGAATGTATTCGATGTCCGGACTCTTTATTTCCTCGTGACTATTGCATTATTGTGCATCCTTCTATGTTTGCCGCCAGGCCTTCTGGTTTGCAGATGGAATCATTTCCTTCTTTGTCTATGCTCGCGGCAATCCTATTTTATTATCATTCTACATTTTTTTTCTGATACGTTTGGAATTTTTCCCATGGGTTGCCCATGAGTCTGAGTCCGATCCACTCAGCGTGCCTCCTGCTCATCCATGTTTGATTTAATTTCTAGTCTCTTTAGTCTCTTATACAACTATCACTATTCTAGTGTTTGTACGGACTTGGCCAAACATTCCCCTCACCCACGATTATGGGTTGTGGGGGCCATGGCTCCCTCCTACATATAGCTTAGCTCCCACTTCTTGCTTAATCCATTTAAATGAACGTCACTGTCTTTCACAGGGTATTAACTGGCTACCGCATGCACCTTACCTTGGCGTATAGTTATCTGTCCGTGAGTGCATTGTCTAATGCAAAACCTTTGTATCTACATGTCTAATTACTCAATATGACCTTCCGTCTTACCAAAGAGTAAAAAGATCCCTTCACCATTTGGCTTGGACCTTCCGTCCGACCAAAGAACAAAAAACCCCTTTTACCTTTGGCTCATGACCTTTCATCTAGCCAGAGAACCAAAAGACCCCTTCACCTTTGGCTCAGGCCTTTCATCCGGCTAGGAAACAAAAAGACCATTTTTACCTGTGGCTCTGCCCTTCCACCCAATTGAAGAACAAAAAGACCCCTTCTATCGTCGGCATCATGACCTTCCGTTTAGGTCGATGTACAAACCAATCGTCAGCATCATGACCTTTCGTCAAGGTTGGCAGGTAAACCAACAAAAAACCTCCTCTTATCCGACGTCATGGCTTTCCACCAAAGTCGGTAAATATTTTACCTTGGTGTCATGACCTTCTGCCTAAGCCAAGTTGTACGGCGTCATGACTTTACATCTAAGCTGTTAAATATTCCTGTCTAGCGTCATGACTTTCCGCCTAAGCCGATAAATATTTTTGTCTGACGTCATGACTTTTCACCTAAGCTGGTAAATATTCTACCTTGGCGTTATGGCCTTCTGCCTAAGTCAAGTTGTACGGCGCTATGACTTTACGTCTAAGCCGTTAAATATTCTTGTCTGGCGTCATAGCTTTCCGCCTAAGCTGGTAAATATTCTGCCTTGACGTCATAGCATTCCGCCTAAGCCAAGTTGTACGGCGTCATGACTTTATATCTAAGTCGTTAAATATTCTTGTCCAACGTCATGACTTTCCGCCTAAGCCGATAAATATTCTATCTCGGCATCATGGCCTTCCACCTAAGCCAAGTTGTACGGTATCATGACTTTATGTCTAAACCGTTAAATATTCTTGTCCAGCGTCATGACTTTCTACCTAAGTCGGTAAATATTTTATCTTAGCGTCATGACCTTGCACCTAAGCCAAGTTGTACGGCGTCATGACTTTATGTCTAAGCCGTTAAAAATATTACCTTGGCATCATGGCCTTCCGCCTAAGTCAAGTTATACGGCATCATGACTATATGTCTAAGCCGTTAAATCTTCTCCCTTGGTATCACAATCTTACGTCGAAGTCAAGTCATTCGGCGTCATGACCTTCGATCTAAGTCAACAAACCTCTTACCATTGGCTCGAAATTGCTGTCCGAACTAATGAACAAAAAGACCCCCCTTGATTCCACACCAACCCTTGATCCCTCAGGGATTCACCACACTATATAACACCTTCTCTCCACCGTCATGGCATCGATCTCCTGACACCAAAATCACTGACCTGCGGACATGCCTGTTATGCCCTAAAAAAAGAAAAATAGAAAAAAAGGGGAAGGGAAGAAAAAAAGAGAGAGAGAGAGAGAAAAAGGGAGAAATATAAAATAAAAAAAGAAAGAGAAAAAATAAAAAAGGAGAGTGGGAGGTGGGATGGTTGAGGGAGCTTGTGTTGGCAGGGGTTGGGGGATCTTCCCTGCATGGGGGCAGGTGAAGGGGTAGAGGTGGGGGCCAATTGGGTTTGTGAAGAGTTGGTTATGGTGAGGGCTAGGTGGTGGGGTGCAGAGGTGGTGGTCGGGGTAGGGCGAGTAGGGAGTTGTGGTGATTGAGCCATAAGGGTGACCTTAGGCTGGCCGGGTGGGGACAGAGGAGTTGTGATGCCCCCCGGGCCATGGCTCTCTAGGTTCGAGGGGGAGGGTCAGGGTGCATAGACCTTCCAAAGCTCAGCCTTCATATCCTCCCAAGTGTCGATGGGCTTTTGCGTCCTAACCTCCCTTAAACCCATAATGTCTTGCCAAGCATCCCTAGCCTGTCGGGAAAGCCTATTCTTGGCAAAATGGATTTCCATGGGACCCGACATGGCAAACCTCTTGAAGTGTTTGCCTATGGCATTCTCCAACTCTAGGTATGCACTAGGGTGGAATCCGTCAAAAGGAGACATTGCAAATTGGAGTCGGTCCAAAGGAGAGTCATTTGGATCCTCCCGGGGATTCCTATTACCACACCCATGGTAGGGGTTCCTCTGTTGACCATAAGGGTAGCTCGGGTCATGGACATCCCACTCAAAATCAGCCCATTAGGGTTGGGCCCTTCGAACATAGGCTCTCGGTTTGTGCTCATCTTTCATAGGCAGGGTACCAAGTTGGCTAGTTATGGTATCGAGTTTCTCAAAGATGTTGGAGATGGTCCCCGTGAGGGTGTTTACTAGGCCTTGGAGACCATTCACCCTAGTGGTATGGCTCTCTTGGGGGTTGGGACCCATGGAGAGGGCCGAGGATGCTGGATAGGACCGGTATGAGGTAGCCATTCAAATGGGGAAGTGATGTTACACGGAATGATGCTAGTGCAAGGGTGCCCTAGGACTAGACTTGTGAGGACAAGCCTATGACTTGCTCTGATACCAACTGATGTGAGACGACCTAGGGGTGCAAGGGGAATGACCAAATGTGCCTCGGACCTAGATTCGCAATCACATAGATAAGTAATGAACTCGATGTTGGCGGTAGCGCTCACGCGGTGCACACTCTTTCCCGATGGCAATTCCGGGATGATCGTGGGGTCTAGGGTGGGACCTCACTGTTCCAAGGTGTGGCAAGGTTCAAGCTGACCCTAGAGGAGCTGGGATTCCCACAATTCGTGGGCGGCCAGCATGCCGAGGGCGTAGGTTATGTGGTGTTTCGCTCAACTCACATCACAGTGGGGATTTACAATGCAAGTAAGCGGGGGATGGGCACTCTCTCACTATCCAATGGGTAAAGGAATATGATACTAAATTAGTAAAGGAAATGACCAGGAGAGGGGAACCAAGCACTTACCCAATCAGTTTGAACAAATCGATTCGGATGGGAGACGATGGTGAGTGAGGAAGCATTGGCTCGCTACCCACACGCTGTATCGGGGAAGCTGGACCTGCAAAAAATTGATTACAGAACTACGCCTCTCGTAGGAGTGTTGGCTCAGGGTTGGGGAAATGAATTATTACAATCAAATTATATCTCCACATAGGGAGGGGCTTTCAGCCAGCCAGGCGAGGAGCAGGAAGTGGGCCGGAAGCCAGTTCTATCAGGACTGAACCCGCAAGATAGTGATCTGATACTAGGGGTGCCACAGACTACTCCTAGCACTACAGAAAGTGGGGTTAGTGCTGGACTACCTAGGGATGTGTCTGGACCTTTCTGTATGCTTCGCAGACTGTTCGGGGGTTGATTGAGGTCGTAGTAGGTAAGGAACCACAAACTGGTCCAATTCAGGCCTGTCTGGTTTTGACAGATAGCAAGTTGATGTAGAGGGTGCCAAGAGCTTCTTCGTTCATTGTAGGAGGCAGGGCTGTTGTAGAAATGACCGTGGACAGACCTGGATCAAGCCGTAGGCTTCGCGGATCGTCCGTGGTCTGATCAAGGTCACTGCAGGTCGAGTTTCACAGACAGATCTTGCTCTGCCCAGTCTGGTCAGCAGGACTGCACTGGGATGTCAGGATTGCCACGGACTCCACTGAGCATTTCTGGAGGTAGGGTTGGTGTCGACATGACCGTGGATGAGTCTGCTTCACATGGTTGAATTTGGGGATCCCAGAAGATGTCAGTGGCGGCCACAAATATCAAAAGAGTGGGGAAGGGTCCAACCTGGACACAGGGCAAATAGCCTGCGCGCTCGGGGGAAGATGGTCGATCCTAGGTGCTCCGGTGGCTGAATGGTTCCCATCTTCCTGGAGGTGAAAGAAGAGTCGTAGGGGAACACCTCGACCAAAGGCCACGATCAGAATTCTGAAGGAGAGGGTGTGGGGGACTCTGCAAGTCAGCTCTATTTGTCCACCAGAGGCAAATTGTGCAGCTTGACGGGAATTGCTCCACCAGGTAGTTCCGACGTCGGATGGAGGTGAGAGAGCTCTTGTTATGAAGCTGACACGGAGAGGGATCCGTCGGTGTTGAGCTGGCTGCCAAGATCTTCGCAGGGATGTCGTGGGTGGTGCTGCAATAGGGCAGTCAGTTCTACTGCTACTGCTAGACTGGGTAGTAGTGGGAGATTGGGAAGGATAAGGAAGGGATGAGAGGGATGATGGGGTGGGAATGTCAAGCCCCGAGCGCGGAAGATTACTCGGAAGCGGTGTGACGATGTCTATAACAATCATGTCAATCAAAGCGTAGTGCATTCAACACATACAGATAGAGTGTGCGATATAGAAATAACCCAAAACTTTATTAATAACCATGTTTCTCTCAAATAGTATGAAGACTAAATGAGTAGAAAATAACAGTAAGTAATTAAATTTCATTAGATCAGTTTGCTAAAGTAGCAGAAATAAAATTACTTTTTAATTAACAGTTTTAATTTAAGAATTATACCACAGTCCAGTCCTATAGAAAGACAAGTACAGTCTACAGAAAGGAAAGATATACCCTCAAGTCGGGAGATACCCAACGTAGGTACAACTGGCAGCTACGGACACGTCACACCAGGAACCGCAGAAGCAGAGCGATGCCACCCACCTGAAAAGCAGGGGTGAGCCTCGTGTCACAGGCTCAGTAGGGGTCACGTGGATCCCCAATGAAAACCACGCAGTAACACGGAACACAAAATAGCAGGTGTAGTAAAGCAGGAAAAGCTACGCTACAAAGCTGTAAAGAAGAGGAAGCAGGAGTAGGGAACATGCAAGGAAGAGGGAAGCTAAAAGAAAAGGGAAAAGCCATACCGAATGAGCACGGCTGCCGAACTAACCTCGACTCCCAAGCTACTCCTAAGAGCAATAGAAGGGCGAACTCTGAACTAGCGAAGTCAGAAATTGTTGATCCGTTGACGAGACACCAAGCAAGCGAAGGCCTACAAGGAAAAGGGGAAAAGACAAAAGCCCTAGAAATAGTCTAGACATACTAGATAGAAAGCACACACGACTCGATTGTTGTGCACACTCATCTAGACACGACCACATGCACAACTAAAACATCATGTGCATGACACAACACTACACTGACCTCGAGCAAAGCCACGAGAAGGCTAACCCAGAAAGGTCACGATGCTCGAGAAACATGAGAGTCATGGAAAAGTTACGTGTCACGTGTTTGAAGTACTCCCCTCACTAGAAGAACAGCCAGTTGCGTCCACTGATGTCTTATGGTGCGCCTACGAGTGGCTCATCTGCCTGTCGTCCAAAAGCACGACCGATAAAAGAACTACAGTCGTGAGTGACTAGTCAGGGTCACGCCCGTTGGCGTAAGTCCAAAGTCCCAGACCACGTGTGCACACACTGGCTCTCGCCTAAGCTAAGCCTCTAGCTAGTATTCTCCCCCCGTAGGACGCTATGGTCGAGGACACTACTATTGAGCGTGGGAGCCCATGGAACTAGCTTAAAAACTATAAATATGGAAAAGCCCCATCTTAAAGGCTGACACGCTGAAATGTGCTGTAAGGCTACGACTAGTGGAGGATCACGAGACACAGACTCTAAAACGTGAGTGCTGGAGTACAGACAGGCAAGAAGCACTACTGTTCGTACTACGAAGCACCAATGGCAGCACAGGAAACTACCAACAGACTCAGGACAAGGCAACTAGACTTGAAACTACAATGATCCTTGAGTCTCTCGACTCGGAGTCAAGATCGTCGTGCAAAGCGGAACAAGCCACCAATCGGTCTAATCCTAAGCCAGAGGAAACGACTCACCGTAAGAAATGACTCACGGAGACCTGAGGGAACACCAAGAACCCTCAGCACGCCTGGATACGCAGAATGAGGTAAGATGACACCTCACTGCATCCAGAACCACGTCTCGAACTGGACAGAACTGCCGAGACACACACAATGTCTTACGTCAACCATTGGATCTAACCGGGTTGACTAGAACCAGACAATGACATGAAAAGCAGTACAGAAGACTGCCCATGACAAGAACACTCCTGGCCACTTTGTATCATGGTCATAGCCCTCATAGGACATCAAGAGACATCCACGGGACAACGGGCAAGCCATAAGGTCAAGCTAAGATATACGAAAACTAGAATGTTGGGAAATGACACTCAGACACCGCCCTAGAACACTTACCTAAGACAGACAGATATGAGACAAGCCATCATGGCCAACGAACGAGACAATGGACAAGACTCACTGGGCGGTCAGAAGAAGGCCGCTCAGGAACATGAATGGTCCAGATGGAAGCCGTTCAAAGAGGGATGAACAGTTGGGGGCCAATCGCTCAAAACAACTGACCCCTAGACATTAAAAGGGATGGACGGTTAGGGCTGGGCCGCCCAAAGGCTAGAGCCATTAAGGACTAATCGCTCAAGCCAACCGACCTACTGCAGTGTCAGTCAGAACGGTTTTGACCAAACCGCTTGTCCCAACCGACACAAAATTGTTGACCAAAGGTCAACTGGGATAAGCGGGCAAGACCTGGCCGCTCAACCCAACGGGGAAGATGAACGGCTGAGGACCAGCCGCTCACGGAGGATGGGGGGACCACTACTGGCCACTCAAGCCCCAGAGCGGTCTATTGACTGACCACTCAACCTGAGGTCGAGACACGATAAACCGTCCGAAACCTGTCGCCCATGCACCTTAAGCAGTTGCCATTGAACTGCGAAGGCGTTACGATGAGCAAACCATAGGGTTCGTCCTATCGTGGGCTTTCCACGCCCCGTTCATGCTGAAACAAAGGGGATACAGTCACAATCACCCTGGCAATCACATGGACTCTGACCGGAGTCAAAACGGCGCACGAATCGCAAGAAACGGGCGATTCTAACGAAATCACCAAAATGGGGTCGCCGGACTTCCCGGGCTCCCCACGGTCAAACGGGACCGCCAATCGACGCGAAATTGGTATCAATGGAACGCTGACGTTCTCAGGAGTCCATTGACTCTAACCGATCGAAAAACCATCGCCGTTTTCTGGCGAAGCCTACGAACCTCGAAAAATTACAATGTGACAGAACTCGCTCGTTCTTGCACTGTAAAACATGAAACTGTGGGAAAATGAAGTACACGCGCTTGGGAACCGTCCCCCTATCTCCACCGAAGATCTCGCACGCCGAAACGACTAAACCACACCAAAATCGCCAAAACACGAACGACGTCTTCTCAGAATCCAAAATTATGAACGCGACAAAGCACTTTGACATTTTTTTGTTTTGTTTTGTTTTGTTTTGTTTGTTTGTTTTTACTGATTGCTGTTATTTATTTATTGTCGGCTCCTGCCCTCACTGACGTAGTGTTCTTGTTTTCTTTCTTGTGATGTGGAGGGTGTGATGAGGACCCAGATCAGCTGGTACCTGGTGGTAGTGACTTGCGGGGGCCTACCAGACTTTCAGAGGGCCCGAGTGGGCGCGATGGGGTTCAGAGCGTTTCTGCGGATCGAGCCCTTCCAGCTCGACCTATAGCTCATCCAGTCATTGAGAGAGAGATGTTACACACGGAGCAAGACCTTCCTAATGCCCTGGGGGCACATGGTGCCCGGCTTGGAGGACGTGGTCCGGATCACCGGACTACGAGTGGACGGTGAGGTCGTCAGCAGGTCCACTTACCCTGACTACAGGGAGAGCGCCCTAGAGCTACTAGGGCTAGAGACCAGTGCCATAGAGAGAGAGAGAGAGAGAGAGAGAGAGAGCAGGACAGTTAGCCGGACAGACATCATGGAGGCGTTGGGATTCATCGATGCTCGTCAGCGCATCAACGAGAGTACAGTAGAGTTTCTAGCGAGGCTAAAGGGAGCCACTCGCAGCGCGTTCTGCCAGGACGTGAGCGACCCGAGATGGGCAGACCACAACCTTCAGCTGTTCATCTTCTTCTTGCTGGGGCGTCTTCTATTGGGCACGAAGGGAGATGACATCCACTATCGTTTCCTGGGGATCCTAGCGTACCTAGATCGGGTAGGGCATTACGCATGGGGCACAGCCCTACTTGCCCGCCTGATCGTCGATTTGTCCCAGGGGACAGATCGGGAGACTACCATTAGTGGCTTCACACCGTTCCTCTAGGTAAATGTATTTTATTTATTTAGTTTTTTTATTTGCAGTTAGTTCTACTTCATGCTTCTGTAGTTGATTATGCTAATGACATGTGATGGATGTAGGTGTCGAGCTATTACTACTTCCCGATGGGGAGAGCCAGACAGTGGGACCTGGCATCCGTGCCATTGGCTCGAGAGTGGAGGTCGATAGTGATCATGGCCCCTCATTCGAACTAGCTGATGTCACTTCGACGCGAGATGACTGAGTATCTCGAGGCCATGGTATGACCCCCTTTCTCTCTCTCTTTTTTGTGTATATTTATTTTATTTACAAATGTGGAAACTAACATGGTATATATGTGACAATGTAGGTGGTGTGTAGGCCCTACCTGGGCATGGACGACGTAGGCCAGCCCTGGGTCGAGGCTATCCAACCTTGCTTCGGGCAGGACCTTTGGGTCCATTGCCTGAACGAGATCGAGCCGCTTCGGCTCAGGTTAGTGATGAGGACCCAGGGCTTTACCTAGGAGTGGGTAGACGTGGATGAGCCAAGCTGCATCGCGCAGAAGACCCGAGGGAAGGCGAAGCTCATTGACTGGCGCATGTGATTCCCTGCCCAGTTCCAGGATTGGCAGTAGGGTGGTGTCCTGGTAGTGTCACAGGCATAGAGCAGCATCGAGTACCTGCGGTGCTACCAGGAGACCCAAGCAGAGCATCTCCAGCTCGGGAGACCAGCAGGGGCAAGTACGAAATGAGTATTACATTTTTTTATTTTTTTGTTTATGAATGTATGCATATGCATGTGACATTAACCTTCATGCTTATGAATGCGGGATGCCCGTGACGCCATTATCACCGACCTACGAGCCCAGTTGGCGGATGCCAGGAAGTAGCTGGCTATCACTCGACAAGAGTTGGGCATCCTGGTAAGCTTATGCAATGCTTTTTTTTGTTTTATTTTTGATACCCAGATTCCTGATGCTTAGTTGTTGACCGTCATTTGTTCCTTTGTTTCAGCATGCCTAGCTTGCAGTGACAGCAGGGATGACCAGTGGAGTGTCTTCTAGCTCCCAGGCTCCCCCTCCGGAGGTCTCCTCCCTCTAGGAGTAGTTGGCTGGCGCAGTGAGACGCGTCAAGGGGGCCGTGCACAAGCTCGCGGCCCGTGTGAGTGTTTGCTTGCTTTAGACCTTTATTACACACTTCCTCTCCTTTACTAACTTCATGCAATTGTCAGCTCTTGGCAGGTGGTGGAGATTCAGGGAGCACTGGCTCACGCAGTCTGAGCCGAGGAGGAGCACGACATTCGGGCAGCCACCGTGGCGGAGCTAGAGGTAGAGCTGCGGTGTCACGATGCAGAGAAGCTGCCCCGTGACATTCTATAGTTGATGGTCTCCCTCTAGGTGGCACGGAGGGATGCCGAGAGGGAGAGAGAGGAGAGGGAGAGGGAGAGAGAGGAGAAGGAGAGAGAGGGAAAGAGGAGAGAAGAGAGAGAGAGAGGAGTAGGATGAGAGGAGGGCCATGGAGGCCCAGGTGATTGAGCTCCGACTAAGTCTTAGCACAGCGGAGCAGAGGCTATGAGAGAGCGAGGAGTGCTACCAGAGGGCGAAGGAGAGTGGGGCGCGACTCCATTAGTTTGGTTCCTTCTCTGTGGGCACCTTTCTAGTCTCCTCAGTCGAGGAGCGATGTCACGCTGATGAGGCTAATCGGGCATTGCGGGGTGAGGCGAGTACTGCCTCATAGACCTCCATGAGGCCCTTAGGGATCTTCATCTTAGGAAAGAGGAGAGGGATGACTAGGAGGGCGGTGGCGAGAGTTAGAGAGTTATTTGTACACCTACTCTCTCACTTATGATGTACATGACAGTTTATATAGATGTATAAATGGAATGATTTAGCTTCCTACCACTTGTTTGTTCTCTTGTGCGTTCCTTCTTCTCTATGCCTCTTCTCTTCCACTTTGTTCCCATGTTTTTCCGTAGCTTTACCCGTAGTCAGTGTAGAGTACACGACAACAAGATCGTGTATATGTTTGTGCTCTTGGACCTTGTGGTCTAGAGTTGGGCTTTCGTCACTGAGGACAAGCCTACATGACAGAGATGTCGTGATATGTTTCCCTACTAGGTAGCCGGAGTTTCCTTGTGTTGGATCGGCAATTCCCAACTATAAGATCGAGGTGTACTTCTGTTGTCGTTAGGAGTAGTTTAGAGAGCCGAGGTTCTATCGGCTATCATGTTTCTGTTCTATAAGGTTGTTCTTCTCTTTACTTCTACTGTTGCTACTCTTGCTACTATTGTTATCTTGTTTATTGCTGTTGTTTACCGTTATTATTTCATGGTGGGGATCCGCGGGACCCCTACTCAGCCAATGAGATGAGGCTCACCCCTTGTTTTTTAGGTGTAGTAGTTCCTCCTCGAAATTCGAAGGTGTAGTGTTGTGGTTCTAAGTGCCAGCTTCACTAGAGTCGGGGGCATACCCTACTTCAGAGTATGTTTCTTTTCCTATAGGCTATACGTAGTTGGACTGGATTATGTAGTTATCTATAATTAATTTGTTAATTGAAAATATAATTTTATTTTTGTTAATTTAACAGTCCTATTCATACTTGTTTCCTACATTTATTTTAAATTTTAGTGTACCTCCATATACCTTTCTAACCCTCCCAAGCTTTCCCACTTGTGGGTGGCCTCTCAGGATCCAAGTGGTATCGGGTTTGCCAGGTATCCAGGTTGTGGATCGTTATAGTTGGTATCAAAGCGAGTGCTGTGGAAGTACATGGGAATTTGAGACATTGCAGTGATCAGAGTCCATAAGGTCCAATACGGTCGGTAATTTGCATAGGTTTTGTATTTATTTATCGGTTTGCTTCTCGTGTGAGAGCTGGTGTGTGCGGTCTTTGGCACTATGAAGGTGATTTTGCTTTCGTCAGAATGTTGGCGTGGGGCCTGAGGAATGTGATTGAAGAGTCACCTTTCTTCGAGGTGGTGGTCCCAATTGTGCTACGCTGGGTAGAGCTTGTCGGCAGGTGTGAGTTTGTGGTGTAGCATTTGAGATGTTAGTGGTGAGATCAGGTGGCTGATGGGAATTATTGATTGTGTAATAGCTGTGAATGTTCTTTGATGGAGATTAATATCATTTTGGCCATCCCAGCTTGAGATTTTAGTCAGCCCCTGAGATGTCAAGTTTGTGGTTTGAGGTGGTAGGATGGATGCCCTGATTGAGAGAGTGCTCGGGCGAGCTAAGGATTCCTTCCTAGTGAGCTATTCTTAGTCGAGCTTGACTTTCTCATCCTGTCTTGTTGTGTCATTTTGAGGTAAGCTTGGGAAGAGCTATCTCAGTAAGTCCTTAGTCCTACATGTCTGCTTTTGAGCGGACTGTGTTAGTTATGAACCTAATATGCTATTTTTTGGCGGTGGCTTGGTTTTGGACCTAGATTATGGAATTGGGGGCCATTATGCACTATGTTCGATGTGCCGTGCGAGGCGGCAGTTGAGATGTGAAGGTTTAGCAATAGATTTTGGGACTTGAGGATAAGCTGAGGTAGGTGCTCATGGTGGTTTGTGTTGTGGCTCTTGGCACGATGGTCTGCGTGGTAGCAGCTTCAGAGGCGGATATTCTGAGGACCCAAGAGTTGAGAATGGGTTTGTGTCCTTTGAGCTTGGTGCCCTTGATGATTTTTCTTCACTCCTTGAACAATGTTTGGCCTATTTCTGACTCTGGGATCAGAGACGGAGATAGGTAAGGAGCATGTAGCAATAGCTAGCTCATGCGTTGTGGCAGGTTCTGGTCGATAGTCAACACGATCAATACTTGAGGCGTGGTGAGATGTAGTTTAGTGAGTTGCGATGGCGCCGAGAGATATGCTAGAATGTAGATGTCGAGTTGTCTGTGATGCCTGTGCATATTGTGTTGAGTGCACAGCAGAAGTGTGGGGGGCTTATAACCTACAGGTTGAGGATCGTAAGGTCAGAGAATTCTGACTAGCTAAGAGGATTGCTTTCTCGGTGTGAGATTGTCTCTGGCTATATGAGCCATGATGTGGGATGTCGTGCCCTTGCTTGAGGCGTTGTGGTTATTAGAACTAGAAGGTTAGAGAATTGGGAAATATGATGGCGAGTGTGTCGGATAAGTACTTTTTCTGCATTTGTTGGAAGTCGTGCTCTTGGGATGGAATTGTGGTCCTAGAGATGCATTTCTGAGAGATGTTTGTGGGTCCTTGTTGGTCAGCTATGAGCGGCTAGTGCGATTAGCTGAGTGGTCAGCTGTGATAATGCCTAGAAGTGACCCAGTTTGTGGTTATGTCCCATGGTTCTGTGGTGACTGTAGATCTAGGGATTTGCAGGCATCCATTATGAGATTGTGTGATGGATTATGCTTGTGGTCCAGTGGTGTCATTGGCATTCTGCTTGCAAGATTCCATAGTGGTTATGGCACGAAAGCTAATGGAATGTAGTAGTCAACTGAGATGACTGTGTTCCTTGTGAAGGGTGTGAGTTTAATCTACTAGTTAAGAGCTGACGCTTTTTTTATCCGCCGAGCATGAGATTCCATCGGTGGCCGTTTCATGGCATAAGTCATGTCTCCTTGCTATGGGAGACGGTAGTGATGATGCCAAGATTGGAGGTGCCAGACTTGTGTTCTCTTGTGTGTTATTCTCACTCTGACGATCGGTGTGCCTTGAGATTCGAAGCGTGATAATTTTGCTTGTGATCGTGGTCTGGTAGTGTTCCCCGAAATTATGTTGTTGCGAGTTTGAGGTTTGGCTAGAGATTTGAGAGTGTTTCCAGCTGTATGTGTTGTTCTTCCCAGAGTTCATCCGGAAATGGAAAATAGAACACATTGCAAGGGGGAGGAAGAAGGTATTGATGGGAAGGAAATAGAAAGAACACAGAAACTTTCCCCCCAAACCCACCTCTCACACTCACACCTCTCCCCTTCACCCTTCGGTCGACAACCCTTCCTCTTCTTCTCTTCTTGCGTGCTAACCAGCTAGCCAACCGGAAGGGGGAGGAGGCTCTCTTTTCACTCTCTTCTCTTCCCTACGCGCCAGCCAACTAGCCAACCGGGAGGAGCCCCGTTTTCCTTGGAATGCTTGGCGTATATATAGGCCAATCACTCAAATCCTTCTGTTCAAAGGTGAGCGCGCCGGACACTTTGCTCACATCACGCCGGTTGTGTTGTCGAGCTTCCACACTCGCCACGCCATTGCGGCCATCACTTGCAGAGCATGGGCGGGCGGCTGATGGCATTGATGACAGGACGGCTTGTTCGTGGCGCCGTTTTAACACTTGGAAGAATGGCTTGTAGAACGGCATGGCCAGGGGCGCGCCAGAATTGACCACATCGGAACACCTTCTTTCCTTTTCTTTCAAAGTGAGCAAATGTGTCGTATTAGCACAAAGGCGCGTCGTTTTAGGAGGAGCAAGTGGGTGGTGCCGTTTTAAGGCAAAGCAAAAGGGGGGCCAAGGAACATGGGCGCGTCGTATAAGGTGGCGCCGGTTAAGGGCCTCACTGCACCATTTTAAGGCCTTTTCGTGCCGTTTTAAGCACCGAACGGATTCGTTTCGAAGTCGCAACCATTTATACAAGTGTTGGCACTCCCGAGATGTTTTAGTTGCAACGCATGACATCTGGAATATTTAATTTGCCATTTCTGGCCTTCGATCCGCGACTTTGCGTGCCTTCTGGTATAAGCCGAGAGTGTGCCAAAATCCCCGACTTTTCTTCGATTCTCCTCCTGGCACGGCCGATCGTAGAAATCTTCTGTCTGGGGGCTCCCTTAATGGGTAGCGGGCTGCCGAGTGAGTTCTCGTCCTGGCCGGGCGAGGTATGGGTTTATTTGGCCTTCCCGCCTTTGACTCGCACGTAGGCACGAGTGTCGCGGGTGCCATGGGATCCTCATCGTCATTTTTTGACGTCCACAGCCACCTACCGTTTGGTCAGTCTTGTCTTCATCTGGAGCACCAGAAGGTTGCTGAAGCTATGGGGGAGTGCGCCCGGTCGTAGGGCTGACACCTTGACATGGCTACTTACCCTTTGTCATTTTCAAAAATTCAAGGAAGGAAGGGACGGTGGTGCTGCCCCCACTCTGAGTGTACAACCCTGAAGGAAGAGGGATTTGGACACCCTTGACCTCTGGAGGGGGTATCTTATAGGGCTGCTCTCCCCTGAAGATGATGTTGTGGTTGGCAGGCAGCTGGCGCCCCCATTTTCGGCCTAACCAGGTTGCATGAGTAGCGGTCACGGCTTCGGCCTGGCTTGCCCCGACAGCGGGTGTAAAGCATATTTCCTCCTCATCTTCCTCATTGGGCAGATTGAAGAGGGCAGAGAGGGTATTGCAGGAGAGCACTATCTCCCCCTTAGCCTTGCAGGCTCTTCTATTCTTTCTTTGCTTCTTCTTCTTGTCCCTAGCTGGTGCCTACCCCCAGAACAGGTTGTCATCCTTTTCTGGCGCTTTGTCAGCCCCTCCGTCTTATTCTAGCTAGAGCTGCTCCAAGTCTTGCCATGGGACATGATCCGTATCAGTAAAGGCTTCAATTTGGGCTGTTCATATTCATCTATCCCATCTACGTAGTTCTGCAATTGCCAGGCCTCTGGGCTAATTTCTTTGGCCACTGGCAACAGAGTTTGTCTTCTCTGGTTGTTGGTGTGTATTCTGATGACTATAGGCGGCCGGGCCCAAGTTGGCGCTAGCGCCGGAGGTGTAGGTCGCGGTGTGATGCCATGGACATGTGCCCCCACCTTCGAGTGAGGCGTGGCTTTCTTCTTAGTCTTTGCAGGGACCTGCTGCCATCCCTATTGCTCTTTCATTGGTGTCAGAAAGCAGGCCTCATAAGTGTGCTGAGTGCCAGCTTCTACAACTTCTTCAGGTAATGCCTGATATAAAGAAATCATATTGGACGCAGCTCTCCTCAAAGGCACCTCATGGGATTGTGGAGTGTCAATCTTGTACTCTCTCAACTTTATTTCTTCCTTCTTTACCATGCCTTTGATGATGTCTTTGAATACATAGCAGTCCTCGATCGGGTGTCCCAATATCTGATGATAAGAGCAGACTCTCGGGCTGTCTCTTCTCTTCAGGTCCTCTGACCTTTTTGGCTTAGGCAGGGTGACCTTATTATACTGGGTAACCCAATCAAATAGAACCTTAGTCTTCTCTCTAGGGAAAGAATAGGCCTTCTTCATTTTGTCCCTTAGTGAGGGACCCTCCTTCTCTTATGCCTTGGTAGGCTGAGGTGTAGCTACCTTCTTGCCTTTATCTCTTTGTTGTTCAAACGTCCTTATATCAAGAGTGACGGGCGCTACTCTACTTCCTTTACCTTCTGTGTGGTGGCAGCGGTTGATGTAGGGGCAGGCCTTGCCAGGAAAGCCTCCACTTTGGCCAGTACATTGTTCAAGTGATCAAACGACTGGATTTCCATGCCAATCATCTTTTCTAGCACTTCCCTCCTGAGGTTTTGTTTGCAGATTTGTACAGCATCCTCGTAATGCGGGAGCCGCTTGCACCTCATCCAAGGTTCCTCCACCTCTTGACGTATTCAAGGGCTGTTTCATCCGCCCTTTGCCTTGTTGAGTAGAGTTCAGCCACCATGACCTCCCTCTCGATGACGTGAAATCTATCTCTAAACTTCTTTTGCATATCCGGCCAGTCACTGATCGACCCAGTCGAGAGGCTAGAATACCACTCGAATGCGAGCCCTATGAGTGAGGACCCGAAAAACTTCAGCAGATATGACTCATCTATGGCTAGGTCACCCATGACGGTCATATAATATGCGATGTGTTCCTCTGGAGATCCCTTCTCGTTAAACTTGTCGAATTTGGGTGGCTTGCTGATCCCCAGAGGGAGTCACTTTGCTGCATGATGTAGTGGATATGGCACCCGATAAGCATCAAATTCGACATAGTCGCCATCACTTCGCTTAGTAAGCTTTAGCTCAATCATCCTTTCCACCATCAGCTTATTCACGGCAGTCGGATCGACTGGCTCCGGGTAGAAATGTGCCGACTGCAGGTAAGGGGTGACCAAGATGGTCACTTGCGGAGGAGGATGCAGCAATGAAGGTGCCTGGTGCACCTGTGGCAGCACCGGTGGCATCAGCGGCTGTGGCAGGCGTTGCTGGGTGGCCACCAGACTGTGCTCTGCCGGCTGGGATAGGGTGTATAATGGTGGAAAGTCGCATGGGTTAATGCCTCCCTGTGACTACTCGGCTTGCATCTCGGGCTTCTTAGAGGTCGAGGTTTGTTTTGTTTTCTCCATCAGCTGCTTCTTTAGAAGCTCTATCTCCTATTGATATTTTTAGAGCAGCATCAGTACTGATGGGTCCATGGTTTCTGTGCTGGGGATAACTTCTACTGTCTCCCCTAATGCTTCTTCAGATGAGATATTCAGCAACACCTCTTCCTCTTCAATTGTCACCACATTTATAGTCAGGGTGGTGATTTCCTCAAATAGGATTTGTTTCCCTTTTGCCGCCTTCAACATTTCACTCGCAGCCTCCACCCTTCGGGTGTTTGGACCTGGCATTTCGGCTAGTCGAGCCAATCCCTGGGGGTGTTCGGGCAAACCCCCATATTTATCAGCCAATCCGGCCATATGGCAGGTAAAAACCCACATATCTTTCCTTTGTCTATAGACCTTCCTTTTTGCATGACCAGGGAAGGTCAATCTCTTGAACACATAGATTCTTCTTCTTTCCCCCTGCTGGGGAGGGGATTCATCAGCCTCGAGATTTGGGCCATCTTCATACTCATTGTCATCAACCGACGATGTCATTCTTCTCTCTTCTTCTTCTTTGTCTACCTTTGATGGGTAGTCATCTTCCTCGACCGCGGTTGCTTGCAATAGAAATTGCTGGCCCAGTGAGGGGTTGCCCAAACCCCAGAAATAGCATCTGACCATGTTGGTCATCTCTTCCTGTCTCCATCCCTGATGTAAGATTGGGGACAACTATCGACCTCCCACCGGAGGGACATAGGCTAGCTGGGTTCTTCCAGCGAGTTGCTCAAACCTTCTTCCCACCATGGGGATATTGGCTTGTCGAGCGCATGCCCTGAAGCCTGCGCAGTGTGGAGGATCCACGACCGTTTCTTCTCTTCTTAAGGCTGTGGATGCACTTTTATTTTAAATTATTCTTTTATCGATTTATTAGTTTATTAAGTGTGTGGGCATGCCAGTCACATGTGTGACAATTTGTTCGGGCTCCAAAGAGCCACAAGTGCGCTCGACCTGACTCTGTCAGACGATTGTGTGATTCGGGTCGAGACCAATATCCGTCGTACCATAAAGGTTACGACGTTATTTACATCTCTCATATGAGGGAAAACTCTTGATTAATTGCCAGAATTAAGGGCCCTGTGGCCTAAGGAGGCAATACTAACTGCATGAAATAAACGAATGCAAATGAGGTTGAAGCACGGTGCAAGCATAAGTCAGACCATCCATCAATCTGATGTCATAGGGTCATTGTCAGACACCGGTCGATCTCTCTATAATATTCGGGTGATGACCCAGTATGGAAACACGGAGAATCAGGTCGTGGTGACGTGTCAATGTATGCCCTACCAGGGGCGTATCTTAATATTTACCTCCAGAAGGGATGAGGTCTGCTCCACGTACAGACAGCCCATTTTTTGGGGGGGAATGTCGGCCATAGCGTTGTCAAAGTAGAGACCATGATGGGTAAAGGCCCTTAGGTCTGAGCTCGCACTGCAAGGCACTTTTTATTTCCCTCTACGCGGGGTCACGGGGAGCGGAGATGCCGAAAGGGCTTGTGAAGTTGTTATCTTACATGTTTTAGGTCTAACTGGCCTTGATTAGATTTGATCAGTTTTAGCTCTGTCATGACATGAATTTTGTTTTAGTTGTAGCCTGGCTGTGATACTATTGGTATTTTCACCCTTCCCAGTTTGTCAAGCACACGAGGGTAAGAACATGCATAAGGCGGGGTTAGATACACGGGACCGACCTTTGGTACGAGGCGGAGGTAGGCCCTCACGCATAGGGGCAGCCCTCAACTGGGCGTGACCCGACCTTCCGCATGCCGTCATTTTATATACCACAGGGTTATGGCACACGTGCACACATGAAATACGCTACAATGGTTAAATGCATGCAAATGAGTGTTCTTCTTCTCTTCTCCCCCCCCCTTTTAATGAAGTGCACGGGATAGAGTTATTATTTATATTTGACGGGATCGTCAAAGCGACATCGGCAAAACTATGAAATATAAATTTATGTCTAAGTTGTCTTTTGGTTGGCCATATAGAGTGGGCCTCATATGTAGTGTTTCTTTTGCCATTAGTAATATATATATATATATATATTTGTATGTGTGTGTGTGTGTGTTGTGTGTGTGCGTAATGGTTGCACTTATGTAAGGGACTCCTCGTAGAACCCAAGTCCCTTGGGTTTTCTAGGAGGCTTTTGATGAGGGACGAGCGCACGCTTGGAAAGTCGACAGCTGCATCCGATGCAAACCTGTGATTACAGCCTTATGGCACTACGCTCCACGCTGGGAGGGGATCGTGGGGATGGAAATAATTAATACAAAACTACCTTCATGCAGGAGGGGGGAGCATGGGGAAGGGAGATGGGACTGCTGCCCTGTGTCTGTCCGGCAGGACAGAACCACTTCTTTCTCCTGGTACGCGGTGCATAGACGTCCGAATTGGGTGCCGTCAGCGCTCAGACGAAGCCTGGGAAGTGCAGATGCACTCCTAAAAATTTGGCCCCATTCTGAGGTCACAGGATGGTGGGGAAGGGTTTTATGCATAGTGATGGGTCCCGGTGGGACGAAGGGGTTGACGTTAGCCAATGGGGGTCATTTTATTCAGATGGCAAGTCTGGGTCAGAGGGAAGATGATAGGGCTTGACCAGATGTCTCAGTCGAAAATGAACAACGAATTTTGACGGGAGGTCTAGACCGAAAGTGGGAGAGCGAGCTCTGCCAAATAGAAGAGTAGCGGGCTAAATTTTGGAGAGTTGGCAGTGAAAGCTAATGGATAGAGGAATAACTGATAGATAGCTAGAAAGCGGGTTATGAAAGTCGGAAGGTAGTAATAAAGCGGGCCGTGTAAGCCGGTAGATAGTAGGAGAGCAAGCTGTGTAAGCCAATGGAAAGAGGGATAGCTGATAGATAGCAAGATAGTGGGCTGTGAAAGCCAGAAGGTAGTAATAAAGCAGGCCATGTAAGCTGGTAGATAGTAGGAGAGTAGGCTGTGTAAGCCAATGGATAGAGGGATAGTAGGCTTTGAGGGGAGGCCTAAGTCATTGAGTCATATCGATTACCATGGTGGGATGTGATAGCACTTATCGAGGTAGGCCTAAGCCAAAGGGAAGTGAGGCAGTGGGCTTTGACTGAAGGTCTAGACTGAAGAATAGCAAGGTAGTGGGATTTGATGATATGTCTAAGTTGAGGGGTAGTCGGCCTTGGCTGAAGGTCTAAGCCAAAGGGTTATAGGAAAGTGGGCTGCGAGAGCTAGAGGATAGTAGAGAAGCGGACCTCAACGGCATGTCTAAGCCAGAGGGAAGTGGGCCTCGATCGAAGGTCTGAGCTGAAGGATAGTAGGGGAGTAGGCTTTGACAGTGTGTCTAAGCTAGAGGGTAGTGGGTTGAACTTTGGAGAGTAGGCTATGTGAGAGCCGACAAGTAGCATGTAAGTAGGCTATGAAATCTAGAAAGTAGTAAGAAAGAGGGCTACAAAAGTCAGAAGGTACTAGGAAAGCGGGCTATGAAAGCTAGAAAATAATAGGAAAGCGAGCGTTGAAGGCCAGCAAATAGTAAGAGAGCAGTCTATGAGAGCCAAAAGACAGCAAGGAAGTGTGCCTTGATGATATGTCTAAGCCGAAGGGAAGTGGGCATTGATGGTATATCTAAGCTGAAGAAAAATGAGCCTTGACCCAAGGTTTAAGCTAGAGGGAAGCAGGCTTCGACAGCAGAAGTGGACCTTCATCGAAGGTCTAAGCCAAAGGATAGCAGGAAAGCAGGCTCAGACGATGTGTCTAAGCCAGAGGGGAGTAGGCTTTAACCAAAATGGCTAAGCCGAATGGTAGTAGGGATGCAAGCTTCGACGACGTGCCTAAGCCTGAGGGAGGCGGGCCTTGATTGAAAGTCTAAGTCGAAGGATAGTGGTGTAGCGGGCTTTGACGATGTGTCTAAGCCGAACGGTAGTAGTAAAGTGGGCTGTAAAAGTTGACAGATACCAAGGAAGTGGACTATAAAAGTTGAAAGATAGTAGGATACCAGGCTGAAAAAGCCCGAAAATAGTGGGATAGTAGGCTGCAAGAGCCATAAGGTAACAAGGTAGCATACTATTTAAGCCAGAGATAGCCGGACAGCAGACTACAAGAGCAAGAGATAGTAGGCTAAGCCAGAGATTGCAAGATAGCAGACTGTAAGAGCTAGATGTAGTAGCATAGTAGACTATAAAGACCAGAGATAGCAAGCTACAAGAGCCAAAAATAGCAGAATAGCAGGGTGCAAGAACCAGAGATAGTAGGCTATAATAATCAGAAATAGCAGGATAGCTGGCTACAAGAGCTAGAATAACGAGATAGTAGGTTACAAGAGCCAAAATATAGCAAGGAAGTGGACTGTGAAAGCTAGTGAATAGCAAGGAAGTAGGCTATAAAGCCAAAAAATAGTAGGGAAGTGGGGTGTGAAAGCTGAGAGATAGCAAGGGAGTAGGCCTTGATGGTATGTCTAAGCTAGAGGGAAGCGAGCCTTGACCGAAGGTCGAAGTCGAAAGATAGTTGGGAATAGGCTTCGATGATGTGTCTAAGCCACAGAAAAGTGGGCCTTGACCGAAGGTCTATGCCGAAAGATAGTAGGAAAGTAGGCTCTAATGGTGTGTTTAAGCCAGAGGGAAGTGAGCCTTGACCAAAGGTCTAAGACGAAAGATAGAAGGATAGTAGGTTGCAAGAGCCATAAGGTAGTTTAGTCAAATTATGTGATAGCAGGCTTTAACCGAAAATGCTGAGCCGAGATGTGGGATAACCAAAATAGTTGATGGCGAGCTTTAGCCAAAGTGGCTCAGATTAAAAATAGGATACCTAAAAGTCATGATTGTGGGCTTTAGCTGAAATGGCTACGTCGGGAGATAGAATAGCTGAAGATTGTGAAAGTAGGCTTGGGCTGAAATGGCTAAGCAGAAAGATAAGATAGTTGAGAGATAAGTTAGCAGACTTTAGCTGGCATGGCCAAACGGAACGATAGGAAAGCGGGGAAATCATGATAGTGGATATTGGTGGAAATGGCTAAGCTGGAAGATGGGATAGTAGCCATGTGTGGTAGAGGACTTTGCGAAGTTGAAATCAAGGAAAGCGGGCTTGTAAGCTGAAATCAACGGGAGCGAGCTTTCGAGTCGACATCTAGGAAGGCGGGCTATGAGCCGAAATCAAGAAGAGAGAGATTGAAAGCCAAAATCAAGGGAAGCGGACTTGTAAGTCAAACTCAGGAGGAGTGGGCTTACCAGTTGAAATCAGAGGAAGCGGGCTTTGACAAAAGGTTTAGGCAACTAACTTGCATTGATTATTACGGTGGGGCGGGTGGATGAACCCCGATAGCGGGGTTTGGCCGAAAATGGCTTAGGGATAACTGGAAGCTGCTAGAAAGTGCGCACGGGTGCTCTTCTTCTATCTCTCCTGCAAGGACAGGAAAGGGGCACCCGGGCTTCAAGGCTGGCATGGGCTTTCTCTTCAGCAAAAAGAAGGAAGGCGGGAGACATCCCACCAGGCATGCCATCCTTTTTGTTTTTTTTACTAAAGTCATACTTGCAAGGAGCAGGGGGAGATGCTCGACCCCTGCCGCCTTGCAAGAAATTTTATAGATAGATAGGCAGGAAACAAAGAAAGGTGGGGGGTACAAGGACAGCAAGGTCTGGGGGGAGGGGGAACAGCCCAAAACAAATGCATACAAAGGAGGGACACAGCCTATGCGCAAATGAAGACAAGCTGCAGCTCAGGCGGGCTCAAAGTCGCGACTCGGGGAGGAGGAAAGTGGATGACATTGTGATCGGCGGGGGCCCACGGAGTCTGACTGGTGCGGCGATCGACCACGACCGATGAAGTTGACATGAACGGTAATGTCGAAATGATCAGCAAGAGGCCTATCAATCCCTGGAATAATGAGGGGCTTGATAAGCGCCAGGGGAGGGTGGATAAAATCTTCATCTGGCGAAGGCGCATAGGACGGTGACGCCCCGGGCGACCGAAGGCCCGGAGGAGGTAGGTCATCATCAGATGGAGGGTCAGGGTCCGCCCGACGCACCGCACGCTTCACTGCTTGAGCGAAGGAGAGACGTGGTGCAGTGGGCAAGGGAGGCTGAAGCTGCCCAAGGTTTGGGATGCGGCCGGTGAAGAAGGCGCATGGGAGCGGGGAGCTCCAAGTGACCATGCAGGGGCCCCCGCATTGAGCCCAGCCGAGGGAGCCGGTGAACTGGAGGAGGCCCACAGAGGCACGACATTGGGTGCTAGAATCCCCAGGACTACGGGGGCGGCACGCGAAGGCAGGCTGTGGGCCGGACCATCCCCCCCGGTAGAGGAGCGAGCCAGAGCGGGCGAGTCTGAGGCCACAGAGAGCGCAGGTGGAGGCAGCGGGTGGGAGCCTGCGTGATGGGAGGCCTGCTTGGGGACTCTCGGTCGTGGCGAAGCGAGGGATGCCAGCTCCAGCCCCGGCACCAGGAGGACTTGCACGATGGGCGTGGCGGTTGACTTGTCATCAGACGAAGAGGGTGCAGGATGCTCCTCCAGAGGGACGATTCGCGGAAGAGTTGGCGCATCCCCACCAGGCATTGCAGAGGCAGGGCCGTCCAGAGACGATTGGGGTGGGCCGTCCACATTAGCGGTCTCGGATGGCAGACCAACCATAGCAGGCGGGTCGTCCACAACAGCGATCTTGGGAGGGGGGAGGCCGTCCACGGTAGGCAGAGAGGGGGCTCCCCTGGATGAGAAGGTGACACCAGAAGGTGTCCCAACAGTAAGAGGGTGAGCAGCGTTGGATGCCTGGGCAACAGGGGGGCCTGCATGGGAGAAGGCATGACCCCACCAGGTGGGGCACTGCCAAGACCCTCCGAAGATGCTTGGGCCTGGGAGAGCCCGACCGCGGTGGTCAGCACCACAACTGAAATAGGCCCCTCGTCTACAGAAGCGGGGGAAAGAATTGTAGATGGTGATGGCTGGTGGGGGCCGCAAGGGGCCACCCTCTGAGTCAATGTCGGGGCCAGTAGTAAGGCTCCAGAAGGACATTGGGCAGAGAGAAATGCGGCAGGGCTCGAGCTTGCACCAACAGAAGCGTCAGGAGTGCTTCGTGGCGGAGCGGGCAAGCCTCCATCGGATAGAGCAGGAACAGGTTCCTCCAAACACGGAGGTGGCAGCTGAACCGCAGTAGAGGCCGGCGCGTCTCCAGGGGCCGATTGGCCGAGCAGGATAGCAGGGGCAGTAGTGGAGGTAGAGCCAAGCACGAGAGGGCCCTCTAGCCCAGGGGGGACAGAAGGACAGGCACTCGAGGTGGTCGTCGACGTAGGATGAGGCGCACCGCCCAGTTGAGGCCCAACCACACCAGTAGGCAGAGTTGAGACCTCAGTGGCCATGGTCGCCTGAGGGCCAGCATGAAAGGAGCCAGGGGCCGCTGGGTGAGCTAGCGTAGGCAGAGATGGCAACGGCGGGGGAGGAGGGGCAGGTGCCTCCCGCGCAGCACGGGGGGGAGCGGGGGGTTTGGATGATGGGGCAGCAGAGGGAGGAGCCTGGCCCAATGGCAGGCGAGCTTCCCGGGCTAGCTTGGAGGGGCCAAAGGCCGACGAACCAGCCGGGCAGCCTTTGCATAGCAAGGCGAGGTGGCCCAACCGGTGACAGTTGGTGCAGAACGGTGGGATGCTCGGGAAGACAAGCGGTTGCCAAAAGCCCCACCCTCTACAGATGATTCAGACCCGGGATGGGGGTTTCTTGGAGACGTCCATCTGGAGGCACACCCTGGCTACAGTCGAGTGAGTGAGACAGAGAGAGTTCCGGTCGACTTGGAGAGGGTGACCCATGGTCCCAACAATGGAGAGAAGCATCGGCACGTTGTACAAGTTGGCTGGGATGGACGGCAGCTCCATTCACATAGGGACTATAGGTGAGTCTTCCTTTGGGGAGAACCGAACGTGCCACTTGGAGAAGAAGAACGGCCGGCCCTTGACGAAGAGGAGTTCTTTGAGCAAGATGAGCAGGAAATCTTCCTCATTCTGGAACCGCAAGAGAAGGTGACAATTGTCCAAGGCGCTCAGGAAGAAATCTTGCTAGAACTGGAATCATTGGGTGAAGTGAGCTCGAATATCTTGGAATAGAGGCCGGCCCTTGGGAGTCCAGGTAATGATCGCATAGGCGAGGGGTTGGCAGGAGATCTGGATATCCTCGGTGGTGAAGAAGATAGCGGGTTCGCCGATAAACTCGTCTCAATAAACCACCTAACAAACAAACGAATAGAACATCCGAACGAATATTAGTGCGTCCACACTAGTGACCTGTCCACTAGTCGTAATTTTCCTATGCACGCGGGTGCAGACCCACTTGGGAGTGGTGGAGAGCGTGACCCGAGTGAGACAGTTGTTAAGCTGGTTACCATAGGGCCCCCATGCACAACCGAGTCCAAGCTTCGGGGAAAGAACCAGCTAGAGGGCCTGACCTAGGACGCATGGTCTGTGTGTACACACGTGATTTGGGTTGTTGGACCCGTGCTTACGACCGCGACCCCAACCAGTCCTTGTTTGTGGCACTTGTTGAGTGTGTCTCAATCTCCGCCTGGGACGAGTAGGGAGACACTTTGGCATAGTGTAAGACGTCAGGGGACGCACCAGTCTTGCTTCTAGTGGGTAGAGCTCCTATCTTCTGGCAGGTACAGACTCGTGTTTTGCTAACCGAGGTTGGTTTATACTATACGGCTAGTCATAGAGAGCTTTTCTATTTATTTATTAATGCTTGTTAATTTTGTCGTACTTTCATTAGGTAGTGTTATCTTCCGTGCTTGCTCGCATCTTTTACCTTGTTTCTCTCGTACAAGGTGGGGGTCTGCAGGATCCCTACTGAGCCTATGAAATGAGGCTCACCCCTATGCTTTCAGGTGAGGCGGGTTCGTCAAGAGGCACGTCTGAGGTTCCTCGTAGTTCGTACGGTCTAGGTTAGCTGCCAGTTGCTAGAGCCGGGGTATGCCCCGTGTACTTGTACTTTTCTTCCTGTTGACTGTACTTAATTTTGGACATGAGACACACTAGACCTTGTAGCATTTTAGTTATTTATTTACTTTTCCTGTATTATTATTTAATTATCTATTGTGCTATCTCTGTAGATATATTAGCTTCTTGTGTACCCTCACATCATCCCTTAACCCTTCCGAGTCTTCGGGCTCGTGGGTGGCGGGCCAAGGTTCGAGCCGCTCTGGTTCCTTTCTGGTACTCGGATCTCGGGTCGTTACAGTTGGTATCCGAGCCAGGTTGTGAAGGTACATGAGAATCTGAAATGACTACAGTGGTCCAGGAGGTCCATGAATGTCCTATACAGTCGGCAACTGGCCTAGGGCACCATATGTTTTATTGATTTATGGTTGTTTCCTTGTCACCAGGAGAGTTATGGCACCGAGGAGGAGGACTCGTTCCCAGTAGGGAGAGTCTGGTGAGGGCCAAGAGGAGCAGAGCAGACCTACGGCTCCAGAAGGCACGGCTAGAGAGGTGCGAGTTCCTAGAGCAGATGAGTTTATCAGGGGCATGTATCAGTTTGTTCTTCAGTAGCAGGGGGGTGAACCTGACGAGGGCTCGTCGACTCGGGGTGGCTATGGTCGGGTATTGAAGGAGTTTTTACAGTTCCAACCGCCCCTTTTCAATGGGCAGTCAGATCCAGAGGCAGCTAGAGATTGGCTGGATGATTTGGAGAGGATCTTCAGTTCCATGGAGTATGCTGAGGAGGAGAAGGTGGTGTTGGCTAGCCACCGGTTGCAGGGGTCAGCCCGGTCCTAGTGTACGACAAAGTGGGGAGCAGCGTTCCAGTCTCATCCCCTTAGGCAGATCGCGTGGTGGGAGTTCATCGTGACCTTCGAGTGTGCCTTTTGTCCGTCTTTCATCAAGTCGCAGAAGATGCGCCAGTTCCTAGAGTTAACCTAGGAGGATATGACAGTGATGCAGTATCGATCTAGGTTCATTGAGTTGGGCCGTTATGCGCCTCATATCATGTCAGATGAGGAGTTAAAGTCCGAGTAGTTTGTTATCAGATTGAGATCAGAGTTGAGGCAACCCTTGCTTGCATCGAGTTTGGCCATCCTGGATACGACTTGTAGCGCAGCAGCGGCGCTAGAGGGAGATTTGCAGAGGACTCAGGGGTAGGGGAGTGCAGGTCAAACGCAGACGAGTCTTAGTCAGCTGACGATCGTGCAGCAACAGAGTACTGTCCAGCTCCCAGCAGGTGGTTCAGGGGCATCTCTGTTCGTGGCGTCAGCGGTAGAATCATCATCTTTCGGTTCAAAGCTCAAGAAGCTGTTTAGGGATGCCGATTTTGGCAGGAGGCGCCATGATCATAGAGAGCAAGGGCAGCAGTCTGCGAGTAGTGTTCGCCCACAACCTACTAGCGTCAGGGCTTAGTTAGTGGTTCTCGGGGCGGGTGTCCTCAGTGCGGCGGTTCCTATCCAGGCAGGTAGTGCCCAGTGCCCGTGATTTGTTTTAGATATGACCAGCCAGGGCACATGGTATGTGACTGCCCTCAGAGACCGCGTTAGTCGCACGAGCTCCAACAGTAGCAGTAATTTTAGCCTCGTCAGATACCATCACAGCCGCAGTAGTACCAACAGCAGGGATAGTTTCCTCAGTTGACTCGGTCAGCTACTGTAGGGAGGCAGAGATCTCGAGATAGAGTGACTCACATGACCAGAGCGGAGGTTGAGGCGTCACAGTTAGTGGAAGGTACTATTTTGATTTTGGGTTGTGCGGCTCGAGTTTTGTTCGATTCTGGTGCATCTTATTCATTCATATCGGAGGATTTTGCTCAGAGTGTTAAGGACTCGGTGGTCAAGATGTCTTGTGATTTGGCAGTGGAGTTACCTACCGGTGATTTTCTGCACACCCCGTATTATTTTGAGAAGGTGCCTGTGTGGGTGGAAGGGCGGAACTTGTCGACTAGGCTTTATGCATTGCCGCTCCAGGACTTTGATGTGATCTTAGGCATGGATTGGCTCGAGGCCCATGGTGTCATGGTGGATTACAGCTCGAAGAGGGTTTACTTCCAACATCCTCATTACAGCCGAAAATCCAAGTTCGGGGGATTCCTTTCATCGTCAACTCCTCGGAGGGTTCATGCCCCAACATAGAAGCTAAAACGGGTGACGTCCCTTTTACAATCGCCTCTTCTGATGAGGAAGAGGAGCCAGCCAAGTCGCCAGGGAGAGACAAGGCGTCAGAATAGGTCAGCCCCTCTAGCAGCGTTGAGCCTACAAGCTAGGCAGGTCCCCCTAATAAAGGTCAACAAGATGGGCCTTTGCCACCTCCGAAGGAGTCTCCGGCACTGCTGTTCCAAGAAAATGCGGAGGGCCAGAATGAGGAGGAGCGTCCTTCTAAAAAGCGGGAGAAGCCTTGCCAGGCGCCAAAGACTCTGGCGGAGACCATCCCGCCATTTGACAAGACCCGTGCTCGGGCAGACCGCAAGATTATTTACCATATGAAGCGGTTTCCAATAAATGTCACCATCTAGGAGACCATCGCCTGGAGCAAGGATCTCAGGGAGGCTCTTGTCAAAATACTTCAGGACCCAGAGGCCTATGAAGCCCATGTTGCAGAGCTGCAAGCCCAAGTATACGTGGCATTTACAGCCAACATGTCAACATCTCTTTCACGGACAAAGACATATTGCTGTCCTCTCCGTGACACAATCGCCCCTTATATATGCGGGGAACGATTAATGGACACGATATGAATCGAATTTTGGTCAACGCTGGAGCGGCCATCAACATCATACCTTTGAAGACTTTTAAGTCTCTATACTTGGCACCTTACTTACAAAAGGTGAGTGCGGTCAAGATTTCAGGATTCAACAAGAATTCTGAGGAGGCGCTTGGTCAGGTTGAAGTCAAGCTAGCCTTGGGCGATTTTGTCACCCGAGCGACATTTTATATTATCAACGCCGACACATCTTATAAGATGCTGCTCGGGAGGCCCTGACTCCATGAAAATTGGGTTATCCCTTCGACTCTACACCAGTGCATTAAATATGTCAAAGGAGGGGAGCAACATACTGTCTTTTGCAGATCAGGCTCCATTCCACCCTAATGAGTGCCACCTGGCCGATGCTTCCTTATATTTTGGGAAGCTTACTCTAGCAATCCCCGAGCCTATAAAAGACAAAGGGAAATAAAAAGTGGACTACGAAGTTGACGAAGGGCAGTTGTTCACTGTCAACCAAGACTTGGCAAGACCGTATAGGCTAAAGCCTTAAAGCCGCCTCTAAGCCGACTAAGCCAGAAAGGCGAAACGTTGACTTCGAAGCCAATCTCATTAGCCGGTTCATTGATCGGAGCATCTCTTTACCGCCCAAATGTCTTCAACTCTTGTCCCAGCAGGAAGAGCATGAAGTGGAGCAGCTGAAAACCTTCACAGTTTCCTATCAGCGGAAAAGGAGAGGCAACAAGGGCAAGGGAGACACGCCAATCATCTTTTACAAAGGTGATTTAGTCCCACCAAGCCCTCCTGAAGATGATTTCGGCTGGGAAACTCCCACCGATGCAGCGTCAGAGCTAGTCCAGGAGATGGACGATATGCTGAAGCACATCAGGGAAGTGTGTAAAAAGCAACACATCCCATAAGCTCAAGACCCCGCACGAGCGGCATATTTCCATCATCCAGAATAGCTCTCGATCACGCGGTCGGAGCGTATCAGCACTCAGTAAGCAACTGCTCTCGGCCCTGTTGGTACATTCACGACACTCAGTAAGTTGAGCCTAGTGGAGTACTACTTAGAAGAAGGTCCAACTCATGCACACCTGAAACCATGAAGTGGCACAGCCCGGTACAGGTAAACCTCCAAAGGCCAGTAACGATAACTAGTGGACGTCGGCCTACTAAGTCATGCAGGAATGAACCTCGGCTAATGGTAACCCCAAACGGGGAAGAACACACTTTACATACACATTCTCACAAGGATGGCCCATGATGACTTGTATAGAATTCCTGGATCAAGAAGAATCGCGCGGACACCTCTTCTGTGAAACCACATCGGATATGGACGCCTCAGGGCAAGAAAAGACGAAGGATAACACCCTGGGCCCTGAATGGGCTGGGCGGCCACACCATTGGCCACCTAGCATAGGGCCACCCTATACTCTGGGTGGCCGGGTCTTTGGCCTCCCAGTGGCCTGGGAGGCCATCTCCTTGGTCCCCCAGTCTAGGGCAAAAGTAGAGCCGGGTTCTTTGGCCGCCCACGAATAGGGCAGGGGGGCTAGTCTTCTGGCCGCCTGTAGACAAGGGAACGGTGGCCAGAGTGCTAGCCACCCAGCAGCCTAGGCAGCCAGACCTCTGGCCGCTCAGCAGTCCTGGGTGACCAGGGTCCTGGCCACCCAGCACTGGGGCACACGGCCACAACCTTGGCCACCCACTGTCGGGTTCGCAGAAGAGAACTGAACTTCACACGGAGTTCGGTCTGAAGCCCCATTCGCCTTAATGCAAAGGGACAAACGAGGGGAGTCCATCTCTAGGCATTCTTACCACCGAAAAATCAGTTCTAAACCACGACTGGGGCCCAAATCGACAGAAACCATCACTCGACCCAAACATGCTCATTTTCCCCCAAATAAGTAAAACACCCTCTCTCGGCCTCGTCAGAACACGGAATCGCGAGGGGAAACCCATGAGAGTGCTAGGGATCCGTCCCCCTACCTTTTAGAAGCTTTATCGTCGAAAACCCTATGAAAACACTGATCTCCCATGTAGTCACCTCCCACAGCCGTGAACGCCTCCACCTCGCCACATCCCACACCCTTGGCTTTGTCCTCGCCGCATGCCACTGCCGCCACTCCACCACGCAATCCCCTCGCCACCTCTGTCAACCGTCGGGGTGAGAAGGGAGAGGGAAGGAGTACACCTCCAGACCACAAGGAAGAAGAGCAACCACACCTGAAAAGTCATGGGTGAGTCTCGTGTCACTGGCTCAGTACAGGTCCCGTAGATCCCTACCACGAAACAACACAGTAACCGCAGTGCTAAACTACAACAATAAAGCAGGAGCAGGAGTAACAACAGCGAAAGTAAAGAGGAAAGCCATACTAGATAGAAACATAGTAGCCGATCGAACCTCGGCCCTCTAAGATACTCCTATCGGCAAAACACAAATCCCCGCACTTACAGTCGGGAATCACTGAACTGATATAAGGAACTCTGGCTACACTGCCAGAACACATCACGACGCCTCAGTCATGTTGGCTCGTCTACCGAGATAAAACCCAACTCAAGACCACACGGTCAGAACGCACCAACACATACAAGATCTCACTGTCATGTACTCTACACTGACTACGGGTGAAGCCAAACACAGACTACCCGGCAAGTTAGGTCAACCATGATAGAAACCAGTCACGAAAATCACAAGTCATGTGTCATGTGATAGAAGCACCTCCTCACTAGAAGAAAAGTCAGATGTGTCCACTGACGTCTTACACTGTGCCTCAAGCATCTCTCACTCGCCTCGAACGTGGTAACTAAGACACTGGACTAAGAACCAAGGAACAAAAGTAACGAGTGACTAGTCAGGGTCACGCTCATCGGTGCTGGTCCAACGCCTCTGACCACGTGTGCACACACAAGCTCAATGTCTTGAGCCAGGCCTCTAGCTGATTTTTCCCTCCCATCGGACTCTAATGGCTAGACAAAGGGGCCCATGACAACTAGTGTACAAATTGTCTCTACCGGGAACTACCCCAGCACCACTCTCAGGTGGGCCGACACGCTGAAGTGTCGTCAGGCTACGATAAGTAGAGGCTCACTAGACACAGAGACTCAAAACACCAAAGTACGGACAGGCTGAACATGCACTTGTCACATGTACCACGAAGCACAAGACAGCACACAAAAAATTACCGCCAGACTCAGGATAGTCAACTAGACCTGCTAACACGACGATCCTTGAGTTACATGACTCGGGTCAAGATCACTGCATATTACAACAATATACCGTTCAATCAGCCTAGTCCCTGGGTCAAAACCACGGGAAAACACAAGCCCTCAGCCCCTAGGTCACAGATCGGACTCTTGATTTTGGAAACATAGAACATGGAACATGAGGGATCATCAAAATCCTCGAGCCACATAGGCACACAAATCGAGGCAAGATGATACCTCCAAGCATCTCAAAACTAGGTCTCGATCCTCACAGGATTATCGAGACACTCACAAGGTCACATGTCAACCACTGGGTCACAACCGGGTTGACTAGACATCGTAATGACCCTCGATATAACACGAGCACACTACACGGTACAATGGCACTTTCGAGTACCCTATAACACGGTCACAGCCCTCATAGGACGTCCATGACATCCATGGAACAATGGGCTAACCAAGTGGTTGAAACCAAGCCAACTGGAAGCCAAACCAATGAGAACATAACACCCCAAACAAATGGCGGTCTTACCCTTGGCCGGTACTATGCATTGGCGGTCTTATCAGGGCTGCTATTCACATGGTTAAATAGGCAGGAAATAGTCTTGCTCAAGGCTGCTACTTAACAAGTTGCAGTCCTCATAGGGCCGTCTCTTCAGAGTGGCTGTCATAGCCAGACTGTCAACTCCAAACCGTCTCGAAAGCTTCTCGGAAAAGCACGATAAGCCATCCTGGTGGCGGTCTTTTGCCTGACCGTCACTTCATAAGGTGGTCAGTCGCAAGTCCCCTACTAGGAACTGACTTAAACAAGTAACAAACTTCCTGGGACCGTTTCTCAAAAGTAGCGATCCTCCTAGGGCCGCCACTAGCAATTGCGGTCGGGAGCTTGACTACTTCCCCGAACTGACTTAAAATAGTTGAAACCTAATAACAATCTCCTTTGGACCGTTGACACGAAAGTGACGGTCAGTCCAAGGCCGCCACTACCACGTTGTGGTCGATCGCAAGACTGCAAACTGAAACTGACATAGAAGCCTTTAAGAGCTAAATAGTGATCCTTATTGGACCGTTTCTTTGAGTAGCGGTCCCTGTTGCGACCGCTACTTTCGACCGGTGTGAAAATCGTAGGAAGGCTCAAAACTCAGTTGTTTCATGCCCCAATCATCCCAGAATGATGGGGAAACACCCATAACCACAATATCAACCTTCCACAAGTCAGAAGGGATCCAGAAAATTAGAAAATGGCTAAGAAATGTACGATTTTCACAAATCCACCAAAAATGACTCACGTGGGCAACCGGCCTCCTACCAACCCCAAATCACAACCAAACAGAGTTAAACTGGCAGGAATCGAATCCCAACATGCCAGGGGTTCAAATGGTTCCATTTAAACTCAAAACCGTCACTTGGAATGGCAATCACGGCTCACACCCCTGAAACATGCTTTCACCCTTAAAGTAGGAAAACCCTCTCAAACTCACACTGTTCGGCTCCAAACAACGAGGGAAAGTAGGAAACAGGTAGAGCATCCAGCCCCCTACCTCCACTGAAGATCTCATGAGCTGGAACAGCTAATCCTCGCCAAAAACCACCACACAAACCCACGCCATGATGTTTTGAATCCACTGAGGGATCGCGCCAATGCCACACTCTATTCCTCGCATCTTCATGCTCCACGACACCTCCACGGTGATCCTACCTCGTCTGCCTCCGCCATAGTCAGTCACTTGGGGGAGAGGGAAGAAGAGGAGAGAGAATGTAGGGAGAGAGAGTGAGCACAGTTGTAAGACCCCATATTTTTAAAATGATTAATACAAACTTATATTTGTTTCGACATTTAACCAATGTCGATGAACAAACTATCATTGACCCTTGTCATCATCGGCAAGACCGATCAGTACTCCTTAACGTGGACCTTTCATCCTTGTTAATGAACAAACCTATTTTTACCTCGGCATTTAACCCATGCTGATGAACAAACTACCATTGACCCTTGTCACCATCGGCAAGACCGATCATTATCCCATTAATTGGGACCTTCCATCCCTATTGATAAATGCAACCTTTTCCATTGCCTCGGCATATGTTCCAATAACCCTTCGATGCCCATCCCTAACCATTCCTTAGTCAGGATAGTGTGACCCAAGCCTTGGGGAGATTTATACCATGGTGGAGTGAACTACTCATACCTTCCCTGAAGGCGTGAGCACTCTCCTGCCCTAACAAATCAACATACCCCAGGTCGGATGAACTAGCATCGTAATAAAAATGCACAATCACAACTAGGCACCAGGATTGCAAGACAAAGCTAAAGAAATTTTATTACGTAAAGAGAAAGATACAGGGGGCATCGGAGCGTGCTCTGGTACACATGAAGTTTCAGAACAAAAGAAAAAAGATACATCATTGGCTAGGGCGATGGAAAATATCATCAAGTTCCATGAGCCTGATAGAGGGATGATCGATTAGGTCCTGTAGCTGACGCTCTTTGGCTTCCAGCTTTAGCAGTTTATCTCGAAGAGAGCTAGCACGCCCCTCTACCAGTGTAGCCTCATCCAGACTCTATACCTGTAGTCACTTGGCATGCACCAGATCCTCCTCGGCTTGCGCCATCTCAGCGCGAAGCGGGGAAATCTGTTCCTCCAGCACAGAAATCTGGTCGATGGCCCCCTCAGTGATCAGCCTCTGTCAGCTAGCAACCTTAGTGGTGGCCTACAGTGCAGTAAGGCTCTCCTTCTTCTGAAGCTTCAGGGTAACCAATTGATCCCTCAGGCCGTGATCAATGAATTCTCACCGGTTCACATACCTGAGTAACAAGGTCACCCGAGGCAGCCAGTTCTGCATAGGGCAACCGAAAGCCATGAGGGTTTGGGACATAGTCTCTACTAGCCCCCTCAGCTGTGCATAAGATAAATCCCGGCTAATCAGCACAGCCTGCTTCAGCATTTCCAAGTTCTGCCACACCAGTTCTTCAGAAGATTGTAAGCTGAGTGAAGGTACTTCAGGGAGATGAAACTCTACCCTGCTATCCACTTCAACCCAAATATCATCGATAGGCTTTGAAGAAGATGAAGGTAATGAGGAAGATGGCTCTACCAATTCTTTCTCAGGCTGCTTTGCAGATTCAGTAGCAAATGAGGCTGGGAATTCGACCTCGACCTCTGTTGATGGGCCATAGTCTTGAACTGTGAGGTCCGTATCTGCAGCATTGAACCCTACATGTTTCTTTGGCTCTGATATCTTCTCCAACTCGGCACCAGCTGTAAGCATCAGGATAGTTGTTTCACCAGTTGTCTCTCCTTCAAATTCTCCACCCTCAGAGATGAATTTAGCTTGCTGCCGTATCTAGGCCACCTACCCCAGCTTAACCCCAGCCTCAATCGCCAACATGGAAGTATCGCCGGACACTTCTCTAAGTTCTGCATCTGTCGACGCCGCCACAGTCGTAGCGTCGATGAATTCTGAACCGGCTTCCACTAACTGAAGCTGAAACTATTCAACGGAAGGCTAACCGAAGCCCAACAATGAGACCAGCCCGCCTGGGAGCTTCAGAGTGATCGGCCTCAACACCGGAGCCGTGCCCATAACATGGGTAAATGCTGTGCCCTTGGATTGGAAAGCAGAAAAGCCAGCCATGGTTCCTACCGCTAGTAGCGTCAGTCCCACTGAGACTGCAAGCCCTTGTAAAGCAAAAGAAAGAAAACTAAAGAAAATGAAAGCATGTCAAAGCTTCTGTCACAAATGACGGCAAATATAAAGGAGGCCATGTGCAAAAGGGAGCTTCGCCTCAGACAGCACCAATCCCAACTCACTCGCCCTAGGAACCTCCAAGAGTGGCTCTGTAAGGCTTGAGGTGACTCCTCATTCATAAGGGAGCTAGGCACACTCAATGATCCAAATGTTAGCCGGGGCAGACTAAACGCGAGTAGGTCACTTCCATAAGAGAGGGATGGAGAACTAGCTTCCGACTCTAACTCTTCCTTGTCGCTGGAAGGCTCATAGTCAACGAGCTCTTTAGAGGGAGGACTCTCAGCCAGCTTAGAAGTCTCGACTCCGGCAGCCTCTGGACACTCCAGAGCATCCTAAACCGCCTCCAAAGGGGCCTTCTTCGCAGCCAAGGCAGCCAACCTCTCTGAAGACCATCGAGTGGGCAGCATAATGGGTGCCGAAGGTTCAAGAGAAGGAGCCACAATAGACTCCGACGGAATGACGTCTGACCGATAGAAAGGTAGAGTCAATAAAAGAAGGCAAAAAAATGAGCAATTACATGGCCAAAGACACTACCTCCATGACTAGGAGTTAGGGAGGGAAGATCACTCTTGGCAGAGATTATGGGTATTTCGATACCCTCAACTCCTTCGGGGACGCTGGCAGTTGCAACTCCCTCTACGGCCAGAGCAGAAGGCGCCTCTGGGGCTGAATAGAAAGGATAAGACAATAAAAGGCCGGCTCATGACTAAATAGAACAGGTCAAGAAAGATTTACCTATTGAAGAAGACAGTTGCTCTTGCACTGCCTCAAACTCTTCAAAAGAAGGAATCGTCAGTAAAGGAGCACTAGGTGCTGTCTCCGCTTGCGCCGCTTGCTTGGAAACTTCTGCTCGGGCCCTCTTAGCCCTAGAGACAAATACTTTCATGTGAGATCTCGACCTGTCACTTGGACGTGTCGACACGCCAAGAAGAAACTTGTCCAAGTTGCTTCTGTTTGAGTTCTGGGGTGAGTAGAGTGTCGACACCTCCTTCAACGTGTCAACATGTCTAGAAGAAATGTGTGATTGAACCATTTCTGGTTAGGCTCTGTTTGGGACCATGTGTCGACACCATGTGAAAAACTATCGACACCCTTAGTTCAGCGCAGTAAATCTTATCTCTGTCAGGCACACACGCCTCGACACTCGGGCATCGAAGTGTCGACCTATGTTGCTTGGAAGTCATGTTTCTTCAAGACCTTGATGGGAAGTGCCGACACCTTGACTGAAAGTGCCGACACCTTCAAGCTCGCCCAGAACGGATCTGAAATTGGAAGCGTCCGTGTTTCATGATCCGGAACCCATAGAAGAGGATCCGATCACACTTAAAAGTGCTCCTGGAACCTCTCTTTATCAGAAGATCTGATTGGCTGGCAGAAGGATCCTCTAGAAGTGGGTACCATTGCAGATCTGGTTCCCTACCTACCCATGTGCGTGGTGTGCACGTCGCAAGAGAACAAGGGAATGGTAAATGCCAGGTCCTACGTATGGGCTCTGCAGAAGGTAAGGTTAGAGATATCTTGAAAGATAAGTTATTGATGCCAAGGGTTCTCCAGTGAGAAAAGAGAGGAAGTAAAAGGGGCAGAGCAACAAGGAAGAAGGTTAAGCACGCAAGAGCAAGGAAGCCCTCCTCATCCTTCTGCTACCGGCGTGAAGGCTTTAAGGGTTCAGCTCCTCTTCACATTCTGGAGCTCTAAACTGCAAAGGTGACAGCATCCACAGTCACTGTTGAAAGCTGAGAAGATTGACCACAGTTTCTCTTGGGTTCATGGTGAAGACTCAAGAAGAAGAAGGAGACCATCCGGGCGTCATTCAACTTTCTCCCAGACAGGAGTTCTTTTCTCCCACAGACCTCTATAGTCAAGCTCTGTCTGGTTCATCTTTTTCCTATTTTTGCCTTTCTCAAAACATCTCACATTTGGTCCCTACCTGCAAGTAGGAAGATGGACAGTGTGCTAACTGGTCTGTGGGTTTTGGGTAGTGTACTCTCAAGCTGTTTGGCAGCGGAGTTGAGAGAGTGTGTCTCTCTGTTGGAAGCTGTGAATCAGCAGTAGTGCATTTGCACTAGTGAAGCCTCACTTGATTGAAGTGAGGGGTGGACGTAGGTCTTTGGATAGAGACCAAGCCACCTTAAAATCTCACGTTCTTATGGTTTGCCCTCTGTCTTGTGTGGTCGCTAGATGCTTGTTTAGGAGCGCTTTGATCATTTTCCTTGCATCTAGCTCGCTAGCTTGTGGGTGTTCCTGCTTTACTGCTCATTAATTTTTATCTAGATTTTATTTCCGCAAAGAAGGGGCTAATCTATTCACCCCTCCCCTCTAGATCTGCCTATCATTATACATCACGTGGTATCAGAGCCAATCTCTCTGAATGTGGTCTAACGACCTTAAGAGAAGTGGTGATATGGCAGCTAAGAGCCATATGCCCAAAGGTCATTCTATAAATAGGCCTCCCTTTTTCACTGGGACAAATTATCCGTACTAGAAAAATCGCATGCTGGTTTTTATCAGAGCCCAGGATCATGAGATCTGGTGAGTGATCAGCAAGGGTCCATTTGAGCTGCCTGAAGATGAGGATACATGGACCAAGGAGCAGATAAGGAGATCAATGCTGAACTAGGGTGCCAAGCACATAATGTAGTGCTCCCTTCATCTGATTGAGTTCTCAAGAGTGTCAACTTGTGCCACTGCAAAAGAAATGGGGGACCATCTTGAGGTAATATATAAAGGGACACAACATGTACATACAACTAAGGCAAATATATTGGTCTCTAAATATGAAAAATTCAAAATGAAACCTGAAGAGTCTATTTCCAATATGTATGCCAGGCTAACCATGCTCACTAACGGTTTAACTGAGTTAGGTAAGACCTATTCCGAGCAGGAGATTGTAAGGAAGATTCTCAGATCCCTAACTCTTCCATGGCATACAAAGGCAACCGTTGTGGAAGAATCAAAAGACTTGGCAACTATCAAGGTAGAAGAGCTCATAGGGTCACTGATGACCTATGAGATGAACCTGAAGAACAAAGAGGTTGAGATAAGTAAGAATAAACCCCTGGCTCTTAAAGCAGGGCCAAGTACTAAAGACCCTTCCGATAATGAAGAACCTTCAAGCAGCAACTCTGAAGAGGATGAGGTTGCTATGTTAACAAGAAAGTTCAGAAAGTTTCTAAGAAAGGAAGGTAAATGCTTCACAAAAAGGAAACCTCAAGTAAAGAGAGGTTTCAGGCCAGACCTGAAAATGCTAAGAAGTTTGACAAACTTGTCTGCTACTCTTGCAGGAAATTCGGACACATCAAGTCTGAGTGTCCAGAGGGAGCCAAGAAGACAATGCCCAAGTGGAAGGGAAAGAAGAAGCAGGCTATGATCTGCACTTGGAGTGATGAAGAAGAGGAAGAAGATGAAAACAGCTCCACTGCAGAGGAAAATGAAGATCTATGTTTAATGGCCAATGGAGACAAGAATACCGAGGTAAGTTCTCCATTTGAACACTTTACTACTGATGATTGGGAGGAAGCTTACTTTGAGTTAATAGATAAATATGAACTGTACAAGAAAGAAAATAAAGTCTTAAAGAATAAAATTGACTACTTGGTGAATGATCAAAGCTCAAATGAAACAAATGCTTCCCTAGAATCTAAAATTGAAGTACTCAAGAAAATGATTGAAAACTTAGAAGAGGGAAGAAAAGAAATGAGGGATTTAGAAGATGAAAATGAAAGCCTACCAATACCGGGTCATTGTCTTGGAGTCCACGGATTTCAAAAAGTAAATCCGGTTGTATCCTCATATGGGATAGAGTAATACATTTGTTCTCCTTGTCCATACTTATGTCAAGTTTAGAGAATTGTTCTAACAATTTTCACTCTTGAATCATGCAATTGGCTAATAGAGCTCTTGGCTTTCGATTGAGGGCATCGGCTACAGGATTATCCATTCCAGGATGATATTGTAAAGTAAAGTCAAAGTCCTTGAGATATTCCAGCCAACGTCTCTGTCTCATGTTTAACTCCTTTTGGGAGAAGAGATACTTGAGACTCTTGTGATCGGAGTACACGGTGAATTGCTCTCCGAAGAGATAATGTCTCGACATTTTTAATGCAAATACTACCACAACCAACTCTAGGTTATGGATTGGATAGTTCTCTTCATGCTTCTTCAGTTGTGGGGAAGAGTAAGCTATCACTCTTCCTTGTTACATCAATACACAACCGAGGCTAATGCCAGATGCACTGTTATATACCTCGAACTTCTCTCCTTTAACTGGTAGGGCCAAGACCAGGGCAGTAGTTAAGTGATCCTTTAGAACTTGGAAGCTTCTTTCACATTTCTCATTCCATTCATAACAAACCTCCTTGCAGGTTAGCCTAGTAAGAGGCACAGAAAAGTTCTTAATGAATCGCTTGTAGTAGCCTGCAAGACCCAAGAAACTATGGATCTCGGTAGCATTGGTCGATCTTTCCCAATTCTTCACAGCCTCTACTTTTGATGGATCTACTGAAATCCCATCCTTTGAGATCACATGTCCTAAGAAAGATACCTCTTCGAGTCAGAACTCACACTTATTGAGCTTTGCATAGAGTTGATTTGTCCTCAATATTTGTAATGTAATCCTCAAATGCTCCTCATGTTCCTCCTTGGTCTTTGAATAAATTAGTATGCCATCAATGAAGACCATTACAAACTGATCCAGATGAGGCCTGAATATGCTATTCATCAACTATATAAAAGCTGTAGGGGCATTCATTAGACCAAAAGGCATAACTACAAATTCATAATGCCCATACCTGCTCCTGAACGCAGTCTTATGAATGTCCTCTTCTTTGATCCTCAGTTGGTGATATCTTGACCTGAGATCAATCTTCGAGAAATACCTAGATCCAGATATTTGATCAAATAATTTATCGATCCTCGGTAGTGGATACTTGTTCTTGATGGTGAGGTGATTCAGCTGCCGATAGTCGATACATAATCTTATTGATCCATCCTTCTTCTTTACAAATAATACGGGCGCTCCCCACGGGGATGTGCTTGGTCTGATAAATCCATTCTTCAAGAGCTCCATCAGTTACTTTTTTATCTCCTTGAGCTTGGTGGGGGACATCCTATAAGGTGCCTTGGAAAGTAGACCAGCACCAGGGACAAGGTCGATGGTAAAGGCCACTTCTCTCTGTGGGGGTAGTGCAGGCAGATCTTCTGGAAATACATTGGGAAGCTCCCGAACTACTGTGATGTCTTCTATCTTGGACTCCTTAGCTTCTTTTACGGTGACAAAAGCAAGGAAAGATACACACCCTTTCCTTGTTAGCTTACTAACTCAGAGAGCCGAGAGAAGTAATGACTTGCTCTGACTCTTAGGGCTAGTGTAGGTAAGTTTCGGAAACTCCTTGAAAGTTACCTTGCCGTTACGGCAATCCACGCTCGCCTAGTATTTGAATAGCCAATCGGCTCCTAATATAATATCATAGTTTTTCATGTCTAGACATATTAAGTTGGCAGGTAGATTCTCCCCTTTCACCATGACTTCACAATTCAGATAATGGTGTGTGATTTTGGATTCATTTTCGAGAGGGGTTGAAATAACTAGATCTATCCATTCTGGTTCCATAGGTAATGGATCAGCAAACTTCTTTGAGATGAAAGAATGTGATGCACCGGTATCAAACAAGACATGTGTAGACTTGGAACAAATCTTTGATGTACCTTCCACCAGTCCCCCTTCATCTTGTTCCGCCTCTTAGAGAGATTGGAGGCGTGCTTGCTTCTTCACCAGGCGCTTCTCGTCTCTAGCTTGATCATTAATTAACGGACAGTCGGGAATCCGATGATCACGGCTCCCATAATGGAGACAAGCTCCTAATCTTCTCCAGCATTCTTTGGCCCTATGGCCGGCCTTGTCACAATGTTTGCACACCTCTTTGGAAGGTGCGACAGTAATGGAGAAGGGTTTGGTATTCTTCTTGAGTTTCTTCTCTTGGGAAGAAATACCTCCATCATTGGTTCTCTTCTTCTAGAAGGTTGGATTGAAGGCACTAGAGGTTATTATTGACTCCTTCTTGTCCTTTCCACGGATTCTATCGGATAACTCCGTGGCATCTTCCAACAGTTGGGCTCTGTGAACCATCTCCGAGTAGACTTGAATGTCCATCGGTGCTAGTTGGGTGATATACTGGGGTTGAAGTCCATTAACGAACCTCCTGGCTTTCATCTTCTCGGTACTCACTAAGTGCTTAGCATACCTTGACAGCCTAGAGAATTGGGCCTCATACTTGGCTACGGATAATGTCCTGTGTTTTAATGTGACAAACTCCGCAGTCTTCTTCTCTTGAACGCAATCTGAGAAGTATTTGTTGTTAAAGTACTCAACAAACTCGGCCCATGTAATGGGATCTTGTTCTATAGTAGCTTCAACGGACTCCCACTAGAAACGGGTGTCCCTTCCAATTGGAAGGTAGCTAGTAGCACCTTCTCTTCATCTGTGCATTGCATGACACGAAATATGCATTTAATCTCCCTAATCCAGTGCTCAGCGTCGTCAGGATCGGTCGAGCCAGTGGTCATGGGGTACATTGAACTGACAGGTATAGCAGTAAGCAATAATATTTCATTAGATCGGTTTGCTAAAGTAGCGAAAATAAAATTACTTTTTAATTAACAGTTTTGAATTTAACAATTATAGCCTAGAGTCAAGTCCAAAGAAAAGACAACAAGTGTTAAGTACAGTCGACAGAAAAGAGAGGATGTACCAGAAAGTCAGGGGAAGCCCGACAAGAGTACCAGTTGGCTGCAACTAGACGCTACAAGCACGCACCCCAGATACACACAGAAGCGAACGAACGACCACCACCTGTAAAGCAGGGGTGAGCTTCGTGTCACTGGCTCAGTAGGGGTCACGTGGATCCCCACCGAGAAAAACACGCAGTAATATGCTAAAACAGCAGACAGCAGCAAGTAAACCATAGGTAGTAGTAAAGTAGGAAAGCTAAACTATAAAGCTATAAAAGGAACAGAACAGGGAGCAGGAGGAGGGAACAAGTTAAGGAAGAGGGAAAGGAAGAAGCCGTACCAGACAATGGCTACCGAACTAAGCTTGGTATCCCAAACTACTTCAAGCAAGGGCAGGTGGGCGACTCGGAGCTGACAGAGTCAGGGGTTGCCGAACTGCCTACGCAAGGAACCTACAAAATAGACACTACAGCAAGCAAAGACAGAAGGTGAACTCTGAACTAAAGAAGTCAGAAGCTTACCAAACTGTCAACACGATGCCAGGTTCCAAATGAAGACCTGTAAGGACAACAAGAAAGCCTAGGAAAACCTAGACAGACGACCAACAGATGACGGATGACACGACAAGGACGTCGTGCACACTGCCACATACACAACTGGAACATCGTGCAAGCGGCAGACACTGACCCGAGTACAGCCACAAAGAGGCTAACCGAGAGGGTCACGACGCACGAGAAACGTCGAGAGTACTGAACTATATCCACCAATAGAAGAAGAATCACCACTTCCCCCAGAGATAGGAAAAGTAAGAGACCAACTAGAAGAGAGAGACCAGATGCGTCCACTGATGGCTTACACTACATCTCAAGCAACTCGCAAGTCACACAAACACAACAAGCGAGAGGCGTAAAGGAACCGAACCAAGTACTAGTCAGAGTAACACTCGTCAGTGTCAGTCTAAGCCTCTGACCACGTGTGCACACACTGACTCCTACCTAGAGCCAGGTCTCTAGCTAGTATTCTCCCCCCGTAGGACACCACGGTAACAACGGGAGCCCACGGAACTAGCTTAAAAATCGTGTAGTTGGAAACACCCCTTCACCTTTCCCAGGTGGGCCGACATTAAAGGTCGCTGGGCTATGACTAGTGGCTCCATCACGAGGGACGAGGAGACCAATCTACCAGTGAACTAAAGTAGGGTAACGAAATACAGCGCTTCAAAAACACAAGTGCCGAAGTACATATAGGCAAGAGTGCCCTATAACATATACTTCGAAGCACCAAGGGCAGCACAGGAAACTGCCAACAGACTCAGGACAAGGCAACTAGACCTACAGGTACAACGGTCCCTGAGTCCTAAGACTCTGAGTTAGGATCGTCGCATGTAGCAAAATAAGCCGTCAATCGATCTAATCCTAAGCCAAGGAAAATGACACTCTGAGAAAATGACACATGGAGACCTGAGGGATCACCAAGAACCCTCAGCACACCCGGACATGCAAACCGAGGTAGAACGGTACCTCGAGGAATCCAGACCCAATGTCTCAAATTGGACGAGGCCGCCGAGACACAACAAGACTTCCTGCCAACCACTAGGCAATCCCAGGTTGACCGAAACCCGACACGACGTTGACACACTAACACATCCACTGCCACCGCAGCACAAGCAAGCAGAACCAACAGGAACAAGAGCGGCAGATGACGATAACACTCTGGGCAAAGTAACTTGTCAGTCAACTGCTAGGGGGAAACCCAACAGTCAAGAGATAGCCGCTATGCAACCAGAGACACAGACAATAGTAGCTTCTAGATTGAGTCGTTAGGGTACTGTCGTAGTCTAGGAAAAGACCACATCTAGTCACCTAAACCGACAAATCCAGACAACCACCGATAGACAGACACCGCCCTAAACAAGGACCTAAGACAGACAGACACACTACACAAAATCAACTAACGGTCACCACGGCAAACAAGACTATAACGCACCAGCATAGGGGCGCTATACCCACATAATGCACAAGAGGAGGGGCGTCATGCCAACCAGACTGAAAACTACAAATGGACGATATAACGCACTAGCATAGGGGTGTTATATCAACATAACGCACCATGGGAGGGGCGTTATGTCCAGTAGACCCAAACACGAACGACACGAAGTATAACAGACCACAATAGGCACGTCATACTAGCATAACGCACAAGGGAAGGTGCGTTATACCCAACAGACATGAAAACACAACAACCACAGACCATGGGCATATAACGGGCCCAACCTAATCCGTCATAGCCACAAGACGTGCAGGGTGAGGCACGTTATATCAACTGCCATACCCAGTTAAAACATCGGTCAACGAACCATAATGGATCTGCACCTGGGCGTTATCTTAAACATAACGCATGGGGAGAAGTCCGTCATGCAAATCAACTGACACAGTCTTCGAGGCAGACACGGTCGTCGAGCGATCTGACATGGCAGAACCTCGAAAATCACTCGATCATAACGCACCTAGACATGGGCGTTATGCTCCACATAATGGACTAGGCCTGGTCCGTTATGCTCCAAGACCTCCGAAGATAAAAACACATGAATGATGCATAACGGTCTATCGGGGGACCGTTATGCACATAACGGCCTCTGGTAGGACCGTTATGTCAATCCGAACATGTTTTTATTTCCAACTTTTCGTGCTTGATCTTTTTACAGGGGCCTGCAGTCTCAGTGGGGTTGACGCTGCCAGTGATGGGCACCATGGTTGGTTTCTCTCCCTTTCAATCTAGGGCCACAACTTTTACCCCTATTATGGGCACGGCCCCTGTGTTGTGGCCGATTGCCCTAAAACTCCCAGGTGGGTCTATTTCAATTCTGGGCTTCGGTCAACCCTCCGCGGAGCAACTTTAACTTCAGTCTGTGGAAGTCGGGTCAGAATTTACGACTACTGCTTCTGCTGAGATGTTGACCAGTGCGGGGCTCAAAGAGGCAACCGGTGATACTTCTATCTTAGCAATCGAGGCCGGCACCGAACTGGAACAGGCGGCTCAACTGGGGCATCATGATGAAATCACCTCGGAGGGTGGAGGCTTTGAAGGAGAAATAGTTAGTGAAATGACTGCTCTGATGCTCACAGCTGGTATCGAACTGGAGAAAGCGACATAGCTAGGGCAACATGTAGAATTCACCTCTGAGGGTGTAGGCCTTGACGTTCGAGACTTTGTCCCTTCAACAGAGGTCGAAGCTGAAGTTCCTGCCCCAGTCAGTGTTGAGTCCACCAAGCAACTCGAGAAGGAATTGGTGGAACCATCTTCCATATTGCCTTCATCTTCTTCACAGCCTACCGATGATATCTGGGCTGAGGTTGACTGTCGGGCAGAGTTTCATCTCCGTAACACACCATCACTTGGCTTGCAATCATATGCTGAAATGGTGTGGCAGAATTTGGAGATGTTGAAGCAGGCTGTGCTGGCCCGTCAGAACTTATCCTATGCGCAGCTGAGGGAGCTAGTAGAGCCCATGTCATGCACCCTCATGGCTTTGGACTATCCTATGCAACATTGGACACCTCGGGTGATCTTGATACTCTGGTATGTGAATTGGCAAGAATTTATTGATCACGGCTTGAGGGATCAACTGACTGCCCTGAAGCTTCAAAGGAAGGAGGGCCTTATTGCGCTGGAAGCCTCCACAGAAACCGCTGGCCAACAGAGGTTCATGGCCGACAGAGCCACCGATCAGATTTCACTATTGGAGAAGCGAACTTTCGACCTTTGTGCTGAATTGGCCCAGGTTGAGGAGGATTTGGCACACACCAAGCAGCTACAAATACAGAGCTTAAATGAAGCTGCATTGGCACAAGGGCACGCTAGCTCCATCCAAGAGGAGCTGCTAAAGTTAGAATCCGAAGAGCACCAACTACAAGACCTAGTCGACCACCCTTCTATTGGGCTCATGGAACTTAACGATATCTTCTGTCGCCCCAGCCAGTAATGTACTATTTCTTTCTTTTTTCTTTGAACTTTATGTATGTCAAAGCTCGCTCTGAAGCCCCATGTATCCTTTTTTGTGTAATAAAATTCCTTCAAATTCACCTTGCAATCTTGGTGCTAAGCTGTAGTTGCATGCTTCTTTTCTTTCCCTCATAGATTTGGGTGGAGGTATGATGCCAATTCACCCAGCCTGGGGTACGTTAATTGCTAGGGCAAGAGAGCGTTCACATCTTCAGAGAAGGTACGAGGAGTTCGCTCCACCGCAATGCAAATATCCCCTGAGGTCAAGGCTACACTAGCTCGAGTAGAGAATATTTAGGGACAAATGTCAAAAGGTCATTGTATTTATCAGCATTGAAACATATGCCAAGGCAATGAGAAAGGGGTAGTCCTTAAGGGTGGAAGACCTGAGTGACCGTGTATTCACTAGCCTTGCTGTTGATGGCAAAGACCAGGGGCTAATGCATTCGTCGGTATTGAGTAATATGCCAAAACAAAGGGATACATCTTCTTTTGTTAACGAGGACGAAAGGTCCAAGTTAAAGCTTCTTTCACTGATCTCACCGATGATGACGAAGATCATGGATAGTGTATTCATCAGTATTAGGTGAGATGCCGAAGCAAAGTGGGTTCATTCATTAATGAGGACGAAAGGTCCAAGCTAAGGGAATATTGACCGGTCTTGTCGATGATGACAAGGGTCAATAGTGGTTTGTTCATCTACATTGGTTAAATGCCAAAGCAAAGAGGTTTATTCATTAACGAGGACGAAAGGTCCAGGTTAAGGGAATATGGACCGGTCTTGCTGATGATGACAAGGGCCAATGATGGTTTATTCATCGACATTGGTTAAATGCCAAAGCAAAATGGGTTGGTTCATCAACGAGGAAGAAAGATCCAAGTTAAGGGAATATTGATCGGTCTTGCTGATGATGACAAGGGCCAATGATGATTTGTTCATCAACATTGGTTAAATGTCAAAGCAAAGATAGATTTATTCATTAATGAGGACGAAGGGTCCAAGTTAAGGGAAATATTGACCAGTCTTGCCGATGGTGACAAGGGTGAATAGTAGTTTGTTCATCGACATTGGTTAAATGCCAAAGCAAAGATGAGTTTGTTCTTTAATGAGGATGAAAGGTCCAGGTTAAGGGAAATATTGACTGATCTTGCCGATGATGACAAGGGTCAATGGTGGTTTGTTCATCGACATTGGTTAAATGTCAAAGCAAAGATAGGTTTATTCATTAACGAGGATGAAAGGTCTAAGTAAAGGGAAATATTGACCGGTCTTACCGATGATGACAAGGGTCAATAGTAGTTTGTTCATAGACATTGGTTAAATGTCGAAGCAAATATAGGTTTGTTCATCAACGAGGACGAAAGGTACAAGTTAAGGGAATATTGACCGGTCTTGCCGATGATGACAAGGGTCAATGATGGTTCGTTCATCGACATTGGTTCAAAGCAAAGATAGGTTTGTTCGTTAACGAGGACAAAAGGTCCAAGTTTGGATGCCTGGAAGTTGAACTTCAAGGCGTACTACAACTCCGCTCCTTCTAGAGACCTGAGGAGGATGCTGACGCCGCTACCGATTGAGTTGGAGAACCCGACAACAATAAGGTCCCAGGTCAGTCCAGGCATCAGCTAAAGGGCCTCCCCAGTTGGAACGGTGCTTTCCACAATGAAATCTGTGAGTGCCTGTCCATTGATGGCCAAACGGGGGCGATAAGAGATGTCGTATGTCTCGAGCATTATGGCCCACTTGACGAGGCGACCCGCAGCTTCAGGGTAAGCGAGGATCTTCTTTAGGGGCTCGTTGGTCAGCACGATGATGGTGTGCCCTTGGAAGTAAGGCCAGAGGCACTTGGCCGAGGTCACCAATGCTTGCACGAGTTTCTCAGTTGCGGGGTACCTTCTTTCGGCCTCGTTGAGCACCTTGCTAGTGTAGTATATCAGCCTCTGCACTCCTACATTGTCTCGGACTAGGACCGAACTCACTGTTGATGGAGTTGATGAGAGGTACAGGTATAGAGTTTCACCCGAGATTGGCTTGGACAATATAGGGGGCGAAGCTAGAAACTCATTTAGCTCTGCAAAAGCCTTCTGACATTCCTCGTCCCAAGCGAACGTAGCAGATACTAATTTGGGCCCCCTCAACAATTTGAAGAAGGGTAGACATTATTCGACCGCTCGAGACAAGAAACGATTGAGAGCAGTGATGCGCCCTGTTAGGCGCTGGATGTCCTTGACGCACGCAGGCGGCTGCATGTTCAGGATGGCCTGAACCTTGTCGGGGTTGGCCTTGATCTCGCGTTGAGTCACCAGAAAACCCTGAAATTTCCCGAATCGAACTCCAAAGGTGCACTTTGCTAGATTGAGCTTCATATTGTACCTTAGGAGGGTGTCGAAGGTCTCAGATAGGTTGGCGAAGTGGTCCTCGACCTTCGGCGTCTTGACGAGCATGTCGTCGATGTAGGGCTCCACGTTTCGACTGATCTGTCATTCGAAGATGTGGTTAATCAGCCTCTGGTATGTCGAGCCGACATTCTTCAACCCGAAGGGCATTCGGGTGTAGCAGTATACGCCGAAGTCAGTGATGAAGGCTGTCTTCTCGATATCTTCTGGATCCATCCGGATCTGATGGTAGTCGAAGTAGGTGTCCAGAAAACTGAGCATTTTGTTACCGAGGGTTGAGTTGACTAGTTGGTCAATGCTCGATAGTGGGTAATAGTCCTTTGGGGTGGCCTTGTTGAGATTGGTGAAGTCCACGCACATCCGTCATTTGCCAGAAGTTTTGGGTACTAAGACGACATTAGCGAGCCACGTCGGGTAAAAGATCGGTCGAAATAGGCTGGTTTTCTTTCCCTTAATAATCTGCTCTTTGATAATCGTCTGCTTCTCTAGGGTGTGCTTTCTTCGGCGTTGCTGGACAGGGTTCATCGACGGGTCAATATTGAGTTTGTACACCACCATCTTCCCAGGAATCCCGGGAAGATGCTCATCAGATCGCGCAAAGACTTGGATGTACTCTGAAAGAAACTCTTCATATTGCTCTCGTATATTAGGTGGTAAATCAACTCTGATTTTGACTTCGAGAGCTGGGTCGCCTTTGAGGAAGGCAGACAGTAATTCGCCACCAGGCCCTGATGCTGTCGGTTCATCCTCGCCTCCCCCAACCTCTGCCTTTTTCCCTTCTGACTTTATGGCATCGACCGAGATTACGTAGCACCTTCTAGCTATTGCCTAGTTATCTCAGACTTCTCTGATTCCATATTTAGTGGGAAACTTCAATTTTTAGTGATAGGTGGAGGGCACGGCCTTCGTTCGGCTAAGGATACCTCGACCGAAGATGGCGTTATAGGCCGACATCTCCTTGATCACTATGAAGTTAACCATAATCGTGACGATCTCAGGAGGGGTATCGGGAGTAACTGGCAGGCTTAGGGCTCCCTCGGGATAGGTTGCCTGGCCGTTGAACCCATAAAGGGGGGTTCGAATCGGGTGGAGCTTGGATGGGGTTTCACCCATCTTAAGAAAACACTCATACGAGAGTACATCAGGGGCACTACCATTGTCAACTAGCATCCTATCTACATTACAATGATTTATTGTAGCCGATATTACAAGAGCGACATCGTGCGGGGTGATTACCCCTTCCAGGTCTTGGTCAGAGAACACCAAGGCCTGTTGCTCGCTTGCCGATGGGGCTTTGGGGGGCTGGGAGGCCCTCCTCGCCCGTTCAGCGTGACGCTTCCTTCCTCAGCTACTATCTCCTCCTGATGCCGCGCCGCCAGAGATGACATCGATGTGAACTCCTTGGGGCTGATTGCCAATTTCTTCCAGAGGGATGTCGCAATCCTCCCTCTGCTCGGACACATATTGAGATAGGTGCCCCTAGCAGATGAGACGCTCGATCTCAGCCTTGAGCTGATGACAATCTCCAGTATGGTGTCCATGGTCATTGTGGAACTGACAGTGCTTGCGTCGGCTACGGCGTTTTGGGTCGGACTTCATAGGCTCGGGTTGGCGGAGAAGGCCCGAGCCCTTAATGTCTTCATATATCTCGTAGATGGGGGAAGATAGGGGCGTGTGCCGCTCATATTTTCGAGAGGGCTCCTTGCGGTCTCTGTCATGATTCCGCCTCTTCGCCTGGCCCGAGCCTTACTCAGATGATCGCTTCCTATCTCCCTCTCGACCCGAGCCCGTCACGCTGCGACAGGCACTGAGAACTTCTTCACACACTACATGGCGCAGGGCTAGGGTCACCAGATCGGCTAGAGAGGTGGGCAGATGGAGGACCAGCTCTCGCCGGAGGTTCTCATCGCGGGTGCTTCCGGTCATCCGATGGTGACTCAGAAATATCGATTGGGAATGTCCCCCCCTCCCCGGTCACTAGACTCCTCAAGAAAACAGTCACATGTAATGTGTGTAAAGAGTGCACTCAGCCAAGGGACTGACTACGATTAGTTATACATAAAAACAGGTTAGCTGGTTAGCAAGTTAGCATGGGGGTTAGCAAATTCACATCCAAAACTAGCAAATTAGCATAAGGGTTAGTAGATTAGCATTCAAAACCAGCAAATTAGCATGAGGACTCCGGCAATTGGAGGAGGCAACCCTTTGAACAATTGGTGTGTAGCAGACAAGAAGGCGATGATGCTAGGAGCCCATGCGCCCAACTTATAGGGACGGGCCCATTCTCTCTGGTTCATGATTAGGAACGAAGGGGCAATGAGAAACCAGTCCTGGGGTTGACCAGGGAGGCACATATGCATATACCTCTGGTGATAAAACCCCCAATAAGGATGGTGGGAACTTTATACGAGCATCCCATTGGAAAGAACCTCGGGGAGGGGGGGTGGCGACATCAATGTTGCCCTGGGAAGAACCAGGGCGTGTTCGGTGTCGACGTAGGAAAATCGGATAGTAACGCACAGACTACAGGAAATGGAGTGCAATCAAATGGAAAAAGGGGGATTCAAATGTGTATCAACACTTTCATTCAAACCCAAAACCTGTTACATAATCTGATGATCAGATGGAACATTACATACAACTGCGGCTTGGCATTATCGCACACAACCGATTCCCAAATCGAGAACAAGAGGGGTGGATGAAAGCAAAAGGAAACTGAAGAATAGTGGGCTCATCTCATTGCCCGAATCATTACAAAACCATATATGAAGAGATTTCCTGAGAGGAGAAGGGAAGAAAACATAGACAGGAAGCTCTGCCACCCGCCTTTGTTAACGGTGGCGAAAATAGGGTATCGAAAATCAATGTCTCCTCCTCAGCTCCGGGCTCCTCCTGGCAGGTGGACCAAGCAGACTGGAAGGGATGGCGGCTCTCTGAGTCTCACTCCCCAGAAAACCCTTTCTTCTTCCCCAAACTTCCTCTCTCTCCGACATTGGCTTCTCTTTCTTCTATCTTCTTCTTCTATTTTCTCTCTATTATTCTTTTTTGGCCGAAGACAATTGGCTTATATAACATGCATCGGTCGTGGCTCTACCCGACGTGGAGAATGCGCACTGGCAAAGGGCTCAGTAGGGTGTTTTTACGCGCCGGGCAAAGGGGCGCTGGAAGACGGAGCGCGCCGGGTAAGGAAGTGTGTCGGGTAAGGCTTCATTCTTCGAGTTTGCTTAGAGCGGGTCAGACTGCGGGCCTCAGACTGGCTCCTGGAGTTGTCATAATCCCTTACCTCATCGTGGCTTCGTAAAATCGTTACGAAAAGTGTTGGTAAAGCTGTCGAACCGCTGAATGGCTAATTCTGGAACCGTGTGCACCTTTGGTTTGGACACGCTATTTTTTCGCTAACACGGCCTTCGGCACCTTGGTTTCTACTGCTGGGGTGGCTTTACTTGCATTTGTAACTTTCTCAAAGAGTTGGACACTACTCGGGTTGTTTTCGCCTTGGTCGGGCGGTCATTTGGTTGCTAATGGACCCCACCGTCGAGAAGACGTACCCGTGCCAGGTTACTCGGATCTTCCACTGACAGGGCCTTCGATATCTTGTTCTGAGGGGTGAGAGACATTCTATTACCTCAGGAGGGCTTCTCATCAGGTGGCGGGCCACCAGGTACATTCTCGCCCTTGGTCGGACGACGGGTGTTGCTTATGCGGTACGATCGAGTCGATGCCAGTTCATTGGGTAGGCCGAACGACACTGTCGATTTGTTGTGGATTCTCCCGATCCCCCTGAGGTGAAGTCTCTGATGCTCGTGTCAGATGACCTGAGGCTCCAGTAGTTTGAGAAGACCCTTGTGTATTGACTTTCTTCGGCTTTTGTGCTTTAGCGGGCCGCGTCATTCTTCTTGTTTAGGCGTGATTGCCGTCGAACATATTTTTAGTGCTAACAGGAATTCACAGGTTAATATTCACAGGGAATTAGCCGGTTAGCACTCACAGAGTTAGCAGGTTAGCACTCACGGAGTTAGTGGGTTAGCATGCAAATTGGGAAGATCGAGACAGAGGGAGCAAACACTCAAACGATTGGTAGGCGACAAGTGGCCATCCCTAGTAGCCTTACATACAAGTTATAGGGATGGTCCTATTCTCTCTAGCTCGTAACTGAGTGTAGAGAGGTGTTAAGGAGGCTAATCCCGAAAAGGGGAAGATAGAGATACACATATGAATGTGTCTCCAACAATAAAACCCACAACGGGCATGTAGCATATCTGGCGTAGCCATCATATTAGAAGAGAACCCCTGGGAGGGGATACCATTTCTGTAGCCCATGGCCATTCCAGGGCGTGTTCGGCAACATGAAGCAAAATCCAACTACCACATACATGAGACAATTGAGCAGATGGATTTAGAGAGGGGAGAGGAAACATATATAGAGGCATTGCCATATTCGATATCATTCATTACATTAGCGAAAGAAACACTCGATACCACATGCATTCGGCACGGCACGGCGTTGTCACTCAGAGGCCATCCACTAGTTACACAGATGGGAATAGAACCCAGTTACAAAAGAGGAAGAGGTGGAGAGATAATGAGAGGGAGATGGGCTCATATCATCGCCCCACTAAAGGAAAAATAATGGGGAATGGCCGGGAGAAGTCACCGGATCCCACCTAAGCTTCACTGTAGAAATAGTGTAGCATCCCAAGTTTTTAGTGAATGCATTAAAATAGATAAAAATGTTAATATTTGAATTTTTTTGAACCTAAAGATCCCTAGGGACTAACAAATTGGCTTATAAAGTCTTACAATTGCAAATCTAGTTACCCAAGGATATAAATGTAAACAAAAGGACACAAATATAAAAATAAAATGTTAGTGCTCGGTGTTGATTCTCATCAGAACATCCTTCATCATCAACTTATGAAAGGGGTGACACCGCCCTGACAAGTTGGATATGAACCATCAGATATAAGCCAGACGGTCTTGTAGAGATCTCAGCTCGGAGAGGTTCCTTGGCAAAGGTAGCTCCTAGATTACTTTGATCTTTGTGGGGTCTATTTCCATTCCCCAATATCTGACAATGAAGCCCAAGAATTTTCTGCTCAACACTCCAAACGCACACTTCATAGGGTTCATCTTCAATTCATACTGCCCGAGCCTCTGAAATACAACTCGGAGGTCCTGTAGATGGTCTTCTTTCCTTCTGGTCTTGATCACCAGGTCATCTATGTAGCACTCGACCGTATGGTAGAGCAGTCCATTGAATATTCTGGACATCGCCCCCTGGTAAGTTGTGCCGACGTTCTTCAAACCGAATGGCATCCTCTTGTAGTGATAGATACCCTTGGGAGTTCAGAAGGCGGTATGGACCCGGTCATGTTCTGCGATCCATATCCGGTTGTAGCCGGACGACCCATCCATAAATGACAAGACCTCGTGGCCGGTTGTGGCATCAATCATGACTTTCGTTATTGGTACCGAAAAGTCATCCTTGGGACAGGCTTCATTCAAATCTCAGAAATCGACACATATCCAGATCTGCCCATTCTTCTTCTTCGTGGGCACGATATTAGCCAGCCACGTGGTGTATTGGTTTTCTTCGACAAAACCCACATCAATGGGCTTGTCCACTTCTTTGCATATCAGGGTGATGAGCTCTGGCCTCATGCACCGTGGCTACTGCTTCACTGGCTCAAACTCAGGGTTTATCGCTAGCTCATGCTGTGAAACTACAGGGCTGAGTCCTGGCATTTCCTTGTAGGTCCTGGCAAAACAATCCCAGTATTCTTGTAGCAACTGAACATACAGCTTCTGTTCTTCAGCAGATAACTAGGCGTTGAGAAAGGTCAGCCTAAGATCATCTTCAGTTTCCAAGTTGACTTTAATCAACTAGTCGACCATGGCTTGGCCTCTGTCTTCTATTTTCGAGGGTGCAGGCTGGAGATCGACAAAATCTGGGATATCATCTTCGAGCTCGAGGACCTCAAGTTCTTCATTTTGTTCCACCTGGGCCCCGTCAGGGATCCCTGATCTGGCTAGTGGTGGCTGCATGAATTGTTCTGTCAGCAGATCTACCGCTATCGCAATTTCAGGAGATGAGCCAACAGCTTTAGCCCCTGCAGATGTGCTTGCAATTTTGAAGGACTGACAGTTGTTCATTGCTGAGCTGGAGCAGCATTGCAACTTCATAGCAGAAGATGAGAGTATCCTGCCTCCTTGAATCACCATGTCTTCGGTGGAGGTAGCCTTTTCTTTCCTAGCAGCAGGCATACCCTGGTTAATTTTGGCAAAAACTTCTTTAGTTGGCACGAGGGGTGCTGCATTATTATTGAAGGAGGATCATAGGAGGAGAGTAACTCTGCGTCCTCGGTGTCTTCGGTCTTACTACTACTGGCCGTGTCAAATTTGGCCTGGAGAGCTGTCTCTTCGGGATAGACTTGCTCCCAACATCGGTAATGAGCCGTCGCTTCTGATTCTGAGCCCTTTGATTGGGTTGGCCCAATATGTTCAACTTCTACCAGATATTTATCGAAAGTTGCCCCTAGTGAGCGGTCTTCCGCTGGGTAGAAAGTGGAGATGGTGTCCACTTCATAACGCCTGTTGTAATGGTATTCTTCGAGGGTGAAGCCCAACCCTGGATGTTAAGAAACACGTCTTAACTCTTTGTCTGTGCTGGCAGGATGCCAAAGTCTTTGGAATGCTTCTTTCTCTTTGTGAGGCTGGCCGGAGGGGATATGATACTTTCAGAACATCTTCACTATTCGGCTTGTAATGAATGTCAACCCGTGAACGGGGACTGACAGGTTTTCAATATCTTCAGGGAGATGACAGTCGATGTCTTCCTGGGTAGGGTGCTCCTCAACAGTATAGAACAAGCTGTTGGGGCCTTCAGATTGTACCACCTCCCATGCTTTGAAAGGCTTGATAGTGGCAACATCGAGGCTGAGTATTGGCTTAGTGAGACCCTCTGAGATTTCAACAAGGCCATGGTGCTGATCGACCTTGGCTTCATTAGTTTCAAGATAGGTGACGGGAGGTGCTGCTCTGCCCACGTCTCCCGTGCTTGCAATGTGCAAGACTATCTTGGGATTGACATATCCCGGTGGTGACAGTGGAAACCAATCGTCGTCGGAGGTACTTTTTGACGCCCTGGCTGGTCCCTTGGCTTTGGAGACCTTTGGTGATGGCACCGCATACAGAGAAGCGTCGAGCAGATCACACTCAAACACTTCAAATGGGTGGAGATCAGCAAATATCGTTTCTTCCTTCCCTTCTTGATTGTATTTGATACATTGATGTAGCATGGACGGTACCACCATATTTTCATGTAGCCAAGGACGGCCAAGCAGTGCCTTGTAGGCGGTACTGGAGTTGATGACATGAAACTGCACCCTGGCAGTGAAATCTATCATGGTGAGGGTAAATTTTGCCACTCCTAGTGGCACTTCAAAACTTCTGATTGAAGCCGACGATATGCATATCTCTTACTTTATCGAGACGCACATTGAAGTAGTACCTCTGATATATTCTGTAAGGCAAGATATTGATAGCTACCTTGGGATCCACCAGGGTTCTGTTCAGCTCTCGACCATGACACTTACTCTGGCTACCATCATATCCGAAAGGATCCTGAAGACATCGAGAAGACATCCTTTATCACCAACTTCGGCGTATACTGCTACACCCGAATGCCTTTCGGACTAAAGAACATTGGAGCAATGTACCAGAGGCTAATCAACCATATCTTTGAAGGACAGGTCGGTTGGAACGTTGAAGCCTATATCAATGGCATGCTCGTCAAGACACCTAAGGCCGAGGACCATTTCGTCAACCTAGCTGAAACCTTCGACACCCTCCTAAGGTAAAGCATGAAACTCAATCTAGGGAAATGCCCCTTGGGGGTTCGATCTAGGAAATTCTTGGGTTTTCTATTGACCCAAGGCTGGATCGAGGCCAACCCCAACAAGGTTCAAGCCATCCTGGACATGTATCCGCTCGTTTGCATCAAGGATGTCGAGCGCCTAATGGGACGGATCACTACGCTCAACAGTTTCTTGTCCCGAGCGGTCGAGCGATGCCTACCTTTCTTCAAATTGTTAAGAGAGCCCAAATTGACATCCGTCACGTTCACCTGGGATGAAGAATGTCAGAAGGCTTTTGCAGAGCTGAAGGAGTTTCTGGCCTCGCCCTCGGTGTTATCAAAATCGATCGCGGGTGAAACACTACATCTTTACCTCTCATCGACTCTTTCCACAGTGAGCTCAGTCCTAGTCCGAGATGATGCAGGAATGCAGAGACCAGTATACTACACTAGCAAGGTGCTCAACGAGGCCGAAAGAAGGTATCCCATAATCGAGAAACTCATGCTAGCATTGGTGACCTTGGCCAAGCACCTCCGGCCTTACTTCCAAGGGCACTCCATCGTTGCATTGACCAATGAGCCCCTAAGGAAGATCCTCACTCACCTTGAAGTTGCGGGTTGCCTCATCAAGTTGTCCATAATGCTCGGGGCTTACAACATCTCCTATCACCCCGCTCGGCCATCAAGGGACAAGCACTCACGTACTTCATTGCGGAGAGCACCGTTCCAACTGAGGAGGCCCTTTCGCTGGTGCCCGGGCCCACCTAGGACCTTCTCGTCGATGGGTCCTCCAACTTGGCCGATAGCGGCGCCGGCGTCCTCCACGGATCTCTCAAAGGAGCAGAATTACAGTACTCCTTGAAGTTAAACATTCAGGCATCTAACAATGTCTCCGAGTGTGAGGCTCTCATCTCGGGGGCCAGATGGCACGACGATTGGGGGCCACAGGAGTCAAGATTCCCAACTGGTCACCAACCAGGTCAATGGTGACTATGAAGCTCGGGAAACTCCGATGATCAAATACCTTCAACTGGTAAGAGGAATAGCCCCACTATTCGAGAGTTTTCAGGTCATTCGGATAACTCGGAAGGAGAACTCCCGGGCAGACGCCCTCTCTTGATTGGCCTCCGCTGTTGGCCCAGAAGGTACTCGATCACTCTTCCTCGAGGAGCTGGAGCGACCGAGAATAGAAGCAGAGCTCATGGCCATTGACCAGGCATCACCAAGCGACTGGCGAACCCCATATATATCCTGGCTTCGAGACTCTCAAGAGCCCCCCGACCCTCGAGAAGCTTGGAGACTGAAGTATCATGCTTGGTGCTTCGTCATCTTGGACGAAGCCTTGTACCGGTGGTCTTTCTCCGGTCCCCTCCACAAATGCTTCAATACCGATGAAGTCCACTGAGTAATTCAAGAGGTCCATGAAGGTGTCTTCGGCAAGCATCAATGGGGAAGATCGCTCGCCAGGATCTTACTGCGGCAAGGCTACTGGTGGCCCACTCTCCAATGCGACTGCTTGACCTACATTCAAAGGTGCGACCGATGCCAGCGTTTTGATCATCTGGTTCATCAGCTTGCCTCAGAGCTCATCACCCTTACCGAGCCATACCCTTTCGCCAGGTGGGGGATCGACATCCTGGGGCCATTTCCTACGGCTCAGGCCCAGAAGAAGTTTGTCATCGTCGCTATTGATTATTTCACCAAGTGAATTGAAGCCGAAGCCACCACCAAGATCACCGAGTCGGTAGTGTGGAGCTTTGTTTGGAAGTCGATCATTTGTCATTTCGATATCCCCCGAGTTATCGTGAGCGATAATGGTTGGTAATTTGATTCTCATTACTTTATGAACAAATGTGTCGACCTTCACATTCTCAACCACTTCACTTCGGTAGCCCACCCCCAGGATAACGGACTGGTCAAGAATGCCAACAAAATAATATTAAAAGGCATTAAGGCCAGGCTCGGTAAAGCCAAGGGTGGTTGGCTCGAGGAATTGCCAAGTGTATTTTGGTCACATCGAACCACTCCGAGAACTGCCACTGGTGAGACTCCTTTCCAGTTGGTGTATGGCACAGACGTCGTAATTCCTTTGGAAGTCAGTAGCCCCTCTCTCCGAGTCATCAAATTCTTGCCCGAGACAAATGAGCAGAAACTACTAGAAAATCTCGATATGGTAAGCGAGATACGAGAGATCGCAGGCATCCGAGCCTTGGAATATCAGCAACACATCACTCAATACTACAACGCCAAAGTCCGAGACAGGCACTTATGCATAGGAGACTTCATCCTAAGGAAAGCCGAAGCCTCTCGACCACTGGAAGCGGTGGGAATCCTAGTCCCTAATTGGGAAGGCCCCTACTGAGTGGTCGAGATGCTAGGAAAGGGGGCGTATCGACTGTCTACCATGGAAGGAGCGCCTATCCCCCGGACGTGGAACATGAAAACATTACGAAAGTTCTATTTTTGAGCTTTTCTTAAAAAAGGTAAGCAACATATGGCAATAACAGCTTTCCTTTTCCTTTCAATAATATTTCTGCATACATCAGATAGGCCACAGCCAATCCGAGGGTACGTCTTTTGCACTTCCCTCACGTGTTAGCTAGCCGTGGCACACAAGTCCACACCCGCCTCATGTGAGATGCTACGACAAGGGTAGATGCCCCCTCATGCCGAGGTCGCCCCTCACATGCCGGTCGGCCATGACCACGCCTACGTCATGACATCTTGCTCCCTCTTAGTAACTAGGTCATGTCGACCGCTCAACTGGAGCCGTGATCGACCGTCATCTAGATACCAGACCGATGTGTCCCCTCAGTCGCCTAGTCAGCCACAAGCCCCCATTCGACACTGCGGCCACGGCCTACGTCACGGGAGGAACTCTCTGTGCAGCACACATGTACTCATACGTCACGCATCGACCTGGGGACTGACTAGCACATCAGAATTGTCCCGAGGAATGCCCCTATTATACCCGGGCCATCACGGCGCGCCTGTAAATATATATTCATCTCAGTGTTACACCGCCAGTTGGACGTATGCTCTGGCATCCACGTTCAGGCCTCCAGCTACCCTCTGTGTCACCTAGTGTGAACCCCCAGCACCCTTCACCCCAAGCCAACATGACCTAGTCTGAGATGAACCTACAGCTGCAAAGTACTCTCGGGTCTTCATCCTGGGCTTCAGGAATACAGACTCCGCTTGGGCATGAAACGAAGGTCTGCGGATTCAATCCAATGTAAATAAACATCCACTGCTTGCAGTCGATGGGGAAAGACGTCCTGTACACGACTCCCCAGAATCACCTGTGCACTCGCACCCATGGAACCGTTCTTCCCTCCATGTGTCGCTCATCCCCCGAGTCCACGTGCCGCACCCTGGCGACACATCCGCAGTTAAACGTTTGGTTCCATGAGTGATTATCGAGAAATCGACTGGCACGCCCGCATCCCAACCACGTTTCCTGTTAACCCAAAAAACCTCCTGCATCACCTAGTCTCCCCTTGACTCTTCCTAAAAGGTGAGTGCATGGATTCAGTCATGAGAGGGGGTGCCCGAGGCCCATCGACCTCCGGCATCCCTCCCATGGCTGTGTCGTACCCCTCACACCGGTCACCACACACACTAGCCCCGGCGGAACCCCCCCAGGGCAGAACAGTCATATATAAGGTCGATGCACATTCTTCAAATGACTTTATGAGGTCTGTGCATCTGCAGCATTCAGGTCTGTGCACATTTTAGAGTGTATGCACATCCAAGTTTCAAGGTCTATGCACAGTTTCTAGTCTGTGCACATATAGGTCGATGCATGTTCAAGGTCTGTGCATATGATGAAACAAGGTCGATGAACATCTAGTTTTTCATGTTACTAAGTCTGATCATCATAATCCATGCTCTAAGGCATTTCTAGAACATTCATGTGATAAGTCTAAGTATATGAATTCCCTTATTATTTTCTAAGTATGAACTCTAGTGAATAAGGTGTTTGACTAAATGCCTCTATTCTGATTGGCAGGATTAAGGCAAGCCATATGCGTATGAGAGCATCAAAACTTCAATTGGAGCACGTGATCCATGATCTAATCATTGAAGCATGTGATCAGAGGCTACTTGCTCAGCAAGAACACTCAGTCATGTGTTCTCTTTTTCGCTATCAGATCTGACACGTGGATCACTTATGTCACCTGTTAGAGAATAAGCATTTGGCGGGAGTCTTCCCTCCATGTGCCAAAGTGAATCAATGTGGGGTCCACTCCAACTGATTCCCTCTTATATAAAGAGGGGATCCTGAAGAGAAAGAAGATAGAGAATAGAAGTTGATAGTAGAAGAGTTCAGAGAGTTGTGAAGAGAAGAGTCGAAGAGTGAGATCGAAAGAGCGAGAGCCTGATGCGAATCTAAGGGACAGATAGAAAGAGAGAATTGAGTGGAGATCAATGCATCTGAGAGAAAAGGCCTGAAGTGAGATTCAGTTGCAGACAGAAGAAGAAGGCTCGAGTTGAAAATAGAGTGCCTGAAAAGCCAAGAAGAGGAAAAGAAGAAAGAGGCAGTCACGTCGCGATCTCTAGATCAGATCTAGAATCACGTGCTCATGTTTAAGCTATATGGTTTTCATCTATACATTTGATTTCTAATTTTAATTATCGTTCATTTTTCCTTACCATTTCTTTCAAGCCGTTGACCAGCAGTGCAAGCTGTGATGCACAGCGGCGGGGAAGTGTTCCTCAGACAGCAAGCTGTGATGCTCAGCAGAAGCAAGCTGTGTTGCTCAGTAGTGTAAGCAAGCTGTGGTGCTAAGTGGTTCAAGCTGTAAGTCAGTGGAAGCCACACTCAGGTCTAAGTGTGGGGTGGATGTATGACTGAACCACCTAAAAATCTCTTTCCTATTGTGTGTGATTGCTTGATTGAGTATCTGCTTCTATATGAATGTTTAGGAATGCTTCCAGTAGGATTCAATCATGAATGCAAGATTACTTATATGATCTGAGTGGTTCTTCAATCAAATAGGTAAATCAAAAGGTATGCCGGGAAGGATAGGTCACGCCTATCTGGAATGACGTCCCTTGCGTGAGGAGATCTTTGATCCAACCTCCGCCAAGTACTACATTTGATTGATTGACCACTTTCCTTATCTAAGTAATACTTGTTGGTGTTTTACTGCTAGCAGAACTTGGATAGCACCTTAGATCTGTCTAAACTAGGTTTAAATTTTAAATTCCCCAAAAGAGCACTAGGATCCATTCACTCCCCCTCTAGATCACATCCATGCATGTCTCTATCACATATCTGTAATCACAGTGGATCACCAACACACAACAGTTGGTATCGACGCACACATCAAGAATGAATACTTTAAATTTTAAAAAAATCATAGGATACCCAATTAAATTCCCTACAAAAGGCAAACAATTTAGTGGTTGACTTATTAAAGTCCTTAAAATTATCAGAAGGTCAGATGGTTACTGGTATACTTTCTGGGAATTCGTCTTTGGCGCCAGCAACTTCTGAGGATTTGTGCACTTTGGAGCATAACTTTCAGATGCCTTCAATGTCCTGTAAGAAGCCCTTGATGACTCATCATGATAGTATTGTTGTAAGAAGTATTGTCCAAAATGCTCAACTTGTGCTGCCTAACCCTCCTTTGGAGCTCCCTTCAGACCAATTTAATCCCCAGCTTGGTTCTATTGCCCTTGTCCCTGAAATCTCTATTATTGGATCTCACTCTGCACTGGTCACTCCATAAGTTTCTGCCAAGGTAGATGGTACTAAGCCTCAACTTCTAAATGATGAATTATTTGCTCGAAGAAAGGCCATTGCTGACTCAGCCTATGAAGCAAATGTGAGAGTCTTGCCTTATGATCTCCCGGGAGCCATTACTAGATCCATGACTAGGTCAGGATCTGTGGGTAATATTACTGACATTCTTCCGTCATCATGAATTTCATTATCTGGAATATTAGAGGTATTGGGAATATGACTTTCGTTGGCAGGGTGAAATTTCTTATCAAAAACCATTACATTGATTTAATTATTTTGTTGGAGCCAAAAATTAACATCAGCAACTTAGATGGCATTTGTAGAAGGCTGGGCATGAATAAAGCCTATGCTAATAGTGATGACCTTGCTCATATTTGGGTGTTATGGAGAGACCCTCTGGAATTTTCAATTGTGAGTAGGGATGAACAGCAAATCACCATCATTCAAGCTAATCTTGCTTCTCCTATTTTCCATTTAAGTTTTGTGTATGCCAAGTGTTCTGTTTCTGAGGGACAGGTGTTGTGGGCCTCATTAAATTGTATTCATTCTCACATTACTGAACCATGGCTAGTTGCAGGGGATTTTAACTACATTCTGAATTCTGATGAAAAGTTAGGTCGGAATTCTCCTAATTTGGGTGCACTTTCAGACTTCCAGCAATGTGTTTCTAATTTTTCTCTGGTAGATGCTGGCTTCTTGGGTTCAAAGTTTACCTGACATAATAATCAAGCTGGGAGTAAGGGTATTTGGGCCAGGCTGGATAGGGTACTTACAAATTCAGAATGGTTGTCTCAATTTCCATTTTCTATTGAGCATTTATCTAGAGAAGCCTCGGACCATGCCCCTTTATTGGTGAAATATCATTCTCTAGTCAAATTTAAGAGCAAATTTTGTTTTCAGAAAATGTGGACCATGCATGAAAATTTTCTTGTGGATGTTCAGCTATGCTGGAACCTCAGTCCTATGGCTTCTTCTCCTATGACTACCCTATTCATGAAGTTAAAGCATATGAGAAATATGCTTCGATGCTAGAACAAGTTCACTTTTGGGAATGTCCATCAAAATTTGAAGACAGCTGAAGATGAAGTTCTTCAGGCAGAGCATTCCTATGATCTTCATCCCACGGAGGATAATTATGCAGTTCTGGAGCAAACCAAGACTGTTCAATCAACTAGATTACTTCAGCAAGAAATCTTTTGGAGACAAAAGTCAGGTCTCCGTTGTCTTCAGGAGGGAGATAGAAATACAAAGTTCTTTCATGCTTCAACTATGGCCAAAAGGCATAAACAGAACATTACTCATCTTCGAAATTCAGCTGGTACACTTACTTCTGATCATGGTGAAATGAAGGACAAAGCTGTATTACACTTTCAAAAAGCTTTCAGTTCTCAATATCACTATATAGAAGAGTCTTCTCTGAACTGCATTCCTAGACTGGTAAATGAGGAAGACAACAAACTGCTATGTGCAATCCCATCTGATGAGGAAATTTATGAGGCAGTCTTCTCACTCTCCTCAGACAGTGCCCCAGGCCCTGATGGCTTTACTGGTTCATTCTACCAATCTACTTGGCCTATTATTGGTAAATTGGTCTGTAGTGCTGTTATTGAAGCTTTTAGTACCCAACAGCCATTTCCTAGATGTGTCACTGCTACTTTAATAGCTCTCATCCCCAAGAAGTCTAATGCTTCAGATATTTCAGATTTCAGACCAATAAGTTTATGTAACTTCTTTTACAAAATAGTCTCATCTATTATCAATAAAAGAATGACCTCTATTCTTTCAAAGATCATTTCTTTGGAACAGACAGCCTTTGTGAAGGGTAGACACATCATGGAAAACATTGCACTAGCCCAAGAACTGACAAATGACCTGGGCAGGAAAACCAGAGGGCATAATGTCATTTTCAAACTTGATATGGCAAAGGCCTATGATAGATTAGAGTGGGATTTCCTTTTTGCAGTCCTACACAAATTTGGATTTAGCAACTCTTTTATTCATTTGATAGAGAAGATGGTCAGCAACTGCTGGTTCTCAGTTTTATTAAATGGAGATTTGGCTGGTTTCTTCAAGTCTTCCAGAGGAGTCAGGCAAGGAGACCCAATAGCCCCATCATTGTTTATCATTGCTGAAGAGTCATTGAGTAGATCTCTAAAGGAGGCTTTTTCCACTGGCAGGGTAGAGTGGTTTTCAGGGCCCAGCCGATGCCCTCCCATTTCTCATCTACTATTTGCTGATGACACCTTACTTTTTAGTAAAGCTAGCATTGTGTCAGTCAAGAATTTATTCAAGGTGCTTCAAAATTATGAAAGAGCTTCGGGGCAGCAAATTAATGTCAATAAAAGTGGTTTTTTTCTCCACCCAAAGATTCAGATGTCTGTTGCACACCGGATTCAATCCTTCACTGGTTTCTCCAAGCATGTTTTCCCTCATAAGTATTTGGGCTTCCCTTTGATGATTGGCAGAAGGAAATGGGCTTCGGGGAAGTCCTGAGCATCGAGGTGGCCCGAGTGGATACGGCACTCCTGCTGGCTCTACACGAGAGATGGAACTCAGTCAGCCGAGCCTTCATATTCCCGTGGGGGCACATGATCCCGACCTTAGAAGACATGGCCCGGATCAGCGGCTTGTGGGTGCACGGCAAGGCGGTGACCTGGTGGGCATACGTCGACTACCGGGAGCTGGCTCAAGAGCTTCTCGGCTTGGACTTGATGAGGCCGGGGCATCCGTCGTCCCAACTATCACGATCGGTGCTCCAAGAAAGCTTGGGACTCCGGCGAGCAGTAGCGGCAGTCGGAGAGTTACCGGAGTAGCATATTGACTGAGTGATCGAGCAGGCTCGTCCGAGTGTGGCGGCAGAGCAGGGACCGGATGGAGATAGAGTTTTGAGACGCTTCTTGATGCTACTGTTTAGGAAGTTGTTGTTCGCGACATGAGCCGATGTGATCAGCTGTCGGCTTCTTCCCCTGCTATCCGACCTGAGCCGAGTGCGGAAGTACGCGTGGGGAGTAGCAGTGCTAGCTTTCCTATTCCATTCACTTAGCGCCACTGACCGAGTGACCATGCTCGGCGGCTTCTCACCCTTCTCGCAGGTAAATGCCTAAATGCCTTCATTATGTTTCTAACATGCTCTTAATTGACTAAAATGCTGACATCTTCTTATAAATGCAATTTTGGGCCTTTTTGTACCTACCGGGGATTGGTCGAGGTATTGAGTTGTTCCCGGGATGGTTTCCCATTGCGAGGCAGTGGAACGTTGCCCAGAGCCCGAGGTCGATCCAACGGTCAACTCGGGCGATCCAAGAGGATTTGGACTCATTCCCACACGCATCGGTAAATAGCCCGACTTCCTACATGCTCTTCTATATGCTCCTAAATGCCTTTCTTATATGAATGCTACATGAATGTTATATGCATGAATGCTATATACTGACAAATGAATGGCCCCTTTCAGGTGCGGTGGACACCGTACCGGGACGAGGACCATACGGGACAGCCGTGGGTCGAAGCCTCCCTGGCTTACCGTGGGCGGGATGTTTGGCTGCACTGCATTAATGTGATCGAGCCCCTGCATTACCGGTTGATTATGAGGACACGGGGAGTGCACCAGCCAGCGGTGAGGTTCCCACACCGTCACGACCAGTGCCCGGGGAAATCTACCAAGGGGATTGGCAATGATATTGATTGGAGCGACCGAGCCCGGAAGTATGTTCACGATTGGAAACATAAAGGCAAGGCTGTGACAGAGCGGGCGGACAACGACGAGGCGTACTTAAAAGCCTTCACCCGCCAGCATGGTAGCCAGGTTTACCGCGGCACCTGACGGCTGGTATGAAAACATGCTAAACTCGACCTTTCCTTATTCTGCATGAATGAATGAATGCTATGTATAACACTTGTTTCCTAAATGCAGCTGGACCCACAAGGTCGCATAGCCGAGCTCGAGGGACTCCTCCACGCTACCGTGCAGCAGCGGGACGAGTACCGAGCAGCCTTAGAGCTTTTGGTGAGTTTTTTCTGGACTTAAAACTGAAATGCTTTATGCAAAACCTGACCGACCTCTTAAAAATGCAGCGGGCCGAGGGAGCACAGAGGACTAGACCAGATGTGCCATCCTCCTCCTCACAGCCAGCCAGGGGACGGGCTGAGAGGGATGCAGAGTTTACCCGGGCCGTAGCCTGAGCTGAGGAGGCCAAGGCTGCCCTCGCAGAGCGGGTAAGAAACTAAAATTTCCTAAAGATGCTTCATGATTATGCATATGCCTAGACTGACCAATATGTAATGCAATGTGCAGGCAAAGGACCTAGCTACAGCTTTGGCGAAAGCGGCCGAGGCACCTCTTCTCCGGGGAGAGGTCGACCGACTCCAGGGGGAGGTGACCCGATTGAGTGGCGAGGTGACCCGTCTGAGCGGGGAGGCAGCAGATATTGAGCGATACCGTGCTGAGGCTCGTGAGGCGTGGCTCAAGATTTTGAATTGAAGATTGAGCTTCAGACGATGGAGCGGACTATCCGGCTGATGGGCCGAGCACCCGAGGGGACTATGTCGCGGAGCGGCACAGTCGGAGGCTCACGGAGCGTGGCGCCGAGCGCGTCAGTGGGGGATATCCTGGCTAGCTCTTCCACTCGTCGGAGGAACGAGGAGGCGGAGAGGAGACGCCCATGGGAAGATGAGGAGCACAGTGCCATGGAGCCACCGCCTAGGCGACACGAGGGCGCCGGGGATAGTGAACGACCGGTGGAGTGACATTTTGTGGTTTTTTGTGATTTTTTCTTGTTTTTCTGGTTTTTTTGTACATACAATGTGACAAATTGACATATGAAATGAAGAAAATTTTTATTGAATGTGAAAATGTGGGTGTGGATGAATGTGCATGAATGAATGTATGCTTGTGTGAATTGGATGTTATGAATGCGAGGAAATGAAGATGTAAGTGTGATTGTAAGCGGAATGGAAATTTCGAACATGCATGAGTGTGAATGAATTTGTGGGAATGAATGGTTGTGAATGGATGCGAATGTGGGTGTATGTAATGTGAATGAATGCATAAATGTGAATGGGAGCAGGTTAGTATGTGTGCGAATAGAGAGAACAGGCAAATCATTCCCTGGGCACAGATGAATTTAACAGATCTTATTGAGACCGTTAAGTAACCATAACGGACTAATCCCTGTGCGTTATACTTGGCAGAAGGAATTCTGTTGACAAGCAGATTCTAACGGACCATAAAGGGTGCATCATGAATTACATAACAGGTCAACGACAGACCGTTAAATAAATCCGTGGTAGAGTCCGACCGGGACCTCCTCCTCGACTCGGCATCGTCGAGTTACCCCCGGGTTTGGGTGAGTGTCGGGTGAGTCGGCCGCCAACATCGGCCTATTCGGTGTGCGACTTGTGCTTGCTTTTGTAGGTCCAAGGTTGTTTCACATCAATGCTAATCCAGCGCAGTTAGACTTGTGGCTATCTCGGCGCACCCTTACTCGACGCACCTTTTGGTCAAAAGGGGTTATTTCAGTGTGCTAAATAGCGCGCCGGATTAACTAAGGGGGGGGCTTCCATATATAAACCTCCCTTCTTTATTTTTCCTTCAAGCATGTTCATTTGCAAGAAATTTTTCTCTCTCCACCCCTCCATCTCCTCCTTCGGTGTCGAGTGAGTTCGGTAGAGCACGGCCGAGTCCTTCGAGCGGGTGAGGGAGACTATTATTTATTGGGGATTCAAATCCCAGTTTTCGGGTCCCGAGAGGCTCCTAGTAGGGCTTGCCCTCGGAGCTATCCCCTCGGGTGCTCCGTTTTTGCCTTGGTGTGATGCCTATGGCCCTTTTTAGGGACTGTTCCCTTGGTGGACGCATTCCCGCTTCTTTCTGGCAATCTCCCGAGCTGGGGAGACTCTGTCGAAATTTTGTCAGAAATTCTGTCTTGATTAACCATTTTCTGACCTTGTTTATTTTTTCTTGATATACTTTTGCAGACAAAATGGCATCTGGCTCTTCTTCTTCTGCATCCCGTGCCGTGGTGACATGGGAAAATGTTCATTCCTTGGACCGGGGGCATGAGCAGCTTGCTGTGGTTGCAGAATGCTCAGATTCAGAAACTGACATAGTAGACACTAGCCGCCTCCTGATCATTGGGGGCGATTCCTTCAAGTACGACAATGGAGATGCTGTCAAAAGGGATCACCCCAAGGACAAGCACCTGATGGCCTTCCTTAAGCAGTTTAATATTGAAGGGAAGAGGGACTTGTTCCTTGTCTGCAAGGCTGAGCAGGGACTACTCGTCGAAAGGGATAGCCTGACTGATTTTGTTGTGCAGGGGAGACCCATCTACCTCCCCGGAGAAATCAGGAAGTGGAGCGTCGTGCTTGGACTGCAAGAGTTAGCTCCAGAGGATAGGCTGTTGACTAGAGCCCCTGAATTCATACCCGCTCGATGGAACGAGACAGGAGGCCATGTTGATCGGGAAAAGCTAATCTTCGGCTTGTTTCTTGCCCCGCTAAAGTGGGGATATAGAGAAGAATCCTTCTTGCTGGACTGCCTGGCAGTCCATTTCAAACATCAGATTTCTGTAGGCTGGTTTGCCGAGTTGAGGGCCACTGATGCCCACGCATCCAGACCTAGAGCTGTGGAGTTTACAGACTATGTGCTGCAGCATTACGCTCCTATCCTGGTCAAAGCTGGCGTGTATCTTAGCGTGTACACTTCAAGGTACCACTACCCTATTTCCAGGGGTCTATGGTACGACATGATTGAGGTATTCTGCCCCAGGTACAATACTTTCTATACTTCGGAGGGAGAAACTTCTTTGGATCTTTGGAGTCTTTCGCAGCTCAGTAGCTTGCCAATCGACGGAGAGCCATACGGAGAAGTTTGCTGGCCAGATTGGCTGAAAGATCAGATCGACGGTGAAGGCCGATATTTGACAGGCTTTGCTTACCGCTATCTGGTGAAGGCGTATCATACAATTTACCATTCATCGTACGATACGAGGGAGGCACGCAAGCCTGGAGAGAAGAGGCACGTGTGGATGGGCACTTGGCTCCAGCATTTCTTCAGTGGGGAGCAGAAATATGAAGACTTTCCCACTATAGCACCGACTGCCTTCAGGTAGAAGAAAAGGGTTCGACGACAGGCCACTTTTCGGTCCACTTTGAAGGGAGGGCAACAAGGAGGCCCGAACCCTACCGGGGTTGATGCAGTCATGCACTGTGCTGCATATCTAACTTATTGGCTTTGTTCCTTTGCTCTCCCACAAGGTGACGAGAGCGTGATCAGGGCAGAGGCCATCTACCCCGCCTGTCTGATGGCTTGGAACACAAAGTTGTCCCTTTGCCCAGTGGCTTTATCCCTGATTTACTAGATGTTGGGGGACTTGCACAGGTTGCATATCGCTAGGAATTTGCGGATGGTTGATCCACTACACTTTTTCAATGCTTAGGTCTACACCCTGTTCCCGGAAGCTGCTCCTCGAGCACTACAATCATCTCGCCTTGTCCCAAGAATGATAGAGTTTGCATGTGTCGAACCGTCTTCTGTGGCGAAACAACTCTTCGCCATTAGGGGCAAGCTGACCAAGGTTCCCACAGACTCGCCCAGAGTTCTACACTTTTGGAGCCTGGCAGCTCATTCCAGTCCGCTTGTAAATAAGATGCGGAAGTGCAGTCTGTTTGAGATGGAAGAATACATACATCCAATCTCTGGTGCCAAGTGCACGAGGCCGATCGTGGAGTCAGAGCTGGTTGACTAGGCGTTAGCTATTAAACCAAGCATCCTCATCTTCTGGAAGAGTGACATCCTGTGGCTGGAGCTATACTATCCATTCCGATTCAGTTAGAATTTTGGCTATGATCAGCACATTCCCTTCTCCTCGACACAATTTGGACTGTCGAATAGGCACCGAGCCGGCCAGGTGGCTAATGATGAGGCTCGTGCGTGGTTGGACTACTTTCACCATTGGGAGGAGGTATCATTCAAGGTGGCCCCCCTACTCATTTCCCTCGCGTCACTCCTGAGTAGATCAAGTGGTGGAATGCGTGGATGAGGTTTTATAGAAATTTTCGCCGAGAATGCTAGACCATTGCAGAGCTCAGATTCTTGGACTCCCAGCCAGAGCCGATCCTTGACATTAAACCATCTTCCCCTTGCTCCCCCCTCCTACGTGAGGGTAGTTCTTGTAATAATTGCCCATCCCCGTGTTCCCCTCCCTGCGTGGAGTGTAGTGGTTGTATTAGCAAGATCCGACGCCGAGCTACACCGACACAGCGTGTCTGCCGGGTGCGCACGCTCCCCGGCTCACCCTCGTCTCTGACCGGGGCCGGTCCATCAGACGGCTAGGTACGTGCAACTGCCGCTCCTAGTTTGCTTGCTTAGTATTGGTTCCAACTACAGCACCGTGAGAGGAGTGCCTGTTCCAAAACTTCCACCTTTGAGAGTAATTACTGCCGGTGAGTGAGCGTCGATTGAACCGATTCCCTCGATATCGGTCTGCCCGGTTGAGTCTGGTGCCCACTTTCGTTTCCCCCGTGTGGCTTGCCTCCACCCTCCTCGCTGCTCAGACCGTGTCCGACCTCCTCGCAAGCCTCGGCTCACCTAGCCATCACTACGAGTCCCGTTTGGAGTCCGCTACATGCGTGAGTGTTCGCCTTGTCGCCTAGATGTTTGTGCTCATTGTTTACTGGCTTTAGGTCCCAGTGTCTCGACCGGGTTCATCCCGCATCAACAGGGGCCCATAGAACTAGCTTAAAAACCATATCTCCGGAACTGCCACGTCACCACTCCCAGGTGGGTTGACACGCCATAACGTGTCGCCAGGCTATGACTAGTGGAGGCTCACTAGACACAGACTCAGAAACATGAGTGCTGGAGTACAGACAGGCAAGGAAGCACTATCGCATGTACCACGAAGCACCAAGGTAGAATTACCACTGCCGACAGACTCAGGACAAGGCAACTAGACCTACTAGCATAACGATCCTAGTGTCGTACGACTCAGAGTCAAGATCATCGCTCACAGCGGAACAGGCCGCCAATCGGTCTAATCCTAAGCCAGAGGAAACGACACACTGCAGGAAACGACATACGGAGACCTGAGAGAACACCAAGACCCTCGACACACTTGGACACGTAGACCGAGGTAGGATAGTATTTCAAGGCATCCAGAACCACTATCTCGAGCTGGACGAAACTGTCGTGACCCACACAAGGTTGCCTGTCAACCACTGGGTCACCCCGGGTTGACCGAAACCTGACAACGACTCTACAGCAGGAAAGAGAATCCTACTTCAAGCAAGAAAACTCCTGGCTATCTTATAATGTGGTTTTAGCCCTCACAGGACATCAGAAGATGTCCACGGAACAATGGGCAAACCACAAGGTCAAGCCAAGCTATCGGAAAACCAAAACACCGACAAACCTCACTCTGGGCATAAGCGATCTATTACTCAGCCACTTAACGACATAAGCATTCAAGGAAAGAGTCGCTACACACACAGAGGCAAGGATACTGGCGGTCATGGGTAGGGCCATGAGGCGACTGTAGCGGTCAAGGATATGACCACTAGACTCAGTCAACTCCAGCTGACCTGCCCGACAAACCACCAAGCGGTCTATAGAAGACCCGTGACACGGACTAACTAACCATCCTAAGACACGGACCTAAGACAGACGGATGGTAGCAGCCCAAGAAAAGGATGCTACGATGACAAGACGGACAAGGGTTAAGCCGCCATGGCTAACTGACTCAACAATGGACACACCCCACTGCGTGGTCACAAGAGGGCCGCTCAGCGGACTGAACGGTCTAGATCAAGGCCGTTCAAAGGGGACTGAATGGTCTGGGACAAGCTGCTCAGTCAAATCGACCTACTACAGTAAACCTGGTCAACGTTCAGAACGATTTTGACCAAACCGCTCAAGGGACGTGACGGTTAGGAGTAAACCGCTCCACGAACCACCCGAAGCCAACCGAACGGTCCATCGACTGGCTGTCTAACGACCAGAACGGCTAGGCTGGAGCCATTCAAAACAACGGCGAAATAGCACGGATAGGCCAAAGCCGTGCCATGGGGATGAATAGTCCTCATTGGGCCATGGACCCCACAAAGCGGTCTATCGCGTGACCGTGCAAACCCAAACCGACAAGCCTCTAAATGGTCAAACGGCGGACCGCGTAGGGCATTGAGCCGCTACTGTTAAGCCGTTCAAGTGACACGGTAGGAGAAACATGGGATCGGTCGGATCGAGGCCTTTTCACGACCCGTTCGTTCTGAAACGAAGTGGATACAACCATAGTGACGATACACAGCACATACACTCTGACGGGAGTCAAAACGGCTGACAAACGGGAAGAAACGGGCAATTCTATGGAATTGACCCAAATGGGGTTTCTGGGTTTCCCGGGCTCCTACCGGTCCCGAATGACCACCATTGGACACGAAATCAGTGTCAATGGAACACTGACGTTCCAGGGAATCGTTTGACACTAACTGATCTAAAAATCATCGTCATTTTTCGACGAACCCTACGAACTCCCAAAAACTATGATTTTACCTAAACGGGCCCAAACTCACCCGTTCTAGCACCGACCAACGCAAAACTGCAGGGAAACATGCAGGAGAAGTAGGTGATCCGTCTCCATCCCTCCACCGAAGAAATTATGCGCCGAAGCGACTAAACCACGCTGAAAACCACCGAATCAACGAACTGCGTCGGCTTTGAATCCACCGAGGGATCGCGCCACTCCACGCTCAATCCATCGCCTCATTACGCCCCAAGTTCACTCCATCGCGTCCCCACCTCGGCCAGATCTCCAACGGTGCGTGCCCCTCATCGAATAGGCCAGAGAGGAGAGAGAACGAGAGAGAGAAAGAGAGGTTGAGAATGAGGGAGGAGAGAGGGGGTGAGGGTTAAATAGAACAAATTAGGAAAATTTCCTAATTTCTGAAAATCTGATTTTTGTGCCAAAAATCGTGATGCCCGACAAGTAGAAAAAAATCTGGAGGATCCAAATACAAGAGTTGGGAGTGGGCGTGATGCCCTGAGTGCAAACTGGAGGGGGCGCGATGCCCGGCATGTGTAAGGGGACCCGGAGATCCCAAAGGTAGAGGTGAATAAGAAGGAGGATGTGGAGGATCTGGAGGTTCCAGAAGGTGGGGAAGATATAGGTTTAGAAACCCGGAGAAGAAGGAATGCAAATGCATGCAATGCAATGGATGTAGAAGATGCATGGAATACACGAGATGCATGGGATGCAAGGAATACAAAGGGTGAGAGGATGAGAACTCCCTCCTCACCCAACGAGTAGCCCATAAGGAGAAATTGGTGATAGATACAAATGTGGATGGGATAGAATAGGAAGTGGATAGGGTGACGAAAGGCCCCCTAGCAAAAGAATAACTGCCCCTCCATGGCAACAAAAGTGTACAACCAATCGGCCCAGCGGATGAAATTAATGCCCATGGCGAAGCTTCAACAATAAGTGATAACTCCCTTGGAGGGTGAAGAGCAATAATATGAGAGAGTTGAACTATTGGAATGGGAAGTTTCATCTTGCCCAAGGATTATGGCGTACGAAAAGTATTGAGTAAAGTGGGCATTCACCTCTTGTATGAAAGAATGGATTTGAGATTGGAGGGTTGAAACAAGTGGTGCCCTGCCCGGCCCTTGGGCATGGACTTACATGACATCAAATCTTGGCATTCTCTTTTGGTGAGCATCGGTGGGGACTTGGCCTCTTCAACCATGCCTGGCATAAGAACACGGATTGGCATCCGGTAGATAAAGTCTTGCATATTGAATAACACAACCATGGCCAAATCCTTCTTGCCCGTCTCTCGATCATCTTCGACAGAAACACTTGTAGAAGGACACCCATTCCGAGTGGTAGAGGAAGGTGAAGCGGAGGCAGAAAGCTCAATAAATGTTAAGGAAAGGGTAAGTGGAGGTTTAAACATGTCGAGCTTCTCCCCTTGCTCAGAAGCGGACAGGGTTGGCTCGAGTGCAAAAAGGGGTGGACCCTGCTCGGGATCTGCCACAGGTTTGGGTAAAGGGGTAGGCAGAGGGATAGGCAAAGTCGGGTTTGAAGTCGTAGGTAAAGTGGAGGGCCGAGGTGGCGACAATGAGAGGTTAATTGGAGAAGGTTTAGTGGTAGGCTCTGCGGGGGCTGATGGCATGAAGGTTGATAGAGGTATAATGGGGTGAGGTTTAGTGGGAGGTTTGGCGAGGGCCGGTGTTGTGGAGGTTGATGGTGTAGGAGTCGGAGGTGTAATAGCGGAAGGTTTGATGCGTTGGAAGCATCAGATTTTATGGTTACGAGAGGTTTGAAGGGTAGGAGATGGGTCTTGATGTGCCGGTGTGGGTGAGTGGAGCATCGACCCATCATTGTAACACCAGTAGGCCTCAAAAATGGGGGTTAGATTGGGGATGGTGGCATCGTCTTGAGCAGGGAATTCTTGGTGGTGGAGGAAGAGGAAAGTGGAGGAAACTCGGAATGGGTGCTTGTAGAACTTCATCTTGTGCCGTCTTCAATTCTTCACATGCTGGCTCATGTTCTTCATTGTCAAGCTCAAGTGGATGCTGTGGTGGAGGCATGTTAATGGGTGATGGATGCGTGTAATGTGGAGAATTTTATGGATATGGATGCGGAGGGGGAGGCGGAGGGCCATATTGATGAACGTGGTGAATAGGTGGAGGGCGGACGGTGTCCACTTGATCATTAAAACCTGTCGGCTCTTGCTCACTTAAAATTGTAATGCTATTATCATCTCTCCTCTCCTTCCATTCTTTCTTCATCTTCATGATGTTGTTCATGAAGGCGTGGAGAAGGTTAAGTTGAGGAGGAGGAGGAGGCGGTTGCGGGCTCATGACCCTCTTTAATTGTTCCTCTATCAAAGTGACTTTATCAAAGAGAGCTTGGAGTGGCATAACTTGAGAAGTAGAGGGTTGGTATGGTGGCCTTTGAAAAGGAGGGGCCGAATATGATGGCCGTGAGGGGGGTTGACGGGCTGACCCAAAGAAGGACCCAGTCGGGCCGGATTGCAAGGAATGGATGGGCCTTGGTGCCGTGAAAGAGGAGGAATAGAAGGAGGGGGGCGATGAGCCACCCGAATGGGAGTGGAAGGAGGATGAGAAGGAGAAGATGCACCCTCAACAACGTCCTTAAGGGCTTGGATTTGTTGAGGGGTGAGATGATCTATGGCATGTAGGATTCGGGAGACCTTCTCGTCATGTGGAGGAGATGATCCCGAGGGAGTAGCGGCTCGCGATTGATGCGAGGGACCACAAGATTGGAAATTACTTATAGGTCAGGCAAGACCATGTGAATGAGGACGTGGACCCTTGAAAGAAATGTGGTGAGAATTGTAATGAACATGTTAAAATTGAGGAGTGTAGGATGTGCTCGGTTGATCATCCTCATGATTGGAATTGAACATATTGTTTTGATTATCAAAGCGAAACATTATGCAAACAATCAATATTCAATCAAAGTGATTTGCAAAAATCAAACAAGTTGGATGTTTACGCTTGATTTTGTTTGTTGAACCTTGACATGAATTAAAGGTTTTAGGAAAGTTTGGAATGATCTAGTCAATGTAATGAACCTAGTTTTAATATGGTTTCACTTCAATGCCAACTAAGTTGATTCTCACCACATATAGGTCAACTAAACTCGGGGACTTCAAAGATACAACCTGCCTAGCGTCCGTGAGGGAATCCACGGGTGCAGGGACTTATGGAGGCCTTGGTTTAGGAATTCCCAGTCCAATGAGACGGAATGCTCAATGGAGAGTCCTTCCTTCACAGTAAAGCTATAAAGGAAAGCTGTAAGAGATGGAGCAGAGATGGCTAAAAGAAAGGGGAAAAGTCATACCGAACAAAGCATGGCTACCGAAGCTACTCCAAGCATCAACAAAAAGGCAAACCCTGATCTCACAAATTCAGGAGTTACCAATCCGTCGACAAAGCACCAGGTCTAAAGCTAAGGCCTACAAAGACAGGTAAAAGCCCTACAAACAACCTACACAGACAAGAAACACTAGCGCATACACGACTAGAGCGTCATGAGCGCTATACGAAAATGATCTCGGATAAAGCCAAGAAAAGACTAACCCGGGAATGACACAACTCTGAGGAACACTAGAGTCATGCATCAAGTGATGGAAGCACATCCTCACTAGAAGAACAGCCAGATGCGTCCATTGACGTCTTACACTACGCCTCAAGTATCTCTTACACACCCTAGAACGGCGGTAAGTGAGATACTCACTGAACCACATTCCAGGAACAATAGTAATGAGTGACTAGTCAGGGTTACGCCTGTCGGCGCTGGTCCAAAGGCCCCTAATCACGTGTGCACGCACAAGCTCATTGCCTTGAGCTAGGCCTCTAGCTAATTTTCTCTCCCAATAGGACGCTACTGCCAAGCAAGGGAGCCCACAGAAACTAGCATAAAAATCGTCTGAGTCGGGAACTCTGCCTCGCCACCACTCCCAGGTGGGCCGACACACAGGAAACTGTCGTTAAACTACAACTAGTGGAGGCTCACTAGACATAAAGACTCCAAAACACGAGTGCTGGAGTACAGATAGGCTAGCATGCATTGTCTTATGTACTATGAAGCACCAAGCATGAGACACAAGTCAGCACACCAAACTGCCACCAGGCTCAGGACGACAACTAGACTTGCTAACACAACGATCCTAGAGTCTCACGACTCGGGGTCAAGATCTTCGCACATAAGCTGTAACAAGCCACCAATCAAGCCAAATCCCTAAGCCAAAGACACGAGAAAACACAAGTCCTCAGCCCCTCAGGCTGCACCAAGGACTCTTGACTCCGTATACCATAAATCACGGAATACGAGGGAACACCAAGACTCTCAAAGCACCTGGACATGTAGATCGAGGCAAAATAGCACCTCAAGGTGTCCACAACCATGTCTCACTCTATCCAGAATAGTCGAGACACTCACGAGGTCATGTGTCAACCATTGGATCTCACCGGGTTGACCAGACACCAATAATGACATGAAAGCAATACAGAAGATCACTCGATAGAAAGGCACTCCTGGCTACCTTATAACATAGTCATAGCCCTCATGGGATATCAAAAGACATCCACGTGACATTGGGTAAAGCACAAGGTCAAGCCAAGACGATTGAAAAGCCAAAACAACAGGAAAATAATACTCCGAGAATAAGCAGTCGATCACTTCTCCGCTAGGTAAGCCAAGCAGTCAGTAAAAGAGCCACTCCTCCACACGGAGACACAGACTCTAGAGGTCATAAACAGGGCCACGAGGAGACTGTAACGGTCATAGAATGGACTGCGAGGTGACTGTAGCGGTCACATAATAGGCCGCTAAAGCCAGTCAACCCTCAAACTGACAAACCTAGTCAGACCACCAAACGGTCTATAATAGACCCGCTACATGAATTTAGCAGTCTACATATGGGCCGCGCGAGACACAGACCCTAACCGACTTAAACTATTGACTTCGGTCAAACAGGAATTAGCGGTCTAGAGATGGGCCACTAAAGACTATAGATGGCCTAAGCTTAGGTCGCTACCTTAACCAACTTAGAATTGTTGTCTAGAGTCAATGATGCTTAGCGGTCGAACATAGGGCCACCAAAGCAAGCGTCGTGGTCTATCGTAAGACTGCACAGCCAAACTGACATTCAAACGCTGTCTAGCGGTCAACCAATGGGTTGTTGGACAAGGCATAGCGGTCCAACTATGGGCCACTATCCGATAAAGATGGTCTATCACGAGACCGCGAAGACCCTAACCGACTTAGCTCTAAACCGACATACCTCGAAGCTTAGCGGTCGACTGATGGACCGCGAGAGGTAAGAAACAGTCTCTGAAATGACCGCGAAGGCAATACGGCGGGAAAACCACAGGATCGACCGGATCTCGACCATTCCACGCCCCAATCGCGTCTAAACGATGGGGAAACAACCCTAATGTCCAAATCATACTTCCACACTCCGGAAGGGCTCAAACAGATGCACAAATGGTGAGAAACAGGCGATTCCACCGAATTGACCCTAATTGGGCTCGTACCGGTCCCAAATGACGACCAATCATGATGAAACCAGCGAGAATGGAATGCAGACATCCCAGGGGTTCGAATGATACCAATTTAGTTGAAAACCGTCGCCATTTTTCGGTGAACCCGACGCACACCCTCGAAGCATGATTTGCCCAGACTGAAGCAAAACCTGCTCATTCTCGCACCGTTCGGCTCCAAATCGCGAGGAAACATAGAAGAGAAGCAGGTGATCCATCTCCCTACCTCCGTCGAAGTTCTCGCTCGCTGAAGCGACTAAACCTCGCCGAAAACCATCACACGAACCTAAACACACCGGCTTTGAATCTATCGAGGGATCGCGCCAATGCCACGCTCCATCCTCTACGCCATCACGCTCCACGATCACTCCGACGTGTTCTCACTTCAGCCACCTCGCCACGGTCGCGCGCCCCATAGAGAGAGGAGAATAGAGGAGAGAGAGCGAGCGGGAGAGAATGAGTGACGGTAAGGAGAGAGGAAGGAGAGAAAAGAATAAAAGGAAAAGAAATTAGGAATTTTCCTAATTTTTAAAAATCTAATTTTTCTCCCAAAAATTTTTAGCCAGCACACGCAGTGTAAGACTCTACTAAGCACGCAGATGCACTATGTAGCTGGGTTGGATACAAACTGATAATGTGCAGCAGAGCTACAAATAGTAAGACTCAAACAGCCTACGAAGAGGGATAGAAGATATGAAAATGGATATGCTAGCAATCCACGGTGCACAGAGAATTTTAGATGGTTCGGTCTACTACCCATAGACCTACGTCCACCCCCCACTTAAACCTGAGTGAGACTTTTCGCTGACGAACAACTTGAACCGCTAAGCATTACAACTTGCTTACACTGCTGAGCAACACAGCTTGCTTCCGTTGAGCATCACAGCTTGCTATAGCTGAGCGTCATAGCTTGCTGTCTAGAGGAACCAATCCACTGCAACACTAACACATAGCTTGATGTATGAACAAGAAACCAGAAAATTACAGCACAGGAAAACAAGAAATAAAAGCGAGAAAGATATAGCTCTCGCAGGAGCGAATCGACTTGGATCTGATCCAGAGGCCAACGATGCACAGATCTTCAGAATACTAAGGCTACTTCACAATCACCTCTCTCTCAAGCTCTCTTTCTCTTTCTCTTTCTTCTTCTCACGATCTCACTCTCTTAGATCTTCTCACACTCTGTAGATCTCTTTTCTCTTCTCTCAGATTTCTTCTCTTTCTTTCCTCTGCTCACACACTAGCTCTCTTCTTTCTGATCTCTCTTTCAGAACTCTCTCTTCTTCTTCACTCTATCTGCTACTCTGCTCCCTTCAGCTCTTTTCTTCTATTTCTCATTCTTTTCTTCTCATCTTTTCAATCTTATTCAATTTTGAGCATTGGAGAGCCTTTTGTAGACGCAAATCTTGGGGTCCACGAGCTCACAAATTGGGGGTGTGGAGAGCTCGTTCCTACGCTTTTCGAGAGTTCACGTGTCACGATCAGATGATACGATGATCCACGTGGCAGGTTTCTAGAACAACCTCTCACCTTGGATCACGTGCCCAATCAAGGGTTGACTAGCTTCACGTGCCACCTTTCCCGCCATTCCTAGGATCATGTGTCACTTATGCTGATAGCAGGGTCGAAAGCTTTTTATTGAATCTGGACTTAAGTTAAAGGGTTTCGAATCATGTAGCATTGACCTCACGAGCTACATCGACCTTTAATGCTCTGACCTTCTAGCTAAAAGTAGTGCTTCAATGTGCTTCTATATCGATGTATCATGCTGAAGCTTAGACCTTCTTTTGCTACTACTGAACAAGAACTTCAGTTGAGTTCTATTAACTTCAGGTGCTTCAGATGTCTTGAGGTCTTCTGGCTATGGAGAGTTGGTCTGACTTGCTGAGCTTGAATTGAAACATGAATTGCTACAATTAAGCTTGCTACTGCTGCTATGAAGAACTGTTCAGTTTTGTTTTTGCTGCTGGTCGTGAGGCCTGATTTCTGAAGTCCTTGAGCTTCTAAGAGTAGTCATTGATTTACTGAGCTATGAGGTTGATGCAGTTTGGTTGTGCTCACTGAGGCATTTCATCAAACACTCTTTTACTGTAGTGACCTTATGTTGGTGTAGATACAAGATGCATCAACCTGTCTTTAGAATGCTCAGACCTTGCCTCTTAAGTGCACAGACTTATTTAGTCTTGAAATGCTGATGTGCACCGACCTGTTCAGTATTAAATACCTCAATTGCATGTTAAGGAAGGACACATGCATTGACATGTTTTGACTCAATGCATGAAGTTCCACATGTGCCTCGATGCATGAGCATATCAAGAGTTCAATAGAGCATCGACCTGTATATCTCACCGATAGACTTCATGTGCAGAGGAAGGATGATAAACACATGGATAGTGGAAATGCATTGACCTGATTATCTAGGTCAAGTATAGCTGCATCAACCTGAGTGATTATGCCAAAACATGTGCATCGACCTTTAACACATAGTGGGTGAATATGCACTGACCTTACATGACACAATATGTGAATGTGCACCTACCTTACAATGCATCAACCTTAACTGTATGAAGATGCATGGCCAATATGAATATGCATTGACTTGAATGAACAGGATGCAACATGTGGTTCGACCTTAGAATGCAAGATGCAACATGTGCATCGACCTTATATATGAACAAGACAAATGTGCATCGACCTTATATACGTACAAGGTAAATGTGCATCGACCTTGTATATGAATAAGGTAAATGTGCATCGACCTTATATGTGAACAAGGTAAATGTGCATCGACCTTATATATGCTGTCTAACATGATGTGCACTGACCTTGTATGCTGTCTAACATGATGTGCACCGACCTTGTATGCTATCTAACATAATGTGCACCTGCATCGACCTTAGCACATGCTGTCTAAACATGCATCGACCTTAGCTACACACACAATATGCACATGCATCAACCTATCAGTTCAAACATGCATATGTGCTCCGACCTTCTATGCTATGCATTGACCTATCAGTTCAAGCATGCATATGTGCTCTGACCTTCTATGCTAATTTCTTACTTTGAATGGGAGCATATTGACACGCAGAAGAGCATATGGACACGTAGGAGAGCATATTGACATTCACAGATCATATTGCTCTTCTTCCACCGGGAGTCGACTTCTAGAGTCGACACCTTTTGAACCCGGTTCAATCACAGCTTATCATAGCAGCTTAACATGCATCAATGCAGATGTATCTGTGGATGACGAAATCACCACAGGAATGGGAGAGTGTGATGAGAACACACAACACGACACGCACAAAAATTAATGGGAATAATGAGGAGAAAGATCTTCGAAGAGAGTTACCTTCACGGTGTTGGAACGGTGAAATACACAAAATAGAATTTCATCCTCGAAATTCAGGACAAGCACCAGGCGACAAGGGGAGAACGTCGGAACCAACTGACAACGTCGTTAGGGCCCCAACCAAACCTCGATATTCGTAAAAATCACAATCCTAAGGGACGCGACCAGACAATAATCACGGACAATGCCTCGCTCACAACTCGATACACATCGATCCTCAGAGCAAGCATGTACAAAGAAGCACAAGTCTGGCGTCACCTCAACCAACGCAAAACCAACCACGATCACAGAGAAAACACACCCTCACCACGAAAACCAAACCACTGGTCAACGCCCACGCCCGGCGGACCAACCAAACATCAGCTTCACAACCCGCTGACAAAACTTATGCCCTGCACCAGGGGCGACCATCACTGAGCTTCCACCAGCTCACACCAGGCAAGTTGGACGCTGACAACAGCATCGGACCAACTCTTGCCAGGAGACAACTTCTAACAAACCCCAGATCCAATCCGGGAAAAGCACGCCTCATAATCGGCCACCCAAGGCCTCGCTGGTGCACGGCTCACGCCACTCTCGAGCCCCCAACAACCAGCATCTTCTGTCTGTGAAAGATCACCCACTGGTCACCAGATACACGTCAACGGGAAACCCTCACCGGCCCAACCGGCACTCTCCAAATCACGATAGGCCATCCGCTGACTCTTTCACAGACCAACACCACAACTCGATCTAAAGCTCGCTCAAACACCGCAATCGATCTCGAACTTCATGCCATCTCTACCCTCTCAGGGGAGCTCGGCGAAACCACATGACAGGATCCCACCTCGGTACGCATGTCACTCGACACAACACACCGGGAAATCCTCCCCTACTGAACACAGACCAGGGATCACCACATCCAGTGCCAACGTCTCATCAGAGACCTTCGCACACCGGCATTGTCCTTCACCTTGTCTCACCAAATCCTTCACCTCAACGATCCAAAAGGACGCTTGCCAATCCCGATTCTGCTCTCACCATAGAGCCTTAGGACATAACCTCTTACAATCCACAACACACTTCACAAAAACCAACAAGTGCCGCCTGCTACCACGGCAAGCTGGTCGATAGCGCCACGACCAATGCTCACGGGTCCCCAGACCATACACTTCTTACCATGGTCGATCACTTAATCAACCTCACTAGCCACTCACGACCACCAACCGGGACCCATAATCTTATCAGATATCACTTCTCCAAAAACACAATCTCAGGCAAGGACACAGCTTCCAACACAGAAACGGGGTACTCATGCGGCAACCTCGCCACCACATTTCCCCAATTCTCCACCCATCCAGTGCCACAGATCACAATGCTTCAAGCAACGGCACGACAACAACACGTTTCACACAACCGAGATAATCTCACACCGAGGAACCAATCCTCCAACCCTCTACAACGCCTCGAAATCCGCCCGTAGCAACCAACGCTACGATCCTCCGCTGCGCACTCAGATCCATGCGCACAGCCACCACAATGACAACTAGGGATTCTCAATCTTGATAATCATCTGTAACTCCGCAAGCTCTGATCCTCAGCACATCGAAAATCGTAACACCTCAGAAAACATAACACCGGCTACAAATTCTAGCGAACACCACCCAACTGGCACGCATCCTTCCGGAGTAGCGCCAACACACCCTTACATATCGGGGGATGGGCAACGCTTCTCACTGGCAACCACCTTGCCAACACACATGACGCGTCTCGTACGGACTTCATGGCACGCGAAGGCCAACCAATCTGAACACATGATACAAGAGGACGAACCTTAACCCAACGCGATCTCCTCCAATCAAGGGAAAAACTAAATACACCTTCGACCAACGGAAGGTTTCCATGCTCGACCTGACCTCGAACCTTGCACACGGTGGGAACAGCACTTTCCAGCAGTGGAAAAACCATTACTCCCGTCATGTCAGCACCTTCGACACATTCACCAAGTGTCTTGTCGGACCATGATCACAACACCTCTCGATGCACCCTCGCTGTGACTCCTCGAAATGCAACACGAGCCATAATCAACACCCGCCAACGCTCATCCTCGAGCCGCAAGTTCGCCACTGCCACACAATCTCAAACAAAAATCCAGGGCAACCACAGCTCAATCCAAGAAGATCCTCCGCTCATCCGAGCAATCTCGACCAGAGCGCCCACTCTGCCACCTCGAACCACGATCTCAATGTCTCAAGGATTGGATAAATCCTCAGCTGGAGTGGCCAAAACCAATAACAGCTCCTCCAGGGCACACTCATGGCCACTTATCCACGGATAATTCTCACCAGTCACCTTACCTCGCTGTAATTCCTCGAACGCAGCACCACAGTAACGCACTAGCCGGCAACCTCTGCCCAACGCAGCACAACCGGAGCCACTACCGATGAGGGAGAAGCTCTCTACCTCGATCCTTAGACCCCACGCCGGCACTCCGATGACGACAACAACCACCTTCACAGCGCCAACACGGCGCACTCACTCTTCCACGGGAGAAACCAAGCGGAAAACAAATACAAAAACTCTATGGCAGCTGCCCACTGTACTGGACCTTATGGACTCTGATCACCACAATATCTCGAATTCCAATGTACTTCTACAACCATAGCTCTGATACCAGTTGTGGCGACCCGGGATCCGAGTACCGAAAAGGAACCAGCGCGACTCGAACCTTGGCCCGCCTCTCACGAGCCCGGAGACTCAGAAGGGATAAAAAGATAGGTGTGGTGCACATAGATATAAAAAATAAAGAAGGACAACAAATATAATAACAGAAATAAACAATCTAACTACAACAGAGTCCAGTCCAACAGAAAGTACAGTCTAAAGAGGAGTGTGTAGAGTATATTGGAGTCCCAGATATAATAGTAAGTAATTAAATTTCATTAATCAGGTTTGTTAAAATAATAAAAATAAAATTATTTTTTAATTAATAGTTTAAGTTAACAACAGAGTCCAGTCCAAAGGAAAGATAAGTACAATCTAACAGGGAAGAGAACGTACACTGAGGTCGGGGGAAGCCCGACGTAGGTACCGCTGGTAGCTACAAACCGACACGCCGCACCAGGAACCGCAAGGAAGCAGAAACGACCACACCTGAAAAACAGAGGTGAGCCTCGTGTCACTGACTTAGTAGGGGTCACGTGGATCCCCACTGGAAATAACACAGTAACACGGAACGACAAAATAGTAGGTAGTAGTAAAGCAGGAAGAATAGAAAGGAAAGCCCTGCTACACTAGACTGAAAAGCTGTAAAGGAAAAGCTGTAGCTAAAGGAAAGGGGGAAGAAGCCATACCGGACAAAACATGGCTGTCGAAGGAAGTACGACTTCCTAAGCTACTCCGAACAGCAACAGAAAGGCGAACCCTAATCTCACAGAGTTAGGTGTTACCAATCCGTTGACCAAGCACCAGGCAAAGCTAAAGCCTACAAAGAAAAAGGCAAAAGTTTAGACACGAACCTAGACAGACAAGAGCTACTAACACATACACTAGTCTATAGTGTCGTGCACGATATCCTAAGCTGACCTCAGGTTAGGCCAGGAGAAGACTAACCTAGGAAGGTCAAGACACAAAGCACGAGAAACACGGGAGTCACACGTCACGTGACGGAAGCACCACCTCACTAGAAGATAGCTAGACGCGTCCACTAACATCTTACACTACGCCACTACTATCTCACTGCGGACACCAAAGATTGCGGAGACTGAGATACTCACTGAACGGAACCAGGAACTATAGTTACGAGTGACTAGTAAGGGTCACGCCCGTTAGCGTTCATCCAAACGCCCCTGACCACGTGTGCACACACAAGCTCATTGCCTTGATCCAGGCCTCTAGCTAGTTTTCTCCCCTAGTAGGACGCTACTTCCAAGCAAAGGAGCCCACGAAAACTAGCCTAAAAATCATCTGAGTCAGGAACTGCCCCGCCACCACTCCCAAGTGGGCCGACACTCGAGGTCATCGGGCTATGACTAGCGGAGGCTCACTAGACACAGAGACTCCGAAATATGAGTGCTAGGGTACAAACAGGCTAGCACGCACTATCCTACGTACTACGAAGCACCAAGCACAAGGCAGCATGCAAGACTGCCACTAGACTCAGGGCAGACAACTAGACCTGCTGACACAATGATCCTTGAGCCTCATGACTCGGGGTCAAGATCGTCACACATAAGGGGCAACAAGCCACCAATCAAACCTAATCCCTAAGGCAAAGACACGAGAAAACACAAGTCCTCAGCCCCTCAGGCTGCCCCAAGGACTCTCAGCTTCGTATAACATAAATCACAGAATATGAGGGAACACCAAGACCCTCAAAGCACTTGGACACGCAAATTGAGGTAAAATAGCACCTCAAGGCATCCACAACCATGTCTCGCTCTATCCAGAATAGCTGAGACACTCACGAGGTCACGTGTCAACCTCTGGATCTCACTGGGTTAACCAGACATCAATAACGACATGCAAGCAGTACGGAAGACCGCTCGATAGAAAAGCACTCATGACTACCTTATAACCATGGTCATAGCCCTTATAGGATATCGAGAGACATCTGCGGAACAACGGACAAACCACAAGGTCAATTCAAGACCATTGGAAGCTAAAACATCGGTAAAATAACACTTCGGGGATAAGCAATCGATTGTGTCCCTGCTAGGTAAGCCAAGCAGTCAGCAAAAGAGTCACTCCAGCACACGGAAACCCTAGACTCTAGCTATCATGGACTAGCCCGCTAAGGGACATTAGCCGTCAAAAAGTGGGACGCCAGGGGACTATAGCAGTCATAAGCAAGGCCGCTAACCCCAGTCAACCCTCGAACCGATCTACCTAGTCAAACCACCCAGCGGTCTATAACTGAACCGCTACACGGATTACGCGGTCTAAAAATGAATCGCTATACTAACTGCCTTAACCTATTGACCTAAGCTAAACGGACCGTAGCGGTCATGACCTGGGCCGCTACAACAAGTAGGCGGTCGAAGGTTGGTCCGCCAAGGCCAACCGACTTAAAATGTTGACTTGGTCAAACACACTGTAGTGATCCAAGGAAGAGCCGCCAAGGAAAGGAAGCAGTCGGAGCTAGGGCCGCCAGCTCGAACCAACTTACACTAAAATCAAGAAACGACGGAGCTTGGCGGTCCACCATAGGGCTGCCAGAGGCAAGACGTGGTCTAAATTTTGGCTGCCAACCTAAACCGACTTAGAACTGACCGACACACTATAGAGTGTAGCAGTCTATCATGGGGCTGCCAGAGACAAGAAACGGTCTCTGGAACGACCGCTAGCACGATACGGCGGGAAACCCATGGGAATGGCTGGATCCGACCGTTCCACACCCCAATCGCGTCTAAACAACGGGGAAACAACCCTAATCAACGAAAAACACCTTCCACAGCCAAGGAGGGATCCATGCAACAACTAAATCGCAAGAAACGGGTGATTCCACCGAATCGACCCTAATTGGGTCACCAGGGTTCCCGGGCTCGTACCGGCCCCAAATGATGACCAATCGCAATGAAATCAGCAGATTTGGAACACTAACATGCTGAGGGTCACAATGATACTAACTAGATGACAAATCGTCACCATTTTTCGGCAAACCTGACGCATACCCCCCGAGCATGCCTTTCCCAAAACTGAATGAAACCCACTCGTACGTAAGCGTGCTAGCCACTAAATGACTGATTTATTGTGCGCTCGATCTAACTCAGTCAGACGAAAGTGATATGGCGTTAATTACATCCTCTGAGAAGAAGGAAGACCCTTGATTAATTGCCAAGATAATGAACCACTGGGGCTGTGCAAGTATGTAAGCATAAGTAGATCAACAAAATAACATTTTGCAATGCAGGAACCAAACATAAGTTCACACATGTATTTCTATCACATTTATTATCCTAAGCCCTCGGTACGTGGCAGAGAACACAGGTCCGAAGATCATCATCACGCACAGTGAAAGTTTTCAGTCAAACCTCATCTAGCTTTCAGCAAATCACCATTTGATATACCAAAGTCTAGATTAATGGCAAACATGCAACAATAGCAAGCAGGCATGCGTGTATACATAGATGCATGGTAAAAGCGGACCCAAAGCAACTAACGAATGGGAGTCAGTAATGATTTTATTGATTAATTATGGAGCATCCATGAGTTAAATATGATAGGGAAATGGGGAAGCAAATGGATTAATAGAAGTATGAGTGGGGAGTTAAATTGGCATGGAGGGGCTGCTATACTCTAATCTGGCGCGGGGGAGCGTAGGAAGAAGCTAATCCGGCGTGGGGTGTATAAAGGGGTTCAACCGGTGCGGGGTGTGAGGGGCACGCCGAATCAGGCCGCGCCGGGTGGATGGGTTTGAGGACTTCGTGGTTTTGAGTGTGGTGTTATATCGGCGCGGAGGGGGTGGACACCGAAATAGGGCACGCTGGTTAAGGGATTTGCCATTTTTTGAGGATTTTTTTCTAAATTTTAAGCTCAATTGGGTTAGGTTGAAACTTAAGTCATTTAACAGCTATTTTCTTTGATCATTAGTGATGATTATTGAGTAAATTTAGGTCCTAGCCGTCCTGCAAGCATGATAGATCAAGACTCGTGCGAGGGCAATACTCAAGCACAGTCTGTTCTCAGTTCAAAGTAGGTACACAGCCACCACAATTTGGGTTTCAGTAGAGTTTAGTTTAATTGATCAGACAAAAATTGGGCAGCATCTCCCCATACCTAGAGAGTCACGGGGGAGAGGTGGAAACATACCCACAGAAACTGGGGTATGCTCCTGAATGCTGGGAGGCCAAGATGACGACCGACGGGGCCGAATAGATGGGCACCCCGAGGGCTAGCCTACGAGGGGCACCAATACTCCGTAGACCAATGATTTATTCAATGGGACAGCCTGAATGGGAGGAGACCTCATGGGCTAGCCTACAAGGGGTTCCATGACCCGTGGCCACCACAATTCCCCAGAGGAATGTGGGTTTGATTTACTATCGGATCAAGGGATCCATCTATATTCACCTTTAGTGGCTCATGGGGTTCCATGCCACGGGAGGATGGAACCCTATCACCTTCTGGTGATTTAGAGAGAAATTGATGGCATGGATGTTGATGGGGAATGTTCCCCTCCCCGGCTAGTGGATTGATACTATTGAAAGAAACAAGGGTGCTTGCAATGGCATCCTGATATTACCCGTATAACAGGAAGGGGGAATAGGGCACATGGATAGACCCTCACCCCACGCTTCTCGGGGTAAAAGAAAATGCAATGATCAGTCATTCAACTATTAAACAATCGATGGTAGGTTGGGCATAGGGAGGTTAGTTGATCAGCATTAGGGGGTTAGCTATAAGCACATGAGCTATAGTGCTCACAAAGAGGGATGGCATAGAGATGGTTGTATGAAGCAAAAGTTTGAGCAGTTTGCAGGTGGCATACATAAAGATAGCCATGCCATTAGACACACTGTGCCCAGGTTGTAGGGACGACCACGTTCCCTCCAGTCCATGGTTGTGAACGGAGGGGCAATGAGGGAGCTAGTCCCAGGGTTGGTCAGAGATACACACACATATGTCTCCGACGGTGAAGCCCACAGTAAACACACGGGATACTTGGTATAATCAATCCACTAAAAGGACCCCGGGGAGAGGGATGGCATTAATATGGCCCTTGGGTAGCCCTGGGCGTATTTGGCATCGATAGAAGAAATCAAACAACAGTGTACAGGCAATATGAAAATAGATGCAACGGAGAAGAGAGAGAGACTCAGACACGCACCCATATTCTCATTCAGACCCGGAGGTCATCACATAGCTTAGGAGACAAACAACATATTGCATACACAGACACGGCCTGACATTGTCGCACAGAGACCGGTCACTTACATCCTCATATTGGAAATCCATAGAGATGCAGGAAGAAATTGTTAAGGGGAAAGGAGAGTAAAGGGGATGGGGAACTAAGGGCTCATGTCATTGCCCGTCTAATTACAAATCACAAGCAAGAGGGGGGAAGGGGACGATCGTAGAAGTTCGCCGGAACCCACCTCTATTTTGCACAGTGAAAATAGAGTATCGGAGTGGGCATTTTCTCTCCTCGCTTCGGACCTCTCTCTTCTGCAAAAGGATGCCAAACGATTGCCCAGGGAACTCCTCACTCAGCCACCTTTCTTCTTCCCCAATCCTCTTCTTCAATCTCTCCTTCTCTCTCAGCGAATCCAGCCTTCTTATAGGCTTAACCGGCGTGACTCAACCCAGCGCGGGGGGTGAGCGTGCTGGTTATGGGTTGATCCAATGATCTTTGCGCGTCGGGTTCAGATGGCGCCGGTGGAGGGGGAGTGCACCGGGTTAAGGCACTCCGGATTAGCTCCTTTCTGCGCTTGTTTCTGCCAAAGTCGACCTGCGGGTCTCAGACTGGCTCTAGGAGTTAACTTGAACTTTCATCTCATAGTGGCCCTATGGAACCATCATGAGAAGTATCAGGAAAGCCTTTAGGCCACTGACCGGCCAATTCTGGCGCCGTCCGTGCCCTTAGTTCGGACACTTGAGTTTCTCGCTAACATGGCCTTCGGCATTGTGATCTGTGCTACCGGGTCAGCTTCATTTATATTTGCGACATTCTAGGGAGTGGGTCACTACCCGGGGTACTTTCGCCCTGGCTGGGCAGTTGTTTGGTCACTAAAGGACCTATCCGGTAAGAAGACGTACCCGTATCAAGTCACTCAGGTCTTCCACTGACATGGTCTTTGGCACCTTGTTCTGAGGGGCCAAGGATGTTCCTTCATCTCAGGAGGGTTTCTCATCAGGTAGTGGACCACTAGGTACATTCTCGTCCTGATCAGACGATGGTTGGGGTTTGTTCAACACGATCAAATCAATACCGATTTGTTGGGCAGGCCGTACAGCATTACCGATTTGTTGTAGATTTTTTCTGACCATTTTGAGGTGGAGTCCCTGATGCTCTTGTCAGGTGACCTGAGGCTTCAGCAGTCTAAGAGGACCCTTGTTTGGTGATTTCCTTCCGCTTTTGCACTTTGGCGGGCCGTATTCTTTTCGTCATTCAGGCGTGATTGCCATTGATTATATTTCGGGTGCCAACAAATGCCCCTCGACCGCGGGGGTTGTAAGTGAGGAAGGAGCGATACGGGACCGGCGGATGTACTTTGACTGAGCATACTCTTCATTTGATTAGCATAGACCATTGGTTCGGCGCAACCGCGGTGCCGTTAAAATGGCGTGACCTCACAACGGCCTTAAAATGGCGTGAAGATGGCATTTGAACCTTAAAATGGCACAGCCATGACAAGTGCTTAAAACGGCGCGACCTTAGTTGATGCCATTAAAACGGTGTGATCCCCTCTGGTTAATCCGGCGTGCCTTCCGTTTGTTAATCCAGCATGGCCTTAAAACAACAGGCAAACCGGACCGACTGCCACGGGAGGGAGCTAAAATGGCGCGCCCTACCCCCGCACCGGATTAGCGAGTTCGAAAACTTCTTTTAAAAAGCCCTATTCTTCTCTCTCCCCCTCATTCCAACGCATTTGCAACCGCAACCCTAGCTCCTCCTCTTCTTCTTCCTTTTGCTCACGGCGGTGGCCTCCCTTGTACTCATGATGATGGCAACGGCGGTGGAAAGTGGTGAGGGCGAAGTCCATTTTACTTAATTCAGGGAGTCCAAACCCCTTCTTTCCAAGCCCCGGGAGGCTCCTAGTAGGCTGGTCCTCAGAGCTACACCCATGGGCGTCCTGTTTTGACCACGGTGTGACACCCACGGCCTATTTCACGGACCGTCTCTTAATGGACATGTTCCCACTTCCTTTTGGCAAGCTCCCCAGCTAGGGGAGACTCTGCCAAAATTTTGTCAGAATTTTACTTCCAATAATCCTTTTCTGATTTTCTTTTGTATCTTTTTGATGCAGATACCATGGCATTTGGTTATTCTTCTTCTTCCCACACTGTGATAACTTGGGGAAACGTTGATTCTTTGGACAGAGGCCACGATCAGCTGGCCATAGTTGCGGAGTCATCTGATTCAGAGACCGGCACAGTAGACACCGATCATCTGCTAATCATCAGGAGTCACTCCTTTAAGTATGATCACCATGATGATTACAGAATGGACTACCCCAAAGATAAACATCTGATCTCTTTTCTGAGGAGGTTCAACCTTCAGGGGAAGCAAGATTTATTTCTCGTTCGGAAGGCTGAGCAGGTGCTACTTGCCTAACGCGATAGTTTGACAGACTTCATCATGCGGGGAAGACCCATCTATCTGCCGGGTGAGCTCAAGAAGTGGAGTGTCGTGCTTGGACTCTAGGAGCTAACTCCGCAGGATGGGCTATTGACCAGAGCCCCTGAATTCATTCTGACTCAATGGAATGAAGCCGCAGGCCGTGTTGACCGGGAGAAGCCATCTTTCGATTTATTCTTAGCCCCGCTGAAATGGGGATATAGAGAAGAACCGTTCTTGTTGGATTGCTTAGCAGTGCGCTTCAAGCATCAGATTTCTATGGGCTGGTTTGATGACGTGAAGGCTACCGACACCCATGCATTCCAAGCCGGAGCAGTGGAATTTACTGATTATGTCTTGCAGTACTACGCTCCAATCTTGATTAAGGCCGGTGTACCACAGTGTATATGCATCAAGGTATCGTTACCCCATTTCCAAGGGTCTATGATGTGGTATGATCGAGGTGTTCTATCCGGAGTACAACACCTTTTACACTTCAGAAGGAGAGATGTCATTGGACCTTTGGAGTCTCTCTCAGCTAAGTGGTCTCCCGATCGACGGTGAGCTGTATAAGGAAGTTTGTTGCCCAGACTGGCCGAAGGATCAGACAGATGGTGAAGGGCAAAATTTGACTGGTTTCACCTACTGCTATCTAATGAAGGCGAATCGTACTCTCTGCCGTTCTTCGTATGCTACCTGGGAAGCACGCAAGCTTGGGGAAAAGAGGCACGTGAGGATGGGCACCTAGCTCAAATATTTTTTTAGAGGGGAGCAAAAATATGAAGACTTCCCCTCAGTAGCGTCAGCGCCTATTCAGCGAAAGAAGAGGGATCGATGACAAGCTGCTTTCCCACCCTCGCTGAAGGAAGGACAATGATGAGGATCTAATCCTATTGGTGTTGACGCAGTTACTCATTGTGCAGTGTATTTGACTTATTGGATTTGCTCCTTCGTTCTTCCACAGGGTGATGAGAGCATGATTAGGGCTGAAGCCATTTATCCTGCCTGCCTGATGGCATGGGCCATGAAACTTTCACTCTGCCCAGTTGCATTATGCCTTACATATAAAATGCTGGGAGACTTGCATCGATCTTGTCTTCCCAGGAATCTACGGATGACTGGTCCACTACACTTTTTCAATGCCTGGGTTTGCACATTATTCCTAGAAGCTACTCCTCGAGCACTCCAGTCAGCACAGCTAGTTCCGAGGATGATAGAATTTGTGAGCGCTGAACTGACCCAGACAGTGGACCAACTTTTTACTATCCGAGGAAAGCTGACCAAAGTTCCAATGGACGCGCCCGAAGTTTTACATTTTTGGAGCTTGGTGGCTCATTCAAGTCCATTGGTTAACAAAATGCGAGAGTGCCATCTTCATGAAACAAAAGAATAGGCCCATTAAGCCCTGAGTTGAAGCAAACTTAGACAAGGAGGGAGGCTACCCATAAAAAAGGCCCCAAGACGTGCCAGAAAATAGCCCAGTGAGTAATAGACAACTCGGGGCATCAACAAATGGTGGTAAGAGAAATGACTCAAGTTATCGATAAAAAATGGGTGTCAACACCATCGACCCCTGAGAAGTTGCTGACCTTCCAGCTCGGGCTCGCTCCCCTGCCTTGTTCCTCTACCCCGTAGAGGAACCCACCAAGAAGCTCATGCCAGAATTGGTGCTGGGACGCCCCTCGGCCCATGCACACTCTCAGCCTCTCTGGTAGCACTCCTCTGCTACCCCGGCCCGGTCCTCGGCCGCGCCCAGTCGGAGTCTGAGCTTAGCAAGCTCTCGCTCTCGCTCGAGCCACTCCTCTCTCTCTCTCTGACGCTCCTCCCTCTCTCTGTCCAGCTATCTCCTCTCGACCTCGAGGAGGATCCGCAGCTCGATCACATCTCGAGGTAGCACCTCGACCTCTCGGTGCTTCCTTTCAGCCTCCTCCAACTTCGTGACCCGCTGGTCGCGGATCGCAGGCTTAGTACCAGCTAGTGCAGCTCGGGTAAGAACATCATGTAACTCGATAGCCTGTATCATTCAACATTTTTATGAGCATCAGAGTAAGATGTCTTTATAAGAAGCATGAACAACACTCACCTCCGTCTGACGACATCTCTCCCCCTCCTCCAATTTCACGATCCGTCGATCGTGGGCCTCTAGCTCGGCATCAGCTTGAGTAGCCCGAGCAAGAGCCTCCCGTAGCTATGCCACTTGCAATACTCACCATCATCAAGCTCATGTCCCAATACCATTTTAAAGAAGCTTGAATATTGTTTGAATGCTTACCTGCTTAGCAAGGTCGCACTTCGCCACCTCAGCCGGAGCTACCGCCCCTGCTAGTCGCTCCGCCAGAGTGGTGATCTCGGTAGTCGGATCTCTCGAACTAGATGTACCTCCTGCACCTCCAGCTGCCGCTCCCTACTAGGCACGCTGCATTTATTGAGACTGTCAGTGGCTGAACACCAAATTTCAAAGGATAATTATTGGCATATACATAATGCAAACTCACCAGGGTCTCCAGATCCGCACGCGTGGTTCCCAGCTGGGACTCCAGGCTGTGGAGACGGGCATGTAGATCTGCTGTTGCTGCATCACGTGCATCCTGCATAGGCCAGTCATTAGTTGCATATCCCAAGAAGCATATAAGTTAAATTTAGAAAGCATTCATACATACCCCTCTCAGCCTCATCTGAGGCTGGCCTGCGTATGTCCCCCAGTATCGCTAAAGGTAGGCCGAGCTATCTAGAGCATGGGAGACAATCGAGGTCCCACCTCTCTGCCAGTCGGTGAACTGCTCTAGAAATCGCAGCCGCCAGTCCGTCGGCCTCATCTGCCCTCAGGATTTCTGCCCAACTCCCCGAGGCTCGTCTGCCTCGACCCACTCCTGGTGTAGGCCGAGCGTCCGCATCACCAGTCGAAGTCGTAGCGGCTCGATCTCGTTTAGGCAGTGAACCTGAATGTCACGCCCAAATCGAGGTCGGCCCGCTACGACCCACGACTGGTCCTCATCGAGCATCCCCACATATGACCTCCATACAACCTGTATAAAACTTATCATGCCATCACATATAGCAAGAAATAAGAATAGAATGCATCATATTCACATACGTACTAGTGAAGGAGGGTAGTCTCGGAGCTCCCGTCTCACGACCATAAGCTCGTACGCATAAGGTGCACCTGTCATGCACGCTAACCACCACTGTGCTAGTGGGTAAGTAGCCTCATCTCCAGGTCAGAGGGTGACTCGGGCCATAGGCATGTAGAGATGGCTCCACACTTGCATTCATTAGCATTCTATTAGTCACATGCATTAATCATAATCTGCATGGATATAAAATGACCAAAAAATACGTGCCTAAAGAAAAGGTGAAAAGTCACTGACGGTCATCTCACGACCTGTCCTTGTGGACAGATCAGCTATCAAGTGTGCCAGTAGGGCGGCTCCCCAAGCGTACCTCCCCACTCCCTCCAAGTCCTCAAGACGCTCAGAAATCTATAGTTGATGTCATCACCCTTCGTCCCTAACAGTAACCTCCCGAGCATTAGTAACAGGAATCTCCTCAGATCTATGTCCACTCTCTCTCTCTCAACTGGTTGCTGACAATAGGCGGCTCGAGCTCTCGCAGTCAGGCACTCTGCATACTCTATCAATGACTCCCCCGACCTTTGCCAAGCGTCTCCTAGCCCTATAGCTCTCGTCAAATCAATGCGGCCAATCATCCTGCATGGGGGCTTGTACACAATGTCTATACCTAGGCGCCTCTGGGCCAGCTCACCGTAATCTGGGGTGGTCACCCCGCTCACAGCCTCCCCATCCACCCTCAGCCTGGTAATCCGAGTCACATCCTCTAAGGTCAGCACCATGTGCCCCCAGGGCATTAGAAATGCCCGACTAGCCCTATCCCACCTCCCTCTCAAAACCTGAATTAGAACCAGATCAGGACGTACCAGCTATGCTGAGGAAGGGACCGAAGCCCATCATCACCACTCTCACCCTCTGGAACTCGGGCAATCCATGGTAAGTAGCTATCACTTGGATCCAAGAAATGCGAGTCTGTATCAGTCCCTACAACACATAAGCACAAACAAATAAACATATATCAGTGGTTAGCTAGCTATAAAAATAATAAAAAAATTAAAAAAATTACACCGTTTTAAAACGTGACTGCATTGTTGTCTTTATTTTCTGAAATAGCGACCGGAACCTGGTCGCTTCTTCTTATCGTTTTGATCAGACACACTATCTCTCCTGCTCATTTTCAGCTTTTCTTTCTCTCACTCCGTTCTCTCCCGTCTCTGGTCCATTTGGTGCGGGGCGTGCACCGTTGCGGAGCTGGCCGAGGCGTGCACGTGCTGGGGAGATCGGTTCGCGGGAAGGAGCAGCGGTTGGAGCATGGCGGGTGCGATCCCTCGGTGGATTCCAAGAAGGCGCCATTCGCGTTCCTTGTAGTTTTTGACGTGGTTTAGTCGCTTTGACGCGCGGTTTCTTCAATGGAGGTAGAGAGATGGATCACCACTTCATCCTCTACATTTTCCCTGTCCCTGCTCATCGTTTAGTGCTCGAACGGGTGAGATCAGCCTCGTTGGGGTTTCGTGGGTTTCATAGGCTTCATCAGAAATTGGCAATGATTCTGCGATCAGTTGGAGTGAATAGACGCCTGGGAATGTCAGCGTTCCATTGATACCAATTTCGTGTCGATTAGTAGTCCCGTTTGACCGTGGGGAGCCCGGGAAGTCTGGTTGTCCCATTTGGGTGATTTCGTTAGAATCGCCTATTTCTTGTAATCCGTGTACCATTTTGACTCCGGATGGAGTCCATGTGACTGTATGTGTGTCCATGGATGTTTCCCCTGCGTTTCGACATGAATGGGGTGCGGGAAGGGCAAGATTAGGCCAACCCCATGGTTTGCTCACCGTCAGGGTTGTACGGTCGAAACAGGTGATGCACATGGTATGAGTGGCCATGCCTGGACCGTTTATCCTCGTGGAGTCTAGGGGCTTGTACGGCCACACGATAGACTGCACAAGGTATGGGCAGCCTCGTAAGGACTGCCTATCCCTACTTGGGTGGCCAGCCTTCAGCCGCTTGTCTTTTCGTTGGGTTGAGTGACGAGCATCTGACCGTCCATCCCAGTTGACCCTTGGTCAACAGTTGAGTGTCGATCACATTAGGCGGTCTAGTCAAGATCATTTTAACTAGCACTACAGTAAGTTGGTTCTGTTCAGCGATCTGGTCAAGACAGTTTTGGCCAGGAACTAGACTGGGTCGTGGGCTTGAGCGGCCAAGGCTTGACCGCTCATCCCCTTGGGCAGTTTGGCCCTGACCGTCCATCGCTCTTATGGTTTTAGGCGTCTGACCCTTGAGCAGCCCTCCCTGGACCATTCATGCCCTTGGGCGGCCCTATTATGACCGCCCATCCTCCGTTAGTGTTTAAGGGTTAGTTTGGTTAAGTGGTCAGTCCTGGACCGTTCATCCCCTTGAGCGGCCACATTGTGACCGCCCATCCTGTTGAGTCAGTCTGTCTTAGGTTTGTGTTCTAGGCCGGTGTCTGTGTGTCGGTAGTCTCTAGATAGGTCGGTTCAGATGACTGGGTGTGGTCTCTTCCCTGACTGCGACAGTTCTCTAAACGACTTAATCTAGAATTGCGAGCATCCTTATCTCTAGTCACGTAGCGACTGTTCCTTGACTACCGGGTCTGCCTAGCGATTGAGTGACGGTTCGCCTTGCCCAGAGCATCATCCTCTAGTATTTTCATTTCTGTTTATCTTAGCTTGTCCATGTGGTCTGTCTGTTTTCCCGTGGGTGTCTCTCAGCATCCTATGAGAGCTAAGACTACGTTATAACGCAGCCAGGGGTCTTCTTGCTTGTAGTAGGGTTCTCTTCCCTACTGTAGAATCGTTATTCTCGGGTTCCGATCAACCCAGGGTCACCCAGTGGTTGACAGGTAGCCATGTGTGTGTCTTGATCGTTCTGTCTAGTTCGAGACATAGTTCTGGCTGCAGTGAGGTATTGTCTTATCTCGTTCTACGTGTCCAGGTGTGCTGAGGGTTCTCGGTGTTCCCTCAGGTCTCCACGTGTCGTTTCTTTCGACAGCGTCAGTTTCTCTGGCTTAGGATTTGACTGATTGGCAGCTTGTTCTGTTATCAGTGACAATCTTGCCTCCGAGTCGTCTGACTAAAGGATCGTTACATGAGTCGATCTAGTTGCCTTGTCCTGAGTATGTCGACAGTGGCTCTGCTGCCATTAGTGCTTTGTAGTATGGGTGACAGTGCATGATTAGCCTATTTGTACTTCAGCACTCATGTTTTAAGTCTCTATGTCCTATGAGCATCCACTAGTCATAGCCTTACGGCACGCTTCGGCGTGACGGCTTTTACAGCGGGGCACTTTCCAATTTACAGTTTGTAAGCTAGTTTCCGTCGGCTGCCACGGTTACCGTAGCATCCATCGGGAGGAGAAAACTAGCTAGAGCCCTGGCTTAGGCAAGAGCCAGTGTGTGCACACATGGTCAGTGGCTTTGGACTTGCATCGTCAGACGTGACCCTGACTAGTCACTCATGACTGTTGTACTGTTCTGGTTCTGACAGTGTCTTGGTCTCGGCCTAGACCATGCCATAGGTTACGCGGACAAGACACTAGTAGGCGCAGCATAAGATGTCAGTGGATGCTACTGGCTGTTCTTTTGGTGAGGGGTAGTCTAGTCACGTGGCACATGGCTCTTCGCAGTTCTCTTCATGTTTCTTGTGCGTTGTGACCTTCCGGGTTAGCCCTCTCATGGCTGCACTCGAGGTCAGTGACCTATCATATGCATGACGTTCTAGTCATGTGTGGGAAAGTGTGCACGACGTCCTAGTTGTGTCATCTGGGTCTGCGTCTGTCTAGGTTTTTCCTAGGTTTCTTTTATCTATTTTCCAGGTCACTTGTAGTGTCGACAGATCGGCAACTCTCGACTTCGTCAACTTAGAGTTGCCTTCTTGTTGCTGCTTGGAGTAGTTTGGGGTGCCGAGGTTAGTTCGGCAGTAGCTTGTCTGGTACGGGTTCTTCCCCTCTTCCTTAGCTTGCTCCCTCTAATTTATCAACTGAATGAACAAACGAATTATAGAACCAGCTTGAAGTTGAAAGAAAAGGAAAAACACAATTAGTCCCTGTGAACTAAACCCTCGGGAGAGTTTATCCCTGCGCGGGCTAATCCGGCGCGGTCACTATTCCACTGGTCCGATTTAACCCTCCTCTCAATATCCCATCTCCTTTGTTTGAACACAAATCTGGCGCGCACCCATCTGTCAATGTTCAACCTTTAAAACGGCGTGGCCAAATCCAACGCGCCCCCCTTTAAGCCCCTTTCCCGGCGTGGCCAAACCCAGCGCCCCCCTTCAAGCCGCTATTCCGACGTTCCCTCCTTGTCATCTTCTATTACGGCGTGCTCTCTGTTGCATCACTATAGCTCCTAAAATGGCGCGCCCCCCTTTCCATCCTATTACGGTGCGCTCCCTTGTTGACACTAATCCGGCGCGCCTTCTTAATACAAAAAGGGATGAATAACTAGTAAAAAAATAGAAAAGGTCCAAAGCAACAAAAATGAATAAAAGGGTCAATGCTGATGAACAAGAAATAAAGGAAACACTATCACCCTTTCTAAAATTAAAATTTTGTTCAGGAGGCGCTACCCCTGGAAACCCCCATGACCTAACCGCACAGGTCGATCCGCATGTGAGGGCGCATGATGATGAGCTCGGGCCTCACACTCAACAATTCACTCCCCCGGATTGGGTGCAAAGGGAAAATCAATGATACCTTGTGGTATCGGACGTGGACCTCAGAACTCCCGATATGGTCATGATCCGAACACATCTCGAGCCAATAGTTCGCTAACTCGACCTGATTCTCCCGGGATCCAATCCCGCAACCATACATTAAACTTGCCGTACATGCGGCAGATATTCGCACGATTTTATCATCGTCTCCGATGCTTCAAATGCGGACTCTCGTCCGAACAACAAATGGTCCGTTAGTGACCGACATATATATATATATACCGGGATCTAATCCCGCGATTGCATTAAACTTGCCGTACTCACGGCAGACATTCGTACGATTTTGTCACCGTCCCTCACGCAGTAAATACGGACTTCCATCTGAATAAAGAATGGTCCGCTAGTGACTGATATGCATATCTATGAACGTTTACGCCCTAACACGGGGTTTGTTTAAACGCAGTCTAAGATTTTACTCTCGCTTTCATTAATATGAATTTCAGGCCATTGGGTCCCTTTTCCTGATAATCAATCAAGGGTTTTCCCCTCTCCGAAGGGATGTAATTAACGTCGTAGCCTTTATAGTACAGTGGGTCCTCAGTCCCGACATGATACACACAATCGTCTGATTAGTCAGAACGAGCGCACCATGGGCTTCTTTAAGCCCGCATAAATCGTCACATCGGTGACTGGCACGCCCTCGCATTAATAAACTGAACAAAGGAACGAAAAGATGAATAAATAAACAAAAAGAATGAAGAGTCCCAAAAAGTGCGTCCACACCAATCTGGCATGAAGTTCAGATGATCCTACCCAAGTGTGGCACATGAGACTAGGCCACATGAGTGAAAGAGACATGATGGAGTTGAGCAAACGAGGTTTGCTTGATGGCCAGAAGACTGGGAAACTGGATTTCTATGAGCATTGTGTGTATGGTAAGCAGTGCAGGGTGAAATTCAGTGCAGTAGTCCACAGGACTAAAGGCACTGTGGATTACATCCACTCTGACCTTTGGGGTCCTACTCCGGTAGTCTCGAAGGGTGGTGCAAGTTATTTGCTAACCTTTATTGATGATTACTCAAGAAAGGTTTGGGTATGTTTTCTAAAGAAGAAGAGTGAAGTGTTCGTCACTTTCAAGCAGTGGAAGGCATTGATTGAAAGGCAGACTGGTATGGCGAGCAAACGCCTCCGTACTGATAATGGTATGGAATTCTGCTCGAAAGAGTTTGATGATTTCTGCAAGAACGAAGGTATCGTTCAACATCGCACTGTAGCAGGAACACCATAACAGAACGGTATTGCAGAACGGATGAACATGACACTCTTAGAAAGAGTGAGAAGTATGTTATCTCAGGCAGGTCTGTCAAAGGCATTTTGGGTTGAAGCTGTCAACATGGCTTGTTACTTGGTGAATAGATCTCCTTCCACAGCCATAGAGTTGAAAAATCCCGAGGAGGTATGGTCTAGTTCTCCTTCCGATTATTCTCACCTCAGAATTTTCGGTTGTCCTACCTATGCTCATGTCACAGGTGACAAAGTGAAGGGTAAAGAAGTGCATTTTCATGGGATATGCACAGATGCTGAGTGTGAAGGCGTATCGATTGTGGTGTACTGATCCTCAATCACCCAAGTTCATGATCAAGAGAGATGTGACCTTCAATGAGTCTACAATGCTCCAAACAGGAAAGAATTCAACAACAGATGATAGAGATCAGGTTAGTAGCAAGTGGGGAGAGCTAGAGGTGAAGCTTTTAATAGAAAGTGCAGTGCAAGAGGAGACAGTCCCAGATGTGACAGTTGATGTGCCAGAGACCAGTACAGCATAATGGCAATCCCTAGAAAGGCAGTACAGCATCACAGCTGGCAAAGAGTGAAGGGTGATCAGACCACCCAATAGGTATAGTCATGCTGATATGGTAGCCTTTGCTTTATCTGCTGCAGATGATGTTAAGGGAGTAGAACCATGTTCTTATATAGAGAGGCAATTGCATCGGAGGAGTCCTCTAAATGACAGTTGGCCATGCAAGAGAAGATTGAGTCTCTACAGAAGAACAATACATGGAAGCTGGTGAAAGTATCACCTGGTCAGAAGGTTGTGGGGTGCAAATGGGTCTTCAATAGAAAGGAAGGAAACTCTGGTGTGGCGACAATCTTCTGGGCCATACAAAGGTCGAAGAGCATCTTGGTGTGTTCCTTCTTGAAGGAGAAGGGTGTCTTCATATGCTCCGAGAAGGAGAGAGCGGTCGACTTATCCGCTGGCTTTTTGTTAGAGCCACTTGTTCCGGCCTCCTTGCTGGCTTTGACAGTGGGGGTGAACTCGATGATGTTCACCTCCTTACTGGGCTGGCGCTCTCGTGAGTCTGTTTACCCTTTGTCGAGGTGTAGCTCGGGTTATCGGTGAAGAACATATCTATTTCGGTGACTGTCGAGTTGAGCTGATCGAAGCCTTTGATGTTGGTGTCGAGAAGTTTTTCACTGACCTCGACCGCCAAACCTCGGTGACATATGGTGATGGCATCCTCTTTGACTAGCGGGTTGACACACCTCATGCTGAGGTCTCGCCATTTTTTGATGAAGTTGAGAGCACTCTCGCCCTTCTTCTGTAGTAGAGAGTAGAGCTCAGCTAAGGAGATTTTTCACTCGACTATTTAGAAACGGTCGAGAAACTTCTTTTGGAGGTCCGCCCAGTCGATGATTGAGTTAGGCTTCATGCGGGAATACCATTGGAAGGTCGTCCCTGTCAGTGAAGTGGCAAAATAGCGTAGGAGATATGATTCATCCAACGTGAGCTCGCCCATGGCCATAATGTAATAGGCCAAATGTTCATGCGGAGACCCCTATCTGTCAAACTTTTACAGCTTCGGCGGCTTGGTGTACTCCGGAGGGAGCTTCTTCAAGTGGTGATGTAGCGGGTAGGGGACGCTGTAGAGATCTATAGTCGTGACCCCTTCCCCGAACTGGGTGAGCTTGGTCTCGACAATTCGCTCGATCATCTGACGCTGTGCCATGAGGTTCTCTGGCACCGGCATGTTAGGAGGCCGTGGTTGGGCTTCGGTCAGGGGCGTGCCGAACCCAGTTACCATCGGAGTTCGGACAACCGCGGCTGAGGCATGGGCACCATTCTGCCCTCCTGGCGGGACTGGTGCTTCAGTCGAAGGCCTGGTGGGCAGCTAAGGGTTGAGGTCACATTCCTGAAGGAGGTCCTATAGGAGGGCCTTCAAGTGCCAGTTCTCCTTCATAAGAGTCTTGAGAGTCACCTCTTGGACCTCACTGGCTAGGGAAGCGTTATTGATTGGCTCCGCATTGCCAGGGGTGGCACGATCCTAAATGGGAGCTTCCTCCACTCATGCCTATGTTTGAGTCCCAACAGAGGTGTCGACATGACCGACCAGAGCTAACGGCTGGGTCAGGTGACGAGGCCTCCTGAGCTGAGCTATGGCCTAGTCCAGATCATCGGACTGAGTCTCGGGCTGGTGCCCAGTGGCGTAACATGTAAACACCCAGACTGCATCATTAAGAAGCTAGACCGTCTGCTTCTTCTGAGATTGCTTCTTAGGGCGACGGGTGCCCCCAGCCTATCAAAGACCGAGGTACGTTGTAGGGGAGTCTCCATCGCTGTGTCAACCTAAGGAGAACTCGAGGCTGGATGCTGGTGAGGCCCGGGCCGAGCCTATCTTTGCCTCTGCCTACGCGAGTGAGAGGCGTTGGCTGACTGAGTGTCGTCAAGTGATGTTATTGTGGCATCGAGCGTGTCTTGCTCGACACCGCATCCGAGCACCCGAAGGGGGTTCCTGAGATGCACCCTCCTAACGGCTTGATCTTCCTCTAGGGTCACCCAGATCCTTCTCAAGTCAGGTTGCTGGTCTCCCATGTCACTTCCTTTCCGGTGAGACTTGGGAGTTCATACATCAGGCTGGCGTGGGTGCCTTCGAGCTGCTGTCTGGGTGCCTAGCTTTCTGAGTTCCGCTTTGTCCTCTCACGTTTATCACAGGAGGCTAAAGTGGTTAGCGGTGGGGACCGTAGAGACGACCCACTCCTGGGGTATGATTGGTTTGCCCCCATTGAGGCGAATCTGCAAATCACTGACAAGGATGGTCTTACCGGAGTTACTGGTCGCAGTGGTGAATCATCTGCCATTGCGGCTACATCGATGCTTCTTCTGGGAAGTCTAAGAAGACCCCACTTCGAGGTGGTAGACCGAGAAGACCCGGCTTGTAGTAGCTGGTGGGACAAGATCGTCATCCAGAAATACTGGGATCGGTCCCCAAGGCATGAAGTCTGTGGTGGAAGTTGATGGCTGGGTAGCTCGGGTGTAAGCCTTCGCCAGAGCCGATAAAAGTGTTGTTTTCGCTTGAGATGATGCCTTTGCATCAGGAACCGATATAGCTGGAGGTGCCGGAGTGCCGGCAACCCAAGGCTGCGAGCCCATACCCGACGCTGGGGAGACAATAGAGTGAGGTAGAGGCCCCACACCCAACGTCGGGGTCGTCGCATCCCATGAAGGAAGACCTGTACTGAGAGTCGGTGCCACTGAGGGGTAGGGGACAAAGTCCCATGGTGGGGCTGAGAGGCCTGAGGCCTGATGCAGAGTATCTGGGCTGGGAACTGACCTTGAGAGATCCTGGGGTAGTCCCGGTTTGGGTACTAGAGGGCCTCGAGCCAGGTGCTAAAAACCTGGGTCAGACGATGGCCCTTCAGAGGTCTAGGTCGTGAGGCCCGAACAGAGCGCTAGGGAGCCTTGCCCCCGGGTCAAGAGACCCATGCGAGAGACTGGCTCGACTAGAGCTCGGGACTGAGTGCTCGAGTGAGATGCTAGGAGGCCAGGCACTCTAGGGTAGAAACCCGTACCTGATGCTGGCTTAACTGGAGCTCAAGGCTAGAGACCCGAGCAAGCTGCTGCAGTGGATACCAAAACTTGGGGCGTAAAGCCCGTGCTGGGAGTCGATCGAGATTGGGCCCGGGAACTAATGTTTGCGTCATTTTTTCAATGTATCCATAGGACTTATGTCATGCATGATCTGGTGCATGACCTGTCACAATTCTTGTCGAAAGATGAGTTCTTAAGGATCGAAGGAGGGAAAGGGTACCCATGTGTCGAACCAGACAAAATCCGTCATCTCTCATTAGATTATAGTGATGAACATGATGAGTTGGAGCCCATGCGCATCTACCCATTCAAGAGAGCACGGACATTGATAAGCCATTATGACGACGTTGTCGCTCTCGCATCTGATCACACTTTCTGTCAAGTTCTGGGTCGCTTGAGATGACTGCGTGTGAGGGGTAGGAGTGAATGGTATAGCCCTGCACTGCCCTAAGTGTATCGGTGATTTGAAACTTGTAAGGTACCTAGCCCTTAGTACCACACCAGTGAGGAAGATGCCGGAGTCTTTATGTAGGCTCCATAATCTGCAGACACTGAGGTTGCCTGATTCTTGTGAAGTACCACCCAGGGGCATGAGCAAACTGGCGAACTTGCGGAACCTCGACGCTGATGTTGACTGCATCTCGAGCATTAGGTCGATCGGGAAATTAACATGTCTCCAAGAATTGAAGGGGCCCTTCAGGGTGTCTGAGAAGAAGAGTGAGGGTCGTAGGATAGGACAACTGAAGGGCATGAACCAGCTGCGAGGGACACTTCGTATAGAAAGCCTAGACAAAGTAAGGAGCGGGGAGGAGGCCGCCGGGATTGAACTTAAAAACAAGGTGTTCTTACACCGGTTGGAGTTGGACTGGTATGGAAGACAGGTTGGTGGGTACACAAACTCACCAGTATTGGCGTCGGCACAGGTGATAGATACACTCCAAGTCCCTCCGCAGTTGAAAGAGATGACACTCGAAAACCACCCTGGATTGCAGGCCCCCAGTTGGATGATCGAAGAGGCACTATTACCTTTCAACCTGAGGGTCCTCGAATTAGATGGTTGCAGGAACTACACGAGCCTCCCATCAGGTTTGGGGCAGTCGCCTCACCTCAGCGGGTTGGTGATTGCAAGGATGCATGGGATCAGACAAGTTGGCCCTGAATTTCACCGTGGTGGCAGCAGCGACACCGATCAACTAATGGCGGCTTTTCCATCCCTGGAGGAGTTGACATTCGAAGGAATGGAGGGGTGGGAGAGATGGGTGGATGGGAGTACTGTAGCAGGAGCAGAAGTGGAATTAGGAGAATCAACAGCAGTAGCAAAAGGAGGAGGAACAGGGGAGGGTGGCAATAGAGTGCTGCTGGGGCAGGGCGATGGCTCCCATCACAAACATCCACTGCGACACAGCTGCTTCCCTCGCCTCCACCAGATTCGAATTAAAAGTTGTCCCCAAACTGACCACCATCTCTGGCCTCCTAAGGTAGCACAATCTGAATCAGTCGCTTCGATGTCTGGAAATAGTGGACTGTGAAGCTCTCGTGCGACTGTTGGGGGATGCTGAAGAGGGAGGAGGAGGAGGACTCCCCCCTTTGTGCCGCCCCCCAAAGAGGAGGTGGTGGAAGATGTTGCAGGTTTTAAACATTGTTAAATGTCCGAATCTGTCGTGGTCGGAGGTGGAGCCCCTCCTCCTCTTGGACGCCGCCGCCTCTTCTCTCACGGAATTGAGGATTTGCCTTGATAACCGGTGGCATGTCACTAAAGATCGTGTCAGTGAAGATGAGTATGATGATCGGGAGGAAGAAACTTCCTTTGCAATAGAGAAGGGCGCAGGCACACTCGAATATGTGGGAACCAATAAAAGCGAGCTACTCTCGTGGCTTCTTCTTCATCGTCTCCAGCCAGCAGCAGTAGGGACGAGGGGGAGCACAACCACCTTCCTCGGATCCCTCAAAACACTCCAGATCAGCTTCTGCGAAGAGCTGACAACCTTCACGGAGGAGGAGGGAGGGGTTTGGCGACGGAACCTCCCACATCATCTGCAGCAGCTAATCTTGGAGGGATGCCCCAACCTGAGCACCCTCGCAGCCCTGGAGCTGCACCGCCTCTCTTCCCTCTCCGTGTTGTGCATACAAAATTGCCCTCAGATCCAGGCTCTGCCAGAGGGGGGCCTTCCCCCCACCCTACGGACGTTGGATCTCACAAGATGCTTGAACCTATCTTCCCTGCTGCGGTTGCCTCCCTCCCTGCGCAATCTGGAAATTGTGCAGTGTCCGTTGTTGGAGTGGGGGACGTGGAGGATGGGCGGCAACGACGTCAATATTGTCGACGGCGACTCATCATCTTCCCCTTCCTCCTCCTCTGCCACCTTTGCACCATCCTCCTCCTCCTCATCATCGCCCGCGTTGTTGGCATCGCCGGCGCTGCTGCCGCTGCTCGAAAGTATTGTGACCGACGACAGGCGGTTGCTGTCGTGGCTCCTCCCGCAGCCAAGGAGGCTGGAGGCTCTCCGAATTTTGCATGTCCAGGATTGCGAGGAACTGGAGACCTTCACGGTGGAGGAGGAGGAAGGCTTTCGTCGAAACTTCCCCTCCCTGCAAACGCTATGTTTTTTCTTCTGTCCCAACCTCCTCACCCTCCCCGAGGGGTTGCCCATCCAGCCTCCAATTTGCCTTTGCCCCAAGCTCGTGTAGGCGGCCCGACCCGGCCCGACACCCCTGCGGAGCCGCCCGTGCCTCCCAGCGTACGTTGATGCCCATCTTCCATCGATCGACAGTGAGAGAGCTGGTGAAGAAGGTTAAAGCTGATCATCATCAGCAGCAGCAGCAGCAGGAACATGCAGTACGTACCCAATTAACTGATCAGGTACGTACCAATATGTTTATATATATATATATGTACCATATCTAATGAAATCAAACTTCTCCAGAAACAAACAAACATGCGGAGTCACGTCAGCGAAGAGAAACCAACCCCCAGGAAGCCCGCAACTCGTGGGCCCAGAAGAAAACTAAGTGGACCATTGATCGGGCTCGAAACTGGCCCAAGTGTACCTCAACGGCACACTCTTGCCGCCCTCAAACGGCACATGCCCTCCAGCCCTTCAGCGGCACATCCCCAGGTGCCTTCAGCGACATACCCCCAGGCGCCTTCAATGGCACGCCCCTCTAGCACCTTCAGTGGCACACCCCCTGGTAGCCTTCCCCGGCACGCGAACCCTGAAGCGTCTTCAGCGGCAAGCTTGTAATCGCTTCAGTGGCACGCCAGCGAATGTCCTTCGACGGCATGCCCTGGACCATGCCATCCAGCACGTCCGGTAGAAGAGATCTCATGCCATCCCCCTATGAATTCTTGGCGCGCAACGGGTCTAGCTGAGGTGTCGACCAGAGGGGGAGACACACGGGCTACTCCTCTGCCACCTAGGACGCCCAAGTCAAATCCCATTCAATGCTTCACGTTCCCGCGTCTGCCGTTCGCGTTCGAAGGCTCCCGCCACTGGGAGTATAAAGGGTCGTCTTCTCCGACGAACAAAAGAGAGCTCACAGAGAGATAGGTAGAGACATACACAGAAAAAGGAGGCACACGCAGAGAGCAGAATAGGAGAAGAAGAAGAAGAGAAGAAGGATAAGAGAAGAAGAAGCAGGAGGGAGCTCCGCCGTGAAGCCCCTTCCCCCGGGACGACCACCAAAAAAGAGAGAGTAAGGGAGAGCAAGAGAGAGAGAGAGAGAGAGAGAGAGAGAGAGAGAGAGATGTAGTGGGGAGTGGGGGAGGAGCAGGGAGCCGTTGCCCCTGCTCAAATCACACTCACCCCCCTTTTCTTCACTTCTCCTTCCTCTTCTTCCCCCTTTTACATTTGTAATGTATTCGGCCTCCGTTTTTACCATGAATGAAAGTCCTTTTTTTATGTGTTTATGACTACCTCACGCTGGTTCGAGCCTCTGTGCATGCTTGTTTGTCTCCTCCTTCATCCCTCTCCCCCCTCTTCCTCTGGTGTTTCCTTCTCTCCCTGCCAGTGGCCCCTCGTTTGCAGGTGACGGCCCTCCCAGCCTCATCCTCTACGTGAGCGTGACAGTACCTCCCCAACCTCCTCAAGCACCCAGTCCCTATCTGCCCTTCCCTGGCTGGAGCTTCCCTATTAGCCAGGCCAAATCTAGAGGCCCCCACGGCCTTCTTCCTCCTGCTGGCCTTAAACCACCTAGCCCTCATTTCAGCAGCACACCCTTTGATCTCTTCGCCGGCGCATCAGCCCCCTTTCTTCCCCGACATGCTCGCTGTGTTCTTCCCCAGCACAGTTCCAGCGCTCTTCCCCGGTACACTCGCTGTCATCCCAACCCGACACACTCGTGCCCCTCTCCACCGACATGCCTGTGCCTTCGCTCTCCGAACACCCCTTCAGCCACCCTAACTCGGCACAGTCTCCATTTACCCCTCTAGCGGTACACCTTGGCTCCCCCTTCACCGGTATAGCCCCATGTGCCTTTCCCGCCTCGCCGATGCTCTCCCAGCCCGGTGCAGGCCCAGCCTTCAGCCTCGTCTTCACCGGCACGCCTTGTGCCTTCACCGACACAGCCCCCCCTGGCCCATCCTTCGCCGACATACTCTCTTCGCTGGTACACTTCACATGGCCCATCTTTCGTTGGCACACCCTCTTCGTCGGTACACCATCTTTAGCCTCCTCTTCACCGGCATGCCTTGTGCTTTCCCTAGCGCGACACCCTTAACCCATCCTTCACCGGCACACTCTCCTCGCCAGTACACATCTTCCTGCTCCATATACCCCAGCCCTTTTGGCCGCCCTTTCACTGGCACGACCCCTCATCGGTACACCCTAACCCCCAGCTTGCTAGCCCAGTCCACCCCTCAGCCCCTTTGGCCGGCACACCAGCCCCTGTGCCTCCTTCGTTAGCACCTGCAGCCAGTCCTATAGTCATCTTCTACTCGTGGTTTCTCCGGGTTCTCCGAGGTTTTACTGAAGGTGTTGCCGCTCTCGGGTGCCTAACTCCAACTGTTGGGTTTTGCCACTCCATGTGGGCGCATTCCCCGTATCTCCCTTACGCTCGGGTCAAGGTGAGATGCTACCAAATTTTTTGTTAGAAATAATAATATGACAGAGGCAAAAGGGAGCAACAAATAAATGGAATAATAACAAGTTAAGAGACCGAAGGAAGTAACAAACAATGGCAAGCTGCTCCAATCAAGGTAAGAGAACTGTGTGCAACACGAAGAGAACCGGGTCGAACAATGACTAAGCAACTCGAACACCCATCCTGCAAGGAAGAAAAAGGGGAAGGCACTTAAGAGAAGGGAAGAGAAAATCCATGCGAACTACATAAAATTAAGGAAAGGAAGAAAAGAAAGGCCTTAAGAGAAAGGGAGAGGAGTGGGCCCCTCATCAGTTCCACCCAACACGCCCACCCCCTGGGCCTCCACCGGTGCACCCCGCCCTGGCCTCCCTGGTACACTTCTAGCCTCACCCTGACTAGCACATCTACTCGGTCGGTATGCCCTCCAGCTTGGCCTTCCTCGGTGCATCTCCACGCTCCCTAGCCGGTACACCTTACCTAAGGCGTACCCGGTGCACCCCTCCAGAGCCCAGGCCAGCACGCCCAGTCGTGCTTTGGCCGGCACACCCAACCCCATGCCTCACCCGACACACACTGACCTCATCCTCGATGTGCGTTGACCTCAGCCCAACTAGACCGACCTTGTTTCGCATATTGCACCGACCTGGTCCTCATGTGCGTCGACCTTATTCCCGGCCCATTCAAGCATTGCCTGGCTGCAGACGAAGGGGTTCGTGGGTGAGCTGACGATGTCGGGAAGCTGCTGAGATGCGTGATGGAGCGAGGATCAGATCGGTTTTGGCACGATCCCGAACAGTGGATTCAAAGCCGGCGGTTGAGCTCGCATTGTGGTTTTCGGCATAGTTTAGTCACCTCGGCACTCGGTTTCTTCGGTGGAGGTAGGGAGACGGATCACCACTTCCTCCTCCACATTTTCCCTGCTTTTGTGCGTGGTTTGGTGCTCGAGCGGGCTAGATCGGGCCAGTTTAGGTAAAACTATTATTTTTGGGGTTTGTAGGGTTCGCTAGAAAATAGTGATGGTTTGCAGTATAATTACTGTCAAAATGATCGTCTGGATGTTTGGATCTCGTGCCCACCAGTTTCGTGTCGATCGATCGTCATTCGGGGGCAGTAGGAGTCCGGGAATCTCGGTGACTCGATTTGGGTCAATTCGTCGTAATCACCCCGATCTCAGGTTTTGATGCGTGCATGTGACATTTTTAGCTCCCAGACGTCTTCTGTGGTCATGTGGCTTTGTTTCCCCTGTGCTTCGGCATGAATGGGGCGTAGAACGGGTCGATTTGGCCATTCCACTATTTTTCTCGTCATGATGGTGTAGCGATCGTTCCAGTGACTGTCAGAGGTCTCTGACGACCCAACGATAGACCGCCATAGCCATTGGTCATTTCTGGTTCTTTCATGCTGGTTCAATTTGACGTCTAATTCTGGAGCGTCACATGATCCTGACGCTACTATGGTAGAGCGTCACAGGCTGGTCATTTCTCAAACGTGTTAGTCGATTGGCTCTGACGGCCCACTCCTTGTGCGTTAGAGTACTGTGGCGCGTCTCCTTTGGACCGTCACAGTGTGTTTGACCGAGTTTGACTAGCTATGTCGATTGGCTCTAATGGCCCAACCCCCATATGCTAGGGTGCTGTAGCGCGCCCATATTGGACCGTTACATGCTATTCGTTCGAGTGTATGTTTTAGGTTTGTTCGCCCTGACGGCCCAATCTGGGTGCGTCAGAGCATGTGATGCACCTGTAGTAGGACGTTACAGTCCTGTTGGCCATGATGGCCGGTTCTATTCTGTGTCCGTCCGTGTGTCGGTCTATCTTAGGTTTGTGGTATAGGGCAGTGTTTGTGTGTGTCGGTAGTCTCTGGATCGGTCAGTTTAGGTGACTAGGTGCGGTCTCTTCCTTGATTGCGACAGTTCCCTAACGACTCAATCTAGAATTGCCAGCATCCTTGTCTCTGGTCATGTAGCGGCTGTTCCTTGACTTCCAGGTTTGCCTAGTAGTCGAGTGATGGTTCGCTTTGCCCAGAGTGTCATCCTCCGGTGTTTCTGTTTGTCTTGGCTTGATCTCGCGCTTTACCCGTGACCCATGGATGTCTGTCGGCATCCTATGAGGGGTGTGACCATGATGGGATGGCCAGGAGTGCTTGTGTATGATGTCGTGCCTGTGTGTGCGTCATGTTGGGTTCCGGTCAACTCAGGGTCACCCAGTGGTTGACAGGTAGCTTTGCGTGTCTCGACAGTTCTGTCCAGTTCTAGACATGGTTCTGGCTGCAGTGAGGTATCATCTTACCTCGTTCTACGTGTCTAGATGTGTTGAGGGTCCTTGATGCTCCCTCATGTCTCTGCGTGTTGTTTCCTTCGACAGCGTCATTCCCTCTGGCTTAGGATTAGACCGATTGGTGGCTTGTTCCTCTATTAGTGACGATCTTACCTTGAGTCGTCTGACTCATGGGTCATTACGTGAGTAGGTCTAGTTACCTTGTCCTGAGTTTGTCGATAGTGGATGTGCTGCCATTGGTGCTTTGAAGTACATGTAACAGAGCTCTCTTGCCTGTTTGTACTTCTGCACTCATTTTGAGTCTCTGTGTCTTATGAGCCTTCACTAGTCGTAGCCCTACATCATGTTACGACGTGACGGCTCTTGTAGCGGGGCACCTTCCCGATATACAGTTCTTAAGCTAGTTTCGTGGGCCGCCAGTCCAACTATAGCATTCAGCGGAGGGGGAATACTAGCTAGAGGCCTGGCTTAGGCAAAAGTCAGTGTGTGCACACGTGGTCATGGGCTTTGAACTGACCCCAACAAGCGTTCCCCTGTCTAGTCACTCACGATGGTACTTTGGTTCGGGTTCTGACAATGTCTTGGTCTCGGCCTAGTCCTTACGGTAGGGTACGCAGACAATACACTAGTAGGCACAGCATAAGACGTCAGTGGACGCAGGTGGCTGTTCATCTAGTGAGAGGTACACAAGTCACGTGGCATGTGACTCTTCGCGGTTCTTGTGCATCGTGACCTTTTGGGTTAGCCCTCTCGTGGCCATACTCGAGGTCAGTGTCCTATCATACGCATGGCATTCTAATCATGTGTAGGACAGTGTGCACGATGTTCTAGTCGTGTTATCTGGGTCTGCATCTATCTAGGTTTTTCCTAGGTTTCTTTGTCTATTTTACAGATCCCGTGTAGTCTCGACAGATCGGCAACTCCTGACTTCATCAGCTTAGAGTCACCTTCTTGTTGCTACTTGGAGTAGTTTGGGGTGCCGAGGTTAGTTCGATAGCCGTTCGTCTGGTACGGTTTTCGTCCCCTCTTCTTAGACTGTTCCCTACTCCTGCTCCCTGTCTCTTCTTTTACTACTTTTTAGCATAGTGTTATAGCTTTGTAGTTTAGTTTTCCTGCTTTACTACCTGCTGTTTTACTTGTTCTGTGTTACTGCGTGTCTTTCAGTGGGTATCCGCGTGACCCCTACTGAGCCAGTGACACGAGGCTCACCCCTGCTTTTCAGGTGGGTCGCTGTTCGTTCTGCTTCCCCCCCCCCCCCCCCCCCCCCCCCCCCCCCCCCCCCCCCCCCCCCCCCCCCCCCCCCCCCCCCTAAAGGGGCTGCCAAGTGGGGGACAGATGGAGTCAGACCCAGTCGTCCCAAGACGCATGCGAGATTGGTCGGATTCTAGACGTTTCAAAGTAGATTTGAGTTGGGGGAGGGGTGTTGCCAACCAGAGTGGGGGGTTGCCGGCATTGGAAAGGTGGCTACCGGGGTGGTTGGTCTGCGAGAGCAGGGAGAAGAAACAGGCTTCCACGGTGAGGGTGGGAGGAGGACGGGGTGGACTCGAATTGAATCGGCTTGAGTCACATGTGACTTGGAATCCCGATCTGATACGGATCAACTGAGTCCACATACCATGCTCAACATCAACCTAGCCTCGTATCTTTAGCAGGGGGACCTCCGTCACAAAAGGTCTGTTCATGGCCTAATCATGGAGTATGCCAGCTTGCCGTGTATGGCCTGTCCGGTGGTCCTGGATGAGTTCAACTTCAAGTGTGATGCCCGACATTGTCCTGTGGCTCAGAAGACTTCTTATTTGTAGGCTCTAGCCCGTTTGCGGCCTTAAATTCGTTTCTAGTAAGAAAGAAAAGGGGAGGGGAAAGAAATAGAACAGGTCAGATCTTTTGTTTAGTAATGGCAATTTGAATCCAAGGCTTATCCTCCCCTCCCCCTTCTTTTTCATCTTTTTTGCATCTACCAGCCATTTTGTAGCCTCCGTTGATGGCTAGCTATGCAGGTTTGAACTAAATCATTACCCATCATGTTCTAGAATTTACCATCTACAACCAGCAACTCCTCAAGTGCTTCCTCAAGCAGCTTTTGTAAACTTGCACACTGGGAAGAGTCATTGGACTCAAGAGTGTTTATGAACCTTGTTGCAAACAATTTGGTATCTTGAACTTTTGGTCACCACAACTGATTGCAAATTGACAAATATGTTCGAATTCTCATTCTTCATGGATAAAATCAGTCTCCAAGTACCAGTTTGGTAGAGCAATAGGTTAAAAGAGGGTTAACTCAATTGGGTCAAGATATCCCTTAACTATCCCACTTTTATTTTGACATAGAGGGGTTAACTCGGCTCGGTTAACCCGGTATTTTTTGTGAAAAATTACCTAATTTGCCACCAAATGTCGTTTATTTGAACAGTATTTTAGGACACGAGTAGTGTTTTTTCAACGTTGTTCATGCTACAGTCACCTCCGGATTGCAAGAGAGAGATGGGTGAAGCATGGGGCGTCAACGTCGATGGTGGGGGCAGCAGCGCAGCGGCTCTGCATCGTCAAAGCTCTGCAGCTCGGAGCAAGGCGGGGCAAGGGGCAGGGCAACAGTGGCGGCGATAGCGGGGCAGTGCATCGTCATCGTTAGTGTCGTCGTCGGAGATGGCTTTGCAACTCCAGTCGACGACGGGGTAAGGGGCGGGCAAGGCAGGGTAGATGGTACTGACAGAGCCGCTGGTGGCGGCAACAACGAAGGGGAAGCTGGAAGTGTTGACGGTGAACCCGACAGGGTGGTAGTCGTCGGTGTCGAGGGCGTGCCGAGAGAGAGAGAGAGAGAGGTGCGGAAATCAATGGCATCAATTAAGGGGTTTACTCTGGAGTAACAAAAATCACCTCTCAAGCTAGTTTTTGAAAATCAGGATTGACCCATTCTTAACCCAGAACAACTTAACTCGGCTATCAAAGAGCTTCCAGAGCTAACTCCGAGTTAAATCTAAGTTAACTCAGAGATAATCCAGTATCAAAGCGGTGGTTAGAGCCTTTGGGTCAATACATAGATTGACTGTGTAACTATCTATACACTTTCAATAGAAATGTAGCAGTCAAAAAATAGTTACCCATCTCTCGATCGACACTTCTAATAGAAGTGTAATAGTCAAATAAAAGTGTAACAGTCAAAAAATAGTTACCCATCTCTCGATCGACACTTCTAATAGAAGTGTAACAGTCAAAAAATAGTTGCCCATCTCTCGATCGACACTTCCAATAGAAGTGTAGCAGTCAAAAAATAGTTACCAGAAGTGTAGCAGTCAAAAAATAGTTACCCATCTCTCGATCGACACTTCCAATAAAAATGTAGCAATCAAAAAATGGTTACCCACCTCTCGACCGACACTTCCAATAGTTGGTGAAACTGGAACCTGAGCCTCATCAGGAGAAAGACTTGTAAAGTTACAGAAGATGACGTCAGAAGGAGTCATGAGCGATATCCATGGGACAACCCGCTGACAGTCAAGTCAGCTAATTGTGGAGCAAATGGAGAGTGCTAGAGGGAGAGCCTTGTAACTCGAAGAGGGCTGCTTTCTCTTTTATACCGTCGCCAGGAAAGTTATCCGTAGGGTTGCTAGAGTGGGGAATGTGTGAGCCGCCTATCTCACGTGCCCAACATAACAGGAGGTAGTGTGGGCGTTGACTTGTCGTTCCTTCTGAGACGGCTGTTCCGTCACTGATGTAACAGGGGGGCCGGCTATTAATGTGACAAGGTCTGGCCGGAGAGGGAGTGGACTGACGTCGACAGGAGAGATGGCACAGACAGTGTACCAGTAATGTGGCCGAAGTGGGACGCCGTTCATCGTTAATGCGCAGATGCAACTTGCGAGTATGGTTGGGCACGACGCCAGTCCCGACGAGACAGGAGACTTGACGGGCCGTCCAGATGATGAACCTGATGAGAAATAAAGTACTTAGAACTATTGGGCCGGCCGGGTTGACCCTCCTCTGGGAGGTAACGATGAAACTCATGCCATAACCAGTGAAAAGCTGTCAAGAAAGACAGAAAAAAGTCCACTCATCAAGTAGCGCTATAATCACATCGGTTAACCTCTCCTAATATCCCCCATCACCATCTAGTTCCATTGCGTTAGTCATGCACTTGGATCTTGACGTGGTGTTATTTTTCTAATTCCAAATGTGGAATTCTGGCAAAGTTCCTCTCACCAAGTGCATGGTCTTCGTATTTTGATTGACATCGCTGTACGAAAACTGCCGCATCACAAATAACAAAGACATCCTATAACGAATGTGAAGGTCACCGTTTTTGGCTGATTTCTAGTTTAGGGCGCGTTTGGAACGGGAGACGACCTTCGTTCTTTTTCGCAAAATCCACCTTCGGTACCGCGTGCAGTGTCAGAAGATTTACAGCCCCGTGCATCTCCCTTTCAAACGCGCCCTTAAATAAAGAAAAAAGGTTTCCCAACAGAGATATTTACAGTACTATCATTAAGAGTGAACAATCGAGAAGTTTTACAGCCCTTCGTCTCTGATAGAAAACTGCCTAAATGTAGGCATGAAATGGTGGCATAGCAGGGGTAGCAATTTCCAGAGCATCCTTAGGAACAGACATTTTCTTGATTTGTTCCTCCATGCTAGTAATTTTCTAGAGGAGAAAAGTGCTGGTATTGGACTCGACCAGGGCCGGTTGAACAGGAAAAGAATTTGGCATAGGCCATTCGAAAAATTGGGGAGGTGGGGTTTGCCATGGCCTAGCCACAGAATGACTCGCCAAGTGGGCTGGCGTGATCATGACAGGGGTCCTTGGACGAGATGGGACCCTTTGGGAGACCGCCTGGTCATTAGTGGTGTGAATTTGAAGGCCACCTGCGGCCTGAGGAGGATTGGAAGATGATGACGGGATTGATTTCCCTTTGAGGGTGGCTTGCACCGCCTGGCGTTGAGTATCATCTAGCTGAGCTAGAGCATTGATGAGATCATTGAGGTTGAGAGATGGGGGAGCGTCCCCGGAAGTGGCTTGTGTGTTGAGTTGGGTTTGAGAAGGAGGGTCACTCCCCTGAGTAGTGGTGTCTACTACATAGACTTGAGGATAAGAGGTGGGGTAGTTCCCCTCGGATTGAATAAAGCCTTGAGGAAAGGTCTCATACTGAGCGAATCCCTGAGGGGAGACCTCATGAGCTTGGTCATATTGACCATCCTCATAACCATAGGAGTACTCTTGGTCGGCCATTCTGACAATCTTACCTGAATGGAGTCTCATGATTACAATAGACAAGATATAATTGATGAATAAACACTCAAGTAAACAGTCAAGTAAATTATCAAGCAAGTTGTGATGATTAGGGAAGCTTTTAGTGTTCCTTTATATAAGATGAATTTTAATGGTGTGATCAACCCTCAATTCAAGGTAAATCCTAGTTCCAATTTAGGTGTAATCTCTAGGTTAACTAGGTTCTTTCTCTCTCCTCACCAACGCAAGGGTTATCTAAACTCCGGGGTGCTTCAAAGGTACAACCAGTCCAGCGTCCGTGAGGGAATCCACGGGTGTGAGGACTTACGGAGGCCTTGGTTAAGGAGTTTCCAATCCAAAGAGACGGAATGCTCAATGGAGGGTCCTTCCTTTCCCAAGAAAGTGTAAGTGGTCCTATGAGGTGTTAGAGAGAGGAGGTCTCTCAACCGAATGCTCAGATGCAAAATAATGCATTCAATAATCAACAAAAATAAGATAATATCAATAAACCAGTAAAGCAGATCGAGACAGAGCTCTTTTAAAATACAGGGGAATGGCAACCCTAGTTGGGTCGCTATATGGAGGTAGGCAACTAGGCAATAGCCGCCCAGTGACAATTAGCGCCTGTGTACAGGGCGCGTTAGACAGGGAACAATGTGTCCCGTAATAGTAATCGTGGAAATGGCGCCTGGGGTTCAAGAGCTAAAAATCTGAAAAATGCCCCTGTGTAGAGACGCAGCTTACGTCGACAGGTTAATAGTAGCCAACCAAGATGCGCCTTCTAAATGGGCGCTAAATAGGTGAATGGCGTTTCTATGGGAGGCGCATATCTTAGAAGAGTGACTGAATGACAGTCGCGGTATCAGTAAAATGTGTAGAAGCTAATCTTTCTCTTAAAATATGGTATAGACGGTTCAAAAAAATTGGCTAATCCAGTGATGATGTGCACGTGATGTAGTAGAGGAGTGCGCTACGTGGAGCACAAAGGAAGGGGCACACGTGGGTGCCAAAAGGAGGGGCACACGAGGGTGCCAATGGGAGGGGCACACATGGGTGCCGAAGGAGTGGCAATCAAAATAAAACAAAAGAAGTCCCACCGTGATTGCTAATTTGTGGAACATGTCAAATAGACATGTTTTTAGGAAGAAGAAGATGATAATATGATTGATTAATTCATGGAGGGATGATGAGGAAAGGAAGCATGTGATGCCTCTAAGGAGTGTGATCGCCAGAGGTATTACCTCAAAATAAGAAGAGTGATCGCGAAGAATACCTGGTAAGCGGGTGAGATGTGGATTCTATCTTCCTCCTTCAATCGGCCGGCCAACGAAGAGGGTTCTTATTTTGATTACCGAGATGAACGTTCTGTTGAGAATGATGATAATATGCTGATGATCAAACAAGAAAAATAAGGGGAAAGAACTCCTCCTGCGCCTGTGAGCAGGACAAAGGAGAAACCACTATTGAAATGCAAGAACAGGACTTGAGACACAATTGAAAGCAACAGCAGCAGCAACAGCAAGAACTCAAGGTGGTTTGATCGAGTGCTCTCTCTCCTTTCAGATTGTTCGTCTCCCTCGTGCGAAGGAGGTTTAAGGGGGGTATTTATAAGATGATGAGTGGGATCAAAATGAGGAAGGGCTAGAGACCTCCTTCCAAAGTTGATTATGGGGTTAAATAATAGAAGGGCTCTATCTGGGAAGGTAGGGGTCGAAACGGACATGAAATTGAAATCGTGACTGGATGATGGCCGCTATTCTGAAACAACGCCCCTTGGTCTGCCACCATTCACCTTGAAAATTAGGACTTTCCATAATTAAAAAATGTGAAACACGACCAATGCCCAGACACGTGCTTTAATTAACGCCCGCTCTCAGAGGCGCGCCCTTAAGCAATTAATTTTGACTTGAAAGCGGAAGGGTTCATGAAAATGCCTGAGGTCCAGGTGCGACTTATTAATAGACGACAAGGGATAAGGCAACCATTGCATTCTCCGACTCTGGAATGTTACCACTGCGATGTACTCTTTGCGAGGATCTCAGAGATAATTTTTTTGAATTTTTTTAAATTTTTAGATTTTTAGATTTTCCTATATATAAACCCCTAACCCTTTTTCTCTCTCCCCATCTCTTATTCCTCACCCTCTCTCCCTCTCTCTTCTCTCACGCTCTCTTTCTCCCCTCTCTTCTCAGGCGGCCGACGAAGCGAGGCGGGGGTGAGGTGGAGGCGGCGCGGGTGAGGATGCGGGCGAGGATGGGTGAGGATCGAGGCGGTGGAGGCGCGGCGAAGCTCGGGGGTGTGTTCGTGAGCCGGTGAGAGTTTCACGATGATTTCTTCATGGATCGGCGTCCACGGCGCGTCATTTCTTCGGTGGAGGTAGGGAGATGGATCCCCAGCTTGCGCGCTTCCTTCCCCGCGGTTTTGGTAGGCTACGGTGAGCCGAGTGGGTTTATTTGAGCGATTTGGGGGAAAATCATGATTTTGAGGCTGTGAGCCGATCTACCGTTCTATCGCATTTCGGACCGATTCGAGGGTCTAGATGCATGCTAGGGGTCATAGGGGAGCTTCCCCGTTATTTTCCCCATCATCCGTGCATGATCGAGGCGTGGAACGGAATTTTAAGGTTAATTCGCCATTTTTGTGCCTGGGACGCTGTGGCGGTCGTTCCAGTGACCGCCACAGTCTGTAACGCCCCTAGAAGGGTGCGTTACATGTCCCTATAGTGTCAGCAGGTCTCCCAGTCATGTGACGGCCTCACGATAAATCGTCACATGCTGTGGCGGCCTAGGGTTCGACCGTTACATCCGTTCTCGTGTTTTTTTTGACCGTTGGTGGCATGTACATTGTAACGCACCAGGGTAGGCACATTACAGCACAGTGACGCCCCTCGCTGTGAGCGTCAGGGTTGACGCTGCCCGTCGTCTAATTCCCTGAGGAAGGCGCGTTAGAGTTGTGTGACGCCCCTTTGTAGGTGCGTCACAATTGACGTGGCCCGTTTCTCTAACGCCCTGGACAGGTGTGTTGGGGCTGTGACGCCCCAAGCTGGGTGCGTCAGAGCCAGGGTGCCCTGTTCTTCTGACGGCCCTGTGTTGGACCGTCAGAGTTGTTTTGGCGGTCGAGGTTTGGACCGTTACAGACTGTGATGGCCCAATGTTAGACCGCCAGGCATTGTGTTGCACCGAGGTGAGTTTTCGTGTTTGTCGTGTTCGTTCCGTGATGTGTGGATCCCTGGTCGACCCAGTTGTGACCCAGTGGTCGACTTGCGGTCTCGTGAATGCCCCAGACACCCGTGGATTCTGTGTCTGTGTTTTGAGGGTGTTGGAAGGACTGTGCTACCTCAATTAGCGTGTCTGTGGGTTTGAGAGTCCAGGTGACTTCTAGTGTTCCGGGCTTTAGTGTTACGCCTGACCGAGACACTATGTTTCTATAGGAGCGTCAGGGCTGACGCCTCCTTTCCACCTAACACACCAGCGGTGGTCTGTTAGGGACTGTGACGCCCCGAGGGGAGAGCATCATAGATAGCTTCGTTCTGTGGCCTAACGCACCAGCGGTGGTTCGTTAGGGACTGTGACGCCCCTAGTGGTGTGCGTTATAGTTTGTTTCCTCTCGTGTTCTGACACACCTTTTTAGGTCCGTCAGGCGTCGTAATGCACCCAGGAAGGTGTGTTACAGTGATTTTCACACTGAGTGCCTGACGCGCCTAAGTTAGTCCGTCAGGTGATTGTGGCATACCAGTGTTGATCCGCCAGAGCCTGTGGTGCACCAGGGTTGGTCCGTCAGGCTTTGGACTGCACTGGGTGGTTCGCAGTCCCGTTTTCTTCTCTGACCATGGTCACCGTGCGACGGTGTTGGTGTGAGGAGCACCCCTTGTGCTTGGTCGAGACGTTGTTTTCCATGGCTTGAGAGCCTACTCTCTCAGCGACCCTCCACTAGTCGTAGCCTACCAGTACGCGTGTGCTTGTCCCACTTGGGAGTAGGTGGACGGGCTTACACTGAGGACGATTTTTAGACTGGTTTCCGTCGGGCCCCACGTCAGTCGCCAGAGTCCAGCTAGGGGGAAAATCAGTTAGAGGCCAGACTTAGGACGCATGGTCTGTGTGTGCACATGTGGTTGGGGGCAGTTGGGCACACTTCGATGGGCGTGACCCCAGCTAGTCACTCGCTTTATGGTTACTTGAGTGTGTCTGAGCCTCGCACCCGGGACGTTGTAGCTAGACACTTGTGACGCGGTGTAAGACGTTAGTGGACGCATCCGATCATTCTTCTAGGGGGAGGTACTCCTGTTCTGGACAAAAAGTAGCTGTCTGTTTTGGTCGTGCTGACCGTTGGGTTCCGGCTGTGTCGCCGTGGCATGTGTGTGTGGGTTTTCACGCCGAGAGATCGGTGTTGGAGTTGTGGGTACTCCCGTCACGTGAGATGTGACTCTCCTGTGTTTTGGGTTTTGTTTCCCGTCAATGAGAGGTGACCTCTGGACCGTTCTAGTGTGTTTTCCCAAGGTTATGGCCTGAAGTGCTTGGTGGAGTCACTGAGATTTCGTCGTGCCAGTGCGGGACTGTGTGGTCCCGGTTGGTCGTGCCTGTGTGGGCAGACTTCCGCAGTAATGTTGCCGTGAGTGTTTCCTCGGTAGGTCTGGTGTTGAAATGGTCTAGTTCCTGATTGAGAGATCGGGTGATGGGAATCGACTCCGGACATTAGTATTTTTATTTACCCTTATGTCTTTTAGGTTTACATTTATGCCCTCGCATAAATATATGTGCAATTATAAGGCTTTATAAGCCAAGTTGTCAACCCTTAGAAATCTTTAGATTTTGTTTGCCATTTCACCGTCGGGACGCTGTAGCGGTCGTTCCAGTGACCGCCACAGTGTGTAATGTGCCTGGGCAGGTGCGTTACACTCCCTTTGTTTTAGGCTTTGGCGTTCGTGGGCCTGACAGTCCCACGATAGACCACTAGGTGACTGTGACACGCCTGTGTTGGTCCGTCACAGTGATTCGACTGTTGGTTTTTGACCATTGGGGGTCATAGTCCCTTGACGCGCCCGAGGTGGGGCGTCAGGGTAGTGTGATGCCCCTAGGAAGGTGTGTTAGAGTTAACGCATCCAACCTTCCACCTAACGCACCTGAGATGGTCCTTAGGGACTGTAACACCCCAGGTGGAGCGCGTTACAGCCAACTTGGTCCCATGGCCTAACGCACCTGTGTCAGTCCGTTAGGTGACGTAACGCCCCTGGAGGAGCGCGTTACATTCTGTGTTTGCTCGTGACCGTGACACACCTATGTTGGTCCGTCAAGTGCTGTGACGCATCAGCGTAGGTGCGTTACAGTTTATTTCACACCGAGCATCTGACGCACCTGAGTTGGTCCGTCAGGTTACCGTGGCACACCTTTGTTGGTCTGCCACAGTCTGTGACGGACCAGGGTTGGCGCGTCACAGTGTGTTTTGCACCATTGGCCTGGAGCCCCTGTGTTGGGCCGTCAAACCACTGTGATGGCCCAGCGGTAGACCGTCAGAGCTTGTGGAGCACCTAGGTAGGACTGCTAGGCTCTGGACTGCACCGGATGATTTGCAGTCCTGTTTCTTCTCTGACTGCAGTCACTGTGCGTCGGTGCTGGTATGTAGGACGATCCCCGTACTTCGTCGGGTTCAGACGTTATTTTTCATGGCTTGAGAGTCTACTCCTTCAGAGACACTCCACTAGTTATAGCCTTCGGTACACATGTACTGGCCCACCAGGGAGTGGTGGAGGGGCTACCCTGAGGACAGTTTTTTGACTGGTTTCCATCGGGCCCCACATGTAGCAGCCAGAGTCTGACTAAGGGGAAAATCAGTTAGAGGCCAGACCTAGTGCGTACGGTCTATGTGTGCACATGTGGTTGGGGGCAGTTGGACACGCGTCGACGAGCGCGACCCCAGCTAGTCACTCACTTTGTGGTTACTTGTGTGTGTCTGAGTCTCACGCCCAGGGCGTGATAGCTAGACACTTGTGACGCGGTGTAAGACGTCAGTGGACGCATCCGGTCGTTCTTCTAGTGGGAGATACTTCTGTTCTAGACAGGGAGTGATAGACTGTCAGTCTCAGTTGCTTCGACCTTCTGGTTTTGGTCATGTTGACCGGTGGGTTCTGGCTGTTTCGCAGTGGCGTGTGTGTGTGGTTTCACGCCATGAGACCAGTACTTGTAGTGTAGGGCTTCTACTTCTGAGGTACTCGCTTAGCTGCTAGCGTAGCGATTTTTCATTTTGTAAGGTAGGGTTCGAGTGATCCCTATTGAGTCTTATTTTAAGACTCATTCCCTACGTGTTTTTACCATGTTTCAGGTGAGGCGCGGCTTTAGGGGAGTGCGTCTGAGGCTCAACGTAGTTTGGGTGCCCAGCGTTAGTGCCAGAGATCAGAGCCGGGGTATGCCCCGTGTAGCTTTACTTTTCTTTCTTATCTCTGTACTAGTTGTGGACTACTGTTGTTGTTATTTATTGTTATCTTGTGGATCATATATCATGTAAAATGTTAATTTAATTTCCTGCATAGTTATATAACTGCTTTAATTTCTACAATTATTTGTGATACTTGTGTAATCTCCACACCATCTTTTTAACCCTTCCGAGTCTTCGGACTCGTGGGTGGCGGTACGAGTCTCAGGTTATCGAGCCTTCCCGGTAATCAGATTCTTGGGTCGTTACAGCTGGTATCAGAGAGCGGTTGTGGGATTATACGAGAATCATAAGTAATTGTAGTGGTCCACTACTCCACAACAATAATGTACAATTGACGCTGGCATCGGGCACCGTGTGTTTTTGTTAACCTTGCCATTTCCGTATTTTCTATCTTTTGCTTCAGGAGCGAGCATGGCGTCGAGGCAGAGGACTCGCTCTCAACAGGGATAGCCGGCAGAGGTGTAGGAGATCTAGCAGGAGGATCACCGGGAGCAGGAGGAGCAGAGCAGAGTGCCACCAGCCGCCACCGAGGCAGTTGATACTGCGAGGGTTCTAGGGGCCAAGGATTTCTTTCGTGGCATGTACCAGATTATGTCGTAATAGTTCAGTGGAGAGGCTGGTGAGGGCTCTTCGACCAGGGGTGGGCCAAGCCGTGTAGTGAGGGATTTCATGCAGTTCCATCCACCTTACTATGACGGCCAACCAGACCCTGATTTGGCTCAGAGATGGCTCTATGAGATGGAGTGGGTGTTCAGTTCCATGCAGTGTACTGCGGAGGACAGGGTGATGTTGGCTTGCATCCAGTTGCAGGACACGGCTCGAGAGTGGTGGGCTTCCAAGAGGAAGATGTCTTTTTAGTCTCGCCCCCTTAAGCAGATCTTGTGGAGTGACTTTTCAGTGCTTTCGAGCGTGCTTACTGCCCAGAGTACGTTGCTACGCAGAGGATGCGTCAGTTTCTGGAGCTGGTATAGGGTGACATGTCCATGTTACAGTACAGGGCTCGATTTGTTGCGTTGGGTCGTTATGCACCCCACATCATGGAGCATGAGAGGGTGAAGACCAAGCAGTTTGTCCAGGGCTTAAGGCAGGAGCTGAGACACCATTTGATGTTGTCCCTCTGGTTTTGATGATGACAATTTGACAGTCTTGATGATGACAACTTGTTAGATTTGATCACAACAATCAAATTGCTGTGTATTAATCAATTGCTCTGGGCATATTTGTTGCATAAGTATCCTTAAAGTCCTTGCATGTTTGAAGTCCATGCATATCTGATTAAAGTCCGTGCATAATGTTCCTTCCAAGATTGTGCACGTTTTCTTCTAACAAAGTACGTGCATATTAAGTTTGTGCACAATGTTCCTTCAAAGTCCAAGCACATTATGCTATCCAAGTCCATGCACTTTGTCTCACCTTAAGTCCGTGCACGTTGTCTAAACTTAAGTCCATGCACTTTCTTTACTTTACTGCATTTCAAGTCCATGCACACATAGTCCATGCACTTTGTTTGCTTCATTGCATTTAAAGTCCATGCATGTAGAAGTCTGTGCACTTTGTTTATGCAAAGTCCGTGCATGTTGCACGTCTTCAAGGTTAAGTTCGTGCACTATGTTCAAACATAAGTCCGTGCATCTTTTTCTCTCCAAACAGGCAAAGTCCGTGGACATTTTAGTCTGAGCAAATACATAAGTTCGTGCATATTTTGCTTCTTGAGTCCATGCATTCTTGGTGTGAACACCAAGTCTGTGCATGTTTTTGGTTTGAACACCAAGTCCGTGCATGTCTTGGTTTGACCACCAAGTCCGTGCGTGTCTCTGGTTTGACCATCAAGTTCGTGCATGTTTCGCCAATGCACTTCAAAGTCCGTGCATGTTTCTTCTGAACCAAAGTCCATGCACGCATAGTCCGTGCACATTCCTCGTTTCACTGCATCTAAAGTCTGTGCATGTTGTGTCCATGCATAAATTGTAAACATAAGTTCATGCATAAGCAAGTCCGTACATACTTCATCTTGTCACACAAAGTCCGTGCATTGTTTAGATCCATTGCATTTTGAAGTCCGTGCATGTTTTACTCCAGCATACAAAGTCCATACACACCAAGTCCATGCACATTATCTGTTAGAAGGAAAACACAGTTCGTGCACTTTCTTTGCAAGTCCTTGCACATTTTATTTTCTCACTCAAGTCCGTGCTTGCTGCACATCTATGAGCAAAGTCCTTGCATGTTTCTTCCTTCATACATACATTCACATATACAAGTCTGTGCTTATTTCTTGTAGGGATTAAAATAGAAGGGACTTCTTGAGTACCAGGATAAGGGCACGTGATCCAAGAATGTTCCTAATTCACAGGTGCTGCCACGTGGACTCTTATTCATCCAGATTCTGACAAGAGGCATGATTCTCCTGAAGCTTCTAGGCGAGAGTGTTCCCTCCACACGCCTAGGGCATGAGCGTGCATCCTCAGACTGAAGGAGCATATAAAGGATCCTTATGCAATTTAAGAAGATATATCTCTTCGGCAGAAACTAAGAAGGATCATCAGAGAGAGAGCAAAAAAGAAAGAGCAGAGAAGAAAGAGTAGGAAAAAGAGAGTAGCAGCAGAGCAGAGGTGATGATAGCAGATAGAGAGAAGAGAAGGTGAGAGCAGTAGAAGAGAGAAAGAGAGATAGAGAGAGAGAAGCAATCTGAGAGGGCAGCAGAGAGCACGAGAGTTCTGTAATAGAAATAGAAGAAGAAAGAGCAGCAGAGAAGAGAGAAAAAAGAGGAAGGAGAGCAGCAGCAGAGAAGAGAGAAAAAGAGAGAGAGAGAGAGAGCTGAATAGAGAGAAGAAGGAAGAATCCTCCCTGAAGATCTGATCATACCCTGACTCATGGATCAAATCCAGAGTCATTGTGCCTATCGGAGCTACATTCTGGTTATCTTTTATTTATTTTTTGTTTGTTCTTTCCAACTTCTTTTAGTGTCTTTCTGATCCTCTGGCTAGAGGTCGGGGTCCCTCCTGTGGTCTCAGGAGAAGGGAGATCTATTCTCCCGTGTCCAAGTGACTTGGTGTCACTTGTGGTTTCCCTCTGGGTTTCAGAGCAAGGGAGACTTGGTGTCTCCAGTTGCAAGTGACTTGGTGTCACTTGTGGTTTCCCTTGGGTGTGGAGGAAGAGAGATCTATGATCTCTGGGTTGCTAGTAACGAGGTGTCACTAGTGGTTTCCCTCTAGTTTGGAGGAAGGGAGATTCGTCTCTGGTTCTAGTTCTATAGGTAGCAGAGCTAGGGTGCTGATCTTGTGGATAGCAAGATTAGGTTGAGAAATTTGTCTCCCTCGGTCCAAGTTGTATGTCAGCGGATGTAGGCTAAGCTGTATTACCTAGTAGTTAAGCTGGGTATCAGCGGGAAGCCACACTCTGGTTGGAGTGTGGGGTGGACGCAGGTCTACGGACCGAACCACCTTAAAATCCATTGTGCAGTGGTTTGATTGTGGTGTGCACTTCTATATCTTCTACCTCATTCTCAGGTTACATGTGCATTCTATATTAGATACATCTCTGTGTGTGGTTTAAGTTCAAATTTGGAATTGCTATTAAGTGTTTGATTGAGTGCTTGAGAGATACATGTGTGCTTAGTGTTTCTAGTTCCTTGGGTGAATTTATGACTTGAGTTTGTGCGCTTCCTTGGGCTATCTATCCTCAGCATTTTCAGTCTTTCTGAGTGACAGAGTTCAAAGATTTTATTAGTCTTCATTGGTTGTGGTCAGAAGTTCTTATTCCGCTTTAATTTTTGGAAGGGGATTTATTCACCCCCCTCTGACTCCAAGTCTAGCACCTTAACAATTGGTATCAGAGTGGGTTACTAGTTCTACAGATCCAACGATCTATAGTGATCCGTGGTTCCTTGGTGCTAATTGCATTTGCTATTTGCTCCTGCATCATTACTATGGGTCATCCACTGGTCTTTGACGGTATCAATTTTGATGAATGGTTTACTAACCTGCATGCATTTGTTAAGTCAATTGATCCAGATCTGTGGACATTAATTTCACAGGGTCCACTTCACAGCGGCAACTCAGCGCACTCAGACTCTTATGCGAAAAATTAAGTGGAGAATAAGCACGAAATCCTATGCCAACTGTAAATAGTACTAGACCTTACAGACTCTGATCACTATAATATCTCGAATTCTTATGTACTTCCACAACTACAACTCTAATACAAACTGTAACGACACCATTCGGACCCTGGCCCGTTGCCCACGAGCCAGAGGGCTCAGAAGGGCTAAAAAGGATAGGTGTAGTGTACATAGAAATAAGAAATAAAGTAGGATAATACAACAATTAACAGAAATAAACAATCTAACTACAACAGAGTCCAGTCCAACAGAAGGTACAATCTAAGATAGAGAACGTACCAAATGCCAAGTGAACACTCAGCCCAGCGAACTGGTGTGGACGCGTAAACTCGCACGTCCATATGTCCCACTCAGTCTCGCATCAACGACGAAACTGAGTGAAGAAGCCCCCAGAGAAATGGGGCACCCAGACTCCAAAGGATGTTACTGCCCTTGCGGGGAGGCGAGAAACAACTCCCCAAACATGTACGCTATCGTGAGGCCATCGTCGGAGTCCCGACAGCGAAGAAGAATCAATCCCAGGAAGCTCACAATCCCTAAGTTCCTAAAGAAAGATCAATGGGCTGCAACCATTGATGGTAATGGGTTCATCCGGACCCCAACAGCATGCCCTAAGCCCCCTCCAGCGACACGCCTAAGGTGGTCTCCAACGGCACTCTCCAAGGACTCCACAATGGCACGCCCTCAATGGCCCGTGCCCGGCACACCCCGAGTGGCCCTCCAGCGGCACACTCCAAGGGCCTCTCCAATGGCACACTAGTGGTAGCCCTTCAACGGCACACCCCAGGTGCCTCTCCAACGGCGCACTAATGGCAGCCCTCCCATGGCACACCCCTGGTGCCTCTCCAACGGCACACCCATGGTGCCCCCCCTCAACGGCACACTTTCAAGCCCTTCCAGTGGCACACTTTCAATGCCCTTCCAGTGGCACGCTTCTAAGACCCTTTGACCGGTGCACCTGTTAAGCCCCTCCACCCGATGCAGCGCCCCTTCCTCCGCAACTGGTGACACGTTCCAGCCTTTAGACCGGTGCCACCGGCAACAAACACACTGGTCATTACCTATGACCCTTGGCGCACAGCAGGATCGTGTCGGACTAACCTAGACCTAGCTTAGGTGTCATCCTCTGATGCAAACATGTAAATACTCCCTGTCGGGAGATAAGACCAGGGGTCAACCTCTAATCAATGTCTGTCACCAGCAGACGTCAATGCCAGCATAGTTAGAAAAACCCCTCACTCCGAAGAAGAAACACATGTACACACAGAGAGAGAGAGACCCGTAGAAGAGGCATCGAGGGGGAGAAGAAAGCGACTGGTCCAGCGTCTGGGAGGCTCAAGGAGCTCCTAGGAAGAAGAAGCCAGAGAGAGAGAGAGAGAGAGAGTAAGCAGTAAAGAGGAAAGAAGAGAGGGAGAGTCCCTGAATGTAGCCGGAGGGAACGAGAGATGGGAGGGAGCCCTCGCTCCTCCTTGACTCCGGCCCTCTCCTCAGGTTTTCTCCGTTTCTTGCTGCTCGTCTCTTTCCCCCCTTCTATCCCGTTTTATTACATTGTATTTGACCCCTTGGTTGGTCTATACCACTCTGTTCTTCGTGAATGGACAATGTCATTTTCTTCTTGTTGTTATGGTCAGCCTCGACTATGCGATGCACTTCATGGTTTGCTGTCTTCTTCCCCTTGGCCTTCTTGCTCTGTGGGTTGCTTGCTCTCCGAAATGTTGCAGTGTCTATCCAACCCAACGGATGGTGTCACTGGCATGGTGGTGTGGAGTTGGCCGCCTTTCCATTGGCTCCTTACAGCAGAGGTTCCCCCCCTCTCTAAACACCGTTGGCTCTTTCCCTTAAGTAGCCAAAGTCCTTGGTTCCCGTTCAGTGCCCTAGACTTAGCCATTAGCCAGTGCATTCTCCACCCAAACCCTCAACTGACACACCTTGACTACCCCATCCGGTGCAGTCACCTTGCCAATGCCCAGCGCACCCTTAACCTTTCCAGCCCGGCACACTCCTCAAACCACCCTAGCCCGGCACGCCCTTAACTTCCTCAGCCTGGCGCACTCCTCAACCTCTCCTAGCCCGGTACACCCTTAACCCCTCTTGGTTGGCACACCTTTAACCTCTCCCAGGCCGGTATACTCCTAAACCCCTAACGCCACCCGGTACGCTCTTCGGGCCGCCCATCCGACACACCTGTCAGCCCTTCCTGTCCAGCGCTCCCTTACCAGTCCCTACCCGGTGCACCTGCAACCTATTCTAACTCTATGCTTTCCTACTCGTTGACTTCTCAGAAGCTTTCTTAAAGGTGTTGCTGCCCTTGGCACGCACCTCGAGTTGTTGGGTCACGCCACTCCTTGTGGGCGTGTTCTCCTTTACTCCCCTAGCATCCGGGTCAACGGGAGATGTTGTCAAATTTTTACCAGAAATGACAACACATTAAAAGACAAAAGGAAGTAACAAACAAATGGAGCAAATAACGATAACACACTTCGACTAGAACAAGTGAACTGTGGAGGACTCGAAGAACTGGACTAGATATTGTAAATCATATAACGTAGGGGAAGGGAATTGGTCAACTGAGAGGCCTCCCTGCATGCATTTCACTAATAAAATAGTACTATCCTACATATTTCACTAAAAAAAGAATAAATAAAGAGAAAAGAGGAAGAAGAACACTCATTTTGTATACATTTAACCATTGCGTCGCATTCCATGTGTGTGCGCATGCCATGACCCCATGGTATATAAAATGGCGGTATGCGGGTGTTGTTTATAAAGAAGAAAGATGGTAGTCTGAGATTGTGTATTGACTACCGGCAGCTGAATGAGGTGACCATTAAAAACAAGTATCCGCTTTTGCGGATTGATGATTTGTTCAATCAGCTTCAGTCTACGCGAGTGTTCTCGCAGATTGATCTGTGGTCCGATTACTATCAGTTGCGGATTCGTGAGTCTGACGTGGAGAAGGTTGCGTTCAGTACGAGGTATGGGCATTACGAGTTCTTGGTGATGCCGTTTGGGATCACCAATGCCCCCGCAGCCTTCATGGATCTAATGCATAGGGTGTTTCATCCTTACCTGGATCAGTTTGTGGTCGTGTTTGTGGATGACATCTTTGTTTATTCGCAGTCTGCAGAGGAGCATGTGTACCATTTGGGGGTTGTGTTGCAGACCTTGCGAGATCACTAGCTATACACGAAGCTTAGCAAGTGTGAGTTTTAGCTTCGTGAGGTGCACTTTTTGGGGCATGTGATTTCTTGTGATGGTATTTCCGTGGATCCCGCCAAGGTCAAGGCTATGATGCAGTGGCCGAGGCCGAGGTCCTTGACGGAGATTCAGAGTTTCTTGTGGATTGCAGGCTATTATAGGAGATTCATTCAGAATTTTGCTCGTATCGCGACCCCAATGACCAGACTTACGCGGAAGGATGTAACTTTTATCTCGGCTGATGAGTGTGAGCAGAGCTTTATGGAGCTGAAGTGGTTGCTCACTTCGGCACCAGTGTTGGTGTTGCCTTCTGGATCAGGAGGTTTTGTGTTGTGTACAGATGTTTCCAGGGTTGGTCTAGGTGCTGTGTTGATGCATCACGGTAGAGTTGTGGCATATGCATCGCGGTAGTTGAAGCCACATGAGGAGAACTACCCTATCTATGACCTTGAGTTGGCCACTGTGATTTTCGCATTGAAGATTTGGAGGCACTATCTGTACGGTGAGAAGTTTGAGGTGTTCACCGACCATCAGAGTTTGAGGTATGTGTTCACTCAGAAGGACCTTAACCTCTGGCAGAGGCGATGGATGGAGTATATGAAGGATTATGACTTCACTCTGTCTTATCAGCCGGGCAGGATGAATGTCATTGCCGATGTCTTGAGCAGGAAGGTCATGGTCAGTATGATGATGTTGAGGAAGTGGAGGCCCAGGGAACAAGTGCCAGAAGTGACATTTAGGCTTAAGGTTCCCCGAGAGCCAGGGTTGTCCGTGCTTGCAAGCTTGACTGTCACACCAGCCATCCGTCGTCAGGTGATAGAGGCTTAGCATGCAGACCCTGAGTTACCTCGGATTTTGGCTATGGCTGAAGTGGAGTTCGGCAAGGATGGAGCGGCGAGATTCTGAGGTAGGCTATACGTCCTGACCGAGGAGTAGGTGAGGCATGCAGTGTTGTTGGAGGCTCATGGGGGTAGGTACACTGTACATTCGGGTGCGACGAAGATGTATCAGAACTTGAGGAGGCAGTTCTGGTGGCCTGGCATGAAGAGGGATATTGCTGAGTTTGTAGCCAGGTGCCTGATCTGTCAGCAGGTGAAGGCGAAACACCAGCGACCTGGAGGTACGCTTCAGCCCTTGGAGATTCCCGCATGGAAATGAGACCACGTGACCACAGATTTTGTGGTGGGATTGTCGAGGACTCCGAGTGGGCATGACAGCATTTGGTTGCTTGCAGATAGGCTGACGAAGACGGCTCAGTTGTTACCGATCGGAGTCAACTGGGGTGTGCCCAAGCTGCACGTCTTTATGTGGAGCGGATCGTGCCTCTGCATGGAATCCCCATCTCCATTGTGTCAGATCGAGATCCGCCTTTCACTTCTGAGTTCTGGAGGAGTTTTCAGAGAGCTCTAGGCACCGAGTTAGCTTTTAGCTCGACCTATCATCCTCAGTCAGACGGTCAGTCAGAGAGGACCATCCAGACGCTAGAAGACATGCTGAGGTCATGTTGCTTGGAGTGGCAGGGGAGTTGGATTCACCATCTACCATTGGTGGAGTTTGCCTACAACAACAACTATCATTCGAGCATTGGGATGGCTCCCCATTAGGCGTTGTATGGGCGACCGTGTCGGACTCCACTTGATTAGTTTGAGGTTGGTGAGTGTGTTGTGACGGGATCAGAGCTGGTGCAGCAGTGTGTAAACGTGGTGCATTTAGTCCGTTAGAACATGTTGGCGGCTCAGAGTCGGCAGAAGAGCTATGTCAAACGGAGAAGGTAGCCCCTCAATTTTGTTGTTGGTGATCGAGTATTTTTTAGGGTTTCTCCTATGAAGGGGGTAATGCGCTTTGGCAAGCGTGAGAAGTTGAGTCCCCACTATGTTGGCCCTTTTCCCATCGTGGAGCACATTGGCGAGGTTGCGTATCGATTGCAGTTGCCCCCGGAGTTAGTAGCTGTGCATGATATTTTTCATGTCTCGATGTTGCGGAAGTATATGCCTGATGACTCTCATGTTTTGGAGGATTCTGTTTGGCCCGAGGTGACTCCCGATCTGTCTCTTCCGGAGTTCCCCATCCGTATTGAGGATCAGCGAGAGCAGCACCTGCGGAACAAGGTCATTCCCCTGGTTAAGGTGGTATGGCAGTGGCACTCTGACGGCGAGGTGTCTTGGGAGCGTGAGGACGAGATGCGTCAGCAGTTCCCTTACCTATTCGAGTGAGTTTTTCCGCTCTTCTTTTTCCTTGTGCTTTATTTTAAATTTCGAGGATGAAATTTGTTTAAGGGGGGAGGGTTGTAATATTTCAGACCCTTCAGATCCTTTTTCTTGGGTCCCGAATTTATTTTCATGGAGAAACTAATTTTATTATGCCCGAAACTATTTTTTAGATATTTTGAACTGACAGATATAGCGGTAAACAATAATATTTCATTAGATTAGGTTGCTAAAGTAGCAGAAATAAAATTACCCTTTTAATTAACAGCTTAAATTCATAATTATAGCCCAGAGTCAAGTCCAAAGAAAAGACAACAAGTGCCAAGTACAGTCGATAGAAAAGAAATGACGTACCAGGAAGTCGGGGGAAGCCCGACGAGGGTACCAGCTGGCCACACTAGACGCTACGAGCACGCGCCTCAGGTACACACGGAAGCCGAACAAATGACCACCACCTGTAAAGCAGGGGTGAGGCTCGTGTCACTGGCTCAGTAGGGGTCACGCGGATCCCCACTTAAAAACACGTAATAACATGAAAATAGAAAACAACAGGTGTAGTAAAGAAGGAAAACTACACTAGAAAGTTGTAAAGAAGAGGAAGCAGGAGTAGGGAACAAGTAAGGAAGAGGGAAGCTAAAATAAAAGGGAAAAGTCGTACTGAACGAGTGCAGCTGCCAAACTAACCTCGGCTCCCAAGCTACTCCTAACAGCAACAAAAGGGCAAAATCGAAACTAGCAAAGTCAGGAGTCACCGATCCGTTGACGTTGTAAAGACATGCAAAAGGCCTAGCAGAGACCTAGACAGACCAGACAGAAAGCCACACGACTTGATTATCGTGCACGCTCTCTTAGACACGACCACATATACAACTAGAATGTTGTGCACACGACACAACACTGACCTCGGGCAACGCTATGAGAAGGCTAACCCGAAAAGGTCACGACGCTCAAGAAATACGAGAGTCACGCGGAAGTCACGTGTCATGTGACTGGAGTACCTCCTCACTAGAAGAATAGCCAGTTGCATCCACTGACGTCTTATGTCGCGCCTACTAGTATCTCATCTGTCTGTTGCCCAAGAAACATGACTGAGACCAATACACTGTCAAAACCAGAACAGAACTACCGTTGTGAGTGACTAGATAGGGGGGCCCACATCGGCGTCAGTCCAAGCCCCTGACCACATGTGCACACACTGACTCGTGCCTAGAGCCAGGCCTCTAGCTAGTATTCTTGCCCTAGCGGAACCGTAAAGAGCCGGGAGCCCATGGAACTAGCTTAAAAATTGTATCTCGGGAAGTGCCCCGCCAAAAAGGCCATCACATTGAAGCACGTGTCATAAGGCTACGACTAGTGGAGGTTCACGAGACACAGACTCTAAAACGTGAGTGTCAAAGTATAGACAGGCTTGGAAGCACTGTCGCACGTACTATGAAGCACTAGTGGCAGCACAGGAAACTATCGACAGACTCAGGACAATGCAACTAGACCTGAAACTACAACGATCCTTGAGTCTCACGATTCGGAGTCAAGATCGTCGCTCATAGTGGAACAAGCTGCCAATCGGTCTAATCCTAAGTTATAGTAAATGACACCGTAAGAAATGACTCACGGAGACCTGAGGGAACACCAAGAACCCTCAACACAGTTGGACATGAACACTAAGGTAAGATGATACCTCACGACATCCAGAACACTGTCTCGAACTAGACAGAACCATCGAGACACGCATAAGGTCATCTGTCAATCACTGAGTCATATCGGATTGACCAGAGCCAGACAATGACAACTCTACAGTAGGATGGAGAATCCTACCTCAAGCAAGAAGACTCATGGCTACCTCATAACGTAGGCTTTAGCTCTCATAGGACATCAAACGATATCCACGGGAATAGCAACCCACGAGGTCAAACCAAGATATATGGAAACCAAAACATCGGGAAATGACGCTCTAGGCATAAGCGATCCAAGAGTCGCTATGCACACAGAGATAAGAATAATGGTAGTCCTAGATAAGTCATTAGGGAAAACTGGAGCAGTCAAAGAGTAGACTGCACATAATCAACCCCGAATCGACTAATCCAGAGAACCACTGACGCACAGACACCGCCCTAGGACACAAACCTAAGACAGATAGACGCAAAACAAGCCATCACGGCCAACAGACAACACACGAACCCAACTAGGGATGAACGGTCTGGAATGGACCATTCAAAGGGGATGAATGGTCTGGAATGGACCATTTAAAGGGGATGAATGGTTGGGGGCCAACCGCTCAAGAGAACTGACCTTTAGACACTAAAAGGGATGGACAGTTAGGGCTGGGCCGCCCAAAGGCTAGAGCAGTTAAGGACTAGCCGCTCAAGCCAATCGACCTACTACAGTGTTGGTCAAAACAGTTTGGACCAAACCGCCTATCTGAACCGACACAAAACTATTGACCAAAGGTCAATTGGGATAAGCAGGCAGGACCTGGCCGCTCAACCCAACGGGGAAGATGAACGGCCGAAGACCAGCCTCTCATGGAGGATGGGTGGACCACTCCTGGCCGCTCAAGCCCCAGAGTGGTCTATCGACTGACCACTCAACCTGAACTCGAGACACATTAAATGGTCCGAAACCAGCTACCCATACACCTTAAGCGAAGGTGTTACAGCGAGCAAACTAATGGGTTCATCTGATCGTGGCCTTTCCACGCCCTATTCGTGATGAAACGAAGGGGATACAACCACAATCACCCTGGCAATCACATGGACTCTGACCAGAGTCAAAATGATGCACGAATCGCAAGAAACAGGCAATTCTAACGAAATCACCCAAATGGGGTTAACGAGGTTCTCCTACTGGCCCCGATAGACCGCCATTCGACACGAAATTAGTATCAATGGAACGCAGACGTTCTAGGGAGTCAAACGGTACTAACTATTCCAAAAATCGTCACCATTTTTTGGCGAATCCTACGAACTCCCAAAAATCACAACGAGCCTAAACTCACTCGTTCTCACATCGTAATAGTGATAGATGCCCTTGGGGGTTCGGAAGGCCGTGTGGACCCGGTCATGCTCCGCGATCCATATCTGATTATAACCGGACGATCCATCCATAAATGACAGAGCTTCAGGGCCGGTTGTGGCATCAACCATGACTTCCATTATTGGCACCGAAAAGTCATCTTTGGGGACATTCCTCCGATGTTGATGTTGCTGCTTCCCTTCCTCCCATGGTCGGTGCCCTCCTCCCCCTGCCGGCCTATAACGCTCCCCGACAGGCGTGCGTGGCTCCACTGGTTGGTCCCCCTGTGCTGTCAGGGCCCGCCTCCGAGGCCCCCCTGGACACTGCTGGGCGCCGACCTGGAGGTTCTGGCCACGGGCCAGGCTCTGCCTCCGTGCTTCCATCCACCGACGGAATGCGAACTGGGGCCCCTGCTATGGCATCTTCGGGTGGTGGTTCGCTGCCGGCCAGATCACCTTAGTTTGGCCCTGCCCGACCGGGTGTCCCTGATGGGACTGCCGCTTTGTCGCCTGGGGACGCCTCATTGGGCACCACTCAGGCCCCATCCTTTGCGCATGTGCTACTGCAGTCCATTGCCCCTCCGACATTGCCCCTGACGGTGCATGCTCCGGCGTTCACCGATGCCGGCGAACCAGCCACCTTCTTCAACATGGACGAGATCAACGTATCCTATCGACCCTTGGAGTTTGCTATCATTGCTAGGACTCCAAAGGGTCGCCCGCCATTCCAGGAGATTCGTGCTCACTTGCCCCAACGGTTCCTGTTCAAGCAAGAGTTTCTCATCAGCTCCATGGATCGGCGCCACCTCCTCCTTTGCTTTAACAACAAGGAAGATTTCTTACAAGTCCTCCTCAAAGACACCCTCTATGTGAGCGGCCGTCCCTTCCTCTTTTTCAAGTGGTCCATCAACTTCTCCGTCGATGAAGACTCGCCATTGGTTCCGGTCTGGGTGGAGTTGCCCGGGCTACCTGCTAACTTCTACAATGAAGCCATGCTCCTTTCTATTGCAGGGGGCATCGGTCCTCCCTTGAAGGTTGATCGGAATACCCTCTGCCGCACACGGTCGCATGCTGCTAGGGTCTGCGTCTTGGTGGATCTCTCCAAGAAACCTCCGTCGCGTGCATGGGTCGGGTACGGCGGCAACGGCTTCTGGCAGGCATTGGTCTATGATGGCCTCCCCTCCTTTTGCACCGCTTGCAGACGGTTGGGCCACGCTTCGCCTCAATGCAACAAGCCTCCTGCGAGGCTGCCTGCGGGTGCCCCGCCCAAGCTTCCTCGGAGAAATGCTCAGGCGTCTCCTGGGGATCGACCGCCTGCGGTTCTCCCTGGCTTTGCCACGCCAGGTGCCTCGCAATCTCCCCTGCTTGCTGTTCCCACACTCGGGCTGGCTAGCCAGGGGGGCCCTGCCTCCTCTGCTCCCCCGCGGATCACTACCTCCCTACCTTCTAGCCTACTTTTCGTGGAGCACAGGGACGCGATCGGGCCCCAGCCCTGCCTCCTTGCTGTCCCTCAGGCCATCCCAGGAGCTGATCCTCCTGTCATCGCTGCACCTTCGACATTTGAAGGTGACCCCCTGCAACATTTGTTGTGCTCCCTCCCCTCTGTAGGCCAGCCATCGGTCCCTCCACCGAAGCTTGCCATGGTCCCTTTTTAGAACTCCATGCATCGCACCCCCTCTCTCGCGGCGTTGCTAGGAGCTGGTCCCCCTGTCTCCTCTCAGCCAGCCGTTGATGGCCTGGCGCTCACCGGCGACCCGGGTTGGTCCCCTCACAGTGTCGACACCTGCCGCGTCTCTCCTCCCTCGGCCACTGGTGGCCTTGTGCCACTAGTGCCTGCTTGCGGGTCTGTTCCTGCTGAGGACCCAGTTCGGAGCCCCACCGGGGTTGATCCCTTGCCTAGTGCCCTGCCTCTTTCATCCCGACCGTCTTCTCCAATGCTCGGGTCAACAGTTGCCTGTGCTATTGACCGTGCCTTGACTGGTGGGGACGTGCTCTCCTCGCCGCTGGTTGCTCCGATCGCCTTTGCTACAAAGCATTCGGCCCTCAGCGCTGCCCCCGCCACCCTGCCCCCGCTAGATGGGGCGCCGATCTCTTCTGCGCATGCAGATAAGTCCTCCACCTCTAGCCCCAATATTGTGCAGGTGCTCTTCGTGCCGCCATCCTCTGGTCTCAACGCGGCCGCCCCTGCATGGTCGCCTACTGCTCCCTCCTCCACCATTTCTCCCTCGCCGGCCTCTTCCCAGCCCGTGGCGACACCCCTGCATGGCTTGCCTGCGGCCCCAAGACTATCCTTTGCTCAAGTCGTAAAGTGAGCGGCGCGACGGGCGGTCCATGACCCTCCTGATGATGATGGCCCGCCTCCTCCTCCCAGCCGACGGGCCATGGCATCGCCTTCGTCTGCTCCTTCGTCTGATGGAGACCGTATCCAGCTCCCCATCCTTATCCAGCCCCTCATCCTCCCGGGCATCGATCGGCCTCCCGCTAATCCGTTTGACATCACTGCACACGTCAACTATGTCGATCGTGGACGTCCACCGCGCCAGCCTGAGTCAGTGGGCCCTCGTCGGTCTCAACGTCGCAACCTCTCCTCCTCACCGAGACGTGACTACGTGCCTCCCTGAGCTGCTTCTCCCTCTTACCATCGTTTTCCTTTGGGTCTTGTACCTAGATGTGTAGGATGGTGGTTTTGACCTTAGTTGGGCTATGTACTCCTGTGTTCGGCTTCTGCCGCCCCTTCCCCCCGGGACCTCATCATCCTTTGTACTTCCCCCCACTTCTTTCTTATGCTTGCGCTATATATAAAATTTTCTTGCATGGTTGCAGGGGTCGAGCATTTTGCTTACCTCGTATATATTTGAATGCCGCTGTGAGTGTAGGATTCTAGCCATATATATTTGCTATCACCGCTACGAGAGTGAGTGAGTGTACCATCCCGTGACTCAACCCGAGTTAACACGGAAAGGGCCGATACCCGAGACTCACGATCGATTTCTCAACCGTGCCCAGTCCCACGCATCCCTCGCTAAGGGACGATCGCGAGCTAGAGTCCCAGGTCACGTGTCCGTCCCGCATCAGTCTATGTAGCATTCGACCTTGTGGTAGAGCAACTCATCAAATATCTTGGTCATCGCACGCTGATAAGTCACGCCAGCATTCTTCAATCCGAATGGCATCCTCTTGTAATGATAGATGCCTTTGGGAGTTCGGAAGGCAGTGTCGACTCGGTCATGCTCCACGATCCAAATCTGGTTGTATCCGGATGACCCATCCATGAATGACAAGGCCTCATGGCCAGTTGTAGCATCAATCATGACTTCCGTTATAGGCACCGGAAGTCATCCTTGGGGCAAGCTTTATTCAGGTCCCGAAAGTCGACACATATCTGAATCTATCCATTCTTCTTCTTCACGGGGATGATATTTGCCAACCAAGTGGTGTACTGATTTTCTTCGACAAATCCCACGTCAATGAGCTTGTCGACTTCTGTACATATTTGAGTGATGAGCTCTGGCCTCATGCGCCACGGTGGTTGCTTCATCGGGTCGACTTCAGCGCTAATCACCAGCTCATGTTGTGAAACTACAGGGCTCAGTCCTGGCATCTCTTTGTAAGTCCAGGCGAAGCAGTCTCGGTACTCTTGCAGCAACTGGATGTACAGCTCCTGGTCTTCTGGTGATAGCTGGGCACTGAGGAAGGTAGGCCTAGGATCCTCCACGCTTCCCAAGTTGACTTCTACCAGCTCGTCGATTGTGGCTTGGCCTCCATCTTCTATCTCTGGAGGTGTCGGCTGGAGGTCAATGAAATCTGGGATGCCATCTTTGGGGTCAAGGACCTCGATTTCTTCATCTGACATCACCAGAGCTTCCGGATGATTCTCTGTTTCGTTCAATAGCGGCTGCATGGACCATTCTATCATCAAATCCACTGCTATTGTAGCTTCCAAGGGTGAGAGAGCAGCTTCGCCCCCTACAGATGGGGTCACAGCCGTGACAGATTAGCGGTTGTTTGTCATCGGGTTGGAGTAGCATCCCGGTCTTGTAGCAGAAGGTGAAGAGGTCTCACCTTCTGGGGTAGTTGCATCTTCAATATAAGTGGCATTCTCTTTCTTGACAGCATGTGCCTCTTGATTGGAGTCAGCCGAGGCTTCCCCGATTGGCAGGAGAGGTGCTGAGGTCATCATCAGTAGGACTCTACTGGAGGGAGAGGTCCCTACTTCTTCAACATCTTCGGCTTCACTATTGCTACCCATATCAAACTTGGCCTGAAGGGCCCCCTCTTCGGGATAGACATGCTCCCAGCATCGGCAAGGAATCATGGTCTTCGCTTCTTGATTTCTGGGTTGAATTGGCTCAGCATAATCAGCTTCTACTGGGTATTCATCAAAAGTTGCCCCCAGTGGGCTATCTTCAGCAGGGTAGAAGGCGGAGATGGTGTCCACTTCCTATTGCCCACCGTAGTAGTATTCTTCCAGGGAGAAGCCCAACCCTGGGTGCTGAGAGACACGTCTCAGTTCCTTATCCAGACTTGCGGGATACCACATCTTCTGGAAAGCCTCTTTGTCTTTATGTGACTGATCAGAGGGGATGTGCTACTTTCGGAACATCTTGGCCATCCGATCTGTCGTGAATGCCAGGCCCTGAACGGGAACTAACGGGTTTTCTATATCTTCAGGCAGACAGCAGTTTGTGTCCTCCTGAATAGGGTGTTCTTCAGCTGTGTAGAACAAGCTGTTCGGCCCGTCTATCTGCGCCACCTCCCAAGCTTTGAAAGGCTCGACGGTAGGGTTATCGAGGCCAGGAATCGGCTTGGTGAGGCCTTCTGGGACCCCAATGTGGTCGTGCTGCTGATCGACCTTGACTTCATGAGCTTCGGGGTATATAGCTGGAGGTGCTACTCTGCCCACGTTCCCAGAGATGGTGATATGGGAGACCGCCTTGGGCTTTACATATCCGTGCAGCAGTGGTGGGTACTAGCTATCACCGAATGTGTTTCTTGATGCCCCCACAGGGGTCTTAGCTTCAGAGGTCTTCTGGGAAGGCCCCGCGTATAGGTTGGCGTCTGCCAAGTGACATTCGAACACCTCGAACTAGTGGAGGTCAGCAAATATCCTTTCCTCTTTCCCTTCGAGACTGTACTTGATGCATTGGTGGAGCGTAGAGGGCACCACCACATTCTCATGCAGCCATGGGTGGCCGAGTAGCACCCTGTATGAGGTGCATGAGTCTATGACATGGAATTGCACCTTCGTTGTGAAATCTGCCAGGGTAAGTGTAAACTTTGCCACCCCCATCGACACTTCACATTTTTGATTGAAACCGGCAATATGCATATCCCCGACTTTCTGGAGACGCACTTTGAAGTGATGTCTCTCGTATATTCTATAGGGCAGAATGTTGACTGCTACACTAGGGTCAATCAGAATCCTATTCAGCTCCCTTCTGTTCAGGTGCCCCTTCATGTACATCGGCCTGTTATGGCTGATAGTGGGGAGCAGCATGTCTTCTTAAGTGAAGGTCAAGCTGGCTTCTGGCAGTGCTTCAATCAAGCAGGTCTCGAAGCGAGCAGGCGTCTGCAAGGCAGTGATGATCGCTTGTCGGGTCACTTCACTCAAGGAGAGGATCTCACAGATTGTAAATCTAGCGGGGAGCTTCTTGAGCAGCTTGTTTCATAGAAACGTAGGTATAACCTATAGTCACTCGAGCAAGCGCCACACTTTGTAAGCGTGGCAAGTAAACGTGACTAAAGACTTTACCTACGTTTTTTGAACCTATAACTACATTTTTTAAACGTAGGTAAAGGTCAATTTTCTTATAGTGGCTTCTAAACTTGGAGACGGTGGCAGGGGGGCCTAGGGACTACAGGATGCTGAACAGGGCTGAGCTGATGGAGTCACTTGGGTTGGAGGAAGGGCGCCCGAGGACTAGGGAGAGCTTAGAGGAGTTTGCGATCCGCATGGCCGGGAGGGCCAGGGCCACTTTCTGTGCGGACCCCACCTAGAGAGAGAGAGTAGACCTAGACTTGAGGAGGTTCCTATTCTTAATGTTGGGTCGTCTACTGTTGGGGTAAAGGGGGACGACATGAACTGTCGTTTCCTAGGACTGTTGGAGGACCTAGACCAGGTGGGGCGGTACACCTGGGGTGCCGCCATGCTAGCCCACCTACTGGCTGACCTGTCCACAGGGACGGGTCGAGAGACGACTGTCAGCTACTTTGCACCCTTCCTTTAGGTATGTAATTTCCTTATGCTTATGTTTATGCTTATGCTTCTATTTATGCTTATGTGAATATGCAATGATATGCTAATGATATGTGGATGCAGATTTGGAGTCACTTGTACATCCCTATCGACCGAGCTACAGTCTTCTACCCTGAGGTGCTCCCCTTAGCCCGACGCTAGCTCCCGTACATGATGGGTGCCCAGCAGGCCTATGAGCTGCAGGTCGTGAGGCGGGAGATCCGTGACTACCTGGCATCCCTGATATGTATGCTATGTTTATGCATTTGTCCTATTCTCTATTTATGATCATGTGATGCTAATGAGATGTGTGGGATGCAGGTGGTGTGGCGGCCCTACCTGGGCATGGTAGACGAGGACCAGCCCTGGGTCGCAGCGGGCCGACACTTGTTCAGGTGGGAGATTTGGCCCCATTGCCTGAACGAGATCGAGCCTTTGTGTCTTAGGTTGGTGATGAGGACCCTTGGCCTACACTAGGAGTGGGTCAAGGTGGCAGAGCCGCGCGGGGTCAAATGGAAGACCCGAGGGCATGCGATGACTACAGACTAGTGGTTGCATTTCCCAGAGTAGTACGTCGATTGGCAGAGGGGCGGTACCCCAGTCGTCTCCCAAGTAGAGGACAGCACGGCGTACCTCTAGGCCTACTGGAGGACCTACGCCAACCGGCCTCAGATGAGACCTCGAGGGGTACGTATGAATGCATGCTTTGATGTCTACATGCTTTTGTTGCTGAATGTGTGACTAAGATGCAATAAATGCAGGATGCATGAGATGCGGTGGTAGCAGACATGCAGGTACAGCTCCACACCTTGGAGACCCGACTAGCAGCTACGCAGTCTGAGTTGCAGACGCTGGTGAGTATGCTTTATAAATGCTATGCTATGAGTCCTAAAGTTGGGTGGTCAGCAATTGACAATCTTTTAAAATAATGCAGTGTGCCCAGCAGAGGGTGGCAGCGAGAGGAGCGGGAAGAGCCTCCAGCTCGAGCGCAGTGGATCAGAGCGCCCAGATCACTTTCTTAGAGGAGCGGCTGGCGGGAGCGGTGAGACGAGCTGAGGCAACTAAGCGTGACATGGTAGCACTAGTAAGAAAGATTACTTAAGCGATGCAGTTATTATCAATCTTCTTTCAGTATGCTTCTGACATGTTGTATGATACTACAGGCGCAGGATCTACAGGATGCGATGACTCGAGCTGCCCTGGCAGGCACCGAGCTAGCGATCTGTGACCAGCAGGTTACGGAGCTTGAGGAGGAGCGACGGTGGCTTACTGGGGAGCTGGTAGAGGAGAGACAGCAGGTTACAGAGGAGCTGGCAGAGGAGAGGCGACGGGCTGCAGAGGAGCGACAGCGAGCTGCAGAGGAGCGGCCTCGCGAGACTGAGGAGCTGCCCCAAGAGACACTTGAGCTGTAGCTGCTACTCAGGATGGAGAGGAGAGAGCGCGACCAGGAGAGGGAAGATGTAGCTAAGTTGAGACTCCGCCTGGGTGCGGCAGAGGAGCAGGCGAGATTGGCAAAGGACCGCTACCGGAGGGGCAGTGAGCGGGCGCGAGCTAAGGGATGCCCGAGCGCTTACTCCAGCACGAGTTACTTAGTGGGCTCTTCTACGCACCAGAGGAGAGAGGAGGAGGACCGTGCTCGAGCCGAGAGGTCGGCTGCCAGCCAGGGGTCGATGAGGCCCCTACAGGTCCATCCTAGGGACAGAGGTGAGGCAGAGAGTAGTGGGAGGAGAGAGGAGAGAGGTGGAGAGAGCTAGAGAGATTACCTTTGTATGCCTCCTCTTGTACTTTGTGTGCATATAGTTATAATTATGAAACGGGAAATTTGTTTTGTTACCTGAGTTTGGTCCTTTGTACACTTGTGTACTTGTCTCCTTACTCCTGCATTCTTTTTCCATGAACCCAACCTACAGCAGACACACCAGTCGAATGCACCCCACCCTCAGAGAGGGGGAATGAAACCATTCCTCCAGGTGTCTACTGCGGTTTTTTATTATTTTGATAAAATGGAAACATTTACAGATGCTAATGGGGAAAAAACCCCTCATTAGACTTAAAGGGACACAGCCCTGTATGTGAAGACCAAAAGAAAACCTCTATACAATGAATGAACCCCTTTTTCAAAGAAAAAAACAAGCTAATGAATGAATGAGAGCAGCCTTCAAACAGGAGAAGGAACTACATTACACTCTCAAACCTGGAATCCCAGCCATATCCATCCTAAGCTCCCCTTTGGCCAGCCTTGGCATATCCACAGCCGATAAAACCTACCCAGTTTAGACCTTACGTCTAATCTGATGAGACCTACAAAATTCCTTTGCATCGATATAAACCCAATATCGATGATGAGATCGACTGTTGATCGACTAGTATCCTGCCCGATCAATGATGAGGTCCTATCCAGTTTAGACCTTACGTCTAAATCTGATGAAATCTATAAAATTCCTTTGCATCGATAGAAACCCAATATCGATGATAAGACCGATCGTTGATCGACCGGCACTTTGCCCGATCAATGATGAGACCTATCCAGTTCAGATCTTACGTCTGTCCTGACGAAACCCATACATCCTTTCACGTCCCACCTGTGGTGACAATAACTAAAACCTACCCAGTCTTGACCTTACGTCTATTCTGATGAGACCTACAAATATTTTGTTGCATCGATATGAACCCAATATCGATGATGAAACCATTCGCTGGTCAATCGGTGCATTGCCCCAACCGGCCTGGAAGTCTACCTAGAAGCGACCATTCGTTCATTCTGAACAATACTCTGCAACCCCACTCACGGCACACATGGCCGAAAACCTCGTTTGAGCACCCTTCCGGGTATCGTTACACGGTGGAGCGAGTTCCCCGTCCCTTCTCTGAAAGGGCAGACGCTCTCCTGCTAAACACGAGTTATCCGCGATAGGATGTGCCAAACCACCACCAGCCCCTTATGGAAACAAAAGGTACACATGAGGCGGTGATAAAGTGTTCTTTTTATTACAAAATGGGGGAAAAGATACAAGTGTGACCTTCAAGGAAGGCGTGTACAAGGAAATGACATCTACGGACGCCGAAATATGTCTTCAAAAGCCAAGAGGCCTACATATGGAGCAGAGCTTAGCTCATGCAGACGAGCCTCCTCCTCCTGGAGCCGGACGAATTCATCCTGAAGAGATGCCACCTGTCCCTCCAGCAGAGCTATCTCTTCGACAAATTGTGGCCAGGCGGTCCTTACCCGCGGAAACTTAGCCCGGAGGTCGTTTAACTCTGCTTCAAGCACGCCTATCCAGTCACGTATAGATTGCTCCCGCTCAGTTAAAGCCTCCAGCTGGCCTTGACGCTCCTGAAGGATAGAACTTATCTTCCCCAGCTCAGACTTGCACTCTGCTTTCTGCAGCCTCAGAGCCACCAGCCTGTTAGTGGAAACACGTGCCAGGAAATCCTGGCGGTGCACAAATTTTAACAGCAGCAAGACGCGCTGGGCCCATGTTTCCAAGGGATAGCCTATCGCCTGCAGACCAGCGGTGAAACGGCTGGCTATCTCTTTCAGTTGCGGATAAGTCAGTCCGGGCTGAGATTCAACCAACTGGCGTAGCATGTCCAGATTCTGCCAGATAAAGCTCTCGAAGGAAGCAAAGTCAAGGGAGATAGATGGGGCCACCTCAAAAGTCACCTCGCTATCAATGTCTGCCCACAGTGCGACATCTGGTCGGGAGGAAGAAGACGGGAGATCTGCTGGAAGGTCTGACTGAATTTTCTTTATAACTTCTCGCGGAGCTGAGGGTTCTTCCACCGCCACCTCCCCAGGGGCTACCGCTTGAACACTCACAAGAGGAGAGGTGGTGAGCACTAGAGCTGTCTCTTCATGGGTCTCCGACACGGGGGCTGCTTCGGGGCTGATTGTCAGTAATAAATCGATTGCTGCAATAGCTGCCTCCTGCTCGGCCACCTCTTCTGCGACAGCTACATCTTTCAATAATAAGACCCCAGGGGCCATGACTTGAGGTGACAGAGGTTCAGTTTCCATGGATGATACTACAGGGATCGCGGACTCAGGTGCGACGGTCATCACCGCAGCTGGTACAAATGCAGAACCTCTGCCGAGTCTACTTCGGCCCTTAAATCTAAAACCCTGATAGGAACGGAGCTGTCTCCTGAAGTGCCCAAGCCCAATGATGCCAGGTCTATAGAAAACTGTATCCTCACTAGCACGGGACGTATTATCTCTGAAGTTCCCACACAGGCTACTTGCGATGCAGCAACGGTAGCCAAGGCTTCAGATGGAATGGCCTCAGAAACGGCGATCGTCACTGGGTTGGTCATGGCAGGCTCCTGAGAACAAACCAAGGCAGCATTAAACAATAAAACGGAAAATGGGTGGAATAGCAAGATAAAATGGACTTACGCTCAGTGAAAGGTCCACGCCCTTAAAAGAATGCAGGGGGGATGAGAACTCTACAGCCGAGGCAATGAAGGGAGGAGTTATGTCTGTTTCTGTGTCAAGCCCGGCAAACTCTCCCTGCAGCTCCTCCTTAGAAGATACCACCAGCAGTTTCAGAGGCGGGAACGGTGGAAGAGTTTTGGTCGACACGGGCAATGCTTCCGACTTAGAAATATCCTCTTCACTGCCATTGAAATATATTTCTTCCTCCTCTGCATCGGAGACGGTCGTGGAGCTGCTAGAAGATATCTCCACCCTATCCATAGGTTGAGCTGCCACTTCCAAAGCATGTCGGGACGTGGACCGAGTGACCACTCGCCTCATTGGGGTAACTCTCCTTTTCATCTGTGTCTTGTGACCCTCCCGTGGCCGAGGTGCGTCCCCCATTGCTATGATAGTCCCAGTTCCCTCTCCAGCTGTTATCACAGAAGAGGTCCCTAAGAAGAATGATAAAATAAAGACCGAAAAGGTGAAGGGAATGATAAAAAGCATATTTACCCTCTGCCTCGCCAGCTGGTGTAGGAGAAGGCAGTCTGGTTTCTCCCTCGGAGGGCGCCACTGTCTGTTCTTGGACTGTGATAGGAAAAGAAGAAATCAGATCCAGAGGTCTCCTCAAGAGTCAGTAAAGAAATAATAGAAGGTGCATCTGCAAGCCATCTCTCCAACGAACCAGATAGCGATGGTATGCGCCACTCCTGGTGGTAGTCACCTGCTCATCGAGTATAGACTCTATCCGCTCATGCTGCTGAGGTGACAGGGCTGGAAGTGGACTCTCAGGGGAGGGGTCGCTCACAAGGGGTGAAGAAGGCCCGAGCAACTCACTAGGAATCACTGTCGGGTCCCTATATGTGAATAGATCCGAGACACTGAATGTGAAACTGATACTATAGTCCTCTGGTAAGTCAACAACGTATGCATTAGACCCAACTTGTCTCATACTCGATAGGGATTGACATCGCGAGCTGACGTGAGACTGACCGGGCTTGACACATGTAGACTCTCATGGACTGTACAAAAAAAAAGACACACACATGACCCTAGGCAAACCTACTGTTAGTCCTACCCAGACATACGTAATGGTGGACCAGGACACCCGAATGTGTGCCATGCATACACAAGATGTAACAGATGGTTGGCAAAATGGGAAACTCCAAGACACCCTAGTATGAACCAGTCATGCTTTGACAACACTTTGGATTTGGGGGGATTAGGACAGTTGGGTGGTTTAGGTGGGCCAGGAGAGACAAATTCACTTTCTACATTACCCCCATATGTGTCTGACACGGGCCAATGTCTGGTCTTAGTGAGCATAGATGGGTCGGCCTGAGTGGGAGGGGTGTGATAGGGGACTCCCTTGACAATGTGGCCTGGGGGTTGTGGGTAAAGAGGCCCACAAAGTAAGGGACGAAGGGATCAAAGAATGTGTGACCCCTCAATATGGATTCCCTAATCTCGAGGAAGGGATCGAAGGGATCAAAGAATGTGTGACCCCTTGATATGGATTCCCTCATCTCTTGGTCCCATGTGTGGAATTATAGAAGGTGTTGATGGTCACCTTCATGCATTGTAGTAGGTGGGATGGTGGTCATAGGTATGAGGTATGGTTCCTCCCTCGATATAAGTGGAATGAAGTTTGGCCCGGTCAACAAGGGGAGGAACAAAAGGATCTCCATAGTGACATGGCCCACGGTGTACATGGAGGTAATGGACCCCAACGTGGGATGCGTGAAACTACGACTCGTAGGTTGGTCAAAGCTTAGGGCCAATAAGTGCGTCAACTATAGCTGTCAGTCTAACCCCTTAAGGAGGTCGTCCAATGTATCGACATGGTGACTAGGTCAAAAAGTTGTGTGGAACGAGTTGACGGGCACTAGTGGTAGTGCATGGTCCATGGATGTGTAGCGAGATGGGGTAGGGACCAAGCTTGTCCTAAGCCAGCTAAGAAGTGACTCGACTATGTATAGCTTCCCTGTTAGAGGTATGGGTAGCTCTGGCTGAGGTGGGTGAGGCCGTGGATGGGTAGATGATCGCCGTAGGGTAGCATCTGCTCACCGTATGGCATCATCAAACCGTGACTCAAATGGCTCGACCTCTACAACGACCACATAAGAGTGCGGCAGAGTGGTCACGTGACGGGAAACTAATTCAAACTGGAAGTGAAGCCGCAAACCTCTCTGTAACTCACGTGCGATCATGGTGCTCTTCTCTCCAATTGCATATTGCAACCGATCCTCTCCAACTCCACATCACAACTGATACTCATCGAAGGCCCTAATGTATTCAATCACAAACTTGTGGCCTTGGACGGGTAGGCATGGGTTGGCCATAGTTGCCAAAATATGGGATTGGATTCCCCTAGGAATGGGCATGCATTGGAACACTTTTCTTTTCCTTTTTTTCTTTTCTTTTCTTTTGATGCAAAACTAATGCAAACCTATACTCAACCCATATATGGTACGTGGCAGAGGCTTTAATCCATAGATCTGACTCGACGCGAGAGGCTACCTTTCGGATAGGCGTAACCTAACCTTCCAGTAATGTCTTTTGATGTACCGTATATTGGGATGACATGCAACCGAAGACAAGACAATCCAGACTCAAGACACTTTTTATTTTTTTTGGTTTTATGACTACCCTAGACTCTATCCTGCTCTGATACTAATTTGATGTGGGACGGGCACGCGGACTCGACTCCAAGTTGGATGCGAACCTTGGACTCTAGACAAGCTCACGATCATCCTTAACGAGGGAAGCGTGCGGATGTGCGTGGTTGAGAAATCGACAGTGAGCTAGGGTGGTCAAACTCTCATTCATGCCCGAATCGGGTCACGAGATGGGTTTCGCTCTCTCTCTCCCAGCGGTGATTGATATTTGAGTGAGCTAATTATCCTATCTCCAGTAGCCGCATATAAGCATATACGAGAAAAGCAAATGCCAAAGAGAGGAGCAGAAACGATACCTCCATGCTCCAGGCGTATGGAAGACGACCCTGGCCAAGTATGGTAACTCTCGGTTAAAACAATTAATAATTACAGCACTGATTTGAATTGTCGACTCCACACAGGGAGGTAAAGGGCTATATGTGGGGCTCAGGAGGACCGATCTTGGGTTGACGGGCAGCAAGCTGGAAGGGCTTTCAGGGTGAACTCGGGCTGCTGGTCTGACTCGGTACTGTGCCGACTTGGTGCTGCGCCGACTCGATTTTGAGTTGCAGGACAACAAGAATGGCTTGCAAAAAAATGTCATCCTCCTTGAGTCTTCTAAAGGTGCCGCTTGGCTGGGACGTTGGCTGGATGTGTTATGTCCCCTAGGACACAAGTCAACAAGTCAACATATTACTTTATTTTGATGATAGCAACACAGTGAATATTCCATTGTATCTTAACTATTTTTCCATTGTGAAGAGGCCTGCGTAGACGCCACATACTCCATGGGCCGACGCAGCTTGAAGTAACAAGGCTCATGAGGCCTGCGTCCACGCTGCAGCCCCGAAGAGTGTCTGTATTTTTTTTTTGTAAGTGGGGGTTTCTATAGGTTTGTTTCTCTTGTGTTCTTGAGAGAGAGAGAGAGAGAGAGAGAGAGAGAGAGAGAGAGAGAGAGAGAGAGAGAGGTCATTTCTGTCCCCCTAATTAAGCTATCTTGACTTACCAACTATGAGGGTTAGTTGACAGTAGTGATACAGTGTGACTTTGGTAATGATTCGAGGGATATTCTATGATAAATACAGTAAAGATGCTGGTATAATGATTATTTTGAAAGGTTGTAAGAATACACGGATAAGTTTCCCAATAAATTATAAATTTATAAGAGAATATTGTGGCCCCCACTCAGCACATGGGTTGAATGTTCCAACAAGAGCGACCCCATACCGACCGCCATGCCTGCCACAGAAACCTCTCATGACGAACAAGTAGTTTGGGCCTTTGGGGTACTTTGATATTCCAAGAGCAACCCCATGTTAGCCACACCTTGCTAGAAGACAACGTAAACCTCCAAACTCCCGTTTTGAATCATTCCCAGAAGCATACAAGTGTAGTGTATCAATTTCCACACATTTATAGTCCTGTTTGACAGAGGGATAAATAAAATTAAGGATTATTTTCCTGAATTATTTTATTTTAAAATTTATTCTTATTTATTTAGATGGACAATAAATTATTAATTTATAATAAATAAGGATTAATTTTGTCTCACTTCTACGGGTAGAACATTTTGTCAGAGTTAATATCTGATTCGATTAATTTTTTTAACGTATCAAATTAAAGAAAGATAACTTGAGAGTTATCCCGAGAGTAAATGGTGGATAACAAAAGAAAAAAAAATTCCACATGTATAGAAGGGACACAGACTCCACGGCCGTCTTTGAGGATGCCAGGAATGCCGTGCGTTTTTTTTTTTTAAAAAAAGTTTTTTATAAAAAAACTTCTTCAAAAAGTATTTATAATATTATTTCTCTCTTATTTTCATATTATGTACAATACCCTCACTGTATTATAACACTTGTCGAAATCAACGTTTCATCGCCGACTGTTAGCATGCTGTTACAATCTTTTATTTAAAATGGTCAGAAATCAAGCATACCTCTAAACTCTTTCCCCCTCCCACCACGTACACCTATCTGATTCCATGTCTCTCTCTACATTTCTTTGGCATGGAGCCATTGACCTCGTCCTCCAAAGACCGAGGAAAGTGGCCACCATTGACCTCCTACTCCGAAGACCGAGATGGTGCCAGGGCAAGTCCGCCGGAGAAGCAGACGTATTGAGATGCTGAAGACTCGGGGAGTAACTCCGTCCGTGTAGATAATGTAACCACGTCCACTGAATTCCTTAATAAGTCCAGTACTCCCTGCTCTCTCAATCGCCTGGTCTCCGTGCTCCTTGTCTTCGGCGCTCTCTTATCCACCGCCGGTTCTGCGGACACCATGGACCGCGCGAGCTCGCTGAGGGACGGCGAGACCCTCGTCTCAGCCGGCGGGAGGTTCGAGCTGGGATTCTTCAGCCCCGGCCGCTCCACCAAGCGGTACCTGTGCATACGCTTCGGCCAGGGCCAAGAGAAACCCATCGTGTGGGTGGCCAACCGGGAGCGTCCGGTACTCGACGGCTCCACGGGGGTTCTCAAGTTCGGTGGAGACGGCAATCTGGTGGTCGTCGTCAACAAGGGCGGCGATGTCGTCTGGTCGACGGCGGCGCGCTCCGACGGTGCCGGTACGAACCGCATCGCTCAGCTGCTGGACTCGGGCAATCTTGTCCTCAGAGACGCCGACGGGGTGGATGTTGCCGGTGGATTCCTCATCTGGCAAAGCTTCGACGAACCGGGGAACACGCTACTCCCCGGCATGAAGCTGCTGGTGAACACGAAGACCGGCGCCAGCCGGCGTATTTCCTCGTGGACGTCCGACGACGACCCGTCTCCCGGGAATTATTCATATGGGTTGGAGGTCAACCATCTGCCCCGCCTCGTGCTGCGGGAAGGGTCGTCGACGATAAGGTTCACCACGGGGCTGTGGAACGGGGTCCGCTTCAACGGCTTCACATACATGAACGCCAACACGGTCTTCAACTCCACCATCGTCTCCTCCGGCGACGAGACGTACTACACGGACATCATGATCAAGAACACCAGCCTCCTACGGGTGCTGCTGCACCCCACCGGCGAGTTCGAACGCCTCGTCTGGACCGACGAGACGAGGGCGTGGTCGAGGATGTGGAAGGTGCCGGCGACCTGCGAGCAGTATTCCTTTTGCGGCCCCTTCGGCACGTGCGCGGAGTTCATCCCCTTCCCGCCCTGCCGCTGCTTGAGGGGGTTCCGGCCGAAGGAGCCCCGGGAGTGGTTCGCGGGGAAGGGGACCGGGGGCTGCGTCCGGGAGACCCCGTCGCCCTGCGGCAGCGTCGGCGTGGTGTTCCTGCCCGTTATGCAGGTGAAGCTCCCGGAGCTGGACAATTCTTCCGCGGTGAGCATGGGGATCATGAGCTTGGGGGAGTGCCGCGCGAAGTGCACCAGGGACTGCTCCTGCACGGCCTACGCCGTCGCCGACGTCAGGGACGGAGGGAAGGGGTGCATCACTTGGTCCGGTGGCCTGGTGGACATCAGGAACGTCAGCACCAATCTTCAGCAATTCTACCTCCGCGTCTCGGCCTCTGATCTGGGTGAGTATATATTCTCATAACCTAATTTATGCTTAGATAGTGAGAGTTCTCAACTGCCTTCTGCCTCAAGAGCTGTAGCGACGAATTTACTACCGACTAATTTTTTATGGTCGTAACTTTGGGACGTACATATTACGTCTCTAATCATATTTATTTTAATACTTCTGAATATCCTCCACCCTACCACGTCCGGAGGTTACCGCCGATGAGCTCGCCGAAATGCACCAACAACTCCAGACCCTGACGGCCTTGTGTCAGGACCTCCTGAACAGACCCACGGGACCGGTGCGTGTTCCATCAGAGCTGCCTCAGAACAGGGGGGCTCCGACTGTAACAGATTCCCGCCGGGGGTGGGAAGTTTCCCACACCTTCACCGCACGGGCCCGACGACCACGCAGCTCGCCCTCATCAAGGGCACGCAGCCCGCTGCACTCTAATCCGGAGATGACCCAGTGGCTGTAACACATTGACGAGATCAAATATAAGGTCCGATACTTGGACGATGTCTTGCTCGCCACCAAGACCCGCAGCCTCATCGACGACGACCTGGACTTCCATGCTCCCTTTTCCAAGAAGATTATGGAAGCCCCCATTCCATCAAACTTTCAACTGCCGTCTTTCACCCCCTATGACGGCACACCAATCCGGCCGACCATATGCACAGCTTTGAGTCCAACCTAGTGTTTCACCTGGCCTCGGATGCCGTGAAATGTTTGGCGTTTGCCACCACTCTCCGTGAGAATGCCTGGACAGGGTTTGAGTCCCTATCGGCCAAGACCATCACCTCCTTTCAACAACTAGAGAAGTTGTTTAAGGAGAACTTTATTAGCTGCTGAAAGGAAGTCAAGTCTGCGGTAAGACTGCTCGCCATCAGGCAGGGGCAAGAGGAGACCCTCTGGGACTACGTGTCCCGCTTCCAAACAGAGGTGATCCATATGCCCCGTCTCGACGTTAGCATCGCTACCACGGCCCTGACACAGGAGACCCGAGATTCCATCCTCTGACGATCGCTCGGAGTCGAAGCCCTGGCGACCCTAATGGACTTCCTCGCCTTGGGTTAAAAGCACACCGGATGCGAGGAGAACACTGTGGCCCTCGGCCGCAGGGTCGGATCGGGCCAACCCGACCGTAAGAGATCCATCGTCTCACCTCAGGAAGGACGAGTCAAGCGGGAGCGACGAGATCGGGAACACCGCGATCACCCAGAGAACAAGGAAAGAGGTCAGTACCGACACTACACGTCCCTAACAGCTCCGCCCGACTAGATCCTCATGGAGATCCGCGAGGAACTGTTCCTCCAGTGGCCTCCTAAGATGAAATCGGACCCCGAGGACCCGAAGCAAGCGACGATACTGCCACTTGCATCTCGACCATGGGCACGACATGGCTGACTATATCGAGCTCAAGGATGCCAGCGAGGACCTCATCCGGTGAGGGCTCCTCGACAAATTTGTCGCCAAGGCCGTAGAGAAGCGACAGCATAAGCAAACCTCTCACCCTTCAACAATCGACCCAACGAGAAGGAAATCATGACAATCTCTGGAGGGCCGACGTCAGGTGGGGATAGCTCTAGAAGGCGTCGGCAATACGCGTCAGCGATCAACACTGTGGAGCAAGGCGACAGTAGCCGTCCGAAAATTGTCGCTCGGGAACACCTCAAGGATCAAATCATCTTCTCAGACGAGGACCTAGAAGGTGTAACCACTCCTCATTTTGACGCTTTGGTGGTCTCGGCCACCATCAACCAATGTACCGTACGATAGTTTTTAGAAGATAATAGAAGTGGCTCTGATGTTATTTCTTACGACTGCTTGGTACTTATGGGTGTGGATTTGTCATGAATAGCATCACTGCGCACACCCTTGTATGGTTTCTCTGGCACCACCATCCTCCTGAAAGGAGACATCTTGTTGCCAATCACATTCGGAACCTCGCGAAGAGACGTGACTTTCCTAGCGGACTTCACTATAGTCCGTGGAATGACTGAGTATAACGCTATCATAGGGCGTGGTATCCTCGGCACCCTCCGTGGCGTCCCCTTCTCCTAAAAACAAAAGTTGAAGTTCCCCACTCTTCGCGGGGTGTGAGAAGTCTGGGGAGACCAGAGGGAGTGGAATAGGTGTTACCTGATCTCCACGCGTGATCGACAGACTGAGGAGACCCCGATCGAGAAGAAGGCGAGGATCGGGGACCCGAGTCTAAGCACGAGCACCCCAGCGGAGGACTTGTATCTCATCCAGGTGGGAGAGGACCGGAGCAGAACGCTTCGGATTGGCACTACATTATCCGAGCAAGAGAAGGAAGTGTACACAAGTTTCCTGGAAGCAAACCAAGACGTGTTCGCTTGGTCCGAGGATGAGCTCCTCGGAATCCCACCGGAAGTTATAACTCACTAGCTGAAACTAGACCTAAGCTGCCACCAGATTCAGCAGTGCAGGAGGCACTACAACCCCGAGCGACAGGCCATCATCAGGGAACAGGTGGGTGAGAAGCTGCGCTCGGGACTATTGTGACCCACCCAGCACCCCAACTGGGTGGCTAATGTAATCCTTGTTCCTAAAAGCAATGGGAAGTGGCGGATGTCCGTAGATTACACAGACCTCAACAAGGCTACGCTCAAGGACAACTTACCCATGTCACGAATCGACCAGCTGGTCGATGCCACGGTCGGGCATGAAATGCTAAGCTTCCTAGATGCCTATTCTAGATACCACCAGATTAGCATGCACGAGTCCGGCCAAGACAAAATGACGTCCGTCACTGACCACGGCTTATATTGCTAAAACCGCATGCCCTTCGGGTTGAAAAATGTAGGGGCCACGTATCAGTGCCTGGTCAATCATATGTTCGACACTCAGATCGGTCGCAACATGGAGATATATATTGTAATGCCCCAGATTTCTCGGATCAGGATCCATGGGTTTTGGATCGCTTTCGTGGGTCCCAGAGCGTATTTTCTGTTTCACTCAGGTTTTTCATCCGACGAGTCTTTGGAACCCCGTACTTGGTGGCGGTTGAGTCATACCTGTTTAAGTTCTTTGGGTGTTCATTGTCGGGACTCACCTTCGAATGGTATTCTAGCCTGCCAGTTGGGTCTATCAATGACTGGCGAGACATGCAGCAGAAATTCAGTGAAAGATTCCACGTCGTCGAGGTAGAGGTGACCGTGGCTGAGCTATTGGCGGCCAAGCAAAAAGATAATGAAATGGTCGCAGAATATATTAAGAGATGGAGGGATCTCAGCATGAGGTGCCGGCATCCTCCGCATTCAGAAGATGTAATACAAGTATGCAAATAGAACCTAAAGAAAGAAATCCTGGAGAAAATAATTAGAATAGAAATCCAGTCTTCCGACCAATTAATTGATGTTTCCACGGAGGTTGAAGGCTTCTTCATGAGATATCCCTTCGTTTCTACCGACTCGAGTCATCAGGCCAGGCAAGTTAATAAATGATCAATGCTGAAAGTAGTCCATGCTGTTGGTGTCAAGGTAAAAAGTTACAAATGGATGCATAATCTTGCTCCCAATGAACCTACTGGACATCGGGAGAGGCCTCCCTTGCAGAACAAGACAAAGAAGCTCTATGCCTTCCCTAGAGACAAGACTCAAGCGTTGTTCGAGTGGGCTGTCAAATTTAACAAGGTCACTCTCCCAAGATCGAAGAGGCCGAATGATGTCAAGAGAAGAGATGATCCTTGCTTCTGCTCCTACCATCAAATCATTGGACATCCCATTGAAGATTATCAAATATTCAAAGACATTGTCCAAGGCTTAACTAAAAGGGGGGAGCTACAAATGGGGGAGTACAGTGTCAATGCCCCATGCCCTCATGAAATGTCTAATCTGGGGGCATCAATCAATATGATATCCATATATCAACAGTTGCCTGATGAAGTGCCAGAGGCTTGCAACCGGTACACCAATGAAGACTTTGTCCTAGCGCCTGAAGAAAAATAAGAAAATTGGCAAGCAACGCCAATAAGGAAAAGAATAAGGTCGGCACCTCACCCAGATCCGGAGGCTCAGGTTCATGGAGCCATGCCCCAGCCCACTCCGCCCCCTATAGTTCCTATCTGGCATCAAACAGTCCCTCCAGCAGCTATCAGGAAGCCAACTGACAATAAGAAGAGACAAACCCCATCGCGGGTACATGAAGAAGCTAGCTCAGCCATGGAGCGGCCACAATCTATTATAAGAGGGCCGGATAAGCATGAACAACCCAAGAGCCTGCCTATGCAACTCAAGAAGCATGCCCCTCAAAGACGTAATGAGTCCTCCCGGCTAACAAAAAGGACTAAAGAAAAGACAAGGGTGTTCGATGCACCAAGCAACCCACTGTGAGGGCAGATGCCAGCCATAAGGGAGAAGGAAAAGAAGAATACGAAGGCTAAAATAAAATATGTTGCTCTCTCCTGCAACATGTTGTCAGCACCGTCCAATGTGGCTCGAGCTGCTGATGAAGAAGATGAAGAAATTTGGTTTATACCAAAGGGAGCAAATCAAGCTAAAGCTTCTGCCTCCCACCATGTTGCCAGATCTGGGAGAATATCAAGACACCCGCCAGCCAGCGAGGCGCAATACTACATTCCTCCTCCATTTGAATGCATTAAACCCAAGGAGTTTATCTCAAAGAAACTGGTCGCATCCGCCTATGATGACAGGATGCCACTCATTCCATGCAAACCAGACGCGGAAGATAGCACTCCCGGCCCCCCTGGCAAAGCCCCGCTGTGATGGCACTACTACACCAGAAGCAGCAGGAAATTGAAATTCTACGAAGGCGGCTAAATGAAATGAACATGAGCTCATCTATGTCACAATCGGTAGGACTTCTATCTAAAATAACACAAAGTGATACTAACTCGCCCAAAGCCTCAACGTGGCCAATCATGTCCCGAATAGTACATGATCATGTAGGGGACATTCTCCCTCAACCGTTCCAATACACAATCACCTGGGCGAGTTAGGGGGTAACTAAAGCATCTCTGAAGATGGTGCCAATGAGACCGTGTATGCAGTCGGATGAGCTGAAGGTGGAACAAACAATGAATACGAAGACAGCCGAAGAAGAAGTCACCGAGGCCAAATTACAAGCAGCCAAACAAAAAGATAATGAGTCCACCATGGACTACATAAGAAGGTGGAGGAATCTCCATGAAAGGTGTTGGCATTCGCCTAGCTACGGGGATTTTGTTCAAATCTACAAAGAAAATTTGAGAACGAAAATTCCGCGATGGGTCATTGACATCGAAGTCACGACCTTTGAACAGTTAAGTGACATCGTGGTCGATGTCAAAGTAGTTCTGGCTAAGCTCCGCCTGGCTTCAACAGCCTCGAGCCGAAAGAATAAATCGACCAGCAAACACCCAGCACAAGAAGGAATTTGCGCCTCAAATTTTGAAGCCTTCGAGCAACAGAAGAAGAAAATGAAAGAGGCATCTTCTGTCGAGCCGACAAAATAAAGGCCCTCATTAAGGGGTAAAATGATGAAGTCGTACTCCTTTCTGAAAGATAAGACTAGGGCTCTTTTTAAGTGGGCCCGTGAATACGACAAAGTGGTGCTTTCAGAGTCGAAGAAATCGGGGGATGTCGAAAGAAAAGACGATCCACGCTTCTGTCCTTATCACCAAATGTTGGGGCATCCCATTAAGGATTGCTACATGTTCAAGGATGTTATTGAAGGCTTGATCAAAAAAGGTGAACTACAGATGGGCAAGTACAGGGTGGACCCACCGCGCCCTCACCAAATGTCCGTTTGGAAGAAAGCTGGCCCACGTGGCATCACCACTTCAGCGGCTCCTCGCAAATCTGGCTGAAGCCAATGTCTAGCATGTGATATGGAGAAAACTTAAATGATGGGTTGTCCATAATTGAAAAGTAGATGATAAATAATAGATGTTGAAGAATTTGAGGGTATAAAATAAATGGAAGATCGCCTAACTTAGGAAAATAGAAGAAAGATCTTCCATCATGAGCATATAAAGGAGGAGTCATTTGGAGTGACTTTGAGATGACTAGTAAAGTTGGACAGGGGAAACTCACGGTGATTAAGGATCTCATAATATAAGTAGACACGTGATAAATTGAGTCTATGTTAATATTTATGTATATTATTTTAACAATATCTTGACAATTAGAAGTTGAGTCATTGTTTCACTTGCGAGGAGTCTCTTCTAATTTTTCTCGCGGCGATGACATACACGACTTTTTATGGAAGATTGAGATAGGTCAACTTGACACACGAGGATTTCGGGGGTATTGACAAGAAGGTGAAAAGAACGATAGGAACGCATAATAAAGAATAACGTATCTTGGATCATAGGGAATTTGTAGTTCGACTTTGTTCGGATTAGGCAGTCGAGTGTCGGGAGCACCGTTATGATTGGAGTTGTTGGGCATCGTTGGAGCTAGAGTATCTCGATGTCGTCTGGACTGGGCAGTCGAGTGTCGGGGCACTGTTGTGACTGAAGTAGTTAGGTAATCAGGTGTCGCGGGCACTGTTGTGACTGGAGTAGCTGGATAGTCGGGTGTCGAGGGCATCATTGTGACTGACGTGGTTGGACGTCGTGAGACCTTGGGGGTTGGGCACGTTTGAGACTGGTAGTCGAGTGTCGGGAGCACTGTTGTGACTGAAGGAGTTGGGCACCGTGACACCTCGATGGTCGTGTTTGGGACATGTTCATAGAGGCAGGGGCTTGACACTTGACCTTGTGTCAAGACTCATGGAGTACGCTAGTTCTTCGGGTAACTACATTCAGGGCATGTTTATCGAGGTAATACCTAGTCGACGTGCCATCATTGAGGCAAAGATTGGGCATGATGCTCTCATCGAGTAACATCTGGGTAGTGCACGATCATCGAGGTAGAGACCGGGTAGAGTGCTTTCCTCTAAAGCAGCACTAGGGTAGCACATAATTATCGAGGCAGAGATCGGACATGGTGCTTTCATAAAAGCAGCATTACAGCAGTGCACGATTATCGAGGTAGAGATTAGGCAAGATACTTTCCTCTAAAGTAGCATCAGGGTAGCGCACGATTATCGAGGTGAAGACTAGGCAAGGTGTTTTCATCAAGTAACATTTAGGGCTGTGCACGAATATTGAGACAGAGCCTGAGCAGGGTGCTTTCATCTAAACCAGCATTCGGGTAGCATGCGATCATCAAACGACATCCAGATAGGGTGCGTTCATCAAAGCAGGGACCGTCTTTGAGGAGTTTGTGTTTTGGCTAAACATCGTATGAGGGACAATCGTGCGACATGCCCTCGGCGTATGCTTAGCAAACACAAAATCAGCCAACAAAATTCTTCACGCGTCGTTTGTAGTCTTGGGGATGAGCTCCATGCATCTTATGGCGCTTGGCCACCACATGGGGGCTTTTATAGAGTTTGGAGGGGGGTTTACGGGGACTTGCCCATAGGGGGTGGGCTGGTCCGCGTAAACCCCCCTAAGGGGTTTAAAAGGGGCTCTGAACACGGTCTCCACGGGGACTGCATTCTGGATTGGTCTGTGGGCCATGGGTTTATGCGGACCGTCGATAGGGGGTAGGCTGGTCCGCATAAACCCCCTGGTGCACACCAGTTCAGAACGCGATTGCCCTGCATACCGCGTTCTCATGAATGCGGTCGTGATGATGATCGCGTTCAAGAATTGGTGGGTTGGTTCATGTAAAGGGGGTCTACGCGGGCTAAAGTGGTTGGGGGTTTCCTAGTCCAGGTAAACCTCTCCCCATAGGGGGTTCGGATGGACTGGGATGGCTAGATTTGACCTAGAGGAGAGAGAAAGGTCATGCTGGTCCCACTGGAGGTTAAGATGGGCTGGAGCAAAGGGTGCAGACGGGCCATAATTGAGTGAGTCTAGGATTTAGGTGGGCTAGAATGATTGGTTGGGTTCAGGGGTTTGGGTTAATTAGGTGAGCCGGGGTTTACAAGGGTCGGGTGGACTAGGTGAAGAGATAACTTACTTGAATCTGGACCTGGATCGGCCGAACTCAATGTTCGTCTTAGCTCCGTCTTGAACGCGGTGGACCCAGGTGTGATGTAACAACTATTTGAGTCGTTGGTGTCACGTTGCTTGCATGTCGAGAGTTGTTTCCTCCCTTTCCGTCATGCACCACGTGACGTGATGGGTTGTTGGGAGTCCCAGGTTGACCTGACAACTGGGGTGTCGGTATGATGATGTTGCTTGTCTAGTAGTCGGGGTGACCTTTGCTTCTTGGCGGAGAGTCGTATGGCATAACAAGTTGTTCTGAGTCCCGAGTTAATCTGGTTGTTGAGGTGCCAGCGGTGTGATACCGTATGCAGGGTATTCGGGGGTGGTCTCCGAATCTTTTCAGAGTGCCGTTCGGTACAGTAGGTTGTCCCAAACTTTGGATCCGACTCAGTTGTCGAAAAACTAGTTGGTGTAGTGCTCTTTGCTTGGAGACGATCTCCACTTATTATGTTGTACCGTTTGACCAAGTAAAATGTCTCGATTTTCGAGCTCAACTAGGTTGGTAGAGCACCTTTGGCGCTATGCCATTTTACTTTATTTAGGGAATATTTTCTCATACTTAATTCTCGATTAATTCGAGAAAATAAGCATGTATCAACACTCATGTATTAAAGAATTTGCATGAATTAAGTACATGGACAGTGCCATCTTAAAGGAAAAGAATGGGTGCCCCGTCACTTGTTGCGTTGAAGCTCCAATGAAGATCAACAATTGAATCGACTTTTGAGAGCATGATGCATCAACATAGTGGACACCTATGCCGACGTCTTGATGCTAGACAGAATGGCTTGTTCTCTTGAGCTCTCATGTCTGTGTCGACCTGGTGGTAATCTTGCGTCGACTTCATCTAGTTTCTAGAGAAAGTTGATTTGGGCTTCCTTTCACTTCTTCTTCTTATTCACTTAGACTCCACTGCTTGGACTGCTTTGACATATCACAACTTGATCTAGGCTTCTTCTACAGATGCTTTTCAGATACAATTACTTCAAATGCACAAGACGGTTCTCCAGGAAGACTACTAGTTTGGCCTTCATCTGATAGCCTATTCTTCAAGAATTCATCACATGATAAAGAGATCAACAATGCATAAGATTAATGCATCAAGCATAAGACTTAATGCACTAAGGAAATCGTGCTCAGGACATCAAACATGTGACTTTGACTTTATTGATAAAGCATTGATTCTAGGCACATATAGACTCACGATATGACTCAGTATTCTAAATCATCAAGACCATACTCATGGTGTTCGACATCATCAAAATCATAAACCATACCATAAGCCACAGGTGTATAACAGATGCACGTTGATCAGACGCCAACATCCCTAGTTACTCACTGTAGCTCACCATTCTGCTTCAATTAAAATGGAGGTAGCAAGGCACTTCATGACTTTGTCCACTCCACTTCATTGATGAAGGGACTCGATTTCTTAGTGAACCTATTGCCATTGCTCTACCTTAGAGCACTGAGCTCAATACACACCTTTTTACGTGAGGATATACGTTTATCAGACGCCAATATCACTAGTTACTTAGTGTGACTGAGGTTCATTGCTTTCATCAAGTGTGGCCCTTTTTAGAGATTTTCAGATTTGACAAATGTTTAAAAACAATACTGCATGAAGTTCCTCAATCTAGGATGCCTTTGTACTAAAAAATAAAATTTTAGATTTAAGAAGGCATAGCATGTTAAAACATGAAGAACTGGTTTAGGTTTATTAAATCTGAATACAAACACATTCAAGACCATTTAGCTTAAAAGCTCAAGAAGTCATTTAATTTAAACCACCAGCTTTCATATCCTAGGCAGCCATGGAGCTCCATAAGAGAAGATTCTCCTTTTAAGATAAACTCTGATAAATGAACTTTAGAAGTCAGACCAAAATCCTCACAAGAGTTCAAGTTTATTCAAGGAGAAACAAGTCAGACAACTGATCGAGTAGAAAAGGATGGCAGAACTTTAGAAACACGAAGGAAGTTCAAATTTCATGACATTTCATACCCAAGATGGAATATAGCGAAGTAACATGAGGCATAGGCCGATGCACACATAGAATGGACTTGGGTGGATGAATAGTAGTGAACAATGAACTCTCCCCCTCACGAAATGACTCATAAGGATGTTGCAAGGAGAGCAAGGGTATGTGATGCTCATCAGACAAGGATGATCATTGCTCAATATGAAGAATGCACAAGAATGTCAGGTAAACCAATGCGTCGATGCAGGCACTATAGGAGGTCGACACACATTGTTCAGACAGAGAGTAATTTTCAAGAAGAATCAACCATGGCGTTGACCTGAGTAGGCCTAGGGTCGACCTGATCAATAGCAAGAAGAATTTCAACAGAGTTTGAGGTTCAGATGGCATTGGGTCTTGCTAGATTCCAAAATTCTTTAGCAAGCACGAATTTTTGATAGTTAAAACATGAATCATGATACATTTTTTTTATTTTCTACATGCATGACAACTGAAACCAACAACATTCAGAAAGAAGGTTTGCAATCTTATTTGACATTTATGCTCCTTCTCAAAAGACTTCAACTACATGAAGCACACACAGAAATGCAAAATGAAAATGTGAGCAATTTATTAAAGCAATGCAAGCTCCCCCTACGAATATGTAATCAATCCATAAATCAAGAAAGTATGTAGGGATGCGGCCTAGACTTAGGTGAATACTAGACCCATGGCACTGGGCGGTGGAGAACTTGATCTGAAGATCACCTCACACATAGTGATAGTCTCTAGATGGAGATAATCCAACCTTCCACAACTCACTATTCTATATACTAAGGGTTCATGACATGATAATGCATTGAGAGTATAAGACATGCTAGTCATGAAGTGTTGGGTCCCTTGAGCATGAAATGCATGAAGGTGCATGAGAAAAAAAATGATACTCAATGTCCACAACACATGCAGACTCAAGATATTTGTAATGCATTCTAGACTGAAGTGCAAGCCCTTAGACTCCCCCTTTGTCCAGTGCTTATGAAGGTTAGGACAATTAAGTAGAAGGTTAAATGTCCATATGAATGATGAGTTGGATTGTATGCAGCCAAGATAGACATCAACAAAAACAATGGTTAATAATGATATACTAGAAGATTAAATACCAACTGATAATCATGTAATCCACTTCAGATATTCATCTTTAACCAGGGGGGTTTCAGGAGTTCAGGGAGACAGTTTTGGCTTGCAAGATTTATTGGAAGCAAGAAAGAGCTAAACTGCAACAACCAAAGGAAACCTAACTTGAACAATTAACATAAGTTGAAAATTTTATTTACAAATCTATAGCGACCTGGGATCCGAGTACCGTAAAGGAACCGATGCATCTCAGACATCGGCCCGCCTCCCACGAGCCTGAAGACTCGGAAGGGAAAAAGGATGGTGTAAGGGTGTATAAGAAGCTAAAGTAACTGCAGAGATAGCACAATATACAACTGAATATTAATGTAGAAATTAAATAAATAAACTGCTACAAGATCCAGTACATCTCTGCTTCGGTTACCCTGTATGGGCCTTCCCAATTTGGTGCAAGCTTTCCAGCAGCCCCCCTTGGGTCTGCTACGCTTGTTCGTCGTAGTACCAAATCTCTAGGAAAGAAATGACGTTCCTTGACTCAGGCGTTGTAGTACTGGGCCAGCATTTGCTGGTATGCTACGAGCTTTACTTGAGCCCGTGTCCTACTCTCTTCGAGTAGGTCAAGATTTTCTCGTATAGCTTGGTTATTTCTTGCCTCGCCAAAGCTCCCCACTCGTAATGAGGGGCTGGAAATCTCCACTAGGACCATTGCCTCTGCTCCGTATGAGAGGTGGAAATGTGTTTCACCCGTGGCGGCTCTGGCGGTGGTCTGGTGGGCCCACAGAATACTCGGGATTGAGTCTACCCATGAGTCGCCCGCTTGGTCCAAGCGGGTTTTGATGCCATAGAGGAGTGTCTTGTTGCCATTTTCCACTAGCCCATTAGCTTGAGGGTGCCCTACTGAGGTATAATGGTTCCAAATCCCCAGTTCTGAGCATTTCCCCTGGAAGACAGTGCTCGCAAATTGCCTGCCATTGTCGATCGTGAGAACCCTTGAGATCCCAAACCGACAAATGATACTTCATAGCACGAACTTCCACGCCGCTTCGCTTGCAATTTTCCCTAGTGGTTCTGCCTCGATCTATTTGGTGAAGTAATCGATGGCGACGATGAGGAATTTCTTCCTCCCTTGGATTTCGGGAAAGGGACCCAATATGTCTACCTCCCACCGAGCAAATGAATAAGGTTCCATCAGGGAATGTAGGTTTGCAGCCGGTTGGTGGTGTAAATGAGAGAATTTCTTACATTGAGGACACCTCTGTACGTATCCGAGGCAGTCCTGTTGTAGTGTAGGCCACCAGTATCCCTGTCAGATCAGTGTCCGTGTGAGTGCTCGCCCCCCTAGGTAGCTTCCACAGAGTCCTTCGTGGACCTCTTGGATGGCTTGCCTGGCCTCCGTAGGGAACAAGCATTTTAGTACTGGGGTTGAGAGGGACCGTCGATATAGCCGATCATTGACCACTGTGAAGTGGGCTGCTCGTGCTCGCGTGTTGCGGGCCTCGACACGGTAGCCTGAGAGTTGTTGCCACAGGAGGAAATCCAAGAGGGGATCCATCCAGGACGGCTCATAGTCGATGGCATTTATCTGGGGGGTGGCTTCTTCTATGTTCGGCGTGGCTAGCTCTTCCACCAAGATTGATCTTGAATTGGACATCGGGGTAGCAGGCGCCAAGCGAGACAAGGCGTTTGCTCAGACGTTTTCTTCCCTAGGGCTGTAAACCACCTCAAAGTGGGAGAATCCCTCTGCTGCAGCCTTGGCCTTCTCCAGATATTTGATCATAGATGCGTCACATGCCTCAAACTCCCCCTGGACTTGACAAGCTACGAGCATGGAGTTGTTGTATGCTCTCACACTGGTTGCTCCCAGGTGCTTGGCCATTCGCAGCCTTGAGAGTAGCACCTCATATTCAGCCACATTATTAGTGGTGGGAAAGTTGAAATGAAGGGCATATTGGAGCTCTATCCCTTCTGGCGATAGGAGGACCAGCCCTGTTCCACTACCAGCTACGCAGGATGATCCGTCTACGTAAAGTTCCCAGGTTGGCCCTGAGGACTGCTCGAGTAAGTCCTCTGCGGGTATTGTGCATTCCGCTATGAAGTCGGCGAGGGCCTGGGCCTTGATGGCGGTCCTCGGATGGAACTTAATATCAAACTCACCCAACTCTATGGCCAACTTGACCAACCTCCCTGATGCGTCAGGGTTCTGGAGGATCTACCGCAACGGTTGATCAGTGAGGACGAAGATTGAGTGAGCCAAGAAGTACAGTCGCAACTTACGGGCAGCCGTGATTAGAGCTAAGGCGAACTTTTCAGTTTGGGAGTACCAGAATTTTGGTCCTTGTAGTGCTCGACTGACATAGTAGACGAGCTTCATGACACCGGCTTCCTCTCGAGTAAGCATGACGCTCATCATCCACGGCGTCACCGATAAGTACAGGAGCAACTGTTCTCCTTTCTGCGGCTTGGAGAGCACGGGAGGGGTTGCTAGATAGCGTTTCAACTCTTCGAGCGCTTGCTCGCACTCCTGGTCCTAGTCGATCTGCCCTTTCTTTCCCGGTGCCTTATTGGCTTGCTTGATCAGCCGGAAGAATGGGAGGCACCTCTCGATTGCTCGGGACAGGAACTGGGTCAAGGCGGCGATGCGTCCGGTGAGACACAGCACGTCCCTCACTCGTCTCGGTCACTTCATCTCTAGCACTGCTTGGATCTAGTCAGGGTTGGCCTCTACCCCTCTGTGGGTGACGAGGAAGCCGAGGAACTTCCCTGATTTTACCTCGAATGCACATTTACTTGGGTTGAGTTCCATATTGTACCTTCTGAGTGTTGCGAAGGTTTCCGCCAAATCTCCCAGGTGCTCGGTAGCTCGGAGGCTCTTCATAAGCATGTCATCAATGTAGACCTCCATTTTACAGACAATCTATGAATCAAACATATGATTGACGAGGCGCTGATAAGTTGCTCCTACGTTCTTCAATCTGAATGACATGTGGGTGTAGCAATATAAGCCGTGATCAGTGATAAACGCTGTCTTATCTTGGTCGGGGCCGTGCATGCTGATTTGGTGGCACCTGGAGTAGGCATCTAGGAAACTCAGCATTTCATGCCTGGCTGTGGCGTCGACCAGTTGGTCGATTACTTGAGCTATTTTGGGTGTAACTTTGTTGAGGTCGGTGTAGTTGACACACATTCGCCACTTCCCATTGCTCTTGGGAACCAGGACCGCATTTGCCACCCAATCGAGATACTGGGTGGGCCTGAGAAGCCCTGAGCGCACCTTCTCGCTTACTTGTTCCCTGATAATGGCCTATCGCTCGGGGTTACAACACCTTCAGCGTTGCTAAACTGGGTGGCAGGTTGGGTCCAACCTGAGCTGGTGCGCAATGACCTCCAGTGGGATCCCGGGGAGCTTATTCTCTAACCAAGCGAACACATCCTGGTTGGCCGTGAGGAAGCTTGCATAGGCTTCCTTCTCGCGCTCGGATAGGGCAGCTTCGATCCTCACTGTTCTGCTCGGGTCTTCTCCTATTTGGACGAGGTATAAGTCTTTTGCTGGAGTGCTTGCACTTGGACCTGGATCTTCGATTCTGGCCTTCTTATCAGGGGGTGTCTCCTCGGGCTGCCGATCGCGTGTCAAGATGAGGTAGCATCTTCTAGACTCCCTCTGATCTCCTCGGACCTCTCCTACTCCTCGAGGAGTAGGAAACTTGAGCTTTTGGTGATACGAGGAGGGGACGCCGCGTAGAGTGCCGAGGATCCCTCGCCCTAAGATGGCATTGTATCCGGTCATTGCGCGGACGACCGTGAAGTCTGCGAGGAAGGTTACATCTCTTGGTGCTGTTCCGAACATGATTGGGAGCGATATGCACCCCTCCGGGCGGACCGTAGTGCTAGAGAACCCGTACAATGATGTATGTAACGGCATGAGTCGAGACAAATCCACACCCATGAGTACGAGACAGTCGTACACGATAACATTAGGACCGCTTCCATTATCTACTAAGATGCAACGCACGATACACTGGTTGATGGTAGCCGAGGCTACCAACGCATCGGAATGGGGGATGGTCACACCATCCAGGCCCTCATCCGAAAAGACAATGGGATCTTTCTGGTGTCCCAGATGGATGGTCTCCTGCCGGGTGCCGTCGCCTCATTCCACGGCGTGGACGGTCGATGCATAACATCGTCGCCTGCTCGCACTGTCTTTGCCCGTCGTTGGCCCTCCGGAGATCATCATGATCTCCTTCCCGTTGGGTCAATTGTTGAGGGGTGAAGGTGTTCGTTATCGCTTCTCCGCGGCTTTGGCGAGAAACTTATCGAGGAGTCCCCTGTGAACGAGGTCCTCGATCACATCCTTTAGGTTGATACTTTCAGTTGTATCGTGGCCATGGTCGTGGTGGTAGCGGTAGTACTTTTTCTTGCTCCTCGTGCGTGGATCCGACTTCATTCGAGGTGGCCACTTAAGGAATGGCTCCTCACGAATCTCCATCAAGATCTGGTTGGGAGGAGCTGTAAGGGGTGTGTAGTTATGGTAGTTGCCCCTTTCTTTCTCTAGGCGACCGTGGAGATCTCGATCTCGTCGCTCCCGCTTGTGTCACCCCTCGCGTGACGACTCGGTGGATCTCTTTCGATCAGACCATTCGATTCCGACCGCGCGGCCCAGAGCCATTGTGTTCTCCTCGCAGCGCGCATGCTTCTATGCCAAAGCGAGGAGGTCGGTGAGGGTAGTCGGGGCCTCTACCCCGAGTACTCGTCAGAGAATGTGGTCCCCTGTCCCCTGAGTAAGTGCGGTGGTGGAGAGGCTGACGTCAAGATGTGGGATCCGGAGTGCCTCCTCACGAAAGCGTGAGACGAAATCCCACAACGTCTCTTCCTTTTTCTGCCTGAGAGCGAGCAAGGTCACCGCTGACTTGGTCACCTTCCGGCAGCTGACGAAGTTCTCCTTGAACAGCTTCTTGAGTTGCTAGAAGGAAGAGATGGTCCCGGCCAGTAGAGACTCAAACCAGGCCCGGGCGTTCTCCCGGAGGCTTGTGACGAATGCCAAGCACTTCACGGTATCCGAGGCCTGGTGAAAAAAAAGGTGAGACTCGAAACCATGCATATGGTCAGCCGGGTCAGTGGTGGCATCGTAGGAGGTGAAGGATGGCAACTGGAGCTTTGGTGGAATGGGGACTTCCATGATCTCTCTGGAGAAGGGGGCATGAAAGTCCTTATCTTCATCGATAAGACCCTGGTGCTTGGCGGCGAGGAGGATGTCATTGAGGTAGCAGACTTTGTCTTTAATTTCTTCGAAGCGCTGGAGTCACCGATCCATGGCCGGGTTGGAGTGCAGCGGGCAACGTACTCTTGGTGCGGGCGTACTGTGCGACTGTCACGTTCTGGCGACGGAGGCATGGGAGGCCTCCCGCACTTGGCGAGAGTTTGCAGCGGTCCGGGCCCCCTCGTCCTGCCGCTACTTAGAGGGCACACGCTGGGGGTTTGCTTGTCGATCCAGGAGATCCTGACATAGCCCCGTCAGGGCTACAATCTGTTGGCAGATCTCTTCATGGTCGCTAGGCGTGACTTCAGGGCCTGGATGGGTGGAGGAGGCTTCCTGTGATCCGTGTCGGGAGTTAGCTGCCTGGTGGGAACCGCGCCCCTGGTGGCTGACATTGCGAAGACTTCCACGTGGTGTCATGGCTTTTCTCTCTATTTTCCACAGATGGTGCCAAGAAGTGTAGAGATAGAAATTTGATTTCTATGTCATGTATCACCTTCTTTATTTATTAGTTTGGAGAAGATCGTCTAGCACCTGTGGAAGCCTGCAAATACCAGGAAGAGCGAAGAGTCAGATGGAGTCCCGAGTGTTACCCCAAGGGACAACTCTCTGATGCTTAAGTCAGCAACGGTCTCAAGTAAGAATAGAGAAGAGCAAGGGGAGAAAATGAGAGAGTTGGAGGTTGCTATGGTAGATCTGAGAGACGTGTAGATCTTTCAGTCGAGTGCTCGCCGCTCCTAGTGGACACTCAACGAGTGCTCACTGGGTGGTAAGATCTATGGAGGATTAACTCTTCTCTCTGGGGGAACGGTCATGTATGACCTCTCAGTCGCTATGTCTCAATTCTCTGTGTAGAGATTTTGGCAGAAGATTTCACTGTGTCCCTTCTTCTCTGCGGATGTGCCTTTTATATAGAGTTGTACTGGAGCGAGGGGCCTATCCCTTAATAGGGAATGGCATGAATAGTGGAGCAACGCCTCCCGTGACGATGGCGGGAGTTTTTCATTGGATGGCGATGTATCCGGCGTCGGCTGGTCATTGGGCGAGTCTCACGGCGCTTGTGGGACGTGCTCGCCCATTTATGGAGTCAAGGCTGACGTCATGGGGGGGAGTATGAATGAATTTGGGATATTACTATTCTGGTTAAATAATTGTAATCTTGGACAATAGATAATATGTCAAATTCTAAGTTAGTGATAAATTACCGAGTACTATGCACACTCTGACTCTACGTAAATGACACGATCTATATAGACGCGTCACGCATCTGAGTATCTTCCACGCTCGGGACGTGACAATAGTGAACTTACGAGCTCGCTTGGCAGACATGGAGCAGGAGTTGGGTGACACCCGTGCAGCCCTGCATGCCTCGATAAGTGCATGCAAATGCATATTCCTAATTACGACCTTGGATTCCTGGTATTAAGCCACTAATTATCACCTCGGATGTGTTACAACGTGTCCAGCTTGGTGCAACCTCACCAGCAGTAGGGGCAGATGGTGCCTCCTCTAGTTTATGGATCCCTTGCTCAGAATTAGATTTTCTCCACGATCAACTTGCTCGTGCTATGCAGTGTGCAGCAGAGGTAGAGGGAATGGTTTCTGCACAGGTGAGGGCTCTGCCATTGAATTTCCTTTGTTCATGTCTTGCCACATCCCTGAGATGATGGATATGGCAGGAGGAAGAAATACAGGAGATGCTTTCTCATGCCGCGCAAGGGGATGCCAGGATCGCAGAGTTAGAAGAGGAATTACAGTGTCATTCAGATGATGACTTTTTTCGAGATGCTATGGAGCTGAGGATCACCCTCCAGTAGGAAAGGGAGGACTGAGAGAGAGAATGGGCGGAGAAAGAGAGAGACAGAGAAATTGAGAGGGCCGAGAGATCGACCGAAAGAGAAGAGAAAAGGGCCTTGGAGGCCTAATTATTTAAACTCCAAACTAGCCTCAGTCTTACCGAGCAATGGTTGAGGGATGGTGAGGAGCGCTACCGAAGAGCATGAGAGCATGACTTTCATGTCAGTAGCTTCTTTATTGCTCCCGCCGAACGACGAGGCACAAAAATGGGGAGAGAAGCGCAAGGTGGCAGGAGCACTGCCTCCCATAGTTTGAGAACACTCTCCCAGGCTCCTCACCTCGAGAGTGGTGAAAGGAGTGATATTGGGAGAGAGGGTGGAACTTAATGTACATATTTTTGGAAGGACGAATGATTTTTAGAGGGACCAATGGGCATGTTCGGCTTCTTATTCTCTGTCTCTTTTATTACTTTTTCAACCCCCTGCACACATTGCTCAGAGAAACAAGTTAGCATTTTTGCTCTGACTTGACCCCTTGCCCAATAAACGGTTGTTTTGGAATTAGTCTTGACGATTGGTCAAGAGGCCAAGCCTTTATCAACTAAGGCAATGATAAAGCAAAAATGCTAAATGTGACATACATGCACACAAATGCGAATGAGAATCAAAATGAAATGCTGCACACAAATGTGATCATGCGAAATGTGATTTTTTTTGTATGTCTTCATAGATATCTAGTTTTTTATCTTTTATGTTTTTTTTCTTTTTTTAATGTTTTGGTTTTTTATGTTTCATTTATTTTTCTCTTTTTTTATTTTTTTGTTGTTTGTTTATTTTTTTTACTTTTGGGACTTCGTGTGCTTTTATTACTAATGCCTTGTGACCACCCTAAACGACACCTGACCTTTATGAGGATGAGGGTTTCTTACTAACCTCCCCGGTATCCTGAGTGCACATCTAGGTTAATTTGGGCCTCTAGACTCCTCGAATGATAATCTCGTCTGTTAAGACTTATGTTGATGGCAATATCGTCATGCCACGCTTAGGCTCCCAGTCGCTTCCGACCGCAGGGATACACCTAAAAAGTGTTCAAGGCAAATGATTTGCCTGACCCGAGTCTATTTTCTCACAACTCCATATGGTATATAATGGAACACCCTGGAACCCTAACAGCCAACTGTGCGACGCTGACCCAAAATCAGACGTCATCGCACCTATAGATGACGCACTTGCATTGACCTAAGCCTGAGGTTAAAATAAGAAGATATCAAGGTGGTAGATAGAGGTCTTGACAGGCCAGAAACACTGAGACTCCTTCATGGTGCTGGCTTTTACTTTTCAAAGTGGACAATCATATGTGTGTTTTTGATAAAATGAGGTTGCATGCATGCCTTAGCAGGGTGCACCTTTTGGGATCTCCATTGAGCTTTCATCTTCTGGGGAGAAGGAAGAGTGTGGGGGGTAAAGCTCCTGAGAGGACCAGCAAAATCGTTAACCCGATGAGCCAATAGGGGCCTACTCTAGTCTCCCCTTTCGAGCATCTTCAGACCAAACCTCAAGCATTTGCATTTTATTGCCCCTTTTATTTTGAGGGGTTTCGTTTATTAGAATCAGGCACGGCCATGACCAGGCTTTTCACTTGACTTTGATTTATCATCTCATTTCATCATTTTTTTATTCTCTCCTTTTTTGAGAGAGAGCTAATCATTTGACATTTAAGAATCCCTCTTGTATGCCTGCGGGGACACTGCCCTCTTCTCATGCCCTAATCCAGGCTCGTGAGATGGATCTTGCTCTTACCTTGAGGGGATTGTACTTTGGCTCCCTATGCTCAATGTTTTAAGGGCGCCGGCTATCTCATTTGGTTGGAGAGGGAGAGAATAAAGATTACAACTTTCCTGGAGACCTTCGGGGTGAGGCCTCACCATAGGCGACGCTGTAAATTTTTTTGGATAAAACACGTGTGTTAGTGCATGTTGCCTTCTTTTTAGTAGGCATAGCCGACATGGCCGGATAGTGATCTCCACAGTTCTGACAGGCCAAGACTCGAGACCTATCAAACCTTAATGGGCCCTATCTCAACATGAAGGATGGATGCAGTGATTTGACTCCATGATGATCACCAGACATTAACTTTTCTATTTTTTTGTGAGTTGTGAAAACCTTGCATACATTTCAGACACAGTTTTATCATATTTCATTTTAAACAACTCGTAATTTGAAATAAGCATATTTACCTTGGTACTCTTACTTGGGACGTTCCCTCATAGATCAATTACAGCTCGTCCCACATTTTCTTGGCAGATTTGCATGCAAAAATTCTTGAATACTCCTCCAGATGAACAGCGCACTGCATGACATTCATCGCAGTCCAGTTGACAGTTGACAAGCGAATTTGTTCTCTGGTCCATGCATTTTCATCTTCTGGAAGTTGGAATGGACCGTGACTAACTACTCTCCATATCTCATGGCTTTGAGCTCGTAAGAATACTTCCATCCTATTCTTCCAATACAGATAGTTAGAACCATCGAAGAATGGTGGTGTATTAATTGAATGCCATTCAGCTCAGAAGCTATGGGCATTGCCATTTCCAGATCTTCCCGAGTCGTTGGACCACATTGTGGGAAACCCCGCTTTGATACCAACTGATGAGAATGGCAATGCGGATCTAGAGAGGGGGTGCATAGATCAGCCCCTTTAGTAGACCGACTTAAAGAAATTTAAACTAACACTCAATTTTGATACTGACAAACTAGATGAAGGAGTAATAATCTTAGTTCATTCCATCAGAAAGAATCATTCACAAACACCTTAAGCACAACGACAGCTGAACACATATGCTGAAATACTCCTGGTGGGACCGAGAGCTAGTTTGAGAATGGGGATAGAAGATATGGAAATCAAACCACGAAGACACTGAGATTTTTTAGGTGGTTCGATTGCTTCCAGCAATCTACATCCACCTCTCACCTGATCAAGATGAGACTTCACTCGCTACACAAGCTGATCACATAGCTTCCCACCGGAGGAACAACCTCCTCCCTTCCTCTAAAAACACAGAGGGAACCCGTGCTCACCAACCTGATGAACACACCCCTAATTCTACCCCAGTAGAATCATTAACACTGCACTAAAGCAGCACACGGGGACCCTTCCTCGCACCCTGGTCCAGAGACCAGTCGTGATTAGTTATAAACCGATCACACCTCTGATTAGTGCAGCAATGCACCACCAGAGAAACACTAGATGAACAGAATCAAAGAAAATAAAGAAAATAAAAAAAACAAAACACGAATTACAACAGAAGAAAACAAATATAGCTCTGAATAGAATTCAAGAGCTTTCTCTGAAGAACACCTTCCCCAAACTTGATCCACCTTCTTCTTCTTTTTCTCTCTCTTCTTCTCTGTCCCACGAAGTGGGTTTTCTTCCTTTCTAATCAAATCTCTTTTTCCCTTCGAAGAACAGCTCTCCTCTCACAGCAGCCCTCTTTCTTTCAGCTCTCCCGCACTCTTCTACTTTTGAAGAAATGAACACTGGTATTTATAGAACATGCAATTTGAATTTTTCAAACTGGATTTATCTTCAAGGTGAAATTTCGTTGGTCCAAGTGTATTGAAGATAATATTCTAACACTCAACATCGTTCAGAGCCCAGCCAAGTGTATTCTATCCTGTGCCAATCTTTGGTGATCAGAGGCATGTGATTCTCTTAAGTTTCTCACGAACTTGGCCACTTTTTAGCTATGCCAATCCATTTTTCACCCTTAAGACCCATTTGTCACCCTTACGCTTCATTTGTCACCCCTATAGCCGTCGCCTTCATTATTTTTCTACCTTGCGGGTCCATTCATCACGGCTGATATCTATTTGTCACCATTAGTAGTTATTTGTCACCCCAGCCAGCCATTTGTTACCGCTGCTACCCATTTGTCACCTCTATTCGACATTTATCCCCCGAACTCATCTTTTGTCAGCCTTGAGGTTTGTTTGTTGTCATTGTGACCCATTTGTCACCTTCAAGAGCTATTTGTCACCGTTGTGTGTCTATTTTTCACCCTTGAAGCTCATTTGTTACATGTGTTCTTCATTTGTCAGTCTGCCTGATGTTTACCCTTGGCTACATCGACTCTATTATAGCATTGCATTGACTCCACTTCAATTTGTCAGCTTCTTAGCCCTTTGTCTCCCGTGCCAAGCTATTTGTCACCTCTACAAATCTATTTATCACTGGTATTCTTTATTTGTCAGTTGTATGAGGTATTTGTCACCGTTATTTACTTCAACTGGCGGGTGACTCCTGCGGAACTAGCGTCGACTCCATGGACTACTGAAGTCGACTCCATCTTCATGAAACCTTCTTCTTAGCCATTTTTCACATTCATTCAAGGCCTGGTATCATATCCTTATCATGCAGACAACTTGAAACTTCATTGGTTTAGCAATTATAGTCTGAAAATCATTGTAGAATGTGTGGAACATGAAGAACAAAATATGTAGATTTTGCATTTATATGATTTCAGACTTAGAAGCAAATGACTTCATGTTGGTGTGACATCATCAAAACAAACTAAACTCAACAATCTCTCCCTTTTTGGTGATGGCAACCACATGAGTCATTGAGCTTATTATGTGAAGATTGAGTTGAAGTTTGAGTTGAAACATTAATGACCCTTGAGTAAACAGTTGGATCAACTATGCAATAAGTAACCAAAACTGAGTACCAACTGAGACACATGAGACCTGATGACACCGAATGAGACACTGAATGAGATAATGATGATTCATGATGCAATGACACACAAAACCTCTCCCCCTTTGACATCATCAAAAAAAATAGTCAATGGGAAGGATATAGTGCAGAGAGATACAGTGAGGAGATAAACTCTGAGTGGTAGAAACAATAAGGTTACAGACAATGAAGCTGATTGTCTTCAAAAAACATCCTTTAGGAAGATAAGTGTGTTAGCTAAATTAAGCGTTTTCAAGAAAGTCGTAATCTTTATTCTCATCTTTCTCGACCTAATGAGGCAGCCGACGCCCTTAAAACGCTGAGCATAAGGGAGCCAAAATATAGTACCCTAAAGGCGAGAGTAGGAGTCATCTCCTTGAACCCGAGTCAGAGCATGAGAAGAAGGCAGTGTCCCCGCAGGCATACAAGAGGGATTCTAAGATATAAAATGATTATATCTCCCTCGAACAAAAAAAAGAAGAAAAGAAAAAGAGAGAGAGAGAGAGAAAGAAATGACAAATCAAAGTCAAATAAAAGCTTGGTCGTGGCCGTCCCTGATTCTGACAAACAAAACCCCTCAAAACAAAGGCCAAATTCCATAAAAGGGGCAATGTAATTCTACTCGAGGCTTGGTTCGAAGTCGCCCGAAAGAGAAAAGTCGAGTAGGTCCTAATTAGCTCGTCGGGTTAACGATTTTGCCAGTCTTCTCAAAAGGTTTACCCCCTGCACTCTTCCTTCTCCCTTCAAAGATGAAAGTTCAATAGAAATCCCGAAAGGTGCGCCCTGCTAGGGCATGCGACCTCGTTTTTAGTAAAATACACATATCGTTGTCCACTTTGAAAAGTAAAAGCCATCATCACGAAGGAGTCTCGATGTTTCTAGCCAGTCAAGACCTCTATCTACCACCTTGATGTCTTTTAACCTTGGGCTTAGGCCAATGCAAGCGCATCACCGATAGGTGCGATGGCGTCTGATTTCAGGTCAGCGTCGTGCGATTGGCCATTAGGGTTCTAAGGTGTTCCATTTTATACCATCTAGAGTTTTGAGAAAATAGACCCGGGTCAGAAAAATCGTTTATCTTGAACACTCTTTGGATGTATCCTTATGGTCAGAAGTAACTGGGAGCCTAAGCATGGCATGACAGTATTGTCATCAGGTTAAGTCTTAACCGGTAAGATTATCATTCGAGGAGTCTAGAGGCCCAAATCAACCTAGATGTGCACACAGGATACCTGAGAGGTTAGTAAGAACCCGGTCCCCATGAAGGTCAGGTGCCATACGAATGGTCACCAGGCGTTAGTAACAATAATATATCGAGTCCAAAAAAAAAATGATAACAAAGTCCCCGAAAAAAAAGGTTGAGATATGATAAAGCGCCCCCCCGGAGGACGCTGTCGAATGAGTTCCTGAGTGAGAAAAATCATTGAGTACGTTAACCTTGCATTAAGCTACTTAAGAACAGTTGTGAATGAGTAAACACCCCTGATCTAGAACCATGCTGGTTGTAATAAGTGTCCTTCGTCTCAAAAAAAATAAAATAAAATATAAAAAATATAAAAATATAAAAATAAAAATAAAACAAACAAACAAACAAAACATAAAAAAAAATGCATCTATGTGATCTCATTTCTGTGTTACTTTCCCGTTCACATTTGTATGCCTGTGTGTTGCATTTATCACCTTTACTTTTGCCTTAATTGATAATGGCTTGACCCCTTGACTCGTATATCAAGGCTAGCTTCAAAATAATCACCCACTCATCGAGTAAGGGGCCAAGTCAGAATAGAAAAACTAACTTGTTTCACTGAGTAATGTGTGCAGGGTTCAAAAAAGTAGGAAAGAGGTAGAGAACAACAAACTAAACATTCCATTGTTTTCTCTAAAAAAATGTACATCAACCTCCACTTTCTCCCTCAACATCACTCCTTTCACCACTCTCCCTGCGAGGAACCCTAGAGGGTATCATCAAACCATCCGAGGCAGTACCTCTACTGCTCTGCACTCCTCTTCCCATTTCTGCTCCCCATCGGTCGACGGGGGCAGCAAAGAAACTACTAACATGAAAGCCACGCTCTCTTGCTCTTCGGTAGTGCTCTTCACCATCCCTCAGCCATTGTTCAGCAAGACCAAGGCTGGTTCGGAGCTCAAACAATTGGGCCTCTAGGGCCCTCCACTCCTCCCTCTCAGCCAATCTATCGGCTCTCTCTCTTTCTGTGTCTCTTTCTCTCTCCACCCATTCTCTCTCTCTCTATCTTCCCTTTCTAGCTGAAGGGTGATCCTCAGCTCCACTGCGTCTCGAGAACAGTCATCATCTAGACGACGCCACAGTTCCTCCTCCAGCACTGCTATTCTGGCCTCCCCCTGCGCTGCATGGGCAAGTGCATCTTGCATCTCTTTCGTCTGCCACGTCCACCATCTCAGATATGTGGTGAGGTATGAACAAATGAAATTCAATTGTGAAACCCTCACCTATGTAGAGAGCATCCCTTCTGCCTCCGCGGCACGCTGCATGACACGAGCAAGTTGCTCATGAAGCAAATCAAGCTCTAAGGTAGGGATCCATAATCTCGAAGAGACGCTATCCGCTCCCATTGCTAATGAGGTTGCGTCAAACTACGTGTGCTACAACAACGTAAGGTGACAATTAGTGGCTGAGTACCAGGAATCTAGGGTCATAATTAGGAGCATGCATTGCATATACACTTATCGAGGCACTCAAAGCTGCACGGGTGTCATACAACTGCTGCTCCGTATCTACTAGGCGAGATTGCAAGTTCGCTATTATGGTGTCACGGGCATCCTGCAGCCAGGGCACATGGGTTAACAAACATAAAAAAATATAAAAAAATCAAAACACAAAAAAGGAAAATAGCATTCACCTCCATAAGCCCCCTGGGTTGGAGTTACTCTGTGTACATCACCCTATAGAGGTGCAAATAGTCCTCACTGTCCTGCACGTGTGACTCTACAATCGTGCCACCTCGTTGCCAGTCTTCATACTATTCGGGGAACCGCACATGCCAATCAATGCAGGTTGCCAGCCCGCTTGTCTTTCTCCTGGCGCGAGGTGGTGCAGTCGTGGGTGAATGAATCCCCTTTAAAAATTTGCTTCAATTAGACCTCTCTATAAAAATACATGTAGAAATAAGGCTAGTTGATTCAAATCGAACAGAAGTTCAATTGCAGCTCACAACTGAACACTAAGTAGGCACTAGCAACCTTAGACTTTACTAGGCACACAGACGACAAATAACAGCTGTGTTTGATACGAAATAACAATACTGATCAACAAGCTAAGCAGAATTACGCATACAATTCCTAATCAAATTTACTATAGAGCACTTGGTGAACTCAGAATGATGTAGGCTAACCAGATGCAACAGAAATGAACCTAAGCATACATCTCTCATGAATCAATAGCGTAAGCAAACCATGGACACAGAGGATTTTAGATGGTTCGATCTACTACCATAGACCTACGTCCATCCCTCACTCGAACCGGAGTGAGGCTTTCTACTAATAAATAGCTTGAACCACTGAGTATCACAGCTTGCTTACACAACTGAGCAACATAGCTTGCTTCCACTGAGCATCACAACTTACTACAGCTAAGTGTCACAGCTTGCTATCCATAGGAACCAATCCTCTGCAATGCTGATACACAGCTTGAAATTCCAACAAGAAATAATAGAACCAAAGCAAAAGAAATAAGGATGAAAACACATAGAATATAGCTCACGCAGGAGCAACTTGGCTTGGATCTGATCCAGAGGCCAGGACTGATCTGATCTTTAAGACGCTCTGACTGCTCCTTAATCACTCTTCTCTCATGGACTCTCTCTTTCCTTTTCTTCTCACGATCTTACTCTCTCAGATCTCTTCTCCTTCTATAATGCTTTCTTCCCACTAACTTGCCTTTCAGTTCTTTGGAGATCTCACTTTCTCAGATGGCTACACTTCTTGTGGCTCTCTTCAGTCACAGTGGATCCTTCTCTCTCAAACTCTTTTACTCTCTCTCTCAGACTCTTTTTCTCTATAGAGCTCCTCTATCTTCTCTTTCCTTTATAGCAGCAGCTTCTCTTCCTTAGCAGCTCCTCCTTCCTCATCCACACTCTCTTTCCAATCTTATCTTCCTTTCTCTTCTTAACCGCTCTCTTCTGTATCGGTGCCTTGCTCGGAGGAGGATGCTCCCTATTTATAAGAGAAAGAGGGTCTCTGATGATTTGATTTTATTTCCTATTCTTTGGCGTGATTCTTGTGGTCCCTACAAGATTCCATTGAGGGAGTGTGGAGGGAACACTCTTGCCAAAACAGCTTCTGGAAGATACTCAGTCACGTGTTAAAGGGGTCTCTAAGATGCAGCCACGTGGAGAGTTATTTCGTTGGGAATCTTTAGTATGCTGGGAAGTTATCTCGAATCACGTGCCAAATAGATTCACCCACATGTTTGTACTGAACCATTTGAAGACCAACTATCATCGATTTCAACTTGGGAAATCTTGAGTGAGGTGGACTTGGCTTTAATTTGATTCTAGACCCGCATTCTCGATGTTTGATGTAATGCTAGAATCTCTCAAGATATTCCATCTTTGATGTTCCTGCAAGAGTAAAGAAAATAAAGATTCATTATCAAACTCATGTAATTAGTCATAGTAGATAATCAAGAAATGTAGATTTGATCATATCCTGAAGATAGGATTAATTATATAATTCAATGCATGAAGTTCCACATGTGCCTCAATGCATGAGCATATCATCATCGAACTGTCTATCTGATAAAATGAATGAATGCAATAAGAGTTCAACAGAGCATCGACTTGTATATCTCACAGGTAGACCTCCTGTGTAGAGGAAGGATGGATAAACACATGGATAGTGAAAATGCATTGACCTGATTAGCTATGTCAAGTATAGCTACATCGACCTGAGTGATTTATGTCAAAACATGTGCATCGACCTTGAATACATAGTGGGTGAATATGCACTGACTTGCATGTAGTGACTATCAGATGCGCATCGACCTGATAGAACTAAAACATCACATGTGCATCGACCAGACAATGCAAGATATCTATTGTTGCATCGACCTGATAGTGCAAAGCATCAATCCCTACATCGACGTGATAGTGTTGTATGCAAATGTGCACCGACCTTATATAATACAAAGCCCAATGTGCATCGACCTTTCAGTTTAAACATGCATATGTGCACTGACCTTCTATGCTATGCATCGACCTGTTTGGCACACACTACATGCACATGCATCGACCTTAGCACATACTGATCAAAACATGCATCGACTTGTTTGAACCTTGCCACTACATATGCATCGACTCATCAGATATAACAAATACATGTGCGTCGACCTGCATGACTATGAATGTATGAATGTGCATAGACCTGCATGACAAAATGGCATAAGTCAACATTAACATTATATGCATGATGACCTTATATGCATCGATTTGTTACATGTATGCATCGACCTATTAATAACAATAACAGTGTGGATGTATTGATCCTGACTTCCTCCTTGCTTACCTTAGCTCAATTTAGTTACTTCACTCTTACCTTATGCTGATTTCTTACTTTGAACAGTTTTCCATAGTCTGACTGTCCTACAACTGTCCCGTACCAAACTTTTCAACATGCGTATGAAAATATACATGAAGATTCAAGACATATATCATCATCACTCGTGCACTCAGTCGTGAATCACTTATGATGACCACACACACATCATGACATCATCAAAACATAGCCTACATGTAACGACCCGGAGATCCAGATACCGATATACCGATAACATCGATATACTGATACCAAGAAATGGGGAAGCCACCCAAGAGGCACCCAAGAGGCTGGTGAGGCCCCTGAAGGGTTGGAAGGGTTTTACTGAGGGGTTGCATAACGGATTATGAGGAGGAATTTCCTCCCTAATATGAGTCCGAGATTAGGGGCAACCCCATATTCCAAATGGAGGATAGCCACTCGGCCACCTTTATAGGCATGTTTTCGGCTACGTCGAACAAGGCCTCTCACACCGATTTGGCATCTTCACCAAGTGATCATGATTGTAGTAGCCCTAGGACTCCTACTTTGTCTCTGCGTGAAGATCAAGAGTTGATCAGCGTGCTATCTCGCTACACTCCTGTGGACTTGGTTACGATGGCTTCTCCCGCCATCCCACACATGTCTCCCCACTCCACACCTCCCCTGGTCCAAACTCCCTTTCAAGGGTCCATAAGCCAACCCTTCCCGGAGAATCTACCTCAATCCAACTATCCAATGGCTCCACAAAGGGTTCCTTCACCCCCGATCCCACCAACTATGGTGCCCCACCAAAGTGGATAGACCCAACATTCAAGAGAAAATCCAAAGCTACATTCGGCAGGCAGTGGCCGAAAGTATGCCAAATTCGTGTCCCCACTCGCTGGCCCAGTATTGCAAACCCCCCAATGCTCATTTCCCACCAAGTTTCAACGCTCCTAAGTATAGGAGGTACGATGGTACCACTGACCCTCATCATCATCTTTCAGGTTTTCTTATGGATTCCCATCAGTGGCTATACGATCGGGTCTTGCTGGTCCATTTGTTTCAAAAGTCTCTTGAGGGTGAGGCCCTACATTGGTTCTCCTCCTTACTAGCTATTGATCTCCCCAATTTTGATATAGTCTCTGAGCGATTCCTTACTCACTTTGGTCACATGTCTTCCATTGCTCCTACCTTATTCGACCTGGTCATGGAGAAGATGAAGCCCGATGAGGAGTTCATTAATTTTGCAAATTGATGGAGAACCATGGTTTCCAGGATAGAGTTCCCCATCCCCAAGTCTCAGGCCGTCACCATGTTGGTGAATAATGCCACCTCTCAGCTTAGGGCCATTTTAATGCTCAGCAAGCTCCACACTTTCCATCAACTCTATAATCGAGCTCGAATAGTTCATGCCCAGGTAAGGGATTCCGCCCTGCCTCCTTTCTTTGAGCCTCGAACGAAGAGTAGAAAGGCCCCAGCCATCCCCACCACCGAAGGTATCATGGTGAATGAGCAAGTCAATGCAGTTGGCCCGCCCCTTAAGCCTAACAAATGTAAGATCTCACATTCCAATCAGGCCGGTGTGAATCACAGTCAAGGTAATCCCAAGCCATATTCCAATGTCCCTCCACCTCAGAATTACAGTCACACCGGGGTGAGAAGGGGTTCTTATCCGCCGTTGCCTGAAACTTTGGGTGACTTATTCTTTGCCCTTATGTCTTCTGAAACCGTTCAGCTTCCCCCTCAAAGTGATTGGGTCCACCCCAATGCCGACACCTCCAAGTATTGTCCCTATCACTGGGCTCCTGGGCATGATATGTTCAATTGCTTTCAATTCCGGGACTGGGTGTATGACATGAATGTTGAGGGGAGAATTAATTGGTCTGACATCAAGCTAGCCATTGCTAACCTTAAGAAACCTAATCGAGACCTCGGTATTGTGCAGAACCCACTACCAGCTCATCAACCAACCAAAGATCCCTCAAGCTTGAGGCCAAACAAGCAGGTAAATACGGTGATTGGAATGGAGCCCCGAGTGCTCAAGAGGATGGAAATGTAAAGCGTCGAAGGCTTCTCGAGTTGGTACGAGAGATTAGAAGTCGAGGCCAACGAACCTAGGACAGATATCAACATGTTCACCCAGTGTCGGAGTCTCATCTCACCCCCTAACCAGCTTTCAAGTGCTACCCAAAACCCACTCACTTTGATTAACCCTCCTCAAGCACCGTATCAACAAACCCACATCCTTCCAAAGGCTCAATCAGGGCAAGAATGCCCGTTGGTTCTTCTTAAGCCCCCCTGGCCAAATTTAGTCCATCCTCCCTCTCTTGTCATTTCTGGAGATGATTCAGTTTCCCTTTCATACATCTTCAGATCTCCAGATCCTTTGTAGTTGATTCGCCCAAAACCTTTGGAGTCGGATGACCCGAATGAAGCCTTGGTGAAGTCACTCTCCACAACTGCATCGTTGCCTTATCTCAAAGGCAATGTCAGCCTGAGGAAGGGGTAAATTCCCAAGATCCCCCTGCAGAGTATGACATCCTCCAACATTTAGATAGGACACCGGCTAAGGTTTCCATCCTGGTGCTCATTAGAAAGTCTTCATCACATCAATCCACTTTGCTTCAATTCCTCCAAAAGATCATGGTCAACGAAGACCTTCTGACGAGTGGTGTGACTGATGCCATCATGGCTCTCACATGTGGACCATCCATCTCATTCTCTGATAAGGACCTCGCTTCGTCAGAAAGTAGGTCACTCCCGTTATGTCCTACAGTCTCTCTCAATGAAGTCAAGGTCGACTTCGCCCTCATTGACACGGGAGCTTCAATTAATGTGTGTCCCATGAAGATCAACCAAAAGATTGGCCTCCAAGAAGATGACTTAGAAGAAGTGTGTACCACGATTTTAGAATATGACAATTCCAAAAGGTGTGCAAAAGGAAAGGTGACCCTACAGCTCGGCTTAGGTCCAGTGGTCATGGCATCCGACTTCTTTGTCCTTAATGTCAACCCTGCATATAAGGCCATCCTAAGGCGGCCATAGATTGAATAAACCCTTGGAATTCCATCAATAGCCCATCAGTGCTTCAAATTTCCTTACAATGGTAGGGTCATCAAGATCAAGTGATGGGGACATCTCCCGCCACTTCATCTTTTCCAGGCGCCGATGATCATCGATGGTGTATGGTCTTGATTCGCCTCTTTATTGGAGAATTTACAAAACCCCAAGAAGTTTCTCCAATCACATGGGCGGACATGACAACCAGTATCCAGCGAATGATTAATCTAGAAATGGCTAGACAAAAAAAGCACATGTTGAATGCCAGCGTTTCTATGATGAAAACCAATAAGCTGAAATAGGAGAAAGGACATCTAATATGCAACCACTTACCAAATTATGCTAGCTAGAATGTCCAAACAAGATGGCATACCCAAAAAGATTACTACATACAAAATAAGCCAATGAAAAGCAATACAAGATGCACACCCACCAGTTGTCGAGTCCAACACAATTGTTTATTTTGTTGCAATCAGACAAAGGAGGAGAATGGTGGAAGAGTCCAATAAGAAAACTAGATAAGTCACAATGGTTTCCAGGCATTTTGCAAAGGAGAAAATGTGACGGACGATGCAGGAAACTCATACGCGGATTTAGAAGAAATGGAGAACTTACAAACCTAGGATTTTCTTCAATCCCATGGGAACCAACTGCGTGACAAATACCAGTACGCTGTAACTTATATGAAATGCCACCTTTTCTTTATTCCAAAGAGGATCTCACAAAAAATTATCTTTCGGCCCTAACTTGTTCTGAGAAACAAAAGCACCAAAAAATGATTTAATTCATAAAGAGACTTAAATATAATTTTCCAGTAAAACGTATATCATGCGGAAGAAGCAGATGGCCCAAAAGAACCTTTATAGACAATTCCATTGCTTATAGCCCTTTTGACATGATGGTCACAAATAAGACATCTGTAAACCCAGTAAGAAGAATAAAGAAATGAAGCAAAAAAAATGCTACCTTCCACCTGTCTAATGCTACAACCGAATCCATTGGCTTAGTAAAGCATGTCTTGGATCTAACTAGAAGCATGTGCAAGAAACAGAGATCCATACGAGAGCATAAGAGAATAGCATAAATTCTGCATTGAAAATCATGCTAAGTAGCCAAGATATAACTGAAGATGACATCCTATGGGGCAGTATGATTGATATCAACGAGATGCAAAATCACTTAAAACTTTGTGGTTTCAATTTGTGCAAATTTGACGCAATAAACCTCTTCACCCTACCAAAATAATTTCCGGTGCCAGCAAGGCTTTGGGAAATGGATAATAAACTTGATTCCAGAAAAGCAAATGCTGATTCCAAATGCGCCATTGACATTTAGCTGTGACAACAGCTGCAGCAAAGGGAAAACAAAAAAAGGAAGGCTAGAGAAAGAAAGAGAAGACAGTAATCCATTGAAAAGGTTTAGATTTCATGACATTGCGAAGATTTTTGATTTTTTGAGAGAGTTGGTGAATAAAAGGGCGTAAATAATTCACACAGCCCAAAAATCGCTGACATTGTTGTAAGTCAGTTAATACTGTGGGAAATTGACTGAGCTTTCGAAGTGGATGTTCCTGCATTGTAATTTTATTGTGCGAAATCGTCATACCTAGAAAATCGACAGATTCTTGTGCTATTTGGAACTTGTCAGGGGAAGCTGAGAGATCAATTCCATGTTTTGTAACAATATTAACAAATTCTTCTAAGTGCTGTAAATGCTCTTGTATCGTCGTTGAAAATACCACAAAATCATCAATATAATTGGCAATAAAATGGATATAAGGTTTAAAGATGCTATCCATGCGATATTGAAACTGAGCAGGAGCGTTTTTTAAGTCGAAGGGAAATACTAGCCATTCATATAAACCACATGGAGATGAAAAAGCTGTCTTGTGAATATCAGTTTTGACCAACTTTATCTGATGATAACCTGACTTGCAATCAAATTTAGAGAAAACTGCCTTCTGAGATACTCTCTGTATTAACTCTTCTTTATTTGGTAAATGCCATTTGATGTCGATGGTTACTGCATTCAAAGGGTCGTAATCAATAACCATTCGGGCTTTGCCTCTTTTCTGTTCAGCATGATTTCGTACAATAAAAGCAGAGCAAGCATAATTTGAAGTGGATTTCTGCATTAAGCTTTTGTCCAAAAATTCAGAAATCTACTTTCGAAGTTCCTGTTCGTCTTCCATAGAATGTCTGATAGCTTTACCTTGCACGGGAATATTGTGGACTGTTGGTATACATGCTTTCGGAGATTCTGTATCCCATAAGGCTAATGGATGTTCAATACAACAGTCTTGAAGCCTGGCGGTAATTGCCACAAGCGAAGACAAATAAGGTTGAGAACTAGGGGATAACTGGTTAAGTTGTTTAACCAGTGCATAAATTTCTCTTTTTTCTTGCTGCTTTTCTTGATATTTGAGTAATTGAGTAATAGAAATTTGATATGCTCGTAAATGATGATGTTGTCCCTTTAAATGCTGTGAGATTCGTGGAACGATTTCTCTTTGCTGGTTGATTGTTAAAACTAACATATCAGCCGAAACTGTATAAGGGCTAAATTGATCAAGGGTAACGCAGCCTATACCCATTTCATAGCCTCCATCATCAATCTGAAAGAAATCTAATAATACTACCTATTTACCAAGCCGTAGGGGAATTTGTAAGGCAAAATGAGAGACGGTTCGATTTCCATTCATAATTTCTACTTCACCGCCATTGGGATAATAAAGCCATTTAGCCATCTGTATAGTATATCTGCTGTTGTTGCTGGGTTCTTCTTCTTGATCAGCCGACTCTCCCTTCTTCACCTATCTTCATAACTCCAGAAAATAGTACTTGGCCACCTAAGATGGCATATAAAACTACTACTGTCGAACAGCAAGTCAAAGCGAAACCAGAGCTAAGAGCAGATTGCAGTTATTTGTTATTACATAATGCAGACAATCCACAACAACAAAAGGAAAAGGTCCGACAGCTTCACTGCTGTATCATCCACGAGTCGATGAATTGAGGAATAAACTCACCGTAGGGTTCCGTAGCTTAAACGGGAGAAAAATCTACACAGAAAGTAAAACTCAACTCAAGAGCTATAGAAGCAATCCGAAACTCCTCCAAAAGGATCCAAACAACCTAATAAAGGCTCGCCAAGACCCAATAGAGATCCGTTAAGAATCCAGGATGTTACACCAATCTCTCAGTCAGGGGACCACCAGACCACGAACTGCCCTAGTCACGCTACTAAAAAAACACCACGGCACCTCTATCACAGAGGCCTGTGCTCATACACGAAGGCCCACTCTGAGACCACGCGGTCCGGAACCACAGTCACGACCTAGCCGACATGAACCCTACACCGTCTAGGAAAAACCCTCGGTGACGCTCACCGAAAACCCTTGACCTTGGCTTCAGGAAAGCACCCGAAACTGCACCCAAAATCACGTCTCGCAGATGAGAAACGGAACCTCGAGTCACGAGAATCTCACGCCACGTGACGGGAGTACCTGCCCACTAGAAGCAAGGCTGCATGTTTCCACTGGCGACATAGTTTGCGCCTGAGGTGTCTCCCTCCGGCCCAGTGGGAACTGAGACACCGTACTAGTAACCACAGAATAAGAACTAGCTGGGGTCATGCTTGTCAGCACGGGTCTGTAACCTCCAACAACGTGTACACACACAGATTATGCGCTCTAAGTCGGGTCCTCTAGCTAGATTTCCCCCAGCTCAGACTCAGACTACAAAGACGAGGGGCCCTACGGTAACTAGCTTAAAAATCGTCACACTTGAAAACCTCTCCACCACTCCCGGGTGGGTTTGCACTCGCGTGCGCAAGAAAGTCACAACTAGTGGGGGGTCACTAAACGTGAACACCAAGAACCACGCACACACCCATCGCGAGTAATGTGAAGTAACAGGTGGCTCGGAGCCAACTGACTCTGGATAGCGCACTAGACCTACTAAATCCAACGATCCTTGAGTCACGAGACTCGAGTCGAGATTGTCACATGTGACGACACAGTGCCATTAATTTGGCCTAATCCCTAGGTCTGAAATCACGGTAGCATAATTCTAAAGGCAGCTCACAAGCCTTCGAGTTAATCCCCTGTCCAAGGAAAAGTGAAAAACCTCTAGCCCCAGGTTGGCCAACTAGACTCATAGTCTAAGGCCAGCCACCTGGCCCACACGAAAAACACTTTCCAGAGAAACCCATGTCGTGCAGGGAAGGCCCTCTGTACTCATACCGACTCGTGGCAACTCGATCTAGAGAAAGCATGAAAGTCCAGAACACATGGGGTCACCCAGACATCCAAAACCCACGGGCACACTAATCGAGATAACTCGGTACCTCCAGACACCTAAAAACATGGTCACAGTACCCACGGGGTGTCCAGGACATCCACGAGGTTGAAGGTCAACCAATGGGTCACAACCGGGTCGATTGGGGGCCAACACAATGCGAACGAAACACGATGAACATGAAAAACCAAGTGGCGATCCTCCCTGGACCGCCACATCAAATGGCGGTCCTCTCAGGACCGCAAACCCTATATAGCGGTCCACTCTAGACCACTACCTACAGGGGACACTAGGAAAAGAAGCAGTCTTCCCCAAGATCGCAAGCCCCTAGTGGCGGTCCTGGCCTGATCGGTAGCATCATTCAGCGGTCAGTCACAAGGCCGCTACTATATGGGGACCCAGACGACAGGGTAGCGGCCAGACCCTGACCACTACCACTAAAGAAATGCTCATCGCCTGGCCGCTACCCCAGGTAGTAGTCCATCACAAGACCGCAACTTGCAACCAACTTACTGGGCCAAGAAACGGTTCCTACTGGGCCGCCTTCACAGGTAGCGATTCCTGGTATGACCGCTACCTGCTCATCTCGGGCTACCAAACTCATGGGAGAAATAAACCCTCTCAGCTCATCTTGGGCTAACAAACTTGCGGGAAAGGAAGTACAAGGGCCAAGGATCCATCCCCCTACTTCCACAGAAGATTCCACACACCAAGGACTTCGATCCGCCAAGAAAATGTCGTAAAATCCCTGCCGGTTCACGAACTCACCACGAGCTCCACTGCGAGTCACCACCCCTCGATCCTCACCTATGCTTGGCTGCTCCTCGCCCGTGTCGCCTCCACCTCGCCCTCTCCTCACTCCGTCGGCTGCCAGAGAAGAGAGGGGAGAAGAGAGAACGTGAGAGGGGAGAGGGAGAGAATGAGAGTGAGGAAGAGAGGGAGAGAGGGGGGGCTTTATATATAGAAAGTTGGAAAATTCAAAAATATGAAAATTGAGAAAAATCACTTTCCCAATCCTCGGAACACGCTCGACGTGCTGGTAATGTCCCGGAGTTGGAGAACGCAACGGTTCACCCTATACAAGATTTCGAAGGCTCGTTAGGAAAAAACATGCTTAAACCACAAAATGCTCTCCGGGACCCCCGAATGTGATCCAAAACCCACATATCCTAATCCAAAAAATATCCAAAAAATCTAGGACATTACAGGGAGAGATCTTCTCTGGTGTCCCCCTCCCCCTACTACTCTCTCTCTCTCTCTCTCTCCCCCTCTTTTTGTCTCAGTCGCCACCGGAGGGAAAAAGACCCCCCTTCAGCATCCTCTCTCCCTCTCTCTCTCTCTTGATTGCCACAGAAGGGGGAGAGCCTATAATGACCCAAGATCTGAATACCAAGAGAAATCCTGATACTCTTGAATATTGACATGTCACCCATGAGCCGAAGGCTCAGAAGGGTTATAGGGACAATGTGGTATTGTATAAGAATCTAAAATAATTGTAACTAAATAACACTTAACAGTACAAGTACACGGGACATCCCCCGACTCTGGTAACTGGCAACTGGCAACTAACCCTGGCTAGTAGAATCACATTGAAACTCTGCCCCGCCACCTGAAGACCTGGCCTCACCTGAAACACGGTGAAAACATGTAGGGAATGAGCCTCATTTCACAGGCTCAGTAGGGATCCCACAGACCCCCACCTCACACGAAAAATAAGGCAAGGAACACAGGCGAGCATAAAAGGTAGTGCTATCTAATAGAAGTACGGTAGAATCATCTGATAGTAATAAATAACTAGAAAAGTCAACTACACTATTGCACCGTATGAACCAACCTCAGTCCTATAAAACATGAGTCCACACCTGCCAGGAGACAAGAGCACTATACACAAGAAGAATGACTGGAAGCGTCCCTTGACATCTTACACCGCGTCACAAGTGTCTACCTACACGCCCCAGGCAGAAACTGAGACACACCACAAGTACCACGAACAAGGACTAGCTGGAGTCATGCTCGTCAACGCGCGTCCTGAGCCCCCAACTACGTGTCCACACACAGACCATCTGCTCTAGGTCGGGTTCTCTAGCCGATTTTCCCCCCAACCGGACTCGGGTTGCAAAGGAAAGGGGCCCTACGGTAAACCAGCCTAAAAATTATCTCTCACAGAGTCACGCTCTCCACCACTCCCGGGTGGGTCCGCACCCGCGTGCACAGGAAGCTATGACTAGTGGACAGGTCACTGGAAGAGTAGACTCTCTAGTCAACAGAAAACAACACCTAAATTAGACAAGTACAAGGACCACTCATCGTACTGACACTGACTCACGGTGACACAAGTCGAGAACACACCTCCCGGAACCCCACGGCACCCTAACACATGGCCCCCACATGATGCCCAACATCAGTCAGACCATGGGTCAGCACGTGGGTCGAGGTCCACTCACCCGAAACTCGAATCGGCAATAGAAGGATCACCGGTTAGACAAACCACAATAAATGGGCCACCCTGGGCCGTTCCTGGGTAAACAGACAGTCGATGGACCACCTTAGACCTCAAATGGTTCTGAATAGACCGTTTGATAGTCTGGCACGGTCACCCATGAACTGCCTAAAAATAGGCATACACGGTCCAGACTAGGCCATGTAACATATACACGGTCCATCAATGAACCGCTCCAGAGAATGAACAGCCTCCCAGGGGACGCTCAGGCTCTGGGCAAGACGATAGGCTACATGGTTTCCCTAGACCGTGCAGACACACATGGTCTCACCTAGACTGTGGAAGACATTGAATGGTCCCCATGGGGCCGCCCAACCTCAACACAGAACAGGGATATAAACAGCCACACTGAGGCCGTTCAAAACCAAAGCGATCGATCGATAGGCTGCTCTAGGGACTAGACGAGCCACCTTGGTCCGTTCAGTCACCCAATGGCACAAAACATAAACGGTCACCCTAAGACCGTTGGGAATCAAGACAGTCCACCATGGGACCGTGCAAGAGACCAAATGGCCAACTTTGGACCGCGTGGACCCAACACTGTGCAACGGTCAAAAATAATGGTCAGACATGCCTCGGGAGTCATGCTGGCTCCACGAGATACACGGTCGACCAATGGGCCGCCCACGGTAAAATGGTCCAACGACTAGCCATATACCCCACCGACACCCCTGGTCGGTAAACGGTCCATTCCTAGGCCACGCAAGGGTGTACACGGCCTCTGTTAGGACCGTGTACATCCCGCCGACCCGAGAACGGCGAACCTTGCCAGAAAATGCCATTTTCACCCCCAAACCACCCCGGTTGAGGGGGAAACGAAGGGGAACTTGTCCCCATGATGCTAGGCACCCAATGGTGCCCTCAAATCACCGATTAACGTAGGGAATCACTAGATCGGTGCTCAAAACCCCAAAGCATGGATTTCCCACCCCAAGCTCAAATGACCCTCTCTCGCCCTCGCCTCGACCTAGAAGTCACGGGGAAGGAAGCTACGGAGCTAGGGATCCGTCACCCTACCTCAGGGTCGCCCGAAACACGTCGGATCACTATCGATCGACGAAGAATGCTTTGAAACCCTCGTTCCTTCACGAAATCCCATGAGCCGCACACCACCGTGATCGCCTCACCGCCACCGCCGTCACCTCCACGCCGTCTGCAGCCAGAGGGGAGCACCGTCGCGGTCGTCGCCGGGAGAGGAGAGAGAAAGAGGGGGGTGTACTTCTCACGGGAGGAAGAAGAAGAGAGGCGAAAGAAAAAGGTAAAAAGAAAAGAAAATAGGGGGTATTTGTAGATAATTTGATTTTTTGGAAAAATATAAAAAATAGAAAAATATATTTTTACGATCCTCGAAACACGCCAGTCGCACCGGTACCATCCAGGGGTAGGTGAATAGCCTGGTTCACCCACTATGGGGTTCCGTAGATTTTCTAGAAAAAATTACGTGGAAATCGAAAAACGCGTTCTGGAACTCCCGGAACTGATCCGAACGCATGGATCCAAGCCCAAAAAATGACTGAAAAATAATCTTGGGTGCAATAAAATCAATTACTCCAAAAAATAAATCCAAGACCCGAGAAGCAGGATCCGAAGGGTCCGGGATATTACAGCCCTCCCCCCTTAAACAAATTTCATCCTCGCAATTTAAAATAAGGCACAGGGGGAAAAGAAGAGGGGAAAACTCACTCGAATAGGTAAGGGAACTACTGACGCATCTCGTCCTCACGCTCCCAAGACGTCTCGCCGCCAGAGTGCCACTGTCACACCACCTTAACTAGGGGAATAACCTTGTTCCACAGGTGCTGCTCTCGTCGATCCGTAATACGGATGGGGAACTCTGGAAGAGACAGATCGGGAGTCACCTCGAGCCAAACAGAATCCTCTAAAATATGAGAGTCATCAGGCATGTACTTCCGTAACATTGAGACATAGAACACGTCATGCACCGCTGCTAACTCTGGGGGTAACTACAACCGATAAGCAACCTCGCCAATGCGCTCCACAATGGGAAAAGGGCCAACGTAGTAGGGACTCAACTTCCCTCGCCGGTCAAAGTGCATCACCCCCTTCATAGGAGAAACCCTCAAGAATACATGATCGCCAACAACAAAACTGAGGGGCTACCTTCTCCGATCGGCATAGCTCTTCTGCTGACTCTGAGCCGCCAACATGTTTTGACGGACCAAATGTACCATGTTCACACACTACTACACCAGCTCTGGTCTCGTCATAACATGCTCACCAACTTCACACCAATCAAGTGGAGTCCAACACGGTCACCCATACAACGCCTCATAGGGAGTCATCCCAATGCTCGAATGATAGCTGTTGTTGTAGGCAAACTCCACCAATGGTAGATGGTGAATCCAACTCCCCTGCCACTCCAGACAACATGACCTCAGCATGTCTTCTAGCGTCTAGATGGTCCTCTCTGACTGACCATCTGACTGAGGATGATAAGCTGAGCTAAAGGCTAACTCGGTACCTAGAGCTCTCTGGAAACCCCTCCAGAATCTAAAAGTGAAACGTGGATCTTGATCCGACACGATGGAAATGGGGATTCCATGTAAAGGTACGATTCGCTCCACATAAAGACGTGCCAGCTTGGGCACACTCCAGCTAACTCTGATCGGTAACAACCGAGCCATCTTCGTCAGTCTATCCACAAGCAACCAAATGCTGTCATGCCCACTCAGAGTCCTCGACAATCCCACCACAAAATCGATGGTCACGTGGTCCCATTTCCAGGCGATAACCTCCAAGGGCTAAAGCGTACCTCCAGGTCGCTGGTGCTCCGCCTTCACTTGCTGACAGACCAGGCACCTGGCCACAAACTCAGCAATGTCTCTCTTCATACTAGGCCACCAGAACTGCCTCTGAAAGTTTTGACACATCTTCGACGCACTCAGATGTACAGTGTACCTACTCCCATTAGCCTCTCGCAACACTGCATGCCTCACCTGCTCCTCGGCCGGGATGTACACCCTACCTCAGAATCTCATCGCTCTGTCCTTGCCGAGCTCCACATCGGCCAAAGCCAAAATTCTGGGTAACTCAGGGTCTACATGTTGAGCCTCTGTCACCTGACGACGGATGGCTGGTGTGACAGTCAAAGTCGCAAGCACGACCAACCCTGGTTCTCGAGGAACCTTAAGTCTAAATGTCACTTCTGGCACTTGTCCCCAGAGCCTCCATTTTCTCAACATCATCGCACTGACCACGACCTTCCTGCTTAAGGCATCGGCAACGACATTCATCTTGCCCAGCTGATAAGACAAGGTGAAGTCATAATCCTTCATATACTCCATCCATCGTCTCTGCCTGAGGTTAAGGTCCTTCTGAGTGAACACATACCTTAAACTCTGATGGTCAGTGAACACCTCAAACTTCTCACCGTATAGATAGTGCCTCTAAATCTTCAATGCATAGATCACAGCAGCCAACTCAAGGTCATGGGTAGGGTAGTTTTCCTCATGTGGCTTCAACCGTCGCAATGCATACGCCACAGCTCTACCATGTTGCATCAACACAGTGCCCAAATCGACCCTGGAAGCATCTGTACACAACACAAAACCTTCTGATCCAAAAGGTAACACCAACACTGGTGCCAAGGTGAGCAACCTCTTCAGCTCCATAAAGCTCTGCTCACACTCATCAATCCATACGAAAAGCACATCCTTCCGTGTAAGTCTAGTCATTGGGATCGCAATGCAAGCAAAAACCTTAATGAACCTCCTATAATAGCCTGCAAGTCCCAACAAAATCTGAATCTCCGTCACGGACCTCAGCCTCGACCACTGCATCACAGCCTCAACCTTGGCGGGATCCACGAAAATACCATCACTAGATATTACGTGCCCCAAAAAGTGCACCTCACGAAGCCAAAACTTGCACTTGCTAAGCTTCGCGTACAACTTGTGATCTCACAAGGTCTGCAACACAACCCTCAAATGGTGTGCGTGCTCCTCTGTAGACTGCGAATACACAAGGATATTGTCCACAAATACAACCGCGAACTGGTCCAAGTAGGGATGAAACACCCTATGTATCAGATCCATGAAGGCTGCGAGGGCATTGGTGAGCCCAAACGGCATCACCAAGAACTCATAATGCTCATACCTCGTACTGAACGTAGTCTTCTCCACATCAGACTCACGAATCCACAGCTGATAATAACCAGACCACAGACCAATCTGCGAGAACACTCGAGCAAACTGAAGCTGATCGAACAAATCATCAATCCGCGACAGCGGATACTTATTCTTAATGGTCACCTCATTCAGCTATCGGTAGTCAATACACAATCTCAGACTATCGTCCTTCTTCTTCACAAACAATATCGACGCCCCCAAGGGGAAAAGCTAGGACAAATATACCCCTTGGCGAGTAACTTCTACAACTGTGCCCTAAATTCCCTCAACTCAGTGGGAGCCATGCGATAAGGAGCCTTCGACAAAGGTCCCGTACCATGTGCAATTTTGATAACAAAATCAATCTCCCACTGGGGAGGTAATCCAGGCAAATCCTCAGGAAAAACATCAGGAAACTCGCACACCACCGGAATGTCCTCCACATCCAGACACTGTCGGTCTACCATGATCACAGAAGTGAGAAAACCCTGACATCCGACATCAAGCATCCTACGTGCCCTAATAGTGAAAATTAGAAGACAAGGAGAGGTAGATCAGATACCTTGGAAATAGAACGCGGGTCTATGGGGAGGCTAAAAGTAGACCCTCTTCGTTCCGCAATCCACCAACGCTCCATGGGCCTCGAGCCAATCCATGCCCAAAATCACATCATAATCCCAAAGGTGCAGTGCATAAAGCCTGCCTGGCAGGCTCCGCCCCTCAATCCACACTGGAACCTTCTCGAAACAATACAGGGTGAACATAAAATCGCCAGAACGCAGCTCCATAGCTAAATCACAGGACATCTGGGACACTGGGTCCTCAACACTCAACATAAAATCCCCTCGTCAAGTCGCAGGACTGGGAGGCCTCCAATAGATGGATGCGTGGAGGTTTCCCCCCCACCTGGCGAGATAGTACGCCTTTCCTCCAGGCTGAGGATCGACGGAAGCTGAAAGCCATCGAACGGTATCCTCTGTCCGACGCAGACCTTGTTCTGACTCCGGCGCTGTCCGGGAGCTGGAGTTATGCCTCCCGTTGCCGCAGGGTACGGGTTTTATCCCTTCAGTAGGTCACTCCGTTTGTGGAAGACGCTTAACCAAATCCCTTTTTGTCATCAGGGGCGCGCGAGCCTCAGGGCTGGACCTCCGAGATTGTCAGATTGCCACGGAACGTTCCTCGCCCCGTGGACCACGTGGTTCCGGGAACCGGCCAGGTGTCGGTCGTCGCCCCCCCCCCCTCGGTCGAGGTGGTGTTTGCCGTGGGAAGGTTGCAGCATCCAGTCCCTACCGGAATTCCCTTGGTGCACTCGCCGGGCGTGTCTGCTACGGGCGGGAGCAGTTCCGTGGCGAGTGGAGGTCTCAGTCCTCCGAGAGGTCTCGCTGAAGAAGTCGTCGGTGTCATTGACGAGGGCTCCAGCATGGCAGGCGGTAGCCGTATTGCCCTAACTGATGATGAGCTGGCGGCCATGGATGCTTGTCGTCGGTCGAGGAAGAGAGCGAGGAGCCCTCCCCCTGCTCGGAATCGTGTTCCGCCTCCCCCGGTATCTGGGTGGCCCTCTGTTGAGGCTCCGTCGCCCCCAGTGACCGGCGGATCGGTGGTCGCCTCCCCTGCATCAGTCCCCTTGGCATGGGGGCGTGACAAGGGTAAGGCTCTTGCCACTGGCGTGGACGTTCCATCCCTATCGGCGTCTCCGCAACGCAGCCCGTCCCTGCCACTTCGGGATCAGTCGTCTGAGTTGGCTGAGATTGGTGTAGCTGTCGACCTCATGGGAAGGAGCGTCGACTGGCACGAGCCCTTGAGTGAGTCCGGCCCCGAGGTCGAGGATGAACTGGCAGCGAAAGCTGCCAAGAGCCTCTGTCTGGTTGCGAGTACCCTTGGACTGTAGAGGCACCACTTTCGGGGTCTCGCTTGGAAGCTGGAGTCCAGCCGGGCTTCTCAAGCGGAGCTGGAGAAAAACTTGAAGGAGTCCGAGTCGGCCCGGAATGAACTCCGCGAGTAGTTCTTCCAGCAAGGTCTGGCCTTCACCGTCATGGAGCATGACCGGGATGCCTTTCGCGAGCGGGCAGATGCGACCGAGGGGTGAGCAGGCGCTGCCGAGGAGTGAGCGGCTAAGCTGGGGGCGCAGGCGCAGGCAGCGGAGAATCGTGCTCGGGAGATTGAGGCCGAGCTAACCAAGCTACGCTCCATGCTGTTGACTGCGGGTGAGGAATCGGTGGAAAGCTTTCGTTCTTCTTCGGCCTACCGAGAGGAGCTGACGGAGGTGGCCTTGGAGTTCTACAGGCCAGCTCGCGATCGAGGCTTCCGGGAGGGTTGGAGTGCTGCCATGAAGGCTACCGCGAAAAGTCTTGGGTGCGAGGCCCTGTCGCTTCCTCCCCCTTCGCCACCATATGACCCGGAGGCCGGCGAGGGCGAGAAGGAGCTTGCTGAAGCTGAGGCGCCAGTGCCGGTGCCAGACACGGAGGAGCGTGCACCTACAGACACCTCAGCGGCAGAGGCCCAGGTAGTGAGGCCGGACGGCGACTCACCTTCTGTCAATGTTGTTGATGCACGTGAGCCCAGAGAGGCTGGGGCACGTGGTGATGTATCCGGGGCAGATCCTTAGAAGGACGCCTGCACTTGCTTATTTTTTCCTTTTTGCTTTCCTCTGTTTCTGCCTGAGGGCTGTCCTCTTTTTTTTTTTTTTGTAACGCTTCGACTTCGAAAGAGGAAGACTTTCTTTCCTTTACGAAATCTCGAAAAGATCTCTTGCGTGTATCTTCCTTCCTTTTGAATGGTTACGAGATCCTCTGGGGATACGAATCGGCGCCCTTTAGGTAACTCTGAGAAGGCGCGACTTTCAGGATCCGTCGCTTCGATTTCTCTGGATATGCATGAGGCGGCGGGAGTCTTTACTCCTAGGGGCTTCGATCCCCTATAAGTAGCAGCCTTTGAACTGAGTCCGTGGTCATCTCCGTGGCGGTGAGAACAGAAGAGAGAGTCCTTCTGCGTGATGTCTTCCGGAGAGTCCGGTACTTCATCGAATGACGAATCTCAGCAAGCCCGTCGTCAGCTTCTGGTCCTTCATCGGGATCCTCCACCGGCTCCCTAGCGCCCATGGCCGGAGCCTGGGGCGGGGGGCCCTGTCTCAGAGGATTATCGGTTCGAGTACTTGGATGGTTGGCGGGAGGCCTTGGAGAAGGTCAGCCGCTTGTACGTTGGCTGGGGAATCTTGTTCCTTGAGCCAGACAAGTTTCGTCCTTAGGAGGGTGGCGAATGCCCCGGTTCTTGCTTCCTCCTTCTCACTCGGAGTTGCTTCTACTGCCTTCTTCTCGTTACACGGCAGTAACGATTTTCTCTGCTTGCAGCTGCGTGGTGAGAGGTTCCCCCGAGTTGAGGCATGCATTCTTCGGCCCAAGAAGGGTGACGGACGGGGTAGCAGACCCTGTCATCCTGTTTGCGATGTGGTCGGCGCGCGACGAGGTGTTTCCTGCGGCCAGGGCATCTTCCTAAGGATGTCCAAAGGCAGGGAAGCTGTTATCCATTCTTCCACTCAGTGGGCGAGACCTTCGTGCGAGGATGGCCTGCGCGCCCGGTTGGCTTCCGTAATAGGTGGGCTTCGTTGCTCCCTCGTCCTCCGCCAAGCAGGGGTGGATGGATCAACTGGCCTTCTCCCCTGACACATGAGACGGTGGTGTGTCCTAATGCAACAAGGAAGAGTCATAGCTTACTCTTCACGACAGCTAAAGAAGCACGAGGAAAACTACCCAGTTTACGACTTAGAATTGGCTGCGGTAGTATATGCATTAAAGATATGGAGGCATTAGTTATACGGAGTACAGTTTGTTGTATACTCCGACCACAAGAGTCTCAAATATCTATTCTCACAAAAAGAATTAAATATGAGACAGAGACATTGGCTAGAATACATCAAGGACTTTGACTTCACCATACAATACCATCCAGGAAAGGGTAACTCTGTAGCTGATACCCTTAGTCGAAGTCTGAGAAGGTTATTTCTGAGAAGATTCTGCCGACACTCTGGCCCAGTAACTGACCTGCTATCTTAGTATTGGACATTAACTTTCCATGGGCCTATGCACCGCGCAAACCCACTATTGTACTAGTGAATATTAAAGAGAAGCCCAAGATAAGAGATTCTAAGGGCTGGAGCATTATATTGAAATTAAGCTATCAGTCGGGGAGAGATCTCAACGCACAATTGTAGGGACGGACCAAGCCGATCCCCAGGGGCAAAAAAATGAGTAGAAGGGGCCTCGGTTACCGAGAGTCCTCATTATCAATTCTGGGAGACTCGGGACCATTGACTTGGGACTACCGTCAGCACTTTATCAGGGGCCCTCTCGAGCCAGGTACTTTAAAGGCACTGCCAAGATAGCTCGAGAAAGAAGATATAGCTTGTACAGTTGCTGGCCCACCATTGCTGCCTAGGGGGCCTATTGATGATATGATTGATTTCAGTCAAGCTTTTTCAAGATTGTTCTATGAAGAAGGCTGCCAGAGAAGCCCAAAGGTACGGCTTGTGCAGTACGCACCGAAGAAGCCGGCTTACCATCCGCGAGAAAGGGGGAGCTCACTCGTCACTTTCACTTGGTCTCCTTCCTGCCTGTTCTCATTCTTTCAAAAGCTAGATTTCATACCCCGCTCACCTCCTTTTGTGATCAACCCTCTGCTATTCCAAACTCCAATTGATTTTCTTATCGTCAAGGTCTGTGACTGTGGGCACTCGCTGCCCATTGATCTCTTCACTCCATTCTTCTCTTCTTCTGATCCATTCCTTGATCTCTTCTATCCATCCATCTATCCTCTCGTGCTTCCTTCTCCTCCACTCTCCTCTTCATCCTGTTGCATGATCACCACCGATCTCCAAAAAAAATACTGATTTTAAAGTAGAGATGTTAGTGGAGGATTTTGTTGTGTTCTGTCTGTCTCCCTCTCAGGGGCACGAGGCCCCTGCTACTTCCCTTCCATTAGATTTTCTTTCTCCTAGGTTAGATTTAGGGTCCGTCAAGTCTAGGGAATTAGGGTCTGTCAAGCCTAAAGAAGTAGGGTCTTGTTCTAGTGCGTCCAACCCTTCCACGCCTGACGTGCATCCTCCAGCACGTCATTCCAAATCCATTCCTAATAGGTTCTTGCAAGACCTGGCTCAGCGATGTCATGCTCTTCTCAAATGCCCGGAGTTCGTGGCTACGGCGATTGTACTGGAAGAAGAGGAGGAGCAAGATAGGGTGTGGAGCGATGACGGATTAGGAGTCTATGAAGTCGTGGATGAGAAAGACCCGGTCGATTTTGAGGACAACGATGTAGATGACACTGTCGACTTATATGCGCAAGGTTTGAAGAGGTCTGACGAATCATCGTCAGCAGTGGATGAACCTACAAAGGAAATTAATCTTGGAACCAACGAGAATCCCAGGCCCATCATTATTGCTGCTAATCTCCCTCTGAAAGTTGAAGAATGATTGATCAAGGTTCTAAGGGAGTATAGTGATTCTTTCACCTGGTCATACGAGGACATGCTGGGTCTTGACCCCTCCTTGGTGGAACATCGACTAGTGCTTAAACCAGGGATAAAACCCGTTAAACAAAAGCTAAGAAGATTTCACTCCCACATGGCCTTGAGGATGAAAGAAGAAGTTGATAAATTGCGTAAGGCCAGGTTCATTAGAGTTGTGTTATATCCCTAGTGGGTGGCGAGCATAGTCCCTGTCATCAAGAAGGATGGGAAGGTGTAAATTTGCATTGATTTCAGGGATTTGAACACGGCATGTCCCAAGGATGATTTTTCGATGCCTCATATAGATGTATTGGTGGATAACATGACCAAGTATGAAGCTCTGTCATTCATGGATGGTTAATCAGGCTATAACTAAATCTATCTCGCTCCCGAAGATCAAGAGAAAACTTCCTTCACCACGTCCTAGGACACGTATTGCTATGTGGTAATGGCGTTTGGATTGAAGAATGCAGGTGCCACTTATCAAAAAGTGATGATGGCTATATTCCACGATATGACGCATGTTTACATGAAAGCTTACGTGGATGATATCTGGGTGAACTCGAGGACCAAAGAAGAACACCCCATAATTCTGGCTAAGGTGCTACAGAGAGCTAGGGAGTACAAACTAAAAATGAATCCCAAGAAATGTGTATTTGGAGTGTCTTCAGGGAAATTGCTAGGCTTCATAGTTAGCAAATGAGGGATTCAAATTGATCCAAATAAAGCTAAGGCCATTATGGACATGTCCCCGCCTAAGAATATCACGGAGCTTCAAGGATTGATTGGACGTTTGTAGTTCATCTGAAGATTCATATCCCAACATTCTCAGAGGTGCCGCCAGTTTTATGAACTACTAAAGGCAGGGGCCAAATTTGAATAGAATCAAGACTATCCGCAGGCCTATGAGGATTTGAAGGTTTATTTATCTAATCCCCTGATTTTGTAACCTCCTGTCCCTGGAAAACCCCTAATCCTATACATTTTTGTCATTGAGCACTCCCTAGGAGGGCTCTTCTGTGAGTTTATCAAATTATTCTTTACTCGACCCTTTATACCCTAGGCCCCCTCAAGGGATTAGCTTGTGATTTTTGATGGGCTTAACTCTGCCTTGGAGACTGGCACCCAAGTCCTTGTCGATCTTATACCCCATTCTTATCATAATGTTCCATTCCGGGGTGTTCATCATATTCTTCTTTTTCTTCCCCTTTTGAGGTAGGGGTGATGTTGGTGCTGATGCGGAAGCTGAAACTTGTGGTCTTAACAAATCATGCTGTGGGTTGGCAAGATCTAACACAGATAACAAGGGCCTGTTGCCCAGCCATATGGAGGGCACCAATGTGGCAGAGTGTATGTCAACTAATGGAAAAATGAGCATACTAGTGACTTTGATGACGCGCCCCTTATGTGAAAATTTTATGCATTGATGATTTGTTGAGGGTACGACGTCAAGCACTTGGATGTACGGACGGCCCAGAATACCATTAAAAGTTGGGTCCATGTCTAAGATGTGAAAATATGCTATAACTGACACGGGACCCAACCCGACTTTCAAAGTGATCATGTCCATGGGTGGCTTTTTCGTATTATCATAAGCAATAATTGTAATAGTGGACGGCCGTATCTCACTGTCCGGAATGCCACACATGTTCAAAGTCCTAGGGGGCAACACATTTATGGATGTGTCAGTATCCACCAAACATTGGCCGACAACCACTTTGTTAATATCAACAGTAATGCATAAAGCATATTTCTTAACTGGCTTTGGAGCCAATTCATGTTCATAAAAGATAATGGCCGGTTGGTCACCTGCCGGAGTTAAGACTGAAGTAATCTATTCAACTAGAATATCCTCATTGACCATCATCTTCTGTAGATACTGCTTTAAGGCCTTTTGGTGAGTGGTGGATCTTTTAATTAATTTCAAAATAGAAATCCTAGCCAGGGTCTTGTCCAGATGCTTTAACAAATCATATTGGGTGCCCGGTATGGATTCTTGTTCTTGTTCTTGCTCCTCTTGCCCCTGTGCGGGTTCTTGCTCTCATTGTGAAAACACACGGTGGAATATCCGTCCACTACGGAGCACCATAGTTTGTGAAGATCGTGCCTCTATCGGGTTTTGGGTAGGCAGAGGATTGGTAGATGTGGAAGGGATATCATGGTTGACGGGTGTTGGAGATGGAGTGACCAAAGAGGGGATCCTTATAAGGAGCCTTGTCGGCTGAGGATTAGTGGGAACTAGGGTGGTGGGTAGTGAAGGTTCAATGGGAGAGGGGCTGGAAGGGGTGGATGGCGCCTGGGTGGTTGGAGTGGGTATAGGCCGAATGAGGAGGTGGCTAGGTGGAGGTGATGGATTTACGAGAAGTATAGTGGATGTTGGTGTAGGTAGGAGTAAGGGGGTCCTTGCCAGCAAAGGGTGAATGGTAGCAGGCGCCAGCGAGGGGCAGATGAGGAGTGGCTTAGTCGGCAAGAAATTTATGGAAGGAGGAGGGGTTTACGATAAGGAAGGGTTTGTGGGGGTGCAAATGAGGAGTGGCCTGGCTGGCAAGGGGTTTATGGAAGTAGGAGGGGTTTGTTGTGGTGCAGGAGAAGGTGGAAGGCAAATAAGAAGTGGCCTAGATGGAGGGTTGGTGATAATGGAGGGGACTTGGCTGGTGGCGCATAAGAGGGGACGTGAAGGTTGAGGGAAAGGTGTTGGTTGAGAAATTGTTGTTAGTAAGTGTGGGGTTTGGTTTGAACTTTGATTTATAGCCCTGATAGAGGCGCTTTCTTCATGCCACCCTTGCGCTCTCTCCATTTCATGGAAGGAGGTGGCAGGGTTTAGCTGTTGATTAGGAGCTGGGTGCTCCAGTAGTGGATTGTGGACAATCCCCATGTCCGGTTACGGTGCTTGGACTGGCTGCTCCTACTGAACTTGCTGTGGTGCCTGTTGACGAGGTGGTCTTCTTGCCTTGAGTGTAGCAACAAACTTTCTCATCTCATCCCAATCAATATCCCCCTGATCATTCAAGTCATATATGTAATCTTTGACCTGAAAACAATGATCAATATTATGCCCAGGTTGTCGATGGAAGACACAATGTCGAGAGGTATCCACATTAGGAGGCCAGGCCATCCTTTCCTTTGGCAAGGTGAGCGCATTGGCGGCCATTAGTGCATTGAAGATATCAGGAAGGCTCTCAGGTAGTGGAGGATATTGGTCTCTCTTGGGGCCTACAGGTCTTCTCGGTTGCTGGGGGCCATAGTTTGCCAGTGGAGGGACCTAGTGGTATTGCATGGGAACTAGAGGATTTTGTGACATAGCTTGATTCCGTAGATGAGGAGGAGGAGGCCGGAAGGGCTGAGGAGGGTTGTTTTGTTGGTGCAGAGCTTGGTTAAAGAAGGAGGGTTGCTAGAAATTTTGTGGTGGCCTTTGGTTAGAAGGATTGTAGGATTGCATAGGATTGTCAACCACGCCTAGCTGCTCATTCACGACTACACCCTCGGTAGTGGCACCATTGTTATTCATAGCATTGCTTTTCCTTGGCACTCTCGGCTTCTGTTCAAACATGGATATGATAGGCAAGTCCTTCATCTGGCTCCGAATGTGTCTCGCCCTCTCATAAAGCTCCTCCATAGTACTTAACTTGTTCATGGCCAGAATGTGACGGAATTACGGAGTAGCATTTGATACTATCATTTTAACCTGCTCCGATTTTGAGAGTGTATCTCTTAACTTTTTGGCCATTGATCTCCATCTATCGGCAAATTGTGTGAAGTCCTCCTCGGGCTTCATCTTTTCAGCAACCAAATCTGTAACAGACAAAGAGAGACCCACTCGGTCTCTATACTTTTGTAGAAATAAAAATCATCTCTCTCGGGTAAGCCGCTCCACCACTCCCGGGTGGGTCAGCACACGCGTGCCGTAAGAAGGCTACGACCAGTGAGGGCTCACAGAACGTGAACACTGAAACCACGCACGCACCCATCATGAGTAACATGAAGTAACAGGTGGCTCGAAGTCACCAGACTCTGGACAGCCCACTAGACCTAATAATCCAACGGTCCTTGAGTCACAAGACTCGGGGTCAAGACCGTTGCACGTGACGGCACAGAGCCATCGATATGGCCTAATCCCTAGGTCTGAAACTATGATGGCATGATTCTCGAGGTAGCTCACAAGCCACCGAGTTGATCCCTCATCTAAGGGACACACGAAAAACCTCCAGCCCCAGGCTAGTTAATTGGACTCACAGTCCAAAGCCATTCACACACGGCCCACCCGAAAACTCAAAACACACGCACGGGGTCACCCGAACCCTCTAAACACATGAGCATGTTAATCGAGATAATGTGGCACCTCCGAACACCCCCAGAAATGGGAACACAGGTCCCACGGTGTCCGGGACATTCACAAGGTCAAACGTCAACTACTGGGTCACCACCGGGTCGACCGGAGACTAACACAATGTGAAACGGACATGGCGAACATGAAAAACCACCTAGCGGTCTACCCCTGGACTACTAAGGCCAGCCTAGTAGTCTACCCCTGCACTGCTAAGCTCTAGGAACTCGCAAACCCCTAGCGGTCACTTCCCGAACTGCTAGGTAGAGTGGCGGTCTTTTGCCTGACCGCTAGGCGATGCCTAGTAGTCAGTCGCAAGATCGCTATCCCACTGACCTATAATCGACCAAATCACGGTCAAACGGTCACCCCTCGGACCGCAAGGCAGAGCCTAGCGGTCCATCACGCGACCGCAAGGCTCGAACCGACATACGGGGACCCTGGCGGTCCACTACACGATCGCCTAGTGCCCTAGCGGTCACTAGAAGGACCGCTAGGCCATCTCGAACCCAAAAATGGTGAATCTGGCAGGAAACCCCATTCCACGCCCCGTTCACACCCATGTGAAGGGGAAAATAAGGGAAAACTAGTCCCCTACCTCTCTAGCATGGAGAGGAACCATTTAAACCCCAAAAACGCGATCAAATCACTAGATCACACGCACACCCCAAAGCATGCTCTTTTCCCCCAAATGCTCAAATAAGCCCACTTGGCTCACCACGGTCTACCAAAATTGTGGGAAAGGAAGTACGAGGGATAAGGATCCATTCTCCTACCTCCACCGAAGATTTCATGCACCGTGGACGCCGATCCATCAAGAAAATCCCATTAAACCCTCACCGGCTTGGGATCCCACGAACTGCCTCCACCATCGTGATCCTCGCCTTGTGGCCGTCGCTCCTCGCCCCACGAGCGTCGCCGCCTCGCCCCCGTCCACCTCCGTTGGCCGCCGAAGAAGAGAGGGAGAGAAGAGAACGCGGGAGAGAAGAGAGAGGGGAAAGGGTGAGAAATGAGAGATGGGGAGAGAGAAAAAGGGCGAGGGGGTTATATATAGAAAATCTAAAATTTTAAGAAAATATAAAAAATATGAAAAAATTACCTCTGTGATCCTCGGAAAGAGCACAACGCGTTGGTACTATCCCGGAGTCGGAGAACGCAACAGTTCACCTGGCACGGAGTTCCAAAGTCTCATCAGGTAAAGACACACGTAAAGCACAAAACACACTCCGGGACCCACTAAAAGGATCCGAAAAATATTCAAAAAAATCTGGGGCATTACATCCTCGCACCTGGCATGCTTCTGTGCCAGGACGAGGAGGTCCATCAAGGTTGTCGAGGACTTTTTGGCACCCAAAATATAATAAGATGGCAATTGTGCCTGCATGATGGAAGGATGCGGCCTGCTGATGCATGAAAGTCGAAGAAGATCAACAAAGAAGGTTCACTCGAACAGCTGAAGCCTTAAGATACCTGATGGAGGGACTCCACAACTCATCTCTCAGAGCTTAGTGATGCCGGATGGCAATCCAGAGCTAACAAGTTGGTGTTGACTCAGTCACGTCGAACAAACCCTGTCCACGAGGATGAAAATACCCTGGTGGCTCACCACCTGAAGAAAATGCTTTCCGAGGTGAAGAAACATCTCCGGTCGCACCATACGACTTTTCAAAGGCCGTATCAGTAGGAAAACCCGAGTGACCGAATTAAGAGGATGACTTGTGCTGGAAGTGGTTGATTAGTCACCTGAGGGCCTCCACGATAGCTCTTGTGACGGTCCGGCGGGGCCAGAGTAAGATGGGGTTTTGAAATTGTCCCTGGAGCCATTACAGGACCCACAAGCGGATTCGTCCCAAACAAACAGCACAAAGAGGGGTTTAAAATGGCGTGGCCATGTGAATCCAACGCCGCCTAAATCGGCGCAACAGGTCTCTACCCGGCACCATCAAAAGCAACGCGCCAAATGTTCTTCACGCCTAAATTGGTGCACTAACTCCTCGTGCCGGATTAAGCCAAAAGGGCATAGCTCTCTAAAAGGGGCAATTCGATGAAAGAAAAGAGGAGAGAGGCAAAAAGGGAGTGAAGGGTTGGAAGAGGAGAAAACTTACCCTAAAAAGAGGGAAACCCAAAGCAGCCACCATCGTAGTTTTCTGCAGCAGAAAGGTCCAGAGCACGGAGAGGAGCTTGAGTTTTTTGATACTCTATTTTTCAGTCTGAGAATAGAGGTGGGTCTGTGTGAGAGGCGTCAAGCATTTTCCCATTCCCTTTCCCTCAAATCTTCTATGGTTTGCAATGTAGATGGGCGATGATATGAGCCCAGAGTCCCCATCCCCCTACTCGATCTCTTTTCTTTATTCAAATTACATTCAATTTTCTATCCGCACAAGGCCGGATCTTGCGTAGTTCTTTCACGTAGCCGCGGTACTCCTCTTCATCCTCTGCCACTTTCGCTTGCCAAGCGCGGACCCGATTGACCTCCCACATGGTCAGAGCGCTTCGGACTGCTTTCTCGTCCTCCTCGGTCCCAATCTTCCTAGCTTGAAGGGGAGGGAGGTGTGATAGTGTAGGAACCATAGTACGGGGTAGCCCGACTTGAAGATAGCACCGGTGCGGGTTGTATATCACCAAGGTAGTGTCCCCCACTAGTTGTAGATCTAGGCCTAGTCGCCGTGGTACTCTAACGGTGATGCTTCGAAGAGCTCTTGGTCGCATCACGAACTTCTCAATTGGTAAGGTGTTGAGGTAGAGGCGCCAATCATCACGTGCCTTCTTGTCTGCCGTCCGGCACTCAACTTGTGAAGAAAACCCAGATGCACCTCCAATGAAGAATAGAGGGTGGCTCCCAAATATCCGGCTTGAAGGTAAGTCCTCCTTGGGTAGGAACTTAAGTCTCACCCCCATCCAACACTCAAGGATTATCATTGAGCCGAAGAGAGGTCCTCCTAGGCAAGCTGAACTAAACCCTTCATAGAGTTATGAAAGGACTACTTGAGAGATAGATAAACCCCGCCACAGCCCACTGATGATACTGAGATTTTGGATATCTAAGAGGTGGTCGGTGGTGGAGAAAAGGAAGATCCCGCACAAGCAAACTGATGTAGCTTTGGCTATGGCTTCAAATCTTCCGCTCTTGTTCTTACAATAAGTGGTTATCCATTGAGCCATCGGTATCAAATGGATATGGCGTGGGCTAATCATGGTCCAGACATCTTTTGGGTTGTGAATGAAATCCCCTAGAATGAGTGATGGGTCTATGGGCTCAACCGTGTGACACACTAGATCTTCATAGGGCTAGGTAGGTCTCTACCTCCTCTAATAGGACTGTAGCTTCAAAGGATGGAAAAAGGAAGGTGTGTGTTTGTGGATGCCAAAGCTCTACAAGGGCTGAAATGCTTGCCCAATCCAAGGACAATTTTTAGAAATTTTTGGCTAGAACAATTAAAGGGTGAAGATGTCATGCCCTTAGAATTGAAAGGATCTCTAATGGAAGTTCTTTGATCATGGGAGCCACCCACTTTAGGTTTGAGTAGCACCTTCGGTTAGGAAGAAGCTAGAGAAAAGGAAAAAGAAGAGGAAGAAGGGAGGAAGATCATGAGAAGAATGAAAATTCAGAAATTTATGACTTTTTGCCACTTACCTCTCTTGAAGAACTTGAGCTTAGATGCTTGGGGATAGAGGTCAATCTCTGCAGCTCCCCATGCTCCCTTCTAGCTGCTTTAGGTCCGGTGTAGACCCTCTCCTCCATGGCACTAGCTTCAAAGCTCCTCTTCATGGTGTTTTTGAGTGTTTTTTATGAAGTTCTAAGGTTTGTAGCAGAGAATTGATGTGAGCTGTGAATTCTGGGTTTGATCCTACTTATAGAAGCATATTTTTGGTGTTGGAGCATTAGGACTAGGGTTGGGTAGCCTTATCCTAAGTTTAGGAGAGTTCTAGTGCAGTTTAGACCTCCTTTTCCCTAGGTTCGGACTCTCGCGGGAGAGTCCTTCTTGGATTAACACTGTTTCTTCACTAGCGGTCTATCGTAAGATCACTAGAAGTCCAATGGCAGCCCAATATTGGACCGTCATCTTCCTTTATCCATCGTTCCTCCTTTGTTCCTCTAGTGGCCTAAAAATTAGACCGCTTGCCACCCCTGGCGGTCGTAAATTAGGCCATTTCATAGGTTTTAACACAGTTTAGTTAAACCTCTTTTTCCTCTCTTTTCCTGTCAAACCTGCCATCTCTCTCACCTGTCTCTCTGTCAGTCTTAGAGTCATCAATTTGCATCCGTCCACATTCATTTTCACAAAACAAACCAACCAAACAAACAAAAAGATTTTCATTTCATTTTTCCACTAACATAAGTCATATGTACAAGTATGCATCAGGAAAAGAAAAGGAAGAGTAAAGACAAAATCACTCGGCCGGTCTATCCTCCGGGCCGTCGCTATCACCAGTACCCTTGTGTCGCTTCGCTGGCAGCTCCACGGCATTGCTCTCCTCCTCACGTCCTCACCTCTAGTCTGCCTCCTCATTCCTCCGATAGTCGTAGGAGCTGGTGAAGTAGCCTCGAGCTCCGCTACTTGGCGCAACACTCTAACTCCTGCCCTCCGACTTCTTCCCCAGAAGACGGAGAGCCTCCTTCATGCCCGAGATCACGCCCTCCATCTTGAGCGTCTACACCCGGAACTGATCTTGCTCACCCCTCAGTCGTGTCACATCAGCTCTAAGTCATGCTATCTCTCCCTCATCTGCGCGCTGGCGGGTCTCTCCTCCACTCAGTCAGGCAACCTCTGCTCGGAGATGAGAAACCTTCGCTGCCTCTGCTCGGAGACAAGGCACCTCTGTCGCCTCTGCCTGAAAGCACTCTGACTCCGCTTGAGCATGCTCCGCCTCGGCTAAGGCCGCGATCAGCTCTCTCACCTTTATAGTTAGTCAATGATTTAACATAATCATAAAGCATATAAGTCCAAGGGAACTCAGTTAGTTGCTTACCCTCTCCGTGAGAGTGGCCTCCGCCTCCTCGGCCCGGGTAACCGCCCGAGCAAAGTTTGCATCTCGCTCAGCCCTGCCTCTGGCAGGCTGTGAAGACGAGGATGGTGCATCTGGTCCCACCCGCTGAGCGCCCTCGGCTCGCTGCATTTTAAAAATCAATGTCAATCAAGCATAGCATAAGTAAATTAAGTCCAAGGTTTAGGGAAGGCTTCATGTCCTTCATGTTCACCTAACTTAAAGGACACACATTCGGAGGATGCCCATCCCAAGCTTACTCTAGTGAGTTATAAGGCTGACCAGGAGTTGGCCGAGGACTACCTCGCTGAGGATGAGGAGTTAGAGAGAGATCCCAAAGAATGCCTAGTTGGCCAGTGTGAGGCGATAGCCAGCAACTCCATTATGTTAGTCACCCCAATCCCACAGGTCACCCCAACCCCACCGGTCATCCCGGGGCTGTCTGTTCCACCCACCTTGTCCAGGGTGGATGTGCCCTCTACCGACCTCATGCAGTCAGCCATCCCACTTTTACCCATCACTCCTATGGTAGTGCAGCCACTCGTGACTACTGTACCACTGTTGACACCCTATGTTGATGTGGCATGGTTTGATTTTTGCCATGAGTACGAGAGACAATGTCTGAACTTCCCAATTTCCATGCTCTATGCCAGATGTCCGAACTTCCTTCCCGTCACCCAACTCCATATCCTGTTACACTTCCGTACCCGAGGACGAGTCGGTTGACGAGGGTTGAGACTCACGGCCTCAAATTGTGGATCAGCTTATATTTACACCTGGTGTATGTAGAAGGTACCCATTTGCATTACCGAGTCTTCCTTAGTGCGTACCTTGTGTTTGTGTCTCTTCGTCGTCAATCATAGTATTACTATGGGTGTCTATGTTTGTCTAGGGTCATATGTGAGTCTGTTTTACTTCTACAGTTTGTTTGTCATGCATATGGAGTTTGAATAAAGTCGTGCAAACAAAAGGCCAGTAATGCACGTAACAAGCAGTTAGCCAATGCACGCCGACGTACCCGTGAGTTTCAAAAGGGAGAGTACGTCATGATCAGGGTCATACCTGAACAGTTTCCCCTCGGGGATAGTCAAGAAACCCTAGGCCCGCGATGCCAGCCCTTTCCGAGTCAAGAAACAAGTGGGTTCGAATGCGTACGTTATTGAACTACCAGATGACTATGGTGTCGATTTGATGTTTGATGTTTCAGATCTGGTAAGTATATCAAAAACCCACGGTGATGCCTAGTGAGTTTTGGGCATTCTCCTCCTATTGTGAGTGACACACCACCCGAGAGTCCACCTCTTTCAGCCTCAAACGTAAGCATATAGATTGTATACTGGATGAGCAGGTGATCACCACCAGGAACAGAGCCTAAGGACACTTCTTTGTGCATTGGAGAGGATGTCCCATGCCAGACGATGCCTTGATCACACGCAGAGAGCTCAAGCCTCAGGACCCTTATGCGATGGGGTCGAGCTCCTCCTACCCGGGGAGAATTGGTGCGGACACACGTCGCAATACACGCCAGTGGACGAGGACACGCTGGGGCCCGGTTAGCTCACGGAGGACGTGGACGCATCAGCCAAGCCATCATCCTTATTTCACATTTTTTGGCCATGTTGGGCCCTATTTTAGTCCATGTTGGACAATTGTACTATTGTATGGAATATGGGCTACACTAGACTAATGGGCTAGAGTTAATGGGCCTTGGGCTTGAAATGGGCCAAAAGGACTAGATGTGAACAAGTCCAAGGGTTAGGTGTGCTAGGTTTGAAAGGGGTTAATGGAAGGTGGGCTTGGTGGCTAGTGGAAGGGGGCGCCCCCCCCCCCTTCTTGGTCCAAGAGGGAGGCTACCACCTACCCTCCCTTGACTACCTCCGTCCCATTTTCAAAGGAAGGAAGCTTCCTCCCCCTCCCCTTTGGTCTTCCTTCCCCACCATAGTCAAGGGGCGCACCCCCTCTCTCCCACGCCATTTCCCAGCCCCCTCCCCTTGCCATTCTCTATATAAACATATGTATAGTGTCATTTGAAAAGTTAATGAAGAATTTGAGACAAAAAAATATGTTAAGAGAGAGATTCTCGTCCCCCTCTTGGGTGTAATGCCCTAGACCAAAATTCTGTGACAGAATTTACTTGGCATGTGACTCGTCCCCCTTATCCTCCCTATCCTCTTCGTATCTGGTTCTAAGAAAATTTTCAGTGAAGCGTCTGCATATCTGGAAGAAGTTGGCACTGGTTTCACGTCAATCGGAGTTCGGGATCGCCAGCAACAATTCCGACGGTAAAGTCACACATTTCTATCCGAGTCTACTATCCTAGATCCTGAGTTTCCTGAGAACAAATTTCTACGGCCCTACTCTCAAGTCCTGTGGATCTGCGATTTAGAGTGGTCGTAGGATTTTCTGTCATCTTCGCGTTGCCGCCAAGCTTGCATCGTTCTGAGGTCGGTGCTGGCCGTGGCGGAGATTCTTGTGGGACTGCGCATACCACCCTATGCAGATCTGACCTAGAAGCAGAGGCGACTGCCAGAAGCTGCCCTGCCCTCCTCTTTACTGATCTGACCAAACCCCTTGGTCAGATCCTTCCTCTAGATGTCTACGATGATCTTCAATAAACGGCGCCTCATTCCAACATCAGGAACCATTTTTCCTAATTATTTGTCTTCCTACGTAGTTCTATGTGAGCAGAACCTGAGGCTCAGTAGAGTCACTACTGAGCCCAGATCTCACAAGATCTGATTGCGCCACTTGGCCGAAGTGTTCTTCATCCAGTCGGCGATTTACTCCAATAAATAGCACCCCGTTCGGACATCGGATCCAATGGTACCGACCTCCACAAGTCTGCTGCACAGGGTGACCAGCGTGGGCAGAATTGGTTGGTGGCTGATCTTCACCTTTCGTTCGGCTTCGACTCGTCTCCTCGCCTCTTGCGAGTGTGGCCCGTCAGCCCATTATCTAATTACCCCGAAATCAGTATTGTAGCATGTTATCTCCCTGCGAGGAGTGGGTGATAAAATTTGGGTTGTAATCCTCATACCCTGGGAGTGTGGAGAGAATGCTCCCGCCTGGAAACTTCAGGAGACTCTTGCCACTTGTCAGAATCTACTCAAATAGGAGTCCACGTGGCAGGATCTACGAACAGAGAACTACCTTGGATCACATGCCCCTCCTTAGCTTTCTCGAACATCACTTCTGCTAGACAGGAAGTCCCTATCATTATAACAACCTAGACAGCATAAGTAAAGATGTATGGACTTGTTTGTGAACGAAGGGAAGCAAGCACTGTTCATGAACAGACTTGGGTTAAGAAACATGCACGAACTTTGGCGTTCAAAACAAGGAAGTTCTCGGACTTCATATGAGCAATGGAAAATTGCACGGACTTTGAATGTTCAACATACACGAACATGCACGGACTTAGACATATGCACAGACTTGATAAAATAAGCACGGACTTTGATGTGCTCGGACTTGATATGAACAAAATAAACCTACACGGACTTGATGAAATGTGCACAGACTTTGACGTGCTCGGACTTGGTATGAACAAAATAAACCTACACGAACTTAATAAAATGTGCACGGACATGCACGGACTTCATATAAACATGCACGGACTTTACAAAGCTAAACCTTCACAGACTTAATAAAATGTGCATGGACATACACGGACTTCATATAAACGTGCACGGACTTTACAAAGCTAAACCTACACGAACTTAATAAAATGTGCACGGACATGCATGGACTTCATATAAACGTGCACAGACTTTACAAAGCTAAACCTGCACAGACATGCACGGACTTCATATAAACGTGCACGGACTTTATAAATGTGCACCGACTTTACAAACGTGCACGGACTTTACAAACGTGCACAGACTTAACAATGTAAGATGTGCAACAATTGCACAGACTATGCACAGACTTGGAAAGTAAGACGTGCAACGATTGCATGGACTCAATGTAAGATTTCACGGACTATGCACGGGCTTAGAGATGGTCAGACTTGGTTTAGTAAAATGTAGATGGGCACTATTCATGCACGGACTCAATGACATGCACGGACTCATATGCATGGACTCACATATATGCATGGACTTAACAATGCGTGGACTTGGAAGGACAACTAAAATATGCACAGTCTTAAACCTCCATGGACTTCAAACGTACATGGACCTGATATGCTTAAGATGAAGGTATGCACAAGCTAACCTGTCTACAGACTTTGGCTCAAACTTAATGCAAATATGCATGGACATTAAAAAAATGTGCATGGACTTAAATAGTGCATGCTCGGACCTTAAATGCCATACTAAGGATGTGCTCCGAGTTTGGTATAGTGTGTGCTCGGACTTGATTTGGCACGGACCTTTTATATGCACTGACTTTGCACAGACTTACCTATGTGTAGTAACAAGCTTGCACGGACCTTGTGTTTACAGGGATGGGACATGCATGGACTTGCTATGCTGTCCTGCCGTGATAGAGTTAGGTCTGCATAGACTTGACCTCAGACCTAATAACTCAGCCTTAACACATAACATGCATGGAACTATTTATGCACGGACTTCACAGACACCAATAATAGCACAAGGAAGAATGTGCTCGGACTTTGTATTACAAATAGAATATGCATTGGCCTTACCTGACTGACAGAGGGAGTATGCACAGACCTTTCAAATGTAGTTGTTGGCTCCATCAAATTGACCAGTTGATCTTATGTCAACTCAGTAGCGTTGACCTCATGACCAACGTTGACTGTCCTATGTTGACTTTTATTTTAAGCACATTTCACAGTCATAAAAGCTTACATCATGGTTATATAAAGAATGACTCATAATATTGACATTATCAAAACCATAGGGACACAACAACAGACCTCTCCCCTTAAAGAAATTTCATCCTTGAAATTTGAGGCAACCACAACTCAAGGGGAAGAACAATGTACCCGATTGGCAAGGCTCCCAAAGCTCCAGCCAAACCTCGACCCTCGCGAGGACACAAATCCTGAGGGACTCAGCCAGACCTTAATCATGAACAAAATGCCTCACTCACAACCCAATGTACATTGATCATCAGAGTGGGCACATGCAAGGGGTTTGTGTTGCATCCCCTAGTTTATGCTTGGTTTCAATGATATCAAAACGATTGTGTTTGTGTGTGTATATGTTTTATTGAGTAACATGTTTTATATCTTGAATTGATGAGTTGAAAGATAGATTCAATGTTCACTATTGAAAGTCATATGAACCCTTGGTGCTTAAGGAACTAATGCTATATTAATGTTGGCTTGTAGGAACAAAAATCCATGGCTCATACTTGGAATCCAAAGGAGTGCATCAATGAAGATATTATTGAACAAGACCAAATCTATGGTTCATATTTTGGAGCCCAAAGGAGTGCATCAATGAAGATCTTATTAAAAAAGGGAGTTAACCCACTCATTGCATTGCATAGACTCCTACTATGTTTCATACATTTCATCAAATAGACTTTTAAAATCTTGGTTGGGTGTTTTCATGCATTTTGCTCTTAAGATTTTTGGGCTTGAAATATCCTCAACCTTGTAACTTGAAATTTGATGAATGTGATTTTAATGATACTTGCTCATTATTTAGACTCATGGTCATTTGATTTGGTAAAAAGTTAATGTGCTTCATTAATGTTTCACATGAGTTTACATGAGACTTTTGAGGGTTGTCAAATGTTCAAGTATATTCATGCATATTATTGATGGGGTTATTGTGATTTCAATGTTTGGATGATTCAAAGAGATCACTTGTTTATATCAATACTCCTCGTGAAAATAATGCTTCATGAATGTTAGTTTCTAATCAACAAAAATGTCATTTGAATGGTGTGCAACACCTCTGCATTCAGAGATTTGAGGACGATGCCTGCCCCAGCCCATACTTTTGTATGCCCAGACGGGGTCATTTCTATTCTTGAAGCCCCGTCAAAGTACAGCTGCCAGATGGTCTATTGGACTTGGTCCACCTCTAGCGTTTCATCTTCAGGCAGCTCCATGACCAGTGGGGAGTCTTCGGGCATGGGATGCACCATGAAGAAGTTTGCGACGAGTTACCCTTTAATGGCCTTCGGCGGCACATAGGTCATGTCAAACTCCATTAGCAGCATAGCCCACTTGCCAAGGCGTCCCTTTAGGACTGGCTGGGAGAGAATATGCTTGACAGGGTCTGCCTTGGATATTAGGCTCACTTCATGCGACAGCATGTAATGCCTTGACTTTTTTACCCCGAAGACTAAAGCGAGGCAAATTTTCTCAATTGGAGTGTACTTTGCTTCCGCCCCTACTAGTCTTCGGCTGAGATAGTAGAGAGCTTGCTCCTTTTCCCCATCATTAGTTTGGGCGAGCATTGCCCCCAGTGAACATTCGGTGGCAGCTATATATAGAATAAGCGACCATCCTTTGACAGGTGCCCCCAGCACAGGTGAGGTCTTCAAATAATCCTTTAACCGATCGAAGGCCCCATGGCACTCTTGATCCCAGTTGAAAGGTGCATTCTTCATCATCAGTTTGTGGAACGAGTGGCAGTGCCTTGATAAGTTAGAGATGAACCTACGGATGTAAGCCAGCCGGCCTTGCAGGGACCTTAAATCTCTCAGACTCTTCAGAGGGGGCAGCCCCTAAATAGCTTTTATTTTCAAGGGGTCGATCTCGATTCCCCTGTATCAGATAATGAAGTCGAGGAATTTCCCACTGGAAATGCCAAAGGCACACTTCATCGGGTTCATTTTTAGCTCATACTATCGAAGAATCTCGAGGACAATTCTGAGGTCATCCAGATGGTCCCCCCTTTTCTTTGTTTTGACGACTAAGTCATCATTGTGGCATTCGACTTTACTATACAACAACTCGTCAAATATCTTGGTCATCGCCCGCTAGTATGTGGCGCCAGCGTTCTTGAGGCCGAAGGGCACCCTTTTGTAGTGGAATATCCTTTTAGGTGACCGAAAGGCCGTATGAATTTGGTCATGCTCAGCTATCCAAATTTGGTTATAGCCGGACGATCCGTCCATAAAGGACAGGGCCTCATGGCTGGTAGTTCCATCAATCATCACTTCGGTGATGGGCATCGGGAAGTCATCTTTTGGGCAGACTTTATTCAGGTTGCGAAAGTCCATGCGGATCCTAATCTATCCATTCTTCTTCTTCACTGGCATAATATTGGCCAACCAGGTGGTGTATTGGTTCTTGGCTACAAAATCGACATCTATAAGCTTGTTGACTTCCTTGCAGATCTGGTTTATCAGCTCCGGCCTCATGCGCCGGGGGGACTGCTTCACTGGCTCCATCTTGGGATCAATATCCAAAATGTGTTAAGTTACGTTGGTGCTAAGGCCACGCATCTCTTTGTAGTTCCACGCAAAGCAATCCCAGAACTCCTGCAGTAACTTCACATATTGCTCCCTCTCCTGTGTAGGTTAATCTCTATGAGCTCATCGATAGTGGCCTGTCCATCGTCTTCAATTTTCGGGGGCGCCGATAGTAGGTCGATGAAACCTTCATCATCTTCTGCTTCAATGATGGCATATGCATCTTCTTGCTCTGCCTCATTGGGTACTGAGGCACTACTTGCTTTCCACCCCCCTTGGCTTGCTGTCTGTGACCTTGAGGGGTTCCCCTGCACAGAGAGGCATAGGGCTTTTTCGGGGACTTCTTGGTAATCATCGTAGACAGCCTCTATGGAAGTTGAGGGGATTATTTGCCATGCTTGGGACTACTCCACCACTGGCGGCCAGGGTTGTTCATTCTCAGCTGCATCTTCAGAGGTCTTATGCTGAACTGATACCATATAGATACCCCTTTCGTGGATGCCTATCACATGGGGATGCGGTGGGGTCACCACATAGTCTCCCAATCTGAGCTCATCTTTCTCAATCAGGTATTGAGCGAGATCCTTGAAGGCGTAACAGTCTTTAATAGGGTGACCCAGTACTTGGTGATAGGGGCAGAACAAGGGGTCACCACTTCTTCGGGCATCTTGAGGCCTCTTAGACTTTGGGAGGGAGACCTTACCGTAGTGGCAGGCCCACTCAAAGATCCCTCGAGTCTTATTCTTTGAGAAAGAGTAAGGCTTTTGCATCCTCTCCTGTAGTGTAGGGCTCCGTTTAGTCGACCGTCTGGCTGAAGAATCGATTACTCCCTTCGCCTCCCTCTTCAAGTGTACGGAGGTGCTGGGGGTGGTGCTCGAAAACTGGTGTGTGCATTTGTCTCACTAGCGGAGGACCCTCTCGATCAAATCAGACACAAGTGCAGTTACTTCGGCCAGCCGGGCCTTTAACATCTCGATCTCCCGTTGTTGCTGATGATACAGAGCAAGCACGGTGGGGTCGTATCGAGGGGAACCGGGAGCGTGGCTCACACCATTGTTCTTTGTTTCAATGCTAGGCGGGGTGAGGGCACCCCATTACTGTGGCCATGCGGGGTCGGTCCTTCGTAGGAGGGTAGGACCTTCCCCTTACCTTTGTAGTGAGGTGGGTTCCAAAGGAACACTTCTACATCTTGAGCTTCCTCAACCGGAGCCATATGATACTTGTGGCTTTGGACTCCCTGCGAGTCTGTAGCTTCTGCAGGATCATCACCAGACGAAGCCGAAACTAATATCACGTTGGCTTGGTAAGAGTCTTCCACTGAAAAGCCCAAGCCTAGATGCCGGGTGATTTGCAGGTGGAGGACCACCACTCTGCTTGGTGGTCCGGGAGTGACCGCTAGGGGTTTGTTTCATCTTCGAGCCTTGCGGTCCTGGCTGGACTGCTAGGCCGGGCCTTGCGGTTCGGAGGAGACCGCCAGGCTCCCTAATGGTCTAGAGAGGACGGCTAGGTAATTTTCATGCTCGCCGTGTCTATTTTGCATTGTGTTGGTCTCCGGTCGGTCCGGTTGAGACCCAATGACCGACCTATGACCCCGTGAGTGTCTTAGACACCCCGTGGAGACCGTGATCATATTTTTTGGTGGTCAGAGGTACCGTATTTACTTGATTAATGTGCTCGTGGGATTAAGGGCCCGGGTGACCCTCTTGTGTTCTGAGCTTTCACGATTACATTAAATCGAGTCGCCATAAGTCGGCATGAGTACGGAGGGTCTTCCCCGTGTGGCGTGAGTTTCTGCGAAAAGTGGTTTCCAAGTGGGCCATGTGTGTGTGGCCTTGGACTGTGAGTCCAGTTAACTAGCCTAGGGTTGGAGGTTTTTCATGTGTCCCACGGCGGCTTGTGAGCTACCTTGAGAATCGCGTCACCGTGGTTTCAAGCCTAGGGATTAGGCCGGATTGACGACGCCGTGCCGTCACGTGCCGCGGTCTTGACCCGCGTCTCGTAACTTAAGGACCGTTGAGTTATTAGGTCTAGTGGGTTGTCCAGAGTCTGGTGGCCGCGAGCCACCTGTTACTCCGTGTTACTGCCAATGGGTGCGTGCATGATTTTCAGTGCTTACGTTTAGTGAGCCCCCCACTAGTCGTAGCTTTTCTCCACACGCGGGTGTGGACCCACTTGGGAGTGATGGAGAGCGTGACCCGAGTGAGATGGTTTTAGGCTGGTTACCATAGGGCCCCTTGCCTTTGTAGCCTGAGTCTGACTGAGGGAAAAATCAACTAGAGGACCCGACCTAGAGTAGATGGTCTGTGTGTGCACGCATAGCTGGGGGCAGAGGACACGCGCTGATGAGCGCAATTCCAGCTAGTCCTTGTTCTGTGTTACTAGTATGGTGTCTCTGTTCCCGCTGGGCCGGAGGGAGACACCCGAGGCACGGACTAAGACATCAGTGGATGCATCTGGCCTTGCTTTTGGTGGGCGGTACTCCCGTCACGTGACGTGAGTTATCATGTCGCAGGTTTCCATTTCCTATCTACGAGATGGGATTTCGTGTGTAGTTCGGGTGTTTTCCCAAGCTGAGGTCTAGGGTTTCCGGTGAGCATCACCGAGGACTTTCCCTAGACGACGTAGAGTTCATGACGGCGAGGTCGTGACTGTGTTTCCTATCTGCGTGGTTTCGATGGGCCCTTGTCTATGAGGATAGGCCTCCACGACGGTGGCATCGTGTCATTTTCCTGGTAGCATGACTAGGGCAGTCGTAGTCTGGTGGTTCGTGTCTGGTTGCTCCCCGACCGTGGGATCGGGGTGTTGGGTTCCATTTTAGTACAGTAGGAGTAGTTGTATAGCCGAGATTTTATCGGCCATCGAGTTTACTGTTCCTACTATTACTGTTATTCTTATTGTAGTTGCTGCTTTCCGTACCGCTGTTGTTTTCGGTTGGGGTTCCACGGGACCCCTACTGAGCCAGTGATAGGAGGCACAACCCTGGTTTTCAGGTGTAGTAGTTCTTCCTCGTGGTTTGTGGGCATTGCGTGGAGGTTCTTAGTTACCAACTTGTCAGGTCGAGTGTTCACTTGACATTCAGTACGTTTTACTGATTTAGACTGTACTTTTGTTGGACTAGACTTTGTTGTAGTTAGTTATTTATTTATATTAATTTTTAAATTATCTTGCTTTATTTCCTATTTCTATGTACACCACACCTATCCTTTTTGCCCTTCCGAGCCCTCCTGCTCATGGGTGACGATTTGGGATTCGAATGGTATCGAGTCTTCCCAGTATCCGGATCTCAGGTCGCTACAATTGGTATCAGAGCTAAGGTTATGGAAGTACATGGAAATTTGAGATATTCAAGTGATCAGAGTCCATAAGGTCCAATACAATCGACAGTTGGCATAGGATTTCGTGCTTATTTTTTGCTTGATTTCTCACGTGAGAGCGTGAGTGCACAGCGTTGGCACTGTGAAGGTGGTTGCTGTTGTCATCGGAGTGTCGACGTAGGGTCTAAGGATCAAGGTCGAGAGCTTTCTCCCTCATTGATGGTGGCCCCGGTGGTGCTACGTTGGGCAGTGGCTGCCGACAGGTGTGCCACTGCAGTGTTGTGTTCGAGGAATCTGCAGCGAGGTCAAGTGGCTGGCGAGGATTGCTCATGGTTAGGTGGCCGTTGAGTGTGCTCTAAGGGAGTTGTTATTGGTGTTGGCCACTCCAGCTATGGATTTATCAAGTCCCTGAGACATTAAGATCATGGTTCGAGGTGACAGAGCGGGTGCTCTGGTCGAGATGTGCTCGGATGAGTGGAGGATCTTCTTGGATTGGGCTGTGGTCGCCCTGGATTTGGTTCGAGATCATGTGGCAGTGGCAGGTTCGAAACTCGAGGATGATCGTTGGCGGGTGCCAACTATGGTTCATGTTGCAGCTCCTGGCGTGGTGGTCCGCGCGGTGGCAGCTTAAGGATGGGTTGGTGTTAGCACAGATAGATTTGAGAGAATGATGTCCGGTGGCTAGAGGTATTGCGACCGTCGAGCCTGGCGTTTTGGTGGATTCTCATCGCTCCTTGGTAAACGTTTGGCGTGTTATTGGTTTTGAGGTCAGAGGCAGGAGTAAGAGAGGAGCATGTGGCAGTGGCTAGCTTAATCGTTGTGGCTAGTGTGTGGCTATTTGTGAGAAGCGTTGCCCATCCCCTGATGTGTAAGGTGTGTTGGAGCTACTGCGAAAGGATGAGTGCCAGTTGGGCGGTGTTCGCGAGAACTTGTGACTGGTGTTGTGTTTTTTGAGATGTCGTGAATCGGAGCCTGCGGAGTTGCAGAGGATGTGTAGAACGTCGGAGGATTAGTTCCTCGGTGTGAGATTGTCTCGATTGCGTGAGAGGTGATGTTGCCGTGCCGTTGCTTGAGGCATTGTGGTTTATGGCACTGACTGGATGGAGAGTTAGGAAAATGTGCTGGCGAGGTTGTCGCATGAGTGCCTTATTCTTGTGTTGGAAGATGTGTCCTCGGATGAGATCAGGTTTTGGAGAAGTGATCTCTGAGAGATTATGGGTCCCAGTTGGTGGCTGTGAGCAGCTGGTAAGGTTGACCGAGCGATCGACCATGGTAAGAAGTGTATTGTCTGGGGACCCGTGCACATTGGTCGCGACGTCATCGGCCAGCTTGTTGTGGTAGCAGGTGGCACTTTTTGGTTCTGGAGAAGTGTGCCGTGGATTGTAAGAGGTGTGTCCCGAGACTCTGTGGTAAGAGCAGAACTAGGATTGACAGGCGTCCGTTTGGAATGGTTGAGATAAGTTATGATTGGATAACAATCAGACGATGCCTGTGTGTGGAGGTCTTTTATGAGACGTTGGCGTTGGATGGTGATCCCTAGTCTGTAATCAGCAAGGGAGGATTCCCCGTAAGTCTGAGTCCAGTGATGTGAGGATCGAGGATTGTGGAATCCTGTCATCTGGTTTCGCCGTGCTCCCCTGAGAGGGTAGAGTTGGCATGAGGATCGGATCGGATGCGGAGTTCGAGCGAGATTTGGCTCGAGTTGTGGTATTGGTCTGTGGGAGTGTCAGCGGATGGCCTATCGAGATTTGGAATGTGCCCTTCAAATCTGGTGCAGGACCAGGAAAGAAGAAGAAGCTGAGCAAGTCAAGGTTTCCCGTTGACGCGTATCTGGTGACCAGTAGATGGTCTTTCACAGACAGAAGATGTTGGTTGTTGGGGCTCGAGAATGACGTGAGTCATATGTCAGCGAGACCTTAGGTGGCTGATTATGAGGTGTGCCTTTTCCCGGATTGGATCTGAGATTTGTTAGAAGTTATCTTCTGGCAAGAGTTGGTTCGGTGCTGCTGGTGGTGTTCAGCTTGCTTGGTGTGAGCTGGTGGAAGCTTAGTGTTGGTTGCCCATCGTGCAGGGTGTAACGACCCAAGATCCGGATGCCGGGAAGGACCCGATACTATTCGGATCCTACGCCGCCACCCACGAGTCGAGAGACTCAGAAGGGTTAAGGGTTGGTGTGGTTATGTATTGAAATTCTAAACAATAGCAGTAAAGTAAATCTATCTAATTAATCTATGGTTCTAACAAGAAATAATTAATATTTTATAACAATTAAATAACTACAGAGTCCAGTCCACAAGTACAGTCAATAGGGAAAGAACGTACCCAACGTCGAGTGAACACTTGGCCTGGCTAGTTGGCAACTAAAGAACCTCCGGCCAGCACGCTCCACTCCACGGAGAACGTCGCACCTAAAAAATAAGGGGTAAGTCTCATCTCATAGGCTCAGTAGGGGTCCCGTGGAACCCCACTACAATGAAAACGGTAACATGAGTACAACAACAGAAGTAACAATAGTAAAGGAAGGCAGTAAGAACAACAACAACGGAAGCAGCAACGTAAGGGTGTAGGAGCAACAGTAAGGAACTACAGCAGTAGCTACAGCGTACTAACACCGGCGTAACACAAACACGGTGACCAGAGCCAGAGGACGGTCAATCCGAAAATCCACACATGCACACACGCCCTCAAAATGACCCCGACAACCACAGTCGGACAGTCTGTCCTAACTGACGGAACCACGGACAAGGCCACACGGACACACACCAAACCAACACCCTTGGGAGAATCTCCCGATCCTGAGATAAAACCAAGGGAAGAACCTCTCAGAAGAATCTCGCAATCCCAAGCTACCACTAGCAGAAGAACCATGCCTACACCAAACAGAACAGACCAAAATGCCAGCACGGTAAACCACACTGAGGAGAAAGCCACGTTGAACCCTCTCAGGTGACGGGAGTACTAACCCATTGACCACGAGACCGGAAGCTTCCTCCGACTACTTATGCCATAGCCTCACGTGTCTCCCTACACACCCTCCGACAAAAATTGAGACACCAACCACCGTACACAACACCAGTGTACCATAGAACAAAGACTAGTCGGGGTCGTGCTCGACAGCACACATCCACTACCCCCGACCACGTGTGCACACACAGACCATCTGCTCTAGGTCGGTCCTCTAGTAGGTTTCCCCCCCAGCTGAACTCTGGATGCAAAGGCAAGGGGCCCTAGGTAACCGGCCTAAAAACCACAACACGGGACCAGCCTCCACCACTCCCAGGTGGGTCGGCACGCGCACATGCCCAGGTCAGCTATGTCTAGTGGGTAGGGTCCCCGAGAACTCGCCGCAACTACGACAACCACTGGAGTATCACCGGTCCACACCAAGCCACCACGAGGTGGCTCACTAGCACGAGAACCAAGGACCACTAAAAAGATAGTCAAACCATGATTGCAAGACCATAGAAGACCTACCAAAGCGTAGGATGACAACCCAACAACCATGGCCCACAACTCCTACCTAAGGCACCTAGCCACGATCATAGCCCTCACGCGGGAACACCATCCGCAGTCACGAGACTCTCGTGGGGACAGTCGATACATGAGTAGCCCAATTGAAAGAAGACTGTCCACACTCTACCAATAGATAAGGGATGGCCCACACACCTAATCCAGAACTAGCAGAGCATACAGAACCAAGCGAACACCCATTCCACTAGGCCACCCCTCCTACGGACGTCCCAGAACATCAGAATGCGGAGTATGAACTAATCGGGGTGAAGGGGACAGGAAGGCCAAGGTGCTGGCCACCCAGGGGATTGGGTGGCTAGACCTGTGGCCGCCCACAAGGCTGGCCGGCCAGCCTAGTGGCAGCCCACCCAGGGCCTGGGCGGTGCTCTCCCTGTCCACCCAGAGTCCAATCACTCCAGGGCCTGGGCGGCCATCCCGAAGGTTGCCCAGTCAGCTAGGCATCCAGGCCCCTGGCTGCCCACAGATGGTTAAAAGACCTTATCTCCATGCCAATCATCTTCTCCAATACCTCTCTCCAAAGGTTTTGTTTACAAATTTACACAGCGTCCTCCTGATGTGAGGGACGCTTGCATCTCATTCTGAGATTTCTCCACCTCTTAATGTAGTTCAGGGCTATCTGATCTGGCCGTTGCCTGGTCACACATAGTTCAGCCATGGTGACTTCTCTTTCGGTTATGTGGAATCATTCTCTAAACTTCTTCTACACATCTGCCCAGTCGCTGATCAACTCTGCTGGCAAGCTAGAGTACCATTCAAATGCGAGTCCCGTGAGAGAGGACCCGAAGAATTTCAACAATTATGACTCATCTGAAGCCAAATCGCCCATGACGGTCATATAGTAAGCTACATGTTCTTTCGGGGACCCTTACCCATTGAACTTGTCAAATTTTGACGGCTTAGAGATCCTGGGAGGGAGCTGCTTGGCTGCATGGTGACGTGGGTAGGGAACCCGGTAAGCATCCAAGGCCATATATTCACCTTCCCCCCGCTCTGCTAGCTTCATTTCTATCATCTTCTCGACCATGAGCCGGTTCACTATAGCCAGGTCCACTGGCTCTGGGTAGAAATGCGCTGGTTGTAAGTGTTGAGTAGACAGAATAGTTGCCTGCGGTGGTGGACGCAACAGCGGTGCTTGATGTAACTAGGGTAGCACCGATGGCAGCAAAGGCTGGGACCCCCGAGGAGGAGGGGCAACTTGGCTGTGCTCTATCGGCTGGGGCAGGGTATACAATGGTGGGAAATCACATGGGTTGGCACCTCCCCGTGAGGACTTGGCCTGCATCTCCAGCTGTTTGGATGTGGGAGCCTGTTCATTCTTCTCATGTAACTATTTCTTCACGAGCTCTATCTCCTGTTGATACTTTTGCAGCAGCATTAGCATGGACGGATCTAGGGTCACCGTGCTAGAAGTGCCTTCAATTGCTTCACCAGAAGCACCTTTGGGCGAGGCTGTTAGCAGAACCTCTTCTCCTTCTTTTGTGGTCACCATGTGGACAGCTAACGTGGTGACTTTTTCGGGAATCACTCACTTCCCTTCAGCTATTCGCAGCCTTTCCTTGGCAGCTACACTCATTCTAGTGTTTGGCCCTAGCCTTGTGGCTAATTGGGCCAACTCTTGGGGTTCTTCTGGCAGGCCCCCATATCCTCCGGCCACACCGGCCATATTACATGCAACAATTTTCATGCCATTCTTCTGCTTGGAGATCTTTCTCCTTTTTCGACTTGGAAAGGTCAATCTTTCGAACACTATAGTTCTTCTTCTCATCTCCTGCAGCTGGTGAGGGGCTTCATCGGGCTAGTAGCTTGACCTATCTTCCTATCCATTGTCATCTATGGATGATGCCATTTTCCTTTCTTCTTCTTCCTCAAGTTCTCTCGACAAATATTCTTCCTCTTCAGCCGCAGCAGCTTGTAGCAAACGCTGCTGACCCAGTGAGGGCTTTCCCAGGCCCCTGAAGTAACTCCTAACCATATCGATCATCTCCTCTTGACCACGTCCTTGGTGAAGGACGAGAGACAGTTGCCAGCCTCACACTAGAGGCATGTAAGCCAGCCGGGCTCTCTTCGTCGGCTGGTTGAATCTTCTCCTGATAGCTGAGACATTGGTCTGTCTAACACAGGCGTTGAAAATTTCACGGTGTGGAGCATCCACAGCCGTTTGTTCCTCTTTCGGGGCCAAACCCCTCTCATTTCTTCTCCTAACTCTCTCCGGTCCAGGATTGCGGAGGCGAACTGGCATTTCTTCATGAGTTGGTTGGACCCACTTTGGGACCCACACCTACTTGAACTTCTTTGGCTGTGGGGCCAACTCTTTCTGGCCTCAGTGACCTTCTTCTCTCTCAGCTCTCTTCCTGGATAAAGCTTGGAAGGAGTTGTATGTAGGTATGGTGGGGACCACCCGGTCTAGAACAGCTTGGGCATCACGGCCGTTTAAGAAGACTCGGACACCCCCAATAAGAATAGATTTCACAGATGTGGAGAGATGCCCAGTAACAATAGTAGTAGTGTTCCTCTGGCAGCTCCTCTGCTGGTGTCCTCTAGGCTTCCTACTGTGGATGGGGCGAGCCCCGTGAGTGATGTGGTGCACCAGGCAGTGGACTGGGCCTCTCAGCGGGCCTACATAGTATGGGGCCTCCAGGATTTTGGCCTTTTTGTTAATCTACTCCCCGCTGAGACTTGCAGTAGATCGGTGAAGGCGAGCCCCAAAAAGTTAGGGAAGCCGACCGCCGATGGGAAGGTGCCGAAAATGGTGGGTACTGCCAGGTACCCATGTGCAGCATGATCGACAACAACTACGGGGCCAAAAGTGAGAGTAGCAAGTCCCATCAATATCATCATTTCCTACAATAAACATGTAAACAATCACTATTCTTGGGGAGAGCCCCAGGAGGCATCTTATCTTGGCAAAGAGATGAAGGGAGACTCGGTCCCACCAGGCGTGCCAGCTTGTGAGGGAGTGGATTTATTCTCCTCTCATTTAGGAAAGGGGGGAAAAGGCATGCCAGTCAACGGTGTGACAATTTATTATGCGCTTGATCTGACTTGGTCAGTCGATTGTGAAGTTCTGGTCAGGACCGGAAGTCTACCATACGATAAAGGTCATGGCGTTAATTACATCCTCCAAGAAAGAGAAAAATGCTTGTTTAATTGCCAAGATAAGAAGCCACTGGGGCCTACGTGAATGCGAACAAGAATACAAATTGACGAAGCTATGGAAGGGGTTTATTTATTGATTCAATCATGCGGGGCAAGCGTCATTTGCTACATCTAAGCCTCGGTACGCGATGGAGAACAGAGGGAAAATTCTCAAATTTTGACCTAACGATCCTCAAAAAATACACAACTCGTTGGTCAAATACGAAATCCATAAATATTTTATTTTCTCATATTTGAGGGACCCGAAGATCTGACATTCTTGAAATTCATTTTTAATTATAAAGCACATTCCGAGACAACCACTTCGAAATCCGTGGATGCAAGATCCGAGAATCATGGTATGACAATCCTCCCCCCTTAAGGAAATTTCATCCTCGAAATTTAGGATAAGGCACCATAACTTGGGGGAAAGGAGCGATCCCACCAGCAACTCAAAAGCCTATCCAAGAGCGCAAACCACAACCTTACAAACACGGACCATCTCTTCCTTACTCCTGTGAACTATCGTCTACCGCCACCATTGTCCAGCCGAACTCTCACACTCCACCGTCTGCAGCCGGGGAGGGAAGGGAATGAACGGAGGAAGTCGGAGGAAGGAGAAGAGAGAATGAAGGAGAGAAAGGAGATCCTGGGAAACTTCGATTATACACTACCTCTAGATCCAAACTGTCCAACTAAACTAGTCCGCTACACCGGGCATAACGAGGTCATCCGCACCAGCCTCGAATTCTTAACCACACCAACTCTGACCACCATGGTTCCGCACATGATCCGAATAGGGGTGACACAAGGCGCTCTGCCTTACAACGTCATCATTAAATCTCGCCTTCAAGAACCATCAGTCCCAAACGACAACTAGCTAGCTGGCATGCATCAAGACACAATCTCTTCTTAGTTGGTTAGCCAACAGTTCTAGCTCCTGGTACATAGACACAACATAACTTACTTAGATCTAATGACCCCATGCTCTTAAACCTCAACTTACTTCCTTCCGGAAAGGGGAGTGCCATGCCTTACCCTTGGCAGTCTGATCCATGGTGCCATAACCCATGCTGAACTCCAAACGTCCCTAGTCTTTTGCCAAAGCCTGGTCTTTCTCTCTCTTTAACATCCAACATTCTACTTCACCCGAGCTATTACTACCACAATAGTTGTACACCCAACGTCCTATTCCACACATCATCAGGGTGCTAGTCAATTCAATTAATTATTCTGATCATTCCCGGCGTCCTTCGTATGAAAGTTCAGGATCACTTCCTTGATACCCACTCCTCTTACCTCTCAACTCTACTTTCCAAATACCTGCCTTAACCAAGGCCGGTCAATTCAACATCTCAATTTTGAGCACATGCTTCTGACCATGTCAGCACCAGTCTACTGGGTCATGATCTACCAAAAATTCAATTGTTAACTGGCTCCACCTCGAGCCACGTGACACATTAGCTGAGAAGATTGGCGTAACTCATTGTCCTCCTCTGACAACTCTCACAAATGCGCTCAATTCCGTTAATTTCTCATAACACACTGCCTCTGCTGACAACCCAACCGCAACACCACTTGCGTGGTCAACACAATTTCATGTCGTGGGTGAACTTCTTCTTCTACCACTGGCTACAAAACCTCCAGGACTCGCTCACCATCGGATCACTCGTCATTTTCACTGCCAATCTGATCCTGGAGCCTGTGGGTTATGGGCCCACCACGCTCCCATTGTGCACTCTGATCAACCAGCACAATCATCGCGAAGGGATCTTGACCTTCATTAACAAACTGCCTCTCGAACTTGATGGCTAAACCACACTGTCATGGCCAAAACTTGAACACCATACATCCTTGCACAAACTCTTCCTCTTCATGAGCGTTCCACCTATCAAGGCGGAGGTTCTCCTTCAAGGTACACGACAACAGACAATATCGGCCCTACGGCCCACACAAATAATTCGATCGGTCATAAAATCCTCCCTTGCTTGACTGAATTTACACACTCGACGAGATGAAGAAAACATGAGTTTCACTAGCTGCTCCACTATCGACGCACAAAATATTCTTATAAATTATTCTACTCATTCAAGGAAATTGACAAACATGAACAAAATGAGAAACAATGGAGTATTATTATAAAAGAGAAGACAATACATTTATCAAAACATCTCACGATTACACTTCCACAAAGTGGGACACCACATACACCACCAAGCTTGACTGGTCACGTGCTCCACCGCACCAAAAGACCATTGCCACCAATACTAACGTCGAAGCGACCAATAAAGGCATTCACGTGCAATATGCCCAATCTGAATACATTAAAGCACATCAATTCTGTTGCATCCATTGTACATGGTCAAATCGAATGAAAACCCCCACACCTTGGACACTGCCCTAACTGCTCAGCCAGACTATGCCGCGATGATTGAACCACTGGTGGTTGAACATCCACTGTTGAAGCCAACTCCTCCTGCTCTTGGCATCTTCTGCCTGACTTACTCCTCATGTGTAACCTGGTCATCCGATTGAGCCTCGATCCTGAAGGGGAAGAATCTACATCAGGAAATGAGAAAGATGATGATTCTGGCTGCCTCAGAGATTCCCAAGGGACATTTTGCTGCTGAAGAGCCCTCTATTAACTGTAGCCTGACTAAGATTGTCCCACAGTAGCTTGCTGTTGCGTCCTCAGCAAATCCTCCTCTAAGGCTGTCGCAGCCTGATACGCTGCCTCCATATCCACGACATGCGTCACAATCACCGGATGTCGGAGCTCTGTTCGCAGACCCCTGACAAATTGTTGAGTCTTCAATCTCTCATCCACCATAATATGAGGTGCGTAGCCACCCAACTCTGTAAACCGGGATCAATATTGCATCACTAACATATTCCCCTGGGTTAGCTGATCACATAAAACACTCCTCGTTAAACAAATGGCTTGCTCAATTTTAAAATAATACCACACTCACTCACAAATAAAATCTTAGTGTTCTGATCGACACGACTGTTTAACTGCCACGTTCCGAGCGTACACGTTCCGCTGCTATCGGTTCGGGGCGTGACATCGGGAGACCAGAGGCCTTCGGAGATAGGTCCGGGGGCTCCAGGATGACATGGACACCCAACCGTACACCTTGGTATGATTCTAAACTCAAACCCTTTAATTAAATGCAGTTTTATATGTTTGTGATGCTGATGTGACTTTCCTATTTTGATAGGTTTGGTGGACACCCTATGCAGATGAGGGGCACGAGGGCCAGCCCTGGGTTGTGGGGGCCCTCGCCTTCTCTGGGCGCGATGTGTGGCTTCGCTGCATGAACGTAGTGGAGCCACTCCATTTCAGGCTGGTGATGAGGACGATCGGCATCCACCAGCCCGCAATAGAGTTCTCGATGTCGGAGAAGCCGAGGGAGCATGTTGGGTGACACCCACGGGGCCTGGCGACGGTCCTAGATTCGACAGCGCGAGCTGCAGAGTAGACCACGGACTAGACAGTACTCGGGCGGGTCGTGTCTGCCCAAGCAGAGAGTGATGTGACGTACTACACAGTGTACGCCCAGCACTACCAGGAACAGGTGTTCCGGGGTGCCTGCCGACTGGTATGATTTCTAACCCTAGCACTCTTTAATTATGCTCATGATTTCTATATGATTGTACACTAACTCTTGCACTTCCTAAATGCAGATCGACCCCTAGGGACAGATTGCGGAGTTGCAGGGGCTCCTCCACTTCATGATCCGAGAGCACGACGAGGCCCGACAGGCCCTGGCCCTACTGGAGAGTTTTCTAACCCTTTAACTTTAAATTATGGATTTTGATTATGATTATGCGATGAAGTGACTGACCCTAGAGTTCCTAAATGTAGTGAGCCTAGGGGACCCAGCGGCAGGGGACCGACGCTCCTTCTTCCTCCTCTCAGACGCCAGCCGACCGTGTCGAGCGGGACGTAGAGTTCACTCGGATGGTGACACAGGCTGAGGCAGCCGAGGTAGTGCTCTCCGCGCGGGTAAGTAACCACTACACTTTCCCGTTGATTATGTTTATGAAATGCAATTTGACTGACCATGATACATGTATGTAGACGACCGAGCTGACCCGACTGAGGGAGGAGCTCGAGCAGAGCCATGCGACAGCTCGGGAGGAGGTAGCCAGTCTCCGAGAGGAGATGGCACGGAGCCAACCAACAGACGCCGTCGAGAAAGCACTCCTTCGGGAGGAGTTGGAGCGACTATGGGCTAGTGCCGAGGAGCTGGTCCGTGTCTGAGCGGAGCGTGAGCGTGCCCTGATAGAAGTGTCAGGGCTGCAGGGGGAGCTCAGGGCGTTCCGGGAGATAAGCCGGGAGCATAGTAGAGCTCTGAGGGTCAGCACCCATGGTTCGTACCGTGGCTACTTTGCCAGTTCCTTCGGTCGCCGGAGGAATAAGGAGGAGGAGCGTCACCGACGGCGTCGCGAGGAGGACACCAGCTCTACTATGGGCCCGCCATCGAAGAGGTATGAGGGAGGAGGAGACAGCGACAGGCTAGAGGGAGCGACCTAGCTTTGTATCCCGACACGACTTTGTACAATGGACATGATTATGGTTATGATATGACTTGTTTTTAGTTGGTTTTCCTTTTGTTGCGAATGAATGTGAATGTATGAATGCGCAAATGTGTGGATGCGAATCCTAACCGACTCACGACTGACCCTAGGGAGACACGAGAGAGCGGGGGAGGACCGACTGACGGGTGGAGAGGAGAGAGACGTGCCGACTTAGAGCGGAGAGGAGAGAGACGTGCCGACTTAGTGCGGAGAGGAGAGAGTCGTGCCGACTCAGAGCGGAGAGGAGAGAGACGTGCCGACTCAGAGCGGAGAGACACGTGAGAGCACAAAATTGTGCAGCAGGGACATGAACGGTCATATGGCGGTCGCTCCATGCACTACACGGTCCAGAAAGGACCGCTGAAGGCTTACCCGGCCAAGACCCAGAGAGGCATATGGACGGTTCAAGGTGTTCCGTTCAAATGACATGAACGGTCTAGATTTGACCGTGTTACTAGTGGAACGGCCTATGACCGACCGTGCAGAAGATCAAGGATCGAACTTTGTAGAAGGTTCTGAATGGTCGCCTAGTGACCGTGTCATACGTAGAGCGGTCTATCGACTGACCGTTCAATTGGACGCAAGGAGTCCTAAATCAACCCAAACTCCATCCTAACCCAATTAAGGCTTATCCTACCTCAATTCTAGTGTGTTTAGGCCTCTAACCAAGCTCTATAACTAGGAGGGGGATCCCAAATTCGTCACTTACACATGAACCCTCTTTCTAATCCTCAAACTCTTGTTATCTTCCTCTTGAGGGTAGCTCCATGGGAGAGGCGGTCTACGAAGGACCGAAGCCGGCTAGGAAAGAGCGTGAAGTGCTCCAGCGGTTGACCACGATCCCGCGGCATCTGAGCTCCAGCCCGTTGAGAGAGATAAGCTTGCATAAGTTAATTCAATTCAATTGATTCCATTACCTACATGTTCTTCCTCTTTTTCTCCTTTTCTTTTCTTTTCTCTTTCTCCACCTCAGCTTCTTCTTGGCTCTGGACGCTACTCTACTCTGAAGTGGATGGCTCCCATGGTTCGTGAGTTGCCCCTAGCACTGATATCCATCCTAAAGTCTTGGCACCTGCACCCTCTCTTAGTGTTAGGCAAAAACTACCCCAAGTTGTCCTTAGACTGGCACAACATTTCAGCCCTGGTAGAGATATGGCACCTCCAGACCCATACCTTCATTTTCCCATCTTTTGAGGCCACTATCCTACTAGAGGAGGTAGAGACCTATTTTTCCTTTCCATGCTAGCATCAAACGATCCTATGCATTCATCTAATCGCAGAGTAGAAGTTATACGCAATCATACAAAAGACAATTCAATTTTTAGGTGGTTCGATCTCGAGCTTGAGATCTACGTCCGCCCCTTACTCAACCGAGTAAGGATTCCACTACCAAACAGCTTGAGTCTACTGATCCACAGCTTTGGGGATAAAATCCCTACAACCAGCTGAGCCGATTAGCTTGCTATCCAAGGATCACACCTCGCCGTTGAGCACCACAGCTTGCTCCGCTGATACACAACTTACAAAGTGTTAAAAGAGAAAGCTAAAGAATGAAAGAAAATGATAACAAAATAAGGAAAAATGTAGCTCCACTGGAGTGATCTGACTCTGGATCTGATCTAGAAGTTAGGACAGAACAAAACCACTGAATCTCACTTTTCTCTCAGACTGAATTACGCCAATCTATTTTTTCTTCTTTCCCACTGCAACGGGCTCTTTCACTCTTGAACTCCTCTCAGATGCTTCTCGCTCTATTCCCCTCTTCTTCTGATCTGCTCTATGCTCTCTTCGTTTGTGGTGTTGATCTTCTCTAAGAGTTCAAGCGCAAGATTGCCTTTTATAGAGCGTGAGTCCTATGATCCCATGAGCTCCCGATTTGGGCATGTGGAAAGCACGTTCCCGTGCATTTCTAAAGTCTACGTGTCAGGCGCAGAATGTAAGACGATCCACGTGGCAGGACTTTAGGTTAGCATCCCGCCTTGGATCACATGCCTTTAATCAACCTCACTTAAGTTCCACATGAGAGTGATGCGATCAGTCGTTGTGTAACCCAGGTGTACGAACATGGATTTGGGTTGTCAAGATAACAGATAAAGAAGTATTAGTTATGAAGCAAATGATAAGCATAAGCACAAGTTCAATCTTAATTGATTCAACAGATTTAGACATGTTAAGTGAAAGCACACATTTTTGCAGAAGCGTCGATGCATAGATGAGATGCATCAGCCTGTATAACTAACCCATGCAACATGTTTGAATAAAAGCATCGACCTCTAAGGTAACACAGGTAGACCTTAATGAAGGTGCATCGACCTGTCTTTATAGTTAATGCACAAGGTGCATCGACCTTGATAGAGATGACTTCTATTGCACTGACTATACTGTAGAGGCTAACAGACTTGCATCGACCTTTCCAATACATGCATCGACCTTATGCTGCAGTTGCTAGGTCACTAGCATCGACCTTTCTAATACATGCATCGACCTTATGTTGCAGTCGCTAGGTCACTAGCATCGACCTTTCTCCAACCGCTAGGTTGCTAGCATCAACTTGTGTACAAGGTGCACCGACCTTATAGCACAAGTTGTGAACAAGGTGCATGAGGTGCATCGACCTGATAGTGTGTGCTGTGTTCGATGTGCACCGACCTGACTGTGCATACTGTGTACAAGGTTCATCAACTTTTTAGACTATAATGCATATGTGCATCAACCTTCTAGACTCAGCGACATATGTGTATCGGCCTTCTTGGTCTATAACACATATGTGCATCGACCTTCTAGATTTAATGACATATATGCATCGACCTAGTAGTTCAATGAAATGGAGGATGCATTGACCTTATACCTCAACACTTACGCATATGCACTGACCTTCGAGACTCAGAGTTAACATGTGCACCGACCTGCCTGTCTCAATGTATGAATGTGCATCGACCTTCTAATGCAACAATATGAGCATGCATCGACCTGTAAATGACCAAAGACTCAATCTGACTTAAGAGAGACTACAAGATATTAAATGACTATGGCCAGCATCAAAGCACAAACTATTGCTAGCATCAAAACACCTCATCAAATCCAGAGGAGACACAACAGTGGCTTCTCTTATGTTGATAGGGCACAACATGGGTCACATACATCCAATAGCGAAAGAATGGGCCAGTGGGTCAACCAAATAGAGGGTAAAGAAGTGGTAATAGCATCCACCATAGGAAGGATAGGCATGCTAAACACCTTGACAATCCTCCCTTTGTATGGAAACTTCAAGTATTGGTGGTTGGTAGATGGGACGGCATTCATTGTCTCTATGTGGGGGTGGCCCAGTATGCCCTTGAATGTCAGGTCCATGTCAAGAATATGAAATTCTGTGGGAACTACAACAGGACCCACCTCCACATTCAGGGTAATCATTCCCTTTGGTGACCTTTTGCTATTATCATATGTTGTAACTATGATTGCCGAAGGCCTTATTTGTTCTGTGTTAGCCCCACACAATTGAAGGATGCTCATGGAAATCATGTTTATAGACGCACATATATCAACCAAGCATGGGTCCACAGACACTCCATTGATTTTCACCGCAATACACAATGCATATTTTCGAGTCTCCTTGGGGTCAAGCTCGTGATCATGAAACATGATATGGCTAGTTGTGTACTTATCAGTGTTAACACTATCGAGATCTTCTCTGCTGGGAGGTCTTCATTTGCCATGACCTTCTGAATATATTACATTAAAGCTTCTTGATGAGATTTGAACCTCTTAATCAATTCAAGGATAGAGATCTGGGCAAGTGTCTTATCCAAAGGATTCATTAGATCATACTGTGTCCCAAGGGTGGACTCTTCTGACTACTCTTTAGTCCTTCTATCTAGTTGAGATTGTTCTTGGGCCTGATTATTTTGCGGGAAAACCCAGTGGAAGATTCTTCCACTCCGGAGCACCATAGCCTGTGATTTCTGCACCTCTATGGGGTTGATTATGTGTCATGCCCCGAGCGTGGAAGATTACTCGGAAGCGGCGTGACGATGTCTATAACGATCATGTCAATCAGAGCGTAGTGCATTATAAATAAATCTAAAAATGTAATAAACGATCAAAAAAAGGAATGGGAGAATGCATGTGATAAATCAAAAGGGAAAATAGTAAGGCCGTCCAAAAAAAATAGTAACAAAAAGGGGGGAATGGGCAACAAAGAAATATAATTGATGGCTCCAATAATAACAATAAAATCTACACTGCACCCTCGCTTCTCCCCGTGACCCCATGCTGAGGGAACAATAATGCTGTCTGCGTAGGCCAGGCTTGAGTCTTGGGAGTCATCCCGAAATGGCCACGGCCCGACCTTACCTCGGGCTGATATTCTGATTAAACCAGACCCATTTTCCGAGCCGGACTCTTTCCAAATTATCATCAAAATTACCATATACTCGGTAGACATCTGAACGGATTTATCTCAGTTTTCACCGCATTCTTGCCACGAGCTCCCCTCCGAATATGAAAGGGTCTATGAATGGCCGACATGTCCGGTTGCCCGTGTCTCAGCACAGGCTTTTGTGTGATTCATGCCTGCCTCTTTCTTCACAGTCAGTATTATTTCTTTCGGCCGCAAGGCCCCTAATCTCGGTAATTAATCAAGGGTGTTCCCTCGTACGGGAGATGTAAATGATGTCATGTCCTTTATGGCATGACGGGATTGGGTCCCGACCCGAACCACATAATCGCCTGACGAAGTCTGACTGAGCACACCATGGGTTTCCGTGAAGCCCAAATAAATCATCACCTCGATGATTGGGACACCCTCACACTAAAGAGACCAATAAACAAACTAACCAACGAACAAACGGAATCCCAACGAACGAAAATCTTTTAGTGCATCCACAAGTCTGGCACGCCTGGTGGGACCCATCCACCCTTCATCTCTTTGCCGAAATTAGGGGCTTTACGGCCCCCCTTCTTGTAGTACTGATTACTTCATCTTTGCAAATTCAGGAAGATCACTCCCCAACTGCCAGAATGGCGGTCTCCTTTGGCCCCTAGGTCATTGAAAGCCATATCAGAGATGGCTACCTTGTCGTCCCCCTCTGCTTCGGGAGCTTCCCTCCTATGGTGGGCTTCCCCAACTTCCTTGGGGTAGCTTTTATTAACATGCTGGATGTGGAAGCGTCCGACAAACCCGAGACCAATGCTCCCACCGAGGGCGCCATTGAAGCCATTGCTAGCCGAACCTCGGCCAAGAATAACAACTGCGGCCCGGTTGAGACGCTCAGCTGCACCGTGCACCACGTGCACCTGACTGCTGGCTCGCCTCAGCAGGGATCAACATCCCACCGGAGGAGGTTCTAAAGGAGCCGTGCAGCCGCCACACCAACAAGCTGACTCTCAGGCTCTGGCAAGTCTGTCGTCGTTGGAGGCATCAGAGTCCATCTTAATGGACAAAAGTCTGAGGCTATCCCGGACCAAATAATACCAACCATTCTAGTCTGCAACTCCTTTCAAGGACTGGAGAAGATGAAAGAAAGGATGGCGCCTGCCATCCCAGCCGCGGCATTAAGAGACACATCGGCTCATAGGCCGGCAAAGCTGAAACAGGCCTGGGATCCCAAGGAAGCCCAACCAACGACACCAGCCCAGGTGGGACCTAGTCGTGCCCACCACGTAAGGGGGAGAAGAGACGAAAGGGTAGAGGTGATGGCCTCGACCCACCAGCCAACAGTCGATGCATCAGCGCCGCCTGAAAATGCCCACCGCCGACGCTACAGGCATCATCACCATGTTGACCGTCCGGCGTACGAAAATTACACTCATCATGATGTCACCACTGACACCCAACCACCGATCGCTCTCCCCGACCAGGAGTGGGAGGGGATCGAGCAGGCCATGAGAAACTACCTCCGGGGCCCAGGCAGTACTCCCTTGGGTCGCCAGAGATTGCTGGGGGCAGTGGCCTCCGCTTTTCAAGAAGAAGAGGAGGCTCGGCCTGGACCTAGCGCAGAGTCGAGAAATCAATCCGAAGAACAAAGCCAGTCCCCTGTGCGGGAGGAGGCACCGCCTCGATGGTCAGTCTTCGATAGGTTGGTCTTCCCGAACAAGCCATCAAGGAAAGTGGCGAAAAGAAGCAGAGGCTGGAGAGTCTTCACCTGTAATATGGCAGGATTCTCTAGTGGATACGGGGCTCTACCTACTGACCCTGAGGAGATGGCCAGGCTCACTACCAGGCCCGGTCCCCTCACCAGGAGAAGAAGAGCGGCAAGCGAAGTGATGTGGGTGGGTGTCGAGGTGACCTCCCCTGAAGATCCTCTCATGGCCTTGGTGGCTAATGACATCACCACTAGGGGCACGAGTGGCGGACCCTCTACGTCATCCGAGGATGCCCCGGCCGAAGAAGCAGGCAGCATGCCCACTCCCTTCACAACTGACCCCTCCATGCTATACATGATACAGCAATATCAGCGGGAGATTGAATTGTTAAAGAAGCAACTCAACGAGAGGAATGCCCTACCCTCGACGTCTGGACAGACTGAGGTCTTACCGGAGGTGCCCAGAGGCAACAGGCAGTCTTCTGAAGCATCCTTGCCGGCTGCAGCATTTCCACCGGCCCCTAGCTTTCCCGCGGGCGTCCCCCTATAGCAGGCGCAGTATCCGACCCCACTACAGAGCCCGCCTCCCCAGGGGTCTCCTGCAGCCCCTCAGGCGACTGTGCTGACCACTCTGGAGGCGCAGCCCGCCCATTTCTATCCAAGCCTGGTCGACTCAGCAGCAGTCAGTCGGCTAATGTTGGAACAAATGATAGATATGAAGTTATCAGAAAGGAGCGACGGGGATCAAACACCGTTCGATGTCTACCGAGTCCCCTATCCGGCTCATTATGCCTCAAGGAAGCTACCAGCTGGCATCACCAGCCCCCATTCTCCCCCTCCCTCACCTTGGTTTGCCCCCTCCCAGACCCCCTAATAGCCAGGGGTTGCCTCCACACCCATCCATCCCATTTCCAATCCCATTTACCCCATTTCCCACCTCTTATCTTCAACCGGTAGTTCCCAGTTCGCAGGTAAGTAGAGAAGCTTCTGGTTGCAGAGGCTGTTCTGTCATCTCCACAAAGCTCCTGGTGGCAGGCCCTATATTGCTGGAAATCTCGTCAAGGTTGCTTCGTAGGCGAGGTGGTCTCGCCATCATTCGACTTTGGGGCTGTTCAGAGGAGTCTTCTTCGCTAGACTGCGCAATCCCTCCCAGGTAGACAACTAGAAGCAGCTTCCAGAGGCTCCACAGCTAGAGCTCTTAGTTTCTTGGGGCGGCGTTTCACTGAAGCTTTATGATCCACATCCTCTACCATCTCCATGAAGTAGAGCATTTTTTGGATCCAGAGCCCAGAGTTCCAGAATTTCTCCCTGGGGTGCGCAGGATAGAATCATCTGAAACTGATCCAACCCCCACCTACTATTCTGCACCTCATCGTCTCCTCCGACCTCCTCTGATGATGCCGTTGGGTCCGTCTTGAAGAGGACACGTCCACAATCGCAGCGGTTCCAGTCCTGCATTATTCGGACCCCGGGAGTGTTCGAGGCGCCTTCGTCTTCCTGCCGCAGCAATCTATGAACAGTCCGAGCCAGAGCAGTTTGGCCCTTGTCCAGACCCTGCCACAGCCACTAATGATGTCATGAAATTTCCCAAAAATTCAGATGTCCTCCTGGGCCAACCCTAGAAGTTTTGGCACTGGTTTCAGCCTCAACTGAGCTCGACAGAGACGGTGGTGATGTCGTCTTCAACCCCCTGTTAGACCGTTCCAAAAGCAGACAGAACCGACGGAGCTCGTCAATTCGGTTTCTACCATAGATTCCCCCACCCCACCTAGCCAACTTAAAGCCCCTCCCTACAGGAGGTAGCATTTTCTTGTAACTCTACAGTCCTCCACCCCTAGTCCACCCCTCCTGTGTGAGGTGTGGCGAATGTAAAATTTTATCACTGGTTGAAGCTTCTTCGGCACAGCGTGCGGGTAAGCCCACGCTTCCTTACTCGCCTTCGTCTCCGGCTGGGATCGGTGTCTTCACACCGATCAGGTGAGCCTTGGTCACCCCCCTTGCTGGTCTTTCCTTTGCTGATTTAGTATCGCCACTAGTGCCGTCAGACGGTGAGTTGAGTGCCCAATCACGAATTGCTAAAATTTGAGTGACTACCGTGGGTGAGTTGTGAGAGAGCCAATACATCCCACGCCCTCGGCGTGCTGGCCACCCGCTAGAGTGGGCATCCCAGGACCCTTATGGGATCCACCATAAGCTAGTCAATCCCCATAGCAGTGAGGTCCCATTCGGGACCCTCACCACCATCACCGACTTGCCTACGGGCACGAGTGTGCGCTAGCGGGTGAGTCCGCTGGAGTGAAGTTATCGGTCCATGAATTGTGTTTGCTTGCTAGGTCCGAGGGGTCATTAGATTAGTTGCTGCATCCACTAAGTGTGCCACTCCATTGTGGTGTCCCCTTCATCAAGTGGTATATCAAAAGATGTCGCGGGAAGTTCCGATTACACCTGTTCGAAATGCGACCTTTCTAGCGTTGAGGAGACCTTCGGGTCCATCCTTCACCTTGTACCGCTTGGCGATCGTGTTCACCACCTCCATCCTAGGGCGTGTCACATCAAATTGGTATCAGAGTAAGTTCTAGACTTGTCTGTACTAAGTCTTATCCTAGGGTGCATGAGCATTTAGAGTCATTCGGTGCATCATCATGGCTATTCCTCTATGGTCAATTCCATACAATTCGTCCCTACATAAGAGTCCGATCGGTCCACCACTCTTGGACATCATTCTAGACGAGGACCTTCATTTTGACGGATCAAGCCCTATTGCCTACCTGAAGTGGGAGGCTACCATGGAAAAACACTTTGAAATAACTAGGGTATATGGACCCGCGAGAGTCCGCATTGCCAAGGGGCGACTTCGGGGTAAGGCCAAGGATGAGTGGCAACACATAGTAAGTCTTAGGGTGATTAGGAGGCAAGAGTCCATAGACTCATGGGAGAAGATGAAGGTAGAACATAGGAAGATCTACGCTCTCAAATGTCTCCCTTCCTACTCGGAGAGCCATAGCCCGAGGAGCACTATCACTGCTCCTTTCTCTCCCGACCAGTCTAAAGCCACCTTAAGGGCCTAACCTCCACGACACCCCTCACTTTCCCCATTCCCACCCGGTCAACCCAAGGCCTCCTTAGGGCCCAAATTCCACCACTCCCAATAATTCCTACCCCTCTATCATCCCTAAAAAGGGATGCACCCCCCAAAATCAATCAACCCAAACCTCCTCACCCAACCCGCCTTCCACTTCCAACCCCAATCCTACGCCAACCTAGGCCTCCACTACTTCCACTCCAAACCCCAACCCAAGTCTGACCTCGCTCACCACCCTGGATGCGCCATGCTCTGCCTATCACCAAACCACCCACCATAGACCCTCCGACCCCATTGGCGTTAGAAGAAGTGGCCCACACACTCGGCCATGTGGGGACAAATGCCCCTCCAGACCCTATCCCCACCATGGAGACCACCCATGTCCAAGTTGAAGAAGAAACCTCACACGGTGGTCTTCACCTTACACCACCCTCTCTAGTTGGGAATGAGCTCATCTTAGGAGAACCCCTTGTTAGTTGGCTAAAGGAGAGACCAATTAGAGAGATCACGGCCCATGTTTTCCCTCCCATGGAACAAAACCTTCCCATAGTGCCCTTCTTCTCCTATCACTAGATACACATATTGGGCTTTACACGGAAGAAGGACCCAAAAATGGGCCAAGAAGATAGGGCGCCTCCCCTTAGGGTGCCATTTAAAGAAATAGGGCCCCCATGAGTGGGCGCCATTTCATGCACTAGGAAACAGGGTCAGTTGCCAGGAGTAAGGTGAAGGGCGCCCCATTGATGGGCGCTACTTCAAGAAAAGAAGACCTTCTAGATGGGCGTCATTTTCCTGGGGTTATTGGCAATATCCAAATATAGGAAAAATAGTGAAGAGCGCCCCTGTAGTAGGCACCACTTAGTGAAGGGCGCCCCTCCTCTAGGTGCTATTTCCCTACAAGATGAAAAATGGAAACCCATTGCAGTGTTTTGCTCGAACCGAGAAGGGGGGGCTGTCGTTCTGGAAGGAACACATCCATTAGGATTGATATAGAAGTTTAGATGCTAATAGGATTCTTTTCATGGGAATATTACTCTCGATCGAACTCCAAACCTCCAGTAGCATTCCTTCTCCATAAATACCTATCTCCTTTGACCAAGCCTCTCTACCGTCTCTTTCTCTGCTATTAGATTCTTTCTCCTACTGCACGAAGATGTTGGAACTCTGATTTTGATAATGGCATTCTATGAATCATGCTAGGACTGAAATGAATAACACTTCAATCAACTCTGATGTGTGTTTTTACGTCAAAACACAAGTTGTCGCATATCTGTGCATAGTTCTGTCTGAATGCAATAAGGGTGATATATTTGTGTCTTTGCACTTTTAAGGTCGTAGTCAGTATACACTTCTTGCACATAAGGCCCTTGCATTTTCTTATAGAAGTCGGTGCACACTTTGAGTTTTATGCATATTAGGCATGTGCATGTTTCGTTGCTAAGTCTATGCATGTTCTAGGTCCGTGCACACCTGTCTTTCAAGCCAGTACACTTAGTGCAATACAAGTCCGTGCAACTTTCAAAGTCCGTGCACATTTGCATAATATCTGGTCAAGTTGCTGCAAATTAGGTCAGTGCAAGCTCTTGTACCTAGCACATAAGGTCCGTGCACATTTGCTTGCTCTTCGAATCAAAGTCTGTGCATGCATTGTCTCACGCATGGCAAGGTCTGTGCATGTTAGGTTTTTAGCTCAAAAGGTCCGTGCATCTTTAGCATCATGCATTTTCGAAGTCGGTGCAATCCTTGATTGCTGTATGCATAATAGGGTCCGTGCACATTTTCCATCAGGTGTATTCAAGTCAGTGCATCTCCGTGTCCCTGTGTGTACAAGTCTGTGCATACACTGTAACACACTCAACTAAAGTCAGTGCATGGTGATGTTTGTTGCATACAATGTTGGTGCATATTTTGCCTCACACATTTTCAAGTCCTTGCATATCTTTGCCTCACACATTTTCAAGTCCGTGCATATTTACCTTGTACTAAACAAGGTCCGTGCACATCCCTCGTTAGTCAAAACAAAGATGTTGCATACACTATTGTAAGTCTGTGCATTTCTGCCTTGTGCTACACAAGATCCATGCACATTCTTCCTTGTGCTATAACCGAAGTCAGTGCATAGTTGATTCGTGCCTAACCAAGTCGGTGCATTCTTGTACACTCCATATGTAAGCTCAGTACACATATCACTCGTGCACACTGAAGTCTGTGCACTTTTGCATTAGGCAAAACAACGCCTGTGCATTTATTTGTTTCATCTAATGTGAGGTCCGTGCACGTTATGTATCAGATTCATAAACGGCAGTGCATGTTTTGGCATATAACACATGTAGGTCTGTGTATGCTGTGCATAGAGTGCACAGAGGTCCGTGCATGTGTTGCATATGTTAACAAATGTCTGTGTACTTCTCTGATCAACTGAACTCTAAGTCATTGTTTGCCTTCTAGTCGATGCACATGATAGATCAAGGCTGCTTTAAGTCTTACATTAGAATAAACCCTGACCTATCAACTATTTGATAAAATATCTTGTGACTTATTGGCAAGAACTTAAAGTCATGAGATATCAAGACAAATGGTCATGATCCAAAGATGCTCTACAAACTGGAGAACACTGCCACGTGGCCAGCCACCATTATTTGACATTTGACACGTGGGCTCTGAGAAGCTTGATCACAATGAAATCTCTGGGCGGGAAACGTGCTTTCCACGCGTCTCTCTCATGGGGCTTCATATATAAGTGAAAGATCTGGCCGTGCGATAAAGGCATAAAAAAGAGCACAGATAGAAGAGCAGATAGATAGAGAGAACAGAAGATAGAACTCTTAAGAGAAAGAAAAGGAGAGGAAGAGAAGGAGTCTGAGAGGAAGAGTGATTGGGAGAAGCTTCCATTGCAGACATTGTAGATCTGCGTTATGCTGTGTCCTCTGGATCAGATCCGAGACACATTACTCCTACGAGAGCAGTCTGATTTGCTTTGATTGTCAGCTTTCTGTTGCTGAACTTGTTCGATTTCAATCTTTATTTCTCTTCACTCTCTTGTCAAGCTGTGTGTCAGCAGAGCTAAAGCTGTAATGTTCAGCGGGCGAGGTGGATACCTCGGACAGCAAGCTGTGTTGCTCTGCGGTCTGTAAGCAAGCTGTGAGACTCAGCAGACGCAAGCTTTGATGCGCAGCGGTTCAAGCTGTTAGGCAGCAGTAATCTACACTCAGGGTTGAGTGTGGGGTGGATGTAGGTCTGGAGGACCGAACCATCTAAAAATTCTCGGTGTTCTGTGATTTGATTTTTAGTATGATTATCGCTAGATGTATGCTAGGCACGTTTTAATCTACTCACCTAGATGAGGTTAATTTCGTATTAGTTTAAATTGCTCAGGATTAGTTTTAATTCACTTAAGTTTTGCCGTGCCACCACGGCATCGCCACCTGACTCACCTGCCCTCCTCTGCTGTGGCCCTCCCGCCACTGCCATTGCTCCCCACTCCACCTCTACCTCCTTCTCGGGGCCTCCCATGGCGATCCCGAAGCAACATTCCTCTCCGCCGCCGCATCCGACGCAGCTCGTCACCACGCCGGGGACAGCCAATGGCGCCAAGAAGAGTACTGGCGGCTGCGGGGGGAAGGACGTGAAGCAGCGGGCTAACCTGTACGTGAGCAAGCTGGCGGACCGGGATACGGAGGCCATGGCTGCGACGGAGCTGGAGTCCATGGCGCGGGCGCTGCCCGCGGAGTCGCTGCCGTCGTTCCTGTCCGCCATCTCCGACACCCGCCCTTCGGACAAGACCCCGCTCCGGCGGCACTGCCTCCGCCTGCTGTCCGTGCTGTCACGGACCCAGCCGCCGCAGTCGATCTCCCCGTTCCTCCCCCGCATGGTGTCCTCCGTCCTGCGCCGCCTGCGCGATCCGGATTCCTCCGTGCGCTCCGCCTGCGTCGACGCCGTCCGCGACATGTCCTGCTGCTCGTCCGGCGGCGCCTCCGCCTCCTTCTGCTCCGTCTTCCTGAAGCCACTGTCCGAGAGCCTCCTCCTCGAGCAGGACCACAATGCCCAGATGGGATCCGCGATGTGCCTCGCCGCCGCCATCGAGGAGGTGTCCGCCTCGTATGAGGGGGAAGGGAGCGCCCTCGACCACGATCTGGCGCAACAACTCCACAGGCTGGTCCCCCGGCTGGTGAAGCTGTCCAGGAGCGAGGGCTTCAAGGCCAAGCCCGCGCTTCTCTCCTTGCTCGGCAGCATCGTTGCGGCCGGCGGGGCGTCCACTCCGGCTTTGTTGGATATCCTCGTCCCGTGCCTCGCCGACGCCCTTTCTAGCGAGGACTGGGCCACCAGGAAGGCCGCCTCCGAGGCCCTCACTCTTGTAGCAGCCATTCCCGATCGCCATCTCCTCTCGGGGTTCAAATCCTCCTATTTCTCTTCCTTTCAGGCCCGGAGGTTCGACAAGGTGTGCGCATTTCCCCAATCCATTTCTCCTTAGTTCTTGCTCCAACTCGGGTTTGTGATCACGATGAAGATTGAAATAACACAGTGCGTCTCCGTGACCAGGTGAAGATAGTTAGGGACTGCATGAATCAGATGCTGGAGGTATGGAAGGATGTTCCAGGTGCTCTGGGAGACGAAGATGACCACCAAACGAACGCATCGCCCTCACAATCGCGATCCAGCTCTGCTCGGCGAGGTGATGAGCTGCTTGCTTTCATTTTGTGTCCGCTAGATTCATATTTTTTTGCAGTCTTTCTAGCTTCTTCTTCATCTGCATCATGGCTGTTTTTCTAAGCCAATTGCCTTTATCTGTTCCTGGGCAGATCCTCTGATTCAATGTACTATGTAGATCTAGCCTTTTATAAATCTGCATTCCCTTCTGCAGAAAGTGAGAGTGATGGACGCCTCTTAGTTGGCTCAAGAACTTGTGGTTCTGCACGATCTAGTTCTCCCCATACCTTGAAGAAGGACCGATCCCCAGTCAGTAAATCGCCTCCGCCTGATGCCTCACCCACTCCTGCTGCCAGAGGAAGAACAACTCCAAGAAACGAGAAGAGAACAAGTCCACCTTTGATCCGTAACCTGGATAGGAGAAAAATCCCTGACTGGAAGATCGAAATTGCCATTCCTCGTGGTCCTCCTTTCACAGGCACGTGTGAAGGTGAACTTCAGAATGATCACGCGAGAGATGGAGAAGTTTGGGAACAAGGTAGGAGTCAAGAGAATGCTAGCTCCAAATTACAAGTCAGAAGACTCCTATTTGAGAAGAATGTTGATCAAAGGGTCAACAAATTTGGGTGCTTGAAGTTGGGGTCTCGTGTGGTTCCTTATCAAGAAAATGGAAACTCTGAGCAACCTGTTGAAGTTGATGAGTTGTTCGAAGACAATAAGGATAACGACCTGTCATTGATCCGCAAGCAACTGCTTCAAATAGAGACTCAGCAATCTAGCCTATTGGATCTTGTCCAGGTAACTCTTCCCGATCGGTTAGTTTCTCTTGCTGTTTAGTTCATCCTTAAATCCCTTACAGCAATTCTGATTACCAATATGGCTCACCTGACTTACTATACATTACATTGGACTTGTTTTTATCCTGACTTGATCTTTAGAGCTGATTTCTGTCACCAAAAAAAAAAAAGGTCAAGACAACTTCCACCCTTGTTTGCGTAGAAGGCAGAATGATCACCAACTATATTCACTTGTTAGTCATTTGACAAAGCTATGATCCAAGCAGGTATGGGATCATGTGCTACTGAGTCCCATTTTTCCTTCTCAATCTCTTTCCTGTACCACAGTAAGCATGCCACCTATTAAGCCCTAGATTGCAGGGGTAAAATCCCATGTTCCTACTCCAAAGCAGTGCCGCAATATCACTGAAAAATCTACGTGTTTACATACGGCCACACTAAATAATACAACAATTGTTTGTTTACTTCGAACCAAGTCCTGATGTAGTAGCACATTGGACAAAACCGATTGTGTATGGAATGCACTCGGAGAAGCTAGTCTTCATAACCTAGATTGTACCAAATCGCAAAACTCTCACCAACTTACACAAAAGAAGGTGAAAGCTTGTTGTCCACGATTATCAGCACAGCTGACTGAAAAATATATATAGTTGATCTGTTGCTAAAAGTCCGAGCAGCATTTAGTGCCATGTGTTTGTTTGTCCTCAGCATTTTATACAATTGATGGTTACTCTAATTTACCAGAATTTTCTACAAACAGCTGTTGCCAATATGATCCCATCAAGTCATGGATGGGGATGGCCATGAGTGAAGAGAATAGAAGCCATCCAAGATTATCTTCATCGAGTCTTTTACATTTTCTTAAGTCAATTATTATAATTTTCTTTTATTGAGTCTAGGATGTCATTTAGTACACTTTTCCTTTGAAGGACTATGTAATGGAGTTATGTTAATAATATTAATGAATAAATCAGATTTGGTTATTTATCTTGTTATTTGCACACTTTGTCTATGTGTCAAATTCCTTCTACTCTGATTGACATGATTGATATAAACTCATCACGCATACTGGGTTCCTTCCGCGCCTGGGACGTGACATTATTCTGCTTCTCACCGCGGTTACTGACTTCCCCGCTGCCTCCAACGCCTGCATCGTGGCATGAGGGGAAAACAAAAGGTGGCATGCCCGTTGGGACGTCTCCCGCCTTTCTTCTTTCTGCTAAAGAGAAGCCTGTGCTAGCCCTAAAACCATGGTGCCCTTTTCCTATCCTTGCAGGAGATGTAGAGCAGGGACACATTCCCCTAAAGCCTACAGCACGCATTCTGACAATCGGATCACGCCCGGCCACCATCTTCGACTATCGCTCCCTCCCCAGCAACTAGTAGTCCAGCAGCCATATGGCCATGACCTATGGCCCCATCGTCATCGCCATCTATGCACGGGTGGGCTACTTGGTGACACCGATCACTTTCGGTGACTTCACCCCCATCATCGGACCACCCTACTTTTTGGGTGTGGTTCCTGTTGCTGTTCCATAGCCGATGCCTGCTCCTATTCCAATTCGTGTAGTGAACTCGTCTCGTAGTGTTCCAGCACCGGTGGCCTACCCTAGTACAAGACTCAGGGCCTCCACTACCAGGCCCCCCAGGGGTCCCAGATCGTCTCTTACCCGGACAAGCATCAACTCCTGGCTCCAGCATCAGTCGATCTTTAGCATGGGCCCTATGCCCCGGACTTTGGCTACTACCCTAGCATCTTACCCCGGCCTCCAACCCCGAGCTCTAGCCAAGCCGACAACTGATATGGGCTCCTTGCACCGGTCCTACGGTTCCCCAGCATTTCACTTAGGTATCCAATCCCAAGTCCTAGCCAAGCCTACTCTCGATACGGGCTCCCTGCCTCAGGTTCTAGGCTCCCCAGCACTTTACTCAGTCACAGTCGAGCCAACACTCAACACGGGTTCTCAACCCCGAGTTCGAGGCTCCCTAGCATTCGGCTCGGGTATACAACCTCGGGTCTTATCAAGGTCGGCCCCCAACGTGAACTCTCTACCTTGGGCTTCTAACCTCCCAACTCCCCAATAGGGTCTCTAACCCCATGGTCTAGCAATGATGGCTCCCAGCACAGGCTTTCCGCCTCAGGATATGGCAACTCCAATACCCAGCATGGGCCTTCGGCCCCAAATTCCAGCAACGCTGACACTCAACATGGGTTCACAACCTCGAGTTGTCAGAACCCCGGCACCTTCTACAACATCAGTCCTCAGTGCGAGAGCATTATCTCGAGCACTAGCGACACTTCTCTTGGCCCGGGCAGAAGCCTATACTCGGGTCACTCAACCATCGGCTATCAGTATGGGCGGCATGCCTCAAAGGCTGACCCCAACACTTTTCGCCAACAGCTCTACGCTGCCAGCAATGGTAGGCCAGGTCTTCTCCATATACCATCTTGGAGCAGGGTCCTCTTCTGCTCCCCCGAAGAAGCGCTGCAGTGGCCGTAGGAGTAGGCGAGCCACCACTGCAACCAGTAATTCCGGCAAGACCCTCCTTGTCGGCAACTTGAGGATTCGTCTCAATGGGGGCAAACCAATTATACCCCAAGATCGAACCATGCCCACATCTCAATGGAAGCTCATCCACGAGCCTCCAACATGCCAGTGCCAGAAAATTTTATGGCCCAATAACAAATGACGAGCGGATCCTCGAGACGAAGCTCGCCCAATATGGGGAAGGGGTCACCACTGTAGACCTCTACAGCTTACCATACCCACTGTATCACCAGTTGAAAAAGTTTCCCCCAGAGTACACCAAGCCCCCGAAGCTATAGAAATTCGACGGGTAAAGGTCTCCACATGAGCACTTGGCCTACTACATCATGGTCATGGGCTAACTAGCGTTGGATGAGTCATTCCTCCTCTGCTACTTCACCACCTCACTCACGGGAACTACCTTCCAATGGTATTCTCGTCTGAAGCCCAACTCTGTGGCCGATTGGGTGGATCTCCAGAAGAAATTCCTTGACCATTTCCAAATAGCCAAGTGCAAAATCTCCCTAGCAGAGCTCAACTCTCTCTGGCAGAAGAAGGGCGAGAGTGCCCTCGACTTCATCAAGAGATGGCAAGACCTCATCATGATTTGCATCAACCCACCAGTCCAGGAGGATGCAATTACTATATGCCATAAAGGCTTGACAGCTGAGGTTAGCGAAAAGCTTCTCAGCACCACTATTAAAGGCTTTGACTAGCTCAACTCGTCAGTCACCGCAATAGAGATGTTCTTCACCGACAACTTGAGCTATACTTTAACAAAGGGTAAATAGAAGCGAGAATGCCAGCCCGACAAATAGCTGAACATCATTGAGTTCACCCCCACCGTCAAAGCCAACAAGGAAGGTGAGTCAAGCGGCTCTAATAAGAAGCCAGCAAAAAAACTAACTGCTCCTTTCTTTTCAGAGTGTATGAAGATGCCATTCTCCTTCAGGAAGGAACACACAAAGATGCTCTTCAACCTCTACATGGCCTAGAAGATTATCGAGCTGTCAAAAGCTCGCAAACCATATGATGCCCTGAAAGCCGATGACCCTAACTATTGCCTATATCATTGCATGTTACGTCACCCACTTGAAGATTACTGTGTCTTCAAGACTTAGGCACAAAAGCTAATCTGAGATGGCCTCATGAAAATGAAGAGTGGTCTCATCGATCCCCCACAGCCACATGCATGGTCCAGACCTGTTAGGATAGCACATGTAATTCACTATACGGCTAATGTGATTCACATGATGGCTGCATTCTCCCTCTCTGATGTTGAAACAGAGGAGCCTAGTACCAGCCCAGGTAAACACTCATTGTGGTATCTGGGGTGGCGACCCTGGCTTAACCGCACACCTCTATCCTTTCCCAGAGAAATGACTAGGTGGCTCTTTGATGTCCTCGTCTAGAGGGGGTAAATCATGGCCCGTGAGCCATCGACAGACTACACTCAATGGGACTTCAGTCACCTCCAGTATTGCCATTTCTATGCCAGAGTCTGCCACGTGATCGTGTCCTGCGAGGAAGTTAAGCACTTAATCCAGGAGTAGATCTAGTGGGAGCAGATCGACACTAAGTAGAACTCTATGGCGACTTTGAGAAGCCATCGCAAAGACCCTAAGCATTGCCAGAAATGCACTAGAGCAACTAGAACCTCTTCGAGTGAATGGACATGGCTTGCCTTATCGACATGTCCCGGAGTGGCTCGAGTTTCGAATTGTCAATAGGGAAGCTCTTGAGCAACTCCGAAGCCGTAGGAGGCAGGACGTCAACTAGGAGACTGAGCCGAGTAATTTCTTGGTCAACGTCATTCACCCTCCTACCACCTCAGCTCCTCCAGCCGCCCAGACACCAAGTACCAGTCAGTCGACTCACCCTACCTCGGCCTTACATTGGCGGCCTTGGCAGGAACTGGAGTCTCTTCCATTCTCCAAGGAGGATACTATCAGGCTACTCCAAGTTCTCCTCGGTCGAGAGGATGTCCTGGTAAGTGAGATGGTGGTGGGCATCCCTAGCCCCTCTTGCTACTCCCCTGCTCTGACTCCACCTCCTATGTTGAAGGATAGGAAGGGGAAACAAAAGTAGGATGGAGCCTCAGCACACCCCTGCCATACCTCCCCGTCCAGCATGCCTTTAGGTTCCCTCCATACACTCTACGGCCCAGCTCAGATCGTGAAGGAGACATCTTCAGAGTCTTCAGCAACTCTGGCCAGTCACCCCGATCCTTTACAGCCAGGCCTGGTTAATACACAAGGTTAGGGTAACAGCCAGGAGCGACGGCACCCCACTACACCTCCAGTTATCGTCGGATGTCGCTCCAAGCCAGATAGCAAAGGCAAACCTAAAGTGTAAGACTCCAAGCAAGTCCCTCAGTCCACATCCCAATAAAGAATTTCGCCACCCTGGGTAAGGCATCAAACCACACATACATCTTCGGACGCTAGCCCCAGCATCCCAACATACCAGGAGCTACCACTTGAGGTCATTAAACAGGCGATCAATGCCACCTTCCAAATACAAGAAGCGGAAGGTGCCTGGATCAAAATTCGGGCAAAGAGAAGCTATCGACCTCACTCTATCAAGACATCAAATCAAAGGTATCCTCATGGGGATTTGTTAACTCTGGCTCCAGCACCTCTCCCTCCTATGCCCCTGGAGGTGGCCATCGCCAAAAGACAGGAGAGGAATAGGATAAAGAACCTTAGAAGATGGCTCAAGAAGGAAGCTGAGCAAGTAGCCACCTTACAATCACTAGCTGAGCTAACGCCTCTCCAAAGACTATAGCGGCTCATTGTCAACTTGGAAGAATACATTCCTCCTCATCCCACTGGCACTCTCCCACTCGATACATCCCGTGGGAAGAAATGTAGAAGCGAGCTCGCCTTAGAAGCTAGGTCCAAGAAATGATCCAGAAGATCAAGAATGTCTAGAGGCTCCTCATTCTAGAAGAACTCTCTTTGTTCTACAAAGATAAGGAGATCACCATAGAGCAGCTGGAAGAAATACTTTAAGGCTTCACTTGCAACATGGTGGCTATCCCACCTTTTGACAACATCAACGCTTCTTGGTGAGGTGAGCCAGTGGCCACCCGAACAAGGCAAAGGACCACCATCCCACTAGGGCTACAACCAACTCTAGAAAATATAGGCCGCGGCTGAGGTCATGGCCGAGGATGCAGTAGAGGTCATGGGAGGATCTCTGAGTTACCTCTCCACCCGTCCACCTTCGATCCAGAGCGAATCATCCTCATTCAAGGTGAGGAACCTGCCTCATTCCAGAGGTGGAAATCCAGAAAGGGCCTAGCACCTTTGATCCCTCCGGCATGGAGGAGGTCATCACTAGCATCCCAGTCCCTGCTCCAACCCTGGTCACTGGCGAAGATCGAGCAGGTTCATCTGACAAGGATGACCCAGCTCGTCGATCACCCCTAGAAGAGCCATCCTTGGCACCTCTTTTCCAAGAGCCTGGTAATGATCAAGGTCAGTCTGACCCCAGCAGTAAAGGCAAGGTAGTGCAACCTCTCGACGGGGGAGCAACGCGATAGCTCGCACAAGACCCCTCCAGATATACTACCCACATTAGAGGATGCTCGTGCTCGAGCCAACCGGAAGGTCCTCCACCAGATGAAATGGTTTCTCGCCAACATCATAATCTGGGAAGCCATTGTTTACAGTAAAGAGCTGAGAGGAGCTCTTATTAAAATACTCCAAGAACCGGAAGTCTATGAAGTACATGCTGCAAAAATAAAGGTGGCCACACATGAGGCCTTCATAGCCACCATCTCCTTCACATAAAAGGATATGCTGCTATCCTCTCCGTGTCACAACCGCCCTCTCTATATGCCAGGGAAAATCAATGGGCATGAGACGAACCTAAAAGAAGTCTATGCCATACTAGCCAATCACTTATGAAGTGATGGCATCATTTCTTATATATTCTCATTCGTATTTATGGTAATTCCTTCATTATGTCTTATTTATTTATATGTATTACTGCTTGATGTAATGAAGTCCTTGAACGCAGGCTATAAAGGTTGAATCATAATGAGATTATGATAGTGAGATCAACCTTTTAGATGCCTGTGTTCTAAATGTTCTTGGTCATAGGATATTTGAGATAGGACATCAAAGAATCCAGATAGACCAGTGCACATGATATCCTCTCATATGATGAGGGTGACTGATCTCACAGTCACTGGTGTGGAGACACTAAGGCTATGTATATCTAATTTCCCTAACTACATGACAGTTTTTCTTTGACTATTACAATTTGAACAAGCATGTAAACTTAGTGAAAATTCGGTTAGTAATCTTGTAAATCTTAAACCTTGCTATTCATAAATTGACTATACTATGATTCTGATATCCTTGTTTGACAGTCATGCCACTCCGGTGGGATTGACTGACCACACCGTTTCATTTTTTCATGTTTTGTATAGCCTCAATCTTGTAATAGTTGAGACTCTCCACCGGATATTCCTTCCGTCGGACTAGGACCACTATTATGAGACCTCCGTAAGTCCCCGTGAGCCTGGGATTCTCATCAGGACACCGGGCGGGTTGTACCCCAAAGACCAGAACCCACGGACTTGATTTAATTCGTGTTTTGGGCCAGTCCAATGTCTGGACTATTCTGAACCCCTAGCGGCCCACCTTGAGACCGCTAAGAGATCCCTAGCAGCCTAGGGTTAGACAGTTAGTCTTTCCTCGGTCTGGTTAGAAATGGGCTTGGGTTAGGTTATTCTTGAACCCAGTCAACTCTAACTTGACCAAGTCCTCTCAATTTGACTTTAGCTTCGTGGGCTGAACTCTCGTTTAGACCCATTCCATCTCAGGCTGAATTGAGGACTTCTTTTGCCCAATTGAAAGCCTTACAAAATTCAACCCTGATAAACCGTGTGGAAGGTGAGCTAGAAGGGGAGGGGTTGAATAGATCACCCCAATTAAAATTTTTTAACAAGATCAACTAATTAAAGCACTAAGGCAGAAGAGAAATCCCCTTACTCCTATTTCTGCAGAGAAAGAACAGGAAGCTGAATTAAGCGGTAAAAGATCGAGCGATGGATGTGCATGGATTCCAATAGATGAATGGAATAAGCAAACCACCAAATAGAGATAGAGGATTTTTAAGGTGGTTCGATTGCAACCCGCAATCTATGTCCACCCCTTACTCTTCGAAGTAAGGCTTCCTTGCACAAAGCAATGAGTAAAACCGCAGACTTAGTCCGCCAACAACCGCTGCCGGATAGCTTGCCCTGAGGAGCACCTTCCTCGAACTTCTGACAAACTGAAGTACCAACTGGAGGACCAACCTCCCTTCCTTTGCAACCCATAAAGGGAACCCCGTAAGCTGCTCCATGCAAATTATAAACCAGAGGAACGTTCCTCTCTTCCTCCTAGCACACTGGAGGGAAACTGGAGAACTTCTCCCTTCCTCTGAAAGACCTCAGAGGGTAACAGGACTGTATAAACAAAATGAATAGAAAAATCTGAAGATGAAAAATAAAACACACGAGTGATCTCTCAGACTCGAGAGAAATGTAGCTTCTGTAGAGGCAGGGTACTTCAATCAGACTCTCTCCTCTCCTTACAGGACTCTCCATCCTTTCTCAGATGTGGAGGCTTTAGTAGAGACGGGGACTGGAATCTTCTTTCTCTTTTCTCCTTTTTCACTCAGCTCAAATCTTCTCTAGTTCAGTCCCCTCGTTTCCTTCATATGGGCAACATCCTTTTATAGGAGCTCACTGAGGAATGGGAGTGTAGAGATCACACTTCCCGCCAAGGGAATCATCCAGAAATTATTTACCCTTTTGCCACGTGTCAGAGTCTTCACATCTCAGATCACGTGCCCTTCCTTTACCTTCACGACCGCTGCTCTAACAACTCAGGAAGTCCCTGTCATATGATCGAACACCTAGTTAGCATCGAAACTGAATTTATGACTAGTATGTACGAGGTTCGAATGCAGAAAAGACAACATGCCCGGACTGTAGGTGTACAAACGAGAGATGTGCACGAGCTTGAATTGAAGAAAGTGTGTTTGGATTGAACAATGTGCATGGACTTAGTTCTGCTCAAGATGAAAGATGCATATACTTCATTCATTGAAGTGAGTGCCCCAAGGCAGGAAACCTGCTCGGACTTTATGTGACTGAAACATGTAGGGACTTACAACCTGCACAGACTTTATGTGACTGAAACATGTAGGGACTTACAACCTGCACGGACTTAACTTGAAAGCATGCAATATGCAAGGACTGTGCGTAACTAAACATGCACGGGCTTCCAACCTGCATGGACTTAGCCTTGACGACGTGCAACTTGCACGGACTTTGTGTAAGGGATGCAGGATGCGTGCAAGGACTTTGCTTCAACTGGAGTAAGGAAAGTGCACAGACTTTGTATGAACAAAGTGCACGGACTTCTACATGCATGGACTTTAAATGCAATGAAGTAAATGAAGTGCACAGACTATGTGTGCATGGACTTGAAATGCAGTGAAGCAAAGAAAGTGCACAGACTATGTGTGCTTGGACTTGAAATGTAGTGAAGCAAAGAAAGTGCACAGACTTGAGTTGGACAATGAGCACGGACTTGGATGGCACAATGTGCTTGGACTTTGAAGGAACATTGTGCACAGACTTAATATGCACGGACTTGTTGAACGAAACACATGCACGGACTATATAAATGCTCAGATGGAAACATGCACGGACTTCATTATAAGAAACGTGCACGGACTTGTTGAAGGAACACATGCACGGACTTTATTGGAAAAGTGTGCATGGACTTGGTATGAATAGACAACGTGCATATACTTTGTTTGTAACATGATGAAGTACTATGCAGGGACTTCTAAATGCTTCGAACAACTGCCACGGACTCTCAAGGACTCAACACCTATATATCGAGTAGAATTTTTCTAAGTCCAAAATGTGCACGGACTTGAGAAGAGTACTGATAGCATGTATGGACTCTCATTGTGCAAACACTTAACAACCGAGTGAACAACAACATGCATGGACTCTATAGCTTGAACTACGCATCTGACTTGACAAGAGCTTTGGCCGGGGGCTCCCTCACCTTCACATTGCCTTTATCGTCTGGCGGAGGATTTCCCCTTATGACGATGCCGGGTTGACCCGTCCTAGAGAGGGGTTTGGAGCCTTCTCCCACGACTTGGCTTTTTGAGCTTTGAGTCTTAGGCCCCTCGTATCTAGCCTTGCTTTTGGGGTCTAGTTGATGTTTGCCGCTGTCGACAGGCTCACTCGGTCGGGCTAATTGAGAGAAGGCCTTAACCTCTTGTTGAGCTTGTTGGAGACTCTTCTTGACAGCTCTTTAAGACGCCGCATTGTCATAGAATGCCCTTGAGCATCGATCTCCCCTCTCTGAATGAGGACCTCAATGCAATCTTGGACTTCTTGGCATTGTCGGGTAGGGTGAGACACCCTAGCGTGGTATTTCAGTAGTGAGGGTGACTCTTGGCCGTCTCATTATAGTAGGACGGCGAATCATGGGTCAGTACCCGACCATCTTCGAGAAGCTTGTCAAAGATCTTCTCAGTGTCCTCCTTGAGGAAAGAACACTGATGAGAGTGTCGCCACCCTGGGTACCACAGTGTGGATTTGGGTGGCTGGGAACTGACTCCCTGGGAACTGACTCCCTCCTCCTGCGGCTCCAGGAGTTGGAAGGCTGCTGCGGCATGTATGACATTGATGGAGAAGTGAAGACTTCTCCGTGCATGCGGTTGCGGCGGATTGACTAGGGATTCCCCCATCTTAACCTTCCCTCGCCTGATCAAGTCCTCAGTGAGGTCCTTGAACAGTTGGCAGTTATGGATGATATGGCCTAACACCTCATGGTATGGATAATAGCCCTGATGAAAGGCCGCCCCTGGTGCCTGCTCAATGGGTGCCGGGCTAATCAGTCCCGCTCGCTGGTACCCAAAGAAGATGTCCAAGGTCTTCTCGAGAGGGAAGGAGTATAACTTCTCGGGCTGCTCGCCTTTGGGCGTATGCTCCCTGCCTTCAGATGAGTCCTCCTCGCCTTCAGATAAATCTGAGGATTCCTCAGAGAGCTAGCCCCTGAGCGGAGCCCGGCCAATAGGTGATACACCTGCCTCCCGTATATGGGCTGGAGCTAACCCCCTGGGGAATGGGCCAAAGGAGAAAGTGGCCAACTGCTGGTCAATGCTCTCCAAGAACTGCAGTAGACGCCTCTGTTCCAATTGCAACTGGCGTATTTCCCATCGGATCTTCTGAATGGTCCTCCGCAGTGCCAAGCATTCTGTAAATAAAGGAGCGGCTCTAGGGCCGATGTTGGACTGTTGATTTGAAGGCCCAACTTCGGAGGCATTGGAGCTTGAAATCGTCACCGCCATGTAGACCACATTAGCCGACCGGTTCAATCGGCTCCAGGCATGAGGCTGGGGTGGGTCGACTGCATGACCCAGCATATTTATCAAGCCCTTTTGAATGAGCTCTTCTGCTATGTTCTTGAAAACATAGCAGTCCCTGATGGTGTGACCCAACCTTCGGTGATACACACAATAAGTAGGATCCTCTATCTTGTCCACCTCTGAGCGCTTTCGCGGATCCGGTAAAGTAATGAGTTGCTCCTTCATGCACAGCTCAAAGAGCATTTTGGTGTGCTCCTTCCTGAAGGAATAGGGCGTCTTCATGCGCTCTGCTAAGAGAGATGCATTTGCCTTGTCATCAGGCTTTTTGCCCTTGCCTTTGGACTTTCATTCCCCTTTATCTCCATTCGTCGGGGAGAAGTCCACTGCATTCACCTCCTTGCCGCTGACCGGGCGGTCCTTGGAGGATTTGCCTTTGGCAGAAGTTTGTGTAGGGTGATCGGTGAAGAACATTTCAATCTCTACCACCACCGTATTCAACTGGTCAAAACTCCTGATATTTGAGCCCAGAAGCTTTTCACTGACTTCCGCTGATAAGCCTATGCGGCAGATGGTGATCGCGTCTTCGGGCGTCGGAAGATTATCGTAGCACATGCTGACGTCCCTCCATCGCTTGATGAAGTCCAACGATATCTCACCTTTCTTCTGCCAAAGGGAACAGAGCTCCGCCAATGAGACTTTGTGTTCAACCATCTGAAAACGATCAACGAACTTCTTTTGCATGTCGGCCCAATCGGCTATCGAATTGGGCTTCAACCAAGAGAACCACTGGAAGGCGGTGCCTGTCAATGACATGGCAAAGTACCGTAGCAAATACGCCTCTTCCAGCGCTAACTCACCCATGGCCGTCATATAATAGGCCAGGTGTTCATGTGGAGAGCCCTGCCCATTGAACTTTTGTAGTTTCGGGGCCTTCGAGCAATCAGGCGGAAGCTTCTTGAATTGGTGGTGGAGGGGATAGGGCACGCTGTACAAATCAACGGTGGCCACACCCTCCCCATGCTGAGCGAACTTCACCTCCACGATGCGCTCGATCATCTGCCTCTGCGCCACAAGGCTTTCTGTAGCAGGAGTGACAGACAACCGCGCATTAGCGTCATGCTGCGGCTTCAAATTCCACCGCCAATGGCAATTTTGCCGCGGCGACGGAGGCGTTGGCCGCAACTGGAATGGGAGAGGACTGTTGCTCCACTCCGGTGGGTGCCGCCTGAGGTTGAACAGGGGCCTCCTTTTCGTGTAAGAGCAATTGCAGGAGGTTCTTGAGTTCTTGATTCTCGCGTCAGAGCTCTTTCAACGCAGGAGTATATGTCTCTTCCCCCAGTTCTTCCTCATGCCGGGGTTGGTTATCCCCATCGACACTATGAACGTCCTCTTGGCGCTCTTCATGCCGTACCGGGTCGGGGTGAGACATCCCGGCAGCCGGTGCCTGCTGTGTTTGCGTCAGGATCCGGGACATGGGCCTTGGTGAAAGGCAGCCTCACCGCGGAGACAGAAAGAGGGTCAGGATGACCCTGTGGCTGCAATATTTCTATGATGGGCCAAAGCAGTATGAGGACTTCCCATGCGTCAGCACCGTCGTTGCCCACAAGAAGCGTGCGAAGCCCAAGACGGATGTGAAGATTCCCTCCAGGGGGTGGCAGAGCGGGCCCAACCCGATGGCGGTTGATCCCCTGATGCACTGCACGGCGTATTTAATGTACTGGCTATGCTCATTTGCAATGTCGTACGGAGATGAAACAATGATCCGGCCAGATGCGATTTACCCGGTGTGCCAGATGGCGTGGGGGATCAAGCTGTCTTTATGTCCAGCTACCCTTTGCCTAATATACAAGGCACTAGGGGATATCAGTACCCACCAGTTCCCGCGGCAGGCCCGGTACGTGTGTCCGTTGCATTTCTTCAATGTGTGGGTCTATTCTCTATTTCCAAAGTTCGCCCCGCGTGCTATCCAGGACTAGGGGCTCGTACCGCAGATGCTTGAATTTGCTAGTGCTGAGCCGGCCCCTACTTCTTTGCGGCTATATGATATCCGGGGCCGATTGACAACAGTTCCTCAAGACGCCGCCGGGACTATTCATTTTTGGGTACTGGCTGCGCACTCTAGCCCCCTGGTGAACAGTAGAAGAGAGTGCAAGGATGACCAGGTGGAGAAGTACGTCCACCCAATTAGCCAAGAAAATGTGGTGCGCCCACTGCTGTAACTCGAGCTAAGGGACTAGGCGTTGTCCATCCATCCCAGCGTGCTGGCGTTCAGAAAGGGGGAGACGTTAGCGCTGGAGCCTTATTACCCCTTTCACTTTGGTCGAAATTTTAGTTATGACCAGCATATTCCCGTACACAGTGCCCAGTTCGGCCTGGTGACGCGGACCCTTCAGGGAGGCTTAGTCATGGAGAACACCAGAGTCTGGTGGGGCTTCTTCCACTGGGCAGACACCGCCACCTTCAGAGTGCCAGCCCCTGGTCGCATCCCTCGGGTGACACCCAAATATGTAAAGTGGTGGAACGCCCGCACGGCCTTTTATCGGTCATACAAGATCGACTGCTGGGATGGGGCGGAGAGAAGGTTCCTGAACCGATAACCCATGCCCATCCTCGACGTCGATCTGGAGCACCTCCTACGCTTGTGGCATGGCAAGAGCAAGGATGTGGCTGACTACTTGATCGCCCGCAAGGCAGCCCGAGAGGGCAAATCGGCGCCACAGGCCAAGCTACCTCTGGTGGCAAAAGATGACTTTAAGAAGACCCTGCGAGACCTCTATCACATCGGAACTAACCGCCTGGGGTTGATTAATTATCTGTTGTTGGCAGAAGAAGAAGACACCCTCGCAACCAGCTGGCAGGCTGAGAAGGACCCGATCTGCCCCTACCGCACATTCATGAGGAGGGAGGAGAGGAAGCTGTAGAACTATAAAGACACCACCTTGTTCTATGTCCTTCTGCGAGTGCACGGGCTGACGGTTGAAGCTCGGCCAGCGGTCATCCTGGGCAACCGTCTACACGTCGCCTACTATTATGTCGAAGGATAGGGGATGGACCACCTCAACATATTTTGCCATTTGTCTGCCAAGAAGCTTGCGGACTTAGACACCCTTGCCAATCGATGCTAGACCATCGGGGATGTGTGCTGGCTGGTCCGAGAGGCCACCTGCCATGACAAGGAGTCGTCCCTCAGTTATTGGCCGATATCGCTGGGGCTCTACACCGGCCCACATGGTATTTGGCATTTCTCTTCCTTTGCATTCATGGCTGCCTCTTTCAGAGTGCTGGATGCTAATCAATTCTTTACTTTTCCTATCCTTCCTCTTCACAGACTATACTGGATAGCACGCAGATGGCAACTTATCGCAACCTCCTTCGACAGGCAGAGAAGCTGACGTATTTCGAGGCGGTGCCACCAGCCCCGACTACAACTCCCTTGCCTCCACTCGTAAAGAGGTCTCGGGCACGATCGCCCATGTATAAGTCCCTAGATGAGGCAAAGGCTGCAGGGTGGTGGGAGGCTAAGCATCGGAAGATGGAGGCCGCCAAGGATACAGAGGCCGTTCCCCCGCCACCTCCAGTCCTGTCCTTTGAGGAATTCGAGGCTGGTCGGATTGAATCAAGCCAACCCACGGGTGAGACTCCTCTGTCAAGAGCGTCTTCCATGTAGAGTTTTATTTCTGTGTTAGAACGGGTTGCTTACACCCGGATGCCTTTGCTTTTGTCCATCATCTAGGGAGGAACCGATGCCCTTGCCAACCCACGACGTAGGTGAGGCCTAGGTCGGGTCGGAGCCACCGTCCACTCCAACTCCCTCACCCAAGGCCACCGAAGGATCTCAAAATGGGTAGCCCGAAGAGAGGGCGTTGGCCACCGCTAAAATAGCTGGACGGAAGGAGGCTGAGTGAAGGAGGGTGGAGGCTATTCGGATCACTTCAGCTTCCCCTCTGCCTTCAGTCCCTTCTTTCGTGCAATTTGCCATGGCCCGGACTGAACCAAGCTGTCCTACAGGTAAGGTTCTTGGGGCATCGACATTCTTCAGGATTTAATCACCTCCTAGGGTGAGATCTCTATGCATGCATAATACACGCGTTTCTTCCTTTCAGCCGGTCCGGAGGAGACTGCAATTCCCGAGGCCACAGCACTTGTTGAGGAGGCCAGCCAAGAGTCACCTCCTGTCGTAGATGTCGTGATGCGGGATGACGGACGTGACACCAAGTGGAAATGCACACCTAAGACTCTAGCAAGCTCGCGTTCATCCCATGCGAGGGAAGCGTTCGGACGTGCACGGTTGAGAAACCGGCAATGAGCTAGGTTAAGATGGGGATATCCCCCTCTTAACCCCCAACCAAACAGCACCTAAGGGATCGAATGTGAGGAGCATCTCAAAATATAGAACAGAAAATAAATAACAGAAACACGATGAAGTTGGGCAATCAAGCAAATACCTAGCACCCCTATGGCTCTCTCAGGTATCAAGATGATCTACTCAGGCTTCAATCGGAGAGCGCGGGCCACCCTGTTCACAATGTCCAGGATGGCATTAGGAGTGGCAGCCACCTCCAGCTCGGAAATGTCCTCCACTGGACCGGCACAGCCCACTGCATTGATCACATAAACTCTCCATTCTGCAAAAGCAATGTCTGCGAATGCTCCCTAAGGGACCGGCTGTGACAACTGGGACTTACTCCTCAGACCATAGGAAGCCCTCAAATCATCCTACCATGAGTAAGTCACCGAAGAGCCGGGGATTGCCCTCGAGCATGAAGAACTAGAGGTCGAGGATACTGTTAGAGTGCCCCTCAAGGGCTTCAGAGCCCCAGCATATTAGCTCCTATCAATGGGAATGGGGAGTCCCTCCTCCCTCCAACGAGTCTCAATCTCTCTAATGGCTCGAGCGGCTCCAGAGAAGTGAGATCTGCTGAAGCCTGAATCAAGGAACAAGGGAGACAGCTCCTCCCTCCTCAGACATCTCTCCTCAGCGGCACGGATGGCGTCATTACGCTGTCTAAACACATTGTTGACCTTAAACCACCAACGCGCATAATATATGTCCAAATAGTCCTTGCACGTTTGTGCTAAAATCGGATAGTCCTCCCTCACGTCACAATAAAAGAAGGCCTGCCACACTACTGCAACTAGATGCACGTCCCTCTGCCTATACTGTCAAAGAGCTAGAGGGAAATCCGCATTCTAAGGGATGGCCTGGTCATACCCGAAGTTCCAAGCAAATCGATGATGATAGTAGGGCTCGAGAACTGCTGTGCAGGAGCGACAGTAGACCAGAACAATGAGGCGTATACAGACGACCCACTTAGCTAGCGCATGGGAGGAAAGCAAAGCCTACGAAGACAATCTACAAGTAACTGAATCCCCCTGCCGCTCCAAATAGGGGCGATAAAGATGGGAGCTGTGGTCAAAATCCAGACTCTCGTCCCTCTCGGTGCGAAGGAAAGACAAAGCACGACAGACACTAGCCAACTGTAAGACGGCATCTTAATCTGGGTGACCAGCAAAAGTAAAGATGAGTGGAGCTGCTGGATTGTCAAACGGCGACCTCTGGGAGAGCTCTGGCAAATGCAGGCCAACCTAATCAAGTAATGAGTAGGCATCACGATACCCTTATCTTTGGGCGAAGAATGTGAAGTCAAGGCCCCAAAAGAATGATAGATATTCGCCAACGTAGCCGGGGCCATGGCAACTCTGCGCCCGCATGCCATCAGACAAGCTGAGTAAATCACCTCTGCCAAAAGAATTCCCTCCTCTCCATGAGGGATCACAAAGTTGGCCAACCAATAGGCCAAGTAGGCTGCTAGGTATGTCAAAGGCGGCAACTCCCTCGAGTTCCACCCCTGTGCCGGAGCAGGCAAGTGACGCGGGTGTGAAGCAAACTTCAATATAACCTCTCTGCACTGCTCCCAAGACATGCCAGATGAAACAAACTCTTCATAAAAACAATATGGGCCGCTGTAGAAATGCATCACCCAGGCATTCAGAGTTACTCCTAGCCCACCGGGGCTAAGTCCCTCCACGTCTTCATCAAATACCTGAAGCAATAGGGAAGAAATATCGGCCAGTCCCGTCGGAAGCACTGAGATGCAAATCATCCAAAGGCAGCTCCTCATAGGCCTGTCCACAAATTGGCAAGCCAGAGATCCTACGAAAAGTCCACAGGTTCAGGAAAGTCTCTCCATCCGCGGTGACAAAAGTATTCCAGCGGCGGTTGAGTCTCTCAGCTAATGCCTGAAGTAATCCTGTGTAGCAAGGATAGGAATAAAATGTTGTTGTCACCGCATGGCGGATCCCAACCCTATCAAGCACTATCCAGTAAACAGTCAAAATGCCCCACGGCCATTCCGTCGCACCTCAACGGTAACAGTGAGAGGGAATAGCAGGCCACTTCTGACGCGGACGGGGTCGGAGGAAGGATCGACGGCAACTCCGAGGACGCAAACGGAACGGGATAACTTGCTGCCTCGCGCAGCTCGGCCTCACGCCAGACGGTCTCTCACCGGGCGACACTCTATCCTCACAAAGAGAAAGGAGAGAAGGGAAGAAAGCACAAGGGAATGGCCCTTACATGATTGCAAAGCTCTTAATCATTCATCATCATATGGAAACATTACACACCCTAGCCCCCTTTATATAGGAGGGTGCTATAACAACCATACCCTCAACTTTCACTTAATAGCACTTATGCCCTTAGCCTAATAAGACAAGACTCACTAACCCACCTTTTGACTTGTGGGTTTAATAAAAATAAATTACACATATAGACTCACTAATGTGACCAATTAACATAAAACACTTAAAATATATATAATTTGATATTTACCCATGCTACTTGACGTTCCTCGTCAAACCCCTCCACTTGGAAGAGGTTCGACCTCGAACCTTGGACCTTTGCTCAGAGAAGTAGCGGCATCAGTGGAAACGGATGGTGAAGATGGACGGTAGAGAAGAACGGATCTGGAGCTTCGAATGGGGCCTCGCATCCGTCCCCATCTCAAGGATGATGCATCCAAAAATTTAAATTCTTCATTCATGACGGAGCGGAGGACAGAACTTGAGCTTCGAATGGGGCCTCGCACCCGTCCAAATCCCAAGGATGATGCACCCGAAGCGTCAAATTCTTTCTTCCTAGCGGTAACCGTTTAGATAGGTTTTACAACTTTACAATGATTGTGTTTATTTAAGCCATTGCATGTTTAATTTTAGATGCATGCTCTAATTGCCTTTGCATGATTGTATGTTTAGTTGCCAGGTAGGGATCCGCGTGACCCCTACTGAGTCTGGCTGTGACTCACCATTCCTCTTTTAGGTGAGCTGCGACAGCCGTCCCCTGGGGCTTCTCGAGTTTTTGGCGACCGTCCTTAGCTGCCAGTAGTAGTCGCGTTGTCGGTCGGTTGTAGTCCTCTTTTTGTACTTTTGGTCAGGGTATGCCCCGTGTAGTTGTACATTTGGACTTTTGATAGTTGTTGGACTTGTTCATTTGGGAATCTTGACTATTATATATGCTTATCACTGTGATATGTTTAAATTACTTTCGCGTTAAAGTTCTATTTTCTACTTTAATTAATATTGCGCGTGTAATTTCCATTCATTATGCAACCCCTCGACAAACTCCCTCAACCCTTACGGGGTCTCATCAGCCTCTTGGGTGGCTTCCCCGAGTTCTTGGTATCGGTAATCCGATTATATCGGTTTATCGGTATCTGGATCTCCTGGGTCGTTACAGTTGGTATTAGAGCGGTGTTGAGGATTTGTGTAAGGAATTGAAATGGCACCAGTCCAGAGTAAGTCCATGTGAGTCGTCTATTGCTGACTTAGGATGTTTCCCGTGATTACTGATGGATTTTTTTGTCATTGCGTGTTTTCTTCTAGCTCAAAATGCCGCCTCGTAGAAGAAGAGGTCGAGGTCGTGGTCTAAGGGAGGAAAGTGGTACCTCTCCTCCGCCAGTAATTGTTCCAGACCAAGCTCAAGCTGATCCTGCTCCTCAAGATGATTTGCCTCCTGGTGGCCGTGGCAGAGCACTAAAAGAGTTTCTGTTGTTCCACCCACCGACTTATGAAGGTCAGGCAGATCTTGATGCAGCCAGAGTGTGGCTTGATGCAACCGAGCGTGTATTCCATTCAATGGAGTGCACAGAGGATGAAAAAGTCATGCTTGCTACATTCCAGCTTCAGGGAGCAGCACTCGTGTGGTGGACTACAGAGTGGGAGGTTGCTTTTCATTCTCGTCCACTTCATCAGATCACCAGGACAGAGTTTATCACATACTTTGAGCGCACTTACAGTCTGGCTTATCTCAGGATGGACAAGATGTGTCAATTCATGGAACTGTCTCAAGGAGATATGACCGTGCTACAGTATCAGAACAAATTCATGAAATTGGGTCCGTATGCACCCCATGTTCTTGCTGATGAAGCTTTGAAGACTGAGCAGTTTTGACGTGGGATGAAGGTTGAGTTGCGGCAGTCATTAATTGCAACTCGGGTAGCCGAGATGGATGCAGCGTACCAGGTAGCTGCGGCGCTAGAGCTGGAGATGGCAAGATCTCGAGGGTCTACTCAAGTTGGCCTTGTTCAATCGAGCATGCAGTTTCAGTCGAGTTTTCAGCCGTCTGTGCCAAGAGTTTCACCAGCTGTGTCGACTGCTAGTGGTGCTTCTCTTTCTAAACCCAAGTTCAAGAGATTCAAGAAGTCCAAGAAGAATTTTGATCAGCAGGCGTCTTCTGGAGCCGTTTAACAGACAACTCCTTCCTTTCAGCAGTGTCAAGGTTCAACTGCTAGTCAGCCGAGACAATGTCCAAGGTGTGGTGGTAGCCACCCAGGCAAGCCCTGTTCGTTGTCGGTGGTCTGTTTTCACTGTGATCAGCCGCGGCATGTGGTTCAAGACTTTCCGCTGAGGCCCAAACCGGTGCAGTTTTCTCAATCACAGCCATCTCATTTCAAACTTCCTCCACCACCTCAACCTCAGCAATTCTATGATCAAGCTTCAGCTTCTTCCCAGCAGTCTTCTGTAGTAGCCAGCTGAAAGTAGAAAGGGAAGATTTCTCATATAACTCGAGCAGAAGCGGTGGCGTCCCATCTCATGGAAGGAACAATTATGATTTATGGTCATGCAGCTCATGTTCTTTTTGATTCAGGTGCTTCTCACTCTTTTATTTTTGAGGATTTCATTGCATGTATTGAGGAGCTGACATCTGAAATGACTTGTGTGTTGCTTGTTGAAATGCCTTCTGGGGATTTTATGTTCACTCCTTTGCGTCTGGAGGAGTCTCCGATTGTTATCAATGATCAACCGTTGCCGGTGAGGTTGTATGCATTACAGCTAGCAGACTATGATATTATTCTGGGCATGGATTGATTAGAATAATATGGAGCCGTGGTTGATTGCAGATCCAAGAAAGTCTATTTTCAGCCACATGGAAAACCAACATTCTATTTCTAAGGTATTCGATCCCGCTCTTCTCGCTTGATTATTTCTGCTATTCGATCCTGTAGATTACTTAATGCAGGTTGTCAGGGGTTCTTAACTTCGGTGGTTGTTGTTGAGGCACCACGATAGGATATCGGTGCTATTCTTGTTGTTTGTGAGTTCCCTGATGTGTTCCCTGATGAGTTACCAGGTTTACCTCCACAGCGAGAAATAGAAATGGTGATTGAGTTGATTCTAGGTATGGCACCTTTGGCAAAGGCACCATACCGTATGGCTCCAACTGAATTGAAATAATTACGAGCACAGCTGTTAGAATTATTAGAAAAAGGCTACATTCGTCCCAGCTTTTCTCCGTGGGGTGCTCCTATTCTATTTGTTAAAAATAAAGATGGAAGTCTGAGGCTTTGTATTGATTACAGGCAGTTGAATCAGGTGACTATCAAGAACAAGTATCCTCTGCCCAATATAAATGATTTGTTTGATCAATTGCAGTCTACTTCTGTCTTTTCTCATATTGATATTCGTTCAGTTATTTTCAGACTCAATAAAATAAAAATACATATGATATGACTCAATGAAATGGAAAATAACATGAGATAACATGGGCGGACATCTTAAAGTGGTGCCGGCGGTCCGAGCTAAAGAGAGCGCCGTGGGATGCCCTCATCACCCCGGGCCCAGTCTTGACCGACTTTTGACGCAAGCCTTACGTCCCAAGCTCCGGTCTCCAGTCCTGCAGTTCGCTCGGGCCTCCATCCTCGAGCCCCAGCCAAGTCGACTTCCAGTGTGGGTCTCCACCCTACTGTATTCGGCTCCTCAGCACTCTACTCGGGCCATCAACCCCGAGCTCCCACCAAGCCAGCTCCCCGCACGGGCCTCCTAGCCCAGGGGCAGGGCTCCCCAGCATCCTGTTCGGGCTTCCCGACCCGAACCGCAGAAGTGCGACCGCGTCGCTTGGGTCCCCAACCCCTGGCACGAGGCGTCCTAGCATCCAGACCAGACAGACAACTATAGAGTTTCTTGCAGACGATGTCTGTTACAAGTGGTCCACGTCAGGCTTTGGATCTCTTCGCTCTACCTCGGGGGCATTCCTCCTGCAATCCGACAATGCCGATCCCCAGCACGGGTCTGCCTTTGTGGGACACAGTGACCTCGGTACAAACAGAGCGCCCTCTATCGCACCTTCCGATCCTGCTAGCTCCCAGTTCAGGCTTAAGGCCTCGGGTCACCGACATCTCGGTACCCCCTACAGTGACAACTTCGGGAGTGGACATGTCGCGGCGAGCATCCGCAACACTACTGTCGGCTCGGGCGAAAGCCTACACTCGAGCCACCTAGCCGCAGGCCTTCACTACAGACTTCGCGTCTTGGGGGCCTATCCCGGTATTCCCAGTGAATGGCCTTGTGCCACCAGCACCTGCAGGCTAGGTTTTCTCAGCCTACCACCTCAGAGCGGAGTCGTCTTCCGCTCCCCAGAAGAAGCACCATCGTAGCCGTAAAGGCAAGCAACCTGCAGTAACTCTGGCAAGACCATTCTTGTCAGTGACTTACGGATTTGCCTGGATGGGGGCGAACCCATTATTCCTCTTGAATGGATCGTCCCTACGGTCCCCATCACCAACCGCTTTAGCCTCCTATGTCGAACGCGGGAAGATAAGGCGGAACTTAAACGAGCGGATGCTTCGGTAACGGCCCAAAAGCACCAACGTTGGTTTGGCACTCAAGCTCCCAAGTCCCATCGGGGGAACAAGGATGAGGGAGACCAATAGTCAGACTTGAGAAGGATCTAGGTTACCCTGGAGAAAGCTCAAGTTGTCTAGAGAGCACACCTCAACAACCCCTTTGGGGAACTAAGACATCGCGCCAAGCAAGGTGCGACTGACCCCATAGCTGCGTCATCTGGCTGCTCCCAACCCTTCCTCGCCTCTCGCATAGATACGTGGAAACAGAGACGGGCTCGTTTCGGGCCCCACCAATATTCAACCCCAAGCTCTCCTCAGGCAGACGCCATGATGGAGACTCCTCCGCAACGTACTTTGGTCTTTGATAGCTGTCCGCCCCAAGAGGCGCTGCTAGAAAAGGAGGATGGTCTGGCTCCTCAACAAGGCAGCCAGGGTGTTCGCGTGTTATACCACCGGACACCAACCTGAGATTCAGACCGATGATCTAAACTTACCTATATCTCACCTCAGGAGGCCTCATCACCCGCCTCTGCTGCCGGCTCTGGTCGACCACATCGGAACTTCTGTCAGACCTCAGGCATCCACACAAGTAGAATAAGTTCTCGTTGAGGAGCATGCCACCCCAGTCAATGCAGAGTTGATCAATAATGATCCTCTCACCGGAGAAGTCCAAGAGGTGACTCTTGAGACTCTTATGAAGGAGAACCAGCACTTGAAGGCCCTCCTACAAGATTTGCTTCAGGAACGTGACCTTCGTCCTCAGCCGCCCACTGGGCCTTCAATGGATGCTCCGGCCCCACCGGGTGGGCAAAATGGTGCTAATGCCTTAGCAGCAGCTGTCTGAACTCCTACAATTATTGGGTTCAACATGCCCTTGGTCGAGGTTCAACCACGGCCATCCAACACGTCACTGCCAGAAAATCTTATGGCACAGTGCCAGATGATGAGTGGATCGATGAGACCAAGCTGGCCTAGTTTGGAGAAGGTGTCGTGACTGTAGATCTCTATAGTGTCCCCTATCCACTACACTACCAGCTCAAGAAGCTTTCCCCGGAGTACGCCAAACTGCCGAAGCTACAAAAATTTGACGAACAGGGGTCTCGACACGAGCATCTAGCCTACTACATTACGGCCATAGGCGAGCTTACATTGGACGAGTCTTATCTCCTTCGCTACTTCTCCACCTCACTTACGGGAACGGCCTTCCAGTGGTATTCCCGTCTCAAGCCCAATTCCGTCATTAACTGGATGGATCTCCAGAAGAAGTTCGTCGACCGTTTCGAAACAGTCGAGCGAAAAGTCTCCTTAGTCAAGCTTTGCTCCCTCCGACAGAAGAAGGGTGAAGGTGCCCTCGACTTCATCAAGAAATGGTGAGACCTCAGCATGAGGTGCGTCAACCCACCAGTCTAGGAGGATGCCATCACTATCTGTCGTCGAGGCTTGGCGGTCGGGGTCAGCGAAATGCTTCTCGGCACCAACGTCAAGGGCTTCAACCAGCTCAACTCGACAGTCGCCGAGATAGAAATGTTCTTTGTTGACAACCCGAGCTACACTGCGGCAAAGGGTAAGCAGACGCGGGAACGCCAGCTCGGTAAGGAGGTGAACATCATTGAATTCACCCCCGCTACTAAAGCCAGCAAGGGAGCCAGAACGAGCGATTCTGACAAAAGGCAAGCTGATAAGCCAGCCGGTGATGTTTCTTTATTTACTTTTAGTTATTTACATATATATATTTTCAGCATGCAAGTGACGTTATTTTCATTCTTGACCTGCCTGCTTCAAATATTCCTTTCGTGATAAAAGACTGGTCATCTCATTACATCTTTATTCTCGGACCTCTCGGGCATGTACCTCTGTGGATTGCCTGCCACCATGTCTCTCATCGATAATTAATAATATCGTTTACTAGGCCTGGAGTTCCTGAGCACACTACGACCTTGAAAAATCTATGTCATAATCGACATTAATCCCATTTATTTAGGTCAATTGTGGATATTGGAGATGGACCTGATCTTACTAAGATTACTTAGGGAGGAGTTGAAATGTGGAGAGTCATGGGATGTCGTGCGAGAAACATTTCACATCCGAACTGGATTGAAATTTTCCACCTCCCATTTGAAGCATAGGCTTGGCTTCTACAAATCATTTTATGTAGTAGCCAATGCACTTGTGCATGATGGGGGTTTCAAATGGGATGAGGCTTCCAAGCAGATACAAGGCCCTGACATGCTATGGGATGCATACAATGAGGTGTGTGAAATGACCATCGAAGAATGCATAGAATGAGCCTTTCTCTAGTTTTTTTGGCATGCGCTAATTGCATACACATTATTTTTACAGTTTAATCCACTTGTCATGTGGTTTAAGGGGAGGACATTACACTTGTATTGGGAGATTATGCATTCTCTTCATACGTGAGATAATCTCCAAATGTAAACAACTATGCATGGCTTGCATGACTTACCTTCTTTTATTTGATCTACTAACTACGATCTCGTATATTTACTTCAACGTTTATAAGGGGACGATGTCTTCCTTACCTTCCTTGTAGACAAACTCATGGCGGATAGCAAGGGGAAGGCACGAGTAACGAACTTCACGACTAGGGAAGACAAAGTGTTGTTAAACCTCTTGATCGACCAGTATCACAAGAACACATGCAACCAAGGAACATTCAAACAACATGTGTGGAATGATATCATCGGCCCCTTCAATGATCATACGAAAAAGGGGGTAGACAAGAACAATTTGCAAAATAGGTGGAAGAACCTAAAAAAGTAATACCACACATTCGAATAATTGATCTCAGGGACTGGTTGGGGATGGAATGACGTTACGAAGATGCCTGTGCCGCCTGAAGAGGGTGCTTAGGCAGAGGCAATTGCGGTATGTAATATATTATTTGACCATACTCAGTACAGGTCATGTGTGTCCTACCGGTCCATTACTAGGTACTTATTTTGTCTTCTTGTTTCGTAGGTCAACTTTGAATACAAGAAACTCCTGGGGAAGCCATATGAGTTTAAAGTAGAAATGGACATCCTGTGCAGTGATACCATGTCCAGGGGATGTTTAGGATTTGGAAGTACAATGGACAATAACTTATCACATAGGAGGTCATGGGGAGATGAAGAGTCACCTCGACAACAGATGGGTGAAGATGATTCGGATCGTCTCTGCTTAAGTCAAATGGGTCTTCAATGTAATGCTTCCCCTGTGGACTTAAGAGTCTGACTTCAATCCTTTCTTCATGTCAGCTCCTGCGAGTTTCCAAACTCGTATGCCCATTCAGTCACAAGGGAGGGGGACAACTCCATCGTCAATTGGAGGATGCAGTGGCATGGGGGAATTCACTCCACCACCACATGCAAAGCGCCCATCTGAAGATGAGGCGACCTCTCTTATCAAGACGTGGACATGTTGCACTCCATCAAACGGGACTGATAGGGGAAAGCGTAATAAGAGGTTAGAGAATGCCACCGATGTACTAAACAAGTATTGTGCTATGAACACCAATATGGCAGAATGTTACAAAGCCCTCACCACTGGACAGTCTCCTGCCACTTCTACTTCAGAGTAGTCTTGCACAATCAAAGACTGTCTCCAAAAAGTGAAGGAGCTACCAGGTTACAATCATGAAATTTTGTATGATGCAGCAGATCTTTTCGAGGACGCTAATGTTCGATCAATCTTTAAGGCATTGGATGACGATGACAAGTTGGGGTGGATCAGTCATCGAAAGAGATGAGGATCTTATACCATGCGCCTGGGCATTGACTATGTGTTAGTCGTCTTTGTATTTGACTATGTGACTTTCTACTTCATAGGATTTTATCATTTTTATTCGGGCATGTATTAATAGTTGACGTTTGTTAAACCTTTCGTTACGTATTTTGTAATGCAATGTCATGACATCTTCCTACTTTCGCACACTTAGTTACACATACTATGCAGGGTGTCCTGCAGGTGGATCATGGGGAAGTATAAGTGTTATGTGGTATGGGTTGGTCGTTGTCTGGGTATGTACTACACTTGAGATGAGTGTTATGCACAGGTTAATGGGTTTTCATGTGCGAGATACAAGGGATTTGCATCAATTGATGACGCGAACAATGCATTCTGAGTCATTGCCGCACGCAACACTAGTTCTGCGACCTATTCGAGGGGAGTGATGGTCGACCAGACCAAAGACCCCAGCCCTCCCATCCACCTGCAGCCGAGGCCTACCTCGATTATTATACATCAGCTAGCTATCATTGTTATCCCTTTCATCATTGTTCTCTTCCTTTTCATCATAGCACTTGGCATGTTTGTCATTATTGTTCGTGGCCATTGAGGTTCATGTTTGTTGTAGTCTAGTATTAACTGCAGTATCGTGTATCATGTATTTTCTTAGGCTTTGGATAGTTGACATCGATGTACTAGTAATTTTTTTGAAAGTATAGTGGGCAGTGTCCCTTGAAACTTTAAATTTCTGCTGTCTCGTGTATGTGTATGACATGACTTCATGGATGCAAATAATTTGATAAGACAACTTATGCGGGAAGGGATTTTACTAAGTAAGAACTTGGCCGAGTCCGTAGTGGAGGAATTAGTAGAGGCACTCGATGAAGAAATTCGTGATGTGCGTTTGCCCAGACCCATGCATACATCTAGGCACACAGGACGTGTGGGTACATGACATATTAATGGGTCATGAAAAACGATGTTACAACATGTTCAGACTAAACTAACGTATGTTCATTCGTTTGCATGATGTCCTTGTAGAGAGGCAGTTGATTAAAGACAGGCAATTTGTCACTGCAAGTGAGCAATTGGCAATGTTCTTATATGCAACGGGTCACGGTGTTACGTCGGGTGCTATGTGTGCGCACTTCCAGCACTCTTCATAGACAATAAGTTATTATGTCAAACACGTGTGCAATGCTATAGTTGAACTTAGACAAATATACCTCCAGCTCCCGACAGGAACAGAAGATGTGCATCCGTTCATTCGGCACAATGACAAGTTTTACCCTTACTTTAAGGTAGATCACAATCATCGCCTTCGGCACCTCATCTGTTTACAGATTCTTATGGGACATCACAACAATTGCAGGATGCATTGGGTGCAATCGATGGCACGCACATCCATGCCAATGTTCTAACATCGAAACACACATGGTATCGAAATCGTAAGCAACAAATAACTCAGAATGCCATTGCTACTATATCCTTTGATTTACAATTTCAATACCTGACCATCAGATGGGAAGGCTCGGCTGGTGATCAAAAGGTGTTGACTTGGGCCGTACAAAAGGGGGGTTTCAAGGTGCCTCCAGGTTAGTTCTTCTTAAACCTTAACTTTTGTAAATTTCATACCAGGATTAAGATACACACTGTGTAATTGAGCAATGTAGTAACTTCAAGTAAATATTATCTAGTCGATCTCGGGTTTGAAAACACTGGCAGTTTCTTATGTCCTTATCGGGGTGAGTGCCATTACATTTCTCAATATCAAGGCCGTGGTGGTAGAGGCCATTGAAGTTTGTAAGATAAGTTTAATCATCGTCATGCTCAGCTAAGAAATGTTATGGAGCATGTTGTGTCTCCTCTGGAATTGATGTCTAGTTTTGATGCTGGCAACAATGTGATTGACTTTGATTGATGTTGGAAAAATCATTTAGATTCCATGTTGTGTGTCAAATGTCATTTCATTAAGTCAGGCCGGTGCATATGCAGAAGTGTTGCATTGAAAAGTCGATGCATCTCCCACTGCATTGAACAAATAGGTCGATGCATATATGTAGTCTAGTCTAGAAGGTTGATACAGCTGTTGAAGTCATGCGCTATCAGGTCAGTGCACATTATACATGAGTCGATGTCACCAAATACTACATGCTTGAAGTTGCTTCATCAGGTCGATGCATACCATAGGCTGGTCGATGCTAGTGAGCCAGCGTTTGTAGCATAAGGTCGGTGCGATAATGGTTATCATTCTTAAGGTTGGTGCACCTTGTGCATCTACTATACAGTCAGGTCAGTGCAGTAAGGTCTTGCATTGATGCATTAAGCATTTCCCCATATATCACCAGGACAAGTCGATGCACCATCATTTTAGATATAGCTTTCCGGACTGAATGAGGTCTACTTGTGCTATATACAGGTCGATGCTCTTTCTGTATATTGTTGCACTTCTTTCTTCTCGTCAATGAGGCGGGTCGGCGCACTGAGATTGTGCATCAATGCATGTGCATAACTTTATCATACCCATTTATATGATTTGCATGTTCTTATGAAACATCTGAGGCTGCATTCTTTGGATACTTATCACTTGCTTATGAGCCACATAATGATGAGATTGTTAATGAATATCTACCCTTGTTTTGACAGGAAAAATAAGGTCATCAAGAAATAACCCAGATTCTTGCTCGAACACCTTAGATGCATAAAGGCAGACTTCCTAATTCTCACGTGGGCTTGAAAGTGAAATTGATTGGGGGCACGTGATCCAAGGCGGGAGGCCAAACTGAACATCCTGCCACGTGGATCAAGTTTTCTTCTGCCCCTAAGACGTGGACCTTTGAAGTACACTTTTTAAAAGGAATCCTTGGGCGGGAGTGTGCCTTCCACGTGCCCAATTTGAAAACTCATGGTGACCACAAGATCTATGTACGCTTGTATAAAAAGGCGTACCGAGGGTTCAAGTTCGAGGAAAAGAAGCAGACGTGAATAGAGCAGGAGAGCGAAAGAGCACCAGAGTAGAAGAGGTTGAGAGAAGAGGAGCTAGAGTCTGAGAGAAAGAGAACTCACTGGAGAAAGAAGAGGAAGAGAGAAAATAGAGTATTGGAAGCTAAGAAGAAGTCTGAGAGAAAAGAGAGAGTGTAAAGAAGCGGCGTTGGTCTTGACTTCTCGATCAGATCCAAAGTCATTTGCTCGAGTGAGAGCAACATTTGTCTTTATATTTTCATCGTGTTTTCTTCGATTGCAAGCTGTGTAGTCAACAGAGCAAGCTGTGTTGCTCAGCGGCGAGGATTGATCCTCGGACAGCAAGCTGTGAAGCTCAGCAGGTTCAACAAGCTGTGAAGCTTAGTGGATTGTTGGGATTTCATCCCCGAAGCTATTGATTAGCAGATTTCCAAGTTGTTTGTCAGCGGAAGCCTTACTCATTTGAGTAAAGGGTGGACGTAGATCTCAAGCTCGAGATCGAACCACCTTAAAATTGCTTTTCCCTGTGTGTGTTTGCTCAACTCTTCATTCATGCTACTAGATGGATGCCTAGGAACGTTCACTGCAAACATTGATGTTTTCGACATATTCATTTGTTGCTTGTGCTTGAGTCATCAACCAATAGGTATATAGAAAGGCGTGGCTGAAAAGATAGGTTATGCCTATTCGGAATGCCACCTCTTGCGTGAGGAGATCTTAGATCGAACCTCCGTTGAGTACTGAACTTGGTTGGTGATTGTCTTCTGAAATTGTTTGTGCTAATTCATCGTGAATTGACGTTGTCTTGAATTGTTCTGAAGATTCTTTAGCTTATATTTGCACTGTGATTGATAACTCAGTGGTATATAAAAAGGCTTAGTCGGAATGGTAGGTTACGCCTATCTAGAAAATTGACCCTTACATGAGGAGATTCTTGAATCAAACCTCCGCCTAGTGGGTGAGGCCAGGGACACCCCTAGGGGTGTTTTAGATTCTTAATCCATCCCATTTGGAGAGGGGTAAATCTGTGACCCAATAAATATATGGCCCGAAGTGGCCCAACTAGGTCCAACCGAACCTAACCAGGCCGAATTCTCAAAGTGATAGCCCCACAAACCTGCCCACTAATCTTGAAGCCCAAAAACTCTCAGACCAACCCTTCCTAGGCGGCCTCCAGGCCCGGAAGATCGTTCGAGAAGAGCCCAAGTGGCGCCCGAGCACAACCGGATGATGTTGCCCCCATCGCTCGGGAAAGGCTTAAGCGCCCCTAAGATGGTGTCCAACACTCAGCGTAGAAGATATCCCCTAAGGGATGATCAGGATCGGTTCACCACATAGAGTCCCTCCGATAATGAGGGGAGATTTCTCTCAACAGGGTGTTTATCCAGGTGAAAGTCTCACTGCTGCTCGGAGCCAGGAAGCTCAAAAGGATAGGGGAGAGCAAGAGTCCTTTAATGGTGGAGAGCCCTCCTCCAGGACATAATACCCCCTAGTCTCTCCGACTACCCTACCTCCGGCCAGGAGAGTAAGCAACTTATAAACTCAAGAAGACCCTCCGGAAAGGTAAGGTGATCCTGAGTACTCAACACCACACTCATTGGTGGAGAGCGATCTCGTGCCTCTCACTTTTCTCCTCCTGCATCCCTTCCACCTATGCTCTATCATCTTGCTGACTTAAGCATCAGAGAGTTTTTTCCTGGGTTTCAACCCTAGGCTCCTCTGATTAATTTCCTACCTTGTAGATCGTTCAATCGTGGTGACGACAAGGGCTAATCTAGGATCGTGTGACTTAGGATCTAGTGCGAGATCTTCCCTCTTCTTCTGGCGCAGTCTGTGGAAAATGTACAAAGAGCCAACATGGTGCGAAGAAGTTCTAGTAGGAGAAACGCCGGTGACAAAGGAAAGGCATTGACGACCGTGGAGGGGGATCATGTGCGGTCTTGCTCTTCCACGGGCCCCCTCTCCAACAATCAAGCTAATGCCTTACCTCTGCAGACTGCAGGGGGATAACCCACCCCTGGGAACCTCGATGCTCTCCAGACACTCAAACTTGATGAGGACCCAAGTGGCCAGGGAGGAGAGGTCGTGGCTTCCTCGAGTGAGTCCCCCCCGAGCAGAAGCCTCTCGGCAAATGGTCGGAGGCCGCTTCACCATCCAATGTGGGAGACTTATTCACAATGGGCCAGGCGGGCCCTTGTGAATCCCTACTCTAGAGTAGGAAGCTTCCTCCAATCCATGAGGAAGGAAATCTGGGTTATTTCAGTAACACTCGGAAGCAAACGCCCCCGTCGAGGAGCGACGGGGCAACTGTCGGGGACAGACTAGCAGTCCCCTGGCTCCACGACAACCTAAGTTGTCCCTCCGCCTATGGTACTTCGAGCAGCATTTCGTTGAACAGGAGCGTGCCCTTCGGTCCCTACAAATAACTCCGCCCCAGAGGACGAGAAGCAATCTCTGTTCTCCGACCAAATCTAAAGGCCAAAGTCTCACCGAGAGTCTCACTACCGACCTTCAAGTCCTATGATAGCCACGGTGGCCCGGCTGACCATTATGATAGCTTCAATGCTCTGATGACCTTGCACGGAGCGTCTGACACCGTCAAGTTTTAAGCGTTCATGACCACTTTAGTCCAAGGCGTTCAAGCCTGGTTCTGAGCACTTGCCCCCGACAGCATCCACAACTTTAGACAGTTCGGGCGACTGTTTAAGGAAAGCTTCACCGGCAGCGGCCCTCTAAGGTCAATTGCCAGACTGTTGGCGCTTAAACAGGCACGGGGGGAAAAGTTACAAGCTTACATCAACCAATTTAAGTTAGAGGCCCTGCACATCCCCCGCCTGAATGTTGCCTCAGCCATCACTGCGTTGACCAGAGGCACCCGAGATGAAAACCTCCAGCGAGAATATGTACTCCACCCTCCCTACTCTCTCGCCGATTTGGTGACCCTGGCTTTGCGTCATGCAGAGTGTGAAGAAGTCCTCAACGCTTGTCGAGATCCAGCAAGTTCAGGATGAGAGGGAGATAAGAAACGACCATTCGAGCAAGCCTCGGGCCAGGGGAAAAGGAGAAACCGAGATAGAGACCGTAGGGAGCCGCCCCGAAAGTTCTAGCAGTACACATCTTTCTCCACTCCTATCTACGAGATCTATCAAGAAATCAAGGACTCGAGTCTTCTTCGTCGACCCAGGCCAATGAAGGCTGACCCCCAATGCCACAGCTGATGAATGCACTGCCAATTCCACAACAACCACGACCACCACACTAGGGATTGTCAACACCTCAAGGATGAGATCGAGAGTCTCATCCAGTAAGGGCACCTATCCCAGTACGTGGTCGAGCGACAGGAGGATCACAAGGTCCCCCCAGAAAAAATCAACAGTCGCCCCCATGGAATCCACATCAACGCCATTTCAGGGGGATCCACCTCAGGCGAAGATAGCAGCCAAGGAAAGAAGCGTCACACCGAGCAAGCCTACCGGGCTTCCGAGCCCCTTAAAGTCCTTGGTGTTCTCTGACCAGGACCTAGAAGGGGCGAAATTCTTGAAAGAGTGGGTGAAGTAGCTTATAAATTAGCCTTACCACCACAACTAGCAGGAGTTCATGACGTATTCCACGTCTCAATGCTGAAAAAGTATGTATATGATCCTTATCACGTTATCACTTATGATAATTTGGAGATTCAGAAGGATATGACGTACGAACAGAAGCCAGTCAAGATTCTTGATCGAGAAGTGCGTCAGCTAAGGAATAAAGCTATTCCTATGGTCCAAGTCCAATGGAATAAATCATGGGCGGCACATAGTGGCGCAGGCGGTCCATCACGGGTTCCGTCAACTGGCGCAAAATGCGCACCAGCGGATTTAAAGGGTCCGGGTTGGCCCAGCTCAAGATCCAGGCGGCAATGATGACGAACATGTAGATCAGCAGGATGTTGCTGAGAATCTGCGTCAGGGAGAGCAAAGGATAACCAAGTACAAACATAATCCGGGTCTTATCATTGTTTATCGTGCGTAGATACATTAGTGTTAGCCATAAATACGCGGCACGCAAGCCGTAAATCAACGCCCTAACATAAAAAGGTCATCATCTACATGCGTCTCCTCCCCGTCCTCGCTGTCCTGGCAACCCTTTCCGCGCCTGCCTTTGCCGCCGCGCCGGAACCCACGCCCGCCACCTTCCCCGCCGGTGCCATCGGCTGCATTAATTACCGCGAGGCCAAGAACTACACCGCTTACAGCAAAAACGCCCCCGCCTTTGCCGAGGACCAGCTGGCCCGCGCCGCCTGCATGGCCAATAAGGAAGACCTGCCCGCGGTCAAAAAAGCGGTGGTGGGCGATTATACCCAGCTGCAACTTCTCTCCGGCCACCGGGTGTGGCTCCTCAACACCTATCTCAGCGCAAAATAAGGGCGCCGCCCTTTCCTTTTGGGGCCCCGGGCCCCATATTAATAGGTATGAACCACCTCTCGCGCCCCTTGGGTCAGCGTCTCGGCGTCCCGGCCGCCACGCTTCTCATGGCCGTGGGTCTGGTGGGGAGCGCTTTTGCTCAGCAGCAACCCGGCTTTGTCAGCCTCGATTCCGCCCTCACCGCCGCCAAGATCAAAAAAGACAGCGCCAAGATCAAAACCTTCGGCAACTATAACGACTGCATGGACTATAAAGTCTCCGTCGGCATGCATTACTGCCCCGGCTTCATTCTCATGATTCCCACCGGCATCCCCTACCCCGCGCCCTGTATCGATTTCGACTACAGCGAGCCCACCGCCTCCATCGAGGTCACCTGTTCCGGCGAAAGCAACGTCGATGGCCGCGCCAACATCGGCACCATCCTGGGCGGCCAGCAGCAAAAGGATAAGGACCAGAAGTGCGTCGTCGGCATCAAAACCAAGGGTGGCCAGTATTCCCGCCGCTTTTACGATGTCGAGGTCTTCAGCGTCACCGGTCCCCTCAGCCGCCTGGCCACCTCGGCCAGCCCCGTGCAGGTGGCGCAAACCTATACCTGTGGCGTGCTCGGCCTGTCGGGGAACATGGACCTGCTAAAGAACCTGCAGAATTTCAACCTGGACCAGTTCCTCAATCCCTCAACCTGGTCCGGCGCCGCCCAAAGCGCGGTCCAGAACGTCCAAACCCCGGCCGGCCAGCTCGATTTCAAATCGATGTTCGATTTCAGCCAGTTCAACGTGGGCGATATGCTTACCAACCTGGGGGAAAGCTTTAAATCCGCCGTCACCGGCTTCATGGCCGGGCTGCAGGCCAGCTTCACCCAGCTGGAAGCCGGGCTCAAGGGCCTCATGAACGGTACCACTACCGCCACCGCCCTGGGTAGCCAGCTGGATTTAGGGAAGATGGCGCAGGATTTCCTCGGCATGGGCGATGCCATGGGTGCCAAGGCCGCCGTCACCGGCGATGGCGACCTCCTCAACGCCGCCATCGGCGCCACCAGCGCGGGCAACGCCCTGCAAACGCTGGCCACCGGGGGCACCACCAAGCAGCAGTCCGCCAGCCTGGGGGAATCCATCCAGGTCGCCCTCAGCCTCGGCCTGCAAAGCCTGGGCCTGGGCGGGCAAAAAAGCGCCTCGGCCGATACCTTCTACGCCACCAACTTCACCCCCGCCCATTTTGCCCTTTCCCGGCAGGATGTGCAGGAGGCCCTGGACGGCCTCGACCAAACACAGCGCCAGAATGGCACGTCCATTGTGGAGGGCGTGCAAGGGGGTATCAATAATAAGTATGCGGAGGAGCAGAAGGCGGACGCTAAAGCCCAGGCCAAGGCCAAATCCGCCCCCGGCAACCGCCCCAACGATGCCTATGCCAGCTGGTCCTTCATCGCCCTCGGCCAGCAAACGGCCGATGGCGTCAAGCCCGCCGGTTTCGTCAAGGATGGCCAGAGCCAGGTGGCGCTGGACGCCGTTCTCCTCAACATCAGCACCACCCTGGGCTGGATGGACGGCGTCGGCAAATTCATGGCCAACCAGGGGCTGGAGACCGTCCGCCACGCCGATGCCGCCGAACTCTGCAGCCTGCAAACACAAACGCAAACCACCATCAGGTCCCTGCAGGCAATGAAAAAACGCCTTACCGATACCACCTCCCCCACCTACCTGATTCCCGTGGGCACCTATCTCAACGTCTCCCAGCCGCAGGTGGCCCTGCGCAGCGAGCCCGTGGCCTCCTGCCCCCTCACCCATGCGGGCTTCCGCGCGCGGGCGGATGATCCCTCCCGGCTGGAGATCGTCAACTGCACCTCTGTCTGCACGGGCGGCGGCAATACGCCGCGCGTCTGCCATATCGTGCCCAAGGCCGGGTTCGCGGGCAGCTGCTATACCAATGCCCTCAGCGTGCAACGGCTGGAAGGGGAATATCTCGCCTGTAACGGCCAGAAACCCTCGCGCGTCGCCAACGGCATGGGCGGCTGGACCAATGTCGGCAAGCAATACAGTTCCCAATTGGACGAGAACGGCAAGATCAACCGGGCCTATGTCGGCAAACTGCTGGCGGCGGGGGAAACCGCTTTAGCCAACCTGCAAACTGCCAAACAGGCGATTACTGCGCAAATTCAAGCCCGCGGCGGCTCCTGGAGTGCGCTAGGCAATCCGGGGGGCCAGGAGTTCATTGCCTTCACCCCATATATTTTAATAAAATGCCTCAAATGTCTCAAACGCCTAAGCCATCGCCTAGGCATTTAAGACATGAGGTGACCCCTTGGTCGCCTCGGTTGTCTCACATCTTTGACTACATAGATCTTTGCTCTAGGTAGAGCTCCCATCAGTTGGAAGATGATGTTACAGAACATCGTGGCTTTGACAACAATAGAGGTAGAGTACAATGCTGTAGTGGAGGCTACTAAAGAGGCAGTTTGGTTGAAGGGGTTGGTGAAAGAACTTGGCATTGCTCAGAAGAGCATTAGGTTGCATTGTGACAGTCAGAGTGCTACATGTCTTGCAAAGGATTTGGTATATTATGTAAGAAGCAAGCATATTAATGTTCGATATCACAAGCTCAGAGAGTTCGTTGCACACAGTGACATTCAACTCATAAATATGCCTTCGGAGGGGAATGTTGCTGGCATGATGACCGAGCAGTTGCCAACAGTCAATTTTAGGATTGCCTGGAATTGGCTAATGTTCATGCTAGCTAAGATGCTAAGGCCCAAGGAGAGGGGGAATTTTCTATCAGAGAGAGATTTTTCATCTTATGTATAAGAAGATTTTAGGGAGCATTTTTGTTCAACTAAGTCAAAAGGTGGAGAAATGTTGTAATTTGACTTGGTATGGAAGTCCTTGTATTTAATTTATTGTGGGTCTCTTAGTGGGTAAGTGGGGTTCAAAGTGGGAATCGAGACCCACTCTTACATACCCAATACCCATGCAGAAAAAGGTGAATCCTGTTCTGTTTGACTTGGTGATTGCGAGGGTTGCCCACGTTCTTCCGGTTCGTCTCGTTATTGAGAACGAGGGTTTTCTTGGAGGTGAACGTGGGGGTGGCTGCTCCGTGCTCGTCTTCTTCCTCCATTTTCATGTCATCCTTTGTGGAGATCGTGGGTTTCGTGTGTGGCTGTTTGGGGCTCTGTGGTCCTATTTAAAGCGCACCATTATTGAGGAACATCCGTGGGAGATTAATGGTGTTGTCTGCTTGGGGAAAATTACTTGTTGACGATGTAAGAGAATTTTTCCACTTTGTACTTTTCTTCTATATCACAGTGAAGTCTCTTTGCTCTCCTCGTGGACATAGGTAAGGCTGATCAACATAAAAAATTTACTGTCTTCTTGTGATTTGAACAGTCTATTTTGTTGTGGAATAGTCTTGTTTGATCTTTGTTGCACATTTCGCTTGTCGATTCACATGCCTGTGAATCTGTACTATTGTGGATATTATTGTCCTATTTTCATAACGATACTGACACCTGAAAGGGTAGTCATCAAATTGGACTTCAAAAAGGCCTACTACAAGGTAAACTGGAAATGCTTGTTTATAATGATAAAGTATATGAGTTTTGATGAGGAATGGATTGGCTCAATCGGATCAAATCTCAACTCTGCTAAATTGTGTGCCATCATTACAAATTTTGAGACATTAAAACTCCTCGGCTAGCATCTGGATGAGGTAGAGTCTTCTCATTCCCCCACACCCTCATCTATCCAGCCTTTTTCTAGGATTGTGGGAGAGTCCACTGACTTCTCCCCTTCAGGCTCTTTTTTGTGTTAGTTTCCAGGCGTCACCTTAGATCACAAGATATGGTAATCCATGTAGAGAGATCTGATAAGCCTTTTTCCACATCTATGACCACTTTCACCAAGATTCTCTCATATATCATTGACCAAATGCCGCCTACAAAGGCTCGACTAGAATACAGAGAATAATTTCCTGCTAAGGACTTCTGACAGATTAAGATATCGAAGCTAGTTAACGGCCACGACTACATGTAGATGTTCCATCAGCAAAATACAACAAGATTCAAAGAGAAACCTTCTGAGATCTATAAATAATATTTTCCAAATCCAACATAATATGGAATTAACAAATGAAGCAAAACACTGAAAGTAGTATTCGTGCAGAAAGAAAAATTTGCCCCCGAATGAATGTGTTTTCTTCGTTCATCAGTTCCTTAAGGATCAAGAGATAAGCAATGCAAAGAAAGACGTTCATAAAAACAGCCGACAAGCTAATGCCCAACTCCCCCAAATGCAATGACAGATCAGCCGTAAAAATATGCTAAAGCCCATCAGCAAAAAGCAAAGAAATTGGAGGTGTGGCACTAACGATGACGAAGTACGTAGCGACGAGGAGGAATCCGGAAGGCCCGAAGGCCCTCCAGGTCAGAGTACCCAACAGGAACGCCGCCGCGATCCCCGACCCGGTCAGCCCCGTCACCAGCAGCGGGGAGCCCAGCACGAAGATGAGAAGGTTGCTGGCAACGGCGGAACCCCACGTCGGCGGGGAGGCCCGGAGGAGATCCACGAGCGCCCCTCGCAGCGCCGCCACTTCTGGGAGCGGCATGGCGGCCCTCAAAGCTACAACCTTGGGGCCCGAAATAGTTCTGATGTGGGAACGCTTCAGCGTTCTTGGTATCCGGGGGACGAAGGGAAGAGTAATAGTGGTGGCATGGGGCAGCAAGAAAGGGTGGGTGGCGATGGCGGAAGCCGGTGACACCATTTGACTTCTCTGAGAAGGAAGCTCAGGAGACGGTGGGCAGCGCCCCCCCGGATGTGGGTTGGATCCCAAGAATCTTGGGTTCCTACGAAGTATGTAACGTATCTAGGAATTTAATTCATAGATTCACGAGGTCTCATGCTTTGGGTTCTACTCGAACAGTTTTGTCGACTCAGTGATATGTATTTGATCGAATCTTTCTTAATTCAGTATGATACGCTCAAGTTATAATTAAGAATGTAAGTGAATCGGATTTAACTCGGGTTGATCAATGTCATACTATATTCGTAAAAATTTTATAAATATCAAACTATCAAGAAATTTATGAAGAAGGTGAGTCATCAAACAGTAATTAAGATGAGGATTAGATAGTCATGCTCACTCACAAGTTCAAAAAATTTTTAAGAAAAGAAGATAAGGGTCTCAAGAAATGGAGGTCTCAAGTAAAGAATCATTCATATGTGTTGTATCATATTTGAAAAAATTTGATACGTTGTGAATCATTCTCAGAGTCTGTTGAGTAAGATCGAGTCACAGTAAGAGAGAAAGAAAGGAGAGGGAGAGGGAGCGACGGGTCGAATTAGTTGCGACTCGTACGTATGGTATCGGATCAGAAAAGACTTGATTCGATACAGATCATCGTATCGACTAACTTTGATTTCCAAGTGTGTCCCCTTTTTGATCTTTGAAGATGCCGATCCCCATTTTTGGAAGTCGACAAAACGTTGATATTATTGTGGGTAGAAGGTGGTGGTCCCTGTATTCATAGTTGAATGTTACGGGCAACAAAATCACCACACTGCAAGCTTCACTCCTAAGGTATGCTTTGCCAGTTTGCCCCCCTGGATTGATGGTGCGTCCGGGCGTCCCCGTCGTTAACAAGCGGCAGAAGGCGACCTCTCCTCCAAGACCCAAACGCATAGAAAGCCATCTTCCTCGTCCCAAGTGAAGACTCGTCTGTCGACGATAGACAAGCACCGTCTGCTGTTTCGTCAGTTTTCTCTTGCTTCTATCTATTGAAATTCCTATTCTCAGTTTCCCTTCCTCATCCATCTTTTGGTTGGACTCCTCACCTTTTCACTGTTTTCGTTTTGGTTTGTTGTTGGGTGGTTGTGGCGATCTAGAACCTTGCGAAACCAAGTAACGTGTTCGACCATTTGCCTCTCGTGGCAGGCGGCTAAGCACACGGGCGAGGAAGTGAGTCCATGGACGCGGGGGTGGGCCACCGCCCTGGGGGACAGCAGCGCTCGACCACCCGGGAATCGCGAAGCAAGTTGGAGGAGCCCGACAGCCCCCAACCAGCGGCGGCCCAGGCCTGCTTCGACTGCAACATCTGCCTGGACTTCGCGGTGGAGCCCGTGGTGACGCTCTGCGGCCACCTCTACTGCTGGCCCTGCATATACAAATGGCTGCGGCAGGAGAGCACGGATCCCCAGCAGTGCCCCGTCTGCAAGGCCGCCCTCTCTCCCACCACCCTCGTCCCGCTCTACGGCCGGGGCTACAGCGGCGGCTGCAAGGACGCCCAGCGCGACCACGACATCCCACGCCGCCCGCCCACCTCATTCACGGCCAGAGCTGCTGAAACGACAGCTCAACAGGTACCCCAACACGAGGGCTTAAACCCCCACCACCGCCGCCGTCCGCACGGCAACTACATGCTGGCGTCTTCGTCGACGACGACACGTTTGCTGCCGCCGACGATGCTTGGGGGCACCGCCATCGCCGTCCTTCCCTGGGTGCTGGGTGATGAGTGGATGGGGTCATCCTACTTGGGATCACACCACCTAATCGGTGGCAGCAACAGCCCGAGGCTGAGGCGGCAGGAGATGCAGGATAGGATGTCGCTCCACCGGATTTCCATCTTCTTCTTATGTTGCCTAGCCCTGTGTGTAATTTTACTTTGACAGTTGAGAATTTCAAAATCTTAGAAATGTAGAATGAATGGATGATATTGGTAGGATACAGATATTGATGCCATATTTGTTGCAACTGAATAAAGATTAAGAATAAACATCAGAGTGTATACGCATTCAGATACAGTAGGAGCAAGTTAAATTTACTAGTGCATGTCTCTGTACATGCTGATGTTGCCAGTAAAAGTGCAAGAGCTAACGGGTAATAAACAGAGTAGGTATTAGGGTAATGTAACTAAACATTTATGTATATGCTTTATGTTATCATCATCATTATCATCATCAGAGACTTATCCCATTTCTTTGGTGAGTCCTTTCTTTCTTGTGTATGCTTCAAGTATGACGTATAATTTGTCATCTGAACGAACATGAAAGGCACACCCACCTTTGCTTAATTGCATCTACAGAAACATATGGATCCACTTAATTGTCTGTTCAGACTCTCAAGAGTGCTTTTAGTGGGATGCTGAATCATTAGGTTTTTACTTAGAAAAATTTTGATAGGGTATGGAATCCTGATTATTCTATCTAATGGTTAACTGTGTTCCCCTTTTAACATGGCCATCCAGAAGGCTTACTTAACTTTCAGAAGAGAAATCCTTCGCTGAGCATAAACTGTAAGCTGTCTTGTCTTTTTACATTATCTGTAAATATTCAATGAGTAGGATTGGGGCATAGAAAAATGATTATCTTTAACTGCTGAAATCATATATATCTGGTGATACGAAGTAATTTTTTTGTGCTGTTCTGGCAAGTCAAAGGTACACATCATTAGTTTCCGTGTGTACATCTAACTTGATTGACATATAAATTTCTGTTTGACATATTGTAACATCGGACAATACTTTGTGCCCAGGGTAGTTCAAGAATTAGGAGAGCTGCTTGTTTCTGCTGTATATTATATTATGTTCAGGTGTACAGGGATACTGGGCCTACATGAGGTACAAACTACCTTGGATTTTCTCATTTCCTCTTGTTTTTGTGCTATACCTTGGCTTTTTAAGTATTCCCATTGAGGCTCTAAATTACTTCTGGTTCATATTCATCAATGTTGCGCTTGCATACATACATCAAGACATAGCTTTCCTTTCTGTACTTGATCTTTGAGCAAGTTAGTGCTTTCCCGTTGTGTATCTCTGTCAAAAGTATTGGGGCCCTGAATCGGCAGCTCCCCATATGATCTGGATTTGGCCAATTTGGCTGAATCGAAGAAAAAAAGGCCAGTTGTCACTCTCAGAGCGAGCCACTGACTCTACCCAGTGTAGAAACTGGCTCGAAAAATGGGATGATTGACCTTGTTTGCTCGGGAACTTCAGAGGGACAAGTGCCAGAGGAAGAAGAAGAAGGAATCCTCTACAACCTCTTTGGAAGGGCCCCTTCCTATGGATTATGATAAAAAAGGGGATGTTAGGAGGCATCCTCCAAAGAGTCAAAGAAAAAGAGATTGGTCGAAGAACAAAAGAAAGAAAAAAGAGAGAGGCAAAGAAGGAAACTGGAAGAGCTGCCCCCCTTACCGATGGGATCGACGACAGAAAGAGGGGAGGGGAAGAGGAAGAGGGGAAGTGGGGACAGGAGAAGGGTGCGGCACTTGATGCCCCCATCCGTTCGCTTCTACCTCCCTCGTAAGGTAGTGTCGGCGGTCCAAAAGAAGGAAGAGGATGTGCCACCATACGTCGAACCCTCTTTCGAGCTACCCGCCGACCGCCGAACACTCTTTCAAACGGGAGAAGCAGGAACCTCCCCCCTATTGCAGTCAGCATTTTCGTCCTCCGAAATGCCTTCCATGCGTCACCAAGACTAACAGCACAACACTTCGTGGAGAGGAGAAACTGCGGGGATGGCCTTAAGCGATGAAGAGAGGAGGAAACGTCCTTCGGGACCTTTTATAGGCCGAAGGAGAGCTGTTGCCTTAAATGACTGTCCCCTCGAAGAAGCGCGAAAGGCAAACACCCTTTCCCCAAGGCGGTTACCTCATTTTCCACCAATACCCTATCGATGAAAACACGTGAAGTGGCAAGTCATTTAAAGCAGGGGAAGATGGACGGGCACCAGCGCCACGCTAGTTGCCCGACCAATCGGCACGCGAGATATCCGCAGAGAAAATCGCCGCCTTTCCAACAAACACAAGTACGGTAGCCAAATTGCGTCAAAGGCGGTAAGGAACATTCAATTCAGCATTTACCACTGCCACCATCACATACACAAGGGAAATTTTTAAATGGCTACATTAAAGAACGGAGAGAAAGAGCAAAAAATATACATCAAGCCTCGGGCCCACCACGGAGCTCGGCAGACGAAAGACCTCGGCACCGGGCGACCCGTCCCCAGCGCCCTCGGTGACGGCCGGTCCGGACATTGACCCCACCTGTGTGGGAACTGTCTCGACCGCGTGCCCTCTCGAGGTTGTCGGAGTTGGCGGTCGCTCAGACGAAACCGAGGCACCCCGACTTCCACCTTCGCTCGACGTCGGGGAGGAAGAATCCGTAACATCCTCGTCTGAGTCATAGTGTTGCCCGGAAGGAAATTCGAGCTCTCTGTCCGCCTACTCATAGGCCAGAGAGGTCACTCGGTGGAAGCCTTGGGAGAACCCCTTCCGCAAGCCTCGACGATAGTCCTTCTCATAGTAAGAGAAGGTAGCCCTCTGGAGAGCTGCCTGGTAAGCCTCCGAGCACTTATATCGCTCGAGCGCTTCTGCCCCAGCCTGCTCCACCTTCTCCGCAAGCTCGACTGCCCTCCGCTATGCCTCAGACCGTCTCTTCTCGGCTTAAACTCGCGTGCCCTCAGCCTCCGCTTGCTATCGGTCGGCCTCCCAGATTCGGCCCTCGAGCTCCTCACGCTCGGCCTGCACCTTGTGCTCTGCGTCCAGAAGCTTATCCTTCAGCCGAACCATATAATGGGCCTGTGCCAGCAGCTCGGTCGATTCCTGAGCCTCTTTCTGGCTCCACTCTAGCTGTGCCCTGAGCTAGGCCACCTCCCGCTGAAGGTCCTCAAGGTCAAAAGTCAAGCATTCGATCTTTCGGTTGGACACGCCACGGGCCCAGGACAGAGACTCCCTCTCCGAGTCCACCCGAGCAAACAAATCGGTCATCTCGGCCCCCAGCTGGGCCAGAATCAAGCCGCCTTCCATTACTCACTCAAGAAGCATGGAAGGGGGGCTGTGCCTAAGGCCTCCTCGAACTGCCTCCGATGTCGCAAAGCGGCACCTGCAGTATAGGGAGGCTCGGACGGCGAAGGCACCTGTCACAGGAAGGAAGGTCCTCTTGGGGATAGCTGGGATTGGGGCATCCCCCCCGAGTATTCCCACTTCTGGGGTCCCACCGGTTGGCTCGGATCAGATAGCCTCGCCCCACACCTCCACAGCCGCGGTCGGCTGGGATTGGGTTGCCTCACCTCGCGACCCCTTGGCCTCGACCGGCTCAAATTGGGTTCTACTGCCCTGCGCCCCCTCGGCCTCGATAGGAGCCCCGATGTCAGTCGCCTCTGCCTGAGACGCATCCGCCTTGGCCTCGACTCCTCTGATGGCGACGGCCCCCTCTAATTTGACAGTCGGGAGAGCCAACTGCATGCCCCTCTTGATTGAACAGGTGGCCTAGGCTCTCTTCGCCCACTTCCTCTCAGCGGTCACGGCCCGCATAGAGGACTGCAACACCTGCTCCATGGGATCCTTACACTTTGCCCTGCGGCGCTCGGAAGTTCCATCCTGAGCAATCTACTTGCCCTTGTCTCGGGCACGAGAAGAACTCCCAGACATTTGAGGTCCGCCGGGAGCAGGCGTCTCCTCCAAATCGATGATCTCCAGCTCGATCGATGACACCCCCTTATCGGCCACTCGCCTCGAATCTGAGCAAAGAAAAGCAGACCATCAAAAAGAAGCCTACTAATTAGACCCAGAAACAATACAAGACCCTGAAGGCCTTACCTGGAGGTTCCACAATCCGAGAAGGATACTCCTCAATGTTCACCTTGGTCATCAAATTAGTAGTTGGCTGGTGATTCTTCTGAAGAAGGGCAGCCTTCTTCTCCACCTCAGGGGAAGCCACCGCTTGCTTTAGAGGAACGTTGTTCTTTAAATTCTGAAAATCAAAACAAAACATTCATCTATTTTTGTTCATTAAAAGAAAATTCAAAGTTTTCAATTTCAACCTCAACCTCTCTATGGATTCGACCCGTTCTCACTAGTGTATTACCGTTAATTTGTATTATATTGTGGATTCGATATTTTGATTGATTGCCGCGTATTTTTAACGATGAACATTTTGGCCCATCACGTCTCATAAAGGAAGTTAAATAGTTGGGCAGTTGGGAACGTGACCCAGATGATGGTCACAATCCTCTGTGAATGCGACCCACGAGGGGGTCACGTTTACGTATTATCATGCCCTAGGTGTTGGCTGTCACTATTAACACGACCTAGGTAAGCGCCGTGTCACTATGTGATCGCGACCCAGGTGATGGGTGTATTCTGATGACATCGCGACCCTCTGTTGGAGCGCGTTAATCATCGTGACACTGGGTATAGGCACGTTAATATTTTATATTTTTTGTGTCTTATTCGAGTTGTCTCAAGCTCTGGTGATCCCAGGATTTAATGTCTTGTTGGCCTTTGGCTCGATGGATGCCTTGGGTGTCCCGTGAGAGTCATATGTGTGTCAAGGGATCCTGGAAGAGCAGCTTTATCCCGAGCAGTGTGTAGTGTTTCTTTCGTGTTGGTTTGGCTTCCAGTTGGCTTGGCTTCGACCCCTTGGTTAGCCTATTATTCTGTGGATGTCTTGGACGTCGTATGAGGGCTGTGATCGTATTTTTGGGTGTTCGGAAGTGTTGTAATTTCGAAGTGCGTGTCATGTTATTTTGAGGATGGTTTTAAGGATCGATTGGTCTTCGGCCGACCCGATTGTAACCCAGTGGTTGACATGTGAGTTCGTGAGTTTCTCGACTATCCCGTGGGGATCGAGTCTATGATTTGGATGCTTGGAGGTATCGTATTACCTCGATTTGTGTGTCCATATCGTTTGAGGGTATCAGTAATCCCTCATGTTCTGCAATTTTATGTGGTACAGAATCGAGAGTCCGATGTGCGGCCGAAGGGGTGAGGACTTATGTTTTCCCATGGTTTTAACCCAGGGACAAGGCTGATTGAATGGTATATTGCCGTGATGTGCAGCGATCTTGACCTGAGTCATGTGACTCAAGGATCGTTGTGTTAGCAGGTCTAGTTGTATGTCCTGAGTCTGACGGTAGTTCTGTGTGCTGCTTTATGCTTCGTAGTACGTGTGACGGGTACTTGTGTGACACGTTTGTGCTTTGGTGTTTTCTGTTTTGAGAGTCTCTGTGTCTAGTGAGCCTCCACTAGTCGTAGCCTGATGACAGTTCATGTCGGTCCACCTGGGAGTGGTGGCGGGGTGAGTTCTCGGTAGAGACGGTTCATAGGCTGGTTGTCGTAGGCCCCTTTGTCTTGCTGTTAGAGTCTGACGGTAGGGAAAAACCAGCTAGAGGCTTGGCTCAAGACATTGAGCTTGTGAGTGTACACGTGATTAGGGGCGTTTGGACCAGTCCCGATGGGCGTGACCCTAACTAGTCACTCATTATTGTTGTTCCTTGGTTCCTTGTTCAATGCCTCAGTTACTGCATTCGAGGTGAGTGGGAGACGCTTGAGGCGCAGTGTAAGATGTTAGTGGACACATCTGACTTTTCTTCTAGTGAGGAGATACTTCTGTCACATGACACATGACTTGTGGCTATTTTTCATTATTACTGATATGACTTGGCAGGTAGTCTATGTTTGGCTTAACCCGTATGCACGACGGTGAGATCGTGTATGTGTTGGTGCTTTTAGATCGCGTGGTCTTGAGTTGGGTTTGTCTTGGTAGACAAGCCTGCACCATTAAGGTGTCATGACGTGTCCTGGCAGTGTAGGTAGAGTTCCCTATATTAGTTCGGTAATTTTCAACTGTGAGTGCGGGGATTTGTGTTTCTCGGATAAGAGTAGTTTAGAGGTCCGAGGTTCGATCAACTGCTGTGTTTCTGTCCAGTACAGCTTTCCCCTTTACTTGTGATATTGTTACTTCTACATCTGCTTTACTATTGTAGTTTAGCACTGCTGTTCACCACAGTTGTTTTGTGGTTGGGATCCGCGGGACCCTATAGAGCCAGTGACACGAGACTCACCCCTGACTTTTCCGGTGTGGTTGCTCTTCCTCGTTGTCCGGAGGTGCGGTGCGTGGTTCTTAGTTGCCAGCTTTGCCAGTGTTGGGCTTCCCTCGAGTTGAGGGTATGTTTCCATTTCTGTTGTATTGTACTTTAGTTGGACTGGACTCTTCTAGCTGTTGTAATTTAATTTGTTTAATTAAAAATGTAATTTTATTTCTGTTAATTTAGCAATCCTGATCATAGTAATATAATTGTTTACTATTTTATCTAGAAGTTCAATGTACTCTCATACACCTTCACACGCTCCTTTTATCCCTTCGGAGCTTTACTACTCTTGGGAGACCTCTCAAGATCCAAGTGGTATCGGGTTTACCTGGTATTCTGGTTCTGGGTCGTCACATAAGGAATGGTGGAGGCAGACTAAGGAGGACATCGCCGGATGAGATTTTGAGTGAAAGCACAACCAAAGCATGTTAACCCATGGTTCAACTATTTAAGAATGAATAAGAAATTTAAGGTGGTGAATGAGTAAGGCTTTCGGTCCTCATACCATGATGGTCTTGGTAGGAGCAGATACCCTTCGTTCTGTGCATCTTACATAGAAGGGGCTATACCAGGATGTAATGTTGTTAAAAAATAAAAAAAAGAAAAAACTCAAAAAATAAAAACACATAAGAATGATCTGTCCAAAAATCAAACAAAAATTGACATATTTTCATTAAAAATATTTAAAAATAGCAAAAAATCTGTACATGTTGACTTTCTGATGTTCTAACCATTTTGCGTGCCCTGTCTTGTAGCTATGGCACAATTTGGCAGAGATGAGCGGGTCCCAAGGCGTGTAGCTCGGGAGGAGGACCACTGGGTGCGACGGACTGAGCTACCGATGCCCCCTCTGGGTCCACCGGTGGTCACTATGGCTAGTGCAGAGCAGCTGGATCTGGGTCGTACGATAGTAGCTGAGGGCCCAGTTGGTGAGAGGGCAGCTGAAGTTGGAGTTGTAGAGGTGGCCCAGATCCTGGAGGTAGGCGGTCTGTACACCTACGACCAGAGCAGAGGTTACCCCATGGAGTTTCCCCTGGACTGCCACCTTTTCGAGTTTATCAGGAGCTACGTCCCTCCTGGCATGGAGGAGGATGACTCACAGATTCCGGGAGCCTGTCGCCTACTTGAGCGGGCCATTCTAATAGGCAGGGACGACCTGCACGGTGTTACATTCTATAGCTATCCGAGCTTCTCTGAGGACTACTGGAGGGAGCATCAATTTTCCAATGTCGAGTGCCTGAGGTTCTTTAGCCGAGCAGAGTAGTTTGGAGTCAGAGTTGGGTCGCTAGGCCCTTCCTCTTGGGATTTGCATGGCCACCACCATTTCGAGACAGAGGGGATAGCCAGGCTGGTGCTGGAGCCTACATGTCTGCAGTATGCTGGGGAGGGTTACGACGATCACAACATTCTGGACGGAGTTATGCGGCAGACTATTATCAGCTGGTATGGCCGCTGGGCAGTGATCCCATTACATCGATACTGTCAGGGGGCCACTGAGTGGTTGATGGGAATCGTGCACCACTACAGGGTGTTGTTGGACAGATCTGGGATTAGGTACGCGGTGACTGCAGCTTTGTACGCGTACCCCTGTTACACTGGGCTGCTACAGGGACTATTAGAGCGTTTTAACAGCCAATGGAACACGGTGGCGACAGTAGAGGGAGAGACCTCGCTTGACTTATGGTCTCTGTTCTGGATTTCTGGGTCACTGATCAGTGGCGAAGGGTATGAGGAGGTGGTAATGGATGACCTCCATCGCAGTCATACCTACGGATAGGGGCGATACTGAATATCTCACTGCTACTGGTATCTTCTGAAGACTTAGAGGGTCTTGGCCCTAGAGGGGAGAGACAGGGCTGCCCCGACTCCCAGGGTGCCGCTGAATGTGTGGGTCCGCCACTTCTACAACGAGCCCTTCTGCTTCTATTAGGAGTTTGCCAGGGATCAGAGTCCGTGGGAGGAGTATACTAAGGTGGAGCTACGCTTTGGACATACTCCAGATACATATATGCATCACAGGAGCGGTGGAACCCTCGCGGCTTGCTGGACATGATGCATCTTGCCGCATACTTGGCATACTGTTTAGCGACATTTGTGGTCCTGCATGGGGAGGATGGTCTGCTGAGAGCAGAGTTGCTGTTGCCAGCGTGTTTGCTAGCGGAGGGGAGACAGTTAGCCTTGGCTCCAGCCACATTAGCCAATGTGTATCAGGGGCTGGGAGTCCTGGCGGTGCACCTGGCGCCTAGAGAGAGAAGCCTATTATTGTCGACTCACTACCTGAGTGTGTGGGCTGGATTGTTGTTTCTAGTGTTGGTAGCTCGCGGGACCGTGGTGAACCCGACGGCACCTCTACTTTTTAGTTTCACTGGGCAGCCTGACGAAGATACCGAGGCGTAGCTGGAGGGGGCTAGGAGAGCCCTTTGCTACCTGCCTGGCTGGGGCGAGGAGGGATTGCCTTTTGACAGTGCCACGAGGGACTCCAGCCTATTTCTAGGGACGTTGAGTGGAGGGATGGCCAGTGCCCACTCACTTCAGAGAGAGCCGGAGGCTGGACTGCGGGCAGAGTGGGTGCTAAGCACCCGACCAATCGTGTTGATCCTTCAGCGGTCCGCGACAAGTTCTCTAGAGCCTTACTACCCATTTCGGTTTGCCCGAAATTTTGGCTACGACCAGGGGATCCCATCGAACCAGGAGTTTCCTTTGATAGGTTGATAGTACAGAGGGAAGGACACCCACCTATTGGCGACAGCGTGGTGGGACTTCTACTATCGTCGGGAGCCAGAGCAGTTTCTGATGCCGGGGCAGGGACGCCTAGGATGATTCGACGTCTACTACGCCAGGTGGTGGTTTGAGCATAGCCACCTATACCAGCAGAAGGCCTCCGCGATCAGGAAGGCGGAGGAGAGTCGTTTGCTAAGGGAGGATCTGCCTCCCATTCCACTAGATGATGGGTACTTGAGGACCTACGTCGCTCGGATTCGTCGGGAGGTCGAGCGACTTGTGGAACAGTGGCCCTAGGGTAGTCGGGGTTCACCGTCCGGGAGTCGAGGCAATGGTGGGGCGCTGAAGCCCCTGAGGCAGGCACTGACAGGAGCAGCAACGACTGGGGCAAAGGTGCCTCGACCGAGGGCACCGAGGAGCTGGTGGACCCAGTTCCTAGCCGATTGTGGCTTCCAGAGTAGAGGTTCGTTGGACCAGGTGCTCCCTGAAGGGAGCTTTACCGACACAGCGACCGACAACTGGAGGTGACATATCGGCCATGCGATCCGGTGGACAGGGCCCATGGAGTTTGTGTCCCAGATCGAGTGTGCCCACACTCTAAGGGACATTTGGGAGGCCATCTCGAAGGCAGCCCGGGCACTGGCGCTGAGACCGGAGCAACTGGTGCCCTTCCCGTTGACCCCCTTTGGGGCCTCAGGTAAGGTTTTTTCTTTTAGCATGTTACCTTAAATTGGTTGCTTTCTGGGACATATAACTAAGGCGCTGTATGTTATTATGTCTGTTGACAGGTTCTGCGGCAGAGGGGGATCACCCCACCATGGGGGTGTCCTCAGGGAGCGGGGACGGAGGTTCGCAGCCTAGGTAGAAACATCCTCGCGTAGAGGCTGCTATAGTTGGGGATGGCGGGTCCTCTGGGGGACTCGAGGCTGGCAGGCAAGCTGAGGCAAAGACGGCCTTAAGTAAGTATTGCTTCAGCCTCTTCGCTCCTGCTTGGTTTAGCCATGGTGGTTGGCTAATCTTGTCTTGTTGGTTTTGTCTTTCGCAGCTCCGCTGGAAGCCGGTGTGGAGGCGACCTTCTCGCCCCCTCGAGAGGTGGATCCTCCATCTGAGGAGGGGGCCGAGTGTGATATCGACATGGAGGGGTTTATTCACGTGATGAGCGAGCTTCCCCTTAACATGGAGGAATTCCCCAACTTCGAATCGTGGCAAGCTACAGAGAGAGGCCGTGTAGGTAAGAGCTTCTAACACTGGGCGTATGCTGCGGCTTTTGTTTGACTCTAGTTTCTGGATTGTGCAAGGGTGGCAGAGACGTCAGGGGCTGAGGTTCCTCCTGGAATTCTGGGTGGAGCGTCCGGATAGGCCGAAGAGCCAGCACCCGCGGTGGCTCGTGATTGCCTGGGTAAGTGTCGAATTACTGTAAAGGGGGTCTTCGCCCCATCGTTGTTGCACTTTTTGGCAAGCCATATTTACTGACTGAGCCCGTGCTGTTTGTTTGGCAGGTGAGGAGGAGGCAGCCACCTTGGAGATGATCTAGGAGTTGGTGGATGCTGGCCCGTCAGTGGCCTTCCCATCCTTTAAGGGTGAGTCTGGGCCGGTGACCCCCATGCCCCTGCCCATTGTTGGGGACACACTGGGTGAGCTACCACAACTGCTGGCGAGGTTACCTCTCCTGACTTTGCCTGCCGTAGTATCAACTTGCACCGTGGGGCTAGTAGAGTCCTCTAGTGTGGGACCCTCAAGTATGTGACCGAATGCTTAGTCATTTGTGGCAGGGCTTTTTGATTTACCCGTTAATGCTAAGCCTTTCATTGGTATCGGTCACAGGTACATCTTCCCCTCTGGAAGAGGGTAAGCTTCCCCGTGATGCGGCCAGGGTAGCAAGTGATGAGCCCGATTTTGTAGCTTTCACTGGGGGTGACAAGGAGCTTGTCGATATTGAGGGGGTTTCTAAAGAGGACGCCCCTACTGGTGAGCTTCTTATCCAACATCCTCAGCTAGGGAGTTGTCTCCATATGAAACTGGATTTCATAATAGCCTGGCTTGGCTTCTTGGTGTATAGGTGCCTCTCATTTTCCCGCGCCTGGGGATTCTTCAGGGACCTCATCTGGCTCTTCAAGCAGTGGCAGTGCAGCGATGGAGACCGATGAGAGTTCGAGCTCGGGTTCTTCTTCCTCTGAGGTCTCTTCTGTCGGAGATGCCGAGATGGAGGCAGCTCTGGAAGGTATATAGAAATCCCTCCCCCTTCCCCATCGGCTTTGGTTTGGAGTTTATAGCAAGGTGTTGACGGCATTGTGTTGTGACCAAGACTAGAATCTGAGGGGGAGCGCGTGCCAACTCCTATCGAGGATGAGCAGGGAGAGCCTTCCGTCTCTCCGATGGTTGCTAGGGGCGACCGGATTATGGGAGAGCCTCTGCCCTCCCTGACTCCAGCGGGGGATGCCGCCGATGTGGAGGAGAGGTTACCCTCTCTGACCCCTAGCGGAGATGCCGCAGGCATGGCGGGAGCCATGCTGGGTAAGGATCAAAACCTTTCTCAAGTTTTTCACCTTGTCTTGTCAGAGGAACTTTGAATGTTGTTTCTTTCCCCCTTATGCTTGGTGGGATTGTGCAGGCCCTACTGATGTGTTGGCTGAGATGGGACACTCTTCCCTGGACCTAGGGGTTGAGTGGCCTACGTGCCTTTGTCCGCCAGAGCCACTGCTGGGCACGAGCATGGGTGCGGCCTTGCTTCAACAAGCCCGAGGCTACATGGGAGGCGACCCCCTGCCTTCCCCGGAGGAGCTTAGGCAGCGGTTGAGGGATAGCACCCAGGGCTACCATAGCCTCGGCTTCCCACGCGAGCTCTGGATGTATGGCTTGACCGGCATCTGGGCAGAGTACCTATGGCTTCTGGTAGCTCAGGAGCTGAGGGTGCAGCGACTGGTGGCCATCCGAGAGGGGTAGGAGTAGTGCACTCAGCTTGCGTTAGCGGTGGCTGAGCAGAGGAGACATGCCGATGCGGCAGTGTCACTTGCTAAGATCCGTGCCACGCAGCTGAGTGAGGCGGAGAGCAGAGCTAAGGCCTTGCAAAAGGCCTTCGAGGAGCAGCGGCGAGCCGTGGAGCTTGCCACGGTCGAGTGGCGGACTATCGAGACTGAGGCCGAGGCTAGCATTCATGATACGGGATGGACACGCGACCTGGGGCTCTAGCTTGCGAGCGTCCCTAGCGAGGGATGCGTGGGACCATGCGCGGTTGAGAAACCGGTAATGAGTCTCGGGTATCGGCTCTTCCATGCTTATACTCGGAGTGAGTCACAGGACGGGTCTCTCTCTCCTTCTCGCAGCAGTGATAAAATATACGAGATAGATTAACCTATCATATGCAGTGGCATATAAAATACATACGAGTAAAGCAAATGCCTACGAGGAGGGTGATGAGTTTACCTCTACGCTCCGGGCGTGGGAATGACGATCCCGGCTAGTTACGGTAACTCCTGCTTAAAATAATTTTACAATAGTTACAAAAGGTAATTTCTTTGCCCACTCCACGCAGGAAGGTAAAGGGCTACAGTGGGTCCCGGGAGGACCGACCCTGGGTTGACGGGTAGCAATCTGGGGGTGCGTACGGGGCGAACTCGGCCTACTAGTCTGACTCGGTCCTGCGCCAACTCGATGCTGCGCCGACTCGGTCCTGACTCACTGGACAACAAGCCACGGTTTCTGAAGGAACGTCACCTTCCTGATGTCGTATGGAGATGCTGCTTTGCTAAATCGCTGGTGGGATGTCCCTGGTCGACTTCTGGGAGGGGCGGTCACTGAAGTTGACCCTTAGTATTTAAATGAGAATTTTTCCCGGACTACCAAATCGGACCTACACAGAGAACAGATTTGCGCTCCTCGACGACAGGAATTTCTACGATCAGATCCAGTAGTGGATCGAGACGAGACTGGTGCCGTGTTATTTTGAAGGGGTTTCTCATGGGCTATCTAGTCTTTTTGCTTCAATTCTGTTTGGGTATATGTATCTTGAGAACTCCACCGACGTAGAATAATCTCTTGGGCTAATAGCTTTCCATTCTTGCAGGAGAAGGAGGAAGGGTGACACAAATAGCAGGAGGAGGAAGAAGAAGCCACTGAAGATGCCATCCACGAGCTTGAGCTTCGATCTAAAGGTTGTTGTTGCTGCTCTTCATGGTCGATTGTCTTGGGCATCTCATTCTACAAGGCTGGCCGCTTCCCACTCCGTGAATCAACTGTCCAAAAGCACCCTACCATCTTATCTATGGGATTTGTTGAAGATCTGAAGGGAGATTTCTTGTTCTTTCACTTTCATATTTCCATTTGAGCATAGATTAAGAAATCTGAACTGGGACTGGGCTTTGTATTTCCTTACATTTTTCATTCATATACAATTTTGGAGCATCATCTCCGTGTGCGTGCCTTCTCATCGTCGCGTGAGAACACGCGTGTGTGTGGGGCCATTGTGCCCGTGTGTGATCATTGTGATCGTTTTATTGCCATTGTGCAGCGTGGTTAGTGGAATCCTCTCAGGTTGAGAGGGGTGGACGTAGGGCTGCACTGGGTGTGTTTGAACCACCTAAAAAATTCTTACGTTGTGGTTTGCCATCTGTGCAATTATCATTTCATATTGTCCATTCTCAATTGCGAGTGTGAAGCGGCGAGTCGAGAGTTATACATATGATTTGTTTGCATCTTACATTTATTCCGAGTGATTTTCAAGTATTGTCCGTGGTGAGTTGAGAGTTGCAATTGCCTTCTATTATATTTGGACCTCTTTGTTCTGCTATCTAGATAATTTTTGTCATCATTGCACTTAGTTTTTTTTTGAAAAAGGGGGCACAATCAATTCACCCCCCTCTTGATTGCATTCCTAATCGGGCCAACAGGAGTTACTTGAAAAATAGGGAAAAACACTTGATGGGCAAACATTCAGTAGGGATTATATCTCTAATCCAGATAATGCTTAAAGTAATTAATCGATTATTCATGTGGCATGCTCATGTATGCAAGAACGCAAGAATATATCAAGAACTTTCAAGAGATAGATAGCAAGTATTCATGATGTATCAATGTTCGTGCGTGTCGTGGGCCGATCCACAGGGAATGCCCTTGGGATCGGCCGCCCCGGGCGCGGGGTGTGTTCAGTGACTGGAGTGAGGGGCGGGATAAGGTGATTGGAGAGACGCCGGAGTTTGATGTACCTCGGGCATCCCCTCCCATGGCTGTATCCTTCTCAAGGTGTTATCGGGCACTCCCCTTTTACGGAAAGCCATGGGAGGTTCGAGTTGCATGGGAGGCTTCTTAGTTTTGGGGAAACATGGCTAGGATGCGGGCGTGCTAGTCGATTTCTCAACAATCACCTATGTAACCAAGGTTTTACTGGGAAGCGCTGCCAGGACACGACACGTGGGCTTGGGAGACGGGCGACACATGGAGAGAAGGGAGATTCCATAGGTGCAAGTGCCCAGACGATTGTGGGGAATCGTGTGCTAGAAGTCTTTCCCCACCGATCGCAAGTAGTCGGTGTTTATTTACATCGGATTGAATCCGAACACCTTTGTTCTATGCTGAAGAAAAGTTTTTATGTATCTGAAACCATGGGTGGAGGGTCGACAACATTCCATAGCTAGGGGCTCACGTTCAACTAGGAGGTATTTGCTGGGGTTAAAGGTACTAGACATAAACAATCGAGTGGCGTTTGTTGGGGTCAGAGGTACTAGACACACACACCAAATGGTGGGAGGGAAGACTGGGACCCGAATGTGGAAGTGAAGACATTCATTCAGGTGGTAACATAATTTATGAGAGCCACGTGGGCTTTACAGGTGGGCCATAGCGGCCGAGGTACAACAGACGTAAGCCACGGGACAATTCCGACAAGGAGGTCAGTCCCCGAGTTGATGCGGGATAGGGCAGATGTCTGCATGTTTTATAGAAGCTCTCCTCGAGGCAAGGGCTATGCCTGATTCACCGAGGGAGGGCTAGACAGGGTGACAAGAGGAGCTACTGGCTGGTGACTGGGTGAGGGCTGGGCACGGCTCAGGTTGAGCAGTTGGGCACGGCCCTACGACAGTTAGAGGTACGACATCATGGCATATGTGTGACCATCATAGGTTGGCATACGCGGGCAGACCCAAGATGAGGGTGTGTTTGCCGTTGACATAATGCCTTATGTGTAGCGAGAGTGGACTTGTGTGACATGGCTAAACGTCGTTTGAGGGGAGCACGAACGACATGCCCTCGATGTGTGTAAGCCGATTCACAAGTCAACCACATACACAAATCTCCTTGCGCCCGCCTTGATTGCTGCTTCCATTTCTTTGGATTGGACTTGATCAGGCTACCTTTGATTGCATGCCTCACCCCTTGAGCTTCTAAGGGGCTTTTATAGGGGAAGGTAAAAGGTCAGGGAAGGGTTTAGGCAGACCAAGTTGAGGGTTGAACATGGTCCAGGTAAACCCTTAGCAATATATATATTTTTTATTTATTTCTGAGTGGGGGAGGGAAGGTTTAGGCGGACTAGACCAGCGGGCTAGTCTGGTCTGCCTAAACCCCTCCCCCAAGGGGGTTTAGGAGGACCAAACCCAGGGCTGAGTTTGGTCTGCCTAAACCCTTCCCCAGAGGGGTTTAGGCGGGGCAAAGATTGGGTTTTTTCATTTTGATTTTTTTTTTGGGTTTCTGGATGGGTTTGGACAAACCAACCCCAGGGGCTGGGCTGGTCTGCCTAAACCCTAAGGGCTGGCCGGATCGGGGCTGGGGTGGTTTTTTTTTTAGTACCTTTTTGTTTGAGTCACTCATGTAATTATGTTTTTGAAAAGCACATCTTTGAGTCACTCATGTAATTATTGTCTCGGGAGTCCTATAGTGATAAGGTGATTGTATCGGCACAATTTACCACCCATTCATACTCTATTTGCTAAAGACTATGCTTTATATTGAAAATGAAAAGGAATAAATGTCAAGAGTGCCTTATGCTGATACGTTTGGAAGCTAGATACACATGGTGTTGTGTGCCCACAGTGTATTAGTTTCACTATGAGTTTAACTGCTTGTCACCTGGGCCATATAGGTCCCACGCATCTTTTCTAAGATTTGCAAGGGACACTAAGCCATGTCTTGTGAGATACATGTGCAAAAACTGATTGGTTGTAACAATGCAATGTCAACTTATGACCGAGATAAGCGAAAGTCCATCTTGAGATTCGTGTTCCTACTGATTGGTAGAGCTATCTCGTGGTAGAGAACACTCAGGCATTATTTCTCTCCTCAGTGAAGATGCAGTGAGTGGCTTATTCCGTTATGTTCTTACGTAGTGTGGTTGTGGATCGTCCTGTAATTTTTGACGAATACACCTTGTTCAAATATGAGATAATAGTGTACAACTGTATATAGGCTACAATGGGCGTTGGCCTTCACCAAGGACGCTGGATAGCAGAATCTCATTACATCTAGTATGAGAATTAGTAGAGCTTCTACTAATTTGTTCTGATCGTAGTTGCTGATCTGACAAATTTGTTCTTAGTGAAGATCATTACAATTTTATGGGACATCATTATGAATATAGTCTGATCATTCTCCAAAGGTGTATCCTTGGACTAAATAGTTGATTTACACATTGGTAGAGTGTCATCAGACTTGAATCGACCCTCTCACACGGGTGATTCACCTTTGCGCTATAGATAGCGTGTAAGATGAGGCATTTGATATTATGGTGCCGTGAAGGTCTAGGTGCGAGCACAATATCCTGAACAACATAGATATGCCTCCTTGGCTAAGGCTGAGATGAGATCTGATAATGATTGGCCATGAGGATTTGGCTGTAATCTCATGGAGCCTGAAAATCTTGATACGTGAGTCGCAAGAAGGCGCTGAGCGGGAGTGACTGGTTTGCGAGACTCTAGTTAGCTGCATAGATCGTAACTAGACTTGTATCCGTGCGGTGTTTCATAATATTTTATCAAGTGACATGCCCAGGAAAATGGAAGAACACCACAGCATGCGTATCATACTGCATGTGTAATATGACCACATATGAGAATGATGAATGGATCCCTCTTCATCATTGTGTGAGGTCATGAATTACATTTGTGTGATTCCTTATGTATCCCCAGTGACCTACAGTGCCGTGTCATGAAAAGGATGCTTTATGTTGCTACTTTAGCTTGTTACTTACAACAATGATTGATACTGTCTAGTGGGATATGTCTGGGAAAGTGGTCAAGACGAACTGGATTGACATAAGGGGCATAGGGAAAGAATTTTGATATCTTACCATGCTTAGTTGCTCCTATCCTAGGAGGCTCTATTACCTGTGTGGTGATGATGGAGTCATGGACACTTAGCATTTGGGTTCGGCGCCGCCTGTTCTGAGAGATTCGGAGTGTCAAATTAGGTGAATATTAAATTCTTGAGATACATACCAAGTTATTTTGAGTACACTATTAGTTAGGTGATGGCTTAATAGAATAGTCCCAATTTGTTTGGATAAATCTCGCAGAGGTCACATGCTCCATTTCCTATATGATCGAGAACTGTAGACTTTTAAGATTGTATCTCGTGAGATAAAGGACATGCACGACAAGCCCTAATGGGCAAGTGGGAGTTGTTAATGGGTTGTGTGCCCATTGGGCCACCGAGGTGCACCGCCAAAGTGGCGACCGGCCGCGCCAATGGGGCTTGCCACGGTGGCGACCGGACGCTCGAGGGACGCGTGTGGTGCTCGCACCCGCGTGCGCCTGCACGTGAGATCACACATGCGTCGCGTGGCGCCACTAGCCCCCCTCCTCTTCCTCATTATCTGCCTCCTCTTCCTTCTTATCCCCGTCACCGCCAACCTCTCCCTCATCTCCTCCTCTCTCCCTTATCCTCTCTCCCTCTCCTTCCCCTCTATAAATACACCCTAAGGGGGTTTATAAAATGCAAGAAAGAAAAAAAAAGGGGTAAGAAAAAATAGAGGAAGAAAAGGTGGAAAGAGGAACACTATGTGTGTCAAGGGGAGATGGCACTATGTATGCGAGGCAAGGGAGATGACATGTCAGTGGACGACATCACATTGCCCGAGTTGGTCCTTTGAGTACAAGGATGCTAGGAGATGTACCTGTTGGCACCCGAAATATAATCATATGGCAAATGTGCCTAAATGATGGAAGGAGGTGGCCTGCCGAAGCACAAAAGCCTAAGAAAATCAACAAGGAGGGTTCACTCGAACTACTGAAGCCTTAAGATACCCGATGGGGGGACTTTACACCTCATCTCTTAGAGCTCGGTGATGCCAGACGACAATCCGGAGCTAACAAGCTAGTGTTGACTTGGTCGCACCAAACAAACTCCGCCCACAAACACGAAAACACCCCTGGTGGAGCACCACCTGAAGAAAACACCTTTCTAGGTGAAAAGATGCATCCGGTCCCACCATATGAGTTTTCGAAAGTCGTATCGACCGGAAAACCCGAGTGACCGAATTAAGAGCACGTCTTGCGTCAGAAGTAGTTGATCAGGATCTTGATGGCCTCCATGATACCTCTTATGATAGTCTGGCAAGGCTAGAATAAGATGGGGGCTCGAAATAATCCCTGGAGCCAGTCCGGGACCCACAAATAGACACTGAAATTTTTATGGACTGATGAAATTATTACTTATGAACTGAAACTGTAACTACCCAAGATCCAGATACCGGGAATAGCTCGATACCATTCGAACCCTAGACCGTCGCTCACGAGTCGGAGGGCTCGGAAGGGCTAAAAGGATAGATGTGGTGTACACAGAAATAGAAAATAAAGCAGGATAATATAACGATTAACAGAAATAACAATTTAACTACAACAAAGTTCAGTACAACAAAAGTACAGTCTAAGATAGAGAAGCGTACCTAATGTCGAGTGAACACTCGGCCTGGTGAGCTAGTAGCTAAGAACCTCCACGCAGCACCCTCGAACCCCGAGGAAGATCCACAACACCTGAAAAATAGGGGTGAGCCTCCTATCACTGGCTCAGTAGGAGTCCCGCGGAACCCCAACCGTAAACAACAACGGTAGCGGAAAGCAGCAACAACAGTAGGAGTAGCAATGGCATCAACAACAATAACAATGGAGGGAACAGCCGTACACAAGTCTCTAAGCACGGTAACTGATGAAACCATAGCTCTATAACTACTCCTACTGGAACGGAAACCAACACCTCGATCCCCCGGTCGGGGAACCACCAGGCTATCAACCACCCCGGGTCACGCCACCAGGGGAAATATTACGACACCTCTGTCGTGGAGGCCAGTCCTCACAGACAAAGGCCGACTCTGAGACCACGCGGTCTGCAACCACGATCACGACCTCACTGTCGTAAACTCTACACCGTCTAGGGAGAACCCTCGGTAATGCCTACTAGAAACCCTAGACCTCTACATCGGGAAGACACCTTAAAATTGCATGCAAAATCACATCTCGTAGATGAGAAATAGAACTCGAGTCACGAGAAGCTCACGTCACGTGATGGGAGTATCTACCCACTAGAAGCAAAGCCAGAAGCATCCACTGACATCTTACACTGTGCCACAGTGTCTCCCTACACGCCCCAGGCAAAAACTGAGACATGCACCAAGAAACCACGAACAAGGACTAGCTGGGGTCGGCTCATTAGCGTAGGTCCAAAGCCCCAAATCACATGTGCACACACAGACCATGTGCTCTAGGTCAAGCCCTCTAGTTGATTTTCCCCCTAGCGCAGACACAGACTGCAAGGATGAGGGACCCTATAGTAACCACCCTAAAAAACGTCTCTCTGAGTCATGCTCTCCACCACTCCCAAGTGGGTCCACACACGCGTGCGCAAGAAAATTATGACTAGTGGACGGTTCACCAACGTGAACACCAAAAGCCACGCACGCACCCATCGTGAGTAACTTGGAGTACCAGGTGGCTCACAGCCACCAACTCGGGACAGACACCTAGACCTAATAGACCTAACTGTCCTTAAGTCACACGACCCGAGTCAAGACCGTTGTACAGGGATAGCTCCATGCCGTCAATCTGCCCTAAACCTAGGGTCAAAACCCCGGCATGATAATTCACGAGGTGGCTCATGACCGTCGACGCCAACCTTTTAAGAAGGGAACTTAAGAAACCTCCAGCCCTAGGCTGGGTGACTGGACTCACAGTCTAAGGCCATGCGCATGGCCCACTCAAAAACTACTTTTCAGAGAAACACATGTTGTGCAGGAACAGCCCTCCGCACTGATACTGATACACGGTGACTCGATCTAGCGAAAACACGAAAGCCCAGAACACACGGGGTCATCCATACCCTCAAAACCCATAGGCACGCTAATTGAGGTAGCACGATACCTTCGGACACCAAGAAACACAGACATGGAACTCACAAGATGTTCGGAGCATCCATGGGATCACTGGGTGTCAATGAGTTGATAATAAAACACCCGAGAACCAAAACGGCCCAAAAGGAAAACCCAGAGCAGGTGGCGGTCGCCACATGGTCGCCACCACATGGTGGCGGTCTCAAGGAGACCGCTACCACCAAAGGCGGTCTCAAGAGGACCACCTCCTGATAGTGGCAGTCTCCCCAGGGCTGCAATCTGTCAGGGCACCTCCGATACACACAGACGGAAGGCGGCCTCCCAGAGGACCGCCCCCTGCAGAAAGCGGCCAAGGCAAGGCAACCTTCTACAGTCTGCCTCGAGAACCTCACGCTGACTCGGCCAAGTGGCAGTCTTCCCCCTGATCGCTACTCCAGAAAATGGTCTATCGCAAGACCACATCTTGCAACCGACCCGACTAACATAAGAAGGCAAGAGATGGTCACCCCAGGGCCGCCCCCTCAAGTGGCGGTCTCTGGTACGATCGCCTCTTATTTTTGAACCCGAAAATGGAGAACTTCGCAGAAAATCTCATTCCACGCCCCAATCACACCCATGTGAAGGGGAAAACATGGAGAAACCATTCCCCAGCCTCTGGACCACCAAGAGGCACCATTCAAACCTCAAAAACGTAATCAAAATAAGAGATCTGGTGCTCACCCCAAAATCACGCATTATAACCCCGACGAGAAAATAAACACTCTCGGCTCGCCTCGGGCTACCAAATCATGGGAAAATGAACTACAGGGGCCAAGGATCTATCCCCCTACCTCCACCGAAGATTACTTGTGTCGAGGATGCCGATCCAACGTAAAAATGTCGCACGAACCGCCACCGGCGCCCCAAACTCGAGGATGAAGCCCGCCATGCCTCCACCGCCTTGATCCTCGCCCCTCCACGCCACTCCTCGCCCGCGCGCCACCTCCGTCTCGCCCGCCTCCGCCACAGTCGGTCGCTCGGCGGAGAAGAGAGGGAGAGAAGCGAGAAATGTGAGGCTGAGGGAGAGAAATGAGATGGGGAGAGAGAGAAAAGGGGGGGTTATTTATAGAAATTCAAAAGATCCAAAAAATGTTTCATTTGGGAAGAATTCTAAAAAATGAGAGATTTCAATGATTGAAAAAGAAAAAATCTCTCTTTAATATTAATACCAAACGTGACCTAAGAAGTACACATATTCAATTATTATTATCATTATCTATGTATGCAGGAGGCAGAAGTCTCGGAATCAAATTGTGAAACATGAACTCGTCGTCCCTTCCCACCACAAGAATAATGGAAAGCATGTAACACAATCTAAGATATTAGAGGGATGGATGATAATGGGGTTCACAGATTGGGCCCACGCATCCAACCACACGCATCATGCGGCTGCTAGAATGACACGTGGCGAGATGCCCACGTCCAAGTACACCTGCACCGCCACCTCACGATGGAGTAACCCGCCATCCGCCACACGATGGCCGTCGGACATTACAAAAAAATGGATTGGACTACGTATGCTGGAACGTCAATAGGGCTGTTTGTTTGGAGATTTTTTTTTTCAAAATTAAACCTGAACTTTTGCCCAAATATTAAAATAAACTTCAAATCAAGGAGTAGATGTCCTGTCAAGACAGGCTACACGGGCCCAAGGTGACCTATGTGCACCAAGATAGCCAGGTGAGTGTCTTAATGGGTTGCTTGCCTAGTCGCCTTGGGCGTCTTAGAGCGCCTTGTTGCCTAGGTGACGCCTTGAAAATAATGCCTCTGGGCCATCCTGCTTGCCCTGCTGCTGACCCCCTACACCACAGGCCCCAGCCACTTTTTGAATGGTCGCAGCCACCAGTTTGTGGACAATCCGCAGTTACTGTAGCAGCGTGGACCCGAGCAGCCCGGATCCGAGCCGTCATGTAGCGGCGTCATACGCTTCCAATAGCATCCCTCCATGTGTGATGACATCGCTCTCCACTTTTGTAAGGCCCATGTGACTCGATTTGCGTGTCTCACTCTTCAGCGAGTCGGTTAGTGCTTGAGAATCCGCTCAAGTTTTGCTTATCACATATTTGGTTAAATTTGCCGTCGTGAGTGGGTTAGGAATTCTTAACCCATTATATTATTCCGTTGCCGAATTGAGTGTGTTGTGAGCGTTCCCTTGAGAGCGCCAATTTGACGTTATTGCTTGTGTGTGCTTGATTTTCTAGACCGTGGTAGTCCTACTTACTATTCGGTTCGACGTTTCTCGTTGCAAGAGACAGTTTCCTAGAGTGTAGCTTCTGTTATTTTCGCGTATTACATCTCTCGGAATTTGTGTGCACGACGGTTTATTTGCCGATATAATGTACGTATTGCCGGTTTTGTTTAGTCGTCTAGTTGGACCCGTTTAGGTTAGCCGTCCCGCGTCACAGCATGGCGTGTCTACACACAAAAATGCTACCGGAGATCCACGATCGCTTGATGAGTGGGCATCAATTATTTTATGCATTTGATGTTAGTGTCATGTTTGCATATTTTGTCTGTTTGATGTTAGTGTCATGCTTGTTTCTAGTGAGTTATTTATTTTAGTTCGGGCGAGATGTTGGGCCAGAGGTCAGAGATGTGAGCTCCCTGTGGTTGGACCTCTTGTACTCCCCACCCTATATATAAGGGTGATTTGTTCTTAGTGCGATCATTGTCTAGAGTTTTAGTCGGCAGCAGAATTTGAATGGTCTCCTGAGAGAGGAGTTTCTTCGTCCCCTATCCCTCCACTGTGAGAGCAAACCCTAACCGCCATACACTCCATCTCCCCCTCATTGTCTTCCCAGTCGCAGTCCCCGTCCCTGCTGGACAGCCAGCCCACCTTCACCTGCTTCTTCCCCTTTTTTCCTCCTCTTTCTTCCATCCTGTTTCCACACCCCTGAAACCCGAGTCATCACTGATGATCCCTGCCCCAGCAGCTGCCACCGCCACTGTCCCCCAGTTTGCCAGTGCCTATCTCCTTCCCCCCAGCCGCCTGTCTGTTCTGTGCATAACTCGCCGCCCTCCTGCCCCTACCTGACCATAATCCCTTTTTTAAACTCCCACTGGAAGCCCCTGTTTCGGCCGCCATCGGCTGTGCCCTCCTCCATCTCTCCCACTACGTCCCTCCCTGGCCCCCTTCTTCTTCTCCGTCCGCGAACAGGCCAACCAGCCACACCAGTGCGCCCCGCCAGTCACCCTGCGCCATCGCCTGCAACAGCAGGACCACCCCGTCGCTGGCGCACCACTTGGCATCCCGCGACCCCCGCAGGATCACCGGCAGTCACACGAGCCTGTGGCTTCCTTCCTCCTTGTCAACGAACGAGCAATGCCCCTGCCCATGTGAATGGATGAGGCCTTGAGAACCAGTTATCACAGATCCAGGTTTACGTATACACACCAATTGCCCCGCACAAATTCTTTCAGCTGCTGCGACGGGCCACTCTGCCTCTCAGCCATCCTCCGCGCCCGACCGTGCCCCCACCGTGTGACCCCAGCTGCAGTGTTCTATTTGTTCCTCTCGCGGAGCTGACTGTGTCTACCCCTACCGATGCAGAACGTAATGCGCTCTTCACTCCTTCAGTGGTTTGATTTCGTCATCCATACTACTGTTGTGCGATTTGTTCATGTGGATTAAAATTTAGCCAGTTTGGATTATTTGTCTGCCTATTAGTATCCATAAAAAATAGCCATTCCTTTTCCACGTTGTTACAATAGTCCGTTGTACACTTTGATGCTTCATGTTACATGTACGAGTTCAAGCTGGCCTGCTGATATCCTTACAAGTTTGTTTTCCTGTACTGTAGACTTTTGAGTGGTTCCGACTGTGATGCATGAACTGTTGTCCCCCTTGTTAAATGCCTGCAAAATCAAGTGATATTATCAGTTCAAGTCAAATACTTTGTGTTACAAAAATTGATCAGATTGAATCAATTTAGTAAGACGTGCACGGACTTATGAGACGTTCAACAGAAATGTGCACGGACTTTATCAATGAACAAATCACATTGTGCCCGTTGTGCAGACTAACAGACCATGCATGGACCTTCTGATGAATAGGGAGTGCAGCATAACATGCAACGACCATCTAAAATGTGCAAGGTGTCTGACCTTACAAAAACATAGCATGCAACGTCATCATCTCAAGCATATGGTGACTCATAGTAAACCACAATCATTCAACCATGCAGACTCGATGCAGTCATCCAAACATATAGACTCATGTGGAAGCTTATAGTGTTACTATCATCAAAACATACATCACACCATCATCAAAGCATTAGGGGCACAATAAGTACGACTTAAGCTGGCTGACATCAAGTCCAAGGATAGGACAGTGGCGGCAGAGAAGAAAAGGAACAGACCAAATCTTCCATTAGTCAGTTTCAGGTCTTCACATTAAATGCCCTTTAGACATATGGTCTTCTTCTATTTTAGCACGGATTGCTACAGTAGCTCGGACTGCTACAGTAGCTCGGACAGCTACAGTGCTCGGATTGCTATAGTGCTCAAACTTCTTCAGAAGCTCAGACTGCTATAGTACAATAGCTCAACCTTCTTCAATTTTAGCTCGGATTGCTACAGTAGCTTGGACTGCTACAGTGCTCGGCCTTCTTCAAATGCTCGGGCTACTACAGTGCTCAGACTTCATCAGAAGCTCAAACTGCTACAGTAGCTTGGCCTGCTACAGTGCTCGGTCTTCTTCATAAGCTCGGACTGCTATAATAGCTCGGCCTGCTACAGTGCTTGGCCTTCTTTAGATTCTCAGACTACTACAGTGCTTGGACTGCTACAGTAGCTTGGACTTCTTTAGAAGCTTGGACTTCTATAGTAGCTCGGCCTACTACAGTGCTTGGACTTCTTCTGAAGCTCGGGCTGCTACAGTAGCTTGGATTGCTACCGTGCTCGGGCTGCTATAGTGCTTTGGCTGCTATACTACTCGGAGTACTACAGCATCTTGGTTTGCTACAGTGCTTGGAGTGCTACATTACTCGGACTGCTACAGTAGCTCGGAGTGCTATAGTTGCTCGGGTTTGCTATAGTAGCTCAGTCTTCTCCAACTTAAGCTCGGACAGCTATAGTAGCTCGAATTGCTACAGTAGCTCAGCCTTCCCCAACTTTATCTCAGACTTTATTGTGTGCCCAGACCTTATTATATGCACATACCTTTCTTAGCTACATGAGTGCATGTGCATCGACCCTCTTTTGCTGAATGGCTAAAGGTGCACCAACCTTAGTATTCTTGAAACCAAACGTGCACCGACCTTCATCAATATGCACAGACCTTGCTTTCAAATGCGCACCGACTTTGACTGATGTGCACCGACCTTGGTGTGTGTTAGCCTTGGATGTGCACCGACCTTGCTTCTTCTTGAACAGTGATGTGCATCGACCTTAGCATTTTGAAGTGCTGATGCACATTGACCTTAGCAGCTGCATTGACCTGACTGCTTGGACTTCTGTGAAACCTGTTGCCTTGAATTCTATGTTACCAACTACCTAGATTTTTGTGCATCGAGTGTTATCATTTGCCTTGATTTCTGTGCATCCAATTATCTCGATTGTGTGCAACCAAGTATCTTGAATTTCTCTTTCAACTTGGAAGGTTCTTCCTCTTGGAGTTCTATATCTTGAGCCCTGATTTTCGTACTACCAATTGCCTAGATTTACGTGCCATTCTTAATTTCGTATTCTTTGCTTACAATGACCTGAAATGTATGAATGTGTTTATCAAATGCAAGTGAGACCTCACAATGAGTCATAGTCAGACATCATCAAAATAATAGAATTAAACATGTTACACATATGCCAAACATCCAGGAGACCTCTACCAAAAGTCGGTCTTACAGGAGACCACTACCTCGAAGAAACGGTCATCTGGGGACCTCTACTTGCTTTTAGGGAGATCCTGTGACAGGCTCTCAGGGGCCTTGTTCTTTGACGATTTAATTCACCTCCTGGGGTCTGATCGCACTATTTTTGGTCCCATCCTATAGTCCTTTATATTATCTTCATTTTCATATATCATTTGCATTCATTGGGTCATGTTTGCATAATTTAATCTTGTCTTCATTTTTGAGTTTTCTGCATAAAGTCTGCAGGCAGACCTGGGACAGACTCACAGGTACGTCTTTGGTTGATGATTTAATTGGCTTCCCGAGGTCTAATTGCTTGTTGTTTGCTCTCATCCTATTCTCCTTTGTATTGTCTTCATTTCCATATGTCATTTGCATCCATTGTGTCATGTTTGAATAATTAAATATTATCTCCATTTTCAGATTTTATGCATAAAATCTGCATGTAGGCCTAGGGGCAGACGCAAAGGTACGTCATTCATTGATGGTTTTACCTATCTTTTAGTGCTTGATAGTGCTTGTTTATGGTCATGCGGTGTTGTCCTTTATATTGTCTTGGCTTTCCCATATTTTTTTGTATCCATATTATCATGTTTTCATAATTTAATATTGCCTTGATTTGTTAGATTTAGGCTAGAAATCTGCATGCACTCCAGTGCGCATAGGGCCATGCATTGCATATCATAGTTGCATTCCTACCTTGGTAAGTGATCCTCTCGCCACCATATTCCTTGGGGTCGACTAGGTGATCTTATCCGGGACCTCCGTAAGTCCCCGTAAGTTGTAGATTCCCACATGGACGTTGGGCCGGTTGTACCTTTCCACCCCTTAGGCTTGCATTTTCCATACATGTGAGGGAGTTAACCTTAGTCAACCCAAAGTTTGGACCTTCCCTATAGGATTCCTATCGGGTCCCTGACCCCGGACGGGTCCTCCGTCTTCTTCTTTTGATTAAAAGGAGTCCTCCCCGAGCTCTCTAGGGCTTATTGGTGCAGTGTGCCACGTGGAGAGAAGAGAAGCATGCCTCCTTGTTCGTTTGTCATCTTCCCCGTGCCGTGGGCCGCGAGGAGAGGATTTTTTCTTACCCGTGCACCGTGGTACACGTGCGTGGGACTTCTTCGGCGGTATCTGCACCATCCTTTGCATCTCCCCCTTCCTGCTACGAGGTTTTCTCTGTTCACGTTGAGTGTCCGAGGGACAAAAACCCTCCCTTTTTTACGGTTTTATCTGGAACCATGCGATCCTAACAATCGTGTTGGTCTAATCCGGATTTCATCCACCTTGGTTGCTGCGAAGGCTCCATCATTGTAGAAATAGGTGGGCTACGAAGCCCCGATGTGTGGAAAATATTCCGCGGAGCGGCGACACGTTGGATATTGAGCCCCGACCAATGCGAGGGCATTATCCCGATTTATCCGAGATAAATAGTGGGTGCAACACCGGTATACCTATCTCTTTAACTTCTTACTCCTTGCTCTTCGGCCAAGATAAGGTTATTATTGCTAACGGCACCTATGCCATTGTCATTGGCAAATGGTCCATTTGCCAATCTAATCATCTGACCTTGTCCTCTACCCTTCATGTTCTTTCCCTTTTTGTAAATTTGTTTCCTGTTAGTAGTCTTACCAAACAACTACAGTGTCTAGTAACCTTCTTTCTAACCGTTGTGTTTTTCAGGATTTGCAGACAAGACAAACGATTGGGATGGGCTGTGAAGTGGATGGTCTGTATATCTTCCAGCCGTGTGAGTAGAGTGCACTTCAGTCATTTGCACCCCTAGCCTGGACATGAGACTACCGGAGATTTAGTTGTGGCACTCTCGTCTAGTACATCTTTCCTTTCATTTATTGAGTGCCTTGTTTCCCACTTTATTTGACCCAGTTGATGTTTAGTTGTTATAATGTCAAATCTGTCAGTTGGCAAAATATTGTAAGACTCAATTTTCTTTTTCTATAAATAAAAGCACCTCTTCATCTGAACTTGTGCATTGTGATGTGTGGAGTCCTTCCCTTGTCTGCTCTTTGGATGGCTATCGATACTACATTCTTTTATTGACGCTTATTCACATTGTACTTGGCTTTACATTCTGAAATCTTGAGTTGAAGTTCCTCATATTGTTTAGGTGTTTTGCAATATGGTTAGAACTTAATTTGGTAAATCTGTCAAAGTTCTTCATTCTAACAATGCTCGCGAGGACTTTGCTCGCAGCATTTATATCTTTCTTGAAGATGAAGACATCATCCATGAGTCATCCTGTTGGTATTTTTCTGAACAAAATGGTGTTGTCGAGTGTAAAAATCGTCACCTTCTTGAGACAGCCATAGCACTTTTGTTTCAGTGCCACCTCTCTAAATTTTTTTGGGTTGATGCTATCTTGGCTGCAAATTTCCTCATCAATCAAAATGCCATCCAGAGTCTTACAAAATCGTTCTCCCCTCACTATTCTTTATTTAGAAAAACCCTTGTTCTTTCTTTTGTCACGGTTCTTTAATTGTCTTTGTTTTATTCATTCATTTGGGCCTGGTGGTTCCAACCTTGACCTGCATACTGTTCACGGTATTTTTCTTGGTTATTCTACTATCCAAAATGGGTTACCGTTGCTATGATCCTTCTATTGGTCGCTCTGTTGTTCGCAAGGACATCACCTTTTTTGAGTCCGAGTCCTATTACTCTCTCCGGCCTCATTCTTAGGGGGAGACTTTGGTGACAAAGGACATGGACACTACTGTCACTCCTCTTCTTCCACCTTTGCCGTTTTCTACGCCCTCTACTTCTGCTACACTGGATGTTCCATCTTTTAGTCATGCTGATGGTGGTGCACAGAAGCCCTTGCTCACATATAAGAGGAAGAATCTAAAAAACAGACCACCTACTGATCGGCCAACTCCAGAGGTTGCTATGCCTACATATCCGACCACAGATCTTGATCAGTCACATCTTAGGACTGACTTAGGTCTGCCCATTGCTGTTCGCAAGGGTGTTCGTAATCGTGCATAGCATCCCATTTCTGATTTTGTGAATTATTCTTGCATTTCCTCTCAGACCTATTTATTTGCCTTATCCTCTATTTCTATTCCTCACTCTTTTTTTGAAGCTGCTAAAGATCCTAAATGGCAATAAGCAATGGAAGAGGAGCTAAGTGCACTTAGCAAAAAAAGGATGTGGGATCTAGTTGATCTCCCTAAGGATAGGACACCAGTTGGGTCTAAGTGGGTCTACACTATTAAATAAAATGCAGAGGTAGTGATACAGAGGTATAAGGCCAGACTTTTTGCTAAAGGATTCACTCAGAGCTATGGGTTGCTGTGCAGTATTCTTGGGATTTATGCCAGATGGATGTCAAAAATGCCCTTTTGAATGGTGATCTGTAGGAAGAAGTTTATATGATGCTTCCCCTTGGTGTTGATACTAAAGAAAAAGTCTGTAGACTTAGATAGGCTTTGTATGGGTTGAAACAGTTCCCCTAGAGCGTGGTGTGATCGACTTCGACATGCTATGATCCGGTTCGGATTTAAACAATCTAATGCTGGTCACATCTTGTTTGTTAAATGGAGTGGCCATATTACAATACTTATCGTATACATTGATGATATGATCATTACTGGGGATGATATAACAGAGATTCAAAGTTTGAAAAATGGATTGACTGCTGAATTTAAAGTCAAAGACCGAGGTGAATTGAAGTATTTCCTGGGTATAGAAATGGCCAAATCACAGGAAGGAATCTATATCCGTCAGAAGCTGGCGGTACCAACCATTTTTGGCACCTTCCCACCAGTGGTTGGCTTCCCCAACTTCTTGGGGGTAGCCTTCGCCGACGTGCTGAAGGTCGAAGCTCCAGAGCTTGCCAGGGAGGACGTCAGTAAGAAGCCTCAGGTTGTCGATACCCGAACCTGCAGAGGCCTGCCGCAGGCCGGGTCCAACTAGCAAGCTGCTTGGTGCACCATGTAGCTCATGGGGCTCGCCCCACCTGCTACAACAAACCTGGGAACCATCGCCAGGGAAACTACCGAAGGAGGGCTACTACTCCCATCACCAGATGGCTGTCAGTGTCTGACAAATCTATTCTGATCGGCGGTGTCCACGTTTTCCTAGACGGACGTGATGCCCAAGTAGTCCCAGATCGGGTGGTCCCTACCGTATCGACCCGCAACTCCTTCCAGGCCCTGTCCGGAAGAAGGGCCGAGAAAGAAGAAATCGGTCATCACGACCAATGAGAACTGGCCCCAAGGCCGAAAGTGTTCAAGCAGGTGTGGGTCCCCAAGAAGATCCAACCTATCCGCCAAGAGGCACCTATTCGCCACTACTCTGAGCCTGCTGAGACGGGAAAGAGGAAAGAGAGGGACTTGGCCCCAAGAAGAGAAAAAATGGTCATGGATCCTCCACGCCGCTCTTACTTCAGGGCATGCGCCCAACAAGCCAATATCCCCACAGTGGGAAGAAGATTTGAGCGACTTGTCGAAAGAGCCTGGATAGCCTATGTCCCTCCAGTGGGAGGTCGATAGCTATCCCCAGTCCTACATCAGGGACAGGGGCAGGAAGAGATGACCAACATGGTCAGAAGCTATTTCAGGGGTCTGGGCAACCCCTCATTGGGCGAACAATAGCTACTGCAAGTAGCCGCGGTCGAAGAGGATGACTGCTCACCAAAGGCAGTCGAAAAAGAAGAAGAGAGAAGAATGGCGTCGTTGGTTGACGACAATGGGTATGAAGATGACCCAGATCTCAAGGCCGATGAAGTCCCTCCCGAGCAAAAGGAGAGAAGGAGAATCTCTGTGTTCGAGAGACTGACATTCCCTGGTCATGCACGAAGGAAGGTCCACAGACAAAGAAAAGGTATTCAGGTTTTTACCTGCAATATGGCCGGGTTGGGGGTCTGCCCGAGCAACCCTAGTAACTGGCTCGATTAGCCAAAAGGCCAGGGCCAAACACTCGAAGAGTGGAAGCCGCAAGGGAAATGTTGAAAGCGGCAAAATGAAAATAAATTTTATCTGATGGAGTCACCGCCCTGACTACAAATGTGGTGACAATCGAAGAGGAGGAGGTGTTGCTGAATACCTCACCTGAAGGCGCTTCAGGGGAAACAGTAGAAGCCATCCCCAACACAGCGACCATGGACCCATCAGTATTAATGCTGCTCCAGAAATATCAGCAGGAGATAGAACTTCTGAAGAACCAGTTGATGGAGAAGACGGAGCAAGCCTCAACCTCTAAGTAGCCTAAAATGGAAGCTGAGTCGTTGCAGGGAGGCATCAACCCGTGCGACTTCCCACCACTATATACCCAGCCCCAACCGATAGAGCCCTGCCTGGCGACCACCCAGTAGCACCTACCTCAGCCGTTGATGCCACCAATTCTGCCACAAGGAGAAGACCAAGATTCTATTTGACTCGGTTACCCAGTATAATAAGGTCACCTTGCCTAAGCCAAAAAGGCCAGAGGACCTAAAAAGAAGAGACAGCTTGAGATTATGCCCTTATCATCAGATGCTGGGGCACCCGATCGAGGACTACTATGTATTCAAAGACATCATCGAAGGCATGGTGAAGAAAGGAGAAATAGAGCTGGGGGAGTACAAGGTTGAACCTCCACAACCTCATGAAGCGCCTCTGTGGAGAGCTGCGGCCAACATGATTTCTTTGTATCAGGCATTGCCTGAAGAAATTATAGAAGCTAGCACCCAGCATACTAATGAGGCCTACTTTCTGACACCAATTAAGGAGCAACAAAGATGGCAGTAAGTCCCTACAAAGACCAAGAAGAAAACTACACCTCGCCCGAAGGCGGGGGCACATGTTCATGGCATCACACCACGGCCCGTTCCTCTGATGAGAGCACCTGCGTGGATTATCCCTCCTGGAGTCATCAGAATACACACACACAATCAGAGAAGGCAGACTCCGCTACCAGTGGCTAAAGAAATTAGTCCAGAATCACGGCGACTATAGGACTACATAAACGGGCTAGATGAATATAAATAACCTAAATTGAAGCCCTTGCTGATATGGGATCATGTCCCATGGCAAGAACTAGAGCAGCTCTTGCTGAAATAAGAAGGAGAGGCTAAAAAAGTGCCAGAAAAGGATGAGAGCTTGTTCTGGGGGCAAGCGCCAGTCGGAGACAAGAAGAAAAAGTAGAAAAAGAAAAGAAAAGCCTGCAAGGCCAAGAGGGGGATGATGCTTTCCTGCAATATCCTCTCTGCCCTATTCAATCTGTCTAGTGAGAAAGACGAGGAGGAAATATGCTTTACACCCGCTGTCGGGGCAAGTCAGGCCAAAGCTGCGATCGCTATTCATGCAACACGGTCAGGCCGAAAATGGGGGCGCCAGCTACCCGCTAACCCCAACATCATCTTCAGGGGAGAGTAGCCCTATAAAATACCCCCTCCGAAAGTCAAGGGAGTTCAAATCCCTCCTCCTTCAGGCTTATACACTCAGAGTGGGGGCAGCATCACAGTCCCTTCCTTTCTTGAATTTTTGAAAATGTCAAATGACAAGCATCCATGTCAAGATGCCAACCCTATAGCCGGAGACACTCACCTGCAGCTTCAACAACCTTCTGGTGCTCCAGATGAAATGGGCCCTAAAATCTTGTGCCTTATGTTTGCTCTGATCATTCACGACTGTAACACTGCCACATTCCGAACTACACGTTCCGCTGCTATCGGTTCGGGGTGTGACACATATGAATGGAAGCTCCAGGGCCAAACCATACCCTACATATGGAAGTCATTTCTGGGATAGGAAAGCATTTATTTGAACACACCGCATCATTCGACATGGTTAGAAGGTTAGGCCATCCCATACATATCACTTTAGGTAGGATGCATGGCTGGTCCACCTTCAGATGTGCCAGTCCTCCCCCACCCGTCGTCATCACCACAATGGATCTAGTGCATGATAGGTATCTACACGAATGCCCTAGCCCTCTGGCATTTGCATTCATGCATGATAGAGTCACCTATGGATGCCCTAGCCCCCCCTAGTCAGTCAAATTCAATGAGCCTCTAACACATGATAGGTCCATATTTGGTTGTCCCGGCCCACCCTTACCCTCTATAGTCTTCACACCCACACCACATCATAGTGCATGGCATACGCATTCAAGTAAGCATCCAGCAACGAGCGGTGAGTTTCACAATAAGCTGGCAAAAGTTCGCGAGTGCCACTTGGGATTCCAAGTAGATAATCTTACGATGGTGACATTAGAATGGCTCTACCTTGGGGTCACCACCAAATCGATGCCACGAGGACTTGGACCTTCCATGTTCCAAGTGACTTTGGCAACCAGGCTTATGGGTTAGACTTACCAATGGGTTTTGGGATACACTGCACTTTCCATGTGGCAGACCCGGCACCCTCTAAGGGCACCGCAGTGGATCCTAGAGAGCACGTCGAGCCTATACCCTCCTTTGAGAGAGACACGATCAGAGAGCCTCTACATATCAGCTTGAGAACCCGACGTGTGCACACGGAGGCAATACTAAGCAAGCAAGGTACCATCACTAGCAAGAGGGTGTGCCCGAGCCACCTTGAGAGGCTGAAGAGCTATTCCCCGGCTAATGACGCAGGATTGAGTTTGGAGGTCATGGCTCACTCGGAGCCGCTTTGGAGGACCACTTCCCCGATTGGCCCATACTCAACGGAGTCGAGTTCTCCGCACCTCGGGAGTATGATGGGGGCATCCCTCGCCCTTTGTATTTTTTTGAGGCTCTAATTGCTTGCCGGCATGGTTCCATTGTGTCTGTCACATCTTTTTGAGTCGAGTCATGTAATTTTCATAATTTATTTGAGTCATAAACTATGTAGTTTTCCTTTTATTTGAGTCCAATATCTAGGCTAGGTAGTCATTTACCTAAGTTGAGTGTGATTAGGTTGATTAGGTTGGTTAATGGGCCCAATTAAGTGGGCTAGGCCCAGGGGCGCCCCTCTCTCTTGGTCAGTCTAGTCATTAGTCCAAAAGTTAGGAACTTATTGTAAATTATAGGATCCCTATAAATAGGACCCTATTTCTTCCATTTGAAGCTAATGAGATATTGAGAAGAAAATTTGAATTCCCTTTAGTTATTTCCTTGGGTGATAAACCCATCCCATCCTCTCTCTCTCTAGAGGGTGAACCTCTTTCTCACTCCTCCCCTCTCTCTCCTGGCTGAATTCTTCTCTCTCTCCTCTCTCCTCTACCTAGGCTCCACATCACCCACCCCCCTTCTGCCACATCACCCACCACTTCATATTCCAAGGCCCCAATAAATCCTCCCATCAATTCTCTCCCCCTTCCAAGGTGACTCTTGGCACTCCCCATACACCTCCTCCTTCTCCCAAGGTAGAACACCTCTCCCCAAGCACCCCTTCCCTTCCCCAACACACCCTTTCCCCTTCCGTAGGCCAACAATAATCATCCACCATTAAACCAAAACTCAAACATCCAATCACTTGGCAACCTGTGCCCTCCCTCTCTCTCCCCTCCACACCTGGCCACACCAGGCCTCCTCACCTGATAGCTCTACCCCCTCCATCTCCCAACCACCCCCACCAACCCCTAACACCCTCCTCCATCTCCCATAGCCATTAGCACCTATCCCCTTGCTGATACTTCGCCCTCCCTTACTCCAAACACCATCAGACAGCATAAGATCCAGACCCAGTCACAGGCAGCAGAGGAGCATCTGGTTTCAGAGGCTGCCACATCTTCATCACACATATTCTAGTGGTGTATCTTATATTTCTAGAAATCTCTTCGAAGCATCTTCGCAAGCGAGGTGGTCTCGCATCCATTCGACGCCTGTGCTTCCCGGGAGAGTCATTCTCGCTCGACTGCACAAAGCTGCTCCGGCAGGGAACTAGAGCCTAAGAGCATAAGGGACCACGGCCAACCCTATTCGAGTGTGGCCATGATTTTTGGCTGGCACACTCTCCTCTAAGTCCTCTGCCAGCACCAACAATAAGGGCATCATTTGGACTCCGGAGCTCCCCATTCCATCCCTCTCCCCAGGGTGCACAGGTCAGTCCACCAGAGCCAACTTTGGACCACCCTCCACCTCTCTCTACCTCATCCTTTGCTCTGACCTCCCTTGGGGGCATCGTCAGATTCTTCTCGAAGAAGACTTGCCCACGGATGCAACGACACCAACCTCTCTTCTGTTGGACCTCTAGAGAGTTCATGGCAACAGTTTTCTCTGACCCCTGTGGTTTTGAGTACTGTGCACCCAGTGTCTGGTTGCAAATCGGAGCTTGAGTGCAAGAACTCACACGTCTAGTCCCCGGTGATTCCTAGAGTGGAACTTGGCTGAGATCTTCACCTCCAAGTCCCCTGCCAGATCCAAGAAGAATGGCAGCATTTGGATCCTGGAGCTCAGAGTTTCAATTTTTCTCCCCAGAGTGTGCAGGTCAGTCCCACCTGAGTCATATAAACCACAGTCATTCAACCATGCAGACTCGATGCAGTCATTTAAACATACAGACTCATGTGGAAGCTTATAGTGTTGCTTTCATCAAAACATACATCACGCCATCATGAAAGTACAAGGGGCACAACATCAAGAACACATACAGAACTTGCAAGTATGACAAAGAAGAGTGGTGAATGCGTACCTCTCCGCTCGGGGCGTGGGGAAGACTCCCGGCCAAGACACATGACTCCCAGTAGAACGAAGACTAAATGAGTACAAACCCAAATCAATGTCCACTCATCGCAGGGAGGTAAAAGGATACAAGATGAATCTGGGAGAGACGTGCTTGGGTTGACGGGCAGCAAGCCAACAGAGCAATGGAGGCATCAGGATGCTGTGACTCTTCACGAACTAGATTGTGTCTCCTAGATAGCCTACGATCGACGGTGTGGGAGGGATAGCACGAGGCATCGGGATGGAGTAGGGGAGGCTCTGTGATGATCAATAGTGGATGATGAGTACCCCACATGAAGAGGGCAGCTGGGAGGGTCTATGATGATCGACGTTCCGACGTCACGATGGTCCTACAGGCAAAAATAGGTCGGCCTACACAAGGACAGGCGACCAGCAAGATGGGAAGCCTGGAATGGCAGCTTCTAGTCATCCTCTAGGCGTGAAATTCTATCTGGACATGGGCATGGACGACCTCAAAAAACTTAGAGAATATGGGGCACTTGTGCCAAGCGTGGAAGTTGGGGCGGCTTGATAAGTGGGTGATTGTCTTGTCTAGTCTATCTGTAGGCAGCCAGATAGACAACAAGAGATAGGCGTAAGAGCGGGGTGTTTGGGTGGAGTCCCAGGCTGGGATTTTGTGGAGAGGTAGTGTGGGGACATGGGAACAAGGTGGAGGGTTCCCGTGGTCATGTGTAGAAGAGGTTTTGGGCATGGGGCGAGGTAGAAGATGGGGACGCCTATCTACAGTCCTGTGGAGACATACTGCATGCAGCAGAGGATGGCGATGGTAGGAGGGTAAACAAGCTCAGAAGGGCAAAGGGTAGTGTTGATAGATGGTTACGGATGTGGGGACATTCATGGCTAAGTTTCATGGTGAGCAGTGAAGGATTTAGGGGCATGGATTTATGGGGTACCAAATTCTAACTCTATAGATTAGCACAGAGGCAGACTGCATAGATCGGGAAGGAGGGGCTGGTAGGGAGGGAAAACGGTGACTTGGTGGCATGGGGAAGCTACTAGAGGGAGGGGCACGTGGACGGAACGTGAAGTAGTGTGGTGGGGGCGAGCTGGTGATGGGAAAGTAGAATGCCGACCTAATCTCTAGGGTTCTGTCCTAGTAGATAGACAGGGAAGGGCAACCAGACTAGCAAGGCTCTCAACACTTCCGGTCAGAAAATGGCTAGGGAAGAGGACTCCACAGGCAAGGACGGGCATCGAGGAAGAGGGATCTTCAGCAGCACAATGCAGAAGGAGGAGGGAGAAGAGGACCTGGGCATCGCACCTAGGGGAGAGGGAGAGAGGAAGGGGCGTTACGCCCTAGAGAGGGAGAGAGAGAGAGGGGAGGTGGGTGCGTAGCCAGCACTATGGTTTCCTCAAAAAAAATCTACTTCTATTATTTTCCACTAGGCTATAAGAGAATATATAATGGGGGACGGGAAACCCTAATTCCTTCATAAAAAAAGTCCTTATTACCTAGCAATTCTATCCTAAATAGGAAAGGAGGGAAAGGGAATCCAACTAGGCTAAGGGAATTAGGAGAGGGGCTCAAAACCTAGCTCCAAGTGGAGGAAGGTTGGGGGTGCCCTATTCCCCCAGCCCAAAAGGACTAGGAGAGAGAGGAGGGGGAGTACCCATGGCTGGGCCTAGCCCATGGGTGGCCAACCCATTCCACCCCTTGGGCCTTAGGCAACCCATGAGGTCCCTTCCTACAATCAGGCTCTCTAAGCACATATATGACCCAATTAAGTTCAAATGGCCTCATAATGGCCTACAAAGACTCCTGAATGAAAGAAATAATAAAATCCTGACTCATGACTCAGACTCCAAGCTATCTCCTGGCCAGAGTAATGCCTGAATAGCCCGAGTCGCACTGCGCGTACTGTAATGTCAGACTGTCAAATCGCGTCGATCCCTAGCTCATGTGTCCTCACAAATTTTCCCTGGGTGGAAAGAACTTGACCCTGTCGAGTAGGGGTCTCTATCGCTCAATTACGACTCCAACAGATCTGGATCTATCCTCTTTAACTCTGCCCGGGTGATCCACGTGTCATCGGATGTGGGCCATCCTCTCCACCGCACCAGGTAGCGCTGGTACACTCCACTCCTAGTAGTCATCACCTGCTCATACAGTATGTGATCTATCTGCTCACGTTGCTAAGTGAACGAGGTTGGAAGTGGACACTCAGGGGTGAGATCACTCAGAAGGGGTGGAGACGACGCAAATGGCTCACTAGGAATCACTGCTAGGTCCCTATAAGTGACTAGATCTGAGACATTGAGAGTGGAGCTGATCCCATAATCCTCCGTCAAGTCTATAACGTACGCGTTAGACCCGACTCCCCTCAATACTCGGAAGGGACCGACACCATGAGCTTGCATTTTTTTCACAGTTCTAGAGGGAAACCGTTCAGGCCTAACCCTAATCATGACATACTCACCCTCCTGGAGCTCACGGTGGTGCCTATGAGCGTCGACCAACTCCTTGTATCGTGCATTGTTGGCCTGACAGTGATGCAGACTCCTAATAGACTATGCAGACCCATACATATGTGAATGCAATGGTGGTCCAGGACACCCATATGTGGAACTAGCATGCACACGATGCAACTCAACATTGGCAAATAGTAGCGACGTACATCTTCAGTCCGAATTACGTCGAAATTACGTTGAAAATCAAAGTTGGGATGCATTTGCGACGTTTTTGCGATGGAATGTGGACGTCGAAAATTGTGACTTTTCTTGTAGTGTGACTGCGGCAAAGGTGGAATCTGCATCTGCTGTTGGAACTGCTACTGCGGCTGCTGCTGGGGGTGAAACTGTTGAGGTTGGAACTACTACTATTGTTGAAATTGATGCAGTTGCTACGACCTCTGAGGGCAATCACGAGCCATGTGCCCCACCTGATCAAACCGGAAGCATGTCACAAGCATCTGGCATGGTCTGTCGGGATGAGAGCTACCACATCATGGACACGGTCCCTATTGTCCACTCATAGAACCTTGACGCTGAAATGGTAGTGGTTGCTACACACTACCCACCGAACTCTGCCTCTGATCTTGTCGATCATGACGTCTCTTGTCGAAACCTACCTTCCGAAACATCCTCTTGATCTTCGAGCCAAATGATGTGGAACCCCCAGCAGAGGCCAGTGAAGGAAATGGCCCTGACCTACCTGAACACTGCTGAAACGTACTTTGCTACTGAGCAAAACTCTACAGACCTCGATTTATCTGCACCTGCCCAGTCTTGGCCTGTTCCTGAGTCCTTGACAATTCTTCTCCCAGATCTGCGGCTGCTTGATAAGTTGCCTCTATATTAGTCACACGGGTAGCAACCACCACATGCCTAAGCTCAGCCTCCAAGCCTCTAATAAATTGCCGGGTCTTCAACTTCTCATCAGCCATAATGTGGAGTGCATAACGACCCAACTCAATGAACTTGGAGCGATATTGCATCACAGACATATCTCCTTGAGTTAGCTCCATAAACGGGTACATCTTCTTGGATCTGATATGCTCCAAGCTGAAAACACGCTCAAAGGCTTCAAGAAATTCTTGCCATGAAATCTACCGAAGAGGACGTGACTGAAATGCTGACTCCCACTCTGTAGTCCACCATTACAAAGATGGGCCCTGCAATTAATAACTAGCTAGCAACAGCTTCTCATCTTCCGCACACTCCATGGAGCGGAACACCCTTTCCATAGCATCGATCCAAGCTCTTACTGCATACAGGTTTGGCTGTCTGTTGAATTGAGGTGGATGGAATTACAGAAATTCTTTCAATGCTCGCCCATGGCCTCCTTGAGATGAGGAACCCTCTCCAGCCTCCCTACCGTACTGTTGGAGACAGCATTGGTACATGCCCTCGACGAACTCCTCGTGTCCTTGCGCTCCTACTGCTGTCGCTCCAGCCGCAATCGATGCTCTACTCTGCCCTTCTTGATCTTCGGCCGATTGCCCTTATTGGGAGCGGGTCCTCCTCCTAGGTGCCATGATCTTCTAACACAAAAGGGAGAAAATGGCAGAATCAATAGAACACAGGTACCCTATACTAGTTGCCAATAATACAGCATGATATGGACATTCTGGACTACTGCGATCACTTTACATTCCTATACACCCCCACAACCATGCTCTGATACATCTATAATGACCCAAGATCCGAATATCGAGAAAGACCCTGATATTCTTGGATCCTGATCTATCACCCATGAGTCGAGGGCTCGGAAGGGTTAAAGGGATGGTGTGACAATGTATAAGAATCTAAATAATTGTAACTCAATAAGAATAATTAACATGATTTATGCAAGAAATAAATAATTATAACATTTAATAATTACATAGTCCAAAATCTAGATGTCCATACATAAGTGCAGTAAACTAAAATAGTACAAGATCAGGAGGCATACCCCACCTCTGGCAAACTGGTGCTAAGACTGACCACCGGCTCCACGTAAAGTCTCTGAAGCACAACGTGTAAGCCGCACCTCACCTGAAAATAAAAGGGGTTGAGCCTCATCTCGTCGGCTCAGTAAGAGTCCCGTGGATCCCCACCTCACAACAATAAGGAAACGGTTTAACAAGTAACAATTCGGAATATTAGCTATAACAGAAAGAACATTGATTAACAATTAAAGAAATCAACCTCATCGCGTGTGCACCATAACTATTTGTCATAAACCACAAGTCGATACGTACAACAAGATATCCTCGGCTGACCGAGCACTAAGCCACAACAATAAGAAACTAGGGTCGCTACACTCAAGTGACAGGAGCATTACCCATTAGAAGTAAAGCCGGATGTGTCCATTGGCGACTTAGTCCACAACCTCAAGTGTCTCCCTACACGCCCCAGGCTGACACTGAGACACCGTACACAGAACACAAGACAAGAGTCTGGTTGGGGTCGTGCTCGTCAGCACACGTCTAAAGTTCCTGACCACGTGTGCACACACTGACTGACTGCGCTACGTTAGGCTCTCTAGCTAGTTTTCCTCTTGGCCCAGACTCGAGCCATCACAGTGGGAGGGCCTAGTGTAACCAGCCTCAAACCGTCTCTCTCGGGTCTAGCTCTCCACTACTCCCAAGTGGGTCGACACACGCATGCCTAGGCAAGGTACGACTAGTGAGAACATGTCACTCCAAGTAAGAACCTGCTAAGAAACCATTGATGTGCAACCGATCGTGGACACACGCTCATCGCAGGAAACACGAGTCTATTTCGTAAGGCACAAGGCCGTCGAGGTTGATATCTTGAAAAATCATAAACTATTCACATTTCCCCGCCATGGGATGTACCAACATATTCTAAACTAAGTCATCGGGCATCCCTCCATGAGACGGCCCTCGCGAGATTTACAGAACTCATTACTTGTTTATTTTATCCATAAATATCTTTATATAAGTTTTGAAAAAAAAACAAATTTTCAGGGTGAATAGGCCGCTTTCTATCGGCTATCATTGATACCAAGTTAACCCATTATCTATCAAAGCACATTTCATTAAAAGTTAGTCCACCTACTTACTTTCGGATTAACTCCTCTCCTATCAAACCAAAAATGAGTTAACCCCGGATTACTTTAAACAGATTGAGTTAGACCACTCTTAATCTAACTCCCTATCAAATTGAGGCTCAGGGATGCCCAAGGTCGGGACTCCATGCTTAGAGCCCGGGCGTAGAAAAAGGAATATCCCTTATCCAAATATCCCCTGTGGATCAACCATTTACTGGGACTCCCCGACGAGCCAGAGCGGATTCCTCACGGTCGGACACTTATTCCTACTAACTATAAGCGAATTCTACACCACCATCTAAGAATGGGAAGCCCATGAGGATAAGAGGAGAGGAAGAATCCCAGAACATTAAGAGTTCATACTGTAGACGTAATGTCTCCAGACTCTCAAGATTCCCACTACTCTAAAGAGGGAGTTTGCAGCTATTTAACCCCAGGGATCTCCTCCGGAAAGGTAAGTCAATTTTAGATTCCTCAACTGGTGAAGAGCAGTCTCGTGCCCTACACCTCCTTTGCCTCCTTTCACACCCCGCTCTTACCCTTGTTGACTTAAGCATCAGGGGGTTTTCTCTAGGATAGCAATCTCAGGCTCCCTGATTGCTTCTTTCCCTTTTGCAGTATTCCATCTTGAGGTGGCTTCGTACGATTGATCTGTGACTCCTTTTGCCCTAGATCTGACGACCTGTGACTTAGCACGAGATCTCGCCTCTTCATCTGGCGCTGTCTATGAAAAAGTGAACAAAAAACCAACATAGTGCGCATGAGTAGTAGCAGGAGGTTGACCGGCAGGCGCCAGCGGCCGCGAATTAGGAGCCAGTGTCGTCACACTCGCTGACCGGCCCTGCTCCCAACGTTCAGGCTAATTCCCCTCCCCCACCGCCGCCTCAAGGGGGACAGCCCGCCATGGTGGATCCTAAGACCTTTCGTTCCCTTAATGCTAAACTGGACACCCTCATTGATTTGATGAGGGCCCAGGTAGCTAGGGAAGAGAGATCCCAACACTCGCGTTCGGACCCCCCTCGAGTTGAAGTCTCCCGACAGACGGCGGGTGGACGTTTCATCATCCAGGATGGCCACATCCTCCGCAGCGCAGCGGGTGAACCTTCTCACCCCCCCTCTAGCTGCAGAACAAGAGGCTTCCTCCAACCCTCGTAGGGGGAGGAATGATATGCGGCAACCTGTCCGCCGGCAGCAACTGTCGCCCCTGCCTCGCGGCGAAATGGAGAAGAGGGAGAGCGCACTGGGAGCCCCCTGGTTAACTCTCGTACCCATCTGAAGCTTACCCTTCAGCTCCTGGACGTTGAGTAGCAATTTGTCGAACAAGAACGAGCACTCCGAGCTCTTCAGCAAAGCTCCGTGAATAAGGAGGACGAGGAGCAGTCCATGTTCTCCCCAGAAATTTTGGAAGCCAAGTCGTCCCCCAGGATGTCTCTCCTGGCCTTCAAGTCCTATGAGGGCCTGGGCGACCCGGCCGACCATTTCAACAGTTTCGACACCCTGGTGACTCTATAGGGGGTGTCGGACCCCATCAAGTGCTGACTGCCGAGTCTTTGCCACTACTCTAGAGAAAGGGGCTCAAACCTATTTTTGAGCTCTCGCCGCCAGAAGCATTACCAACTTCCGACAGTTCGGGCGACTGTTCAAGGAAAGCTTCGCTAGGAGCAGTCCCCCAAGGTCGATTGCTGAACTCCTGGCGCTCAAGCAGGCTTCAGGGGAAAAGTTGCGGGCCTATATTAACCGCTTCAAGGCGAAGGCCCTGCGCATCCACTGCCTCGACGTAGCATCCGCAATCACCGCCCTGACCGAGGGAACCCCCAACGAACGGCTCCGAAGAGAGTTGATACTCCATCCCCCCACCTCCCTTGTCGACCTTGTGACCTTAGCTTTGGACCACGCGGAGCGTGAGGAGGTTTTAACTGCCTACCGAGATAGCACCAGCCAAGGGAAGAAGGGGGAGAGGAAGCACCTATCTGATTAGGCCTCCAGCCAAGGAAAGAGGAGGAACTGGGAGGGGGACCGGAGGGAGCCACCCAAGAAGTTCGAGGGTTATACTCTCCTGATTACTCTCGTTTACGAGATCTACCGAGGGATTAGGGACTTGGGGGTGCTTCGTCAGCCTGAGCCGATGAAGGCCAACCCTCGACGCCGCAACCGCCAAAAGCATTGTAAGCTCCATGACGACCATGGACATCATATTGACGATTGCCAGCAGCTCAAGGATGAAATCGAGAGTCTCATCCGTCATAGGCACCTGGCCCAATTCGTGGCCAAGCGTCGAGACGCCCTACCAGATCCCTCGGAGGAGATAGACAATCACCCCCGAGGGATCCACATCAATGTTATCTCAAGAGGTCCGGCCTCTGGAGGAGACACTAGCCGGGGAGGAAGTGCCATGCCGAGCGAGCCAATCGGGCTGCCAAGCCAGCAACTTCAGCACACGAGCAACAAGTCTTGTCTTTCTCCGACTAGGATCTAGAAGGGGTGGTTAACCCACATGATGATGCTCTTATAATATCGGCTACAGCAAATCATTGTAACATAGATAAGATATTTGTAGATAATGGCAGTGCATTAGACATATTGTCTTACATCTATTTTTTTAAGATGGGTGAAAACCCATCGAAGTTGCGTCTGGTCCGAACCCCTCTTTATGGGTTCAATGGTCAAGTTACCTATCTTGAAGGAGCCCTCAGCCTGTCGTTATTCTCGGGACTCCTCCAGAGCCGTGACCTTCGTGGTGAACTTCATCGTGGTAAAGGGGATAACGACATGCACCGGACTGGCCCAGGGGGAAGTCGGGCGTACTGGCGTGGTCGGTCCACGACGCTTCCGCCCTGGTTGCCGGTGAGTCTTTGCCTCGTGAGAGGTTGAAGACTCGCTTTGTTGATGAGTAGCCCGGCTTCGCACTTGTTGCAACTCAGGCTGGCGGAGGGCCTTTTCTGACCTGGCCCGTCTTATGGCTTGGGCCTCCTCCTTGGTGACCCAAATCTTTTTCATTTGGAGCTGTCGCTCCTCAATGGGGTTGCCCCCAGATCTGGCTCTGGGGGTTGTCACCTTGGGTCGGGGAGTGGCAAAGCTCTTCACCTTCGCCCCTTCCTCCCGGACCTTCCGGAGTAGCTTAAATCGATTGGAGGTAGGAATGGTGGGGACCTGCCTATCCCGGGACACAATCGGCTCGCCTCCATTGAGCCAGATGCGGACGTCTCCCACAAGTATAGTCTTGCTAGAGCGTGAAGTGGCAGCTGTCGGGCGTGCTTTGTCGTGCGCACGACGTTGCCCCCCTTGAGCAGGGGCAGCGGTCTCAGAACGGCGTCCATGATGGCGTCGACGGCGCTGTCCCCATTGGGGAGGAGCAACGTCGGTGCTAATTTGGTTGACCGAGAACACCCGGCCAACTAGGAGGGCTGAAGACCTGACACCTCCAGCCATGGGCTTCTTGATGGCCTACTTGCCCAGGCCTCTGGTTGACGTCGAGGGCTTGACACCCCCAGACATGGTGTAGTATTTGGCCGACCTGACTCGGCCTGTTGCAGAAGTAGAGGGCCTGGCACCCTTAGCAGATGTTTTCATTGCGGCCGATCTGACTCGGCCACCTGCAGAGATTGAGGACTTGGCACCCCCAGCAGATGTCTTCTGAACCGGGCGAACCCGGTCGGCAACACGAGCAGAGGGCCTGGCACCCTGAGCCGTTGCCTTCTTGGCCAGAGAGACCTGGCCTGTAACGACCCGAGATCCGAGTACCGGAAAGGAACCGACGTGACTCGAACTTCGGCCTGCCACCCACGAGCCCGAAGACTCAGAATGGTTAAAGGATAGGTGTGGTGTACATAGAAATAGGAAATAAAGTAGGACAACAGATATAATAACTAAACAACTAACTGCAACAGAGTCCAGTCCAATAGAAAGTACAGTTTAAAGCAGTAAAACGTACTACATGCCAAGTGAACACTCGGCTCGACGAGCTAGTAGCTAAGAACCTCCGCGCAACGCCCTCGAACCTCGAGGAAGAAACGCACCACCTGAAATCCAAGGGTGAGCCTCCTATCACTGGCTCAGTAGGGGTCTCGCGGAATCCCAACCGAAAGCAACGACGGCACGGAAAGCAGCAACTACAGAAAAGAACAACAGCAACAGTAGGAAAAGTAAACACGGCGGTCGGTAAAACCTCGGCTCTACAACTATGTCTACTGTACCGAAAAACACGCCCCGATCTCATAGTCGGGGGACTACCAGACCACGAATCGCGTTAGCCACGCTACTAGAAAAACGCCACGACGCCACTGTAGTGGAGGCCCGTCTCCACAGACAAAGGCCCACACCAAAATCACGCGGTCTGGAAACACGATCACGACCTCGCCGTCGTGAACTCTACACCGGTTTAGGGAAAAGTCCTCGGTGACGCTCACCGGAAACCCTAGACCTCAATTCCGGGAGAACGCCTGGAATTACACACGAAACTCCGTCTCGCAGACGGGAAGCAGAAACCCACGACACGATAACTCACGTCACGTGACGGGAGTACCGCCCACCAGAAGCATGGCCGGATGCGTCTACTGACGACTTAGTCCGCAGCCTTAGGTGTCTGCCTACAACGCCCCAGGCGGAGACTGAGACACCGTACTGTAACCAGGAACACAGAACAAGGACTAGCTGTGGTCGCGCTCGTCAGCGCGGGTCCGCTGCCCTCAGCCAAGTGTGCACACACAGACCATACGCCCTAGGTCGGATCCTCTAGCTGGTTCTTCCCCCGAAGCCCGGACTCAGGTTGTGTGTGGGGGCCCTACGGTAACCAGCCTAAAAATCGTCTCTCTCGGATAAGCCGCTCCACCACTTCCGGGTGGGTCAGCACACGCGTGCCGTAAGAAGGCTACAACCAGTGGGGGTTCACAGAACGTGGACACAAAAAATCACGCACGCACCCATCTCGAGTAACGCGAAGAAATAGGTGGCTCGCGGCCACCAGACTCTGGACAGCCCACTAGACCTAATAAACTCAACCGTCCTTGAGTCACGAGACTCGGGTCAAGACCGCTGCACCTAACGACACAACGCCATCGATCTGGCTTAATCCCTAGGTCTGAAATCTCGGTGACACGATTCTCGAGGTAGCTCACAAGCCGCCGAGTTAATCCCTCATCCAAGGGAGACACAGAAAATCTCCAGCCCCAGGCTGGTTGACTGAACTCGTAGTTCAAGGCCACACACATGGCCCACACGGAAACGCTTCTCGGAGAGACCCACGACGTGTGGGGAGGGCTCACAACACCCGTACCCACTCACGGCGACTTGGTCTAACGCAACCATGAAAACTCAGAACACTCACGGGGTCACCCGGACCCCCAAGACCTACAACACGTTAATCGAGGTAACACGGTACCTCCGGACATCCAAAACCATGGTCACGGTCCCCACGGGGTGTCCGGGACGGGGCCATAGGTCGGTCATTGGGTCTCAACCAGACCGACCGGGGCCAAAAACGGCCCAAACTCTGCATTTCGGTCGACCAACCCATGGGGGGTCGGTCGACCGGATTGGGCAGTTCGGTCGATCGAACTGGGCAGAATGCCCAGTTCGATCCAACGCCCGAACAGTCGACCGAACTTAGGCAGCTCCTTGTAACCCTCAAGGGTGATTCATCTATGGGCCAACATCCAAGCTACTTGGAAGTCGCATTGCCAACTTCACTGCTGATTCCCCAACAAACTCAAAAGCCAGACAAGGAAGTTGTTGATGTCCCGCTACCAAGCAAAATGAGGCAAGGAAGGATCTATGATGTCCTCAAAGCCAAAGAATATGATGAAGGCTTCATCGACTTGCAGCTGGCTCCCACGGAGATAGAAGATGGTGGCCAGGCCATCGTTGATGAGCTGGTCGAGGTAAACCTTGGCACAGAAAATGAGCGTAGGCCAACCTTCCTCAGTAGTCTCCTTCTCCCAAAAGAGAGAGAGTGATACATACAACTGCTTCAAGAGTTCCGGGACTACTTTGCTTGGAACTATAAAGAGATGCTAGGCCTCAGCCTTGAGGTTGCTCAACACATAATGGCTATCGACCCAAAAGTCGAGCCGGTGAAGCAACCACCTCAACATATGAGGCTAGAGCTGATAAACAAGATTTGTAAAGAAGTCAACAAGCTCATAGACATTGACTTTGTAGCAGAAAATCAATATACCACATGGTTGGCCAATATTGTGCCTGTCAAGAAGAAGAACGGCTAGATTCGGATATGTGTGGGCACTCGAGACCTGAACAAAGCATGCCCGAAAGATAATTTTCCAATGCCGATCACTGAAGTTATGATTGATGCTACAACTAAGCACGAGGCACTATCATTTATGGATGGTTTGTTCGGATACAACAAGATATGGATCGCCAAGCATGAAAGAGTTATTTCAGTACAAGAGAATGCCCTTCGGCCTTAAAAATGTTGGCGCCACTTACCAAAGGGTGATGATGAAGATATTCGACAAGCCGCTCTACGACAAAGTTGAATGCTACATTGATGACTTGGTCATCAAGACCAAGAGAAGAGAAGATCACTTGAATGATCTCAGGATCATATTTGAAAGGTTACGGTAGTTCGAGCTGAAGATGAACCCGATGAAATGCGCCTTTGGGATTTCAAGTGAGAAATTCCTCGATTTTGTGGTCAGATATCAGGGAATTGAAATAGACCTCTCCAAGATAAAAACTATCTAGGAGCTACCCCCTCCGAAGAATTTGACAAAATTACGATCATTATAAGGCTGATTAGCTTACATCTATAGATTCATTTCCAATCTATCCAGATGATGCCAGCCATTCCACAAGCTGATGATCAAAGATACTCCATTCTGCTGGAACCAAGAGTGCTAAATAGATTTTGACCAACTAAAGGAATATTAGAAGACCCCACCCGTACTGCGGGCACAGGTTAAAGGACGGTCGTTGATTTTGTATGTAGCCGCTACTAAATATTCACTAGGGACAATGCTAGCCCAGAATAACGATGAGGGGAAAGAGCAGGTGCTTTACTAACTCAGTCGAAGATTAGTTGGGGCAAAAGGAAAACACACCCCGATTGAAAAGATTTGCCTCGCATTGATCTTTGCAGCCAAGAAGATGAGACATTACATGCTATCCCATGAAGTGCAGCTGATATCAAGAGCTGATCCAATCAAATATATACTATCCCAAGTAGCTTTGAAGGGAAGACTAGGCAAATGGGCCATCATCTTGATGGAATTTGACATCAAGTATGTGCTGCAAAAGGCCATCAAAGGCCAGGCCATAGCTGATTTCTTTGCAGCACATCCGGTGCCTGAAGATTCTCCATTGAATACGGAGCTTGCAGATGATGAAACACTTGAAGTGCATCAAGTCCGTCAGGCCATATGGCAGCTCCATTTTGACTGAGCATCCAGAACATAAACATCTCGAACGGGACAGGTAAGGACAAGGGCCAGAGCAGGCATCATCCTCAAGTTCCCAAAGGGAGAGGTGTTGCATACGTCATGCACAATTAACAAGTCTTGCACAAACAATGAGGCAGAATATGAAGCCTTAATCATTGGCCTTCAGATTGCTCTTTATATGGAGATTAAGATGTTGCAAGCATTCGGCGATTCTATGCTGATTATCAAGTAGATTCAGAGACAGTTTGATGTCCGAAAGTCAGAATTACTTCATTATTGCACCAAAGCAAAGAAGCTCATGTAGTAATTCTACTTCATTGAGATAGGCCATGTCGGTCGCAATCAAAATGCTCAGGCAGATGCACTAGTAAAGCTAGCAAGCTCACTAGTAGTCCCGCCAGATGCATCCTTCAATATAACTGTGATAAATAGACTCCAGGTTCCCAGCATGATAGAGGAGCCAGGTGAAGAAGGGTGTAAAGCTGCAACAACAGAAGTAGTCAGCTCACCCGACTGGAGGGAACCTTTGATACAATGGTTTAAGTGCCAGCAACTGCCCAAGCAAAGGGAAGAGAAGATCAGATTGATCAGAACAAAAGATTCTTATGAATTCAGAAATGGAACCTTGTTCCAGATTATGGTAGATGCCAAAAGATAAGCACTTCTCTGATGTCTATCAATGAAGGAGGCTTGGACGGTCATGAAGGAAGTTCATGTTGGATCAGGAGGTGCCCATCAAGTCTGGTAGAAAATGAAGATTGAAATCAAGAAATTGGGATATTACGGGTCAACTATGTTCGATGACTACTGCAAGTATGCCAAGTCATATCATAAATGTCAGAAACATGCTACGGTCCCAAGAAGACCTCCAGTACACCTACATCTGACCGCACCTTGCTGGCCGTTTGCTCAATGGGGCACCGACATTGTGGGCCTGCTACCCCCATCCGCATTAGGAGGCAGATACATTCTAGAAGCAATTGGTTACTTCTCCTGCTAGGCGGAGGCTAAATAGGAAAAATCATGGTCAAATTTGTCCGTCTCCTCCCCCTCCTCCATAAAAAGGATAGTGTCATCAACTTATTGTAAATCAATAATGGAGTGACCCTGCGGAGTAACCTGGAACCCCTTGATTAGGTTCAAAGATTTAGCTCTCGAACACATCCTGCTCAAAATGTGTGCCACCAGAAGAAATACAAGTGGAGCCACAGAGTCCCCCTGTTTGAGGCCCTTGCCAGTATGGAAGTAAGGTGAAGGTTTGCCATTGACGAGGACCGCAAAAGTGGATGATTGGATACAAGACCGAATCTGGCCAATCCACCTATCATCAAAACCCATCTTGTTAAAAACATCCAATAGACACTACCAACTAACCCTGTAATAGAGTTTCTCAAAGTCAATCTTGAGAACTAATCCCTTCTTCCTTTGTGTCTTTATGGCAAGTAAGCATTCATGAGCCACAAAAAAATTATGTATGATACTGCCTCTAATAAACACCCCCTACTAACCACTGGTGATGATCTTATAAGTCCTGTTTAACAGGCTGATGATCTTATAATCCTTCAAGCTCTCTACCCCAGCTTTTTTAGGATAAGGATGAGAAATGTTTTGTTGATGCCTCTCAAGTGGGCCTACCTTCCTGGAATTCCCAAATTGCTTAAAGAAGATCTGACTTGATGATTTCCCAGTAGTGGTGGAAGAAGAACATAGGAAAACCGTCCAAGCCCGAGACCTTGTCCCCTGTAAGAGAGAATACCGCCTTCTTCACCTCCTCCTCAGTGAAAGGGCAGGAATGAGCACTTCTCTCTGCCACCATAGGACAAAGAAGGTCACTAGTAACTGACGGCCTCACCGGCTCCTCTTCAGAAAACAGGTGCAAGTAGAAGTGTCTAGCATGCCTCAGAATGTCCGAAAGCTGAGTGATGGCATGGTCCCCCACCATGATACTCTTGATGTAATTAAGTCTCCTCCTCCTGAAGCAATCCTTTAAAAGTAAGAGATATTCATGTCCCCTTCCATAATCCACCTGTCTCTTGATCACTGCTTCCAATACACTTCCCCTTTTCTAAAGATGTCATCAAACTCAGCCTTGAGCTTGTCCTGAAGAATTTTGTCCTGCTTATCCAATACGTCTACCTCCTCGAGAGCATCAAGTCCCTATAGCTGCTCCAAAATCCTATCCTTAACTGCTTTGCCAGAGAGGGTCTTGGAGGTCCCCCACTTAGTCAGCTCTTGTGCCAAATGATTCAATTTGCCAACTAGTCTGGCCATAGTAGATGCCTTATGCCTTTGTGCGTACCACACTTTGCTGACAATGGCAATAAAGTCTTCTTCTTTGACCTGGTATCTTTCCAGTCGAAATTGAGCTTTCCTCAATTACCTACAGCTAGTCTTGAGCAAGATAGGCTTGTGATCTGAAACGGGTCTCACTAGGGTGCTAGCCTTCAAGTGAGGTAATCGGTCCTCCCACTCAACCAAAACTAACAATCTGTCAAGTCTGGAGAGGGACGGGTCTGTTCTAAAGATTATACGACGTGAATCAAGAGTTGAGAGTGAGAACATCAATCAATGTTGTCTCAAAGATAAAATCATGAAGTCCTCTATCTCACCCGTATTAGAAGAGTAACTAGTCCTCTCATTCAATGGAAGCACTGCATTGAAGTCTCCCCCTACACACCATGGGCAGCCACAACTGGTGTGGAAAAGAAAGGCTCATCCCAGAGAGCCTTCTTGTCCTCTCTATTCTACAAGCCAATGCCTTGGGCATCTAAAAACATTTGAATAAGCGATTACAATAATGTGACACAATAAAACTTGTGGAATTTGATACAAATGACAAGATGTGTAGAACTTGAGACTTTAAGGGATTATTCCCATGAATCCAAAGTCGATAGTACTTAGGACACCACATGATGAAGGCCAAGATACCATTTTTCTGTTTAATTTGTAAAATGTATGCTAGTAACCCGATGATGGTTAGCTAGCCAACCTAGATGTTTCCTACTTGATAGCAGTAGGTACATGTGTTTATGAAAGGATGAGTATGGCCGATAGTGGAAAAAGGGCTAGAGTGGCCCACCGCTTGGATCTCGAATGGGGATCGATGACCTTGGATCACGAGTGGGGATCGATGGCCATGTGATGACATTACGCCACTTTCAGTTGTCTTGGATGAAGTGATGCATCACACTAGTTCATTTTTCCCTTATGACCATGAATCCCAAGTAGGAATCGGGGATGTTTGCCCAAATATGACCATGGGGGTCAGATTAGGACTCCAAGCAGGCCTTATGACCGTGGAGACTAGGGTCCGTTCTCAAGCTTACTGACCTAAGGACGATGAATAGCAACTTGCTTGTGTGCGCACGTGGTTGGGTCTTGGATGCCACGAATCTGTAGATAGTATGGCTAGACTAGTCCTACATTCGCGTGCCTTTCAGGATGGTCGACATCCCATAAGGGTTGATAAAGGCCTAGGTGAGTCGACTTGACGGCAACTCCAATAAGGCGATGACCATGCAACTGTGACTAGTGTGTAACCAACCATCACAAATGATGATATATGGGCATCGACACTTGTGTTATGTTATCAAAGGCGCTTGAGGTGCTCGCTACGCGATGAGATGAGGCGAGGCGAGGGGCCAACAATTCGCCTCGTTTCAGCCAATCTTGCCTCGGCGATTAGGCAAGGCCATGGACGCCTTTGGGCTGAACCCACTTGGGCCACCAAGCCCATTCCTATAACCCAACCCATTTCTATAACACATGTGCATGTATAAATTGAGTATTCCTAGAAGTTGTATATGTGTTGTTGACATATTTAATAAAATATTTACATATCTGAACTATTTATAGTTTTAATGAAATGTAGCTCAACAAAAAAAGAAGGAAAGAAAATAAAAAAATAAAAAAGGAGAGTGAAAAAGAAAAGGGCCAGCAAGACAATGGAGCTCAATATCATCACAAGGGAGGCATGGCAGAGATCAAAAATCAAAATTTGGCTTTTAAGGGGGCAAATCGACCACTTCAGTCGACCGACGCACCCGGTTCGGTCGACCGTTCGTGGCGAACCGGGCCGGCTGAACCCCCGACCGAACCCTATTTTAAGGGGTTCCTTCACCCCATTTTCTCATTCTATCACACACATTCTCTCTCCCACATATCTCCCTAACCCTAGAACACCAAACCCCCTCTCCTCAAGCCCCAAAACCTCATCTTCTTTCCATCCGCACAAGTTTCAGTGGATCCGTCATAGTTTCGGGATGAAATCTCCACGGTTGCTCGTGCGCTTGTGCAGCCATTCCCTAGCTTCCAGAGTGTGGAGAAGGTCATTTCCAGCCTTCAGCGTGTCCTTTGATCCATCCTCATCCCAAGGTTAAGATTGATCTCTTCAGCGGGTTTTCTAGCTTAAGATGCCGCCTAGAAGGAGTTCTCAGTGCTCTACCCAAGGGGAATCTAGCACTCGGAGACGTGAGGCTCCGGCTCCAGCTCCTCCACCTCGACAGGCTCCAGCACCTGCTCCTGCACCTCGGTTGCCTCCATGGCCTATCATCGACCCTCGCCTGGTCGACTTTAATAAGGTGAATGAAATTTTGCCAGATATTTGTGCCATTTTTGAGATTCAGTCGGGTTGGAGTGACATTGTCACTATATACACTAGGTACTACCCCAACCTCGTGCAGTAATTTTATGGCAATTTGGTTGACAGAAATGGAGAGTTATATACAGTGGTTCAGGGTATAGAGATTCACATCACTCCGAATCTTTTTCAGCGTGCCTTAGGAGTCTCAGCCTGGGATGCAGACATGACCTTTGGCCATGGTGAAGTTGAGGCCACGTTTGTTGCCATGACAACTTGTGATTATGTGCGTGACATTAGTGACTTGATTCGATTGAATGTCAACTATTTTCCACCACTATAGCGGCTTCTACACCACATGTTTACATCCCTTATTTACCCAAAAAGTGGGAGTAGAAATGAGATGACAGAGATTCAAAGATTCCTATTTTATCATGCTATGAATGAAAATATAATCAACATGGGTCGGCTCATGACAGATTTGATAGGAATATGTCGCACCCAATTCAGGTGATCTTTGCCTTATGCTTCATAGTTGACTGGAGTGTTCATATATGCTGGAATAGATTTTGGTGCTAAAGTGTTCATTCGAGTTAGACAGGATGATATTTACAATGCCCACAAGATTTTCACAGATATGGGATATTACAGGGGCCCCGATGGTCAGCTACGTCGTGATGTCCCAACTTATGGAGACGAATCAACAAGTGAAGAAGAGCAGGAGTAACAACAAGATCAAGGGAAGCACCTGCACCAGTTCAGGCAGAGGACCAGCCTCCTCCATCCTCACCTCCTCACATGGATCTAGAGGTGCCTCCTCCACCACAGTTCTATCATGGGGGGTCCTCAGGTCAGGGTGCTAGATAGCCCACTTGGGGGGACTATGAGGCTCTTGATAGGCATCTCTCAGGTATGGAAACTCACATTGACTCTTCCCTTGGGCGGCTTGATACCTTTATGGACACAATGGATGGTCGTATGCACACTTTCTCCCACACTTTGGACACCCATACTACCCACGTAGCCTCTCTTGCTACAAACTACGAGGATACTACACGTGCTTATCGGACTACCTCCCGTTCCCTTCTTCACATTGAGCATCTTCTGTGGGACATTGAGGCTCGTATTCCTCCACCTCCATTGGCTGCTGCTGATGGTTCTGATGCTAATGATGCCGAGGAGGCTCCGGATCACCCTGCTCCATAGCGGCTCTTGTGTCCTTTAGTGTTGTTTTGTCCACTTCTCTTGTATCCCACTCCCTCTTTTGATGATGACAAAGGGGGAGAAGTAGTAGTCAGGTCTATATATATTATGCATTATGTATGTTTGCATGCGTGTATGCCATTTGACATTGGCATTTCCATAGAGTCTTGCATCATGTCCATGTCTTGTTGTTGGTCCTTGTGTCTTGCCTCATATCTATGTAATGTAAATGACATTTATAATTTGAAATTAAGTGAATGAGATGCACTTGTTTTTGACACATATATTGGTACTATCACTCTTAGAACAAATTGGGCGCATATGAATGAATGCAACGACTGTGGATGAACGAGATACGTGACCGATTATTTTTCTGGTTATTGTACTTAATCCATTCTCACGGCATGCGAATGTGTTTTCCCTCTAGAGTTTTATCATCATCAAAAAGGGGGAGATTGTTGAGTTTCTCCAAGTGATTTTGATGATAACAAAACCTAAAACTTAGTTTTCATCTCGCGCCGTGTCAAAGTGGTCATGAACAAGTTTTGAATGGGCTTAAAGCTACATTGTGCGATGGTAAAAACTTGAATATAGAATGGCTATGAAACTCTAATGAACATCTTCAAATACATAATCAAAGCTAGATTAAGACCAAAAGTATGAATTGATTGAGGATATAAAAGCTCTTGTCATATGGATATAGTTTACTGGGCTAACTATTCTCTTCTGCAGGTTTTCAACAATTCGGTCAACCAACGCATAGGGGTCGGTCGACCAGTTTTTCCAACGTTCAAAAAGGAACAGTTTTTACAAAGAGGTCGACCGAAGGGCATGGGTCGATCGACCTAAATTTCCAGCATTCAAAAACCAACAGGGATTTACAGTTCGATAGACTGACCGCCCCTGTCCGGTCGACCGAACCCTCGTACCCGGAGCTCTGGGTCGTTACAGATGGTATCAGAGCGGTGTTGAGGAATCGTGTAAGGAATCGAAATTGCACAGCTATTGTCCAGAACTAGTCCATTTACGTCGTCTATTGCTGGCTTAGGATGTTTTCTGTATGATTAATGGATTTTCTTGATCATTATTCATGTTTTCTAGTTGTTTCAAGATGCTGCCTCAGTGTCAGAGAGTTCCGGTTCCCCAGGAAGCGAGTAGTGTCCCTCAAGATATTCCTGCTCCAGCTCCTATTATTTCGGCTCAAGAGGATGCACCTGACAGTCGCGGATGTGCTTTGAAAGAATTTTTGTTCTTTCATCCACCAACTTTTGAAGGCCAGATCGATCTTGATGCCGCCAAGGTTTGGCTGGATGCGACCGAGTGCGTGTTTCACTCTATAGAATGCACAGAAGATGAGAAGGTGATGCTCGACACTTTTCAGCTCTAGGGCGCGGTGCTAACGTGGTGGAACATGGAATGGGAGATTACTTTTCAGTCTCATACGCTCCGGTAGATTTCGTGGGCTAAATTCGTCTCCACTTTTGAACTTACTTTCAGTCTGGCTTACCTCAGGATGGATAAAAGGCACCACTTTTTACAGCTCATCCAAGGAGGAATGTCGGTGCTCGAATATTGAAATAGGTTCATAGAATTGGGCCGTTATGTGCCCCATGTGTTGGCGAACAAAGCTTTAAAGACGGAACAGTTTCTTCGTGGTCTTCATGCTGAATTGAGGCAACCGTTGATTGTTGCTCATGTAACTAATATGAATGAGGTGTATCAGGATGCGACAACATTGGAGTTGGACTTGGCGAGATCCTAGACTCCTTCTCAGGCAGTGTCGGTTTAGCCGACGGTTCAGCTTCCATCTGGTTATCCGCCTCCTGTTCTAGGTTTTTCTTCTGCCACTCCAGCTACTAGTGGTGTTGCTTCTTCAGGCAAGTCCCAGTTTAGGAAATTTAAGAATAAGAAGAGGTTCAAGAAGTGATTTGACCAACAGGCATCGTCCGGCGTAGTACAGTAGTTAGCTCCTTCTTTTTAGCAATGCCAGGGTTCTGCTAAGAGCCAATTTAAGGGTTGTGCGTCGTGTGGTGGCAGCCACCCAGGCAAATCGTGTTCCCTACCGGTGGTATGTTTTTGATGTGACCAGTCAGGTCACGTGGTGAGAGACTGTCCTTTGCGAGTGATCCCAGTGTAATTTACTCCAGTGGCTCAATCTCAACTGTCTCAATTGTAGTTTAGGCCTCCACTTCCACCACCGCCACCATCTCAGTAGTTCCAACAGATCCATCCTCAAGCTTCAGCAGCATCCTCCTTCTAGTCCTCTGCAGTTGTCAGTAGAAAGCAGAAGGGCAAGGTGACTCATATCTCGCGGGCTGAGGCTGTAGCTTCAAACCTCGTCGAAGGTACTATTACTATTTTTGGTTGTATGGCCCGTGTTTTATTTGATTCGGGTGCTTCTCACTCCTTCATTTCTGAGGATTTTATTGCATGTATTGAGAAGCCCATGATCGAGATGGCTTGTGATTTGATTTTTGAATTGCCATCTGGGGATTTTATGGCTACCCCGTTATGTCTTGAAGACTCGCCTGTTGTAGTCAGCGATCGGCAATTGCCGGCGAGACTTTATGCCTTACAGTTGGCAGATTATGAAGTCATTCTGGGTATGGATTGGCTAGAGCAGTACGGAGCTATGATTGATTGCAGATCTAAGAAGGTCTATTTTCAGCCACCTGGGAAGTTAGCATTTTATTTCCAAGGTATTCGATCCCGTTCCTCTCGTTTAATTATTTCTGCTATTCGAGCCTGTAGATTGCTTAATGCAGGGTGTCAGGGATTCTTAGCTTCAGTGGTTGCTCTTGAGGCACCACGGCAAGATGTCAGTGGTATACCAGTAGTTTCTGAGTTTCCCAACGTCTTCCCTGATGAGTTACCAGGCTTACCCCCAGAGCGAGAGATAGAATTGGTGATTGAATTGATTCCAGGTACAGCACCTCTTGCTAAGGCACCGTACCGCATGACACCAACTGAGTTAGCAGAGTTGAGAGCACAGTTGCTTGAGTTGCTTGAAAAAGGCCATATCAGGCCTAGTTTCTCTCCGTGGAGTGCTCCTGTCTTGTTTGTTAAGGATGGTAGTTTGCGGCTTTGTATCGATTACAGGCAGTTGAATCAAGCTACAATTAAAAATAAATATCCATTGTCGAGGATCGATGATTTATTTGATCAATTGCAATCTGCCACTATATTTTCCAGGATTGACCTCCGATCAGGGTACTTTCAGTTGAGGATTAGGGAGTCTGATATTGAGAAGACTACCTTCAGTACTCGTTATGATCATTATGAATTTTTGGTTATGCCCTTTGGTCTAACCAATGCACCTGCAGCATTTATGGATTTAATGCAGCGTATTTTCTACCCTTACCTAGACCAGTTTGTGGTGATCTTTGTTGACGACATTCTGGTATATTTTGCCACTGAAGAGGATCATGCATAGCATTTGAGAATTGTCATGCAGACACTCCGAGATCATGAATTGTATGCCAAGTTGAGTAAATGTGAATTCTGGCTTCAGGAAGTTCACTTCCTCGAGCATGTGATCTCCGGTGAAGGTGTAGTAGTGGACCCGGCAAAGATAAAGGTTGTCCTTGATTGGCAGAGACCGAAATCTGTTACAGAGATCAGAAGTTTTCTGGGTTTGGTAGGCTATTATTGTCTCTTCATTCAAGACTTTGCTAAAATAGCAGCTCCGATGTCCAGGTTGACTCGTAAAGATGTTCCTTTCATCTGGTCTGATCAGTGTGAGCAGAGCTTTTCAGAATTAAAAAGGCTTCTGACTTCGCCTCCAGTGCTAGTGCTTCCGTCAGGTTCGGGAGGATTTATGGTCTGCACAGATGCTTCTCTGGTAGGTCTGGGTGTAGTACTGATGCAGCATGGCAAGGTTATTGCGTATGCATCCCGACAGCTTAAAAAGCATGAGGAACATTACCCCACACATGATCTGGAGCTTGCTGCCATTGTATTCGCATTGAAAATTTGGAGACACTATTTATATGGTGAGCTGTTTGAAATTTTTACTGATCATCAGAGTCTTCAATATATTTTCTCGCAGAAGGATCTGAATCTCCGTTAGCGTCATTGGATGGAATACATGAAAGACTATGACTTCACGCTCTCCTATCAGCCTGGTAAGATGAACATTGTGGCTGATGCTCTGAGCAGGAGGGTACAAGTCAGTCACCTATTGATGCATGAATGGAAATTATGGGAATAGCTTCCAAGTGAGGTGATCAGCGTAGAGTTTCCTATAGATCTGAGGTCAGCTATTTTTGCTAATTTAGCGATGACTTCAGCTTTATACTAGCAGATAAAAGAAGCTCAGCAGGCTGATCCTAATCTGTCACATGTTGTGATGACGCACGACATCGAGTTCGATGATGAACTGGTTGTCAATTTCCGTGATAGATTATATATCCCAGCTGTTAGCGTGTTAAGAGAAGTAATTCTGAGTGAAGCCCATGGATCCCGATTTGTAATTCACCCAGGTACCACCAAGATGTATCAGAATTTGAAGCAACAATTCTGGTGGCCAGGCATGAAGAAAGATGTTGCAGCCTTTGTTGCCCGTTGCTTGGTTTGTCAGCAGGTCAAGGCCGAACATCAGAAACCCGGTGGACTGCTCTAGCCATTGGAAATTTTGATGTGGAAATGGGATCATGTTGCAACTGATTTTATTGTGGGTTTGCCTCTGACTTCTCAAGGCTTCGATGCTATCTGGCTACTTGTTGACCGGTTGACTAAGACAGCTAGATTATTACCGATAAAGATTTCTTGGAATGTGTAGAAGTTGGTCGAGTTGCACATTGAAAAGATCATGCCACTGCATGGTATTCCAGTTTCTCTAGTGTCAGATCATGACCACGTTTCACCTCCGGCTTCTAGCGTAGTTTCCAGAAAGTTTTGGGCACTGAGCTTACTTTTTCGTCAGCGTATCACCCTCAGTCTGATGGTCAGTCAAAAAGAACAATCCAGTCCTTGGAAGATATGCTGAGATCGTGTTGCCTAGATTGGCAGGGTTCGTGGAGTCAGCATTTATCGCTAGTTGAATTTGCTTATAATAATAGCTTTCATTCCAGTATTGGTATGGCTCCGTATGAAGCGCTGTATGGTCGTCCTTGTCGTACTCCATTGAACTGGTTTGATGCCGGTGACCGACTCTTGACAGGACCAGACATGGTACAATAGTGCACTGATGTGGTTCGTCTGATCAGGCAGAGATTGTTGACGGCTCAGAGTCGACAGAAAAGTTATGCAGATCGACGCAGACGTCCACTCCAGTTTGAGCCCGGAGATCAGGTGTTTGTTAAAGTATCTCCGATGAAAGGTGTTTCAAGATTTGGGAAACGTGGTAAGCTTAGTCCGCGGTATGTTGGCCCTTTTCCTATTGTGGAACGTATCGGCCAGGCAGCTTATCGTCTTCAGTTACCTGCGGCTATTCAAGCTATTCACGATGTTTTCCATGTATCCCAGTTGAGGAAGTATGTATCTGATCCGTCTCATATCCTCGATGATTCAGTATGGCCAGATGTGACTGCTGATTTGTCCACGCCAGAGTTTCCTGTCAGAATTGAGGACCGCCGTGAACAGCAGTTGAGAAATAAGGTAATTCCTCTGGTTAAAGTCGTTTGGCAGCGTCACTCAGGGCACGAAGCTACTTGGGAACGCGAGGATGAGATGAGACAGCTTTTTCCTTTCTTATTCCCGTGAGGTATAATTTCTTTCTCAGTTCTTCCTGTTTCCTTTCCTTTTAAATTTCGAGGATGAAATTTTTATTAGGAGGGAGGGACTGTAGTGTCCGTGTCTTAATGGATCTGTAGTGGTTCAGACCTAGATCCGATTCTGTCAGATCTGTCGATTTTTATGGATTTTTTGACTATTTTCTGACATTTTAGCTTTCTCGATCTTCCGTTCTTGGGCGGCGGTGACCCGATAATGGTCCGGAAGATCGTCTGGCATCGGACCTAGGTCTGGGATGGACAGTTCCATCGACCAGTAGGGGTATGCCCGATGCCCTGAGGTTGGAATGATCCAACCCTGCTCGTCGCCAATTTGCAGGCGATGAGCGGTATCGAACGCTAGCTCACCACGTACTTTGTGGGCGATCAGGAATAGTGTGGGCGACTCGGTTCCCATTGGGGTCTACTACCACAAAGCCGCGCAAAGAACGGCGATGTCGACGAGTACGATGGCCACCAGAATTAGGGTCATAGGCCATAACAGTGCCGTCGGAGAATACGTCTTCGATATAGAAGACATGGCCTCTTCGTACAGCAACTGTTCCTGCCACAGGCGACGATACACGAGGAAATTTGAACCAAGCTCGAGCTTGCCAAAGGGACCGGATTGGTTGCCCGAAGACTTTGACAGCGACTCCGCAACCGCAGAAGGCTCGTTTGGGGCACCCTGATGGGTGGGGCAGGATTTCAGCAGCATTTGCGGACCCCAGGAGGAAGGCCGAAGCGAGGGCGGCATACAGAACACGCATTTAGGATCACCTTGAATTGACAAAGACCCTTTAAGGTGCCTGAGGAGGGAGGATTTGTCAATCATTTCGTGGCCCATTTTGTCCAGTCTTCGACGGTAGCAATGAACGTGAGAAAGCACCCCAGACCGCCAAGGATTGCATATAGTTGGGTGATGGGCCAAAGATTGGTTGTTACGTGATAAGTAATGATCAACCAACCAAGACAGGAGATAAAGAACCAGAAGTGACCGTATATTCTCATTTTAAGATTCCTAATGCGTCTGCGTAGGAGCTATGGGTGCTGACTAGTCTTCCGTGCCTTCGGACTTCCCAACGGCCTTCGGCCTCGTTCCACATAATCCGTTCCTTAACAGGTTCCATGGTCGTTGTGTCGATGATTTTATGCCAATCATCTTTTAAATGCTCGATCTATTTTTGGTGTTTTCAGGAAGAAGAGGACGAACGTCCATCTCCTTCGTCTCCAAGGTGAGCTGGGCTCGATTTAAGAACGTGATTCAAGAGGAAGAGAAAAGGGCTTGATGTTCATCTTCCTCCATCCTTCAGAAATGAACCTACTGAAGCATCATTGTCCATCCTCTTCCCATAGTTCAATCTGCTCCAGTCATTAAAGAAGTCAAGGCTATCGTCTTCCAGCTAGGAGTTCCCTCAACTTGTCCTTATTCTTGTTTGCAGCAGTCAAGTGTTTAGTTGATGTCCAGTGAGATTACATTGAAGATTTGTGTTCATTCCTCAAACTAATATGACTGTGTGTGTGTTCGGAGTGGTGTCTCTGAGTGTGGATTGATTGTAGGGGTACGTTCCTCGTTCCAGTGTGTGTGTGTGTGCTGCGAAAGCATCGTGTGGAGGCTTTGCCTCATGTGTGTGCTGCATTGCAGTGTGGTGAGCCTAGTGCTCGTGTATGTGGTGTGCTGTCATCGTGTAACGTGTGGTGTACTGGGGCTCGTCCCCGTGCACTACCGTTGGTAGCATGTTAGTGAAGCCTCACCGAAGTGGTGAGGGGTGGACCTAGGGTACCCGTCGTGGTCTCGAACCACCTAAAAAATCGCTGTGCACATGTGATTGGTTATGTGTTTGCTCCTTATCCTCTACCACCATTCACAGGATGGATTGTTAATCATAACACTCATCTGTGCTAGTCTTGCCTGAGCATTCAGTTAATTAGATGTGCTAATTCTTAGTGTGTGTCTGTAACACTTGAATGCATTTGGTGAGACTTGGTTGAGAAGCTGTCAAGTTAATTTAATTGGACCTAATCTTTAGAGAGGGATCTATTCACCCCCCTCTAGATCCGTGTCACTACACTGTGGGACCCAACACCCAGCCTATCAAAGATCGAGGTGTGTTGTAGAGGAGTCTCCATCACGGCATCTGCCTGAGGAGAACTAGAGGCTGGATGTCGGTGGGGCCCGGGATGAGCCCGTCTCCGCCTTCGACTATCTGAACAAGAGGCACCGAATGGCTGGGCACCGTCCGATGATGCGGCTCTAGAATCAGTTGCATCTTTCTTGGCACGACGTCCTAGTGCCCGAAAGGTGTTGCTAAGATGCGCCTTCCGGACGGCTTGAGCTTCCTCCGGGGTAACCCAGATTCTTCTCAAGTCAGACTGCTGGTCTCCCTTGTCACTGTCTCTTCGACGGGACTTGGGAGCTCGGACACCGAACCAACGCTGGTGTCTCTAGGCTATTGCGGGAGTGTTTGCCCTTCTAAGTTCCACTTTGTCTTCACACGTTTGGCGCAGAAGGCTGAAGTAGTTGGTAGCAGGGACCGTAGAGATGATCCGCTCTGGGGGTATGATGGGTTCACCCCCGTCCAGGCGGATCTGTCGATTCCCGACAAGAATGGTCTTGCCGGAGTTACTAGTGGCAATGGCAGGTCGCTTGCCTTTACGGCCACGATGATGCTTCTTCTGGGCAGCCGAAGATGATTCTGCTCCGAGGTGGTAGATTGAGAAAACTCGGCCCGTAACTCTTGGTGGCACCAGGCCATCGACGGGCAACACTGGAATCGGCCCCCAAGACCCGAAGTCCGTAGTGAAGGCCGGCGACTGAGTGGCTCGAGTGTAAGCCCTCGCCCGAGCCGATAACAGTGTTGCGGATGTTCGCAATGACGTGCTTGCACCCGAAGTTGGCACTACAGGGGGTGTAGAGATACCGGCGACCCGAGGCCTTGAGCCTGGACCGGGGACTGGCGGGACCGGAAGGTGGGATGCAGGGCCTTCGATCCACACTGGGGCCGCCACGTCCCATAGAGGCAGGCTCGCACTGGGAGTCGGCGTTGTCGAGTTATGGGGAACGAGCCCCCATGACGGAGCCGAGGGATGCGGAACCTGCCGCGAATCACTCACGCCAAGCGTCATCCGCGGGAAACCCCAGGGTTGCATGCCCGGTCTGCATGTTGAGCAGCCTCGAACCGGGGGTTGATGCACCAGGTGAGGCGGTTGCACTTCAAAAATTCGGATCGAAAGGCCCGAACGAGATACTGGGGAGCCCTGCCCCCGGGTCAGGAGACCCGTGCGAGGAGCTGGCTCAGATAAGGCTCGGGACTGACGGCCCGAGTGAGGCGCTGAGGAGTCGGGCACCTTAGAGTGGAGACCCACACCAGATACCGACTCAACCAAGACCCGGGGTTGGAAGCCCGAGCGAACTGCAGTGGTAGGGACCGAGACTCGGGGCGCGAAGCTCGCGTCGGGAGAAGGTCAGAACTGGGCCCGGGGGCTTGTGTTTGCCCAGGCAGGAGCTGGTTCGGAACCCCTACGGGGGTCAGCAACAGGTGACCCGAGTCTGACGCTCGGTCTGGCCGCTGAGACTGGCGACGGGTGTGGCGTGTTAACAGCGCCAAAAGAGACAGGAGCTGAGGGTGGCGGTGGAGCCGCCACAGGGACCACACCCAAGAAGTAGGGCGATCCGACAACCGGGGCGAAACTGCCGAAAGCAATCGGCACCGCCAAGAAGCCCACCCGCGCATGGGTGGCGATGACGATGGGACCGTAGGTGACGGCCGCCATAGTTGTTGATGCGCTGGACAAGCAGAGGCGACGGCCGCTGACGGTCATCGAACGCGATCCGACAACTGGATGGCGAACTGGAAGCTGCTGGAAAGTGCGAACAAGTGCTCTCCTTCTACCTCTCCTGCAAGGATAGGAAAAGGGCACTAGAACTTCAGGGCTGGCACAGGCTTTCTCTTCAGCAGAAAGAAGGAAGGCGGGAGACGTCCCACCGGGCGTGCCATCCTTCTGCATTATTTGATCCTGGCCTAGATCCTTACACTTATCGCTTGTCATGCTTATCTCCTACTAAAAGTGATTATCCTGATTATTCTTGAATTAAACCCATGCATCTCTCCCTATAAAATGGTCCCTTGCGGTTCTTTGCTCAAGGGGGAATTCTATCAAGGACGGGGAGGTGCTGCCAGACCGTTGGCTCAAGGAGAAGTCTTCCTCACGTCCAAAGCTTCATCCTGAAGGAGGCTTCCTCTTGAACATCAATCTAAACCCCAAAGAAACAATCCCAGGCTCTTCCACTTCTACTCTAGTTCTTTTTACTGCATATATCTCGTTCTGCATGCATGCATCATCCTTTTCATATCTATCTCAACCACGTTGAGTCTCCTTCGTGCAACACTTGCACATTTCATGTCATTCATCATATTTTTTCCACCCTTTGCATAGGGGTTTAGGGCCAACGCCCGACAGTTGTATTCATCTCCATATTTTCATGGTATATATTTCACTTGGGATTTTGTTACTACACACTTTGGCTCTAATTCCTATTATTTCTTTGTTGTTTCTCTTTTTTTTGCAAGGGTAATCTAAAGAGACTCTTTTCATCAGTTGGCCGATAGGAAAAGAAGGTACACTCACATCTCCCCATACTTAAAGGTATTTATCTGCGATCCCACACTTTTATTTATTATTGTATTCATCGAGGCCTACGAGTCTCTGGCGATCACACTCCTTTAGCATCCTACGCATGCTCCCACTTCTTTTTTTCCCCACATTCTTATTAGCTTGTTTATGCTTATTCTTTTTCTTTTTAATCTAAGTAGATTTTAAAATAGATCTACACTAATCCTACAGTCGGACTCGATGCGAACTTGCGACAGAGCCCTTCCCTCATTCACCAGCAGTGTCACGAAGTCAGTGATCTCAGCTCCTAACTCAGCCATCAAGATGCCTCCCTTCATGACCCTTTCGAGGAGCATGGGAGAGGAACATCGTCAGAACTCCTCCCAAATAGATGAAGGTGCCAGATCTCGGCACCAATTGTACAAGGAAGCCTGGACGACGAACCCCCCTTGTTGAAGAGGAGGAGCCTCTTCCGGGAGAGCCGAGGTTAGAGCGTCCTCTCCGGTCATCCACAATCTTGGGACATCGACGCTCCACTCGACCCGGATCTACACCTCAACATTCTCCTCCTCGCCGTGTGCCCCGTCAGCCCCGACCATGATCTTGGAGCTGACCTCCTCCCCCTCCACTCCTATAAACTCAAAAGAATTCCCTTCAACTGCTGCGGGAACCTCTGGCTCGATCGGAGGAAGGCTCGGGCGACGGACACCCTTAGCTACGAGATCCTCAGTCAGGTAGGAAGTCTTCATCTTCTTCGATTGCATCTTCTTGACAGTCAGAGCCTTTATTGAAGCCAGCAGCAGTCGCTCCCTAGCATCCTTCCGCTCGGACACTCGGCACTCGGAGGCATTGTCCCGAGCAATTTTCTTGCCCTTATCCCTGGTGGAAGAGGGACCTACAGAAGCTTGAGGCACGCTTGGAATAGTCGTCTCCTCCAGCTCAACGACCTCCCGATCGGCTGGTCGACCCTCGCCATCACCACATCTTATTTCTACTCAACAAAAACAAGACATCAGTGAAGGGCTCGACCAACCAAAATAAGAATGTGCGAAAGCAGAAGCGTAAGGTCCTTACCACTGGGAGGTAGCGCTCAGCAAGGATAATCCTTAATGTTGGCTGAGGTCATCAACTTAACAGTGGGTCGACGATTCTACTGAAGAACCCTAATCTCCTCGTCCAACTCCGAGGAGATCATCAGCTACTTCGGAGGGAATATCTGATGGAAGTTCTATTTGATAGGGAAGCCCTAGTTGGGATTCCACTTACTAGCGCCAACCTAGAAAAATTGGTTCTTCCACCCCTTGTGCAAAGAATCCTGAGGGGAAAGAGTCACACAGCTCCTCCCCCTCCTCGCCTGAAGATAGAAGAAGCCCTTCCTAGCGTGGGTTTGCTCCTTCAGTTTGAAAAAAGCGTGAAAAAGGTCTAAAGATGGGGCGAGACCACGCGAGCGACAGAAGAAAATGAAAGAGAAGATGGAAGAATATGAATTGGAAACCAACTAGATAGGGGCCAGCTGGTAGAATTGTAGCAGCTGTACAATAAAGGTGTGGAGAGGAAGGCAAAAGCCACACTTCCAAGCTAGAAGAAAAATGTAGAAGAGGCCCAAATGGGTATCTAGGCTGGACTCTTGGGGTCTGGCCTGAGAAAAGAAATATCGCCATGACAATTCGTAACGGGCCTCGATCTCCTTCACCTCAACCTTGCCTAAATCGCTGCATAGAGGATGGCTGGGCAACCAAACCCCCTGCACATTGTTCGGGCTCCCTAACCTCAACCACGGGATCATGCTCTGCCATGGTGGAATGAGAAGAGGAAGAGGAAGAAGAGGGAATAGTGGAATTAGAAGATTCAGGGGGAGGAGGAAGCTGGCAGAACGCTGCTGTGGTGGTCTCTACCAACTCCGTAAAAGCCTCTGCGATCCTCCGCTCCCTCAAGTCACTCTCATGGCACATGGATTCTCTCAAAATATCGACGTAGCGAAGGGGAAAAGCCCTAGGTATAGGAAACATGAGACACAAGCACATGGGATATTTACATATATATCCCGGTGACCTTGGTGGGATGCATCGCAACGCTTCAAACTCCAAGAAGGGCCTCCCCGCGTCGACTTAAGGGAATCATCATCATCATACACATGCCCCAAGGATAGCCGCATTTGTCATGCCCCAAATCGATAGCAGCGGAACGTGTCGTTTGCTCAGAACGTAGCAGTTAAATAATCGTTTATTGTTATTATTATTATTTTGTTGCATTTGGGGCACGTGTGGGAAGACGGGCCAAAAGGGCTGAAAGGAGGTCGGTGCAGGTCTGTGCAAGTCTGGGGCAGGGTCGGTGCACATTTGTCAAGGTCTGTGCACATTTGGGTTTGAGGTCTGTGGACATGGGGCAGGGTCTATGCATGTTTGGCAGGGTCTGTCCATATGAGGGTTCAAGGTCTATGCACATTTGGGTTTGAGGTCTGTGCACATGGGGCATGGTCTGTGCTAGTGCAGCTAAGGTTGATGCTAGTTCGAGCAAGGTCTGTGCTAGTCTGAGGTAAGGTTGATGCTAGTTTGAGCCAATGTCTGTGCTAGTCTGAGTAAGGTCTGTGCTAGTTTGAGGTAAGGTCTATGCTAGTTTGAGCCAAGGTCTGTGCTAGTCTGAGTAAGGTCTGTGCTAGTTTGAGATTGGGGTCAGTGTTAGTTGGGCTTGGGTCGGTGTTAGTTGGGCTTGGGTCAGTGTTAGGTTGAGGTGAGGTCTATGCTAGTTGGAGCTAGGGTCCATGCTAGTCGGGGTTAGGGTCTATGCTAGTTTGGGTTAGGCCAGTGCAGGGTTGAGGTGAGGTCTATGCTAGTTGGGGCTAGGGTCCATGCTGGTTGGGATTAGGGTCTATGTTAGTAAGGCTTGGGTCGGTGCTAGCAGGGCTTGGGGTCGATGTACATGGGGCAGAGTCTATGCTAGCTTGGGGTGAGGTCTGTGTAGGTTTTGAGGCTGGGCCAAAGGGGAGGTCGGGGAAGGTTTGGGAGTGTGCCGAGCAAGGCACAGGCAGTATGTGTGTCGGATAGAGGCCAGGCTGGCGTGCCGGGGAGGCACCAAAGGGGTGTGCCGGACAGGGCCTGGATGGGGTGTACTGGGTAGGGCTATGTGGTGTGTGCTAGGGAAGGCCTGAGTAGGGTGTACCGGGGAAGGTTCAGATGGGGTGTACCAGACGAGGTCGAGCCCGGGGTGTATCGGATAAGGTTGAGCTAGGGTGTTCTCTCTCTTTCCTTTCCTCTCTGTGTTCTCTCTTCTCTCCCCCTTTTTGTTGGTGTAATGCATAAGAGTCTTCACACCCCTCTTTTGTTAATCTTCCCCCCCTCTCTTATTTGTGTAATTGATGTTCGAGCTCACATGGTTAACGCCCAGTCCGATTTTCTTCACATCACCTGCAGTTCTTCTGTTTTGGTTGAAGCATCTTATCATTGTTTATCTCATTTGTTTGTTGCTTCCTTTTGTCTTTTAACATGTTATCTTTTCTAGCAAAAATTCGGCAGCATCTCCCCTTGACCTGGATGCTAAGGGGAGTGAAAGGGGAACACACCCACAAGGAGTGGCAGAACTCAACAATTCGAGGTGCGTGCCAGGGGCAACAACACCTTTAAGAAAAACTTCAGAAAACCCAGAGAAATCAACGAGTGTGGGACACTGGGCTAAGACAGGTTGAGGGTGCACAGGGTGGAGATGGCCCAAGGGCATGCCGGGTAGGGGCAGACTGGGAGGTGTACCGGCCAAGGCAGGTTTAGGGCGTATCGGGTACGGGGTCATGATCATGCCGGTTCAGGAGACTTGGGGGAGAGGTGTGCTAGACTAGAAGGACCGATAGGATTATTGAATACACCTGATACCACTTGGAACCCGCGAGGCCTCCCAAGAGCAGTAAAGCTCCTAAAGGGATAAAGGGATTGTCGTGTAGTATATTGAACTGACAGATATACAATAAGTAATTAAATTTCATTAGATCGGTTTGCTAAAGTAGCAGAAATAAAATTACTTTTTGATTAATAGTTTAAATTTCACAATTATAGCCCAGAGTCAAGTCCAAAGGAAAGACAACAAGTGCCAAGTACAGTCGACAGAAAAGTAAAGACGTATCGGGAAGTCGGGGGAAGCTCGACGAAGGTACCAGCTGGCCACAACAACACACTACGAGCACGCACACCAGGAACCACACGGAAGCCAAACGAATGACCACCACCTAAAAAGTAGGGGTGAGCCTCGTGTCACTGGCTCAGTAGGGGTCATACAGATCCGCACTACAAAACATGCAATAACACGCTAAAACGGCAGATAAACAAGAGAAGTAGTAAAGCAGGAAAGCTAAACTATAAAGTTGTAAAGAAGAGGAAGCAAGAGTAGGGAGCATGAAGGGACGAGGGGAATAACCCGTGCCACACTAGTAGTTGCTGAACTAACTTCAGCACCCGAAGCTACTCCTAGCAACGACAGAAGGGGTGTTCCTAACTCAGAAGGTCAAGAGACACCGATCCATCAACAAATACGAGGCCAAAAGCACGGCTTACGAGACCAGACCAGAAGTCTAGAAAAGACCTAGACAGACACAGATGTAGACTAGAAGGCACACACGACCCGAATGTCATGCACGCACTTCCAGACACAACCACTCACGACCTGAACGTCGTGCACAAGACCCAACACTGACCTCAGGTAATGCCACATATAGGCTAACCTAGCTAGGTCACGACACTCTAGAAACATGAGAGCCACCAAGCAGGCAGGCAGGCAGATATATAAGCAATTAAGGCATGCATTTAACTATATATATAAGCGGTAGGAGCTACATCCACCAATAGAAGAAAAACCACAACTCCCCCAAGAGATAGGAAAAAGAAGAGACCAACTAGAAGAGAGAGGCCAGATGCGTCCACTGATGGCTTACGCTGCATCTCAAGCAACTCGCAAGTCAGATAAACATAACAAGCGAGAGGTGTAAGGGAACCGAACCAAGTACTAGTCAGAGTAACACTCGTCAGTGTCAGTCTAAGCCTCTGACCACATGTGCACACACTGACTCCTGCACTTTGTTTTACAAGCAAAACATGCACAGTGTTTGGCTTCCACAGAGTATATAAAGAGGTGCACGGACTTTGTTTTAAAACCAAAACATGCACGGGGTTTGACTTCCACGGACTCTATGAAGGGCATGCACAGACTTTATTTTAAAACCAAAACATGCATGGGGTTTGGCTTCCATGGACTCTATGAAGGCATGCACGGACTTTGTTTTAAAACCAAAACATGCACAGGGTTTGGCTTCCAAGGACTCTATGAAGGCATGCACGGACTTTGTTTTAAAATCAAAACATGCATGGGGTTTGGCTTCCACAGACTCTATGAAGGTGTGCACGGACTTGGGATGGCACCAAATCAGCAATAGACTAAGTCCAAAATGTGCACGGGGTTTGACATGCACAAACTACATGAAGACGTAAAAGGACTTGGGATGCAACCCAATCAGTAATAGACTTGATCCAAAATGTGCATGGGGTTTGACATGCATGGACTATATGAAGACGTGCAAGGACTTGGGATGCAACCCAACTAAAATTTGTCTAAGTCCAAAACATGCACGGGGTTTATATGAGACATGCATGGACTTGCCATGCAGTGGATGCAATGTGCATGGACTTTTATGCAGAGACTGTACATGTATAGTCTTTAGATGCAACCTAATAGCAATTAGACTAAGTCCAAAGCATGTGCGGACTCTATAAATGACTTGCATGGATTTCACATCAAAAAACTACACGGACTTAAGAAGCTACCCAACAGTCATTAGTCTAAGTCCAAAATATGCACAGACTTTAATCAAGTTATTCGGTGGAATGTGCACGTACTTTATGATAGCGTGCACGGACCATGCACGGACTTGCTGAAGCGTAGCTCAGACTCTACATAGCTAAGGCAAATGTGCTCTGAACATAGAAGTGTGCTCTGAACTTTAGATCAATGTTGGCCATCATCAAACCAATGCTGTTGGCCATCATCAAAACAAGGTTTACAATAATCTGTTGCGACCTCCCCCACAAGCGACCACTTTCGTTACCCCTTATCTATATAGCCAGCACATTTCTACCCAGAATCAGTCGATCCAGCCGCCATAAACAAACTGATGGTGGAAAGGATGATCGAGCTGAAGCTTGCTGAGCGAAGTGAAGGCGACTACATCGCATTTGATGCTTATTGGTTGCCATACCCACCACATCATGCTACAAAGCGGCTCCCTCCAAGGATCAACAAACCATTGAAGTTTGACAAATTCAACGGGATAGGACCTCCGAAGGAGCATGTCGCTTATTATATGCCCATCATGGGTGATCTGGCCATAGACGAGTGATACTTGCTAAAGTTTTTGGAGTCCTCACTAACAGGGCTCGCATTTGAATGGTATTCCAGCCTCCCGACTGACTCGATCAGCGATTGTCCGGATATGTAGAAGAAATTCAGAGAAAGATTTCATGTCACCGAGAGTGAGGTCACAGTGGTTAAGCTTTACTCGACAAGACAAAGGACAGATGAAACAGCCCTTGAATACGTTAAGAGGTGGAGAAACCTCGGGATGAGATGTAAGCGGCCCCCGCACCAGGAGGACGCTATACAGATTTGTAAATAGAACCTCGGGAGAGAGGTGCTAAAAAAGATGATTTGTATGTAAATCTGGTCATTTGACCACTTAAACAGTGTGGTTGCCGAAGTGGAAGCCTTCCTAGCAAGACCTGCCCCTACATCAACCACTGTCACTACACAGAAAGCCAAGGTCGTAGAGCGGCATCAAGCACCTAGAGAAGCGAACACTCTTGACATTAAGGTGTTTGAATAGCAAAAGGATAAAGGCAAGAAGGTAGTTGCCCCTCGGCCTGCTAAAGCCAGAGACAACAAGGAGGGTCCTTCACTCCGGGACAAAATGAAGAAGGCCTACTCTTTTCCAAGGGAGAAGACCAAGATTTTGTTTGACTGGGTGACCCAATATAATAATGTCACTTTGTCTGAACCTTAAAGGCCAGAGGACCTGAAGAGAAGAGACAGTCCAAGGTTCTGCCCCTATCATCAGATGCTAGGGCACCTGATTGAAGACTGCTATGTTTTCAAGGACATCATTGAAGGCATGGTAAAGAAAGAAGAAATGGAGTTGCGAAAGTACAAGGTTGACTCTCCACAACCTCATGAAGCACCTCTGAGAAGGGTTGCAGTCAATATGGTTTCTTTATATCAAGCATTGCACGAGGAAATCGTGGATGCCAGCACTTAGCATACTTATGAGGCCTAATTTCTGACACCAATAAAAGAGCAACAGGGATGGTAGCAAGTCCCTGCAAAGACTAAGAAGAAGGTCATACCTTGCCCAAAGGTGGGGGCCCATGTCCACGGCATCACTCCGTGACTCATTCTTCTGGTGACAGCACCCATACGGGTCAACCCGCGTGTAGTCGCCAGAATACATACATGCAACCAGAAGAGACAGTCTCCATTGCCAGTGGCCAAGGAGATCAGTCCAGAATTCTGACGGCTACAGAACTATAGAGACGCGCTAGATGAATATGTACAGCCCGAATTGAAGCCTTTACTGATACAGGACCATGTCCTATGGCAAGAATTGGAACAACTCTCGTTGGAGTAGCAAGGGGAGGCTGACAAAGCATCAAAAAAGGACGGCAGCTTGTTCTAGGGGCAAGCACTAGATGAAGAAAAGAAGAAGAATCAAAAGAAGAAAAGAAAGGCCGGCAAGGTCAAGAAGGAGTTAGTTCTCTCCTGCAATACTATCTCGGCTCTCTTCAATTTGCCCAATGAAGAAGATGAAGAGGAGATGTGCTTCACACCCGCTACCAAGGGAAGCCAGGCCAAACCTACAACGTGTAGTTTCGGCCCTTCTTTATACCTTTTTCACGCCTTCTTTGAGCTGAAGGAGCAAACCCACGCTGGGAAGGACTTCTTCTATCTTCAGGCGAGGAGAAAGAGGAGCTGTGTGACTCTCTCTCCTCGGGATTCTTCCCACAAATGGGGGAAGGCTCAATTTTCTGGGTCGGGACTAATAAGAGAAATCCTGACTGGGGCTTCCCTGTTCAGCCAAACTTTCATTATGTATTCCCCCCGAAGCAACCAGTGATTCCCTCAGAGCTAGAGGAGGAGATTAGGATACTTCAGGAGAATCGTCGATCCACCGTAGAGTTGATGACCATGGCCAATATTGAGGATTATCCTCACCGAGCACTGCCACCCAGTGGTAAGGACTTCAAGCTTTAGCTTTTGCACCTTCTTACTTCGGTCGGTCTAGCCCTTTGCTGACGACTTGCCTCTTGTTGAGCAGAAGCAAGAAGCGGTGGTGGCGAGGGACGACCAGCCGATCAGGAGGTCATCGAGCTGGAGGGGACAACTACTCCGAGCGTGCCTCAAGCTTCAATAGGTCCTTCTGTCACCCATGATAAGGGCAAGCAAGTTACTCGGGATGACGCCTCGAAGCGTTGGGGGTCCAAGTGGAAGGATGCTGGGGAGCGATTGTTGCTGGCTTCGAAGAAGGCGTTGACCTCTAAGAAGACACGGTCGAAGAAAATAAAGACTTCCCGCCCGACCGAGGAGCTCATAGCAGAGGGTGCCCATCACCCAAGCCTTCCACCGACCAAGCCGGAGGTGCCCACAATGATTGAGGGGACTTCCTCTGAGCCGACAAGAGTGCAGGGGGAGGTGGTTGGCTCCAAGATCTCGGTCGGGGCTCATAGGACGCGCGGCGAGGTGGAGGGTGTCGAGGCGCGGGTTCATGCCTAGTCAAGCATTGTTGTCCTGAGATTGGGGATGACTGGAGAGGACACTCCAGCCCCGACACTCCCGGAAGAGGCTCCTCCTCTTCAGCAAGGCCGATTCGCCGTCCAGGCCTCCCTGTACAACTGGTGCCGAGATCTGGCACCTCCGTCTATTAGGGAGGAGTTCCGGCATTGTTCCCCTCCCATGCTCCTTGAAAGGGTCATGGAGGGAGGTATCTTCATGGCTCAGTTGGGAGCTGAGATTACTGACTTCGTGGTGCGGCTGGTGAACAAGGGAAGGGCTCAATCCCAGGTTCGTGCTGAGTTCGACAGTAGGATCGGTCGATTAACGTTCGAGCTCGGGGTGCTTTAGCCGGAGGTGGCTTCACTCCGAGCACATGATTGGGCGAGTCAAGAGGAAGCTCAGTCATAGGCCGAGCAATTGTCCCAAGCTTGGTACATGGCCGAGCTTAAAAGCAAGCTCTTGGAGGAGGAGCCCCGGGCTCATGCAGAGCGCTCGAGCCAGTGGGCGGCCGAGCGAGAGGAGCTCGAGGGTTGGGTCTGAGAGACCAAGTTGGCCAACGAGGAGGCCGAGGCGGCGCTGGCCGAAGCCGAGGCAAGGCTGACTGAGGCCAGGGTGGGGTTCACCGAGGTTGAAGCAAAGCTAGTCGTGGCCAGCTCGAGGGTGGTTGAGCTTGAGGAGAAGGTAGTAGGAGTCGGGGCGGAGGCAGTCGAGTGATATCGGAGCTCAGAGGAATACCAAGAAGCCCTGAAGAAGGCCACCTTCATGTGTTATGAGCCAGGCTATCGATGAGGGCTGCAGAAGGGTTTTGCCCAAGGCTTTAGGCGGACGACCAGTCTGGCTCAGGAACAAGTCCTCCATGAGCTCATCTTCTCTCCCAAGCAGCGCTATGATTCTGATGAGGAAGGCTCGGACTCTCCTTTGTCAATGTCGAGTGATGGAGGGCGGAGCGAGGGTGCTTCTGCCTCAGTGGAGGAGAGATCGCCAACTTCGGAAGCCTCTGGAGGCCCGTGGACGGGGTAGTTCCCATACAAATGGGGTCAGTGTCCGGGTCGGCTGTCACTGAGGGTACTAGGGGCAAATCTCCTAGTACCAAGGGTCTTCCGCCTACTGAGCTTCGAGAGGGGTCACGAACTTCCTAGAGTTCCCCTATTTCCATAGATTAGGGGAAATTTGTACTTGCCTTAGTAGTTCATTTCCTCTTTCTTTTTTTTTGTAATTTTTCTCTGGACTCAGTAATGTAATGATTTTCTTTCCATATAATGGGAGTAGTATTCAAAATGCAATTGACTGCACGTGACCGCCTTTGACCGAGTAGGATTTACCATATCTGTAGTTGCCAGAGAAACAGAAATCTCGTACGATTTGTAGCCGAAAAATTAGGCTTGCGTGTTGATCGGGCACGGAGCTAGCGTCCTTTCATCTTTCTATGCTTTAAATGACTTGCCATTTTTACGTATTCCAATGGGGGTTTGTAAGGGAGGTAACTGCTTTTGGGGAAGTACGTCTGCCTCTTGCATCTTTTCAAGGGGAGATTCAATTAAGGCTAGGTTCTCCCCCTTCGGCCTATAAAAGGTCCCGAAGGGCGTCTCCTCCTCTTCACGCTGCTTAAGGCTTTCCTTGCAATTTCTAGCTTCCTCCTCCCGTCCCTACGAAGCGGTTGTCTTCTTCCTCTATGATTGTCTTTAGGTGAAGCATGGAAGATGACTCTGAAGATGAAGACTTTGGCGGTTGCTGGGGCATTTATGCTGCTTCGACGTAGAAGAACGGTCGGCGATGGGCGGATGGTGTAGAAGAAGGGTCGGCGCATGGCGACGTGCTCTCTCCTGACCTATGGACTGCCGCCCCACTGGGGAGAAGGGAGGGGAGAAGTTATTGCTCCTCCTTTCTTTCATCCTCGCTCCCCCGGAACCACACCCATGAAAGGCAATCAAATCCGTTTTGTGTCTAAGTATCAGAACACAGGTCAGTGCATAATCCTTTAAGAGTATACATAGGTCAGTGCATGGTTTGCATGTTTACATATAAAGTTAGCATAGGGTCAATGCTAGCATGATAAGGTCGACGCTGGTATAGCATGTTTTGCATATAAGGTCTGTGCTAGTTGAAATAAGGTCGGCGCTAGTTGCATTCATGCATAATCATGCATCGAGGCTAGCACAGCATGTCTTGCATAATAGGTCGGTGCTAATTGCCTTGCACACATATAAGGTCGATGCTAGTTGCGTCGCTCACGTAGTGAGGTCAGTGCTAGTTGCCTTCCATACATATAAGGTCGGTGCTAGTTGCCATGATTGCATAAGTGAGGTCGATGCTAGTTGCGTCACTCACGTAGTGAGGCCAGTGCTAGTTGCCTTGCACACATATAAGGTCGGTGCTAGTTGCCATGATTGCATAAGTGAGGTTGATGCTAGTTGCATTGCTCATGTAGTGAGGTCGATGCTAGTTGCATCGCTCATGTAGTGAGGTCGGTGCGAGTTGCCTTGCATCCATATAAGGTCAGTGCATGTTTTGATCTTCGTATATAGAGGTCGGTGCAAGTTTTGTCAGTCTCATACAAGGTAGGTCTTAGTGCTCATGTGTGCACTTTCAGGTCGATGCAAGTTACCTTGTCAGCATATAGAGTCATGCATTAATGTCGGTGCTAGTCTGCATTAGCTCATGAGCAAAGGTCAATGCCAGTCTTCTTATCTTCTATCTTCTGTATAAGTTCAAGGTCTAGGTCGATGCCAGTGGTGCTGTCATGCCAAATTTCACAGAATTCTCTGTGTTCTATCTGCTTGAAATTAAGTCACACCCTAAGCATCTGAATAAGACCTATTCATGACCATCGATCATTTTTTTCTCTCTACAACACGTCTGCATGGTTAAGTCAAATTCATTATGATTATTTCAATGTGCCTGCAAGGTGTTTGACGAACTGTATTTATTGAATACGTAGGAACTTAAGTTTACGAGTGACCCAATAAGTAGTGCGTGATCCCAAGATGTCTCGATGACTGTGATTCTGTCACATGGCTAGCAACCTTCTGACACGTGGACTGCCAGCAAGGATAAGTCGCTTGAAAAATGAGCAGGAAAGTGCCATCCACGCGCCATCTATCTCCCACCCATAAATAAAGAGTTTTCATCTGAAAAGAAAGTAGATCAAGAAAGAGGAGATCAAGAAAGAGAAGATTAGTCTATCAGTCTAAGTGAGACCGTGAGAGTCTGTTGAGAAAAGGAAGAAGGAGCAGAGCTATAGAAACAGGGAATCGGTAGTCAGAGATCGGAGAGGAGAATTGAAGGCATCCTTACAACCACTAGATCAGATCTAGGGTTGTCTGCTCTATAAAGAGCTGCAGTGGTGTTATATCTATATCTGTCGTCTTATTCTCAGATCAATTATTTTATATTTCTTTTTCAAATTCTGGTCAAGCTGTGTATCTGTGGTGGCAAAGCTGTACTGCCCAGTAGTCAAGCTGTGTATCAGCGGTGGCAAAGCTGTACTGCCCAGCGGTCAAGCTATGTATCAACAGTTAGCTCAGCTGTAAAGCTCAGTGGTGGCAAAGCTGTAATGCCCAGTGGTCAAGCTGTTAGTCAGCGGTCGGCAAGCTGTAAAGCCTAGCGATTTGTACGCAAGCTGTGATGCGCAATAGTCTTCAAGCTGTTTGTCAGTAGTAAGCCACACTCAGGTTTGAGTGTGGGGTAGATGTAGGTCTAGAGGGCCGAACCACCTAAAAGATCTGGTGTCATGTGATTGTTTGTGGTTCTGCTTGAACTTCTTGATTTTCACCTTGATCGCTTTTGCTAGTGTGATCATTAACTGCTGGTTAGACTGAGTACCACATTCACACACCGAGTGTTTGTTAATATTCTGAGCCAGTGAATTTACTTTAATTGAATCAAATTTTTATTTGAACTAAAATTTTTTAAAAGAGGATCCATTCACCCCCCTTTGGATCCACGATTGTTCTGACTCCATCATCTAATCATTGGTATCAGAGCATACCACTGCGTCTAACAATTGGTATTAGAGCAGGTATCTACAACAGAAGGTCCAACGACCTACAGATCTGGTCCTGACTCTACATTGACGCATTCTGTCTTAATTGCTTAGTTTGTTGTTCATAATCTGATTTTAATTTGATTAAATGGCTGAAGTTCCTCAATCCGTTGGTTCTGAGTTCTACAGCTGGTTTGGGAAGTTCAAAGACTATGTCATCTCTGTTGATTCAAATCTTTGGATACTTATTTCACACAGTCTGTATGGCATCCTAGAGGATCAATCCCAATGGAATGCTTCAGACAGACTAAAGTTTGCTGAAAAGTAAAAGGCCATGGAACCAACAAAGAGGGCAATAGATGCTAACCAATTTCCATCTATCTCTGAATGCAGGAGTGCTACTGAAATCATCAATATGATAGTAGCCAGCAAAAGTGAAAATGAAGTGAAGTGTCTCATGGCCGGAGATCACAGCAGTGATCAGTTGGAGGATTCATCCTCACAGGTAAATTCTGAAACCGGTGAATTCAGTTTTGAAGATCTTGTTATATTGTATGAACACTTGATTGAAAAATATGAGAATGTAAAGTCTGAAAAGAAAAAGCTAAGAAGAGAAATGATCTCTGAAGTCACTTGTCTAAAAGCAGAAAATAAAAACCTAAAATCAGACATGAAAAAGAAAGATGGTTCTTGTGAGAAATGCTTATCTATGAACAAATTAAATGCAAGCATTCAATCTGATCTAAATAGGCAAGAAAATTAATTAACTCTTTAAAGCTTAGGCAGAAAGTCATGACATCAGACAAGAGTATTTAATGGCTTAGACATAAAGTCATGACGCCGTACAACTTGACTTAGGCGGAAGGCCTTGACGCCAAAGCAGAATATTTACCGACTTAGGCGAAAAGTCATGACGTTGGACAAGAGTACTTAACAACTTAGACATAAAGTCATGACGCCGTACAACTTGACTTAGGCGGAAAGTCATGACGTCAAGGCAGAATATTTACCGGCTTAGGTGAAAAGTCATGACACCGGATAAGAGTATTTAACGGCTTAGACATAAAGTCATGACGTCGTACAACTCGGCTTAGGCCGAAGGCCATGAGGCCAAGACAGAATATTTATCGACTTAGATGAAAAGTCATGACGCCGGACAAGAGTATTTAACGGCTTAGACATAAAGTCATGACGTCATACAACTTGGTTTAGGCAGAAGGTCATGACGTCAAGATAGAATATTTACCTGCTTGGGCGGAAGGCCATGACGCCGGACAATAATATTTAATGGCTTAGACATAAAGTCATGACGCCATATAACTTGACTTAGGCGGAAGACCATGACGCCAAGGTAGAATATTTACTGGCTTAGGCGAAAAACCATGACACTAGACTAGAGTATTTAATGACTTAGATGTAAAGTCATGACGCCGTACAACTTATCTTAGGCAGAAGGCCATGACGCTAAGGGAAAGTATTTATCGGCTTAGGCAGAAAGTCATGACGCTGGACAAGAATATTTAACGACTTAGACATAAAGTCATGATGCCGTACAACTTGACTTAGGTAGAAGGTCATGACACTAAGGCAGAGTATTTACCGACTTAGACAGAAGCCATGACACCAGATAAGGATATTTTTATTGATTTACGTGTCAGTCTAGACGAAAGGTCATGATGCTGGTGACAAAAGTGGTCTTTTCGTTCATCGATCTAGATGGGAGGGTAGAGACACAGGTAAAAAGGGTCTACTTTTTCCTGGCCGGATGAAAGGTCCGAGCCAAACATGGAGGGATCTTTTTGTTGACTGGCTAGACAAAAGATCTGAGCCAAAGGTAAAAGTGTCTTTTTGTTGAATGGTCGGACGGAAGGTCCGAACCAAAGGTGAAAAGGTCTTTTGTTGACTGACTGGATGAAAGGTCTGAGCCAGAGGTAAAAGGGTATTTTTGTTGTCTGGCTGGATGAAAGGTCCGAGCCAGAGGAGAAAGGAGCTTTTTGCTGACTGACTGGACGAGATGTCCAAGCAAGAGGTAGAAGTGTCTTTTTATTGTATGGTTAGACGGAAGGTCCGAGCCAAAGGTGAAAGGGTCTTTTTGTTGACTGACTGGACGAAAGGTCCGAGCCAGAGGTAGAAGGATCTTTTTGTTGTCTAGCTGGATGAAAGGTCCGAGCCAGAGGTAGAAAGATGATTTTTTTTGTTCTCTATTTGGATGAAAGGTCCGGACCAAAGGTAGAATATGAACGTTAACCCGATGGGATGTCGGAGTCAACAAACCTTGCTTAGACGGTATGTCTAGGACGAGGGTCAAAAATAGTGCATTGTTGTCAATCCGACATTTTGTCGAAATCGACCAATCTGGGAGAGACACAGGGTCTGGGCTAGGATAGAATATGTTGTTGACTTGACAGACTTGCCAAAGTCAACCAACTTGGGAAAGGCATGAGGCCTAGGCCAAGGGATGAATATAGGATATGGATGCTGACCCAACGTCATGTCAGAGCCAACGTACTTGGCAAAGACATAAGGTCTAAGCCAAGGAAAGAATATAGGATATGTGTTGACCTGACATCGTGTCAAGATCGACGAACTTGGCAGAGGCGTGAGACCTAAGTCAATGGCAGAATATGGGATAGGTGTTGACTCGACGTCATGTCGAAGCCAACGAACTTGACAGAGACGTGAGGCCTATGCCAACGGTAAAATATGGGATAAATATTGACTTGATGTCATGTCGAAGCCAACGAACTTGGCAGAGACATGGGGCCTAAGCTAAGGGCAGAATATGGAACAGGTGTTGACTCGACGTCTTGTTGAAGCCAACGAACTTGGCAGAGGCGTGAGACCTAAGCTAAGGATAAAATATGGGATAAGTGTTGACTCAACATCATGTCAAAGCCAATGAACTTGGCAGAGACATGAGACCTAAGTCAAGGGTAAAATATGGGATAAATGTTGACTCGACGTCATGTCGAAGTCAACGAACTTGACAGAGACGTGAGGCCTAAGCCAATGGCAAAATATGGGATAAATGTTGACTCGATGTCCTGTCGAAGTCAACGAACTTTGCAGAGACGCGAGACCTAAGCCAAGGGTAGAATATGAAATGAGTGTTGACTCGACATCCTATCGAAGCCAACAAACTTGGCAGAGGCGCGAGACCTAAGGCAAGGGTAGAATATGAAATGAGTGTTGACTCGACGTCATGTCGAGCTCAACGAACTTGACAGAGGCATGAGGCCCAAGCCAAGGGAAGCACATAGGATAGGTGTTGGCTCAACGGAACATCGAAGTCAACGGGCCTTGCCCCGATAGAAGGTTTGGGGCAAGGGTTAACTAGAATGTAGACGTATGAGAGGCCCAGACCCAGGGCTAAATATCACTATCAACCAGATGATGATGTGTCAGAGTCAACCAAGCTCGCTCAGATGAAAGGTCTAAAACTAGGGTAGAATGTGTAGATGAAGATGTCATCCCGACATCATGTCGAAGTTGACCAACTTGGCAAAGACATGAGGTCTAAGCCAGGACAGGATATGGACATTGACCCGTGGAGATGATGGGATCACCAAACCTTGCCTAGACAGAAGGTCTGAGACAAAGCGAAGAGGCTATAAAATAAAACTTATAATGTAGCTCTCACAGGAGCAAGTCTAGCTTGGATCTGATCCAAAAGCCAACAGAACAGATCTTCAAGAATGACTTCGATTGCTTCTCAAACTCTTCTCTTAGACTTCTTTTGATCTCTCACTCTTGGAGTTCCTTCTCTATGTTGCTCTCTCTATTGCTATTTCCCTCTGCCTCTCTTCTTTGATCTACTTCCAAGAGTTCTTTTCTCTATCTGTCTCACTTCATCTTATGTGAACGATGCTACTCACGATCTTCTTTTAATCTTGGGCGATCTGCCTCCTTTTATATGCCACAGGTGATGGGAGCGTGGAAACCACGTTTCCCGCCCAACCCTTCATGCAGATCTGATCCTCTTCTTTCCACGTGTCAAGATCACTTGTTCTGAGCCATACCTTGGATCACGTGCCATTAACCTGGTACTTTAAGTTCCCTGTGGGTTAAGTTCTCAGGTTGCACGTAATATGCTCGAACATTGGCTGTCCTCACATACCGAGCTAAGTCCCTCCAATAAGAAAACACTCTGTCAACAATATGTGGTCAAAGTCATAGTCATATGCTCAGACTGTTGTATGCTGATTGTTGAACTAGCATTGACCTAAGATAGGTCTATTGCCAAACTGGTGATACTAGCATCGACCCTAGTATGCACACGGTGCAACTAGCATCGACCTAAGTCATGCTCAAGGTGCAACTAGCACCGACTTGAGTTCCACACAGGCATGATGTGCACAGACTTAAACAGTGTGTGCACTGACTTATGTAAAATATGCACTGACCCATATGTGTTGCCTTATGAAGGGTGTGCACGGACCTGATACAGTGTAATGCACCGACCTTATAAATGACTAAAGTAAAATGTGCACCGACCTTGGTCTTCTGTATGCATGCATATGCACTGACCTATATGAACAACCTATAGGAACTTGCACTGACTTCATGCAATAGACACAAACATGTACCGACCGTGTATATGCCTTAGATAAAACTAGCACCAACCTCAGCTTGTATGCAACAGAAAATAGCATCGACTATGTGTGCATGTGCATGGAGTAAAATGTGCACAGACCTAGAGCTAGCATCGACCTTAGTTGATGCAAGCCATTACTAATATGCAGTTACTTAATGTGAACATGCACAGACCTGAACAGAGTGTGCACTGACTTTGCCACAGTGAGGTGCACGAACCTTAATATGCATGTGGACAGTGACCTGCACCGACTTCATGCAGCATGAATGAATAGTAATGTGCACGGACTTTGCTAGGCACAAAATAAAACGTGCACCAACCTTAAGTGTGCGAGACAGAAGTCTGCACTGACTTCTTATATGAACTACAGGAACGTGCACTGACCTGAAGTCTGTGCAACAAAAGTTTGCACTGGCTTCTTATGCGAACTACAGGAACATGCACCGACCTAAAGTCTGTGCAAATGACAATATGCACCAACTATATACATAAACCAAAACATGCACTGACTTCTATAGTGAAGTGCACGGACCTTGTATGCGCTCAGTACAAAACCTGCACTGGCCTTTGAATGCACAAGGCAAAAGTGTGAACCAAGTGCAAAACTTGTATTGACATCGTATATGCATGATACAAAAGATGCACCGACTATATGAAATTCCTGCACCGACTATAGGCAAGTAACATGCAGACGTGCACTGACCCTGTCTAAGACAAATGCTGAAATGCGCTGACCTAGATGTTTAATGTGTGAAACATGCATGGACCTTGTAGGATGTGCAATGCAACTAGCGTTGACCTTGGCTGTGTAAGAACACAACTAGCACCGACCCTAGTTAAACAAGATGTAACTGACATAGACTCTATATGAGCACGATGCAGTATGAAGGTCATGTACACAACCTGTTCGACCAAATGTCATGCACACATATGAATCATCATGGTCTTTCATGCACACATGCACACATATGAATCATCATGGTGTTTGCTATCATCAAAACCACAGAGACACAACACGTTCCAGAAGGCCGGTTAAATCACCTTTCTTCGAAGTGATGTGATTTCAAGGTGTTTATGGTTTTTATGGTACAACTTGTCCAATGATCGAAGATAGAATCCTTCGATGTCTGAGTCTTGCAGAGATCTTAGCGAAAGAGATTCCGATCTATCCAGAGGGATTCCCAAACGGAGGGTTCTTCTCTCATCAAGAATAGGGTTTTCGAGATAAAACATCGGTAAAACAATGAATCATGTCACGGCTTTGTGACATGAATTCCGAAATATTCTCCTATTAACAGAGTAAGAAAATTCCTAGAAAAACATCGGTAAAGCGTGTCCAGCAATCAGGGTGCTAATTGTGAATCCGCGTCTATAATCTTAGACCTAAATCAAAGAACAATGCCTCATCCCTGAGATGTTGTTCGTAGCAGAAACATGTAATTAGAAATACGTCACAGTAACTAGTCGCGGTTCAATAAATCACGTCCAGATTGCTAGATGTAAATCAGTAAATAGTGTCACCTGTCTATGACGCCAATCAATATTTAACAGAAGGCTTAACAAGGAAGTAAAACTCTATAATTCCATCATATAAATTCCATCATATAACAATTCATATGTGATCATATAGTGGGGCATGGTGGAGTTTAGAACAATAGAACTTAAGAAGATCGAACAAAAGAGCAACCTCAAAGAATAAGGTAATGCTATGAACAAGATATAATTTGTTATGTAAGAAAAAATAAAATTTCATTTGACAGATTAGCATAGATGGCAGTATCGGCCGAAACGTATCGGTTTCGGCCTGTACCGAAATCGTTTCGGACCTGCTCACTGTAGCAGGTCTGCCGCACCTCCCTCACCTCCGTGTGGTACCGCTCCAAGTCTGCCACTCCCATGCTCAATCGCGCCACCTCTGCGTGGAGATGGGCCACCTGTGCCGCCTCTGCTTGAAGCCGCTCTACCTCACTCAGTGCTACGGTCATCTCCCTCGTCTGCACAAGCATTCATCATGATCAGTCAATTGCAATATCATAAACATTTAGTAGAAAGGAAGTCGGTTGGTTTGCTTACCCTCTCTGCAAGAGTGGCCTCGGCCTCCTCAGCCCGAACAACTACCCGTGCAAAGTCAGCATCCCGCTCAGCTCGGCCTCCTGCTGGCTGGGAGGAAGAAGAAGGAGCATTTGGTCCCTGCCGCTGTCCTCCCTCGGCTCGCTGCATTATTTTTTAGAAAGTCAGTCAGACAAGTCCCATACTCATTTGCATTTAAGTCTAAGGTTAATTAGACTCACTAGAAGCTCCAGCGCGCGCTGAAACTCATCCCTCTACTGAATGGTGGAGTAGAGGAGACCCTGGATCTCCGCTATCCATCTCTGAGGGTCTAGCTGCATGTAGCAACTCTAGGCGTTAGTGCATTAGGAATAATTAAGAAGCGTAAGTTTAGAAAGTCGTACTGGTCATCGAGCGCCGCGGAACACCTGATCTCCATATCTCTTGGCATAGGCCTTCAGGTAGGCCTTATCGCTAGTAGCCTGGGCTCGCACTACCCGACCTCTACGCGTCCAGTCGCTCACCTGGTCGATCGCCCGGGTGATCCAGTCGATCTCACTGCTCAGTCCCTTTGAGGACCGTCCTACGCGCTCGTCATCCCCCGTCGGGAACTCCACCTCTGGCTGGTGGACACCCCTGGTTCTCATGATCAGGCGGTAGTGAAGTGGCTCAATGACGTTCATGCAATGCAGCCACACGTCCCGTCCCGCGTAAGCCTGGGCCGCCTCCACCCAAGGCTGTCCCTCGTGACCCTCGTCACGGTACGGTGTCCACCACACCTGAAAGGGGTAGGCATTAGGGTCAAGTGTCAACATTTAGAAGCATTTTAAGTACATTTAGAAGCTTAAGTCTAGAGTCTTACCGATGCATAGGGAAATGTGTCCATGTCATCCTGGATCACCCGCGCTAAGCGTCGCAGCGACCCGGTGTCCCGAACCATCATCCATCACCTCACGATGGGTACCCGGTCTGGATGTACCTCCTTTCCCCACCCTAGGCCGAGGAGGTATAGGTCACTCCATACCTGCATTTGTCAAGAATCAGCATAATCATAAGCATGATCATAAGCACAAGCATAAGCATTCAAAGTATAGCATTTTTACCTAAAGCAAAGGCAAGAAGCCGCCCAGCATCGTTTGCCGATCGGTGGTGCTGAGGGAGTCAAATAGAAATGCCAACGCAGCGGCGCCCCAAGCATATTCCCCGATTCCATCTAAATCCCTCAGCAGTGGGAGGAGCTTGCTGCTCACTCCATCCGCCCTCATCGCGAAGAGCAGCTTCCCAAACAACAGCATCAAGAAGAGACGAAGGACGGTGTCCCCCTCTGGTCCCGGTCCCGCAGCCACTCTCTGCCTAGCATGGTCTGTCAGTCTCCCGAGGTGCTCCTCAGGCAGCTCTCCCATGGCTATCGCCGCTCCTCTCAGCCCCAGGCTCTCCTGCAGGGTCACTCGTGCCAGCATGGACGAGTGATGGCCTGGCCTGGTCAACTCTAGCTCTAGCAGCTCCCACACCAACTCTCGATAGTCGGCATTGTTGACACCCGTTTTTAGCCCGCAAGTTACGTCGTTTCTCTTATTCATCATTTTTGATGTCCCAGATTACCCATTATTTTGGAGCATTCCTTGGATAGATTTCGAGCCCATTTTCACTGTTCCCTACCCTTTGAACTTCGGAGATCATGATATCTTAGATTCGTGGAGATTATCTTATAAACTTTTGACTTTCAAGTCGACTTTCGGCCCATTTAGACTGGCTTCTATCAAGCATTCGACTCTCTTTCACTGCGTAGTCCTGAACACGATCCTTTTTCATCCCCTTCTGATCCTCTATTCACAATGTACCCTTCATCAAAGTTGTTTGAATTTACAGGATCTACAATTTCTTTTTCTACGCCATTAGCCAGTTCTGCACTAATTTTGAGTTATTTATATTTTTCCAGCAGGCTATGCTATTCACCTGTAGACCCAATATTTTTCCTATTTCCTACCCCATTTTCTCCATCTTATGATCCTCTTTTCATCTTATTCTCTTCATAAAAGTTGTTTAGTTTTTAGTTATCTATAATTTCTTCTTCTACCACTTTTACTAGTTCTACACCATTTTAGAGATATACTCTGATTTCCAAAGTCACACGGAGCTTGCCTAGAAATTTCCTCCATCAGCCAAGCGGTCGTTTAGTAGACTGCTAGGCCATAAGAAATGGTCTATCACTAGACTGTTTGGCCCAAACTTGCTTGAAATCGTCCCGTTTGACCCCTGGAGCCCTGCGGTCACTTCCTAGACCATTTGGTGGTCCCATACGGTCCTTCACTAGACCGTTTGGCTCCGTATGCGGTAGTACGATAGACCATTTGCCAGACGGAGATTACTGAACTTCCTGAACTCCGATTTCTTCACTGTGGGACTCTTTGGAGACCTTGTTTAATCCATTTTTTCTGAGAATAAGCTTCCAGATTGACTCTAATTGATCTAGGACTCTTATCCCCACGATTATCTAGAGATTTGTGCATCTAAATCTCCTATTTTGGGTGTTCATCTCGGATTTAAACCCTAGGGCTTTTCTGCTCCTATAAATAGATGCCCAGTTTGCAGGATGTGAAGGGGGGCTCTTTCTGGACATGGGGCGAAGCCATAAAAACCAATATAGACCCCCACCCCTTCTCTCTCCTCATTCTCTCCCTCTCTTCCTCTGTTTCACTCCTCCCTCTCATCCATCCTCCGGGTGGCCGACGTAGATCATGGAGGGCGAGGAGCTAGGTTGGGCAACAATGGCTACAGGTGGCGAGGATGGGAGCGAGATCGCGCAGTGGAGCGGTGGTTGTTCATTCACAGAAGTGGAGGACCAGTCATAGGGGATTCTGCATTTGTCATGGATCCAACATTTTCGATGGGGAAAAGGTTTGTGAGAGGTAGGGAGAGAGATTTCAGCCCTTCTCTTATGAATTTCCTAGGGGTTTTGTACCGAGGTGAGGCTGTGGCGACCCGGGATCTGAGTACCTGAAAGGAACCGGCGTGACTCAAATCTCGGCCCACCTCCTACGAGCCTGAAGACTCGGAAGGGATAAAGGATGGTGTGCGGGTACGTAAGAAGCCAAAATAACTACAGATATAGCACAGTGATCAACTAAATAATAGTGTAAAAATTGAATAAATGATTAAACTGCTACAAGGTCTAGTACATCTCATGTCCAAATATAAGTACAATCAACTGAAAGAAGAGTACAAGTACGAAAGAAAAGTACGAGTACACGGGACATACCCTGGCTCTGGCAACTGGCGACTAATCTCGACTACTAGAACCACGCTGAGGACCCGCCGCGCCCCGCGACGACCCCACCTCACCTAAAAAGAAGGAGTGAGTCTCATTTCATTGGCTCAGTAGGGATCTTGCGGACCCCCACCTCACACAAAAACAAGATAAGAAAGCAAGGAAGTAGGAAAGTACACTACCTAGCCGGGGTACGGTAGAACCAACAAGCTGTAGTAAATAAACAGAAATGCTATCTAACTAATCGTACCGCACAACCGAACCTCGGTCTGTCAAAACTCGAGTCCGGGCCTACCAGTAGACAGGAGCACCACCCACTAGAAGAATGACCGGATGTGTCCCCCAACGTATTACACCGCGTCACAGGTGTCTAGCTACAATGCTCCGGGCGCGAGACTCAGACACACTCAGTAACTAGAAGTACCACAAAACAAGGACTACTTGAGGTTGCGCTCGTCAGCGCGTGTCCGAAGCCCTCAGCCCCGTGTGCACACTCAGACCATACGCCCTAGGCCTATCCTCTAGCTGGTAATTCCCCCTAAGCTCGGACTCGGCTGTACGTGGGGGCCCTATGGTAACCAGCCTACTAACTGTCTCTCTCGGGTCAGCCGCTCCACCACTCCTGGGTAGGTCAGCACACGCATGCTGTAAGAAAGCTACGACTAGTGGGGGCTCACAAAATGTGAACACGAAAAGCCACTCATGCACCCATCGTGAGTAACACAGAGTAACAGGTGGATTGAGGCCACCAGAATCTAGACAGCCCACTAGACCTGCTAAACTAAACGGTCCTTGAGTCACGAGACTCGGGGTCAAGATTGTAGCACGTGACGGTACTAAGTCATCTATCTCGCCTATTCCCTAGGTCCGAAACCACGAAGTGATGACTCACGAGGCAGACCACAACTGTCGAGACCCTTCCCTCGAAAAAGGGAACACAAGAGACCTCCATCCCCAGGCTCGGAGATTGGACTCACAGTCCAAGGCCACACACATGACCCACTCGAAATCTCAGAATACATGCATGGGGTCACCCGGACCCCAAGACTCACGAACGTGCTAATCAAGACGATGCGGCACCTCTAGACACCCCCAAAACACAAATGTAGGTCTCACGGTGTCTGGGACATTCTCGAGGCTGACGGTCAACCACTAGATCCCAACCGGGTTGACCGAAGACTAACACAATGCACAACAAATGCGACAAACACGGAGAATCACCTGGCGGTCCTCTCTTGGGCTATCAGAGAGTCTAGCGGTCTAAACCTGGACCGCTAACGTAGATTAGCGGTCCTCCCTTGGACCGCTAAGCTCCAAGGATGCACAAAACTCTAGCGGCTGCTTCCTGGGCCGCTAGGAGAAGTGGCGGTTCTACGTGACCGCTTGATGACCTCTAGCGGTCAGTCGTAAGGCCGCTACCTCACCAGTCTCAACGACCAAAACGCGGTAAAGTGGTCTAACCCTGGACTACCAAAGGGACCCTAGCGGTTTATCATACGGCCGCCAGCCGACGCCCACCCTGCCGATAAAACAACAACTCGTGGCGCAGCTACCTTAGGCCGCCAGGGGTGTGGCGGTCTCTGGAAGGACCGCTACCCTCACCCGAGAATGGGACCGGCGGGAAGAATCCCAAAATCTCGTTCCACGCCCCGATCATCCCCCGATGATGGGGAAAATAAGGGGGAAGCTCCCCCAACCCCCCTAGCATGCATCTATAGCCCTAAATCGGTCTGAAACCTCACGAAACAGCGGATCTGACGCTCAACCCTAAACATGGAGTTTTCCCCAAAATGCCCAAATAAGCCTACTCGGCTCACCACGGCCTACAAAACTCACGGGAAAGAAAGTGCACGAGCTAAGGTTCTGTCCCCTTACCTCCACTAAAGATTTCACGCACTGTGGACGTCGATCCACGAAGAAAACGCTGTTAGAACTGTCGCCAGCACCCTGATCTGGCGACCGAGCTCACCGCGCCTCCACCGCCTCGATCCTCACCCCATCCTCTCGCTCCTCGCCCTCACACCATCCCTGCCTCACCCACCATCGCCCCCGTCGGCTGCTCGGAGGAGAGGGGGAGAGAAAGAGAAGAGAATGAGTGAGAATGAGAGACTGAGAGAAAGAGAGGGGGTGGGGAGGTTATATATAGAAAAACCCAAAAATTATAGAAATTATAAAAAATATGAAAAAATTACCTCTGCGTCTCCGAGTCTTCTACGCAACGATGGTCGTCTCGTCCCGTTCTGAGCTTGCAGCTGCTTGGGAGAGCTGTCATTGCCGGACTGTGCATCAGCTTCCTGACAGTTAACCTGAAGTGATTTTCAGAGGCCCCCATGGCCATTCTCTTGAATATATGGAGGCAGGGCTTGGCCGAGACTTTCAAAGACAAGTCGGCTACCAGTAATAGGAAGCGGCTTCCCGATTGGATCTCAGACAAGTGAGTTCCTAATTTTCTCCCCAGGGTGCACAATTTTGTCCCCTCAGGGACTGGACCGACCCCTGTCCACTGTTTTGGCTCTCTTAATTTGCTCTGACATCCTCTGGCATCCCCGTGGATCTCATTTCAAAGAGGACTCAATAGCGATTCTAGTGACTCTAGCCACGCTTGATTCATAGGTCAGGAGTGCTCGTGGCGGCCTCATCTTCTTGCTGCTGTGGCACCCTAGTAGACAAAATCAGGACTCATAAACCCTGTTCGTGGCCCTTCCCTGACCCGCACTGCCAACAAAGAAATTCCCCAAAAATTAGACGTCATCTAGATCCAATCCCGAAGATTTTTTTGCTAGTCTCGTCGACAACAAATTCGGGAGTGGCCGCAGTAGTGACAACATCAACCATCTATGCCATGTTCCAGAGAGTGGGCAGAATCGACATCTTCCATCCGTTTAGTCTCTAGTTAGGCTCTTCCCTCTCCCGCCTAACCGGCTAACAGCCCCTCCCTCCGTGGAGGTAGTTTTGGTTGTAATAATTAATTTCCCCACCCCTTGCTCAACCCCTCTGCGAGGGTGTAGTGATTGCACTAGCAGGTCGCCATCTGAAGCTACACCAACGCGGCGTGCAGGTGCATACCCACGCCTCCCCGCTTGTCATCATCTCCGGTCGGGATCAATGTCTTCACACCGATCAGGTGAGCCTCGGTTACCCTCCCTTGATGGTATTTCCTTGCTAGTTTAGTATCGCTGCTAGTGCCGTCGGGTGCTGAGTTGAGTGCCCATTCTTGAATTGCTTATATTTTAGTGACCACCGCAGGCGAGTTGTGAGAGAGCCATTACATCCCATGCCCTCGGCGTGCAGGCCGCCTGTGAGAGTGGGCATCCCAGGACCCTTAGGGGTTCAACCACAAGCTAGACAAATCTCGGATCAGCAAGGTCCCACCTTAGACCCTTCCCACCATCGCCGAGTTGCCTACGGGCACTAGTGGGCGCTATGCGGGTGAGTCCGCTCGAGTGAAGTCACCAGTCTGTTGCATTGCTTGCTTGCTAGGTCTAAGGGATCTTCGGTCTTGTGACTATCACCCCCAAGGTGGTGTCACATCACATATGGTACTGAGTACATACCCACGGGAGCATTCCATCCGCACCTTCCCATGTGCCGATGAGCGTCCCTGTATATGTACGCAAGTACGGATAGCGACCACAGGCCGAGATCGTCGTCTTCCCCAGACGTCAAGGTCTCAAACATAGTCCCGACTAATCAGTACGCCCACGGGCACCGTCCGGCTCATCCTTCGCTTGCATCACCCGTGGGTGGGGGGCATTTGTGGATGTGCAAAATTGCACGTCCATATGTCCCGTCCAGTCTCACATCATCAACAACACCAAGCAAAGAAATCCCCAGAGAAGATGGGCCATCCAGACTCTCTGAATACACACACACTATCGAGAAGTTGTCTCTGGAGTCACGATAGTGAAGAGAAATCTACCCCCGAGAATCTCACAATCTGTGGGCCCCGAAGAAAATCAAATAGACCTCAACTAGCCCTCGCAACAGGCTCAGGCATGCCCTCAGCGTCACACCCCTGGTGATCCTCCAATGGCACACCCTGTGCCCCCTTCAACGGCACACCCTGTGCCCCCTCCAGCGGCACACCTAGTGCCCCCTTCATCGGTACACCCTGTGCCCCCTCTAGCGGCACACCCTGTGCCCCCTTCAACAGCACACCATGTGCCCCCTCCAGCAGCACACCCCATGGCCCCTTCCAGCGGCACACCCTATGCCCCCTCCGGCAGCACACCCTGTGCCCCCCTCCAGCGGCACACCCTGTGCCCCCTTCAACGGCACACCCCCTAGGCGCCCTCAGTGGCACGCCCCGTGCCCTCTTTTCCTGGCACACCCATCCAGCGCCTTCAGCGGTATGCCCGGTTGGCTCTTCAATGGCACACGTTGCCCGCCCCGCCACGGCACACCCTTTGGGTCTTCCAGCGGCACATCGTTCCAGCCCTTTACCGGCACACTATGACTTGCCCTCGCCCGGTGCATCCGACAGACCAGATCTTACGCCATACCGTACGGATCTTCGGCGCGCAGCAACCTAGCTGAGGTGTCACCAGGAGCCGAGGGCACGTAGGCTACTCCCCTGCCAACAGGGACAGAGGAAAATCAAATCCCCATTAATGTCCGTAATTTCCCATAGCCGTCATTCGCATTCGAAGACTCCCACCGTTGGGAGTATAAAAGCCCCCTCTCCCCGGCGAACAAAGAAGAGGGCAAAAAAAACACTCAGGCGCATCACACAGAGAGGGGCAGCACAAAGCCACCACCTCTCGAAGAAGAAGAAGAGAAGAAGAAGAAGGGAGCTTCGTTGTGAGGTTCCCCTCCGATGACCATCCAAACGAGAGAGGGAGGTGTAGTAGGGGGAGTGGGGAAGAGCAGGGCGCCATCGCCCCTGCTCACCCCCAGCTCCTCCCTTTTCTTCTTCCCCTTTCCTTTCTTCCTCCTCCCATTACTGTACCTTCTACTCCATGGTTTTGGAATGTACATGGCCCTTTGTGGCCCCTTTTCTTCATGACTGAAAGTCCTTGCTTTATGGGTTTTGTTATTATTTTTTAATAAGTGTATAATTCTGGTAAAAATTTGACAGCATCTCTCTCAGACCCGGATGCGAGAGGAGAGAAGCGGGTGCACGTCCACAAGGAGTGACGTAACCCAAAATAAAGGTGTGCATGGAAGTGACAACACCTCGAGGAAATCCACAAACCGCCAGATGGAAGGCACGAACCCACGGTTGAAGCATAGGACAGAAGGATGGACTCCACTGGATCAAGAAGAAAAGGCAACAAAGGCACTGGTTTGAGAGCTAACGTGGCTGAGCCACCGGATCAGTCAGAAGATGGTGAGCCACCGGATCACGGGAAGAGGTGGCCAAGCCACCGGATGATAAAGGGCAGTGGCTAAGTCACAGGCTCAGGTGAGTGGTGGGCCGCCGGATCAACGACGCAGGTGGCCATAGGATCGCGCTCAAGGCGGAGCCACCAGATCACACATATGGTGGGGTCACCGGATCGCGCGCGAGGTGGTGCCACCAGATCAGCGGCAATGGTGCCACCGGACCAAGAGAGAGAGAGAGACACCGTGTCAACGGGGAGGGGCGAAGGCCACCAGATCAAGGGTCTGAGGGCGCCACCAGATCAAAGGCAACGTTGCCGGTTCAAGAGGACCAACTGGCCACCGAATCAGGGGTCCCAGGGTGCCACTGGATCAAAGCAAAGGGGAACGCTGCCGGTTCAAGAGGGCCAATGGGCCACCAGATCAGGGGTCCCAGGGCGCCACCGGACCCAAGGCAAAATGGGGACGCCATCGGATCAGGTCATCACAAAGGGAATGCCCCCGGTCGACGGGTGCAAGGAGCAAAGGCTGGCACCGGATCAAGGGGTCTGAAGGGGTGGCACCGGATTGGCAGAAGAGACTGAAGTGCGGAGGGGCACCGGATCATCACACAGAGCTGGTGGAGCCACCGGCTGGCTGGTGCAAGGAGAGACTGGCACCAGATCAACAAGGGGAAAAGGACTCCACCGTATCAGGGGAGGGCCGCCAAGGAGCCACCGGTTGAAGGCTGGGTGACCCCACTAGTGTAGATAGATTTTTCTACCTTCCTTAACCCTTCATTAATCCCTCTACTATATCAATAAGAGAAATAGATGAAATGCAAGTAGAAGGGGTGCAAAGGGGTGTGAGTGTGTGTGATCGCCACCAAGGTGCCGAATGTGATAGACACACCATACCTTGGAAAGAGAAGAGAGACACTCGCCTATTAACAGCACTGTGGAGATAAGCGGCCTTGGAAGAATCGCTCTTATGTTGCGCAGTCGATCGACAGACTGCTCACCGGTGCTGAGAAGGAATGGGGGACGAAGAAAAGCTCGACGGTAGAACGGTTTACAATTGGCCGCGAGAGGAAGAAGAACAGCTTGAACTTGGCCGCTCGCTTCGTTCGAATGGATAGTTGGGAACCACTCTATACCGTCAACCTCGAAGTTGTGAGATCCGAACCTCCACCCCTTCCAGCTGGCCAGAGGGGATGGGTCTCGTGCTAGAATGTTGCTGACCTGCAAAACAAATTGTAGAACACAAGAAGAAACCCAAATTAGAACTGTAAAGTGTAGAAACTATAAGGGAATATGTAGAATAGGGAAATTAGCATGGAATGGGGGATACCTGGGAGTTTTTAAACCCATAGGGGTGCCAAAAATGATTGGAGGGTGCATGTAATGAAGTATAATGAAGAAAAACGTAGGAGAAAACGTGAAGAAATGAAGCATGCAATGAAAAGAAAGGACGGTGGGACTATTAGACTAAGGAAGCAAAATGCGAACTACTCATTGAATTAGAGGCCTGAGTGGACGTAGAAGGCCTCCCTCCCTGGTTGTAGGTCGCTCTAGAATTCAGCAGGGCTTCACCGTGACCTTAAAATCTCCCCCCTTTGACAGCCTGGCCCTAAGGTCCGATTTATAGAGCCTCGAAAGCCTAGCTCGAAATTAAGATTTTCATTGAATTTTAGGTCGAGATAATAAAAGATAATCCATAGATAATAGAATTATCTTCCAACCAGTTCAAACGGCACCCCATTTGGTGGAGTATCCACGGAGAAATGGGTGGATAAAGTTGAGGATAAAACCACAGATGGAGAGAGAAAATCTTTAAATCCTTCAGGAATCGGACAGTTGAACGGTCTGTCGATAGACCGCCCAGCGTATTGAACGGTCTATTCTTAGCCGTCCAACCCTGTCAGTGGAAATTAAGAAAATGGAAAATATTATCCAAATATCCATTGAACCAATAGTCTCGCCGTTGGACTCTCTGGGACTGGACGGTCTAATGAAGACCACTCAATGCATGGGGCGGCCCAAAGACAACTGTGTAGTCCTTGTCAGTGATAAATCGAAATAAATAGACAAATAGGTAATTATCTGAAAGATCTAACGAGCTTAGGACTCTGAGAATTTGGATGGCTAAGTATACACCGCTTATTGGTTTGGACGGCTATACTCAGACCGTGTAAAGGTTTGTCGGTGGAAATCTAGAAAATTAGCTAAATACCCAATAAATATATGAGCGGTTCACCCCTAACCATCTAGAGACTGGACGGCCTAGAGATAGACCGTTCATGTCCCGGACGCTTGAAATTCATAAAGTGAGACAGATTAAGCAAAATCAAGGCCCACTAAGCTCTGAATTGAAGCAAACCTAGCTAGAGAGGGAGGCTACCCATAAAATAGGCCCAAAGACGTGCCAGAAATAGCCCAATGAGTGATGGACAACTCGAGGCATCAACAAATAGTGGTAAGAGAAATAACTCAACTTATCAACAAAAAATGGGTGTCAACAGATGCCCCTCCTTAATGTCCTCTTTGCAGGGGAGCGAGCGGGTCCTGATGAGAGAAAAAATGACCTCGCACAGTGCCAACACAGCACAAGCAAGCACTCACGCAAAAAGCATAGCGGTATAGAAAACATAAAATTTATGCCAGTTGTCGACTGTACTGGACCTTAAGAACTCTGAGCACTGCAATATCTTGAATTCCATGGTAGTTTCATACATCCTTCGCAACATACATCTCTGATACCAACTGTGACGACCCAACATCTGGGCTCGGGTAAATCCGAAACCACTTGGATCCTGAGAGGCCTCCCAAGAGCGGTAAAGCTCTAAAGGGATAAAAGAAGTGAGTAGAGGTGTATAGGAATACATTGAACTTCTAGATAAGGTAGTAAACAATTACTACATTTGATCATGATTGCTGAAATAGCAGACATAAAATTACATTTTCTACAACAATTAAACTAGTAGCTACAACATCTAACAGAGTCTAGTCCAGCTAAAGACAAGTACAGTCTAACAGAAAATAGAACGTACCCTCAAGTCGGGGGAAGCCTGACACTGGTAAAGCTGGCAAATAAGAACCACGAACCGCACCTCCAAACCACGAGGAAGAAGAGCAGCCACACCTGAAAAGTCAGGGGTGAGCCTCATGTCATTGGCTCAATAGGGGTCCCGCAGATCCCTACCAAGAAATCAAAGCGGTAACAGTAGGAACAACAACAAGAGCAACAACAGTAAGTAGGAGCTGGAGTAACAATAGCGAAAGTAAAGAGGGAAGCCGTACAGAATAAACCACGGTAACTGATAAGACCTCGGCCCTCTAAACTACTCCTAATCGGGAAAAGCACAACTTCTCATACACCTTGTAGGGAGTTGCCAGACTAATCTCAAGAAACCCCGATTACATTACTAGAACACGTCATGCTACAATAGATGTGTAGGCTTCACATCACGACCTCTCGGACGTGGGGAAACACTATCCAAAACACCTGCACACACACGACCTCACCATCGTATATGCTACACGAGGCACGGTAAAGCTAGACACAGGCTACCCGAAGCACTACGTCAACAATGACGAAGAACCGGTCACAAAACCACAAGTCACGTGTCATGTGACAGAAGCACCTCCTCACTAGAAGCAAAGCCAGATGCGTCCACTAACGTCTTCCACTACACCTCAAGCGTCTCACACTCGCCTCAAACATAGTGATTGAGACACTGTACCAAGTACAAGGAACAATAGTAATGAGTGACTAGTCAGGGTCACCCTATCGGCGCTCATCCAAACGCCCCTAACTGAGTGAGCACACACAAGCCCAATACCTTGAGCTAGGCCTGTAGCTAGTTTTCTCCCCCCAGTAGGATGCTACTACAAAGCAAGGTAGCCCACGAAAACTAGTATAAAAATCATATCTCGGGAACTCGCCCCACCACCACTCCCATGGGGGCTGACACCAAGTGTCATCAGGCTATGACTAGTGGAGGCTCACTAGACACAGACACTCTCCAAAAGAACCTCCAAAGTGTGGATAGGGTAAACACTCACCTATCACAAGCACCACGAAGCACAAGGCAATACAAAGAATTGCCGCCTGACTCAGGACAGACAACTAGGCCTACATATAATGATCCTTGAGTCACATGACTTAGGTCAAGATCATCGCACATCATGGCAACATATCGTTAATCAGCCTAGTCCCTAAGCCAAAACACGATTAAACACAAGTCCTCATCCCCATGGCTACACATAGGACTCTCGACTCCGTATAACACAAATCACGGAACATGAGGGAACATCAAAGCCCTCAGACTAGATAAACATGTAAACTGAGGTAAGAGTATATCTCCAAGTATCCAAAATTAGAGTCTCAATCCATATAGGATAACTGAGACACTCACGTGGTCACGTGTCAACCACTGGGTCACAACTTGATTGACCAGAAACTATAATGACCATCGAATAAACACAAAACCATTACTCAGTGCAATGGCATATTTGAACACCCTATAACACGGTCACAGCCCTCATAGGATGTCCACGACATCCACGTACAATAGGCTAACCTAGGGGTCGAAGTCAAGCCAATTAACAAGGAGAAAATATCGAACACTGCATGGGATGAGACCACTCTTTCGAGATCCCTCGACACACAGATCTGACTCTCACGGAACACCCAAGGCATCTGTCAAGTGAAACGCCAACAAGGCATTGAATACTGGGTTCACCAGAGCCCGAGAAAACTCACATAAAACCCCAAAAACAAAAGATCACGAACGCGGTGCACGATTGCATCGCAATAGTGAATGTATCCAAAGGATGCGTCGCGATGCCAGCAGAACATGTCCAATGTTTCAAGTGCGTCAACGTGTTGATGCGGCACAAGCTAGGGTCGCGTTAATAGACGTGGCCATAGCCTATAGTGCGTTAATCAAAGAATGCGATGGAGGCCTCAAGCACGTTCTTCAAGATCACTGTTAAGACCTAGGGTGGGTTAATGAAGATCGCGACTGACACCTGGGTCATGTTCTTTAGGATCGCGTCCAACACTTGGACCGTGTCCCTAAATACCCAACTATTCATCACCGTCGATGAACGTGGCTACCCGATATAGCACGTTACACTGAGAACGTGGCTAACATGACCAGCGCGTTCTCTCCATGATGTGAAAATCATGAAAAACCCCAAAACTCAGTCTTTCCACATCCCAATCGCTTCTAAACGACGGGGAAACATCCGTAATCACAATTCCATCCTTCCAGCAGTAGGAAGGGATCAAACCACGCACTAAACTACACGATATGGGTGATTTTCCATAAATCAACCTAAAATGACTCACGAGGGAAACCAGACTCCTACCGGCCACAAATCACAACCAGGTACCAGCTGGCAGCTACGAACTCGCACACGAGGACCCGCGGAAGCAGAACGAACAACGACCCACCTGAAAAGTAGGGGTGAGCCTCGTATCACTGGCTCAGTAGGGGTCACGCGGATCCCCACTGAAAAACACGCAGTAACACAGAACAAGTAAAATAACAAGTAGTAAAGCAGGAAAACTAAACTACAAAGCTGTAACACTACGCTAAAAAGTAGTAAAAGAAGAGATAGGGAGCAGGAGTAGGGAACAGTCTAGGAAGATGGGAAGAAACCATACCTGACGAACGGCTGCCGAACTAACCTCGGCACCCCAAACTACTCCAGGCAGCAACAGGAAGGCGACTCTGAGCTGACGAAGTCAGGAGTTGTCGATCTGTCGACGCTGCAAGGGACCTGCAAAATAGACAAAGAAACCTAGGAAAAACCTAGACAGACGCATACCCAGACGACACGACTAGAACGTCGTGCACACCATCCCACACATGACTAGAACGTCATGCATACGACATGACACTGACCTAGAGCACAGCCACGAGAGGGTAAACCCAGAGGGTCATGACGCACAAGAATCGTGAAGAGAATCGCGAAGAGTCATGTGTCACGTGACTGGTGTGCCTCTCACCAGAAGAACAGTCAGCTGTGTCCACTAACGTCTTATGCTGCGCCTACTAGTGTCTTGTCCGCGTACCCTACAGCAAGGACTAGGCCGAGACCAAGACACTGTTAGAACCAGAACCAAAGTACCGTCGTGAGTGACTAGACAAGGGAACGCCTGTCGACGTCAGTCCAAAGTCCCTGACCACATGTGCACACGCTGGCTCTTGCCTAAGCCAGGCCTCTAGCTAGTATTCCCCCTCCGCTGGATGTTATGATTGGACCGGAGACCCACGGTACTAGCTTAAGAACCGTATATCAGGAAGGTGCCCCGCTACAAGAGCCGTCACGCCGTAACGTGATGTAAGGCTATGACTAGTGAAGGCTCACGAAACACTGACTCCAAAGTACGAGTGCTGAAGTACAGACAGGCTAATCATGCACTATCACCCGTACTACAAAGCACCAATGACAGTATAGGAAACTGCCGACAAACTCAGGACAAGGCAACTAGACCTAAAACTACAACGATCCTTGAGTCTCACGACTCTAAGTCAAGATCGTCGTACACAGCGGGACAAGCCGCCAATCGGTCTAAACCTAAGTCAGAGAAAATGACACTGTTTGAGGAAACGACACGCGAAGACCTGAGGGAACACCGAGGACCCTCGGCACATTTGGACACGTATAACGAGGTAAGGTAATACCTTACTGTAGCCAAAACCATGTCTCGAATTGGACAGACCCGTCGAGACACACAATGCTACCTGTCAACCACTGGGTGATCCCGGGTTGATCAGAACCAGACAATGATGACTCAACAGCAGGAAAAGAGAATCCTACCATAAGCAAGAAGACTCCTGGCTGCCTTATAACATCGTCTTAGCCCTCATAGGATGTCAGAAGGCACCCGCGGGAAAGCGGGTGGACCACAAGGACAAGCCAACACAATCAGAAATCGAAATGACAAAAAGCAGGACTCTAGGGCTGTAACGCTCCACCTTTAGACCGCTACACGGTGGTGACGGTCTAAGGATGAGCCGTTACACTCTAGAGGAGACAAGACTGTGGCGGTCTAATAAAGACGTGCCATACAGATGTGACGGTCGGGGAATGAACTGTGACAGACACCACCTTACTACGGAACCTAAGACAGACAAACATGTAACAGCCTAAGAGAGGCGCGCTGCACGACTCTGACACATAGGGGAAGGACCGTTAAGGCCAACCGACTTAACAAGTCATACCCTGGTCAACCGCTATGATGGCCTATAGAAGGCATGCTACAACACCCTGACGGTCTAAGGCAAGGCCGTCAGAGCGAACCGACTGACATGAACCTCGAGAAATGACAAGGCTGTGACGCACCAAGAAGGATGCGTCAGAGGACTGTGATGCCCCAATGGTAAGACGTCACACTCCCACAGCCACGAACTAACCCACAAGCCCGAAGGCATGTGACGGTCTATCGTAGGACCGTTAGAGCATGTGACGGTCTCTGGTACGACTGCCACAGTGATCCGATGATCAAAACAGTGGAAAAGCCGAATCAACCCATTTTATGCCCCATTCACACCGAAGCACAGGGGAAATAGTGCTCGGCGATAAAACTAACCTTCCACAAGCCAGAAGGGGCACATGCGGTGATCAAAACACGAGATCGGGGCGATTCCGAAGAATCGACCCTAAACGAGTCACCGAGGTTCCCAGACTCCTACCGGTCCCGAATGACGACCGAACGTGACGAAACTTATGGGAATGGGATCCGGACATCCCAGCGGTCATTTTGACACTAACAAGGGTAAGAATGGTTGTCATTTTCTGGCGAACCCTATAAACCCCAAAAATAATGATTTTGCTCGAACTGCCCCGATCTAGCCCGTTCGGGCACCAAACCACGCACAAGGATAGGAAAAACGTGCAGGAGGAAGTGGAGATCCATCTCCCTACCTCCACCGAAGAAACCGAGCACCGAGGCGACTAAACCGCGTCGAAAATCACAACACGAGCTCAACTACCGGCTTTGTATCCACCGTTCGAGATCGCACCAAAATCGATCCGATCCTCGCTCCATCACACGTCTCAGTAGCTTCCCGGCGTCGTCAGCTCACCCACGAACCCCTCTGTCTACAGTCGGAGGCGAGGAGGCGAGAGAACGAGAGAGAATAGGAGAGAGAGAGTGAGAGTGCGAGTGAGAGGAGAGAGAAGGGGGTGGGTTTTATATAAAAAGAAATTATATAAACTGTGATTTTTGGGATTCGTAGGGTTGGCCAGAAAACGGCAACCATTCACGATGTAGTTAGTGTCAAACTGATCGCTGGGACGTCAGGATCCCAACCCCACCAGTTTTGTGTTCGTTGGTTGTCATTTGGGGCCGATAGGAGTCCGGGAACCCCAGTGACTCGATTTGGGTTGATTCGTCGAAATCACCCGGATCTCGCGATTTAGAGTGTTTCGCGGCGTGCAAGTTGTGTTTTTGGAATCCTTTAAGGATTTCCCACCGTTTGGATGTATTTCCCCTACGCTACAGCGTGCGTGGGGCGTGGAATGGGCCGATTCGGCCGTTTCACCATTTTCATCATTGGCTTGGCATAACGGTCCTACCAGAGGCCGTTCTGTGCATAACGGTCCCCCGATAGACCGTTATGCATCATTCATGGATTTTTGTCTTTGGAGGTCTTGGAGCATAACAGACCAAGATGAGTCCGTTATGTGGAGCATAACGCCCCTGTCCAGGTGCATTATGGTCAGGTGGTTTTCGAGGACTACCATGTCAGATCCCTCGACTATCGTGTCTACCTCGAAGATTGTGTCAGTTAGTTAGCATAACGGACTTCTCACCATGCGTTATGTTTAAGATAACGCCTAGGTGCAGAGCCGTTATGGTTTGTTAACTGATGGTTTTAGCTGGGTATGGCGATTGATATAATGTGCCTCACCCTGCACGCCTTGTGGCTATGACGGATTAGGTATGGTCCATTATATGCCCTTGGTCTGCGGTTAGTGTGCTTTTGTGTCTGTTGGGTATAACGCACCTTCCCTTGTGCGTTATACTTGTATGACGTGCCTATAGTGGTCCGTTATACTTCGTTTCGTTCCTATTTGGGTCTGTTGGACATAACGCCCCTCCCTAGGTGCGTTATGTCGATATAACACCCGCAGCTTGGTGCGTTATATCATCTGTATGTGATTTCAGGTCTGGCTGGCATGACGCCCCTCCTGCCGTGCGTTATGTGGGTATAACGCCCCTATGCTGGTGCGTTAGTCTTGTTTGCCGTGACGACCATTTGTTTGTTCTGTGTTGTGTGTTCGTTTGTCTTAGGTCCTTGTTTAGGGCGGTGTCTGTCTATCGGTGGTTGTCTACATTGGTCGGTTTAGGTGACTGGCTGTGATCTTTTCCTAGACTACGACAGTACCCTAACGACTCAATCTAGAAGCTACCATTCTCCGTGTCTCCAGTCGCGTAGCAATTGTCCCTTGACTATTGGGTTTCCCCTAGCAGTTGACTGACAGGTTGCTCTGCCTAGAGTGTTGTCGTCACCCACCGCTCATGCTCTTGGTTATTCTGTTTGTCTGTGTTGTTGTGGCGGTGGATGTGTTTGTGTGTTGGTGTCGTGTCTGGTTCCGGTCAACCTGGGGTTACCTAGTGGTTGACTGGCAGTCTTGTTGTGTCTCGGCGGCCTTGTCTAATTCGAGACATTGGTTCTGGATGCCTAGAGGTACTGTTCTATCTCAGTTTACATATCCAGGTGTGCTAAGGGTTCTTGGTGTCCCCTCAGGTCTGCGTGCGTCATTTTTCTCGTAGCGTCATTTTCCTTGGCTTAGGATTAGACCGAGTGGTGGCTTGTTCCATTATGTGTGACGATCCTGACTTAGAGTCATAGTACTCAGGGAATGTCGGGGTGGTAGGTCGAGTTGCCTCATCCTGAGTCTATTGGCAGTCTCCTACGCTACCTTTGGTGCTTTGAAGTACGTATTTCGGGGCATTCTCACCTGTATGTACTTCGACGCTTGTATTTTGAAGCGCAGTATTATGTTACACTACTTTAGTTCACTAATAGATTGGTCTCCTCGTCCCTCGTGATGGAGCCACTAGTCGTAGCCCAGCAACCTCTAGTGTCGGCCCACCTGGGAAAGGTGGAGGGGTACTTCCCACTATAAGGTTTCCAAGCTAGTTCCGTGGGCTCCCGCTCTTACCGTTGCGTCCTACGGGGGGAGAATACTAGCTAGAGGCCTGGCTCTTGGCGGGAGTCAGTGTGTGCACATGTGGTCAGAGGCTTGGACTGACACTAACGAGTGTTACTCTGACTAGTACTTGGTTCGGTTCCCTTACGCCTCTCACTTGTTGCATTTGTCTGACTTGCGAGTTGCTTGAGATGTAGTGTAAGCCGTCAGTGGACGCATCTGGTCTCTCTGTTCTAGTGGTCTCCTCCTTTTTCGATCTCTCGGGGAAGTGGTGTTCTTTCTTCTGTTGGTGGATGTAGTTCGGTAACTCCCAACATTTCTCATGCGTTGTGACCTTCTCGGTTAGCCCTTTTGTGGCTGTACCCAAGGTCGGCGTCTTGTCGCATGCGTGGCGTTCTCGTCATGCGAGTGGCAGTGTGCACATCATCCTTGTCGTGTTCTCCGTCGTCTATGTCGGTCGTCTATCTAGGTTTTTCTTGGCTTTCTTGTTGTCTTTGCAGGTCTTCATTTGGAGCCTGGCGTGGTGTTGACAGTTCGGTAGGCTTCTGACTTCTTTAGTTCAGAGTTCACCCTTCTATCTTTGCTTGTTGTAGTGTCTGTTTGGTGTAGCGTCGGGAGCCGAGTTTAGTTCGGCAGTCGTGCTCATCTGGTACGACTTCTTCCTTTTTCCTGTTAGCTCCCCTAGCTCTTAGCTTGCTCCCTACTCCTGCTTCCTCTTCTTTTACAGCTTTGTAGTTTAGCCTTCCTACTTTACTACTGCCTGTTGCTTACCTACTGTTGCCTGCTATTTTTAGCGTGTTACTACATATTTTTCTCGGTGGGGATCCGCGTGACCCCTACTGAGCCAGTGACACGAGGCTCACCCCTGCTTTACAGGTGGTGGTCCAATCTCTGAAATAGTGAGAATCAAATTGTTGGCCATTATCGCTCACAATCACTCGGGGATACCAAAATGACAAATGATTGATTTCCACACGAAGCTCCAGATGACCGACTCGGTGATCCTGACAGTGGCTTCAGCTTCGGTCCACTTTATGAAGTAGTCGATGGTGTCGATGACAAACTTCTTCTGGGCCTAAGCCATATGGAATGGTGCCAAGATGTCGATCCCCCACCGAGCAAAGGGATATTGCTCGATAAGGGTGATGAGCTCCGAGACTAGCTGGTGGACCAGATGATCGAAGCATTGGCATCTGTTACATTTTTGCACGAAGGTCAAACAATCTCGCTAAAGAGTGAGCCACCAGTAACGTTGTCATAGTACGATCCTGGCGAGCGACCTTCCTCCCTGATGTGCAACACAGATGCCTTCGTGAACTTCTTGGATTCATTCACTGGCTTCATCGGCGTTGAGGCACTTAAGGAGGGAGCCAGAGAAAGACCTGCGATACAAGGCATCATCCAGGACGACGAAGCGCCGGGCTTGGTACTTCAATCTCGAGCTTCCCCAGGGTCGGAGGGCTCCTGGGAGTCTCGAAGCCAAGATACGTAAGGGGTCTGCCAGTCGCTCGGGGTACTCGGGTCAATGATTATAAGCTCAGATTCGATGCTTGGTCGTTCTAGCTCCTCGAGAAAGATCAACCGAGTACCTTTGGGGCTGAGGGAGGATGCCAAACGAGAGAGAGCATTCACCCGAGAGTTTTCCTCATGAACTATTTAGACTACCTCGAAACTCTTGAACAGTTGGGCCAATCCTCGGACCATTTGGTGGTACTTAATAATTGGTGCTTCCCGAGCTTCGTAGTCACCGCTGACTTGGCTAGCGACCAGTGGGGAGTCAATGTGGATCCTGACTCGCTCGGCCCCCAGTTGTCATGCCATCTTGGCCCCCGAAATGAGGGCTTCATACTCGGTGGCATTATTAGACGCCTGGAAGTTGAATTTCAAGATGTACTATAGCTCTGCTCCTTCAGGTGATTTGAGGAGGACACTAGCGCCACTTCCAGTCGAGTTGGATGACTCGTCAATGAACAAGTCCCAGATGGGTCCGTGTGCTCATTGAGGACGGTGCCCTCGATCAAGGGACAAGTCCCAGACGGGTGTGCTTCCTCGATCAGGATGGTGCTCTCCGCGATGAAGTCTACTAGGGTTTGTCCCTTGATGGCCGCGCGGGGGTGATAAGAGATATCTTAAGCTCCCAGCATGATGGCCCACTTGATGAGACACCTCGAGGCTTCGGGATGAGAGAGAATCTTCTTCAGGGGCTCGCCAGCCAGCACGATGATAGAGCATCCTTGGAAATAAGGTCGGAGGTGCTTGACCGAGGTTACCAATGCTAGCACGAGTTTTTCGATTGCAGGATACCTTCTTTCGGCCTCGTTGAGCACCTTGCTGGTGTAGTAGACCGGCCTCTCGACTCCTGCATCATTGCAAACTAGGACCGAGCTTACGGTAGAGGGGGTCGCCGAGAGATATAGATGTAATGCTTCGCTCGGAATCGGCTTTGATAGTACCGGGGGCGAGGTTAGGAATTCCTTGAGATCTTCAAAGGCCTTCTAACATTCCTCATCCCAGGCGAATGTGGAAGATGCCATTTTGGGTCCCCTCAACAATTTGAAGAAGGGCAGGCACCGTTCAGCCACCCGGGATAGGAAGCGATTGAGCACAGCGATGCATCCGATAAGGAGCTGGACATCTTTGACGTAGGTAGGCGGCCGCATGTTTAGGATGACCTGAACCATGTCAGGGTTGGCCTCGATCCCGCGCTGAGTTACCAAGAAATCTAGGAATTTTTCAGATCTAACTCCAAAGGCGCATTTGGCGGGATTGAGCTTCATGTTGTACTTCAGGAGGGTGCCGAAGGTGTCAGCTAGGTCGGAGAAATGATCTTCGGCCTTTGACGTTTTGACGAGCATGTCGTCGATGTAGGTCTCGACGTTCCGACCGAGTTGTCCTTCGAAGATGTGGTGGACCAACTTTTGATATGTTGTCCCCACATTCTTTAACCCGAACGGCATCCGGGTGTAGCATTGTACGCCAAAGTCGGTGATGAAGGCGGTCTTCTCGATATCCTCTGGGTCCATCCTGATTTGATGGTATCCCGAGTAGGCATCTAAAAAGCTGAGTAGCTCATTGTCGAAGGTTGAATCGACGAGCTGGTCGATGCTTGGCAGTGGGTAGCAGTCCTTCGGGTTGGCCTTGTTAAGGTTAGGTGAATCCACGCACATTCGCCAATTTCCTGAAGCTTCTGGTACCTGGACAACATTGGCGAGCCATGTTGGGTAAAGGACTGGTCAGAAAAGGCCAGCCTCTTTCCCCCTGGTGATTTGCTCCTTGATAATCGTCTGTTTCTCTGAGGCATGTTTCCTCCTGTGCTGTTGGTCAGGTTTCATCGTCGGGTCGAGGTTGAGCTTGTGCATCATGATCTCTTCGGGAATTTCGGGAAGTTGTTCATCGGACCATGGGAAGACTTGGATATACTCAGCAAGGAAATTTTTATATAGTTCCAAAACATCAGATGGGAGGTCAGCTCCGATCTTGACTCTTAGGGTTGGGTCACCTCTGAGGAAGACCGTTAACAACTCGTCACCAGGCTCGGATGTCGTTGGCCCTTCCTCGGTTCCCTTTACCCCTTTATTCTTCCCTACCAGCTTTAAGGCTTCGACTAAGATTATATAGCACCTTCTGGCCATTGCCTGGTTACCTCGGACCTCCCCCACGCCATTTTTGGTGGGGAACTTCATTTTTTGGTGATAGGTAGAGGGCACCGCCTTCGTTCGTGGGGGAGATCAACATACCCTAGATGCACAGATAGCATCCTCATCTCTGATATCGTCGTCGATGAAGAAATCCTAATGGCATAGTGAGGCGTTCCGAGAAGGGAAAAGATGAGATCTAAAAGGAAGGCCGATCTGGGAGGTCGCCATCATGAGATCAAGGAAAGGTGTGGAGCTGCAGAACGGAGGATGTGGACTGTGGGGAACGGAGGTTGGAGAAACCCTAGAGAGAGGAGGGACGAAGCTGATCACAATGTCACTGGGGGATGCTCTGATGGGTTATGGATGGATGCTAAGCTCTAGAGGGGGGTGAATAGATCTACTCTCTAATAATTTTATCAACAACAAACAATAAATTGTGGAATTAGAAAATGAACGTTGCAAGTGTAGATTCAACGAATAGAAGAAAAATATGCACAGAAGCCTTGAGAATACCTAGCAATCATCTACGTGATAATGCATCAGAAATGTAATCGCTGAGCAAGCATGCGTATACGCTAGAGAGACAAATCAATCACATAGAACACCAGATATTTTAGGTGGTTCAGCACAAGCCTACGTCCACCCCACACTCAAACCGAGTGTGGCTTACTGCTGATTCACAGCTTCACTCTGTTGATCCACAGCTTTGGGGAATAGATCCCTACAATTCGCTGATCCACAGCTTTAGGGAATCAATCCCAGACTACTGAGCTTTACAACCTACTCCCGCTGAGCCTTACAGCTTCACTGTCTGAGATTTTACCCTCGCCCGCTGACACACAACTTGACACAATTCAAGAATCAAAGAAAAAATGAAATGAGAAAATAATGTAGCTCTAAGAGCAGATTGACTCTGGATTTGATCCAAGAGTCAATTACAGAGACTGGAGATCATGGCTCTTTTCTCCTTCGGTACTCTGATGTTCTTCAACACAGACTTCTCCTTCTGACTTCACCACTCAGTAACTAGCTTTCTCACCAAGCTTCAAAATGTACTACTCTCTCTCTCTCTTTCTCTTCTCTGAACTCTTCCTATCTGACTCTGCAGGTTCTCACACTCTTGGTTCTTCTCAGTAGGAGGGAAGGTTATGCTCTGGTGTTCTTCAGGAGCATGCTCAGCATCTGTCTCTACTTTTCGATTTGCTTCCCTTCCTTTATAAAAGACTCAGGCGATGGGCATGTGTACACCACAATTTTCCCTCCCAATCTTCCACATGTACAGATTACAGTGCTTTAGACTTCCACGTGGCAGGATCTCTAGTTCTGAGCCTTACATTGGATCACGTGCCCAATCATTATCGTGGATAAATTTGGGACCACGTGTCAGCTTCAGTTCGAGCTCACATGCTGCCTTAGTCTTGTCAGACACACGAGAGGCATTTTGTCAAACACATTGTTATCATGAGTAGATGACTAATGTATATGCATGGACCTAGTGGCATCAAATGACAACGTGCACAGACTAGTTCTAGTGAATGTGCACGGACCTTGAGATATGCAGGATACAAGTATGCACTGATTTTATTACGCATGTATGAAAACATGCACAGACATATATATGTATGAAGTAGACAATGTACAGACCCTTGCATGCGGTTAACAAAATATGCACTAACTATGTATATGTGTGAGACAAAGTGTGCATAGACTTTATAATGTGATATGCATTGGGGCCAAACATGCACAGACCTGAATTGTTGAAACCATGCTCATATGCTCAGACCTTAGTGGACTTATGTGCAGAACATGCTTAGACCTTGACTATGCAAGAAACAAACTAGCACAGACCTCAGCTGTGCAAGATGTAGACTTGCACCTACCTTGTACTAGCATGCTCAGACTTGACAAATGCGTGTGAGCAAATGTGCACAGACTTCATATGGCATGAAGCAAAAACTAGCACAGACCTTGGTTCAATCCAAATTGATGTGCACCAACCTTGATATAGCAGTATAAGAACCATGCACGGACCTATGTGTGCGAATGTCAAGATATGCACCGAGCCATATGTGCTCAGTGTAAAATCTGCACTGACCTTAGATGTGCAAGGCAAAAACTGCACTGACTAATGCGTGCATGAGACAACTTGCACCGACCGTGTATGCATGACACAGAAACATGCACAGACTATGTATGAAACAAGCATCAACGTGCACTGACCGTATTTGCCTTAAGCACTACATGCACCAACTTGCTACAGTGATATGCACGGACTTTAAATGAGCATGATGCTAAAGATGCACGGATCTTATATGCCATAAGCCTAACATGCACAGACCTTGTTATGCGTGAGACAATGCATGCACCGACTATAGTACTCAGATCAAGCAAATGTGCATGGACCTTATGTGCAAGGTACAAGAACTTGCATTGACCTGAATGGCAGTCTAACAAAATTTGCACTGACTTTATACGCATACTGCAAGTATGCACCGACCGTGCGTGCAGTTCCACAGGAACTTGCGCTAACCTAACATGCAATGATGATGTGCATAGACTTTGCTAGGCACAAGACAAAACTTGCACCGACCTTAAGTGTGCGAGATAAAAGTCTACACTGACTTCTATATGTAAACTGCATGAACATGCACCGACATGAGTCTGTGCAAATGACAATATGCACCGACTATGTGCAAAACCTGCACTAACTTTATATGCCATAGACACAAACATGCACCGACCGTATGGTCAAAATGAATGTGAAGGCTCATGCATGCGAACTGTTTGATAAGATGACTTATTTCAGTAATGAGGTGCAGACATGATTTATGTAATGTTCTAACATATGAAAATTCTGTTGAGTAGTGGATGGTGGATCTAGAGGGGAGGGGTGAATAGATCTACCCCTCTTTTTTCGCCACGCTCTCCACAATACTCGGCTGTAGTTGGTACTTGACCGCCATCCCTGGGACATCCTCAACAGTGTCTACACCAAGTTTTGTGACCAGTAGGCTAGCAGAAGGTCCCATTCCAGGCTCTTCTTTCTACTGCTTCCCTACGTGAGCGCAGATAGGCCAGCAATCTGCCCACTGCTCGTTACTACTCCGGAGGGTCTAGCCGGCGCCATCGACTTCCCTCTTCGTCCAGGAGGCTCTCCGTCCACTATCGTGTACTATCGGGGACGTGGGCGCCTTCCTCGGCCTCCGTGACGTGCCATCCTTCCCACTGGTTCTAGGCGGCACCAGTTCGCAGCACGTCGGAGTTACCGCCCGTCGTCCACTTGTGGCCCGTCACCCCTCTTCGCACGACCCCCGGATATCGTTGTGTAGCCTTTTACGTCCCTGAGAGGAGTGGCCTTTTGTTTGGGTTGCACTTCATTTAGCTCTTCTACTGGGTGGTTGTGAGATTTGGCCGGGCGTCTTCCCCATGCCCCGAGCATGGAGGTACGCGTCCACTACCTTGCTTGGTCTATCTTGATAGTTTAGTATACTCTTTAGCACCACTGCTTGTGCGTTGTAGGATCCTAGCTCGCTTATATTTATATCACTGCCACGGTGAGAGAGTGTGACCATCCTGTGACTTGCCCGAGTCACGAATGTGAAGTTGCCATCCCTAGACTTCTGTCGATTCATCAACCATGCGGATCGACACGCTTCCGTCACTTGTGGGACGTTTGCGAGCTTGAGCTACTTGTTTAGGCGCGATTCCTCTTTTGGGAGTCTTAGGTGTCAAGTTTACGCTACTCAATCTGTTGTGTTGTTGCTGGTTTAGTTGTCCCATTAGTCATGTCCTCACATAGAGTACTAGTTCGCATAGCGTCCCGCATCACAGATGTGGGGCGTAGAAGGATTCCCGGGTTGGTACGGGAAGATAGAAGTAGAAGCTAATGAACTATGGGCAGACATCAACATGTTCACTCAATCCCGAACCCTGATCTTGCCACTCAGTCAGTCCCTGAGTGTTACCCAAAACCCGCTCACCTTAATCAACCCTCCTCAAATGCCATGTCAAGAACCCTATGTCTTTCCAAAAGCTCAGTCGGTGCAAGAGCGCCCCTTGTTCCTCCTAAAGGCACCTCAGCCAAAGTCAGCCCCTCCTCCATCTCCTGTCGAGTCTGGAGATGATTCGGTCTCTCTTTCATGTATCTTCGGCTCTCCAGCTCCCTTACACTCATTCGCCCAAAACCTTTGGAATAGGATGACCCGAAGGAAGCTTCGGTCAATGTCAACCTCCGGAACCGCATTATTCCCCCATCCCAAAGGCCGTCTTAGTCAGAGGAAGGGGTTAATTCTCAAAGCCCTCCCACAGAGTATGACATTCTCCTGCATCTGGACAGGACCCCTGCTAAGGTTTCCATCTTGGAGCATCTTAGGAAATCTCTGTCACACCAAGCCACTCTACTTCAATTCCTGTAGAAAATCATGGTCAATGAAGACCTTCCGGCAAGTGGATTGATAGAGGCTATCACGGCCCTTACATGCGGACCATCCATCTCATTCTCTGATAAGGACCTTGCTTTGCCAGAAAGCAGGTCACTCCCGTTGTGCCTCACCATCTCTCTCAATGGAGTCAAAGTTGACTCTGCCCTCATTGACACGGGAGCATCAATTAATGTTTGTCCCATGAAGACCATCAAGAAAATTGGCCACCAAGAGGAAAACCTAGAAGAGGTGTGCACCACCATTTCAGCTTATGATAATTCCAAAAGGTGCGCAAAAGGGAAGGTGACCCTACAACTCGGCTTAGGTCCAATGGTTATGACATCAGACTTCTTCGTCCTTGATGTCGATCCTGCATACAAGGCCATCTTAGGACGCCCTTGGATTGAGCAAACCCTTGGAATCCCATCAACAGCCCACCAGTGTTTTAAATTTTCTTACAATGGTGGGGTGATCAAAATCAAGAGTATCCCATTGGTGGAAACTCTCAACACCATCATTTCTGAACAGATCCACTTCATGACCATTCCAAATAAGGGCAAGAAGTCAGTTCTTTCCATAGCAGGCACTGTAGGGCCCTCTACCCTATGTCCGTCAAATTCTCATACTCTTCCTTGACCAATCACTCACACCAATATCCCATTCGGCAAAGAATAGGAGATGATGGCCAGGATGGGCTTCACTATGGGTAGAGGTTTGGGTCAGCATGAGCAAGGTCCCACTTGCAGGACAAGACTATAGGTCTCCAAGGGTCGTATAGGTTTAGGTTACTCCGATGAAAAAGTAGCTAAGACCACTCAATCTAGGGGTCTAGTCTATGGTCGCTTTGTCCAAGGTCCAATGTAGCCTAGAACTCGACAGGAGTTGAGGGAAAATCCTAAAAGTCCCCAGGAAGAAGTTTCCCTTAATCCCCCGCTCGAAGAAGACTTCGGTCTTCTCTCCTTGTTTCACCTTGATAAATCTCCCGATGATGCCTCTCTTGTAGGCACGTTCCTTTCTTTAGACAGGCCTGCTCTTGTCTGTTTCATTCCTTGTTAGTTCCATCCACCATTCCCTCCGCTCCTCACTTATCTGGTCGTGGGACAACCGACCCATGTTGTTTACACAGTCACCCACAACCACCAAAAAAAAACACCAATTCTCAAATGTGGGCTTGCGAGCTCACTGTTGAAGAAACCTCCTCCTTGGAACTTGGATCCCTCAGCCAAGGGCCGATGCTTTCCACCTTGAACTGATGTGACACGACAAGGGAAGGTGCAGCAAGCAAATGAAAGCCCAAAGACCTAATCCGCATTCACATTCACATAGAAATAGCGCTCCGCATAGGGGCGTCAATTAAGCAAATAGCGACCAGTGATAGGTCGTTAATCAACCTCAATCAGATAATAAATATGACTATCCAGAGGAAACAACGCCTTCCAAAGAGGCGTTACTTGAATGAATCACGACCCTGATCAAGTCGTGAGGTAGCTTTAATTCCAGAGAAACAACGCCCTGCGCAGGGGCGTCAATCTAATGAATAACGACAGATGCTGTTCGTCAATTCAATAAGCTTTTAATGATGAATGAAATTTGTGCGTGTTATGTATTTGGTGTGTTGGCAGGGCTTGATGAGGACCAGGATTTCATGGATCCAGGTCCTGGCAGCATACTTTGGGTTGCCAGACTTTCAGCGAGCTCAGGTAGATGCCATGGGGTTCGGCCCCTTCCTTAGCATAGAGCTTGTCCGCCCCGACCTGCCCCTCATCCAGGTGCTAAGAGAGAGATGGGATAGGACTAGCCGTGCATTCTTGATGCCATGGGGGCACATGATTCCGAGTTTAGAGGACGTCGCCAGGATTACAGGGCTAAGGGTGGATGGTGAGGTGGTGAGCAGAATCACCCTACCCGATTATGGCGAGCTAGCACAGCGCCTGCTGGGGCTGGAGACTATGGCGGAGGGTGAGTGCAGGACCATCTACCGTACAGACCTGACCATAGCCATGGGCTTAGGGGACTGTAGGTAGAGGTCGAGGGAGTCTCTATTTCAGCTGCTGCAGAGATTGATCGAGAGAGCGAGCGCTACCTACTGCCAGGACCCGGCCCAGAGAGAGCGGGTGGATATTGATTTGAGGAGGTTTCTGATCTTGATGCTGGGGAGGTTGATGCTGGGGACGAAGGGCGACATCATCAATTGCCGATTCCTGAGCGTACTTGAGGATTTAGAGGGAGTCGACCGATACGCCTAGGGAGCCACCCTGCTGGCTCATTTGATGGCCGATCTGTCCACTGGGACAGGTCGAGAGACGACTGTCAGCGGCTTCTCACCTTTTCTTCAGGTATGCATGCTTTCTAAATGATCATAAATGCAAATTACTTGAAATGATATGATGTAATTAATGCAAACTAATAAATGCAGGTTTGGAGTCATTTGTATTTTTCGATGGGACGAGTCGACCCCCGGCCAGGGAATGAGGCTGTGTTCCCTTTAGCACGGCGGTGGCTACCGTTCGTGAGTGGGGCACCACACTCTTACGAGTTGCGCGTGCTCCAGCGGGAGTTTCGAGACTACCCCACCTCACTGGTACGTACTCCTTCCTTATGAATGATATGCATGCATATATGATGCGATAATTGACTAATGACTATTGATGCGAATGCAGGTGGTGTGGAGACCCTACCAGGGCATGACCGAGGAGGGTCAGCCCTGGGTGACTGTAGGCCGACCTCATTTTGGGCGTGAGCTTTGGGTTCACTACCTGAACGAGATTGAGCCTCTGCGCCTACGCCTCGCGATGAGGACCCTCGGCCTTCACCAGGAGTGGGTCGAGGTTGCGGAGGCACGAGGGATCGAGAGGAAGACCCATGGGAGGACAAAGGCGACTGACTGGAGGATCAGGTTCGCGGACCAGTACACGGACTGGCAGCATGGCGGCACCAGAGTCACCTCCCAGGTGGCAGACAGCTCCGAGTACCTCCGGCGCTATTGGGAGGTCTACGCCGGCCGACCCCAGATGAGGGTTACAGGGGTGAGCAAATGAAATGCATTTCTTTTTCTATATGATGTTATGCCTATTATGCAACTAATCATGTGATGAATGCAGGATGCACGTGACTTGGTAGCGATGGACATGCAAGTCCATCTCCATAGCCTAGAGGCCCAGTTAGCAGCCACTCGGGCTGACCTGGAGACCCTGGTGAGTGTTTATTATGCATATGCAAATGATTCCTTGAATTATTGATGATTAGCCACTGATGATCATTTCTTTTGGATACAGCGTGCCCAGCAGGGAGCAGCAGGGAGGGGAACTGGCGGTGCTTCCAGCTCGAGGGGACCGAGCACCGGGACCGATGTGCTGGAGGAGCAGCTTGCAGGGGCAGTTGCTTGAGCAGAGGAGGCGGAGCGTGAGCTCGCCACTCGGGTAAGCTTATAAACTTGAATTCAATTATGCCATTACGTGATCATAACATCATATGTCTTTCTTTTCCTTTTACCCTGTTCAGATTGAGGAGCTACAGGCATCGTTCACCTGCGTTGCGAGGGAGCGTCGCGATCGCAGCGCACTGGTGAGTTTTTAATTTGCTTTGTGAATTAACATTCATGCATCCTTCCTTTTCAAAAAACTAATGATATGATATGATGTTATGTAGGCGATAGAATTGACAGAGGCAAGGAAGCAACTATCATTGGCGCGTTCCGAGGTTACCTCTCGCGACTAGCGGGTTGCCGAGCTTGAGCAGGCGCAGGGTCAGCAAGAGGAGCTGTCCAGAGAGGTGTCTGAGCTGAGGGTGCTCCTTGCGATGGAGCAGAGGGAGCGCACTCGAGAGAGGGAGGAGCGGACAGTGGAACGGGCTCGTGAGCGAGTGGAGGAGCTAGTACGCGTGCGCGAGCTTGCGGACCTGAGGATGCAGCTGGGCGCGGCGTAGGAGCGACTTCGAGTGATCGAGGAGCAGCTCCAGCGAGGTAGGGAGTGGGCACGGGCCGCCGGGCATTCGAGCGCTTTTGTGAGCGCCTCTTATATGACTGGTTCCCCGATTCGCCCGAGGGACGATGCAAAGCAGCGGGCCCGAGCCCCATCAGTTCCCCGGGGGTCCATGCCCCCTCCACAGACGCGCCCTCAGGAGGAGAGCGAGGCAGAGAGTAGGAGAGAGGAGGGTGGACCACAGTGAAATCAAAGTCCTACATAAATACATGCTGGGTTTAAAGGAAAAATTAAAACAAACGAAAATAGAAACTAGTCAAGGATAATATTACTAAGCTGCTAAGAACAGGTCAGGATACCAATCCAGTAAGTTGATACTGAGTCAGGGCCCATTTATCTGCACACCGACTTGCCGAACAGAACCGTCGTCCCTATGCCATCACAACTTAGCCGCCTATCCGTATGCCCCAAACTTCTATGAAATTATCACTGTTTTTGTTAAAAGAAAACTCAAACTCCAGATTCATTTGAGACATAAGGTCCTTGATATGCTCTAATAACGTAGGTATCATATAGTAAGATGCATAGTGCGGGATTGGGACACGGTGTCAGGGTGGTGACCCTTTTCTTTTCCTTTTCTTCTTTTCTTCTTTTACTTTTCTTTTTTTTCTTTTTTTGAAAGTTAGACACAATAATTAGTACAAACACAATCATAAAGATAATCATACTAGACCAATAATTAAGGCAATCATACAAGGCTAATAATCATAACAAGACAAAAGTACTTTAACAAAGTGATGGCGATATCAACTGATTCCTTGATCCCCCCCGCTTATAAGTACCCCCCTCCCATTTGGCCCATGGAGGAGCATTCAGAGTGAAGCTTAAAGGGAGGAAGGGAGATCTTGGGGTTTCAAGATGGAAGGGGAGTCTTTGCGTCCCGTGAAGAGAAGCAAGCCTAGCAGCGAGTGCAAATGGCTTACTGACCTCGAAGGGCATCTAAGCGAGAGAATTCACTCACGAATGGTGAGTTGGCAATCTATCTTCATCTGTTTGCATAATTTTTCTTTCATCTTTTCTTTCATCTTTCTTTCCTTCTTCTAGTCGTATCCTCTCTTTCCGGGCCCAAGGAAATTCTCCAAGATGCCCTGGCTCACGAGACTTACTTCCAACATTTCGATTGGCATGAGGGCTATTATCACAAGGTGGCACCTGCAAGGGCTCGTGATACATGCCAAGCATTATGACAAGATTCACATGGATTGGGTGGCGATGGATGCACTGGTAGAGATTTGGCACCCTCAAACTCACACCTTTATTTTTTCCACTTTTGAAACAACGGTGCTTCTCGAGGAGGTAGAACTTTTGCTTGGCTTAAAAAAATTCAGGAAAGTTGGCAAGATAAAGATCATGCCGATCCAGAAAAAGGTGACTTTCGAGGAGGTGCTTGGAAGCTTCATGCCGTTCGGGGCTATTAAAACGTCCAAACTCAAAGGGGAATCAATTTGGAAAAGCTTGCAGAATGGGTCATGAATGCTCTCAGGGGATTGATAGGTGATGACCGTCAATAAGGAATCATGAAGGGATTCACCATCTGCTTAGCGGGCGCTCTCTTGTTCCCTTGTGCCAATAACATTATAGAGGAGGATCAATTGAGCGCCATTTGTGAGATTTGGAATGGCAAAAGAATGGGACCTGCTATTCTTGCCTCTCTATATAGCGATCTTACAACTTTTAGCATGGGTAAGCCTCCTTTCGGTTGCGTACTCCTTCTGAATTACTGGATTGACCTGTATCTCAAGTTCGACCATTGCGAGGGGATAGGAACTACCTCAAGGCTCTTCTAATAAAGCCCCCTTCATCAGATGGCCAATATGTTAGGCTTTGGTGGCAATGTGGTGAATCGCGTTCCCTGGCTAAAGAAACGCGAAGACTGGCGGGATCACTTCAGCACTATGACGCAAAGCATGTTTACTTGCACCCCATCATGTTTGCTTGCATGTGAACTCCTCGTGAGGTCTTCCCCCGACACGGAGCTCCAGATTGTTGGCGCAATTGAGTTCCTTCTTTACAATGCCCACCGATGTTACACTCAGATCGGCCTTCCTCGCCATTCGTTCCCCATGTTATCTGACATTCCTCCTTTGAAGAAGAGGGAGCTAGACACGGACGGTGATGCAAAGGATGTGAAGGCTATCAAGACATCGTGGAAAGCAGGTGTTCCACAGAAGGTGACGGCAGATATGGAAGAAGAGCGCGAGTTGTGGAAAGATTATGTAACCAAACTGGGGAATTTAAGGCCAGAAGTGCTTAAACCCCTGATGTAGCTCATATTATTTTGATTAATAAAATGGAGAATTTCAATGTGCATTTTTTGTCTTTTGTCTTTTTATCTTTATCTTTTTTTTTTAATTTTTTATTGAGGTGTCTTCGAAGGAGGACGCTTCAAATGACGGCGTCTCAGCTCTTAGACGCTTCCAAGTTTTTTTTTCTTTTTTCATTTTTATTTATTCATAAAGATTTTTCGTAATTTTTATTTGACGCGTCAAGGCGGGCGGACGCATTACAGTGACGCGTCTTCGTGCCTGGACGCATCTAAGTTAAACTGTCGCGGGCGGCCTTCCTCCTTCCTCATTACAACCAACGATCCTTATCCCGTATTGTTCCCAGTTTCGACCCCATACCATCTCTTTTTTGAGTCCCATGGAGCGCGGGGGCCTTAGCAGTGGAGGAGAGAAGCGGAAACGTATTGCTCGTCGGTCGAGAAGGACCGGTGAGTGCGTGGAGGCTGCCGTGGAAGAGGAGGAACTTCCTTTGGCCATTCAAGGCACGGAAGGAGTTGGCGGCGTGGGGGAGGAGGAGCACGATCCGGTAGGCCCCTAGAACTTCCCTTTTAGCACCTCATTTTTGTGTTTTTTGATGGAAAATGGGGTTGGGGAGGGCTTGCAGATGCGGCGGTTACGCCACTGTGAACGCGTCCTACCCCATGGACGCGCCCATAATTTCCATTAATTAATTTATTAAGAAAATTATAAAGGCATCCAGACATACTGATGTGTATATATTTATTTAAACAATCTAACTACAACAGAGTCCAGTCTAACAGAAGGTACAGTCTAAAGTAGTAAAACGTACCACACGCTAAGGGAACACTCTGCCTGGCAAACTGGCAACTAAGAACCTCCACGTAATGTCCTCGAACCTCGAGGAAGAATCGTCACACCTGAAAACCAGGGGTGAGTCTCCTATCACTGGCTCAGTAGGGATCCCACGGAACACCAACCGAGAACAACGGCGGTACGGAAAGTGATAACTACAGAAAGAATAGCAGTAACAGTAACTACGGTGGCCGGTAAAATCTTGGCTCTATAGTTACTCCTACTGCACTGAAAAACACGACCCGGTCTCCTGTCGGGGGAACACCCAAGTCACGCGCCCGACATCCAGATTCCACGGTCAGGAGATAACCAGACATGAACCGCCCTAGTCACGCTACTAAGAAAATGACACGATGTCTCGATCACGGAAACCTGCCCTCACAGCAGGGCCCAAGCTGAAACTACGCAGTCTGGAAATACAATCACGACCTCGCTATCGTGAATTCCATGCCGTCTAGAAAAATCCTCGGTGACGCTCACCGGAAACTCTAGACCTCAGCTATGGGAACGCTCTCGAAAATAACACCCGAAACCCCGTCTCGCAGATGAGAAATGGAAACCAGGGACATGATAACTCACGTAACGTGATGGGAGCACCACCCACTAGAAGAACGATCGGATGCGTCCCCTGACATCTTACATCGCGTCACAAGTGTCTAGCTATAATGCCCTGGGCGCGAGACTCAAACACACTCAGTAACTAGAAGTACCACAAAACAAGGACTAGCTGAGGTCGCGCTCGTCAGCGCGGGTCTGAAGCCCTCAGCCTCGTGTGTACACTCAGACCATACGCCCTAGGTCTATCCTCTACCTGGTAATTCCCCCACCAGCCCAGACTCGGCGATACGCAGGGGCCCTACGGTAACCAGCCTACTCACTGTCTATGTAACGACCCGAGAATCTGATTGCTAGGAAGGCCCGATACCCCGAGACTCGAACCGCCACCCACAAGCCCGAAGACTCAGAAGGGTTAAAAGGATGGTGTGGAGACTACACAAGTATCATAAATAATTATAGAAATTAAAGTAGTTTATATAATTAAGCAAGAAATTAAATTAACATTTTACATGATACATGGTCCACAAGATATAACAAAATAAACAACAGTAGTTCACAACTAGTATAGAGACAAGAAAGAAAAGTACAGCTACACGGGACATATCCCGGCTCTGACCTCTAGCACTAACGTTGGGCACCCGAACCACGCTGAGCCTCAGACGCACTCCCTTGAAGCCGCGTCTCGCCTGAAACACGGTAAAAACACGCAGGGAATGAGTCTCAAAACAAGACTGAGTAGGGATCACCCGAATCCTACCTCGTAAAACGGAAGACCGCTACACTAGCAGCTAAGCGAGTACCTCAGAATTAGAAGCCATGCACTACAAGTACTGGTCTCACGGCGTGCAAACCCACACACGCACGCCACAGCGAAACGATCGAAACTCACCAGTCAACACGACCCAAACCCGAAGGTCGAGGCAACTGAGACTGACAGTCTGTCACTCCCTGTCCAGAATAGAAGTACCTCCCATTAGAAGAACGATCGGATGCGTCCACTGACGTCTTATACCGCGTCACAAGTGTCTAGCTACTACGTCTCGGGCGCGAGACTCAGACACACACAAGTAACCACAAAGCGAGTGACTAGCTGGGGTCGCTCCCGTCAACGCGTGTCCAACTGCTCCCAACCATGTGTGCACACACAGACCAGGCATCCTAGGTCTGGCCTCTATCTGGTTTTCCCCTCAGCCGGACTCGGGCCGACGACGTGGGGCCCAACGGAAACCAGTCTAAAAACCATCCTCAGGGTAGCCGTCCTACCACTCCCAGGGGTATACCAGTACACGCATACTGGCAGGCTACGACTAATGGAGTGTCTCTGAAGGAGTAGACTCTCAAGCCAGGAAAAACAACGTCCGAACCTGACAAAGCACGGGGACCATCCCACGTACCATCACCATCGCACAATGACCATAGTCGGAGAAGAAACGGGACTACACGCCGCGCGAAAAGTCCAGAGCATAACGGACCAACTCTGGTGCGCTATAGACTATGGCGGACTAACACAGGTGCGCTATGGTCACATGACGGATCACTTCTGGTGCGTTAAAGACCCAGCGAAAACTAGACTATAACGCGCCTGCCCAGGGGTGTTATAGTACTTAACGGACCGATACAGGTGCGTTAAGTCTTGAGTCAAAAGAGGGAACATAACGCACACCTCGAGGGGCGTCATGTGCATAACAGACCAGCCATAGTGCGTCATGTCATAGAGTAAAAACAGACTATAACGTAATCCTCTAGGGACGTTATAGACCTTAACGGACCATCTCTGGTGCGTTAAGTGGAAGGCAAGGGCGTTAAGCATAACACACCTTCCCTAGGGCGTCATATGGCCATAACGGACCTCACTAGGTGCGTTATGTGAGCAGGACCCCTAACGGTCAAAAACCAACGGTCGAAAACCTATAACGCACCAACACAAGGGTGTTATGTGAAACATAACGGTCAGTCGTGGGGTGGTTAAACCCACGAAAGCCAGACTCAAAACCCACAGAGCATAATGCCCCTCTCTGGGTGCGTTATGCACATAACGGCCACTGGGACGACCGCTATATCGTCCCGGCGGTGAAATGGCGAATCAAGCACAAAAACGCAGGCCACGTCCTCATACCTCCACGGGAGAGGGGGAAATCAAGGGGGAAGCTCCCCAATAGCCCTAGGCATGATTCTACGGCCTCGGATCCATATTTTGGGTTGCACACTAAGTCCGAGCACGATTTTATACAAGTCAAGTGGGTGCATACTTTGCTTGCATTTCTCCAAGTCTGTGCATGGTCCGTGCATTTGCTACATGACTTACTCTCCAAATCCGTGCATGGTCCATTTACTGTACGACTTACTCTCCAAGTCCGTGCATGGTCCGTGCAATCGTGCACATTTTACTCTCCAAGTCCATGCATGTTGGTACACACTTTATTAACTCCGTGCAAGTTATACAAAGTCCGTGCACGTCCTTATGAGTCCATGCATGTTTTGGACTTAGTATAAAAACTAAGTCCGTGCACGTTGTTCTTCTATTGCAAGTCCGTGCATGTCGTTGTGCTTTGTTAACTCTAAGTCCGTGCACGTTCAAAACAAGTCCATGCACATTCGTTCAATTGTACATGTAGTCCGTGCACATTGTGCATCCGTGCACATTGTGGATCCGTGCACAGATAAAGTCTGTGCACGTTGTGCACTTCTTCAAGTCCAAGTCCGTGCACGTTGTGCACTTCTCTATCTATCAAGTCTGTGCATGTTCACTTAAGTCCGTGCACGTTTCTGTAAAGTCTGTGCACATTGTCTTTAGTTAAAGTCCGAGCACTGTTAAGTCCGTGCACTTTTTCTTCCTTGGACCAAAACTAAGTCTGTGCACGTTTAAGTCATGTCCGTGCACACTAAAGTTCGTGCACTTTATGTCTAACCGAAGTCCATGCATGATGTCCAAGTCAAGTCCGTGCTTGTTGCTTACAATTCAAGTTCGAGCACATTTTAATGTCCGTGCATGTTTCTCCAATGCTTCAAGTCCGAGCACATTTTAAGTCCTTGCATGTTTTTGTAAACAAAGTCTGTGCATGTTTGTGCACACATTCCAACTAAGTCCGTGCACGTTGTGCACATGTCAGTTCACTAAGCCCATGCATCTTTTCCACTCGAAACAGGTTAAGTCCGAACATGTTCTAAGTCCGTGCACGTCCATGCTTATTAAAGTCTGAACATGTTTCACAAAGTCTGAACATGTTTCGCCAAGTCTGAACATGTTTCGCCAAGTCTGAACATATTTCGCAAAGTCTGAACATGTTTCGCCAAGTTCGAACATATTTCGCCTATGCACTTAAAGTCCATGCACATGTTTATACCAAGTCCGAGCATCTTTAAGTCCGTGCATCTTCTAAAGTCTGTGCATAGTGCACGGACTTTGCTACAAGCCTTGTCTATCTGCCCTGCAAGTCCATACACATTGTTTCATCTTAACAACCAAAGTCTGTGCATGTTGTTTCATCGAACAGGTGGCTCGCGACCACCAGACTCTAGATAGCTCATTAGACCTAATAAACTCAACGGTCCTTGAGTCATGAGACTCGAGTCAAGACCGCTGCACGTGATGGCACAACACCGTCAATCTAGCCTAATCTCTAGGTCTGAAACCACGGTGACATGACTCCCCAGGTAGCTCACAAGTCGCCGAGTTGATCCATCATCCAAGGGACAAATGTAAAACCTCTTGCCCCAGGCTGGGTGGCTGGACTCACAGTCTAAGGCCACACGCATGGCCCACTCGGAAATCACTTTCTAGAGAAACTCACGTTGTGCGAGGAAGCCCCACCGCACACCTACCGATTCACGGTGACTCGATCTAGCGAAGCACGAAAGCCCAGAACACATGGGGTTGCCTAGACCCCCAAAACCCATGGGTGCGCTAATCAAGATAACTCGGCACCTCCAGACACCCCAAAACACAGACACGGAACCCACGGGTGTCTGGGACATCCACGAGGTCGAAGGTCGACCACTGGGTCACAACCGGGTCGACCGGAGGCCAACATAATGTGAACTGAATGCGGCTAGCAAGAAAAACCAATTGGCTGTCCTCCCTGGACCGTCACATCAAATGGCGGCCCTATAAGGACCACAAACCTAGTATAGCAGTCCTCTCTGGACCACCAACCGCGGGGAACCCCAGGAAAGGAAATGGTCTTCCTTAAGATCGCAACCTTAGTGGCGGTCCTGGCCTGACCACTAACATCATTTAGCAATCAGTCACAAGGCCGCTACTGCATGGGGAACTCGGGGCACAATGTGGCCATGCCCTGGCCGCGACTCGGAGAAACGGTCATCCACCTGACCGCCAGCTCCGGGGACTCAACGAGAAACGATTACGAATTGGCGGTCCTGGGCTGACCGCCACTACAATTGGCAGTCAATCGCAAGACTGCAACTACCCCAGGCAGTCACCTCCAGACCGCAAAACATGTCGACACTTCTGGGTCGAATAGCGGCCCCTATTAGATCGCATCTATGCAATGGTGGCTACTGGTACGATCGCTACTTCCTCCCGAGTGCGAAAATGGCGGACACGATAGAAAACTCCATTCCACGCCCTGTTCATACCCATGTGAAGGAGAAAACAAGGGAAAATCATTCCCCAACCTCTCTAGCACCGAGAGGACCCATTTAAACTCCAAAATGTGATCAAAACACCTGATCCAGCTCGCACCCCAAAACATACATTTTTTCCAAAACGTGAAAATGACCCCGCTCGGCTCACCACGGCCTACAAAACTTGCGGGAAAGGAAGTACAGGGGTTAAGGATCCATCCCCCTACCTCCACCAAAGATTTCACGCGCCGAGGACACTGATCCGCCAAGAAAATGCCGTTTAAACCCACCACCGGCTCACGAACTCATGAACCGCCTCCACCATCGCGATCCTCATCTGGTCCACGCCGCTCCTTGCCCCACGAGCATCGCCACCTCTCCCTCACCGCCTCCGTCAGTCGCCCGGAGTGAGAGGAGGAGAGGAGAGAATGTGGGACTAAAAGAATTTCATCCTCAAAATTCAGGACAAGCACCAGGCCACAAGGGGAGAACGCCGGAGCCAACTGACAACACTATCAGAGCCCCAACCAAACCTCGATATTCGTAAAAATCACGATCCTGAGGGATGCGGTCAGACAATGATCACGGACAATGCCTCGCTCATAACCCAAAACACATCGAGTAGCAGAGCAGGCACATACAAGAAGTACAAGTCTAGCGTCGCCTCAGCCAACACGAAAACCAACCACGACACCGCAGACACCACTACGCTTACAGAGAAAATACACTCCTTGCCACGGAAACCAACACCGGTCAACGCCCATGCTTTGCGGACTAACCAAACGCCAGCTTCACAACTCGCTGACTGCTCTCACACCCTGCACCAAGGGCAACCAATGTCGAGCTTCCACCAGCTCACACCTGGCAAGCCGACCACTTACAACAGCACCAGGCCAACTTTGCCAGAAGACAACCTCTCACAAACCCCAGATCCACCGGGAAAAGCACATCTCATAATCGGCTACCCAAGGCCCCGCTGGCACAAGACTCTCGCCACTCTCGAGCCCCAACAACCAGCATCTTCTATCTATGAAAGACCATCCATGGGTCACCAGACACGTGTCAACGAGAAACCTCAACCGGCCCAACCGACATACTCCAAATCATGACAGGCCATCCGCTGACTCTTCCACAGACCATTACCATAACTCGATCCAAATCTCTCTCAGACACCGCAACCGATCTCGAGCCTCACGCCAACTCTACCCTCTCAGGGGAGCACGACGAACTCAAATAACAAGATTCCATAATCCTTGATTCTCTCATCACTCGACTCAGACTTACGGAGAATCCTTGCAGACCATAGACGAGGGATCGCCACATCCAACATTAACGTCTCTTCAGAGACATCCGCACACAGGCACCATCCTTCGTCTTGTCTCATCAAATCCTTCACCTCGAAAATGATCCAAAAGGACGTCTGTCAATCTCGATTCCGCTCTTACCACAGAGTCTCGGGACACAACCTCTTACAACCCATGGCACACTTCTCCAAAATCGACAAGTGCCACCTGCTACCACAGCAAGCTGATCGATAACGCCACGACCAATGCACCTGGGTCCCCAGACAATACACTTCTTGCCATGGTCGATCACTCGGCCAACCTCACCAGCCGATTACGGCCACCAACCGAGACCCATAATCTTGTCAGAGATCACTTCTCCAAAAACATGTTCTCACCTAAGAACACAGCTTCCACACAAAAATAGGGTACTCACGCGACAACCCTGCCAGCACATTTCCCCAATTCTCAATCCAGCCAGTGCCACCAATCACAATGCCTCAAGCAATGGCATGGCAACAACACGTCTCACACAACCGAGACAATCTCACACCGAGGAACCGATCCTCCGACGCTCTACACATCCTTGAAAATCCGCCCGTAGCATCCAACGCTACGATCCTTCGCTGCGCACTCAGATCCACATGCACAGTCACCACAACGACAACTCGGGATCTTCCATCCCGACGATCCTCTGCAACTCCTCAGGCTCCGATCCTCAACACCTTGAAAAATACAACATCAATTGTAAATTCTCACAAACACCACCCAATTGGCACGCATCCTTTGGGAGCAGCGCCAACACACCCTTACACATTAGGGAATGGGTGACGCTTCTCACTAGCAACCACCTTGCCAACACAAGATTCGTCTCGCACGAGCTTCATGGCACACAAAGGCCAACCAATCCGGACACATGATGCAAGACGACAAACCTTAACCCGATGCGATCTCCTCCAACCAAGGGAACAATTCAATACACCTCCGACCAACGGAAGGTCCCCGTGCTCGACCAGACCTCAAACCTTGCACATGCTGGGAATAGCACCTTCCAGCATCAGAAAAACTATTACTTCCATCAGGTCAGCACCTCTGACACACTCACCAAGTGTCTTATCAGATCACAATCACAATACCTCTCGATGCACCATCGCTGCGACTCCTCGAACAGCAACACACCATGCCTCAAGCAGTAGCACGAGCCATAACTGGCACCCGCCAATGCTCATCCTTGAGCCGTAAGCCCGCCACTGAGCCTTCACATCTCGAACCAGATCTAGGGCAACCATAGCCCAATCCAAGAAGATCCTCCACTCATCCGAGCACATCTCGACTAGAGAGCCTGCTCTGCCACCTCAAATCAAGATCTCAACACCTCAGGGCCTGGATAATCCTCAAGCTAGGGTGGCCAACCCGATAACAACTCCCTCAGAGCATACTCACGGCCACCTAACCATGAGCAATCCTCGCCAACCACCTGACCTCGCTGTAGATTCTTTGAACACAGCACCGCAGTGGTACACCTGCCGACAACCTCTACCCGACGCAGCACAACCGGGGCCACCACCAATGAGGGAGAAGGCTCTCGATCTTGACCTCAGACCCCACACCGACACTCCAACAACGACAGCAACCACCTTCACAGCGCCAACGCCGCGCACCCACACTCTCATGCGAGAAACCAGGCAAAAATCAAACACAAAACCCTATGCCAGCTGCCGACTGTACTGGACCTTATGGACTCTGATCACTACAATATCTCAAATTCTCATGTACTTCCACAACCATATCTCTGATATCAGCTGTGGCGACCTAGGATCCGAGTATCGGAAAGGAACCGACGCGACTCGAACCTCGGCCCGCCGCCCACGAGCCCGAAGACTCGGAAGGGCTAAAATGATAGGTGTGGTGTACACAGAAATAGGAAATAAAGCAGGACGCCAGATATAATAGGGGATCGAAGTCCCCAGGAGTAAAGACTCCCACCGGCTTCTGCTGTCTCCCCTGAAGCACCTTCAAGTGAGGTACTTAGCAATACCTCCTCCTCTTCTATTGTCACCATGTTTGCAGTTAGGGTGGTGACTTCACCAGATAAAATTTATTTTCTCTTTGCCGCTTTTAACATTTCCCTTGCGGCCTCCACTCTTCTGGTGTTTGGCCCTAGCCTTTCGGCTAATCGAGCCAATTCCTGGGGTTGCTCAGGCAGACCCCCATATTTGCCAGCCAACCCAGTCATATTGCAGGTAAAAACCCACATATACTTTCTTTGTCTGTGGACCTTCCTTCTTACATGACCAGAGAAGGTCAGTCTCTCGAACACGAAGACTCTTCTTCTCTCCCCCTGCTGAGTGGTGGTTTCACCGGCTTCGAGCTCCAAGCCATCTTCATACCCATTGTCGTCAACCGACGACGTCATTCTTCTCTCTTCTTCTTTGTCAACTGCCATTGGTGGGCAGTCATCTTCTTCGACCATGACTACTTGCAGTAGGCGTTGTTGGCCCAACGAGGGGTTGCCCATACCCCTGAAATAACTTCTGACCATGCTGGTCATCACTTCTTGCCCTAGTCCCTGATGCAGGATCGGGGACAGCTGTCGACCCCATTGGAGGGATGTAGGTTAGCCGGGTTCTTCCGGCGAGTTGCTCAAATCTTCTTCCCATCGTGGGAAAATTAGCTTGTCAGGCTCACTCCCTAAAGCTTGCGCAGCGTGGAGGATCCACGACCATTTCTTCTCTTGTCGGGGCCAAGCCCCTCTCATTCCTCTTCCCCGTCTCAGCAGGCTCGGGGCAGCGACGAACAGGTGCCTTTGGGCGGACAGGCTGGACCTTCTTGGGGACCCACACCTGCTTGAACTTCTTTGTCCGTGTGGCCAACTCTTTCTGGCCTCGGTAGCCTTCTTCTTCTCTTTCAGCTCTCCTCTCAGATAAAGTCTGGAAGGAGTTGTGTGTAGGAATAGTAGGGCTACCCGATCTGGAACAGCTTGGGTGTCACGGCCATTTAAGAAGACTCGGACACCCCCAATAAGAACAGATTTCCCGGACACAGAGAGATGCCCGATAACAGTAGTAGTAGTGTTCCTCCGGAAGCTCCTCTACTGATGTCCTCGGGCTTCCTGTTGTGGACGGGGTGAGCCCCATGAGTGATGTGGTGCACCATGTAGCTGGTGACCTGGACTAGGCCTCTCAGCGTGCGTGCATAGTGTCGGGCCTCCAGGATGTTGGCCTTCTTGTTGGTATCCTCCCCACTGGGCTCTGAGGACTCCACTTGTAGTAGATCAGCGAAAGCGAGCCCCAAAAAGTTGGGGAAGTCGACTGCCGGTGGGAACGTGTCAAAAACAGTGGGTACCGTCAGGTACCCTGATGTGACACAACCCCTTGGACCTAGGAATGCAAGCACAACCACAAGGCCAAGAGGCCTACGTAAGCGGACACTCTTCAGCACGCACACTCAACCAGGGGGTGACTCGGGGATGCCAAGTCAGGGTTGTGGGGTGGGTCCCCAGCTGGTAGAGGGCCAGCAGTGCTTTAGTAAGTCTCCCCTCGGATACGGTCACCCACCTCAATAGGCCGATAGGTGCCATGGGCACGGATCCACTCACTCACACCCACGGCGGTCGCTCGGAGGCAGTGGAGCCTTGGGACCAGGTGCTCTCTCCCTTATCCGGTGGCACAATTGAGAAATATTGAATAAACAAGCACGATTAGGAGTAAGGGCAGTGAGCTCACCTGGCCGGTTTGAAGAAATCGACCCCGATTCGGAGACGTGGGCGAGCTGGGAAGCGTAGGTTACCCACACGCTGCGCCGATGAAGCTTCACCCTGTGATCAACAATTACATGCACTACACCTCACACAGGAGGGGGTTCTTGGGGTGGGGGTTAAGTTGTTTACAACCAAAACTACCTCCACACAGGGAGGGGCCTTCAGCTGGCCAAGCGAGGGGAGGGGACGCAGCTAGAAACTTGTTGTGCCGAGCCCCTTGTCGGTGCTGCCAGCTTCTGGAACCACTGGACAGTCGATCGAAGTGGGTGCCGCCACGGATGCTAACGAACTCCAAATGAACTGAGACTGGTGCCAAAACTTTATGACATGGCCCGAGAAGACGTCTGAATTTTCTTGATTTACCCTGATAAGGTCGTTGGCTAGGGAAGGACTTGGAACAGCACTGGACAGTTCTGGTTCTGGTCGCTTATAGGGTGGTGCTACTGGAAGAGGGAGGTGCCACAGACAGTCCTAAACTTGGTTGGAGGCGGGGTTGGTATCGTTACGACCACGGACAAGCCTTCTTTCAGACAGGATAGACAGGAACCTCAGCTGATGTCGGGGCTGATCGTATTGGCCAGAATGGTGGGGGTGGGTCAGTTCAGGAATAGGGGAACCGACTTGGCGCACCTTTGGGAAAAATTTTGGAACTCTGGATGTTGGGGTCCAAACTTCACTCTACTTCTTGAGGATGACATAGAACTGGCATAGGATGCTCTTAGCCAAGTTTCACGCTTAGATCAACAAGGGAGTGGCCGTGGTTGAACTTTAACTGGTGCTCTGGTGCACTGCCTGAGTGGTGCTGCATAGTCGGGGAAGAATTGCTCTCACAGCCAGCTCGGTGCTCGGATGATGACAAAACCACCGCCGTTGCGAAGAAGACAGGGAGACGCTTCCGACGGTACCACTTGGGCACCAAGGGGATTTGGAATGAAGTCAAGGCAGGCTCTGCAAACATCACCCTCTCTACTACCAGAGAACTAAGAACTGCAGGTTGAAGAGGGGAGGTGGGGAATGAGGTAAATGGGAGGGGAATGGGGGTGGATGTGTGTGGGGGAGACTAGATTCAAGTCCAAAGAAAAGACAACAAGTGCCAAGTACAACCGATAGAAAAGAAAGGACGTACCAGAAAGTCGGGGGAAGCCCGACGAGGGTATCAGCTGGCCACAACTAGACGCTACGAGCACGCGCCCCAGGTACACACGGAAGCCGAACAAACGACCACCACCTGAAAAGCAGGGGTGAGTCTCGTGTCACTAGCTCAGTAGGTGTCATGCGGATCCCCCCCGAGGAAAACACACAATAACACGCTAAAACAGCAGACTACAGTAGGTGAACAACAATAGTAGTAAAGCGAGAAAGCTAAAATACAAAGCTGTAAAAGAAATAGAATAGGGAGCAGGAGTAGGGAACAAGCTAAGGAAGAGGGGAAGGAAGAAGCCATACCAGAAACGGCTACCGAACTAACCTCGGTACCCCAAACTACTCCAAGCAAGGGCAGGTGAGCGACTTAAAGCTGACAGAGTCAAGAGTTGCCAAACTGCCGACGCAAGGAACCTACAAGACAGACACCACAGCATGCAAAGACAGAAGGGTGAACTCTGAACTAAAGAGGTCAGAAGCTTACCGAACTGTCAACACGATGCCAGGCTCCAAAAGAAGACCTGCAAGGACAACAAGAAAGCCTAGGAAAACTTAGACAGATGACTGACACAGATGACAGATGACACGACAAGGACATCGTGCACACTGCCACACACACAACTAGAACGTCATGCAAGCGGCAGACACTAACCTCGAGTATAGCCACAGTAAGGGCTAACCCAGAAGGTCACGACGCATGAGAAATGCAAAGCGAACCGCGAAGGGTATCACAAAGAATATCGCAAAGAGCCACGTGTCACGTGACTAGAGTGCCCCACACTAGAAAAATAGCTAGCTGCGTCCACTGACATCTTATGCTGCGCCTACTAGCGTCTCGTCTACGATACCTACAGACGGGTAGAGACTAAGACACTGTTAGAACCAGAATAGTAACCAAGTCGCGAGTGACTAGACAGGGGAATGCCCATCGGCATAAGTCCAAAGTCCCTGACCACGTGTGCACACACTGGCTTTTGCCTATGCCAGGCCTGTAGCTAGTTTTCTCTCCCCGTAGGACGCAATGGTAACTGCGGGAGCCGACAGAGACTAGCTTAAAAATCATGAACAGGAAGTGCTCTGCTGTAAAAGTCGTCACGTCGAAGCGTGCCGTAAGGCTACGACTAGTGAAGGCTCACAAGACACGGACTCCATAATGCGAGTGTCGAAGTACATACAGGCAAGAGCATCCTATAACACGTACTTCGAAGCACCAAAGGTAGCATAAGAGACTGCCAACAGACTCAGGACAAGGCAACTAGACCTACAACTACAACGGTCCCTGAGTCTTATGACTCTGAGTCAGGATCATCACACATAGCTACCAATCGATCTAATCCTAAGCCAAGGAAAATGACACTTCGAGAAAATGACACACGGAGACTTGAGGGGACAACAAGAACTCTCAGCACACCTGGATACGTAAATCGAGGTAGAACGGTACCTCGAGGCATCCAGAACCAATGTCTCGAATTGGACAAGGCCACCGAGACACAATGAGACTCCTGTCAACCACTAGGTAACCCCGGGTTGACTGGAACCAGACATGACACCGACACACTAACACATCCACCGCCACCGCAGCACAAACAAGAAGAACCAACAAGGACAAGAGCGGCAGGAGATGACAACACTCTGGGCAGAGCAACTTGTCAGTCAACTGCTAGATTAAAACCCAACAGTCGAGAGAAAATAGCTATGCGACCAGAGACAAGGACAATGGTAGCTTCTAGATTGAGTCGTTAGGGTACTGGCGTAGTTTAGGAAAAGACCATGACCAGTCACCTAAACCGACCAATCCAGACAACCACCGACAGATAGACACCACCCTAAACAAGGACCTAAAATAGACGGACACACAACACAAAATAAGCAAACGGTCAATATGGCAAACAAGACTATAATGCACTAGCATAGGGGCGCTATACCCACATAACACACCAGAGGCGGGGCGTTATGCCAACCTGACCGAAAACTACAACAGACAATATAACGCGCCAGCATAGGGGCGTTATATCAACACAACACACCCAGGGGGGGTGTCATGTCCAACAGACCAACGCACTAACAACACAAAGTATAACAGACCACAACTGGCATGTTAGACTAGTATAACGCACAAGGGCAGGTGCGTTATACCCACAAACACAAAAATGCACTAACCACAGACCAAAGGCATATAACGGACCACACCTAATCTGTCACAGCCACACGACGCATAGGGTGAGGCGCATTATATCAACCGCCATACCCAGCCAAAACATCGGTCAATGGACCATAACGGCTCTACACCTGAGCGTTATATTAACCTTAACGCACGGGGAGGAGACCATTATACAAATCGATTGACACAGTCTTCGAGGCAGACATGGTCGTCGAGAGAGCTGACATGGCAGTCATCCTCGAAAACCACCCGACCATAACACACCTAGGCAGGGGCGTTATACTCCACATAACAGACTAGGCCTGGTCCGTTATGCTCCAAGACGTCCGAAGATGAAAACCAATGAACGATGCATAATGGTCTATCGGGGGACCGTTATGCACAAAATGGCCTCTGGTAGGACCATTATGCCAATTTGACGGTGAAAATAGTGAAACGGCCAAATCGGCCAATTCCACGCCCCATGCACGCCGTAGCGTAGGGGAAATACATCCAAACGGTGGAAAATCCTTCAAGGATTCCAAAAACACCGCATGCATACCGCGAAACACTCTAAATCGCGAGATCCAAGCGATTCAGATGAATCGACAAAACTGGGACACAATATTCTCCCCATTTTTGATGATGGCAACTATGAGTTATTGGGTTTTAAAAACATTGATCAAGTGACTTCATCAAGCATGAGAACAAGTATTTCACGCTCAAGACTCATTCATAAAAGTAAGTTTCATTCATGAAAGAACATAGCTGTCTGTACAATCCCACAACAAAAAGATTCTAACATAACTGTCATGCACACCCAAAATATGTGTTTGACTGACAAAAAAATGTATGTGTATTGTGAATGACTCATGAGACTCATGACAAAAATAACTAACAAAAATAACTCATCCCACTCTCCCCCTTTGACATCATCAAAACATAGCTCGGGGAGAGCAAACAGAATGCAATCAGCGTGCTGGAGGGGATCGCTGCTGAGACGGACCGGCCCCATCAAGGATTCTGCTCTCAAGAGACCGGAGTTGGTCATGCAGTTGCTGCAACTTTTCTTGTACCAGCTTTTCAAGAGTGGACATCCTGGACTCGATTGTATCAGACAAATAATGGAGGACATCTTGCATGTGCACCACAAAATTATCGAGGCCATGAGGCATGGGGGGTGCAGTAGTGGAGGAAGTGGCGTGGTGGGTGGTTTCTGCTGTGCTGTCTTAGCCACGACGTGGTAAGTAATCCCTGATGTTGCTTTGCTCTTGAACCAAGTAAGCAATGTCCCTTTCCAAGTGTTCCAGCTTGTCAAACAATTGTGTATGACATCCTTGTTGGGATGCTAGGCCCGGATTCAAAGGGGGGGGGTGAATGAATCTCCCCTATAAGATTGCCCAATTAAAAATTTATAACTAGACACAGTTGCGGAACAAAAGCCAATTGAGCTCTTCACAATAAGAGATTCAATAATGCGCTTGATCAAACAGATGGACTGCTAGAATGCAGTCTCCTAAGCAAGTCTAAGCCGTAGACAGAACCAAATCAATTATGCGTGTTCCTGACATCTATTCAGTCAGAACCATAGGTGGAACGATCCTAAGCATTCATCTAGCGCTGAAGACACAAGGATGCAAACCACACAATGCTCAAGGATTTTTAGATAGTTCAGTCTGCTGCCCGCAGACCTACGTCCATCCCCCACTCAAAACAGAGTGAGGCTTCCCGCTGATACACAGCTTAAACTGCTGGGCATTACAGCTTGCCTACACCCGCTGAGCAACACAGCTTGCTGTCGAGAGGAACCAATCCTCTGCAACGCTGAGCAACACAGCTTGCTATCCAGAGGAACCAATCCTCTGCTATCCAGAGGAACCAATCCTCTGCAACACTGAGCAACATAGCTTGCTATCCAGAGGAACTAATCCTCTGCAACGCTGAGCAACACAGCTTGCTCCGCTGACTCACAGCTTGAAACAAAGGTTTAAAAGAAAACAAGAGTAGAAAATCACAGCAACTGAAAGCTGGAAGGAATCGTAAAATAAATATGGCTCTCGCAGGAGCTGACTGGATTGGATCTGATCCAAAGTCCAGTGGAGACAAATCTTCTGCTAGGGCTTTACTTCCTCTCCTCGAGCTCTCTATCTCTTGCTTCTTTTCCCTCTCTATTGCTCTCTCTTTTCTTCTCTCCATCTCACAATCTCTATCTTTCTTTCTTCCTCTTCTTCTGTTCTCATCCCAAATCCTTCTCCTCTCTTCGGTTCTCATCTCAGATCCTTCTCCTCTCTTCGATTCTCATCTCAGAAGTAGCCTTCTTATAGAGCTTCATGCCTGGGACCCATAAGCTCACGGATTGGGCATGTGGAGGGCTCATTCCAGCCAAGAGAATTCTGGAATCCCTTAGCCACGTGTCAGCATCTCGGCATTGTGGCTGACCACGTGGCAGATTCTTCCATTCAGTTCCTTGCCTTGGATCACGAACCCTTTAACCTATACTTTGACTTCCACGTGGAGTATGCTCACAGGTTGTAGGTTCGCCCACCACATGGTCGATCAAGTGACTGACCTGGCAAGCAAATGGGAGTTTTAGCACAGACTTCATAGAGCAAGGTGCAACCGTGCATAGACCTTAGTAATGTGTAGCAAGATATGCACAGACCATGAGTATGTAGAAGTGGATATATGAACTGACTTTTCATCGCATAAAAAATGAAGTGTGCACGGACCTTGTATCACACACGCGAGGTATGCACAGTCCTTGGGTCATATGAATGAGATATAGTTCACAAACTAGACAGCATATGAATAGATGTGCACAGACTCTAAGTGCCAACAAAACAACCATGCACAAACTCACTTTATGCATAAAGAAGATGTGCACTGTTCTTTGTACGACTCAGACAAAATATGCACTGACATAAAATATGAACAAGATAAAAAGATGCACGGAGTTAGTATAGCATAAGACGTGTATGCACAGACCTTGAGAATGATGAAACGTGAGCGTGCACCGACTCAACATGCAAGCCTGGAAATGTTTCACAGACCTTAGACGCTGATCGGTGAAATATGCACTGACGTTATGTGTGGTAGCACAAGATGTGCACCGACTTGGTTTGCACTAGGCAAGACTTGCACCGAGCGTGTGAATGCATGAGATGCTACTTGCACCGATCTCGGTCTCGCACAAACCAAATGTGCACCGACCTTGGTCACTGCACAAGAGAATGTGCACCGACCTCTACAGTGGTTGCACGGACTTAACCTACGCACAAGAACAACCGTTGCACCGACCTAATATGTGGTCACACAAGATGTGCATCGACTTGCATAGCAATAATATAGACTGTACCAACATTGACTCCTACATGCACTGATAGCAACAGGGAGATGCACAGACTTAGTTCAGACAAACAAAGGATGCACTGACCTGAATAGTGAGTTGTGCCGACCTTGGCTCCTATGGCAGCAATACTATCTTCAACCTGAACATTGCTTTGTGCAGACCTTAAGTGCATTGTGAATAGTAATATGCATGGACCTTTGACAATAGCACGGGATGTGCACAAGCCTGCTAGTACTAGTTGCACCAACTTAAGTCCAGCTATATGAACACTTGCACAGACCTTTATATGCATAGGAACAGTGGTATGCACCGAGGCAAAACTTGCACTGAGGTAGAAGATGCACTGACTCTAAGCCACATGAGACGCAAAGTAAGATGCAGGACATACACTGAGATACAAATGTGAGCATGAACACAATATGCACAGACTCGAATGCACACTTAACATAGACCCTATATGAGCAAGCTACAGGAACTTGCACCAACTTCATACAATGTGCACTGGCCGGCTACAGTAATGTGCATCGACCTTCATTAGTTCCCAGCCAACTAGTATCGACCTGCATTGGACATATGCACAGACCTCTATAGCATACTGCATCAACATTAGTTGCGTAAGACAATGCATGCAACCTAACTTACACAGACCTTTAGTGCAACTCGCGTAGACCTTGATGCAAAGTAACACAGACTTTGTGTACTGACGTTAGATGTGAGAACTGGGGTTAATGTGAAGTTACCTTAATGAACACCCAGAGCTTTGAGTCATTTTTAGAACCTGTTCTGACAGATGATGAGATCAACAATGAATGCATCAAGATTATATCATCAAGGATATACATATATAATGAGACATAATATTTGTCATCATCAAAACTTCATAACCATAAGGGACACAACAGAGCTTACACCCGAGTCACCCAGCCATCAGCTCCCGGTACAGGCCTTATGCCCTAGAGGCCAATCCTAGTGCTTTTGACTGGTGGCCTCGTGCTGTCAGCAATGGCTAATCGGGTCTTCTCGGTCTACCATGTTGGAGTGGAATCTTCCTTGACTCCCCAGAAGAAGCATCGCCACAACCACAAAGGTAGACGACTAGCCACTGCAACTAGCAATTCCGGTAAGACCATTCTTGTCAGTGACCTGTGAATTTGTCTCAATGGGGGCGAACCAATAATACCTCGAGAGCGGACCATGCCCACAGTCCCCACTACTAACCACTTCAGCCTCTTGTGGCAAATGCGAGAGGACAAAGTGGAGCTCAGAGAAGCAGGTGCCTCATCAACAGTCCGGGGACACCCATTCCAGTCTGATACCCAAGCTCCCAAGTCTCGTCGAAGGAACAATGACCAGGGAGACCAGCAACTTAACCTAAGAAGAATCTGAGTTGCCGCAGAAGAGGCTCAAGCCATTCACAGGGCACCTATCAGGAACCCCTTTGGAGCGCTTAGGCGCAGTGTCTGACAAGACACAGTCGATTCCATAACGACACTGTCTGACGATGCCCAGCCACTCAGTGTCTTCCGTCTAAATAAGCGAAAATAAAGACGGGCTCATTCTGGGCCCCGCCAGCAACAACCCCGAGCTCTCCTAGGGTCGACACCATGAAGGAGGCTCCTCCGCAATCAACCTCGATCTTTGACAGACTTGGGGCATCAGTCCACCCTGAGAAATGTTCCCAAAGGAAGCAGACGGTCCAGTTCATCAACAATGAGGTCAGGGTGTTCGGGTGTTATGCTATCGGACACTAACCCAAAACTCAGTCAGATGACCTGAACCAGCCTCTGGCCCAGCTCAGGAGGTCTCATCACCAGACTCATCCTCCGGTCCCGACTGGTCACGTCAGTAATTTCACCGGACCTCAGGCATCAGAACGAGTAGAAGAAGTTCTAGCCAAGGATCGTGTGGCTCCTATCAATGTGGATCTGGTCAATAATGATCCCCTGACAAATGAGGTTCAAGAGGTGACTCTCATGACTCTCATGAAGGAGAACTAGCACTTGAAGGCCATCCTGCAAGACCTTCTTCTGGAATGAGACCTTCACCCTCAGCCACCTGCTAGGCCTCCGGTCGAAGCGCCAGCCTGCCAGTTGGGCACAATGGTGCCAACACCTTAGCGGTGGCTGCCTAAACCCTGACAGCAATCGGGTTCGACATGCCCTCAACCGAAGCTCAACCACGAGCATCCAATACCCCAGTGCCAGAAAATCTTATGGCACAGCGCCAGATGATCGAGCGGATAGTCGAGACAAAACTCGCCCAGTATGAGGAAGGGGTCTCAAGTATAGACCTTTATAGCGTCCCCTACCCACTGCATCACCAGTTAAAGAAGTTCCCTCTAGAGTACGCCAAGCCCCCGAAGCTGCAGAAGATCGACGGGCAGGGGTTTTCGCATGAGCACTTGGCCTATTACATTACGGCCATGGGTGCGCTAGCATTGGATGAGTCAAATCTCCTCTGCTACTCCGTCACTGCACTTACGGGAATGGCCTTTCAGTGGTATTCCCGCCTGAAGCCTAATTGATGCGGGACGCTATGCGAACTAGGACTCTAAGTGAAGACGCGACTAAGGAGACAACTAAACCAGCAATGTCACAATATGTAAAGTAGCGTGACACAAACACCTATGACTCCCAAGAGAGGGATCACGCCAAAATAAGTAACTCACTGATGGAGGCATCACCCACGATTCCCTCTGGCTCGGGTCGTCCATACACCCCGGAGTGGTTTGAGCTCAGGCTTCACTCTATGTGGGCCCAATTATCCATTTTGAGCTTTCTATATGAGTCATTTGATGTATTTTCCCTTTTATTTGAGTCATGTCCCTAGGTCTTTGATTTATTTCCCTAAGTTTGAGTGTCATTAGGTTGATTAGAGTAGCTAATGGGCCCAATTCATTGGGCTAGGCCCAAGGGCGCCCCCCTTCCATTGATTATTTGTCATTGTATCAAGAGTCAGGGACTTTTTGTAAAATGTGGGTTGCCTATATATAGGACCTCATTCCCCCCATTTGAAGTTAATGAAATTTACCATATTTTGAGTTTCAAAATCCAAGTTACTTTTAGTGGAGAGAATCCATTAGATAAGGTGTGAAGTCTTGGGTGAGAAGCCCCATTCCCTCTCTTCTACTCTCTCTCTCTCTAGGGGGCGCACCCCACTCTCTCTCCTCCCTACTTGGCCATGTCATCTCCACCTCAGCCCTAGTCCTACCACATAATCAGAACGAGCGCACCATGGGCTCTGCGGAGCCCGAATAAATCGTCACCTCGGTGACTGGCACGCCCACGCACTTAATAAACCAGGAAAACTCCATTCCCAACAAAACTTAAATAAAATAAAAATAAATAATAAAAAAGTGCATCCACAACCACTCAGTCCCAGCCGTGTGGCCCAGGGCCGCCACGCATGCTTCTGTGCCAGGGTGAGGAGATCAGTGAGAGTCATCGAGGCCTCGACTCCGAGGGCTCGTCAGAGGATGTGGTCACGCGTCGCCTGAGTAAGCGTGGTGGTGGCGATGCTAACGTCGAGACATGGGATCCGAAGCGCCTCCGCACGGAAGTGAGAAACGAAGTCCCATAGCGTCTCTTCTTGTCCCTACCTGAGGGCGAGCAGGGTCACTGCTGACTTGGCCACCTTACGATAGCCGATGAAGTTCTCCTTAAACAGCTTCTTGAGCTGCTGAAAGGAGGAGATAGTCCCGACTGGCAGGGACTCAAACCATGCCCGGGCGTTTTCTGGAAGAGTAGTCACGAATGCTAGACATTTCACAGCGTCCGAGGCCCGGTGGAAAACTAGGTGGGACTCGAAGCTGTGCATGTGATCGGCCGGGTCGGTGGTACCATCGTAGGGGGTGAAGGACGGCAGCTGCAGCTTCGACGGAATGGGAGATTCCATGATCTCCCTGGAAAAGGGAGCATGGAAGTCTTGATCATCGTCGATGAGCCCCAGGTGTCTAGCGGCGAGGAGGGCGTCATCCAAGTAGTGGACCTTGTCCTCAATCTCGTCGATGCGTTGAAGTCGTTGATCCATCTCCGGGTTGGAATGTAGAGGGCAGCGCACTCTTGGTGCAGGCGTACCGCGCGACCGTCACGTTCTAGTGACGGAGGCGTGGGAGGCTTCCTACACTTGGCAAGAATTTGCCACGATCCGGACCCCCTCATCTTGACGCTATTCAGACGGCGCATGCTGGGGGTCCGTTTGCCGATTCAGAAGATCTTGTCACTGCCATGCGAGGGCCGCAATCTGTTGGCGGATCTCCTCTAGATCGCCAAGTGTGACTTCATGGCGTGGATGAGCCGAAGATGCTTCTTGCTATCCACGTGGGAAGTTGGCTCCTTGGTGAGAACCGGGCCCTCGGTTGTTGACATTGCGAAGACTCCCATGAGGTGCCATGACTTTTCACTCGAGTTCCCACAGACGATGCCAAGAAGTGTAGCGACAGAAAAATAGTTCCTATGCCACGTACCACATTCTCTATTTGTTTGTTGGGAAAGTCGTCCAGCACCTGTGAAAGCCTGCAAACACCAGAAGCCAAAGGGGCGTCAGAAGGAGCCCTGGGCGTTACCCCAAGGGACAACCCTCCGATGCTTAAGTCAGCAACTATTCAAGAAAAAGGAGCAGAGAAGAGCTGAGGAGAGATAGAGGGATGGAGGTCACTGTCGGAGATCTGAAAGACGTGTAGGCTCTCTGAATGATTGCTCATCGCTCCCAGTAGTCACTCGGAGAGTGCTCGCTGGGTGGTAAGGTCGTGCAGGAGGGATTCTCTCTCAGAGCATAGAAGAGTGCAACCTCTCTTTCGCTGTAGTAAGACCACTAGCTCTATTCTCTGTGTGGAGTTTTTGACAGAAATTCCACCGTGTCCTTCTCTTCTCTGTTGAGATCCCTTTTATAGGGTGTTATCCTGGCGTCGAAGGCTTATCCCTTAGCAAGGAAGGGCGTAAGTAGTGGAGTAACATTTCCTATGATCGTGGCGGGAGTTTCCCGTTGAGGGGCGATTACTCCGGCATCAGTCGATCCCTGGGAGAGTCTTACGGTGCTCGTGGGGCATGCTCGCCTATTACGAGGTCGAATCCAACATCATGGGGAGTAGCGGTCGATCGTCGGAGGGTCGTCTGGCGGTCATTGTGCCTGGGCCGGAGCCTTTCTTGCACTGTCGAATCCAATACCAAGTCGTAATGGGTCGTGCCTACATGGGCCACGACTGTCGGGCGCCCTTGGGCACGCTGTAGGCCTTGGGTCAAGTTGGACTTGTTGCAGATGGGCCCGTCAGGGGCTGAGCCAGATTTAGCCTCCTCACTAGCCCCCTTACTCTTAGTTTCTGAGCACTTTGCAGGGAGCTGGAGGGATGATCTTTGAGGGTGATTTCCTCGTATCCTCGAGGCCGGTGGTCCCGATCGCTTGCTTGGTGCGCAAGGTGCCCCTGGCGGTGAGAAGCGCCACTTCTGTAATCATGACATGGGGTTCGTCGTCTGGGAGCACGAGCGTCGAACCGGCGTCTGAGCCTGGCGGCCGTACTGTGATACTGACAGGCACCTTTTCACCTACCCTAGGGATCCGAAGTGGTCGTTTTGCCTCGGAAGGCTATAAGAATTATCACAGGGTCTTCCCTGGAACCCCATCTGCCTCTTGTTGTCCACCGCGCTCGTTGTAGGCTTCTTCCCTCGTCGTCTGGTGAGGATCTTCTTCCTTACTCTGTGCCTTCTGTCTTCTGGAACCATGCCGCCTCGTAGGAGAACTGTCTGAGTCAGTCCCACCTCTTCTGTCGAAGAGGTGGATTCCGGTCGTGGCAACACTCCGAGTACTTCGGGCATGGGCCCTAGTCGTCCCAGTTCCCCGCCGTTAGTGGCAAATAGGGTGGTTCATGGGTTGCGAGAGGCCTTCCAAATAGGGCTGTCAATGGGCCGGGCCGGCCTGACAGGGCTGGCCCGATTTCGGGCCGGTCTGCAAGGTATTTTTCAGCCCATGGGCTTTTAGTTGGGCCTAAAAGCCTGGCCAGACTAGACCTGCGGGCCGGGCTCGGACTTTGAGTTTGGCTCGCGGGCCGGCCCGACGTGGTAGAGCGAGGATCGGTGCGATTTTGGCGCGATCCCGAACGGTGGATTCAAAGTCGACGGTTCGGTTCACGTGGTGGTTTTCGACGTGGTTTAGTCGTCTCGGCGCTCGGTTTCTTCGGTGGAGGTAGGGAGATGGATCGCTACTTCGTCCTGCACGTTTTCCCTACTCCTGTGCGCGGTTTGGTGCTCGATCGGGGGAGATCAGACCGGTTTAGTGAAAATCGTAATTTTTGGGGTTTGTAGGGTTCGCCGGAAAACGACAACCATTCTTAGCTTAATTAGTGTCAAAATGACCACTGGGATGTCAGGATCCCATTCCCGCTAGTTTCGTGTTGATCGGTTGTCATTTGGGGCCGGTAGGAGTCCGGGAATCCCGGTGACTCATTTAGGGTCGATTCGTCGGAATCACCTCAATCTCACGTTTTAATGCGTGCATGCGGTATTTTTAGCCCCCAGGAGTGTTGTATCGTCGTGTGGCTTTGTTTCTCCTGCGCTTCGGCGTGAATGGGACGTGGAACGAGCCGATTCGACCGTTCCCCTATTTTGCTCACCGGATTTGTGTAACGGTCATTCCAGAGACCGTCACACTGTGTGACAGTCCCACGATAGACCGCCACAACCGTTGGTCATTTCACGTTCTTCGAGGTTGGGGTTGTGTGACGGACCAGTACTGGACCATCACATGAATGTAACGCCCCTGTGTTGATGCGTTACGCTCTTGGTGTGACGGACCAGCATAGGACCGTCACACGGTTGTAACGCGCCTGGCTTAGTGCGTTACGTGCTGTGTTTTCCGAGGACCGTGGCTGTCAGTTCCTCGATGACCGTGTCTGCCTCGAAGATCAGGTCAGTCAGTTAGCCCTGACGGACCTCCCCTTGTGCGTCACATTGTGTAACGCCCCTGTCCTAGTGCGTTACATGGTTCGTGTTATGCTTTTAGGCCCGTTGGCCCTGACGCCCCTATCCTGGCGCGTCAGATTGTGTAACGTGCCTTGGTTGGTGCGTTACATCGTTTGAGTGTAGGTTTTAAGCTTTGTTTGCCCTGACACCCCTGCCCTGGTGCGTCAGAACAGGTAACGCCCCTATGGTGGTGCGTTACGGTCCTGTTGTGGCCGTGATGGCCATTGTTTGGTTTTGTGTTTGTTCGTCTGTTGGTCTGTCTTAGGTTTATGTTCTAGGGCGGTGTCTGTGTGTCGGTGGTTTCTGGATCGGTCGGTTTAGGTGACTAACTAGGTGTGGTCTTTTCCTTGACTGCAACAGTTCCCTAACGACTTGATCTTGACCTGCCAGTGTCCTTGACTCTGATTTTGTAGCAGCTTTCCTTGACTGTCGGGTTCACCTAGTGGTTGAGTGATAGTTCGCTCTGCCCAGAATATAGTCGTTGTCCACCGCTCCGCTTTCTGCTTGTCTTGGCTTGATCTTGTGGTTTGTCCGTGACCCATGGGTGTCTATTGACATCTTGTGAGGGCAGTGACCATGATGGGACGGCCAAGAGTGCTTGTGCATGCTATATGTGTGTCTGTGTGTATTTGTGTATATGTGTCGTGTCTGGTTTCGGTCAACCCGGTGAGACCAGGGGTTGACAGGTGACCTTGTCTGTGTCTCGACGGTTCTGTCCAGCTCGAGATAGTGTTCTAGATGCCTCGGGGTACTGTCCTACCTCGGTTGTGTGTCCAGGTGTGCTGAGGGTTCTTGGTGTTCCCTCAGGTCTCCGTGAGTCATTTCATCGGAGTGTCATTTTCTCTGACTTAGGAGTATACTGATTGGCGACTTGTTCCACTGTCTGTGACGATCTTGCCTCTGAGTCGTCTGACTCATGGATCATTACGTTAGTAGGTCTAGTTGCCTTGTACTGAGTTATCGGCAGTGGCTGTGCTGCCATTGGTGCTTCAGAGTACGTGCGACAGTGCTCTCTTGCCTGTCTGTACTTCAGCACTCGTGTTTTGAGTCTCTGTGTCTTGTGAACCTCCACTAGGCGTAGCCATACGACACGCTTCGGCGTGACGGCTCTTGTAGCGGGGCACTTTCCCGATTTACGATTCTTAGGCTAGTTCCGTGGGCCCCTCGTCAACCATAGCATCCTTCGGAGGGGGAATACTAGCTAGAGACCTGGCTTAGGCGATAGCCAGTGTGTGCACACGTGGTCAGGGGCTTTGGACTTACGTCGTCTGACGTGACCCTAACTAGTTGCTCACGTTATGGTACTATTCTGGTTCTAGCAGTGTCTTTGTCTCGGCCTACTCCTTGCGGTAGGTGATGTAGACAAGACGCTAGTAGGCACAGCATAAGATGTCAGTGGACGCAGCTGGCTATTCTTCGGGTGGTGAGGCACTCTAGTCACGTGGCACGTGACTCTTCGTGGTTCTCTTCGCGTTCCTTGCACGTCGTGACCTTTTCGGGTTAGCCTTCTCTTGGCTTTTCCCGAGGTCGGTGTCCTGTCGCATGCACGATGTTCTAGTCATGTGTGGGGCAATGTGCACGATGATCTAGTCGTGTTGCCTGTCGTCCATCTAGGTTTTTCTTAGCTTTGTCGGTTGTTCTTGTAGGTCTTCGTATGGAGCCTGACGTCTTGTCGACAGTTCGGTAAGCTTCTGACCTTTCCCAGTTTAGAGTTCACCCTTCTGTCCTTGTTTTGTGTAGTGTTTGCTTGGAGTAGTTCTGGGAGCTGAGGTTAGTTCGGCAGTCGCGCCTGTTCGGTACGGCTCTTTCCCTTTCCTTTTTAGCTCCCCTAACTCTTAGCTTGTTCCCTACTCCTGCTACTCTTTCTTTACAGCTTTGTAGTTTACCTTTCCTGCTTTACTACTGCATGTTGCTTACTTGCTGTTTTAGCAGCATTAACGCAGACAAAAGATGGGAGATAAATTGCAGGAATGTGCAGTGCGAACAACATGTCATGGTAGCCAAAAATATGGGAGATAAATTGCATAATAGTAACAACAGAGATTAGGAAGGGGGAAGAACATACTAGCACAAATTTGAACCAGGCCTACCGTAAACCACGCAGACAAAAGATGGAATCGTCTGCTACCGCAACGAAGGGGATGGAAGAACATGCCCACAGCAGCCCTACTTATGGAGAAGGGATGGGGCTCGAAGTCTACCAGCCCCCTGTTGCTCAGATGGGATGGGACGGAAGTAAGATCTGACCTAGGGTTTCAGGGATGGGACGAAAACCGTGCGAAAGGATGACCCATGAGCTAGGGTTTCCACATGTCATTCGCATCTCCAGAGGGCGACGAAAAGGTTAACCCCTCAGCTAGGGTTTCCACAAGCCTACCTGATGTCGGGAGAGGACGATGAGCCATTCCGTGAAGGCGAGAGGAGAATGACGCTGGATGCCTACCTCAGGCCGCTAGGTTGAAGGCAAGAGGAGGAAGACGCCGGTGACCTACCTGAGGTCGAGAGATAGGAGTCCATGGCAGATGCGTGAGAATGAGAGGAGGACGGGGGATGCTGCTACGCGAGGTGAGGTCAGGACGAAGACAAATCGAGGACGGGCGCGCTGCGCGAAGTCTGGCGGAGGGGACGGGATGCTGCGCTTCGGGGTGAACGAAGGGTAGAATAGGAACCGATGTGAGAGGGATGCGTCCGGGATAATCTGTCCGACTGAAATAGGTGGTGCAATGTATCCCGCTCAAACGAGGGATATCCAGCATGTTAAGTGGGCTACACTTATTCTCGTATCAAAGCAAAAAAAGGGTAAAATGTGACTTATCCCCATGTTAAATGAGGGGTATCCCTCTATCAAAGCGCAGCTTAATGACCCTCAGAAAGGAATAACTTTCTATCTGCATTCCTATTGGCTCTGGTTGACTTTCTGCTCACAATACTATTCTAGGATCACATCCCATTTAATGACAGCAGAAAGTGGTCCTGACAAGAGTCATGTCCCAGCTATGGATTTTGATAAAACTGCCACCAAACAAGTGTTTTGGTAAGGTAATGATGACCAGAACAAAAGTCAAACATTAGAGCATCTGTCAGACCTCAAATTTTGTGTATTTGGGCATTTATGGTACCTATTTTCTCTCACTGGATCACCCAACTTATTTGACAGAAAATTGGCTTGAAGGCTTCAGGGAGAGCAAAGAGGTAGACCTTCTAAGAGACAAGTTGATATTTCTTCAGACGGCCTCATAAGGTGCACCGACCTTAATGGACTAGACTGTATATGTGCATCAACCTTCTAGACTTGACTACATATGTGCACCAACCTGAATGGCAAATCTTCAACATGTGCACTGACCTGACTTCTTCAATGCATGAATGTGCATCGACCTTAGTTCAGCATGTGCACTGACCTTCTGAATTGAAAGAAACATGTGCACCGACCTTCTAAACCGAAAGGAACATGTGCACTGACCTTTATTGCATGGAAGATTCTGTAGCATCGACCTTACTAATAGATTAGAAGTTGCTGCATCGACCTTACTTCTGAAATCACTAAGGTGCATCAACCTTTGTTCTGTGATAACTGAGGTAGCATCGACCTTTGTTCTGTGCAACTTGATGTGCATCAACCCTACTTTAATTGATAACTTGAGGTAGCGTCGACCTTTGTTCTGTTCTAACTTGATGTGCATCGACCTTACTTTAGTTGATAACTTGATGTAGCGTCGACCTTTGTTCTGTTCTAACTTGATGTGCATCGACCTTACTTCAGCTGATAACTTGATGTAGCATCGTCCTTTGTTCTGTTCTAACTTAATGTGCATCGACCTTACTTTAGTTGATAGCTTGAGGTGGCGTCGACCTTTGTTCTGTTCTAACTCGATATTCATCGACCTTACTTCAGTTGATAGCTTGAGGTAGCATCGACCTTTGTTCTGTTCTAACTTGATGTGCATCGACCTTACTTTAGTTGATAACTTGAGGTAGCGTTGACCTTTGTTCTGTTCTAACTTGATGTGCATCGACATTACTTCAGTTGATAACTTGAGGTGCATCGACCTTCAGGTGCATCGACCTTACTACTTGAACAGTAGCCACTGCACCGACCTTATCGGGGAGGTCACATGCACTCACTGGGGAGCATCCACGGGCTCAGGAGAGCATTTGAAGCCTCACGGGAGCATGCATGAACAGTGTTCAGAGCACGCATATTCAAGCCTTTGCGGGAGCACATGCAGTCACCGGAGAGCATCCACGGCCTCAGGAGAGCATTTGAAGCCTCCGGGGAGCATGGTGACACTCTTCCTCTGAGTTGTAGATGACTTGATTTCTGTGCAACCTATTGCCTTGATTTTCGTGCACCTATCAGTATTATCACCTGCCTTGATTTCTATGCATCCATTTGCCTCATTTTCTGTGCCTTACTTGATGCCCTTTCTTGGTTTCTTAGCTTCCAATCAGTATGTTATCTTATCATCACCTGCCTTGATTTCTGTGCAGCCAATTGTCTTGATTTTTGTGCACTGACCACTTAAGTGACTATCAACCTTGGTTAGCTTGCTCCTTGGGATTTTTATCTTAAATTCATCCTTGCTTAGCTTGTTCCTTTTCATGTGGCCATTCTCATTACCTCTGCTAACCTGAAATGCATAGCGTTGACATCATTAAATGAAGGTTAGACTTATCAATGACTCATAGGTAGACATCATCAAAATAATAGAATCAAGCATGCTACACACATGCCCAACATTCTCCCCCTTGTTGATGATGGCTGGGGAAGGGGGAGGGCGCCCATGGGCCAAGCCCATTGAATTGGGCCCAATAGCCTATCTAATTATCCCTATGACTCAAGACTTAGGTAAATGACTCATAAACCTAGGTAGTGGACTCAAATAAAAGGAAAATTATATAATTATGACTCAAGAAAATATGAAAATTACATGCCATGACTCAGAAAAATGTAGAGAACATTATGGAGCATAGCCGACGAGCAACGGGACCCTCGAAAAATGAGGAGTGGTAGGAGATGTCCCCGTCAATCTGGGTCGTATGATAGTAGTTGAGGGCCCAGTTGGTGAGAGGGCAGCTGGAGTTGGAGTTGTGGAGGTGGCCTGGATCCTGGAGGCAGGCGGTTTGTACATCTACTATCGGAGCAGAGGTTACCCCATGGAGTTTCCCTTGGACCGCCACCTTTTCGAGTTTATCAGGAGCTATGTCCCTCTTGGCTTGGAGGAGGATGACTCACAGATTCCGGGAGCCCGTCACCGACTTGAACGGGCCATTCTGATAAGCAGGGACAGCCTACACGATGTTGCATTCTACAGCTATCCGAGCTTCTCTGAGGACTACTAGAGGCAGTGTCAGTTTTCCAGTGTCGAGTGCCTAGGGTTCTTTAGCCGAGCAGAGCAATTTGGAGTCAGAGTTCGGACACTAGGCCCTGCCTCTTGGGATTTGCACAGCCACCACCGTACCGAGATAGAGGGGACAGCTGGGTTGGTGCTGGAGGCTGCAGGCCTGCAGTATGCTGGGGAGGGTTACGACGACCACAGCATTCTGGACGGAGTTATATGACAAACTATTATCAACTGGTATGGCTGCTGGGTAGTGATCCCATCACATCGATACTGTCAGGGGGCCACCGAGTGGTTGATGGGGATCGTGCACAACTACAGGGTGTTATTGGACAGATCTGGGATCAGGTACGCGGTGACTACTGCTTTGTACGCATACCGCTGTTACACTGGGCTGCTACAGGGACTGCTGGAGCATTTTAACCGCCGATAGAACATGGTGGCGACAGTAGAGGGAGAGACCTTGCTTGACTTATGGTCTCTGTTCCGGATTTCTGGGTTGCCAATCAGCGACGATGGGTATGAGGAGGTGGTACTGGATGACCTCCATCGTAGCTATACCGATAGACATGGGTGATACCGAGTATCTTAATTCTACCGGTATCTTCTGAAGACATGGAGGGACTTGGCCCTAGCGGGGAGAGACAGGGTTGCACAGACTCCCAGGGTGCCGTTGAATGTGTAGGTCTACCACTTCTACAACAGGCCCTTCTGCTTCTATCAGGAGTTTGCCAGGGATCAGACTCTGTGGGAGGAGTATACTGAGTTGGAGCTATGCTTCCGGACATACTCCAGATACATATATGCACTACAGGAGGGGTGGAACCCCCATGGCTTGCCGGACGTGACGCATCTTGCTGCATACTTGGCATACTGGTTAGCGACAGTTGTGGTCTCACATGGGGAGGATGGTCTGCTGAAAGCAGAGTTACTGTGGCCAGTGTGTCTACTGGCAGAGGGGAGATAGTTGGCCTTGGCTCTAGCCGCATTGGCCAATGTGTATCAGGGGCTGGGAGTCCTGGCAGCATACCCAGCGCCTAGAGAGAGAAGCCTGTTGTTGCCGACTCACTACCTGAGTGTGTGGGCTGGATTATTATTTTCAGGGTTGGTAGCTCGGGGGACCGTGATGAACCCGACGGCACCTCTACTTTTTAGCTTCACTGGGCAGCCTGACGAAGATAATGAGGCACAGCTGGAGGGGGCTAAGAGAGCCCTTTGCTACCTGCCTGGCTGGGGAGAAGAGGGACTACCTTTTGATAGTGTCACGAGGGACTCCAGCCTATTTCTGGGGACGTTGAGTGGAGGGGCGGCCAACGCCCACCCACATCAGAGAGAGTCGAAGGCTGGAATGCGGGCAGAGTGGGTGCTAAGCACCTGACTGGTCATGTTGACACTTCACCAGTCCGCGATGAGTTTTCTAGAGCCGCACTACCCGTTCTAGTTTACCCAGAATTTTGGCTACGACCAGGGGATCCCACCGAATTGGGAGTTTCCTTTGACAGGTCGATAGTACAGAGGGAAGGACACCCACCAACTGGCGACAACGTGGTGTGACTTCTACTACTGTCGGGAGTCGGAGCAGTTTTCGATGCCAGGGCAGGGACGCCGAGGATGATTCGACATCCACCATGCTAGGTGGCAGTTCGAGCATAGCCACCTATATCGGCAGAAGGCATTCGCGATCAGGAAGGCGGAGGAGAGTCATTTGCTGCGGGAGGATTTGCCTCCCATTCAGTTGGATGATGGGTACTTGTGGACCTGCGTCGCTCGGATTTGTCAGGAGGTCGAGCGACTTGTGGAACAGTGGCCCTGGGGTAGCCAGGGTTTGTCGTCCGGGAGCAGAGGCAATGGTGGGGTGCTGAAGCCCCTGAGGCAGGCACTGGCAGTAGCGGCGATGACTGGGGCAAAGGCACCTCGACCGAGGGCACCAAGGAGTTGGTGGACCCAGTTCCTGGCTGATTGTGGCTTTCAGAGCAGAGGTTCATTGGACCTGGTGCTCCCTGAAGGGAGCTTTGCCGACATAGTGACCTATGACTAAAGGCGACATATCAGCCATGCGATCGGGTCGGCCGAGCCCATGGAGTTTGTGATGGCGGCATCTCTCGCCCTTCACTTTTTTGACAGCCCCAGTTACTCACCAGCATGGTTCCATTGTGTCCGTCACAAATTTTTGAGTAGAGTTATGTAATTTTCATATTTTTCTTGAGTCATATCATTGTAATTTTTCTTTTATTTGAGTCAAGTCCCTAGGTTATCGTACGAAAGAAATAAGGTAGGAAATGCAAGCGGTACGAAGGTAACGCTACTAACGGGGGTACGGTAGAACCAACAAGCAGTAATAAATAAACAAAAAAGCCACCTAAACTAGCCGCACCGAACAGCCGAATCTCAGTCCGTCAAAACTCGAGTCTGTACCTGCCAGTAGACAAGAGCACCTCCCATTAGAAGAACGATTGGAGGCGTCCCCTGACGTCTTACATCGTGTCACAAGTGTCTAGCTACAATTCCCCAGGCGGAGATAAAGACACACCAAGTAACCAGTAACACAAACAAGGACTAGCTGGGGTCGCGCTCGTCAGCGCTGTCCGACGCCCCCAACCTCATGTGCACACTCAGAACATACGTCTTAGGCTTATCCTCTAGCTGGTTATTCCCCCTAAGCCCGGACTCGATTGTACGTGGGGGCCCTACAGTAACCAGCCTAACAACCGTCTCTCTCGGGTAACCCGCACCACCACCCGCAGGTGGGCCAGCACACGCATGCCGTGGGAAAGCTACTACTAGGGGACGGTTCACCGGAGGTAAGAACTGACTCTCAGAAATCACGGATCAAAGGGAAATGGTGCTGCAACCTACTCGGGCAGCCCAGGGCCTAGCGGTCCTACTCTAGATCGCGAGGCGATCCATGCGGTCATACATTTGATCGCGAGACAGACAATAGCGATCTTATCTTAGGCCGCTAAGGGGCGAGTCACGATGGGCTTAGCGGTCTATCGTAAGGCCGCTAGCCCAAGCCAAACGGTCTACCCTTAGACTGTGAAGCATCCACAAATGGTCGTAACTACGGCCGCTAGGGAACACGTGACTCCCAACGGTCAAAAATACGCGCCCTAAGGGCGCAACGGTCAAAAATAGGGAAAACGGTCGAAGGACGACCGCTAGCCCACGGTTAGCGGTCTATCGTGCGGCCGCCAACCAACGCCTGGCGGTCCACTATTGGACTGCCTGGCCTACCGACAATACAGTAACCTCTAGCGGTCCTACTTGAGGCCGCCTGGGGAGCCTGGCAGTCACTGGAAGGACCGCTAAGCTCACCCGAGAGTGGAACAGTGGGAAAAACTCCAAAACGTCATTCCACGCCCCGATCATCGCCCAATGATGGGGAAATCAAGGGGGAAGCTCTCCCAACCCACCTAGCATGCATCTATGGCCCCGAATTGGTCAAAAACCCCACGAATCGGTGGATCCGACGCTCAAGCCCTAAACATGGATTTTACCCTACCCGGCTCAAAAATGCCCCTCTCGACCTCTCCTCGGCCTACAAACCATGGGAAATGCAATAAAGAGCATGGGGATCCGTCCCCCTACCTCAATGGAGCACGAGCACCGCCGGATCGTCGCTAATCTCGAAATGAAGCTTTTACTCCCACGATTGCCCCGCCTCTCGCCGCGAAAAGCACGCTCCTGCGTCCGCCTCGTTGCTACCGCCACCGCCACGCCGCTGCCAGAGTGAAGGAGGCCGCGCCACAAACGCCCGGGGAGGAAGAACAGCCACGGTTGGGGAGGGGCTCTCCAATGGGAAGAAGCAAAGAGGAAGAAGAAGAAAAGGGAAAAGGAAAGGGAAAAAGGGGGGTATTAATAGAAAATCTAGAAAATAAAAAAAAATACCAAAAATTAGACAAATACATATTCTCGATCTTCAGAACGCGCTGATCGCAATGGTACCATCCCGGAGTAGGCGAACGCATCGAAGTGCCCTACACTGGGTTCCGCAGGTTCGCTGGAAAAAACACGCGAAAATCACAAAATAAGCTCCGGGAGCCCCGAAACTGATCCGAAACTCACGGATCCAGATCCGACAAATGTTTGAAAAATCTGGGACATTATAGCCCTCCCCCCTTAAATAAATTTCATCCTCGAAATTTAAGAACGAAGCGTAGGAACAGGGGGAAAGACTCAAGCAAACAAGTAAGGATATTGCTGCCGCATCTCATCCTCACGCTCCCACGATGCCTCATAATCAGAATGACGCTGCCAGACTACCTTAATCAGAGGGATAACCTTGTTCCGCAAGCGCTGCTCACGTCGATCCTCAATGCGGACAGGATACTCTGAAATGGACAAATCTGGGGTCACCTCAGGTCAAACGACGTCCTCCAAAATATGGGAATCATCGGACATATACTTTCGAAGTATTGACACACGAAACACATCATGCACGGCAGATAGCTCTAGAGGTAACTGCAACCGATAAGCAACTTTTCCAATATGCTCGACAATGGGAAAAGGACCAATATATCGGGGACTCAGCTTCCCACGCCTATCGAAGCGCATCATACCCTTCATAGGGGAAACTCTTAGGAACACCTGATCTCCCACAACAAATTTGAGAGGTCACCTCCTCCGATCGACATAACTCTTCTGTCGACTCTGCACTGCCAACATCTTCTGCCGAACGAAATGCACCACCTCAACACATTACTGCACCAAATCTGGTCCTGTCAGGGCATGCTCGCCCACCTCGAACCAATCAAGCGGAGTCCGACGTGGCCGCCCGTACAACTTCTCATAAGGAGCCATACCGATGCTCGAATGATAGATGTTGTTGTAGGCAAACTCCACTAACGGTAAATGGTGGGTCCAACTCCCCTGTCACTCTAAGCAACATGATCTCAACATGTCCTCCAAAGTCTGGATGGTCTGCTCAAACTGACCATCTGACTGAGGATGATAGGCTGAGCTGAATGCCAACTCGGTGCCTAGAGCTCGCTGGAAACTCCTCCAGAATCTCGATGTGAAGCGCGGATCACGATCGGACACAATGGAGATGGGGACTCCATGCAACGGGACGATCCGCTCCACATACAAAGCTCATGAGGGGTCAAGGAAGCCAACGTAGATGGCAACCTCCACCAACCAACAGACAGAGATCTCCAGAAGGCAAAGCAACAATCACAGGAGGAGACAAAGGGGTTTTTAGGTGGTTCGATTGCCCACTGCAATCTACATCCACCCCTCGTCCACACCAGACGAGGATTCCACTAGCACAGGCTAGAAAAGCAGACTCAGCCTGTGACAATGGCTGTCTCATAGCTTGACCAGAGGAACAGACTCCTCTGTTCCTCCAACTGGGAGGAAAAACACTAGCAACACCCCGTTACTAGCAATCGGAGACTCAGTCCCCCTTCCTCCAAACTGGAGGGAACCCACAAGTGACACTGTGTCACTGGCAAAATTGGAGACACAGTCTCCCTTCCTCTACACCAGAGGGAACACTGAAACACGAACGGAAATACTTGAATCAATATTGAAAAATAAGAAACGAGAAAAACACTGGAGAATGTAGCTTCAAAGAAGCATAAACAAATTCAATTGGTTGGCTGCTCTCGAAAAGTTCTCTCATTTTCTCTTCACTCTAACTTGGTCTCTCACTCTCTTTCTTACTCCTGGAAACTCTCTCTTCACATGGAGATAATGAAAATTCTCTTTGGCAGCTCTCTCTCTAGCCCCCTACTTTGAAGGGTAGTGATTCCTTATATACGAGCAGGGGCTTAGTATGGATCAAGCAACAGAACCCTATTGAACTTCTATTGGTCCACGTGTTAGGGAATAGAAGGTTCCTTTCCTCGGATCACATACTTATCATTTACCTCCTTTATCCACGAGCCAGTCTTCTGCTATTTCAGAGGTCACGAGCCTCTTCTGCAAACCAGATTATTCCATGCGAAAGATCGAGTACCGCTTATGACCACTTACAGCGAATTAGAAATCACCACGTGGAAGAGCAGACATGGCACAGACCTTAGTCTCAACTTAGACCAGATATGCACTGACTTTGCTACAGTGTATACTCAGACTTTAAATGGCTAAGGAAGATGTGTACTGAGTTTACTACAGTGTGTGCTCAGACTTTAAATGGCTAAGGCAGATGTGTACTGAGTTTGCTACAGTGTGTGATCGGGCCTTAAATGCCATACGAAGGATGTGCAAGGACTTGAATGTGAGTGAGGCAAGGAAACGTCATCGACCTTGTATGCACAGACTTGAATATGAGTGAGGGATGAAAATTGCAGTGACCTTGTATGCACGGACTTGACTTGGCATGGACCTTCTATATGCACTGACAATGCACAGACTTTGGTGAACATTCCTAAACATGCATGGACCTGCACTATGCATAGACTTACCTATGTGTAGCAACACAAGTTTGCACGGACCTTGTGTTTGTAGAGATGAGACATGCATGGACTTGCTATGTTATGTTGTCATGAGCTGCACAGACTTAGTTTTGCTCAAGGCAAAAACTTGCACAGACTCTGTGCAGCGTGAAGCAAAGTGTGCACGGACCTGAGTATGCATGAAGGAAAAACATGCACGGGCTTAAATATGCATGAAGCAAAAACATGCACGGACTCAAGGTATGCACGGACTTCAGTAATGTGCAAAGGTAAAAGATGCACGGACTTGAAATACACTTGCACTTGCTATATGAGACGCTGATCGAAAATGTGCACGGACTCTACGATGTGCATGGACCTTGTGTGCAACCAAACTTAATATGCACGGACTTAGACTATGCACGGGCTTTGGATGAACAAGCCAAAACATGCAGGGACTTAGACATGCACGGACTCACTATATGCACCTAGCATGTAAACGTGAAATGCACGGACTTATAAATGCAAGGAGACATGCATCAAAAACATGCACGGACTTCACTCATGCATGTATCACTAACCTGCACGGACCTATCTATGCAAGGTGTAGACAATGCAACAAAATAGACATATGATATGCATAACTTCCAAGGCACATTCTTGTGATAATTTATAATATTTGACTTATGGTGTATGACATCATCAAAACTATAGGGATGCAACACACATTTGGTCCAGGCCTTGGTGAGGTCAATGCACATTCGGTCCAAGCCTTGGTAAGGTTGTTGCACATTTGGTCGGGACCTTGGTAAGGTCGATGCACATTTGGTCTAGGCCTTGCTAAGGTCAATGCATATTTGATCCAGACCCTGGTAAGGTAGATGCACATTAGGGTTAGCTTGTACAAGGTCGATGCACATTGGGGTTTGGCCTGTATAAGGTCGATGTACATTGGGGTTTGGCCTGTATAAGGTCAATGCACATTGTGGTCAGGCTTGTACAAGGTCGATGCACATTGAGGTTTGACCTGTTCAAGGTCGATGCACATTGGGGTTTGGCCTGTACAAGGTCAATGCATATTGGGGTTTGGCCAGTATCAAGTCGATGCATATTGGGGTTTGGCTAGTATCAGGTCGATGCATAGTGGGGTTTGGCCTGTATCAGGTCGATGCACATTTGGCAAAGGCCAGTATAAGGTCGATGCACATTGGGGACGGGCCAATATAAGGTCGATGCATATTTCGCACAGGCCAATATAAGGTCGATGTCGATGCACATTGGGAACAGGCCAATATAAGGTCGATGCACATTTGGCACAGGCCAGTATAAGGTCGATGCACATTGGGAACATGCCAATATAAGGTCGATGTACATTTGGCACAGGCCAGCATAAGGTCGATGCACATTGGGAATAGGCCAATATAAGGTCGATACACATTTGGCACAGGCCAGTATAAAGTCGATGCACATTGGGGACATGTCAGTATGAGGTCGATGCACCTGGGCTCTGTCCCAATTTCGAAAAATTTAGAAAGAGAGAATTGGAAGGTTGCATGCCCCCCTGGTTAGGTGAATGTCATGCCTTCGAGTTCGCTCTCCCCCCTGGCTAGCGAGGAATCACTAGTCCATTGTCATAGGTCCATTCTCCCTTGGTCATATCATTACTAGGTCAGCCCCCCCTCTTGTCCTCAATCCCATTAAGCCCTTGCTTGCCCACCTGTTTTTTCCTTAATATTCTTGTAGAAAGTCTCCATTTGCCCTCATGGAGCATCATTCCAACCCCATGTATCCTTCTTCTTTCCAATCTTCTTCCTATTCCCGTGTGGAATCTTCTCCCATGCAGGCCCATCTTCCTGTGGCCCCTCGGACCCTTCTGTGGGACAAGCCAATCTTATGGCCCATATTCCCGCCCTTGTTCGTCAGATGGACCCGGCCCAGGCCCAAAAACTCATTAAAAATCATCTTAATGGGCCTTCTTCTCATAATGGGCCTTCTTATCTTCATGTGCCTCCTCCTTGTCCTTCTTATGCTGTTGGCCTGATTTCTAATGACCAACTTCCTCTTAATGGGACTCATTCCTCTTTTGCTTATGCTGCCAACCCAATGGGTCCTTATGCTTATGTCTCTTCTAGGCCCATACACCCTTCCACTCCTAGAATGGGCTTTCCTCCTTCTTCTCAGCCCGGATCCTCTTATCCGGCCTATTATCATCATTCTGGTCTAGGTTCACAATCTCTTGCTCAAGCTGGACTGTAATCCTCTTGATCTCTCCCTACCCAGGAGATAATTGCTCAAGCCCAACGTCAGCTTGATGAATTGCAATGCCGGATTGATCCCAAGTCCTCCTTAAGTGTTCCATTCGCATTCAAAAATCTTCGGCTTCCACCACCTTCGTAAATTCTTGCATATCGCCGTTATGGTGGAGTCGGTGATCCCTTTGTGCACTTGAAGGAGTTTTTGTATCAGTTGGCCCAGTTTCGACATGACCAGTGCTTGATGGCTTACTTGTTCGGTCTGTCTTTAGAAGGCCCGGCTTGGGATTGGTTCTTTTCTCTCCCGCAAGAGCAAGTTGTGAATTTTTGAGCTATACAAGATAAATTTCTTCAGCAGTATCAAGACTAGGTTGGGCCCAAGTATTCTATGGTGGATTTAGCTAATGAGAAGATGAAGCCCGACGAGAATTTTTACACTTTTGCCGACCGCTGGTGCCGCCTCGCCGCACAAGTACTAGGACTACTGCGGGACGACTACGAGACTTGACGCGTACGGGTTGCGACCTTGGACTCTAAAGATTGACGCGGCTAACGAGATGACGCGACCAGTAACGACACTACAACCCGGCACCAAAGGAGATCCAGAAGAAGCAATATGCCCCAAACAAGGAGCGCGAACTCACGGTCGTCCCCATCGAGGGAAGCGTGGCGATCTGCATGGTTGAGTAACCGACTTTGAGTCTCGGGTGGTCGGCTCACTCTCGTGCTCGTAACGAGTCGCGGGACGGGTCTCGCACTCACAACTCACAGCGGTGATTAGTATATAATGAGTTAATATAATATCCTACTCACATGCAGCGGCATCTAGAATGCATACTAGCTAAGCAAATATGACAAAAAGGGGGGTGGCAAGTGTACCTCCACGCTCGGGGTGTGGGGAAGACTTCCCGGCTGAGATCCGTCACTCCCAGTACAATAATTGAATTAATTACAGCATGTAAATTACGTCCCACTCCATGCAGGGAGGTAAAAGGCCACAACAGTGGTCTGGGAGCACCGTTCTCGGGTTGACGGGCAGCAATTGGTTGCGCTCGGGTGGGCACAGTTGACCGGTTCAGCACTGTTCACTTGGGCCCGCAGGACAGCACGTGAGACCCGCTGCTGGTACGGTGACGTCCGGGGTGGATCCTGACTGCAGCAACTAGCGGGGGCATTCCTAGAGTGTCCCGGGTTGATCCCCGGGAGCGGCGGTCACTGAAGTGGAGGCGGGGGATTTCTTGGGATTTATTTCCCAAGGCTGTCGCGCAACTCAGTTTCTGGCCAGAATTGCGTGCTTCGATGAGATCGGCTGCCACACCCAGCCATGACCTCGGATCGAGACGTGGTTAGCGCCGTTGCGAAGAGCACTCGAAGATCTTCAACATATTAGAATTTCAGAACCGTCCAATTGTCTGAATAGAAATGGGAAACTCTGAAACATGGATGTTGATTCTGTCCTGAAACCCAGAACACACAGGGCAGAATAGAAGCTGCCTGTTTATGGGGCTTGACTGAAACTCAAATGAGGGTTTTTGGGAATGGGAATTTTTTTGGAGGTAGAGGGGAGAGAGACGGTCACGCACATAGCTTATTTGCATCAACCTTACATCATTTTCAAGGTGAGAAAATTCGCCTACCAAGATCTATCACATTGGTCTGCTCACAGGCAGATTGTGGGGGTGAAGAACAGCGGACTGGGAAGGGGCCTAAACGAGATCTCATCTAGGTGAAAATTGAACTTGGAATGGCCTATGATGGGGGAAACCTACCCTCAAAGTTTCGTCATGATCCAACGATCGGATCTCCTATACCTGGCCGAACACCGAGCTGCTGTCCAGGAACTCCGAGTTTTGGGATAGCAGGATGAAGACTGGCTTGTGGTGGCTCAACGGCGGCACGAACGGCGGTGGCGGCGACGGTGAACGTTCACAATAGATAGAGGAAGAAGGTAAGAGGAAGAGATTTGAGGGAGATAGAAGATTTAGGAGCAGATCTAGAGGAGATTGGGGGAAGAAGAAGGAAGAACTCCAAGAACAAGAGAGAGAGAGGAGGGCACACCAAGCTTCTTCCAATTTAATTCTTCATTCATCAATCCTTCCACAAATGATACAAGAGACTATATATGCCATACGATGGACGGCTAACAAAACTCCAAATCTTTAGTGCATGCCCAACCGTCGCCAACCCTAAATCGAGAGTTGGGTAATTTAGTTCAAGGTCCTTAAATTGTCTGGGCACATAAACGATCGCCCTACCATGTTGCATCAAACTCACAATCAGCTACCATACAATGGACGGCTAACAAAACTCCAAATCTTTAGTGCATGCACAATTGTCACCAACTCTAAATCGAGAGTTGGGTAATTTAGTTCAAGGTCCATAAGTTGTATGAATGCATAAGCAATCACCCTTCCATGTTACATCAACACACAATCTAACCCTTGCCTCGAAGCATCAGTGTACACAATGAAACTCCCTGTCCTCTCAGGTAAAGCAAGGATAAGAGCCTACATCAACCTCCTCTTCAACTCTTGAAAGCTAGCTTCACACTTGGCCGTCCAAACAAATTTTACTATCTTCCTGGTCTACTTAGAGGAGTTGCGATCTTGGAAAATCCCCCAATGAATCTGCGGTAATATCTAGCCAAACCTAGAAAACTGCAGACTTCAGTAGGACTCTGAGAGGGACTCCATTCCATTACAGCCTTCACCTTCTCTAGATCAATAGAAATACTCTCCGAAGATATGACATGTCTCAGAAAACTCACCTCCATTCTAGAGCCGATCACTGTTAGAAATGGACAAACCGTGAGGTCAGTAGGCCAAAGTGGACAATATCTCGATAGTATAGAGTACAGGGAGTGACAGAATGGTATCAAAGCCATACCCCAACTAGAAGTGTAGGAACTAAGTGCCATACAGGGTAAAGTGCTATGCTATGGGAGCCACCTCTTGAACCCACAATGGGACAAAGTGCTACATAGTGGGAGCCACCTCTTGAGCCTGTAGGGGCCACCTCTAGAGTCCTACCTGCCTGGGGGATTGATTGCGTGCTATATGTGCCCAACGACGAGAACGTCGCCTATATAAGAGGAGTAGATTGTAACACCCTCAAATATAGCTAAGTTGTACTCTATATCACTAAGACGCCTTTTGAAGTATCGACTCAGTTCTTGAAAAGAACTCTGAAGTTAAGCGCGCTTAATGGGAAGTAGTACTGGGATGGGTGACCTACCTGGGAAGTCCCTCATTCTAGAGCTGATCATTGTCAGAAAGGGACAGATCGGCTCTAGAATGTGGGACTTCCCGAACAGGTCACCCATCCGAGTACTACTCCCCATTAAGCACACTTAACTTCGGAGTTCTTTTCAAGAACTAAGTCGATACGTCAAAAGGCACCTCGGTGATATACAGTATAACTTAGCTATATTTGAGGGTGTTACAATCTACCCCTTTTATATAGGTGACGTCCTCATCGTTGGGCACATATAGCACACAATCAAACCCCCAGGCAGGTAGGACTCTAGAGGTGGCCCGTATAGGCTCAAGAGGTGTGACGACCCAGGGTCCGGATATCGGGTAAACCCGATACCACTTGGATCCTGCAAGGCCTCCCAAGAGCGAAAAAGCTCCTTAAAGGGATAAAAGGGCTGTCATGGGGATAGCCAGATCGTTTTCGATTAAGGTTGCCTGGAGTGTGCAGAAATTGGTCGAGCTTTATATTGAAAAGATTGTGCCATTGCATGAAATTCTTGTTTCACTTGTGTCAGATCGTGACCCCCGTTTTACCTCTGGTTTCTGGCGTAGTTTTCAGAAAGTGTTGGGCACAGAGTTAGCTTTCAGTTTAGTGTATCATTCGCAGTCTGATGGTTAGTCAGAGAGGACGATTCAGACTTTAGAAGATATGCTGCGATCATGTTGCCTTGATTGGGAGGGTTCATGGAGTCAACATTTGCCACTTGTTGAATTTGCTTATAATAACAGTTATCACTCCAGCATCGGTATGGCACCGTATGAGGCGTTGTATGGACGTCCCTATCGTACTCCTTTGAACTGGTTTGAGGCCGGTGACAGATTGTTGACAGGACCTGATATGGTTCAGCAGTGTGCTGATGTGGTGTGGACGCACTAAAAGATTTTCGTTCGGATTATTCCGTTTGTTCGTTGGTTAGTTTGTTTATTTGTCTATTTAGTGCGAGGGCGTGCCAGTCACCGAGATGACGATTTATTCGGGCTTCGTGGAAGCCCATGGTGTGCTCGATCTGACTTCGTCAGGTGATTGTGTGGTTCGGGTCGGGACCCAATCCCGTCATGCCATAAAGGCCATGACGTCATTTACATCCCCCGTACGAGGGAACACCCTTGATTAATTGTCGAAATTAGGGGCCCTCCGGCCGAAAGAAATAATACTGACTGCGAAGGAAGAAGCAGGAATAAATTACACAAAAGCCTGTGCTGAGAAACGGACAACCGGACATGTCGGTCATTCGTAGACCCTTTCATATTCGGACGGGAGTCCGTGGCGAGAATGCGGTGAAAAATGAGATAAATCCGTTCAGATGTCTGCCGAGTATACGATAATTTTGATGATAATCCGTAAAGAATCCGGCTCGAAAAACGGGTCCGGTTTAATCAGCATGTCTGCCCGAGGTAAGGTCGGGTCGTGACCATTTCGGGATGACTCCCAAGACTCAAGCCTGGCCTACGAAGACAGCATTATTGTTCCCTCAGCACGGGGTCACAGGGAGAAGCGAGGCTGCAGCGTAGATTTTATTGTTATTATCGGAGCCATCAATTATGTTTCTTTGTTGCCCATTGCCCCCTTTTTGTTACTATTTTTTTTGGACGGCCTTGCTATTTTCCCTTTTGATTTATCGCATGCATTCTCTCATTCCTTTTTTTTGTTCGTTTATTACATTTTCAGATTTATTTATCTATTATAATTTCATTGTCATTATCACGCTCGGGACGTGACAGTACAAGTATGGGAGCATTTTCATGAGAGTTACCAATTTGCTAGAAATCATTACAAAATAAAGAAATGGAGATGGGCACCCAAGATATTAAAGAGGAGATAATTTTTCATTGTAAAAAGGGGGCATGTACAATCGGGGCCCTTGGAAGGGATGCATTATAAGGTAGGAAATGACTAATGTCGCCGGAAGATGTCCTCAAAATCAAGGAGTCTGACATTTGGAGCCGCTCCTAATTCGTGAAGATGGGCTTCTTCTTCTTGGAGGTGAGCTGCGTCATCCTACAGTGATGCCACTTGTCCCACTAGCAGGGCAATCTCTTCATCACTCTGAGACCGTGTCGCCTACACTGATGGCAGTTCAGCCTCAATAGCATTCAATTCGGACCGTAGCTCATCGATCTGGTTGCACAAAAATTCTACATGAGAGATGAAGTTTCCAGCTGGGTTCTATGCCGCTAAAGATTAGAATTCAACGTCTTTAGCCCTGATCGATAATCGACACTATGCAATTTAAGGGCCGTCAGTTTGTCCTTTGCAGTACGCCCTAGAAAAACCTGACGATTCACAAATTTCAGCAATAACAGCACCTGCTGGGTCCATATCTCTAAGGGGCAGCCTAGTGCTTGCAGGCCAATTGTCAGCCGCTCAACCACCTCCCTCAATTGTAGATAAGTCAGTGTCAGCTTCGATTCTACTATCCGGCGCATCATCTCCAAATTCTGCCAAATGAAATCCTCTGATGATGTGAAGACAAGAGAGACTATTGGAGTTGCTTCAAAAGTGACTTCACTATCTGACGCGGGACAACGGTGAGACTCGACTGGTGGACACGAACCTATGATCTAGACGACCGGACACGACTCACTAGACGACGCGACCAGCAACTGACGACCAAGTCATCACCTAACGTGGCTCCCGGAGGTACAAAGATGCCCTAAACAAGAAGCACTTGCTCACGGTCGTCCCTGGCGAGGGAAACGAGTCGATCTGCACAGTTTAGAAACTGGCGATGAGTCTTGGATGGTCGGCTCACTCTCGTGCTCGGAATGAGTCATGGGACGGGTTCTCACTCACAACTCACAGCGGTGGCTACTTAGCAAGCTAGGCGTCATATCACTCCTGCTAGCAGCGGCGTCAAGAACTATACTAGAAGAGCAGTAAACTAGCTAAAGAAGGGGCGAGTGTACCTCAATGCGCCGGGCGTGGGGAAGACGATCCCGGCCGAACTCACACTCCCGGTACATCAAATACCAATTATTACAGAAATGTGGATTTCTGCCCACTCCACACAGGGAGGTAAAGGGCGATACAGCGGGACCCGGGAGTAACAGGTTCGGGTTGACGGGCAACACTCGGGGCCGCTTTGACAAGGTAGACGTGTGCGCTCGTGGGGCCCACATCCTGGCTGGCGGTCTGGGGAAGCCGGGAAGTTGCTGCTGCTCCGGTGATCTCTGGTCAGGCGGTCCCGGGGGTGGTGGTATGCTGATCGGTCTTGTGGAAGGCATGGCGGTCGCCCAGGGGGTGATCGCCAGTAGTCGTCCACGGACTAGAGTTGCTGTTTCACCGCCCGCGACCTGACGAAAACGCCCGCTGTGACCAGATCCGACGTCGGATCGAGGCGGGGTCAGTGACGTTGGAAAGCTCTTTTGTAGCTCTTCAACCTTGGGAGCAGTCACATCCGGCCATACTGAATCATCGAGGATATGAGACGGATCAGATACATACTTCCTCAACTGGGATACATGGAATACATCGTGAATAGCTTGAATAGCCGCTGGTAACTGAAGTCGATAAGCTGCCTGGCCTATACGTTCCACAATAGGAAAAGGGCCAACATACCGCGGACTAAGCTTACCACGTTTCCCAAATCTTGAAACACCTTTCATCGGAGATACTTTAACAAACACCTGATCTCCGGGCTCAAACTGGAGTGGATGTCTACGTCGATCTGCATAACTTTTCTATCGACTCTGAGCCGTCAACAATCTCTGCCTGATCAGACGAACCACATCAGCACACTGTTGTACCATGTCTGGTCCTGTTAAGAGTCGATCACTGGCATCAAACTAGTTCAATGGAGTACGACAAGGACGACCATACACTGCTTCATACGGAGCCATGCCAATGCTGGAATGAAAGCTATTATTATAAGTAAATTCTACTAGCGACAAACGCTGACTCCACGAACCCTGCCAATCTAGGCAATACGATCTCAGCATATCTTCTAAGGTCTGAATAGTTCTTTCTGACTAACCATCGGACTGAGGGCGATACGCTGAAGAAAAAACAAGCTCAGTGCCTAAAGCTTTCTGGAAGCTACGCCAGAAGTCGGAAGTGAACCGTGGGTCACGATCTGACACTAGTGAAACTAGAACACCATGTAGTGGCACGATCTTTTCAATGTACAACTCAGCCAACTTCTGCACATTCCAAGAAATCTTTATCGGTAATAATCTAGTTATCTTAGTCAATCTGCCAACAAGCAGCCAGATAGCATCAAAGCCCTGTGAAGTCCGAGGCAAACCCATAATAGTCAGTTGTAATATGATCCCATTTTTACATTGAAATTTCTAACGGCTGGAGTAGTCCACCTGGTTTCTGATGTTCGGCCTTAACCTACTGATAAGTCAAACACTGTGCAACAAAGGCTGCAACATCTTTCTTCATACCTAGCCACCAGAACTGCTACTTCAAATTTTGATACATCTTGGTGGTACCTGGGTGAATTACAAACTGGGATCCATGGGCTTCACTTAGTATTGCATTTCTCAACACGTTAACAGTTGGGATATATAATCTATCACGAAAACTGACAACCAGGGGGGGGTGTATGTTGCTTCATGGACCCCGAGGCCGGGACATAATCCTCTTCATGTACCCCGAGGCCGGGGTGTGACTTCGCGCTTCTCACGCCCTCATGGCGGGGTATGTTTCTTCAGCTTCTTATGCCCCTAGAGTGGTGTGTGTTTCGCTTCCAGTGCCCCCAAGGCGGGGGAGGGGGGGGATAATTCTTGCTTCTTATGCCCCCAAGGCAGGGTGAATTCTTCTTCTTTGCTTGTGTGCCCCCATATCAGGGTGTATTCCTTTCTTCATACGCTCCTAAGCCAGGGAATGTTGTTTGTCCTGCTTCAGATGCCCCCCCCCCCAAGGCGGGGGTTATGTTACTCCATGGACTTCAAGGCCGGGGTATATTCCTCTTCATGTGCCCCGAGGCCCGGGTGTATTTTTCTTCATGTGCCCTCGGGTCAAGGCGCAACTCTTTGTCTTCATGCCCCGAGATCGAGGTATATTTCTTGCCTCTTATGCACCCATATCGGAGTGTGCTTCTTCTTCTGACGCCCTTAACCCGGGGTGTATCTTTTGCCTCATATGTCTCCGAATCGGGGTACGTTTTGCTTCTTGTGCACCCATGGCAGGATGTAGCTTCTTACCTCTTATGTCCCCCTATGACGGGGTGTATTTCTTTCTTCGCGTGCCCCAATGCTGGGGTGCGTTTCTTTCTTTGCGTGCCTCCATGCTGAGGTGCGTAGCTTTCTTTCACATGCCTCGAGGCGGGGATGTATTCTACTTCTAATGCCTCCAAGGTGGGGTGTATTGCTACTTTTGATGCCCCCAAGGCGGGGTGTGTTTCTTTCTCAAATGCCCCTAAGCCGGGGTGTACCCTTTGTCTCATATGTCCCCCAAGTTGGGGTGTGTTCCCGCGCGCCCACGTCTTCGAGCGGGACTGGTTTCTTCAAATCGGTCAAGTAAGTGCTCTTTCCCTTGCTCTATTACAGTGCTTTTCTTCCCATATTAGCTCTTAGCTGTGCTGGTCAGTGAGAGAGAGTGCCCGATCTCGCAAGTCCTGGACTTCGAGAGACCATCGTGGGAGTAAGTGTTACCCGTTCCCTCGGCACCAGGTCGGCCACTAGGATTGGACTAATCAAACCCCTTGGGAGACCCTCTGGCCTTGCTGGCCCTCTACCAGCAAGGGACCAGCCCTCACATCCTCCACTCGGCATCGCCGAGTTACCCACGAGTTTGGGTGAGTGCCGAGTGAGTTGGCCGCCAATATCTGCCCGTTCGGTTTGCGAATGTGCTTGCTTGCCTAGGTCCGAGGTTGTGTCACATCAGTTAGGGCGTTGTCTTCGTAGCTATTTCTGTCATTCTTTGCACCTTGTTTACGCTGTTTGCATAGTTTCTGCAATGTTTCTACATTTTTCCCAATCTTGCATCGCTTCTCCCCGTAGCATGGCTGCGTGTTAATTTATGATTTCATACATATACATTCACAATATACACACCTATTATTTCCACCCATTTACAGTGATTAAAAACCTCCCTGGTGTGTTTTCCTCTCAATTCTTTCATGCTCTTTTATGCATTCAGGACAGATTGTACACTTACATGTTCTAATGTATTTTCTCTCTTGTTTTGGTTTTGATTGGCAGGAAAACATGGAAGGTGAGGCCCTTACCTTCTATCCAGCTGGAAGGCGAAGAGAGGGTAATCCACATAGTCCCTGCATCCCCATCTTGAGTGCGATCATCTTCTTTTCCAAGGTACACAACGTGCATAGTCTTCCTTTGTATTCTTCGACATTGTCATTCCTTGGTGGTTATCACAGTATTCTTCTACATCTTTTATCACCTCTTATTGCTTATGTGATCATACTTGCATAGGGCTACATGTTCATGTTATTTACTTGATTGGGGCACATCATGCTTTCATATATGCATATCTTATTCATATGATTGTGTTAGCCACGTTCCATATATCTACACCCACAGCTCTTTTGGCATTCACAGTGGGACATCAAGCGCCCATCACTTTCTTCATGCTTTCCTGCGATTTTGGTGTGTGTATGCCCATGTTTAGATAGCATTCCATATTCATCATATTCTCCATATTGTTCGTGATGTTTTGCACCCATCTTGTTTTGTTTGCATATGTTTATTATATCTTGATTTGCTAGATTGAGGTTAGAATTTGCATACACTCCGGTGCACATATGATCATATATTACATACCCTAGTTGCATTCCTACCTTGGTAAGTGATCCTCTCTCCCCCATATTCCTTGGGGTCGTGATCTTATCGGAGACCTCTGTAAGTCCCCGTGAGCCGTGAATTCCCACACGGATGCCAGGCCGATTGTTCCTTTTCCACCCCTTAGGCCTTGCATTTACATACATGTGAGGGAGTTAACCTTAGTCAACCAAAAGCTTGGACCAATAAGACTAATAACAATTTTCGCATCATAATAACTTAGTTGACTTGGGTGAAATTTCTCACATTCATATTGTTTGGGTGGGTAGGGTGTGTGAATGATAATGTAAATGAAAGTGAACAGGTGGCAACGAAGAGAACGACGAGCATGCAATGAAATGAGAAGAAACGGACAATGACCAACAAAGAACAACCAATGAAACAACTACTCCCTGAAACCGGTGGCCTGTGTGGACGTAGAAGGCCTCCCTCCTTGGCTACAAGTGGCTCTGCAATCCAGCAGGGCTTCGCCATCGATCAAAGAATCTCCCCTCCTTTCCAGTCAGACCCAGGTCCTATTTATAGGGTCCCGGAGGCCTAACTCAAAATTGAGGTTTTCTCTCATTTTCAGGTCGAGATAATATCATAAAAAACGTAGATAATCCCCTTATCTTCCAGCCATAACCTGGCGGATGACCACACGTGGCTGACCACCGGCGGGCGCGTGGCCAATGAGGGTAACGTGCGGGCGGGTGCGGGCGGGATCGTGCTGGGCGGGCAGGAGGTGGCCAACCACGGCAGCCTGGTGACGCGCGACGGCGGGGCGGTGACGCTGGCGGCCGGGAAGACATTGCAGGTGGGTATCCTGGGGGGGCTGGTGACGCTGGGGGCGGACGTGGCGGAGGTGGGACTGCGGGTGGAAAATAGCGGCGACATCGTGGCCCCGGGCGGCCAGGTGAACATGCTGATGCAGGCGGCGGACGCGGGGGTGATGAACATCGGCGGGCGCCTGGTGGCGAATACGGTGGGGGAAGAGGGCGGGGTGATCCGATTGGGTTACGCCCCTGAAGTGAAAGTGACGGGCGAGGTGCGGGCCGAAGGCGACGATGCGGGAGAAAAAGGCGGCCGGGTGGAAGTGCTGGGGCATTTTGTGCAGGTGGGAAGTGGCGCGGTGCTCTCTGCCGACGGCAAGGCGGGGGGCGGGGAAGTTCTGGTAGGCGGAGCGATGCGCGGGGAAGGCGTGTTGCCGACCGCGCGGGTGACGACGGTGGCGGAAGGCGCGGTGATATCGGCCAACGCGACCGAAGCGGGGGACGGCGGGAAAGTGGTGGTGTGGGCCGACGGCACGACGCGGTTTAGCGGGCACGTGCGTGCCGACGGCAGCGGCGGCGGTGATGGCGGTGTGATGGAGGTATCGGGCAAAAAGGCGCTGGTGTTCCGGGGTACGGCGAGTGCGCAGGGGGCCCGGAAGGGGACCTTGCTGCTCGACCCGGAAGACATCCTCATTGCCGATGGCAGCGGCGGGGCGGATGACGTGGAGATCGCCGACGGGTCGATCGATGAACTGGAGAATCCGGGCGGGGTTTACACGATCTCCGAGCAGGCGCTGGAGGGGCTTGCCGCGGCGACCAATGTGGATCTGGAAGCGACGCGGCATATCACGATGCAGAACCTGACGGACAACGTGTTGAACCTGGCGGCCACCGGAAGCGTGCGGCTGGTGGCCGACAGCGATGTGGATGGCGTGGGTGATTTTACGATGGATGCGGGCGACAGTATCGTCACCGCCGGGGCGGGCGTGACGGTGCGTGGGGCGAATGTGAACCTAGGCAGCGTGGACACCCATGCCGGGAACGGCGCGCTGGTGTTTGAGACGACCAACAGCGCGGGCGACGTGGTGCTGGCGGGGACGCTCAACAGCGGCAGCGGCGGGCTCACCCTGGCGGGGAATTTGCAGCGGCTGGCGGGGCTGGACCTGACGAACGTGGGGGCCATCACCCTGAGCGGGGACAGCATGCTGACGGGCGGTGATGTGACGCTGGATGCGGCCAATACCCTCAACGGCGCGCATATGCTGGCGGTGGCGGGCGGGAATGTGGTGCTGGGGCGCATCGGCGGCAGTACGCCGCTGGCGGGGCTTACCGTGAACGGGACGGGGACGTTGCAATTTTTGGGCAACGTGGCGACCAACGGGGCGGTCGATCTGAGCGCGGCGGGGGGCATCACGGGGGCGGGCAGCACGTGGACGGTGGCGACTGGCGGCGGTGCCCTGACGATGCAGGACGGGTTGACGCTGGGGGCGGCGAGTACCCTGGACAGCGGCGGCGGGTTGATGACGCTGGAGACGGTGGATGGCGGCTACGGCTTGACGCTGGACAGCGGGGCGGGGAATACGGTGGTGAACGGAGCGCTGGGCGGCGGCACGGCGCTGGCGAGCGTGGCGCACAGCGGCAATGCCTTGAATGTGCAGGGTGTGCGTACGACGGGGGCGCAGACCTATAACGCCGCGACCACGGCGCAGGGGGTGTTGCAGAGCACGGCGGGTTCCTTGGCATTCAACTATGACCTGCTTTTGGCGGGGAACACCACCTTGCAGGTGGCGGGGGCGAATACGGTGGCCCTGGCGGCCGTGGATGGCGCGCATGACCTCCATGTGACGCTGGGCACGGGGGCAGTGACGCTGGGTGGCGACGTGGGCGCGGTGACGCCCCTGGCGCAGGTGACGGTGGCGGGTGGCACGGCGCATGTGAACAGCGCGGTGGCGGCGACGGGGAATGTGCAGATGACCGGCGGCACGGTGAACCTTGGCAACGCCATCACGGCGGGGGGCGACCTGACGCTGGGGGGCATCCTCAACCTGACCGGCAACAGCGTGCTGACGGCGGGGGGAAGCAACGGGAATATCCTCACCCTGCAGAATACCCTGACCGGCGCGAACACCCTGACGCTGGCGGCGGGGCTGGGGCAGGTGGTGCTGAACGGGTTGGACATCGGGACGCTGGACCTGGCCAGCGGGGATGGCGTAAGGCTGAATGCGGGGAGTTACCTGACGGATACCGCACAGGACTGGAGCGGCATGGGCGCGCTGACGCTGGGGGGCGATGTGGCGCTGACGGCAGGCAACGGGCCAGGCTATGCGGCGCTGACGCTGGGCGCGGACAACGACGTGGCCGGGGCCGGGTATAACCTGGGCATCACGGGGGCGGCGGTGACGCTGGACGGGATGACGGGCGTGGGGAATTTAAGCGTGGACGGGACGGCCATCCACCTGATGCAGGATATCACGACGGCGGGGACGCAGACCTATACCGGGCCCGTGACGCTGGGCGCGAACCTGGCGAGCGCCAACCGGGACATCACCGTGAACGGGGCGGTGACGCTGACCGGCGACCGCGTGGTGAACAGCGGCGCGGGGGCGGGGGACATCACGCTGGGCAGCACGGTGGACGGGGCGCATGAATTGACGCTTGCCGCCGGGAGCGGGGTGGTGGACATTGACGGAGAGGTGGGGGGCGTCCCCAGTTGCCGTTGACGATCTCCCCGATAAAGATCCCGCCGTCGGCCGTTGAAAATCCGTTTTCGCCGGTAATAGAATGGGAGGCCCGGTAATCACCAGTGAGGTTGCCGCCGGTCATGGTGGTGTCCACTGGCTCCGCTCCCGACGCGCCGCCATTCGTAGTTTGATTCGTTACCAGTTGCTGTAGATTGCTGAGCGTACTGGCATAGTTGATCAACCCGGTTTCCACAGGCCGGTTCAAGCCATCGTACTGTGTGACCAGCCACTCTGCCGACTGCCGGAGATTCGAATCTTCCGTCATCACCAGCCGGTCGCGGATATCATATACCATCCAGCTCTCGCCCGCACCAGGAACTTTTTTGATCGTCATCCGCTTGCGATAGTCATATTCATGACGGAAACAGAGCTCCGAAGCGACCGTACTGCCGCCATTGGCAGCAAAACTCCAACCATTGGCCGCCAGCCACTGCACGGCCTTCGGCGGGATCACGAAGCGCAGGTTATTCAATGTATCATATACATAATACGTATTCAACCAGCCGGACGACCCCGCTGCGGGTGTGTCCCAAAGCTGGACCTTCTTCAGCAATACGTTTCCCTGCTCGTCCTTATACTCCATAACTTGATGACCATTCTCGTCGGTGGTGGGTGTCTTGTACAAAGTACCACCGGGATAGAACGAACTCATCACCGGCAAACTTCCTGCCGCCGAATTGATCGTCCAGAGCACGACGCTGTCGCTGGAGGTATTGACCAGGTACCCCACACCTACTCCCCGGTCGCTGCCTGCCCAGCTGTTACCCGGCGCAAAGGTCTCCACAGGCCGGTTGAGCGGGCTCGGTTCATAGTTCGTCTGCCCATAAAAATATTGGTCTCCCGGGAACTGCGCCGTGTTGAAGGCCGACTGTTCCCCAAAAGGATCCGTCTTGAAATTACCATTGTTTGACGGGCTCGTATACGGCATATACTTGATCGATTCCCTGCCCACCGCGTCGTACACATGCATGGTCACCATGTCGTTCTGCAGCGGACTGGCCTGCATCGCCACGTCCTGGAGCGGTCGTCCCAGCCCGTCGACATACTGCGTGACCTGCTTCACATCCGCCGGACTGGTGAGCGCCGAAGCGGAGGCGGTATCGGTTATCCCGGGCCTGGTAATGTCACGAGTACGAACAAAACTCCAGTCCGTATTCACCGTGCCTACCTGTATCAGTGCCGTATTGCTCGTGGCCGTCTGCCCTCCGCTGCTGACCACAAGCTGGTAGTAAGTTGTCGCGCTTATATTCCCTGGCTGATAAGTCAGTCCGGTATCGCCGCTTATAGTAGCCCATGTGTTCCCGTCGGGTGAACTTTGCCAGGAATAGCTATAAATTCCACCGCCATTGCCGCCCGTTGCCTTATTGCAGGTCAGCGTCCCCGGGCTGGCGCCAGAGGAGATCGTGATCCCTGCAGGAGATAACGTCCCCGCCAAAAGCTGCGGAGCAACGTTCACTACGACCGTCGCCGAGGTTACGTTCACCCCATTGCTGCTGACCACTACCTCAAAATAGGTGGTAGCGGTCAATGCTCCAGGCGAGAAACTACTCGTGGTGAGAACCGGCGATGCCTCCTGCCAGGGCCCCGTGCTGGTAGTACTTGAGAACCATTGATAGGTATAGGTGCCATTTCCACCGGTAACACTCGTTTCACTTAAAGACGGGTTGGTCCCATAGGCTATCTGTTGGCTCGGAGCATTAATAGAACCTACTATCAGCTGCGGGTAGACCGTCACCGTGAAGGTTGGACTTTGCGACGTCATGCCGTCGCTGGTCACCACCACATAATAGTCAGTTGTAGCATATAGCGCTCCGGGGCTGTAGCTGGCCCCCGCTGCCCCGGTGATCGGTTGGAAACTTCCACTTCCATCACTATACCATTGGTAACTGTAGGTTCCATTGCCCCCAACCGGCGACACAGACAACGGCTGAGGAACAGCGCCATAGTTGTAGGTTGACCCAGCAGAACTGATATTACCCGCCGCCGGCTGGACATGCACCACCACAGGCGTCGAAGTCACGGTTTGCGATATGCTGCTGCTGGTCATTACCTGGTAATAGGTCGTAGTGGCCAATGCCGGCGGGCTATACGAACTGCTATTAGTACTGAGAATGTTCGTGTAGGATCCACCAGGACTCGAGCTTGACTGCCATTGAAAAGAATAGCCGTCGCCACCCGCCCCGCCGGTAGTACCGTTATCGGTCAAACCTCCGGGGGTTGTATTATAGCTGATCGTCTGCGTAACGGGCGTGATAGTTCCTGTGAACAATTCGGGGTAGACCACTACTTCGACGGTGTCGCTATAGCCTATAGCACCCGAATTGGTCTCCGTTACCTGCCGTCGGTAGTAGTATGTCGCCGGTGACAGCGGGCTGGTGAACGACAGATCTTGCGCGGTATCGCCTCCTATGTCTGCAAACCCGGAAGTATTGTTGGGCGACTGCTGCCATTGGTAGGCATAGTTGGGTGAAGAACAAACCTGGCCCGACGCCACCGAGCAATCGATCGTAGACGGCACAGCATTGTAATTGATAAACTGCCACAGGCCATTGGTTACGGCCCCTGGCACGAGCGGCGTAGTGATGGAAACACTGATCGAGGCATTTCCATCGGAGGAGTTCAGTAGGATCGACCCCGAACCCGCACCTACCGTCCAGATCACGTCAATCGACGTATTCCCGCTGCCGCTGCCACTGGTAGCGCCGCCCGGCAATGTTCCGTTGCTTATCGTGTAGGTAAACCCCTTGGCAGCAGGGCTAAAAAGCGTATAAGACGTGCTAACTCCGCCAACCGCGCAACAAAAGCTGAAATGAAAGAGATGCTAAAAATTCCCTATGCAAATGTAGTTGGATGCCTAATGTATGTCATTGTATGTATCAGACCTGATCTTGCTCATGCAGTAAGTGTGATTAGCAAGTTCATATCTAATCTAGGTAAAGAGCAATAGCATACTGTGAAATAGGTGTTCAGATATCTGAAGAGAATAGCAAATCATGGGATTCGGTTCGGTACAGAAAATGACAGAAGTGTTTCAGTCATGGGGTATGAGATGTTGACTACGCTCGGGATCTAGATGACAGAAGGCCTGAAACAGGGTATGTTTTTACTTTGGGTGGTGGACCTATTTTTTGGAGATCCATATTGCAAATAGTGACAACACTATCTACGACTGAGGCAGAATATATAGCAGTGACAGAGACAACCAAAGAAGCTTTGTGGTTAAAGGGACTGTTAGCAGAACTTGGTGTGGGTCAACAGGCAGTTTAGTTGCAGTGTGACAGTCAAAGTGTAATATATTTAGCAAAGAACCAGGTTTATCATGCTAGAACGAAACATATAGCAGGCAAGTTTCACAAAATAAGGGAATTACTTAGAGTCGGAGAAATTGAGGAGAAATTGATCTTGTGAAGATGGGGAGCAAAGAGAATCCAATTGACATATTAACAAAGCTAGTTACAGTAGAGAAATTCAAATATTGGTTGGATTTGTTCCACATCACCCGGTGCTAGCTGATGTAAGGAGAGTCTGAATATTCATCAAGGTGGAGATTTGTTTAGATGTGACTCATATTCTTCAACAGGATGAATATTCAGTGACTAACGCAATTTGGAAGCTTTAGACGATGGATCGTCTAAGTTTAGGATTGACGAAGCCCAAGTTAGACGAAGTGCAAGTCGCTTAGACAAAATATTATCTAAGTTGGAAGCCAAAGGTGACTTAGACGGAACATCGTCTAAGTGGAATGTAACTTAGACGAATCATTGTCTAAGTGGAACGTGACTTAGACGGAACAACATCTAAGTGGAAGGTGACTTAAACGATACATCGTCTAAATCACAAAACGGCAAAAACAGATGAAGAGCTTAGACGATACATCATCTAAGTCATAAATCCATATAAAGAAGACTAAGCATCAGGTGGGGTTCAGGTAGAAAGCGGATGATTTGTCCTAGGTATGCGTGTGACATTTTTGTATGGTCAGGAGTCTAGAAAAGGGTGCCATTGTCGTTGTAACCAATTATTGGAGAGGACCAATAATTGGGAGAGTATTCTCCTGTAATGATTATGGAATATTTGTCAAGTAGTGTCCATGGTTCCTATATCTATGATGTATTGGAAATAGGGCTACCCTATTTTAGATAACCTAAAATGGCGAGCCTCAAAGTCAGGTCACCGCACCGCAACTGTATCTCTGTTCTTGACGTCAGTGCAGAGAAGGAAGCCTGTTATAGTTCCATGGACATAGTGAGACAATCTGGCCAACCGAACCACGTAAATCTCCGTATGTTCTCTCTCTCTCTCTCTCTCTCTCTCTCTCTCTCTCTCTCTCTCTCTCTCCTTCTCCTCTGCTCTCTCTCTTTCAGTGCATATTCGTTTTAATTTGTGATCCATCGTCATCATCTTCTAACACAAGTGAGGACGGTGAGATTTTCGCTGCGAAGAAATTTTTGCTCGACAGTACCTCTTAAGGTTAAAAAGACAAATATCACTGTTGCTAAAGCTCCATACGATAAACTACACCTCACTAGGAAACCAGCTAGAGAAAACAATCACCTCTCACCATTTGTTTTTCAATCGAAAAATCGTTACAGCAGAAAATGAGACAACATAACGTACAAATTGAAAGAAAGAAAAGAAGAAGAAGAAAGAAAGGTTCTAAGACCAGCAAGCACTTACCTCCGATTGAACAAACGGCAAACTAAAACAGCTCAAAATCCTTATATATCCACTACGAAAGACCAAAACCAGAAAGAAAAGGGGACTGTAGAGACGAGAGCGGCCACCTCATGGAGCTTGTCCAGAGTGGAGACAGCCGACTGCGGCGTCTTCTTGGGCTTTCTGCTGAGCAGCCTCTTCAGCATCCTGGCGTAGTGCAGCGCAACAACCACGGGCGGCGGCGGCGGCGGCGAAGAGAGCAGGAAACCAAGAGGAGGAGGAGAAATCGAACAAGAACGGAACAGAAGGGTTTGGGAGAAGGGAATGGGAATAAGCGACCACAAAGTCTACTCCGGGAAAGGGGAGGGAGAATAAGAAGAAGGAGGGCGTGGCCCCGTGGGGGGGTTGCCATGGAAATGGAGTGGGATTCCCACGTGGAGCTGAACAAAGCGGAAGGCGGCAACATGTTGGACCTGCGAAAAGAAGAAGAAAAGAAGGCCAAAAAAGGAGAAAGAGGGAGCAGTTGGCAGGGCCCTGACGACACGAGGGGCGGTGCGCCGTGACCAGTGTAATCTAAGGATAATTATATGTACAAGTTAGAATCTTACGCTGCGTAAACATACGTACAGAAGTTTTTACGATGGATGTCTCAGAAATACAAGACACGATACGCCCTCTACACAATCTTTATAAATGAGTTCAATTTATCACTGTACAAATCACATTATTCTCTTCATTTCAAACTTTCAAACTTTCTGCGATTGGCCTATTATCTCGAGACTCTTTAGGAACAAGAGGTCCCCATCTAGAAAGATTGAAATGAACATCTTTCTCATTGTGCAGAGGAGTTGGTTTCACAGATGTCTTGAGAGTTGTCTCATATTCGGATAGAAGAGCCATTGATTTTTCAAAGTTAAATTCCTTAAAAACTACTACAAAGTGAACGTCACGACGAGGAACTATGTGAGAAAAAACGATAGGCTGAGTGGTAGCATACCGACTATTGACCTATTGTTAGCAGGAAATATAGTTCACATTGGCCTGAGAACTGGAGCTGGGTTGGCCGGGTGGCCATGGAAGGCATTGCAGCCAGAAACTAGGGCTGGAACAGGGACTCGAGGTTGGAGCTAGGTCTAGGACTGGAACTGGTACTGGGACTGGGATTGCAACTAGAGTTGGGGACTAGAACTGGAATTGGCACTGGGACTAGGACTGGAACCGGGACTGGAGGCTGGTTGGCTACCAACCAAGGTGTTGTAGCTGGAGACTAGGACCAGTGCTAAGACTGGCATCAGAACTGGGGCTGGAGCTGGGACTGGAACTGGACTTGAGACCTGGCTGGCCGGCTGACCGCTAAGGTGTTGTAGCCAGAGGCTGGACTGGGGTTGGAACTGGAGCTGGAACTAGTCGGCTGGCCTGTAAAGGCATTGTAGCTAGAATACTGGGACTGGTGCTGGGATTGGACCTAGCCGGCTGGCCTTTGAAGGCGTTGTAGCTGGAATATTGGGACTGGAGACTGGGACTGGAGCTAGCCGGCTGGGCTTTGAAGGCATCGTAGTCGGAATACTGGGATTGGAGACTGGGACTGGAGCTGGCCGGCTGGCCTTTGAAGGCGTTGTAGCGAGAATATTGGGACTGGAGCTGGCCGACTGGCCTTTGAAGGCGTTGTAGCCAAAATATTGGGACTAGAGACTGGAACTGGAGCTGGAACTGGCCGGATGGCCTGTGAGGGCGTTGTAGAAGGAATACTGGGACTGGAGCTGGAATAGGCTGGTTGGCCTGTGAAGGCGTTGTAGCTGGAATACTAGGACTGGTCGGCTGACCGTTGAGGTGTGTAGTCGAAATGTTGGAGCTAGAGACTGGAGATGGCAGACCCTTAGGGGTGTGTCGGCCACCGTTGTTATGAAGTGGTGTCGAGTCTGTCGTCGGCGCAGTGTTGCGGTCGACGAATTTCATCAGTGAGGAGTAGAGAGGGAGAGAGTTTTTTTTCTCTTTACGAGCTCTATCGTCCTTGTGGGTTTTCGCTAGAGTTGGCCCCCTTTTACTTTTTTCGGTGTGTCCTTGCGGGTTTTCACACCGAGGGGTTACCCAATTTTACCTGAGGTGCCCTTTTGATCGGGTTTTCACCTCAGTTGAGTTGGTGGTAATTTTTACCCTCAGTAATCCCGTGGAGGGAGTTGCCTGAGGCCACTAGGGTATCTCTATTTTTAACCCCACTTTTATTTTGTTGATATTTTTTTTTGAATCTGGAGATTGTCGTCTGTAGCATGCTGCTATCAGGGGATGTGGCCTGGAGCTGGAGAATGTGGAAGGCTGGATATTATTTTGCCCATAATAAGGGCCCTTACAAGTCATCGAATTTTGGAGCTGGGAGCCACGTTGTCATGGCAGAATGCAACTAGGGTCATACCTGGTAAGTCAGGCTGGCAAGAGGAACTGAGATTGTGGCTGGGATTGTGATGACTGAATGGAGACTAACTAGCAGCTGTGGATTCTAGACTGAAGGGATGTAAAATGTAGGAGTATATAGCGATGGAAATCTGGGATGAACTGGGACTGGACTTTGCTGGAATGATGACTGGAACGTCACATAGGGACAGGGTCTCGTCGACCTGCCGTGGTGGGGTAGAGGCTAATGGTAGAATGAGCTAGGTAAGGTAATACGAGGGTGACTAGAAAGTGTCAGGTTGACGATCTAGAGATGTAGATTGATCAAGGACCAACGACGAGAGAGCCCTGTGATCTGCTGTGGGGTGGGAGGGAGGCCACCCTAACTTGCGGGAAGAGATGCATTTTCTCATTATCGGTTCTACCGCCTTCTTGGGTTTTCGCTAGAGCCGACCCCCTTTAGTTTTTTTTGACACGTCCTTCCAGGTTTTTACGTCGAGGGATTTCCCAAGTTTGCCTGAGGTGCCCTTGCGAGTTTTTGCCTCAGCTGGGTTAGTGACCTTTTTGCCCCCAATCGTCTTCTTGCAACGGGGACGACTGGGTCCGCCAGGGTATCTCTATTTTTAACCCCCCTTTTTTTTGCTTACCTGAGAGCCTGATGGATGAGCTGCGGCTGGTGCAGAGGCGTCCTTGCTCTTGCTGTTACAAGGACGAAGGTGGGAGACTGGCTCCCAAGAGTGCCTGACAATAGTTTTGGGAGGGCTTGGCTGGACCCATTACTTGGCTGGGAAGAGAGGCTGGAAACAAGGACTGGTTCAGCCTCCCGCGAGAGAAGACCGATTTCACTGGGTGTCGCTGAGGTGCATGCCTGAATCTGGATGGGGCACAAACTCATGCTTTGGTGCATTGTATAGCTTTATGTGCTTGCCATTGAGAGGCAGGAAAGGTTTGTGACCCTTGTGATCAACGACCGTGTATGCCCCACCTTCGTAGACGTCGCGAATGATGTATGGGCCTTGCCAATTAGGCTAAAATTTGCCACTGGAGCGACCTACCATGACTTCCTTTTCCTTGATCATGACGAGGTCACCCTGATTAAAGGCTCATTTCTTGACGAGCTTATCATAGGCTCGTGCCATGTGGGCCTGGTATACTTGTAGGTGCTTGTAGGCTTCGAGCCGTTTGCCTTCCAAATTGACAAGCTCTTCCAGCCTTCTCTGGTATTCATCTTCATCGGGACTGGCCAACCTAGTGCGCACTGTCACGTGGTACGAGGGTAACTGGATTTCGATGGGGATGATAGCTTCTACTCCATAGACAAGGGAGAACATCGAACATCCCGCGAGGGCTTTGTAGATCATCTGGTAGGCCCATAACGCCTCGAAGACCTTTTCACCCCAGTCACATTTTTGGTGCCTAACCACCCTCTCTCCTCCCTCATTCTCACCATCTCTTTCTCTCTCTCATTCTCTCTCCTCTCTAGGTCTCTCGACGTGGGGTGCACAGCGTTGGCGAGCTGGCCGAGGTCGAAATGCGATGGAGTGATCGGGACGCGTGATGGGACGACGGATGGAGCGTGGCGCGACGCGATCCCTCGGTGGATTCAAAGCTGGTGTGGTTCGTTGTTTTGGTGATTTTTGGTAGTGTTTAGTCGCTTCAGTGCACGGTTTCTTCGGTGGAGGTAGGGAGACAGACGCTCTACTTGACCTATGTATTTCCCTACAATTTCACGTCGAACGGTGTGTGAACGAGAGGGTTTTAGTCTAGTCTGGGTAAAGCATGCTCTAGGGGTATGCATCAGGCTCACCGAAAAATGGCAACAGTTTTTCATCTAGTTAGTTTCATTATGACCCCCGACATGTTAGCATTCTAGATCTGCTAATTTTGTGTTGATTGGTCATCATTTGGGGCCAGTACGAGCCGGGAACCCCGCTGACCCAATTAGGGTCGATTCGATGGAATTGCCCGTTTCTTGCGATTCGGCTATTGCATGTGACCCTTCCGAGCTGTGGAAGTTGTTTTTTGTCATCTAGGGTTGTTTCCTATGTGTTTAGACATGAATGGGGCGTGGAGTGGCCGAGATCGGCCATTTCCACAGTTTTCCCGTCGTAGCATGTTGGCGGTCGTTCTAGAGACCGCTAAAGGTCTCTGGCGGCCCCACGATAGACCGCCACACTCCGTCATGTGTTGGTAGGTTCGAGGTCGGTTCAGGTTGGCGGCCCAACCTTAGACCGCCTCTTGACTCTAGCGGACCAATGTTGGTGCGCCACGCTCATGGTTCCTCGAATTTAGTGTCAGTCAGTTCGAGTCTTGGCGATTTTATGATAGACCGCCATGTTGCTCTAGCGGCCCTTTCTTGGAGCGCTATGAGTCATTGACGTCAGTCAACGGGTTAAGTCGGTTCGCATTGGCGGCCCTAGTTCTGACCGCCAATGTGCTATAGCATGCCTTGCTTAGGCCGCTATGGTGTGTTTTACCGAGTCAATGCTTTAAGTCGGTTGGCCTAGGCGGCCCAACCTTTGACCGCCTCTTTATGGTAGTGCGCCTTCCTTAGGCCGCTACAGTCCGTTTGTCTTTGGTCAATGTCCTAGGGTGGTTAGTGTGGCAGTTCATGCTTGAACCGCTGAGTCCGTGTAGCATGTCTATTTTAGACCGCTTTGGTGGTTTGACTAGATAGGTCGATTTAGGGTTGACTGAGCTTAGCAGCCTAATTCTTGACCGCTACAGTCCCCTACAGGCCTAATCTAGGACCGCCAGAGTCTTGTTCCCTTTGCGGTGTGGCAGCCCGTTCCTTGACCGTTTCTTCTATGTAGCGGACTAGAGATGGACCGCCATGTCCCCAGGGTGTTGCTTTGCGTGGTTTGATTCCTGATTATCTTGGCTTGACCTTGTGGTTTGGCTACTGACCTGTGGATGTCTGTCGATGTCCTATGAGAGCTATGGCCATGATATAAGGTAGCCGAGAGTGCTTGTGTATGGTCTCATGTTTGGTGTGTCGCTGTCAGGTTCTGGTTAACCTGGTGAGACCCAGTAGTTGACAGATGACCTTGTGTGTGTCTCGGCTATTCTGTCTAGCCCGAGACAGTGGTTCTAGATGCCTTGAGGTATCGTCTTACCTCGGCCTATGTGTCTAGGTGTGTTGAGGGTCTTGGTGATCCCTTAGGTCTTCGTGAGTCATTTTATGCTGATGTGTCATTTTTCCTGGCTTAGGTTTAGACCGATTGGTGGCGTGTTACCGCTTGTACGACGATCTTGACTCCGAGTCGTGAGACTCAAGGATCGTTGTGCTAGTAGGTCTAGTTGCCTTGTCCTGAGTCTGTTGGTAGTTGTTGTGCTGCCTTGGTGCTTAGTAGTGCGTGCGACAGTGCTTCCTTAGCCTGTCTATACATCAGCACTTGTGTTTCAGAGTTTCTGTGTCTAGTGAGCCTCCACTAGTCATAGCTTGGCGACCCGCTCCCGTGGTCGACCCACCTGGGAGTGGTGGCATGGCAGTTCCCGAGATATGATTTTTAAGCTAGCTCTGTGGGTCCCTGCTTTATGGTAGTGTCCTACTGGGGGGAAAAACTAGCTAGAGGCCTAGCTTTAGGCAAGAGCCAGTGTGTTCACATGTAGTCAGGGGCGTTTGGACGAACGCCGATGGGTGTGACCCTGACTTGTCACTCGTTACTGTAGTTCCTGTTCTGGTTCTGTGAGTATCTCAGTCTCCGTCATTCTCGGCATCCGTAGCGAGATACCTGAGACATAGTGTAAGACGTCAGTGGACGTAGCTGGCTGTTCTTCTAGTGAGGAGGTGCTTCCGTCACGTGACACGTGACTCTTGCGTTTCTCAAGCGTTTAGACCTTCCCGGGTTAGCCCTCTCATGGTCTTGCCCGAAGTCAGTATTGTGTTGTGTGCACAACGCTCTCGTCGTGTGTGTATGGTTGTGTCTAGGGGAGCGTACATGGCAATCGAGTCGTGTGTGCATTAGGGTCTGTCTTGTCTATCTAGGTCTTTTCTAGGGCTTTTGCCTCTTTCTTGTAGGCCTTCGCTTGCTTGGTGTGTCGTCAATGGATCAGTGACTCTTGACTTCGTCAGTTCAGATTTTGCCCTTCTGTTGCCGCCTGGAGTAGCCTAGGGAGCCGAGGTTAGTTCGGAAGCCGTGTTTGCTCGGTACGGCTTCTTTTCCCTTTTCTTTTAGCTGTTCTACTCCTTTCGTTTCCGGCTTTCTTTTACAACTTTGTAGTTTAGCTTTTCCTGCTTTACTACTCCTGTTGTTGGTTGACTGCGACCATCAGGTCACGGTCAACCCATGACCGCGACCAGAGGGCCTTTGCAAGTTTTGAGCAAGCGACTCTCGGTCGATCGTTTGGCCCTCTAGATTGCCCAAAATGGTCCCAAAGGTGGGGGAATAAGAGATAATGGCCTCCAAAGCTCAATGGACATGACAAATGATAAAGAAATGTGCTTGAAATAGGCTCAAAGAATGCTCCAAAATAATGGATAACTCGGGGTGTCACAAGAGATGAATAAGAAAAAAATCAACTTATAGGCTGAAAACGGGTGTCAATAGTCGATGAAAAGAGCAATGGGATCAGTGCAATCATCCTATTACTTCTCTTCTTCTTCACTATCATGATCTTCCTCTTCTAAAACATAGACCCCTAGGTTGTCATGTAATGAAGACCCTTCTATTTCAACTGCCCCTAGATGAATGGGTGTTGATGTGAAATCAGAGACCTGACACAACTGTGTGCATTTCTCAGCCAGTTGGCTGAGGTAACGTGCAGTGACATGATGAACCCTAGCTTACTTAGATTGGGGGGAAGTGGATACTCTAGAATGACCTAGACTTGGACTCAATTCTACCATCCTATGTACAAGAGGAACTTGTGAGAGGGGATTCAAGGTGGAAAACATCGACCCTTGGCCGAGGGATCCATGTTCCAAGGAGGAGGTTTCTTCAACGGTGAGCTTGTAGGCCCACATTTTGGAATTGACATTTCTTTTTATTTTGGTGGTCGTGACTAAGCGTGCAGATGACATGTGTCGATTGCCCCATGGCTAGATAAGTAAGGAGTAGTGGAAAGGGTGGATGGAACAAGAATGGGATGAAACAGATAGGGGTAGGCCTGTCTAAAGTTAAGAAGGTGCCTACAGGTGTGGCATCATCGGGAGGTTTATCGAGGTGAAACAGAGAAAAGAGCCCGAAGTCATCTTCGAGTGGGTGATCTGGAGGAACTTCCTTTTAGAGGGTTTTGTGACTTTCACTCAACTCACACAGAGTCCCCGGTTGTATCGGGCCTTTGACGAAGCGGTCACAAACTAGACCCCTAGCTTGAGTGGTTTTGGATGTTTTTTTAGCTGAATAGCCTAAGCCCATGTGACCTTTAGAACTTTGAACCTCGTCCTGCGAGTGGGGCCTTGCTCATGCTTGATAAGAACTCTACCCATCGTGAAACCCATTCTTGCCATGATTTCCCATCCTTTCCTGAACGGGATGTTGGAGTGAGTGACTGGTCAAGGAAGAACGGAGGGATTTGACTAACACAAAGTGGAGGGCCCTATGGCACCCACTATCGAGAGGACATATTTCTTTCCCTTATCTAGAATGGTCATGAAAGGGATCTATTCAGAAGCAATGGCATTGAGAGTCTCCACCAATGGGATACTCTTGATCTTGATCACCCTGCCATTGTAAGGGAATTTGAAACATTGGTAGGCCATTGGTGGGATTCCTAAGGTTTGTTCAATCCATGACTGCCATAGAATAGCTTTGTACGCCGGGTAGACATCAATGACAAAGAAGTCTGAGGACATGACCACAGGACCTAAGTCGAGTTGTAGGGTTACCTTGCCCTTTACGCACCATCTCGAGTTTGTATGGTAAAATGGTGGTGCACATTTCTTCTAGGTTCTCCTCTTGCAGATCAATTTTTTGGATACTTTTCATCGGACAAACATTTATGGATGCTCTCATGTTAATCAAAGTGGAGTCAACCTTAACTCCGTTAAGGGTAACGGTAAGGCACAACGGGAGTTACCTACTCTCATGTGGAGCAAGATCCTTGTCGAAAAATGAGATGGAGGGACCATGAGTAAGGGCCATGATGGCATCAGTCAGACCACTAGCCGGGAGATCTTCAATGACTGTGATCTTTTGGAGGAATTGTAACAAAGTGGACTGATCAGATGGGGACCTCTGGATGAGCTCTAGAATGGAAACTTTAGCTAGTGTCCTATTCAAATGTTGAATGATATCATACTCCGTAGGAGAAGCTTGAGAATTGATCCCTTCTTCGGGCCGAGACTACCTTTGAGAAGGGGGAATGATGTGATTGCGGAGGCTGACATTAATGGTGGCTTCTTTTGGAACCTCCAACACTGAGGGTTTTGGACGAATCAATTGAAGGGTAGTAGGAGATCCGAAGATGAATGAGAGGGAAGATGGTTCTTCAAATGGAGTACTAGGAGCAGGCTGAGAAGTCATCTTAGGCTGGGGAGGCTTTAGCAGAACCAATGGATGCTCTTGCCCCACCCGGGCATCCTTAGGGGTGACCGATTATTGAAATGGGGATTAATGTGGGGGTGTGATTAGGGTGAGAGGGCCCTAATGAGATGCTGGTGATTGGTTAGGAGGTGAGATTAACGTCCAGGGATGAGATTCCTAAGCGAACATATTGACTTTAGCCCATGGCTCTTTGACTTCTACTTTGAACTTTCCATGCCAATCGAGAAAACCTTTGATACCTCACATTTGGGTTCTCTTGAGGACACTTGGTTCTAACCCAATCATAGTGTTCACTCTTTCGTTCTACTTGGAACTTGAGGGATCTTTATTTGTTTGATGAGCAAGTAAGGGATTTTGGTTAATGCCCAAATCGCGATTGGGCTTCTAGATGTTAGCAATCACGAGCTTCACATCGGACCAATTAATCCTCCCCTTGTCATTCATGTTGTATACCTAGTCCTGAAATTGGAAGCAACTGTAAATGTCGTGCCTGAGTGCGCAGTGATACTGACAGTATTTGGACGTGTCGACATTGGGGTGGACCCAATCCCTTTGAGTGGGTAATTGGATGGCCTGAGATGACATGAGAGCAAAGAAGATGTCGCCCAAAGTCTTGGGCAATGGGGGATAAGAGACCCACTTAGGACCGGCTCGATTGTAACTTTGAGGTGGAGGGACATTGGAGTACAGCCTCGGATTTCCTTGACCTTGGCCAGGACTAGCTTGGTTGGATTGCGGAGCTTGGCAATTTTTAGTCCTAAAGGGTGGGCCTAAAGCATTGACCAGCTCATTGATAGTGACTCCTTCGGTGGTGGGGACAACACGGGTCTTCTGACCTCTAGTGCGAGTTTCAAAGAAGGGTGGCAGAGTGGAATCCTTCATTTGGGCTTGGACAATTTGAGCTCGATTATATAATTACGAAAGTGTATGGAGCTTGCTAAGCATCAAGATAGCCCTGAGCTACGGCGTGGCATTGTTCACTAGCATGGTGATGGTTTGAGATTTCAAGATAGGGACCTCCGTCTAGGAAGCCATAATCCTCCAGCAGTTAGCGAATTGGATGAAGTCCTCATCGGGCTTCATCTTTTCCATGATCAGATCAAACAGTGTGGGAGCTATAGAGACATGTGTCCAAAATGAGTGAGGAATCACTCAGAGACTATATCGAAGTTCAAAAGATCAACAGCCGGGAGAGAGGAGAACCGACGCAAGGCCTCACACTTGAGGGACTTTTGAAATAGATGGACTAATAGCACCCGGTCATATAACCACTGACTGGAATCCATAAGGAAACTTGAGAGGTGATGGTGGGGATCAGTAGTACCATCGTGCTTTAGATATTTGGGAGCCCTAAAGCTAGGAAGAAAGTAGGCATTTGGGAGCTTGCAATATTGGGTTAAACAGTGGGGACAGGAGATCGATTTTCGGCTACCACATGCCTAATGTAGCTTTGGATTTCCTACCTAGAGACGGGGTCCATTCCCCTCGAAAGGGCAACCATGGTTGGTGGAATTGGGGGTTGAGGAATCCCTTGAGAAGCCATGGGATAGCTGGATTGAAGTGGGATTTCTTGGGCGGGCAGACTTGAGGACCCTTGGAATGGAGTTTGAACTCGAGGAAGTGTGAAATGAGGGGACATTTGGGGAGCAACCGAGACTTTCCCTCGGGAGGCAAAAGTGACCAAATCCTTGGGAGTGTAGCGAGATAGCACGTTGATCAACTCTTGATCTTCACACGGAGATAATGTGGGAGCCCTAGGGCTAATATGATCGTGCTCACTATGGGATGATGCCGAATCGACGTGGATGGCCTCATTCAGCGAACCCGAGAACATGCCTATAAAGGCGGCAGGATGGCTATCCTCTATTTCGAATAAAGGATTAGCCCTAAGATTAGACTAATATTCGGGAGCGAACTCCTCATAGCCCAAGTTAGTGAAAACCCACTCCATTTAAACCAACCCTTCTCGACTTGAAAGGTTCAATTCTACGAGATATGCCATCGACAGGGTGAGCTATATATATTAAGCAAAAAAAGTATTCACTGCAGCGTCCCAATTTTTTGTGTTTTTTTCTTTTTTTTCCTTCTCTCGGGCAAAGAAGGAAAATCTAAGGGTGGAGGCATGTTTCTCTAGAAATCCAAGTGAGAACTCACTCAAACCCCAAGGATGACTACATAGGACTACATGGGTACAACCAGCATGGCGACCGTGAGGGAATCCACGATTTGCGAGGACTTATGGAGGTTCCCGATTAGAAGGAGCTAGTTACACCTAAGTTGGAATCCCCAGGTGAAGAGCTCAATCCAACGGAAGGGTGTTCCTACGAGTGTGATACTGGCTCTTCCTAAGCCCACACACGCATTAACCTGCAGAGAGTGCCAAACAGACAATATATGCAAAACACATTAAATAATAAATTAGAAAATGGACTTGAATGAAACTAAACATGGGACGACCAAACTATTGGCCATTGAAGGACCTGGGCGGCTAGGTCGATGGCCACTCAGGGGGACTAGGCGGCCAGCTAGTGGGCCATTTGGTCTGGGTGGGCGACCAACCTTTGGGCCATCCAAAGGTCTAGGCGGCCAGAGTCTGTGCCATTTATAGCAAGGCCTGGGCAGCCACTGGTCAGGTCGCCTAAGTGTTTAGGTGGCTAGAAGATTGGTTTTATTCTATCTGCGAACAGAGCTAAACTAAATACACGGAACAAGTGAACATGGGCTCTCAATCCTTGAATTTTTGGCACCTAGGACTTACAGTCGATTGTAGTAGGTCCCACCGTGATCGCCAGAAGGTTGTAGGTGTCGGAAAGGGGGGGGACAGGGTCTACCCACGGCGGGGTCATGTGCCTTTTCTTCCAAAACTATGCTAATGCGGCCTACAGTGCATAGGTTAGAAATATAGAAATTGGGTGATCGCCAGAGACTATTACCTAAGCCTCACTGGGTGATGATCACGTGGAATGCCTTCAAACAGGGAGTTTGTGAGAACTCGACTTCTCTATGCTCGGTCGGCCAAGGATGGAGAGCCCTGTAATGTCCTGAGATGCTAAAAATCCTACAAACAATGACAAATGCCCATGAACACAGCGAAAGAAATGTCTATTAGCTCTAAGAAGTGCAGTAGAAGTTCTAAACAACGCATAAAAAGGGAAGAAATGGGGGCGTGATTACCTGGGGGCGTGTGGGAAGTGGGGATGGTCGAGACTTTCGACCACCCACCTTCCTGTTTGTTTAAAATGGGAAGCCTCTATAATAGGATCTAGGGGGCTATCTACTATGCTTTGAATGTAGAATGAATGGGGCACATAATGTAAAACTGATAACAAAGGGGGAATACGGGGAGCAAACCAAGGAGTGGCCAAGTTTGTTGATGGGAATCAAAGTGTCTTTGTCTTCAGCTCCAGCAGAGCCAGCATCAAGTGGTAGCCCCCTGAGGACCGCCTCCTTCAGGGGACGACCCTAAGAGGACCGCCACTTCCCTGCAGAAGACCAAACGCCATCCAGCTTGACCAGATGTAAGTGGCGGCCATATGAGGACTGCCATCTTCAAGTGGCGGCCCCCTAGGAGGCCACCTCCTACCTACAGAATCCAGATCATCCAACTTCCATCCACCAATGTTTGGGCATCCGAGGTCTACAAAAGGGTGTTGTTTTTCAAAGTTTATTCGATGTAATGGTGTCCCTTTATGTTCCCCCACCCCCTATATGTATCCCCCTCTCCGCCGAGGATGCGCTTAGCAAACACAAACCCAGAGGTTGACTTGGAATTTGTGGTGGTAATCTTCACGAACTTGCGCCCCTTGATGCGCTGAGACAAATTCGTATTGTTTTCTGACAGGAAGAACGTACGGTTCTCCACATCAAAAGCGATGTAAAGGGGCTTGCTTTGTGTGGCATTGTACACATCGAAGTACGGCAGAGGGCATACGTAATCCTTTGCTGTCTCCATCCAGTAGCCCGGCACTTCCACCACATCTTCGAACGAACCCCATCCTTTGCCAAGCGCCTTACACGCGCGCGGATGGAACTCCTTGAGCTTCTCCTGCATCATTTCCGCAGCACGCTGACCTTCGGAGTAGATGTGAGGGTAGCCGTACCACACATCCGTCGTACCTTCCTCTTTGATCAGAATAGTGCGAGCGATGACACGCCCTTTGTGCTTGAGATACACCGGCTGTAGCGTCTCAGCATGAAGATAGAAGAACGCCGGATGAATAGCGTTCTCGTAGAACAGCGTATTCCACAGATTGGCGCTCTCGCTCTTCGGATGCATACACGAAGTTGGACCTGTCGAATACATCTCGATCATCTGTTCCTGCGTAGTGGCAACAATAAATTCCACAGGGCGCAATGCACCCTCGATCTCCGTGCCCAGATCACGGATCATGGAGGCTGTAAGGCCACTGCAATACTTGCTGAGAAGCTTGGTGATGCTGTATCGAGTGCGCCTCCGAAGGAATTTGAACAGACGGTCATCCTGCACAGCAGCGCGCTGACCTTCATGTTCTGATGCGCGCCGATGTTCGATCATATCGGCGGTAGGTTTCACAATCTGGTTGTTGTAGAAGGGAGAAATGGTACGCAATTCCTCCGCCGCACCGTAATAGTTAGGGTCGATCTTGAGGTTTTCCCAAACATAAACCTCCTGGAAATTGCCCTTGATGCAGGTGACGAAGGGCAGATTTTTGATCGTGTCCGTCTCAAGTACAGTTATGGCTGCATCGTAGAATTTTTTGTGCTCAGTAACGAGCTTACCCACCATCATTGCAGGCAGGTTGTACGAAAAGTTTTGGTAGATTTTACCGTAAGGGATTTCCACACCCTCGTTCGGGTACGCATTGTTCATAACATCAGCGAGATTACCCGCCTTGATGTCGTCAACAACGATCTTTGCTTGACGCTTGACCCGTTGACTATAGCTTTTGGGCTTTGCAGGTTTCTTAGGGGCCATGGTATTACCTTCAAGTAATGAGGGGCAGAGGTATTACCCCCTGCCCCCAGTTTTACTACTTCTACCTTATTGGTGGCAGATAGTGCCGATGTGGTTTAGATCAGTTCGAGATTGATCTTCGCCTTGCCGACGAGATACACATTCGTGTTCTCAAACGACACAATCGCACCATCCTCACCCGCCTTCACGCCTTCGCCGCGAGCATTCGGCGCAACGACGATGGACTGGAAGCCGATAACTTCCTTGCCCGCCGCCGTGTACGCAATGGTCGCCTGCGTACGGAAGGTGCCGACACGCTGGCCAGCAACCGTGACCTCAGCGGTGCTACCCGAGGGCGGCTGAGTACGAACGCCGGTGTGCATGTAGGTCTTGCCGTCCTTACGGTTCTTAAACAGATCACCGACGCTGAGAGAGGCGCGCTTCACCTGCTTCCAGTTGTTGGTGGCACCGTTGACGACTGCGTTGAGCGAATTCGGCATAGGGGTCTCCTTTTGCTGCCGTTGTTGACCGTGGACAGACGGTCGGCTGATTTCCCGAGTGGGAGAATTTTGTTTGCGCCCCTTGGCTATAGCCTCTTTGGCCTCTGTCCAATTACGCATAAATTTCAAATAGTGTTCGCCGTACTGCTCTACAGCAAGCATGTGACACAGTTGGCAAATAACAAGTGGCTGTGTGTAGTTATAGTCCATGTACTGTTCGTACACACCATGGTTAGGCCAGGACCTTGGAAATGAGAATGGCGAACATATAGGGGTGTTTCTGCCTTTAACTACAAGATGTAGGCAGTCACGATGTACGTGCTTGCGCCAGCGGAATGTTCTATCTCTCATGTTATTTCCCTTTCACTTGCGCTGCCGTGTATTTATCAGTCATCCAACCACAGTACTTGTACTTATTGATCAGTTGGTCACCTGATTTAATAGGCTTGATTATAAATTCTTTGTTCGATTTGACATACGTAACATCGTTCTCCACCAGATCGCACCGAGGGATCGGGCATACGATGTTGCCAAGCAATTCCGATTGAGGGATAGCAAACCGTTGTGAGATACGACCACCACTTATAGTTGCACCAAACTCCTTACTGGCGAACTCTTTCAAAATGGCTGTGTATTTGGATTGTCCGTAGACAGAATTTACTGTCTTAGTGCCGTCGTCCCTGGTGAGTATGAGTGCGCGCGCCAGTGTTTTGCCATTCTTTGGCTTTGCGTATATGCCTGTTATCTGAGGACAATACACATAGAATTCGGAGGGCCAGCGCCCCTGCTCACGAAGAGCATCGCTGAAAGCGTTGTTGTACTCCGAGAATTGCTGATTGTACACCGACATGCATGATAGCCCTACATCATTATGCATATCAAAGTACTGTTCGGCTGTCTCTGCTACAAAATAATCCACAGGAGGGTGCATTTCATACCAAATCTTGTAGGACAAATCTCTCAACTCATGATCTGGTAAATCGATATTTGCATACCTGCGCAAATACCTAGGCAGCGTCATCACAACTGTCTTGCCAGTCCAACTGTAAACCGCTTCGTTGCTCAGCCCAGGCACTTTTAGCTTGATTGCAGGGGTCTTTTTGAATTCAGCGAGCGGATATTCTCGGGCGTGTACCCCTTGCACCCCCCAGCATCTGGGTCAAGGGGAGATGTTGTCAAATTTTTGCTAGGAATGATATATTAAAAGACAAATGGAAGCAACAAACAATGATAAAACACTTCAACCGAGATAAGAGAACTATGGAGGAATCGAAGAGCCGAGCTGAACACTGCAGTGGCAGACTGCCGAACATGACTGTGGATCTAATTACATATAAAAGAAAGAGGAACTGATCAACTAAGAAACCTCCCCCCCATGCATCTCATGAATAGAAGTAGCTCCATTTATGCATCTCACAACAAAAAAAAGAAGAAAAGAAAACCCCCTCGCATGCATTTAACCACTGCATGGCATTTCATTTGTGCTTGCGTGCCATGACCCCCACGGTATATGAAATGGTGGTGTGCGGAAGGTCGGGTCACACCCGATTGATAGCTGCCACTATGCATGAGGACCCACCTCCACCTCGTACCAAGAGTCGGTCCCATGCATTTAATTCAACCTTATGCATGATCAGACCCACGTGTGCTTGAATACCCCAAATAAAAAGGGGAGGGTGGAGAATACCAAGGGAATCATAGATGGGCTATGTCTGAAGTAAAATCCATGCTATAATGGAACTAAAGCTGATCAAGTGTAATTAAGGCCAACCAAATCTAAAACACCTAAGATGCCAACTTAGCAAATTCCTTCGGCATTTTCATTCCCCCGTGACCCCGCGTAAAGGGGAAATTAAAGATGCATTGCGATTCAAGCCTTGACCCATGGGATTTTCCCCGTCATGGTTTTGCTCAAACAATGCTGCAGGCCGACATCCCCTGAAGGTTGATTCATCCATGTATGAAGTTGACCCCATCTCCACGGGAAGCAAACATCAAGCATGCCCCTGGCAAGGCATACATTGACGCATCGCCGCGATACTGTCTTCCGTGTTTCCACACTGGGTCATCACTCGAATATAGAAAAAAGGGGCCGATAGGCAGCCGACAGTAATTCAGTGACATCATAGTGATTAGTAATCAAGCATACGTTCGCGTCGCACTTTAACTCCGTTTGTGCCCATTTATTTCATGCAGTTAGTGTCACTTCTTCAGGCCATAGGGCCCTTATTCCCAGCAATTAATCAAGGGTGTTCCCTTGTATGGGAGATGTAAATAATGTTGTGCCCTTTATGGCACAGTGGGTTTTAGTCCCAACCCGAACTACACAATCGTCTGACTGAGTCAGCGCATCTGTGGCTCTTTGGAGCCCGAATAAATTGCCACCTTGTGACTGGCACGCCCACGCACTTAATAAACCAATAAGTAAACAAACAAATAGAAACAACGACCTAATTAATAAGAAGTGCATCCACAAGTATGAGGTGACTTAGGGAGAGCTTTATGCCATGAGGCAAAGAAATGATGAATCGGCACTCGATTACATAAAAAGATGGAGGAACCTCAGTGTAAGGTGCAGGCGTCCCCCGCACCAAGAGGACGCAGTGCAGATTTGCAAACAGAATCTGAAGAAGGAAATCCTAGAAAGGATGATCGGTTCTGAGGTCAAGCCATTTGACTGTTTGAACAATATAGTGGTAGAGATCAAGGCATTCCTTGCTCGATACTCTTCTGCTCTAGCTGCATCAAATCAGAGGGCCAGGCAGGCTGAGAAAAGACCGACGCCGCCAGAAGTTCACACACTGGACTTCAAGACCTTCGAGAAGCAGAAAGAGAAAGTCAAAGAGACCGTTAACCCTCCTCTGCCTAGGTCAGCTGAACGACGGGAAGGTCCCTCTCTGTGGGAGAAAATGAGGAACAAGTTATATTCTTTTCCTCGAGACAAGTCTCAGGTCCTATTTGAATGGGTAGCCAAGTACAACAAAATCACACTGCCAGAACCAAAGAGGCCTGGCGACTTGAAGAAGAAGGATGACCCTTGCTTTTGCCCGTACCACCAGATACTTGGGCACACTATCGAAGAATATTACGTCTTCAAGGATGTCATTGAATCCTTAATCAAGAAGGGGAGCTGGATATGGGAGAGCACAAGGTGGATCCCCCGCAACCGCACGAGATGACTAATCTGGCTGCCACTGTCAACATGGTGTCATTATATCAGCAGCTACCTGAAGAATAGTCAGAAGCCAGCACCCATGCCACCTATGAAGCTTTCATCATGGCGCCAACCCATGACCAAGGAGGTTGGCAAGTTGCGCCAAAGAAGAACAGAAGAAGAAGACAAGCTCCCTGGCCCACCCCAGGAGTCCACATAAGGAGTGTTACACCTCGACCAGCACCGCCACCGGTAATGCCTGTCTGGCATGACATAGCCCCCCAGCTAGTTTTAAGGCAGCCTACTTATAACAAGAAGGAACATATCCCGATGCGGGTGCATAAGGAAATCAACCCTGCAGTCGAAAGACTCTAGGTTATTATTGATGGGCTTGAAGATTATGAATAGCCCAAGATCCACCCCCTGGAGCTGAAGGAGTATGTCCCCTGGGAGGAGTTTGAGTCCCTCGAACTGGCTCCAGAATCAGAGGCTGGGGTGGAGGAAGAACCTCTTTTGTGGGGTGAACTCCCCCAAGAATGGCCACCAGCCGCCGAGGAAAAGAAGAAAGAGAATAAGAAGAGAAGGCCCAGAAGTAAAAAGAAGAGTGGGGTCATCATTTCGTGCAACACCCTCTCGGCACTGTTTGACACTGCCCTCTCCCTAGAAGAGGGAGAAGGAGAGACATCTCTCGAACCAGCAGAGATAAATCAGGCTGAAGCATCTACTTCCCAACATGCCACCAGGTCAGGAAGGAGGTGGGAATGCCCTCCTCAGGCCAACCACAACATCCTCCTCAGGGGAGAACGTCTCTGACCACTCTAACCGGGATTTAACTGAACGTTTCCCATTCCTCTGAACAATAAATTTGTCGTATCCCGACATACTTATGCTCTGATTTTCTCGTGATGATTACGCTATTCTCAAGCCGGACACTCGTCCGAACATTAAATGGTCAACACATGACCGACATGAGCTCAAATACTTTCTTTACGCCCTCGTATGAGGACTTCAGTGTTTCTTAATAGATTTTTATGCAATTAATTTTCTGGCCATGAGGCCCTTTTTTCTGGCGATTAATTAAGGGTGTTCCTCTCTCTGAGGGGATGTAAATGACGCCGTCACCTTTATGACATGGCGGGTTTTGGTACTAACCCAAACCGCACAATCGTCTGACCGAGTCAGATCGAGCACACCAAGGGCTTCCATGAAGCCCGAATAAATTGTCACTCTGTGACTGGCACGCCCACGCACTCAATAAACGAATCAATAATATATGCGATTAAATGTGCGTCCACAAGTATGGCACGCCTGGTGGGACTAAAACCACCCTTCATCTCTTCGCCGGGATTCAGGGCCTCATGGCCCCCTAATAAACGATGTTTGCCTGCTTTGATGAATTACTGATACTATCTTCACCAGCCCTATGGGGAGAAAAGCTGAACTAGGCGCAACTATCTTCGTGGCCTCGAAGATGCTACTCCGAGACACCTACAGCTTCCAGGAGTCATGTAGACCGCTAAAAAAAAGAAGAAAGAAAAGAAGGAGAGAAGAAAAGAAAGAAACAAAAAAGAAGAGAAGGAATTGGCGAGAGAGGGTTGTACGGCCATATCCGTCGACACCCGTGCTGAACAAAGATTACCACTGTGGGAATGATGCGGTGGAGCGAACCACTCATCCCCTCCCTGAGGGGGTGAGCGCTCTCCTGCGCACCCACCTTGGTCTATTACAAAAGAAAAGAAGAGAAGTAAAGAAAGGACAAAAAGAAAACTTGGCAAGCATTGTCGACCAAGAGAGCAAGAAGAAGACCGGCATCCCGCCCAGCTCTAGGAGGGTCTGAGTCCGTGGTGCAATGCCCCGGTCTATTCCACCTTCCTGCTGCCTCTATCCAGTATAAGACGGCCCCTCGAGTGGCTGTCAGAAGACCCAATAAGCCACAACTGTAGCTTGATAAATTCTTGCCCATTGTGGGGAATATTTTATAGCAATGAGGCCAAGTACGACCGCAACTCCAGAAGGGAGAGCACGCATCCACCCCACCCGTGGGCATAGAAGCTATAAAGAAACATGCCCTCCGTGGGGGCACAAAAGCAAAGAAGCAGAATCCACCCCCGCTTAGGGGCATTAGAAACAAAATGCACCCCGCTCTAGGGGCATAAGAAACGAAGAATACACCCCTGCTCTAGGGACATTTGAAGAAGGAACATACACCCCGTCACTGGGGCATAGAAGCCATAAAAGAACATACCCCGCCATGGGTGCATATGGAGAAAAGAATACACCCCACCTTGGGGGTAAAATAGGCAGAGGACATCCCGCCTTCCGAGAATTTGAAACCAAGAGCTACGCCCCGACCTGGGGGTGTAAGAAACAAAAGACACACCCCAACCCGGGGACATACAAAGAAAGAAGCACACCCCACCCTGGGTGCATAAGAAGCAAACATATCCCGCCGTCGGGGGGTGGAAGAAGAAGAGACACACCCCGACCGGGGGCACATGAGAAAAGCTACACCCCGGCTCAGGGGCAGATGAAGAGAAGTTCACCCCGCATGGGGGTACATGAGACAAAGCTACACCCCAACTCAGGGGCACATGAAGAAGCATACCCCGACCTAGGGGAGGGGCATAAGAAACAAAAAGGCACGCCCCATGCCAGGGGGATATGAAGAGGAATGCACCTCACCCTGTGAGGTGCAAAAAGTAGAAGAACTCATCCCAACCTAGGGGCATACAAACGAAGAAATACACCCCGACCTGGGGGCATACGAAGAAAGAAATACACCCCACCTTGGGGGCACGAGAAGTAAAGCCTACCCCCGCCATGGGGGCATAAGAAGCAAAGACCCTGCCCCGCTCTGGGGGCATATGAAGAGAGATCGACCCACCTGGAGGGGTGGAAGAAGCGGAATCTACCCCGCTCTGGGGGCATAAGAAGCAAAAGATACACCCCGTGCCGGGGGCATATGAAGAGGAACACACCCCGCCATGGGGGCATAAGAAGCAAAGACCCTGCCCTGCTCTGGGGGCATATGAAGAGAGATCACCCCACCTTGAGGGTTAAAAGAAGCAGAATCTACCCCGGACTGGGGACATACAAAGAAAGAAATACACTTCCACCCGGGGTGCACAAGAAGCAAAACACGCCCCGACTCGGGGGACATATGAGACAAAGGGTGCACCCCGGCTCAGCGATATTTGAGGAAGAATCTACCCTGCCATGGGGGCATAAGAAGCAAGAAACTTCATCCCAACCTGGGGGCATGTGAAACAAGGATACACCCCACCTTCGGGACATCAGAAGCAGCAATACACCCCACCTTGGGGACATTAGAATCAGAATACATCCCCACCTCGGGGCATGTGAAAGAAAGCTATACACCTTAGCATGGGGGCACACAAAGAAAGAGACGCACTCCAGCACGGGGGCATACAAAGAAAGAATACACCCCAGCTTAGGGGCATTTGAAGAAGAAACAAACCCCGCCTCGGGGACATAGAAGCCATAACGAATACACGCCCGGGGGCACAACAAACAACAGAGTTACACCCTGGTCTAGGGGCACATGAAGAAAAGGTACATCCTACCTTGGGTGCACAAGAAGTGAAACACACCCCTCATGGGGGCACATGAAATAAAGCTGAGTCTGCTGGTGACGATGATGCGGAAAGCGCAGACCAGACTGACGACTCTGGAAGCGATGCTGATGCGTCTGGAGATGAGGGCGAACTTTCTGCTGGCGACGACGCTGAGGACAAAGCCAGCGAGAACGAGCCTGAAGACGGTGCAGACCCAGCAAAGGCAGCTGCTTCGAAAGATCCGGCTGCAAAGGCTGGTGACAAGAAGCCTGACGAAGCTGCTGTAGAGCAGAAACCCAAGGATTTCATCAACGATCCGATCGATCAGCGGCTGAAAGGCGCTACGAAAGAGCGAATCGAGGGGTTGATCGAGATTGCGAAGACCGCTTCGGCAGAGCGCGATCAGTTCAAGACCGATTTCAACGAGCTGATGGGCGTCATCAAGGAATCGCAGGCTTCGCCGGAGCAGTACGGCGGCGCGATGACGTATCTGAAGCAGGTGAACAGCGGCGATCCGGCGCAGATGGAGCAAGCGCTCAACACGATGCTGGGCGAAGTGCAGTTCCTGGCTCGCGCGCTCGGCAAGCCGGTGCCCGGAATCGACCTCCTGGCTGAATTCCCGGATCTGAAGCAGCAAGTTGCGACGCGGCAGATCACTCCGCATGCAGCGAACGAGATTGCAGGCTCGCGATTGCGCAACCGCACGATGCAGGCGATCACGCAGAGCACGCAGAACGCTCAGCAAGCGCAGCAGGCAGCGGAGGATGCCCTGACGAAAGCCAAGAGCGACCTGAACGACCTCGAAACGACGTTGAAGCGCGCGGATACCAACTACGCCGCGAAGCGCGAGATCGTCGTGCCGATCCTGAACGCGGCGATTGCGGCTGGATTGCCTCCGTCGAAGTGGAAAGAGGCGTTTTCCGCAGCTTACGCTCGCGTGAAGCTGCCCGCGGCGCCGAAACCGACGCCGAAAGACGCAGCCGTGCCACGAAATCAGCCGATGCGCGCCGGAAATCCAGCCGGCGGTCAGCAGCATGCGCCGAAGTCGGCACTCGAAGCCATGAATTCGATCGATTTCTCACGAATCAGGTGACGTATGGCTCTCAAGTCGATGAAAGTGACCGCCGCGGAGCGCAAAGCGCGTGAAGCGAAGTACGACAAACCGTGCGTTGCCGGCTCCGGCGAGCAGTACCCGTGGGGGCTGCGCATCAACCTCGATTCGCAATCGATGGCGAAGCTCGGATTCGACGATCCGTTCCCCGTCGAGAAGGTGCTGACGATGAACGCGAAAGTGCGCGTCATCAGCGGTCGTTGCGAGCGCCGTGCGAACGGCGAAGACGAGTGCAGCATGGAGTTGCAGATCGAGAGCATGGAGCTGACCGGCGGCTCGGCTGTCGATGCCATGGACGAGGGGCTGCGCGAGGCCGACGAGGAATGACCACGCGCGAAGCCGAGATCGAGTGCTACGTGCGGGAGTACAAAAACTCCCGCTACGGCATGGGTGCGCGGCGCCGCGGTGACGTGCATCGCATTCTTCACGGTCTGCCGTTCGGCTCCCTGCTGGACGTGAGCACAGGCCGTGGTGAAGCGCTGATAATCGCCCTGGGGGCCCCGCTGTTCCCCGTCATGGGCACGGAAGTGGTGCCGGACCTGTGCCGCGACACGGAGCCGAAAGTTGTTTTCGCTCTCGCGCACGAATTGCCGTTCGAAGACAAGTCGTTCGACCACGTCACTTGCTTCGACGTGCTTGAGCACTTGGTCGAGGACGACATTCGACCATGCCTGGCGCACATGCTGCGCATCGCGCGCAAGACATGCACCGTCAGCGCTTCGAGCAAGCCGAGCGTATTCGGCGGCCGGGATCTGCACATCAGCAAGCGACCCGAACCTGAGTGGGACGCGCTCATCAAGTCAGTCTGGGGGCCAGATGCAAAGCGAATTGGGGCCTGCGGCGGTTCTGCCGCCTGGCAGGTATGGCTCTGAACTCATCGGGGCGCTGGCCGGGACTCGGCGAGGTTCTATTCTCGTTGTTGGCGGGGGAGTCAATGCGCCGCTGGAATTCGATCTACTCAAAGACCGAGAATTCGCCTGCATCATCTCTGCCAATTCCCACGGGTTCCGCATCCCAGGATGCAAGCCCGACTTCATCGTCGCCAACGATCACCGACACTCCGAAACCCGCGAGCTGATGTACCCGGTGCTCAAGGCGTACGGTGTGCCCATCATCTCGCGCGAGTGGTGGGCGGACTACCGGCTGGCGAATTGGCGTGTGAAAGGCAACAGCGGCATGAATGCCATCGCCGTGGCGGCCATCCTTGGTGGCAATCCGGTAATCCCCATCGGGTTCGACTGTTTCCAGCAGGGGACCCACTTCTGGGAGCCCGACGCGCCGAACGTGAACGCTGGCAAGCCAATCGGGGCGTTCACCCCGCGGCTGAACAAGTTGCGATCTCAGCTCGAAGGGATCGAGGTAGTCGCTGAGCTCCCGCCGTGCCGCGCGTGCGATGCGCGGACGGCCCGTGGCATCCGGCGCCTGCGCGGTGAGCACGGCGAGCACTGCGCCGACGCTGCCTCCGAGCATGAATCCCGCGAAGGCGAGCCAGACGATCCCGTTGCTCTCGGGGAGGGGGGCACCCGAACTCACCGCGATCAGGCAGGTGGCGACGCCGAGCAGCGCACCGACGGCGCTGGCGCAACAGCTCCACCGCAAGGCGTGCAGAAGGCGACGCACGAGACTGCTGCGTAGTGGTTCGTCGGGGAGGGCGAGCCCTGCTTGGCGACTCGCGCGCTGTGCCGCCCGCGCGCCCCGAATGCTCAACGACCAGATCGCGACCCCGAGGGCGCCCCCGGTGTAGAGGGCGAGGGATACAACGAAGATGGGGTCCATCCGGGAGTCCTTCATTTATAAAATGGCCAAGCGAGTTTCAACAAAAGTTCATGAAGTGTAGAATAGCAGACAACTACACATTTAGTCATGCATGGCTCTAGAGGTGGCCCCTACAGGCTCAAGAGATGACTCCCGTCATGTAGCACTTTGCATCATTCTGGTCTTAAGAGGTGGCTCCATAACGTAACACTTTGTCTCACATGGCACTTAGCTCCACAACTTCCAAATAGCAGTTTATGGCCAAAATACAGATCTAGTAAAATTTTCATTCAAGGACATATAGTATGAAGTACAAGTGAAGTTTTTAATAGAAGTTCAAAGATGATTTAAGGGATCATGTTCAACGAGAATGAGTTACTAGTCAAGGTGCGATCAGTTTTCAAGGAAAATCTTTCAAATCAGGTCTAGATCAAGTTTTTTACAGTCAGGTGCTTAGTAGAAAGTTAAAGAGATTACGGCCAAATAAGAGGTGAGACAATGGGAGACACTTCTCGCATATGTAAAGCCCTAATTAAATAACCACTTATCTACTTAAGAAGTTTGTCTGTGAACCTCTACCCTTAGACACTGGTCTTTCTTGGTCAGTTTGTTAGCTACAAGGTTTGTTAGAAACACTGATGAGTGTGAGCAAAGCTTTATGGAGTTGAAGAGATTGCTCACCACTGCTCCGGTTCTTGTATTGCCTTCTAGTTCTGGTGGTTATGTGGTGTGCACCGATGCTTCCAAGATCGGTCTGGGTGCGGTGTTAATGCAAAATGGCAGGGTTGTGGCTTATGCATCCTGCTAGTTGAAGCCCCATGAAGAGAATTATCCCACTCATGACCTCGAATTGGCGGTAGTGATTTTTGCCTTGAAAATATGGAGGCACTACTTGTATGGAAAGAAATTTAAAATTTTCACGGACCACCAGAGTCTAAAGTATGTGTTCACTCAGAAGGATCTTAATCTCAGGCAGAGGAGGTGGATGGAATATGTGAAGAATTATGATTTCACCTTGTTTTATTAGCCGGGCAGAATAAATGTGGTGGCCGACGCATTGAGTAGGAAGTTGGCAGCATGTCACTTAATGTTGAGGGAATGGAAGCTATGGCAGCAAGTGCCAGCTAAGACTTTCAGAATCAAGGTCCCACCTAGCTAGCTTGACTGTCACATCAGCTATTCGTCGTTAGGTGATAGAAGCTCAACACGTGGACACCGAGTTACCTCGTGTCTTGTCAATGGCCAAGGTGGAGTTCGGTGGTGATGAAGTTGTGGGATTTTGAGGTAGGCTATATGTCCCAACTGAGGAACAAGTGAAGAAAGCAATTTTGAAAGAAGCCCATGGTTCCTGATATGTCGTGCATCCCGGAGCGACCCAGATGTATCGTAATTTGAAAAGGCAGTTCTGGTGGCCTGGTATGAAGAAAGATGTTGCTGAGTTCGTGGTCAAATGCTTGATATGTTAGCAAGTGAAGGTAGAACATCAGTGGCCGGGTGGCACTTTGCAACCTTTGGAGATTCCAAAATGGAAATGGGACCATGTGACTACAGATTTTGTGGTCGGTTTGCCACGAACCCAGGATGGTCATGATGGTATATGGTTGATAGTTGACCGATTAACTAAAACTACTAGATTGTTGCCGATCAAGATGAGTTGGTGAGTTCATAAATTGGCCAGATTATATATGGAACATATTGTTCCCCAGCATAGTATCCCTATTTCTATTGTATCTAATCGGGACCCCCATTTTACTTCTGGTTTCTGGAAGAGGTTTCAGAAGGCTATGGGTACGGAGGGTACGGAGTTAGCTTTCAGCTTAGCTTACCACCCTCAATCCGATGGGCAGTCGGAGAGAACTATCCGGACCCTAGAGGATATGTTGAGAGCTTGCTGTCTTGAGTGGCAGGGGTCATGGAGTTATCACTTACCATTGGTCGAATTTGCTTACAATAATAGCTATCATTCCAGTATAGGCATGGCACCTTATGAGGCATTATATGGGAGGCCGTGTCGCACTCTCCTCGACTAGTTTGAGGTTGGTGAGTGGATAATGATGGGACCAGAGTTGGTGCAGCAATGTGTGGAGGTGGTGTAGTTGCTTAGGCAAAATTTGTAGGCCGCCCAAAGCCTGCAGAAGAGTTATGCAGATCGGCGAAGGTGACCTCTTACATTTGAAGTAGAAGACCAGGTGTTCTAGAAGGTCTCCCCCATGAAAGGCATGATGCGATTTGGAAAGTGAGGAAAATTGAGTCCTCATTATATTGGGCCTTTTCTCATCATGGAGCGTGTTGGCCAAACAGCGTATCACTTGTAGCTACCTCCGGAGTTGAGTGTAGTGCATGATGTGTTCCATGTGTCGATGTTGCGGAAGTATATGTTTGACCACTTTCATGTGCTAGAGGGCTCGGTGTGGCTTGAGGTGACGCCGGTGTAGGCACCCGATTTTGGCTGTGAGTTTCTCTTGGCCGACTCCTACCTTTGCTCGCATGGGGAAGAGGGGTGAGAGGGAGATGTGATGCTAATGTAGGTGGACTCCCTCCTCCGAACCGTGCTGCTACAGCTTACAATGTACAGGTTAGAGAGAAAGGAAATAGAGTGGTCGCCAGAGGCTTTTACCTGAGCCTCATAGGAGAGGGATGATCGCTTGAAAGATGCCTCAAGTGGGGAGAATGTTAGGTCCCGACTTCTCCATCCTCAATCGGACAAGGGCGGAAAGTCTTGCTTCATCCCGAATGCCAAAATCCTGTAAACAATCACAAAAACTCACAAAGACAAAGAAAAGAAGGCCATTAGTACTGCGTTGTATAGCATCAATCCTAGGAATGAGAAAGAGATAGATTATGGCGCCGCGATTACCTGGGGGGTGACCTAATTAGGACCCTTAGATGCATGGAATCCTATAAATATGACCCCATAGTCTCCCTAGTCGACCCTAGTCCATAGGAGAAGACTTCTATGCGTGGGAGAATCGATCTAGGAGGAGGAATCAGAAGATCTTTAAGCATTTGAGGGCATTTTTCGTTCTTCATCCTAATCTAGCTCAAAGGTAGGTGATCTCACAGGATAAACTTCAAATTAATGCATCAAACATGTTCATATGCATGTCTAGTTTAATTCTATATTGTTTCTCCCAATTTCTATCAACTATATTGCATGTATTTCATGGATTATGGATTGGATATCGCCATTTTAGGGTTTTCTCGCAAGAACAACCCTGTATTCGTAGTCGTGGCCCTTATAGGCATCACGTCTCTGAACGCGGTGGCCTGATAGACTGTTGTAACGACCCAAGATCTGGATACCGAGATGTATCCGATACTATTCAAATCCTGGCCTACCACCTATGAGTCAAAGGGCTCGAAAGGGTTATTTGGAGTGTTGTAGTTATGCATTGAAATTCTAAACAATAGCAGAAAATACATTAATAGAATTAATCTAATATTCTAACATAAATATAATTACATTTTATAACAATACAACAACTACAGAGTCCAATCCACAAGTACAATCAAGGAAAAGAAATATACATTGCCTCGAGGCATATCTTGGCAACCTGGCGAGCTGGCAACTAACGAACCTCTGACTGAGACGCGCCACCCCGAGGAGAAACTCTGCACCTAAAAAATAGGGAGTGACCCTTATCTCATTGGCTCAATAGGGGTCCCGCGGATCCGCACCACAACTAAAATGATAAACAGTAACAACAGTAGTGGCAATAATAAAATAACAACAATAACACATAACAAAGGTGACCGGAACCAGAAGGCGGTAAACGGAGAAGACACACAAGACCTCTACCCTACCCCTACTCTTACGGCCGAACAATCCATCCTCGTCGATGAAACCATTGACAAGGCCACACGGCCACACACGGGACCTCCACCCTTCGGAGAACCTCTCAAAACTAGTAACCCTCGATCTCGAGCTAGAACCCATGAAAGAACCATGCCCTACACACAGGGCAACACCAGCCAATCTGTCGGAAGGGCCACGACAATGTTATCGGTACCTCAACCTTCACCGACACAGGGTCCGCCACTCGAGTATACACAACATGGCCAGATCCATTCACTGACGTCTTTAATTATATACTACGCCAAGGCCTCATATGTGTGCACACTACTCACACCTAGGTCTCAGGAGGAGCAGAATAGACACTCACACACACCACACCCTTAGACTAGCTACGATCCACACCTCTGCACCCAACGAACCTGACACGAGGTACCCGCCACTACATCCAGCAGCAACATACACTTGTCCCAACCAAGGTACATATGCTTAAACGATCTCGCCTCTACAAGAGCGTTGTACACACAAGGTGCTCTTACTCGGTCCAATCACAACAAGCCCTCCAAGTAGTGAAACAATAGGGCTCAAACCTCTGCGCTCTTGTGGGAAACCTGAGGATATGAGTACTCACGTGCCTGAACCACAGGGAACCTCGAAACAACACTGCCAACTACGGGTAAACCATCTAAGGCAGATGAGATAAACCCAAGAACCTCGGCCTACAATTCCTATGAGGATACCTAGTCGCGATCACAGCCCTCACGTGGGAATACCCTCTGGGGTCATGGAACTCTGCGAGGACAACTGACACGATTACCCTAACATAAGAATGGCTATCCCTACTACACAATCATACAGGGATGGCCCACTCTAATCATATGAAACTAGCAGGACGAACCACATAGACATGCATTCTGTAAGGCCACCCCTCTTACGGACACCCCGAAAAGCCAAACCTTGGGGCACGGCACCCTTGGGCTGAAGGGGGCTAGAAAGCTAAAGCATTGGCATCCCAGAGGCTAGGTAGCCAGACTAGAGGCTGCCCAATATGTCTAGGCGGCCAACTCCCTAGCCACCCACCCTAGGCACTCTAATGCCTAGGTGGCTAGAGACATATTCAGATTTTTTTTGGCCAACATCTGGCAACTGCTCATGAGACATCACAACAATGATGGAAGGATAGGCTGATTTCTACAACCTCCCAAGTATCTTGAGCACAGATCTAGGTTGATTTGGGCCTTTAGACTCCTCGAATGTTGGTCTTGCTAGTTAAGATTTATCCTGATGACAATGTCTTCATGCCAAGTGTAGGCTCCCAGTTGCTTCCAACCGCAGAGATACATCAAAAAAGTGTTCAAAGTAAATTATTTTCTCGACCCAGGTCTATTTTCTCACAACTCTAGATGATAAATGATGGAACACCTTGGAACCCTAATGGCCAACCGCGCCACGCTGACCTGGAATCAGACGTCATCGCACCGACTGGTGACGCACATGCATTGACCTAAGCCCAAGGTTGATGAAAGAAGAACATTAAAGGTGAATAAGGACATTGACATATCAGAAACATGGAGATTTCTTTGTAGCAGTAGCTTTTGTTCTTTTGGAGTAGACAATCATATAGTGTGTTTTCAAAAAATGTCAACAAGCCGTTAATAGAGTTCTATCCCTCAGAGTTTCTCTTGGATTCTGAGTCCTCAAAAGAAAAAAGAATGTAGGGTATAAACTTCATAAAAGAATCGTCAAAGTCGTTAAAACGATGAGCTATGAGCGAGCTTAGTTCACTCTACCCTTTCAGTGATTGTAGACCACCTTGAGAACATTATGATTTTGTGTTGCCCCCAGAATATAGTCTCGTAATGTAGGGCTTTCTTTATCTTAACTAGGCATGGTCATGACCAGAGTTTTTGTACAGCCAATTTTCTTGATTTTTGTGCACTGACCCTTGGTTAGATCTTCCTTGATTTTTATGCAACCTCTTGCCTCAATTTTTGTGCATTGAGTTCCTTACTGCCAATTACCTAGATTTACGTGTCATTCTTCATTTCTTACACTTTACTTTCAATGACCTGAGATACAAGCGTATTGACATCATCAAATACAAATAAGACTCATCAATGAGTCATAGTCAGACATCATCAAAACTGCATATATCCAATAGTACCCAGACCAGACTCAGATTAATAAGGAGAAAAGGAAGAGAGACGAGGGCTAGAACTCCCTCACTAAGGTGTGGAGACCTTGATCACACGAACAGTCTATAGAAGGAAAGAGGAATTAAGAGGAGGAGTGAGGACTAAAGCCTCGGAAGCAGTGGGAGAAAGGGCAAATGCCCAGAGCAGTTGATGTGGAAGAAGTCAGGTCGGACCTGAGATTAGGAGGGATCAAGAGGAGAAATTGGTAAATGGAAAGAGGTGGATCCAGAGGGTCCGAAGGTAAAGGAGGAGAATCATGATGAGAAGAAGAATTTGAAGGTTTCAGAGAGAGAAAGTGATGAGGGACGCAATGCCCCGGGAAAAGGTATGGAAAAAGATGAATTAAGAGGAAGAAGAGGATAAAGGACGCGATGTCCCGAAGGGGTAGAAGGAGAAATCGGAAGAAAGATGGGAAGAGATCCGGAGGTTCCGGAGGTTCCAGAGGAATGGAATTAGAAGGGCCACGATGCCCTGGGAGAATCAGTGAGAGGTCTGGAGGTTCCGGAGGAGGAAGATAGAAAGGGGCGCAATGAGGGACAATGAGAGGAAAATCTAGAGGGTTCGGAGGAATAAGGCAGTGAGTGACATGATGCCCTGAGAAATCTAGAGGTTCCGAAGGGGGAAGATAGAAAGGGGCATGATGCCCTGAGTGGAGAGAGAGAAGATCCAGAGGTTTTGGAGGAAGAAGAGGAAAAAGGGCGCGATGCCCTAGAAGGTCTGAAAGTTTCAGAAGATAGGAGAGAAGGAGGGCACGATGCCCAACAAGCAGAGAAAAATCTGAAGGATCCAGATGTAAAAGATGGGAAGGGACGCGATGCCCTGAGGGAAAACTAGAGGGGGCGCGATGCCAGGAAAGTATAAGGGGACCCAGAGATCCCAAAGATAGCGGTGAATAAGAAAGAGGATATGGAGGATCCGGAGGTTCCGGAAGGCGAAGAAGATACAGGTTCAAAAACCAAGGGAAGAATAATTGCACATGTATGTGAATGTGATGCAATAGATGCAATGGATGCATGGAATGCATGAAATTCAATGAATATGTGAGAGGATGAGATCCTCCTCCTCACCCATGGAGTGGCCCATGATGAGATATTGGTGATAGACAGAAGTATGGGTGTAGTTGAATAGGAGATGGATAGGGTAGTGGAAGTCTACCCGCCCCTCCATGGCAGTGAGAGTGTATGGCCAAACGACCCAATGGATAAAGTAAATGCCCATGATGAAGCTCCAACAATAAATGACAACTCCATTGGAGGGTGAATGGCAATAATGTGAGGGAGTTGAAAAGTTAGAATGGGAAGCATCATGTTACCCAAGGATTGTGGTGTATAAAGAGTGTTAAATAAAATGGGCATTCGCACCTTGTATGGAAGAATGGGTTTGAGATTGGAAAGTTGAAACAAGGGGTGCCCCGCCCGGCCTTTGGTCATGGACTTACATGGCATCAAAGCTTGACTTTCTCTTTTGATGAGTAGCGACAGGGACTTGGCCTCTTCAACCATGCCTGGCACAAAAATGTAAATTGGTATCCGGTAAATAAACTCTTGCATCTTGAACAACATAGCCACGGCCAAATCCTTCTTGCCCGGCTCTCGTTCATCTTCGGCACGAATTCTGGTAGGAGGACACCCATTCCGAGTGGTAGAAGAAGGTGAAGCGAAGGCGGAAGGCTCCATGGATGGTGGAGGTGTAATGAAAAGTATCAGAGAAAGGGAAAGTGGAAGCGGAGGTTCAAACACGTCAAGCTTTTCCCCTTGCTCGGAAGTGGACGGGGTTGACTTGAGTGCAAAAAGGGGTGGACCCTACTCAAAATTAGCCATAGGAAAAAGTGAAGGGTTAGGTGGAGGGATAGGCAAAGTTGGTTTTGGTGTCATTGGTATAGTGGAGGGCCGAGGTGGCGACAATGGGAGGTTAATTGGAGGAGGTTTAATGGTGGGCTCGGTGGAGGCTGGTGGAGTGAAGGTTGATGAAGGTATAATTGGTGGAGGTTTAAAAGAAGGAGGTTTGGTGCGTAAGAAATGCCGTATGGGGGGAGAGGTTTGAAGGGTAGGAGACAGGTCTTGATGCGCCAGTGTGGGTGATTGGAGTATCGACCCATCATCGTAGCACCAGTAGGTCTCAAAAATGGGGGTTGGATCGGGGATGGTGGCATCGTCCTGAGATGGGGGTTCGTTTGGTGGTAGTGAAGGAAGAGGAAAGCGAAGGAAACTCGGAATGGGTGCCTTCGGGACTTCATCACCACGTTCCGTCTTCGGTTCTTCATCATGAAACTCAAATGGATGCCATGGTGGAGGCATGATAACAGGCAGTGGTGGAATAGTGTGATGCGTATGCGGAGGTGGAGGGCCATATGAATGAATGGAGTGGATAGGTGGAGGGCGGATGGCATCCACTTGATCATTAAAACCTGTCGGCTCTTGCTCATTTGTGTTGATGTTGTAGTCATGTCTCCTCTCCTTCCATTCTTTCTCCATTTTGGTAATGTTGTTCAGGAAGGCGTGAAGAGGATTGATTAGAGAATGAGGAGCAGGAGCGGGCTGCGGGCTATAACGGGCATACATAAAACATGTTTTCAGCTGGTTGAATCAGAGTGGAATCATGTAGACACATTCACATAAGTTCAACAAAATCAAAAAATGTGGGAAATCATCGCGAGGCCAAAGGATCATGGGGTGGTCAAAGCAATGTGACGTCCCCTACTTCGCTTGCGAATTCCCCAAATGACATGAATGCATACATTTTTTTCTTTTTTTTTCACAGTGGGACTAAAAAGGACCTATATGATGCATGCTGCGTTTAAAGAGAAAAACCCTATTCTAATGCAAAGCTGGAGGATTTATTTGCCCGACTCCGAATGGATCGGTCAGGAGTTCAAGAAGTCTGTCATTCGATGCTTGGTGACAGACGTAGTCCAGAACCTGATAGGGATCCATCATTCCACATTCGTCATTTAGCACAGTCGAGAATTCGGGAGGTCTATCATCCCGTGTTGGGTGTAGGCGGCCATCGAATAGCTTAATGAGTATAAACTCTTCACCATTTTTTTAGAGAGGAACTCGGGGTTTATACGCCCGAAGCTATTAGCCTCTGACGTTCTACCTAAAATTGCAAGTGATAATCTAACAACGTTGTGCTGACGCTTGGATAGCCGTTGTTGACTGCAGCTGCACTAACACACATTAGATAAGTTCACAAATATAATGAATAACAATGAGAAACATTAACATGAAGAATTAATCATCTTTTGATAAATGAACTTGAATCAAGCCTTTTCCTGGGTTCTAGGCGGCCAAAGGCCTTGCCTCCTTCAGACAGGGGGAGGCCACATATGTGGCCTTCTAGGATGGGATGGGCGGCAAGCGATTTGGCCACCCATCTGTTCTTATCCCGTAAGCCTGAGAGTCCAGAATAGATGGGGCTCTTCTTCCAAAAATCACCAAGGATGGGTGCCCCTTGCCATCAAGCTAGGGTTCATGATAGAGGGAAGAAAGTAAAGAGGAAGAATCGCAAGATGGCGTCTTCTTCGTCTAATCCATCCGGGAGGAGAGAGCTTACCGTCCTCTCTGACATGTAGGGACACTTGAGCGCGTTAGTGAAGAATGGCCAGGTAAGGGCATGGCCAGCGTGTGTGTGTTAGCTCTAATTCAAAATGGATTTTTTAATCGATTGATTGTTCCCTTCTTCTACTATTTCTTCCATCCTAGCCTTCCTGGGGGCAAGACATGCCCACCGTTATGGCTTGCTCCATGATATATTGGCAGCTGTGACACCCGCCATGAGGGTAGTTATGCACCAGCGGCACCTCACGCGCCTGGTTGTCATGGGGAAGCGCTTCCATGGCATGAGGTGGAACTGGGAGGCCCTAGGCATGCTGATTGAGCTGTGGCACCCGGACACTCACACCTTCGTGTTTCTTGAGTTTGAAGCCTCAATGCTGGTGGAAAAAATCAACTTCCTATTCCAATGGAGCGACCTAGAAGCAGGTGACTTGATCAATCTCCCTCCTTGGGAGGAAGTCCTGGCAGAGATAGTGCGAGACAAGCGCGAGGTCCGACGGATGACAAATCAGTGAGGGATACTAGTCGACTGCCTGGCCTGGTGGATACTGAGCCAGGTGAAAGATAAATCAGTGGAGGCAGATCGACTGATGCGCAGAGTTGTTATGGACATCAAAAAAATGATGATGATCATACGACATGCGCGTGCTGGCACCCGAAAGTAAGTCAAAGTCAGAAATGCCGAACGAATCCCATACCTCACCTGATCAGGACGAGAACGCACCCGATGGTCTGCTACCCGATAAGGAAGCCCCTCAAGTAGAAGATATGGCCATGGCTCCCCAACTGGCAGCGCCAAAGGCCAAACCAGGGAAAAACCTGGGAATTCGGACAAGGGTTCGGCACGCGTCGAAAATCACTGAAAGTCTAAGGCTGGGACTCAGAGGCTTTATAATGAACACCCGGAGGCGGTGCATTACAACTAAAGCATTATGGGAGGACAAGTGTTCATCTAAATCACCGTGAAGCCTGGATGAAATCCCCCTTGGCTCAAACCGACATGCCCCACATTAAGACATCAAACCGGCGCGCCCCCTCCTTTGGCCATAAAATTGGCGCGCTAATATATATGGGTTTAAACCAGTGCGCCTACCCCCTGTGTCGGTTTAACCCAAAGACATCCCATCCGCCAGCCGATGCTCTATTTTCACATCAATCTTGGGCGCAGGGAACATTCAATGCTATGAAGCCCTGTCTCCCCATTCGTTTGACAACACAACGACTGCAATAGTGAGGCAAGCATTGACGGTGGCAACAGCAACAGATCTCCCGGTAAACCCACAAACATCCCATCCTTCGATGAACGCCAATGTACGTCACAAACCTATAGAAGCTAGCGCGACAGGTCATCTCCCGATGTCACTGCAAACGACGCAGAAGTGGTGGGAACTCTCCCCCAGTGGCCATTCTATAAAAAGGCAGAAAGGATACTGATGCCTGCCCTTCTCTGTCTTCTATTCTTGTTTTTCTCTTCTTCTCACGGGTCTGTCAATCATGGCGAATATGCAAATAAGGACAAAAATGTATCCTGAAAGTGCATCCACAGTTACATTATGCCTTGGCAGGGCATTGATCTTCCCCATGACTGGAGACGTATTGAGACGAGAGCACGTGGGGCCACTCACTTTCCTATGGATGGGGCACTCCCTCTCCTAGGCGGTGCTTGCTCACTTGTACTGCGGGCTCACTCATATGAGTTTAGGCGGGAGCACCATGGGGAGCCTCTACCTACTACAAGTGTGGAGGGAGATCCACCTGAGCTTTGACTTCGACGACACGGTGACTAAAGCCTCTCAAATTTTCGAGAAGAGTGCACTCTACCTATTCTCCTATAAATAGGGAGCCAAGGGCTCATTTTGGAGGTTGAGAATTTGAAGAATTTTGTGTAAGAAGAAAATCCCTTGAGTCTCTCCCTCTCTCTCTCCCCTGCGCAGCACCCTCTCTCTCTCCCCCTAGCAACTTCACCCCCTCCCTTCTCTCTTCAGCCTAGGCCATATCACCCCTCTCTCTCCTCCTTCCCCAGCCCTTGCCATGTCATCCAATTATGCCCTAGATTCCCTCCAGCCCAACTCCCTCTTGCACCCCTTTCCTTTCCTGGTGCCCTGCCCCTTGTGCCAACCTCCTCTCCCTTTCCTATCTCCACACAAACCCTAATTTCTTTCCTAACTAATTTCTTCCCTCCATAGAAATTCAACTCCCCTTTCTTAGTTCCCTTGCCACCTCAGCCAACATCCAAGGAAAATCCCCAATTATCTCCCTCCCCCTTCCCTTCATGTAGTCGCCCCCATCTCCCTCACCAGGCCATGCCCCTCTTCCCCTCCCCTAACCCTAGGGCGTCCCAGCCCAGCACCCCATGCCCCAGCCTTCCCCTACCCCTCTCCCACACCTCTCCCACGTCCTCCCTCCTTCTGGAGGTGCCGCATCACCCCTAACAACCCTCGCTCACACCCCATCTCCTCCGACTGCCATTCTGCCTGCTACAGGTCTACTCTTGTGCGTGATAGCTTCTGAAGCAACACCACAATCTCTGCATGTGAGGAGGCTTCACCACTGACTCTGAGGCATTCCTTACTCCCCAAGGGTCCCTTGGGTTAGGCTCCCTTGGCCCCAGCATGCCCTGGTCCCCTCTGTCCTCTCCCATCTCTCAGGACGTTCTCTGTAAAAACTTAGTCTGCAGATTGCATCCCCTAAAGCTGCACGGCCCGCCATCGACATCAGTAACCTTAGACGACTGTGGAACCCCTCTTGAGTGTTTGGGATGTTGTCCACATCTCCCCTATCGAAGGCCATGGCCAGATACCTCTCTAACTCACCGTACCACCCTAGAGAGTCATGTGCGCTCATTTCTATCTCTGTAAAACCTACTGCGACCAGTCGGGATCTCTCATGACCCCACTAACATTTTGGCCACCATCTGGGCTGCCCGTTAGATTGGTGAGCTCCTAGGACTCCCTCCTTCGCCCCTACCAATTTTCGTCAGCATCTGACTTCATCTGGCACCCGTCGAGCACGTCCACTACGACCCTTCTCCTGTCTCCCTATGCTACTCAGCTGACGGAGGGTCTGCATTTCGTGCTGCCACTGCCATGTCTTGGCTTCGATGATCCTGCCCCGACTCTGAGGGCTTCCTTGACAAGTTATCTATCACACCTTATAAGCGGGATGTCGTTTGATCACCGAAAGACCGTGTTCCCTACTGTCTTCTCTGACTATGCAGTTTTGTATAGTCAGGAGCAGACCCGATAGACAATCGCCCTCAATACCTCCACTCCCACCATCATCTCCGGACTCACCCCAGCTTGCCAGGAGTCCATCTGCTCATCTTCCTGTATGCATGGGAATAGATGGAGACCTCATCTGACTTCCGGTTAGAGCGTACCAACTAAAACGGTGTGGTTCTATCCTACCGGATAGACACTAGGCAATCTGCCCGATTCTCCTGCCTGTGTTGCCCCCTCCTACATGAGGGAAGTTTTGTCTATTCTCACCACTCCCCGTGATCATCTCCCTGCATGGAGAGTAGTGTCGAGAGGCTGTACTAATAGGGACCCTCGAGTGATATTGACGCAGCATGTCCGCCAGGTGCACACGCTCCCGGCTCACCCTCATCTCCAACCAGAGCCAACCCCTCAGGTCCGGCTAGGTACGTGCATGGCCTCGCTTCTGAATTTATGCTTGTCTCTTATTAGTTCCTACATAGCGCTATGGTGAGAGAGTGCCCGCTCCAAAATTCCTATCAAATTGAGAGAACTTGCTACCAAGTGAGACGAGTGCACATTTGAACTGGGCCCTCGACAACGGTCAGCCCAATTGAGTCTGGGTGCCTTCCCCATTCCCTTGGGTTGGTCTACACTACCCTCCTTATGGTTCAGACCACGTCTGACATCCCATAGGTCAAGACCCACCTGGCCATCACTCGATCCCTCTTGGGATTCACCACGCATGAGCGTTCGTCATGCCATCAAGGCCTACTCGCTTGATTGTGCTTGCTTGTTCCTTAGATCCTAGCTTTGATCGGGGTTTGTCTTCCACTTCAAATTCAATCCATGCAAGGTGGCCCAATGCACCTCTAGGATGTTCCAAAAGAGCCCACTCCACTATATGACTGCCACATTAGGATTAAGCGAGAGGGTGACTAACCGCATGCCAAAACTCAGGAAACGGGTGGAGTGGCACGATCACTTCAAAACAATAGCACAAAATACGCTCACATACGCACTGGGGGCCTTCTTATCTAAAAACCTCCGCGCTTGGCTTTCTTCTGGGGTGGAGCTCTAGCTAATAGGAGCAACCGAGTTCATTGTTTACAACTCACACCAATGTCTCTCCCAACTCGGCCTCCCTCACCACATATTCGAAGAAGCGTCTAATCTCCCACCGATCAAAAGGAGGGAATTGGGCACAAGTGCCAATGAAGAGGAGACCAAGACGATCAAAGCATTGTGGCAGATCGGCAAGTTCCAATGGCCCATGGAGCAGATCGAAGAGGTTTGGGACCAATGGAAGCAATATGTAATAGCTCTTAGGAACTTGAGGCTCAAAGTGGCTCCAAAATAATGTACATGATTATTTCTTTCAATGAATAAAAGATTTTTCCTCTATTGATCCATGAAATATGCATTAAAGTGATTGTTTCTTCCAAAACATCAAGATTCTATTAAACCTAATAGAAATAAACAAATTAGCTAATGGACAAGGGAGGGGGCGCCCCCTTGACTTCCATGGGAGCATCTTAGACAATTTGGTCCATTTGTCTCATGATGTACCACGGCACGTTAGTCAGACGAGACACCTCTTCGTATCGTGCCTTGTTGGCGAAGATAGCACGAGCCCTACGATCGATGGCGTCCTTCCACTCAGGCCGAACCTCCATCGTATCAATTAGATTGGTGTATTCGTTTTGTAGTTTCGATGTGAAGTTCATATCACACTCCTCTGATTAATACCGTTGCTGCTGTCCACACACCACTAGGTGTAGCTGACCCAGGGTTGACTGCTGATTCTGTTCTCAACAAGGCTCCAGACATACCAACACTGGCGTAAGTAGTAGATGCACCAGAATTCAAATAACTAGGGTCTCTGAGTACTCTTCCAGTTGTGTAACCTGACGGGAAATTACTAGTTTGATACATTCTTCCGGAAGTGGCTCCTACAGCCAGAGCCAAGATGTGTGGGTTAGACAGGAATTCAGCGGGCACTGAGCATGAAGGAGGGTTCCAATTCTGTAGACTGAGCGGTCCAGTGTCAGTAGCATATGCTGGAAGATAACCTAATCCAACGCTATGGTTCGTAATTCTATGAGCTACTACACCCATGGCCGTAGAAGAAGGACAGTTCATAGTCACAGAAGTCATACTAGTTGTGGCCACTCTATAGAAAACTTGTAGCCGTCTCCACGTACTATTACTGACATTGAACAGGGACGTGAAACCTGACGGAGTCGATATAGAACTGGGTGTACCTGATGGCGCTTTACCAGAGCAAGTCGCTATAACTACAAGATCACCAGCCACTATACCGCTAGGCAGTGTGAACGTAAAATTACCGCTGGTTGTTCTTTCTGCGGAACTAGTGGAGGCCACAGATGGGTAATCTAATGTGACTGGCTCCGCCTCACCGACAATAATAGATGGCATCGCTGAAACAAAAGGAAGCATTACTGTAAGGCCTCCACAAAGAGACGAGACACACTATTGATGACTACGATGTGACACAGGAAGTTGTGGGTGTCAGTGGTAGTGAAGCTGTCTCCGCTTACCTTAGTAAATCCTGAGGTTGTGATAGTGCCAGCTCCAGAAGTGTTAGTGATAAGGATCGTCATGAACCCTTCACCAGTAGGTGGAGCCAAGGTATGAGCACCTCCGTTAACATATCGACGGACGTTGCCAGCAACAAAAGTAGGAGTGAAAGTACCAGTAGTCTTCGTGCCATCATTAATAGAAGTGACGGCGTATCCACCAGTGATCGTCTCGTTGCCGTTGGCCTTGAGAAGATTAACACCCTCAACTGCGACAGTAGCTGCTGCAACTCGGGTGATGGTCGTGTCGCTCGCATTGCCGAGTTCGATGGCATTGAACTGCGGTGACGCTCCTGTGCCAAGTCCGAGATTAGTACGAGCTCCGCTTGCATCACTAGCTCCTGTACCACCGTCTGCTACTGCCAGGTCTTGTCCCGACCACAGTGATCCGTTGACTGTATTGAGAACACCGAGAGCTCCGAGGTCAGAGATTGTAGATGCTGCCTGTGTACCAGTGTGATTAGCACGAGCAAAGGCGTCGTCTTGGATAGACTGAGGATCGTACATAGAGGCGAGCATATCGCCAGCACCACTGCCACCAGGACCAGTCGGACCAATAGCTCCCGTAGGACCTGTCGGACCAGTGGGACCCTGAAGTCCTGTGTCTCCCGTAGGGCCTGTAGGACCAGGTACCGTTGAGGTTGCTCCTGTCGGACCTGTCGGACCAGTGTCACCGCCAGCACCTACGGGACCTGTCGGACCAGTCGGACCAGTCGGGCCTACGACACCAGTAGCAGGACCAGCAGGGCCAGTAGGGCCAGTGATCTGCAAGAGTGCAGCGTCCATACGACGCATAGGCTCAGTGTCAGTGAGAGGCTCAGGAAGGTTGAGGATGCGCTGGCTGTTCATATCCAGATCGAACTCCATAGTGTTGGGGTCTGATCCGTCACGACTCAGTGTGTTGTCGAATGCTTCTTCGATCTTCCTGAAGTTTTCATTCAGGGTCTCGATAGCCGAAGCTTCGTTCTGTAGATTAGCTAGATCGTTAAGAGGTTCTACCTTTGCCATGAATTAAAGTCCTTCTAAAATTCGAGCTGTTCCGTCACCGCCGTTGCCGCCTACCTGCGAACCCGTTCCCGCGATGCCGCCGAGGGCCGTCGGCGTGATAGAGCTCGTGTTGCTGCCGCACATGACGGTCACGGAGCCACCGCCCGACGCACCGCCGGGCTCCGAAGCGCCACCGGACGAGCCGCTTGCTGCGCCGGACGCCGTGATGGCGCCGCTACCGCTTAGCTCGACTTCGACGGCGATAAAGAGCACGCCGCCCGTACCATCTTCACTATCGCCGATCAAAACGCCGTTTTCGATCTTGGCGCCCGCAGGGTTACCCGCGCCGCCGCCAGCCGCTCGGGATGTGCCCTGCAGAGACGCTGCGCCGCCCACGCCGCCGAAGTCCGCGCCGTCATCAGCGGCGCCCGCATTGTTTCGGACTACGCCGCCGCCGCCCGGGCCTCCGCTGAATGAGCTGCCAGCGGCACCTGCGCCGGACTGCACAGTGTACGACGTCGACGTGCCTTTACTTGTGCCGCCGCTACCGCCACCGCCCGTCGCGCCGTCCGTCCCGTCGTCCCCGTCCTCGCCCGGAGAAGACCCTGACGACGCGCCCGACCGCGTAACTCTGGCGCCGCCCGACGCGCCGACCGCAGGTACTTGCGGATTAGTCACACCATCGAATGTCCCGGTCGCGAGACGGATAGCCGCCGCCGTGATATTCGATCCCGTAGCTGCACTGTGGTTCGCGCCACGTCGCGACATACTGATCTCACCATTGACTGTGAGACTGCCGGTTACGTAGATGGCTGAGAACAGCTTACGCACAGAAGGGGTGAACACCTGAGCTGCATCAATGGTAAGGTCTCCGACCACCACGATGATGGCACTACGATAGTCCTCTGTGCTAGTGAACCAATCAGCTGCGTTGAACGATGTTACTGTCTGGTTACCACGCTTGATCACGTAGTCGTAACTGCCGAGAGCTTCACCGTTAATTGTGAGTGTACCTCCAGCAGTAGGTGTACTGACTGTATTATAATTTGCCAGGTATTGAAGAAACTCGTATACACTATCGTGACTCTGATTACCACCTTCAAAGGTGGGGATCTGCAGATTCATGACACCAGCTCTGTGAAGAAAGAAAGACATGTTAGCTGAACGATCCTATGTAACCTGAGCAATACCAAACGTTAGCACTGATCTTGAGAAGAGTGACGCCTTGATACTGAGCAAGTATGTCACTTGAGCCAGCACTTACACCATTGACTGTAACACCTGTGTCTCCCTCGATCGTGACTGTGCCAGCGCCTACGGCGAGTACGTTGATGATACTGCCAACAGCAAATGGTTGGTTAGTGTTTGTAGGTACCGTGAGAGTAAGCGGAGAAGCTGAACCCATCGTGACAATCTTACCAGCATCAGCTATAACCAGTTCATAGTCTGTGGTCTGAGCGTTGACTGGGCCGTTATAGATCGGGCCAGTAGGACCTGTAGGACCAGTAGCTCCTGTGTCGCCAGTAGCACCGAAGGGACCTTGAGGACCTTGGTCACCAGTAGGACCAGTAGGACCTGTAGCTCCTGTGTCACCTGTAGGACCAGTAGGACCAGTAGGACCACCTGGGTCACCAGCAGGACCGGTGGGACCTGTGGGGCCACTAGCACCAGTGGGTCCAGTAGGGCCGCCGGGATCACCTTGAGCACCGGTCGGACCAGTAGGACCAGTGGGGCCGTTAGCCCCTGTCGGGCCTGCATCTCCGGTAGCACCGGTAGGTCCAGTGGGACCTTGGATATCCTGAACGTCAGCAAGCCTAACTGGTTCGCTGAGATCAACAGGCTCAGGAAGGTTGAGGATACGGTTAGAGTTCATGTCGAAGTCGAACTCCATCTCGTTGGGAGATGTGCCGTCTCGGCTAAGCAGCGTCTCAATTACCGCAGCCAGACGGTCGAAGTTCTCATCGATCGCTTCAATCGTGCTCTGGTATGTGGCACTTGCACTAAGACTGTCGAGTTCTACTTTAGCCATCGCTTATACCTCAAGTACTGTGATTACAAAGATCAAGGTGCCGCTGTCAGCACTGACCGTAATTTCATACTCACCAGCTGTGAGTGTGTCGTTTACCTCAAGGAGATTGCCATCAATAGCAAACTGACCCGAGGTGTCTTCGTCGAGTGTGTAGTTATCGGAACCGTGGAATGTACCCACTACGTCTCCTACACTCGCATCCTCGTCGACATTCTGGCCGTCGAGGACAAAGTAGGGAAGGAGGGGGCGCATGGTGAACACGCCCCTCATTTTATTCTGAGATGTTGCTCTCATACGCCCCTCCAGTCCTAATTAGCTATGCGAACCAGGGCCCAGATTGGCGGGCTGATGGTTCATATTGTATTTGATGCGCAGATCAATCGCGCCGCCCTGGAACACCTGACCGCCGTAGGAGGCCGTGATGTACAGAGGCTTCGTGAGGATCGTGCCGACGAGGTCGCCGTGACCCGACGTACCCTGCGTGAAGGTGACCTTCGTGCCGATCGCAGCCGCAGCCGTGACCAGAGCGTAGTCGTCCACGAGAGCATCGATGTCATCGTTCGAGGCCCAGTCATCATCAACAACACCAATGTTCAGAAGAGCACTGGAGTTGGCCGAGGACACAGCCGCAGCCGTGACGATCTCGATGGCTTCAATCTGAGCACCGAGAGGAAGGATCGTGCGCTTGTCGATGACGCCCTGAGCAACACCATCCACGAGAGTGGTGGCATCGTTCGGGAGGGTCGTCAGGTCGATGTGCACTTCGATCTCACGAACGGCACCCGGCGTCTGGTATTCACCAGCATGGCCGACTTGACCCTTCTCCTGACCGAACTGCCGAAGCAGACCCGTATTGTCAATCCACATAATATGTATCTCCTTCTATTAAGCGTACACGTCGCCAGTGTTGGTGATGATGACAACAAGGCTCTCCGGACGCTGAACCTGCAGGCCATAACGAGACGTCATGACATACTCTTCACGCTGGAGGTCTTTGTTGTACGAGCTGTCCACCTTCGGCATCTGGCGGAACGCACCCATGAACGGGGTCGTGTCCGGACCAGCAGCAAAGAAGAGGTTAGCAACACCACTGTCGGGCACAGCCGTACCATAGCCGGAGATCGTCTCAGCGCCAACTTCCTTGAGGTAGTCGGACGTCCAGACGTCGAAGCCGTGGATGTTACGGATGAAGCGCAGACCAGTCGTAAGACCGCTCTCGACGATACCAGTCCACGTCGGATTGTACGTGAAGTCCGAAAGACCAGTGAGCACCGAAAGGTGATACTCGACCGACGGATCGACAATCGCGATGAGATTGGTAAGCGGAACGTTCGCCTTACGAAGGGCGTGTTTAGCCTTAGCGAAGTCCTGGATCGCAATCAGACCAGCCGAGCCACCACCAGTCATACGATGCGCAGCACCGTTGATAAGGTTGGGGTTAGAGGCAGTCTGCGACTCCGGACCGAGGTTCATGATGTCCGTCTCAAGAGCCTGGGCGAGAGCCTTGGTCATCTTGGGAACAAACATAGCCTCAATCTTGGGAGCCCACATCGAGTCCTGACGGAACTTCTCAGTGATGTACGTACCCGAAGACTTGTACTCAGTGATGGTCATGGTAAGATTACCAGTGTCCATCTTGTTGTAACGAAGTGCCTGGCCCTCATCGTAGTCGAGAACCTGCATGTTACCGATCGTCGGGACGTTCCAGACTTCGCCATCCGGGAAGTCAGAGAGCCACTCGACGTACTGCATACCCATCAGTTCGTCTTCAAACGCCTCGCGGATGTCCGCAGAGTAGAGGTGGGGTGGACGTAGGTCTGGAGGACCGAACCACCTAAAAATTGACTGTGCACTGTGGTTTGATTGTTCATTCTGTTCCGCTAGATGTATGCTTAGGTTTGCTTATGATGGTCTGATTTTACTTCTAGTGATAAATTGATTTGCATGATGTGTACTTGTTTTAAGTCTTGAGTGAATCAAGTTGAATCAAGTTGATTAAGTAATCATTATTACTTGAGTGCGTTTAATTTGCCCAAGCCATTTGAGTTCTAAGATGCACTTGATCATTTGAATGGATTTGGTCAACAGTAGTGCTTGATTCTGTGTTAGAGAGTTTGGTTCTGTTAACAGTCTAGAATTGCTTAAAGACTTTCATCTTAGAAATCTAACAGTTTGTTTTAGTTCACCACTGTCTTTCATATCCTCTAGAACAAAACTAGATTTTGCCTCTGCATTTCTGATAGTTATTATTTTAAATTAGTCAAGATTTTTTAGAGAGGGATTCATTCACCCCCTCTGAATCCATCGTACCTAGACCATCATCCCCCCATTCAAACCACCACATGTCCACATCTCCCCATTCAAACCATCACATGTCCACATCCCCATTCAAGCCTCTTATGTTGACATTCCATCCCCACAATTAGCATTTCTTTCCAAATTGAGGAACACACCCACGCATTGCCTTCCATAGCTGCCATAAAAAAATCATTTAGTCAATTGTAATGGCCATCTTTGACCAAGCCAAGGGGAGAGGGGCGCACCCCCTTTTGCCCCATGTGGGCTTGACCCATTTGTCCTCCCAATATTGCCCTCCCCTTTCCCATTGACTTAAGGGTATTTGTTGTCTTTCGTCTAGGTCTAGGGTTTGATATATAAGTCTTGTAAACAAGTTATTTGATAGAATTAATACAAGAAAATTTCAACAATTGTGTGAGATTGGTCATGGGGGCCCTCTTCCTCTCTCCTTCTTCCTCCTTGCAGTTGCGACGACTGCAGATCTAGGGTGCGACGCTCTATTCGTGGGATCGATTTCCACCTCTATCACCTCTGTTGGGTGTGACTCTCAGCCACTGCCACCACCGTCACCATCCGTGCTGTCGTCGAGTGGCCACAACCCCATCTTCACCCTACTATCCTAAAATTTGAGATCCAAGATAGAACCTCAACAAAAAGGTTGGTACGCCATATCCAGCCATCTGATAAACATCAAATTTTTATCAATCATTTCCCACATTGTCCCCTCTTTCCAGTTCAAATTTCATGTTGATCCGCCGCCATTTGCCCCTCCTCCCACCTGTGTCTTTCCACTCTTTGCGATCTGCCTCTCTGCAGATCTGCGAGATAGCAACCTGATCAACCAATTTTCTCACCCCATAAACCATTTCAGATGACCACCAAAATTCTTGTGCATGATCCCCTCATTCCCATCTTTCACCCATATTAATCCCTTCACCCCAATCCATCATTTTCCCATCGGTCAAACCCCTTCTTCCGGTAGATCACAGTCTGCCCTGCACCCCTTCCAGATCAAGATCCCATGTTGCAGAGTTTCTCATGGTAAATCCGACCATTGGATGGTTGTCAATTTCACTTATATTGTATCTCTTTAAGTCTACTTTGCAACGGCGTTGGTTTCACTCTGATCCGCCTCCGGATCTGAGCATAGCAAGTGTCTTAGCCAGGTCGCACAGATCTGCCCAGTCTCAGGACTGCGGGACAGATCTGAAGTTCAAAAATCCCATCGGTCATTCGGCTACGACCCAGCCGCCGCCGACCTCAGGGATCGAAGAGGGACCTCCCACCAACGTCCTAGCCAGCCGCCACTACTAGAAGATGACCAAAAGCCACCATCCTATGTGCCACACGTGCTTGTTGTCTGATAGATCTGAACCGGACCAATCTGGACCTGTAGCCCGCCTCCACCTGAAGAGCCCCTCCGATTTGCTGCCCGTCAACCCAAGATTGGCGCTCCCGGATTTTCTGTTGCAGCCCTTTCCCTCCCTGCGTGGAGTGGGTCATAAATTTAGTGTTGTAATTATTTATATTTACTGTACCGGGAGTTATGCTTCTTGGCCGGGAAGTCTTCCCCACGCCCTGAGCGTGGAGGTACATTCTCGCTCCTCTCATTGTCGCGATACTTATTTGTATATGTTTGAATGCCTGCTTGAGTGATAGGATTCTAGCTTCATATATTATTTGATCAGCGTTGTGAGTGAGAGAGTGTGACCCGTCCCATGACTCGACCCGAGCACGAGTGTCAGCTGACCACCCTTGACTCATTGTCAGTTTCTCAACTGCACAGATCCATGCATTTCCCTCGCTTGGGATGATAGTGAGCTTGCGTTTCTTGTTGAGGACACATAATCTTCTTTGGAGCTTTTTGGTGTCAAGTTGTTCGCATCGCTGCTGGTCGCGTCATCAATTTAGTCGCGTAGTCTCCTAGAGTCTCAGTTTCGCATCAAATAGGCCTCGAGTCACTCATCTCGTCCTGCATCAAATTGGGATCAGAGCGAGGTTGAGTCGAGGGTCATCTTGTGCATTAGGCGTAGCATTCCCCATATTCGAGTCTAGGGAGGTCTTGTCTTAGATATTGCATCTCATTCCTATATCTGATAAATTAAAAGATATTGCTGGAAAGATAGGTTAAGCCTATTGGGAAGATAGCATCCTCGCGTGAGTTGGATCTTTGAATTAATATCTCCGCCACGTACTGGATATTTAGTAGAGTCTAGAGTAGTCTCGCATTAGGTGTCTCATTCCACTTCTGCATTTAGCTCTCTTACATGTCCACCATGTAGCGATTCCCCCAATTTCCAATGGACTCCAAGTCGCCTAGGCAATATTGATGTTCACGCGCTGTGGGCTTATCATACAGTTTATAAAACCCCAACTGGCTGCTCACCATTTTCCCTCGTATATGGGCCAGAGGTGGTGGTGCCGATTGAACTGGAGGTTCCATCACTGCGGGTCACCATTCAACATGGTCTGGCTAGCAGCGAACAAACTAACATAGAAAGAAGACTGGAGGAGCTTGTTGAGCTGGAAGGAAGGCGACTCCGGGCACAATAGAATATCCAATTATATCAGGCTCGCATGGCCCATGCTTTTGATAAGCTGGTTAAGGAGCGAGAATTCAAGAAAGATGACCTGGTTATGGTCAAAAGAAGAGAAGTAATGGCAGCTAACCCCAAAGAGAAGTTGATTGAAAATTGGGTAGGCCCGTATGTTGTACATCCGGTCTACGAAGGAGGCGCTTACATCCTGGTGGATCACAAGGGTACAGTTCAATTTTTCTTTCTCAATGGGAAGCATATGAAGTTGTATCGAGTGGCGGCACTGGCACCTGAAGATTGAACAAGCTCAAAAGGGCTTCATAGCCAAACACAGTCCCACTGGGTCATAATGCCCCTGATGGATCTTACATCTGTACGGGTGAATAAAACCTTTTCCTTGCATGGGCATTGCCCCCATGCCCGCGAATACATCCCTATGATGATGGGCTTTATGCCTAAACTGAATACCACTCAACAATGCCCTCGACAGACCTTACATTTACACAGGTGAAGAAAATTGTTCCTTGCGCCAGAATCAACTTCATGCCTACAAATACATCCATGTGGTGATGGGCTTTATGCCTTAACCGGATACCATTCAATGATGCCTCGATGGACCTTACGTCCACAGGAGTGAAGAAAATCTTTTCCTTGCGTAGGTAGTAGCCCCATACCTGTGAATACATCCCTACAGTGATAGGAATCATGGCTCAGCCGAATGCTACTCAACAATGCCGACCTTACGTCTACACGGGTGAAGAAACCCTTTCTTTACATTAGCATTACCCTCTTGCTAATGAATAAACCCCTTTCTCGGTGTAAGGTTTCATGCCCTAGCCAACATTCATACATTATCACCATTGCGGGCGTTACGTCTGATTCGGCACAGGAACTCTCCCTTTGAGTTGGCATTATTTCCTTGCCAACAAATAAACCCCTTTCTTGACGCAAGGCTTCGTGCCCTAGCCAACTGTCACACAATATCGGTATTACGGGCCTTACGTCTAAATTGGCGTAGAAACTCTCCCTTTGCGTTAGCATTATTTTCTTGCCAATGAATAAACCCCTTTCTTGGCGCAAGGCTTTGTGCCCTAGCCAACTATCACACAGTATCACCATTATGGGTCTTACATCTGAATCGGGGCAGAAATTCTTCCTTTACGTTGGCATTATTCCCTTGCCAACGAACAAGCCCCTTTCTCGACACAAGGCTTCGTGCCCTAGCCATTTACACAATATCGCCATTACAGGCCTTACATCTGAATCGGTGCATAAACTCTTCCTTTGTGTTAGCATTACCTTCTTGCTAACGAATAAACACTGTTCTTGGCATAAGGTTTCGTGCCCTAGCCGACATTTACACAATATCACCATTACAGGCCTTATGTCTGAATCGACACAGAAACTCTTCCTTCGTGTTAGCATTACCTTCTTGCTAATGAATAAACCCCTTTCTCGGTGCAAGGCTTCGTGCCCTAGTCGACGTTCACACAATATCACTATTATGCGCTTTATGTCTGAATCAGCGTAAAAAGTCTACCCTTGTGTTAGTATTATCCTCTTACTAATGAATAAACCCCTTTCTCGACGCAAGGCTTCGTGCCCTAGCCAACATTCATACATTATCGCCATTGCGGGCCTTATGTCCAAATCGATGCAGAAACTCTCCCTTTGTGTTCGCATTATTTCCTTTCCAACGAATAATCCCCTTTCTTGGTGCAAGGCTTCGTGCCCTAGCCAACTGTCACACAATATTGTCATTACAGGCCTTACATCCGAATCGACGCAGAAATTCTTCTTTTGTGTTGGCATTATTCCCTTGCCAACGAACAAGCCATTTTCTCAATGCAAGGCTTCGTGCCCTAGCTGACATTTACACAATATCGCCATTACGGGCCTTACGTCCGAATCGATGCAGAAACTCTTCCTTTGCGTTAGCATTGCCTTCTTGCTAACGAATAAACCATGTTCTTGGCACAAGGCTTCGTGCCCTAGCTGACATTTACACAATATCGCCATTATGGGCCTTACATCCGAATCGATGCAGAAACTCTTCCTTTGCGTTAGCATTACCTTCTTGCTAATGAATAAACCCATTTTCTCAGCACAAGGCTTCGTGCCCTAGTCGGTAATTACACAATATCGCCATTACATACCTTACGTCCGAATCGACAGAAATTCTTCCTTTGTGTTGACATTATTTTCTTGCCAACGAATAAACCCTTTCTATCGACACAAGGCCCTGTGCCCTAGCCAACAGTCACATGCTACCATCCAAGATTGAACATCGCATATCGATCCATCATCACTCTCTTAACTTTTTTTATTTTAAAAAATAGAGCTTAAAGTAGAGGTGCCCTGTCGGGCTTGTCCCTACACTAGGACAAGGGAAAAAATGACAATAACCCAGCTATGGAGAAAACCTGAGAGGGCACTGCAGGTAAAATCGGGTACCCCACCATGTGAACACCTAAAAGGGTGCATGGGAAAAAGTAAGAGGGGGCTGGTGCCGATGAATACCTGAAAGGGCACTTGTACAGGTAATGTGGTTAAAAAAATGATACATCTTCCATCCAGAGGACCCTTCTCGGGGTCAAATTTTCAAACACTCTCACAATAGAGTGTTCCCACATGACGAATGGGTCCACTTATTTTGAAGTCCAAAGTCACTCGGACCAACCTTTCTTAGGCGGCCAATAGGTCCGGAAGTTCAAGTAACGGTCGCTCGGGAAGGGCCCAAACGACATTCGAGCATAACCGGTTGATGCTGTCCACATTGCTCCGGAGAAGTCCAAGCGCCCCCTCAGAAGAGTCCCCCTGATGATGAGGGGAGGTTTCTCTCAGCAGGGTACTTATCCCGGCGAAAGACATGCTGTAGGTCGGAGGCGGGAAGTATAACAGGATAAGGGAGAGCAAGAGTCCTTCAATAGTGAAGAGCTCTTCCTCAGGACGTAACTCCCCCTGGTCCCTTCGGCTACCTGACCTCCGGCCAGGAGAGTAAGCAGCTATATAAATTCAAGAAGACCCTCCAGACAAAGTAAGTGATCCCGAGGACTCAACACCACACTCACTAGTAGAGAGCGATATCGTGTCCCTCATTCTTTCTCCTCCTACATCCCTTCACCTTTGCTCTATCAGCTTGCTTACTTAAGCATCTGTGGATTTTTCCCGGAGTCTTAACCCTGGATCTCTCTGATCCGTTTCCTGCCTTGTAGATCCTTCAATCGTGGTGACAACAAGGACTAATCTAAGATCGTGCGGCTCAGGATCTAGCGCGAGATCACCCCTCTTCATTTGGCATCGTATGTGAGAAACGTACAAAGAGCCAGTATGGTGCGAAGAAGTTCTAGTAGGAGAAACGCCGGCCATAAAAGAAAGGCACCGGCAACTGCAGAGGGGGAGCATGTGCCCTCCCTCTCTTCCACGGGCCCCCTCTACAACAATCAAGTTAATGCCTTACCTCTGTTGGCCGTAGGGGGATAACCCTCGCCCGGGAACCCCGATGCCCTCTAGACCCTCAATGCCCAGTTAGATATCCTCGTCGACTTGATGAGGACCCAAGTGGTCAAGGAGGAGAGGTCACGGCTTCCTCAGGTGAGTCCCCCCTGAGTAGAAGCCTCTTGGCAAATGACTGGAGGCCGCTTCACTCTCCAAGGTGGGTGACTCATCCGTAATGGGCCAGGTGGGCCCTCGCAAATCCCACCCCCGGAGCAAGAAGCTTCCTCCAATCCGAGAGCAAAGAAATCTGGGTTACTTCAGTAACAATCAAAAGTAGATGCCCCCGCTGAGGAGTGGCGGGGCAACTACTGGGGACATACTAGCAGTCCCCCGGCTCCACGATAGTCGGAGTTGTCCCTCTGCCTGCGGGACATCAAGCGGCGTTTCGCCGAACAGGACCGCGCCCTTCGTGCCCTACAAAAGAATTCCGCCCTGGAGGACGAGGAGCAATCTCCGTTCTCCGACCAAATCTTGAAGGCCGAAGTCTTACCAAGAGTCTCACTATAGACTTTCAAGTCCTATGACGGCCAGGGCGACCCGGTCGACCATTTTGATAACTTCAACGCTCTAGTGACCCTGCACGGAGTGTTTGACGCCGTCAAGTGCCGAGCGTTCGTGACCACTTTGGTCCAAGGCGCTCAAGCCTAGTTCCGAGCACTCGCCCCCGGCAGCATTCTCAACTTCAGATAGTTCGGGCGACTGTTCAAGGAAAGCTTCGTCGGTAGCGGCCCTCCAAGGTCAATTGCGGGACTGTTGGCACTAAAACAGGCACAGGGGAAAAAGCTGTAGGCTTACATCAATCGCTTCAAGTCGGAAGCCCTGTGCATCCCCCACCTGGATGTCACCTCGGCTATCACCGTGTTGACCGGAGGCACCCGAGACGAAAACCTCTGACGAGAATTGGTACTCCACCCTCCCTCCCTCCTCCCTCGCTGATTTGGTGACCCTGGCTCTGCGTCATGCAGAGTGTGAAGAAGTCCTCAACGCTTGTCGAGATCCAGCAAGCTCAGGACGAGATGGAGATAAGAAATGACCATCCGAGCAAGTCTTGGGCCATGGTAAAAGGAGAACCGAGATGGAGACCGCAGGGAGCCTCCCTAAAAGTTTGAGCAGTACACTCCTCTGTCCACTCCTGTCTACAAGATCTATCAAGAAATCAAGGACTCTGGTCTTCTTCATTGACCCGAGGCAATGAAGGCTGATCCACAACGCCGCAATCGTCGAAAGCATTGCCAATTTCATGATGGCCACGGCCATCACACTAGAGATTGTCTGCAACTCAAGGATGAGATCGAGAGACTCATCCGCCAAGGGCATCTCTCCCATCCCAGTACATGGTCGAGCGACAAGAAGATCACGGAGTCCCCCCCGAGGAAATCGACAATCGCTTCTGTGGAATCCACATCAACGTCATTTTAGGGGGATCCACCTCAGGAGGGGATAGCAGTCAAGGAAGGAAGTGTCAAGCCGAGCGAGCCAATTGGGCTTCCGAGCCCCCTAAAACCCCGTCGGCAAGCGACCCAGTGGACCTTCGTATTCTCCGACCAAGACCTGGAAAGGGTAGCCACCTCGCATGACGACGCCTTGTAATCTCGGCTACTATAAACCATTGTAACGTAGAAAAGATATTAGTGGGCAATGGTAGTACCCCTGATATTTTGGCGTATGAATGTTTCTTAAAAATGGGTATAAACCCATCTAAACTATGCCTGATTCGAACCACACTCTACGGGTTCAATGGCCAGGCAACCTATCCCGAGGGAGCCCTAAGCCTGCCTATTACTCTCAGTACCCCTCCTAGAATCGTCATGTTTATGGCAAACTTTGTGGTGATAAAAGGGATGTCGGCCTATAAGGTCATCTTCGATCGAGGTATTATCAGACGAATAAAGGTAGTGCCCTCCACTTATCACCAAAAAATGAAGTTTCCCACCAAATACGGTATTGGAAAAGTCCGAGGTAACCAGGCAAAAGGAGAAATTGATGGAACTTTTGAAGAAAGGATTTATAGATTGAGCACCTCCCCGTGGGGAGCGCCCGTGCTATTTGTAAAGAACAAAGATGGATCAATGGGACTCTACATCGACTATCGGTCGTTGAACCATCTTACTATCAAGAACAAGTATCCACTACCGAGGATCAATGAATTATTTGATCAGATATCTAGATCTAAGTATTTCTCGAAGATTGATCTTAGGTCAGGATATCACCAACTGAGGATCAAGGATGAGGACATCCATAAGACTGCGTTTCAGAGTAGGTATGGGCACTATGAATTTGTTGTTATGCCTTTTGAACTAACAAATGCCCCTGCGACCTTTATGCAGTTGATGAATAGCATATTCAGGCCTCATCTGGATCAATTTGTTGTGATCTTCATTGATGACATTTTAATTTATTCAAAGACGAAGGAAGAACACGAAGAACATTTAAGGATGGCATTACAGATATTAAGGACAAATCAACTATATGCAAAATTCAGCAAATGTGAGTTCTGGCTCAAGGAAGTATCATTCCTTGGACATGTGATCTTTAAAGATGGAATATCAGTGGATCCATCAAAAGTAGAGGCTGTAAAGAATTGGGAAAGGCCGACTAATGCTACCGAGATCCATAGTCTATTACAGGCAATTCATTAAGGACTTCTCCAAAATCGCCGTGCCTCTTACTAGGCTAACCCGCAAGGAGATTCGTTATGAATGGAGCGAAGATTGTGAAAGAAGTTTTCAAGCTCAAAAGGATTACTTAACTACTGCTCCGGTCTTGGCCTTACCAATTGAAGGAGAGAAATTTGAGGTATATACTGATGCGTCTGGCATTGGCCTCGGATGTGTCTTGATGCAACAAGGAAGAGTTATAGCTTACTCTTCTCGACAACTGAAGAAGCATGAGGAGAACTACACGGTCCATGACCTAGAGTTGGCCACAGTAGTGTTTGCATTAAAGATCTAGAGACACTATCTCTATGGAGAACAGTTCATCGTGTACTCCAATCACAAGAGTCTCAAGTATCTCTTCTCTCAGAAGAAATTAAATATGAGATAAAGGTATTGACTGGAATATCTTAAAGATTTTGACTTCACTATACAATACCATCCTGGAAAGGGTAATCCTGTAGCTGATGCCCTTAGTCGAAAGCCAAGAGCTTTACTAGCCAACTATATGATTCAAGAATGGAAGTTACTAGAGCAATTCTCTAAATTTAACATAAGTATGGACAAGGAGAATAGTTATATTACTCTATCACACCTGAGGATACAACCGAATCTACTCTCTGAAATACAAGGACTCCAAGAAAATGACCCAGTACTGGTAGAAATCAAGGGCAAGATGGAGGAACGACCGAATTTCCAGTTAGCGTCAGATGGAAGGTTATTATTTCGAGAAAGAACTTGTGTACTAGATTGTCCTGAACTAAAGAAGAAGATATTAGAAGAAGCTTACAGATCAAGATATACGATTCATCCAAGATCTACCAAGATATACCAAGATTTGAAATAGACCTTTTGGTGGCCCAACATGAAAAAAGAGGTAGCAGACTTTGTATCTCGTTGTCTCACGTGCCAACAAGTTAAGGTAGAACACCAAAAGCCTGCCGGTAAGCTACATCCTCTAGACATTCCTATGTGAAAATGGGAGGATATCGGTACGGACATCATAATTGGTTTGCCTAAATCAAAAGGAGGACATGATAGAATATGGGTCATCATAGACCGATTGACCAAATAGGCACATTTCTTGTCAATCAAGAGCCGATGGTCAGTCGACGTTCTTGCTACCTTATACATTAAAGAAGTTGTCCGACTGCATGGAGTTCCTGTTTCTATTGTGTCTGACCAAGACCCGCGCTTCACTTCACACTTCTAGAAGGGTCTACAACATTCGTTGGGGATAAGACTCAACTTTAGTACAGTATTTCATCCTCAAACGGATGGTCAGACTGAGAGAACAAATCAAGTGGTAGAAGACATGCTCAGATCTTGTATCATTGATTTTGGTGGGAGCTGGCATGATCACTTGCCCCTGGTCGAGTTTGCATATAACAACAGTTACCAGGCAAGTATTCAAATGGCACCTTTCGAAGCTTTATACGGAAGGAGTTGTCGATCACCCTTATGCTAGGACGAAGTTGGCGAAAAATAACTACTAGGCCCAGACATAGTAAGAGATACTACCGAGAAGATTCAGCTCATTAGAGAAAGACTTCAAATGGCTCAGTCTAGGCAAAAGAATGAAGCTGATACAAGAAGGAGAGATCTCGAATTCCAAATTAGAGATCACGTCTTTCTTAAGGTTTCCCCCGGACGAGGCATTAGAAGATTTGGAGTTAAGGGCAAGCTTACACCAAGATATATCAGACCTTTTGAGGTATTGGAAAGAATTGGCAAGGTTGCCTACTGCATCGCCTTACCTCCTCAATTGTCCAAAGTTCACAATGTGTTCCACATATCAATGTTGAAAAAGTATGTCCATGATCCATCGCATGTCATAGATCATGGCGACTTGGTGATACAAAAGGATCATACATATGAACAAAAGCCTTCAAAGATCCTCGATCGTGAGGTTCAGGTATTAAGGAACAAGACAATTCCCATGATCAAGGTTCAATGGAACAAATGCTTGGAGCAAGAAGCCACATGGGAGGCTGAAGAATCCATGAAGGAGAGATTTCTAGATTTGTTTTGAAATGGTATGAACTCTACACCCTCCAAGTCTAGATACAATTAAATTTGGGGACCAAATTCCTTTAAGTGAGGGAGGGTGTAGCAACCCTGACAAATTATAGGAATGAAAGTTCCTAAATAGGAGAGCCCCCTTGTTGTGGCCACCGCAGGTGGCTTATGGGGCCTACTGCATCCCCCTGGGGAGTGGCCAGCCACACTCCTTTCGAGGAATAGGAGGGGTTTGTCGGGGAGGGCTCTGGTGTGTTTCCGTTGTTGGAAGGTGGGACACCTATAGAAGCTATGTAGCTCGCCAGAGGCTGGAGATGGGGGGAGAGGAGTCGCTTCTACCGTTCGTTCGTAGTGGTGGTAAGAAGTAAGGGACCCCCATCGCCGTCTCTCCCAGGGAGGAGGGAGTGCCTAGAGGTAGGGGACATCCCCCTGGACCTCATCTGGGGGCGGCAAGAGTGGACTCGCAGATGTTTGCGGCTGTCACTATTACTTGAGGGGGCAGTTCAGTCGGAAGTGATAGCTAGAACCCTGAATGCCCGGTGGAGAGGTCATGGCCCTTGGGAGGTTATGCAAGCCATGGCTGAGGGGTTCCTAACTGTCAGTCCATTTGTGGAGGTGGCAGATGTAGTGGCAAAAGAGGGTATAATGGTGGCGGGGGAGCTTCCTTCCGCATTCAGTCTTGGTCCGTGGCAAAAAGGCCATATCTTATTCCGAGGGATGTGGGGTCTGGTTCAAGCTCGTTGGTCTCCCCCTCGTCCTTCGCGAAGAGTTGGGGATCTCCCACGTTCTTTAGAGCCTAGGAGAGGTTGAACCCAGATGCAGGGGGCCCTAGGGCACCTGAAGCCTAGCTTTGAAAGAAGAAGGTCGTAGGGGAGATCTGTGGCAAATGCGGCAAGCGTGGTTTAAAATTTAAACCGTGTGCCTTCGGGCAAGGCTTTCGGATCCACGGTCGGGTCTGGGCGGAATGGTGAACTTGTTTTGAGCCAAGTCTCGACTCCTGATTGCTTCTAGTAGGTTTTGAAGACCCTCTGCCGAATCCGCATGCAAATCCCTGACTTACCCCTTACTAGGAGTCACAGGGTTATCGGGTCCCCCAGGCCCACTAATGGTCTCCTCCCTCGTACGATAGGGCTCTCTTCAGCCGTGGCGCAGGAACTGTTCCCAACAGCGGTACAACAATTGCTTGCGGCCCACCCCGTTGGGCCCCTAGACTTGCGGGCCGCCACAGACATCGCCGACTGCCTATTGTCGATGCCTGCGGTCTACACTGGACGTTCGCCTTCACAGTCGTGGCGGAGGAGTAGTCCCCAGTCGTGGTGCTGCAGTAGCCTACGGTCCACTCACTTGGCCCCTTGGACTTGTGGGTGGCCACAATCGTCGTCGGCCTCCTGTCGCCGGTGCCTGCGGTCAACGTCGAGCGTCTGCCGCAAGGATAGGATCGATAGTCGAAGATTTTGCCTCTCCCCTTGGTGCTCTGTCGGCCCCAGGAGGCCGATCTCCTTTAAGCCGCGCCGCTGGCAAGTATGAATCCCCTAGATACTGATTGGCTGCTGTTGGAGAGTGTGCTAGTGCAGAGGAGGAAGAGTAGAGCAACGACGCGATGTCCTGGCCATCATTTCTTAGGCACGAACAGCTTGGCAGGACGTCCAGGGACGAGTTGAAGACCGGAGCGTTGCAAAAAGCTGAGGGGGATGGGACACCACGAGGAGGTGATGTCACCATCCCAGACACACTAGGTGAGGCGACAGTTCAGAGGAGGGAAGCTCAGAAGAAGAGGGAGTGGAAGAGGGTGACAGGCTGGGAAGGGAGGAGATAAGGGAGTTGATGGGGGAGGTGGAGAAGCAGACTAAATCACAGGTGAGGGAGTTGGTAGATAAGATGGGGGTGTCTTTTGTGGCACTGGAAAGGGTACTGACGGGGGGTCTTCATTAAGGTCAAGAAGAGGTGGTTGATGAGTATGACAAGGAAGGCGAAGGGGGGGAAATCACAAAAAGGGCGAGGTGAGGAGAGGAGTGGGGAAAGGAGCTAGAGGAGGGAGAGAGGAGCATAGTCTTGGCCTTATGAGGAATGTCTCTTGAAATGAGAGGAATTGATGTGGATGAGAAGAGGAGGGTGGTGAAGGAGATGATAAGGAGACGTAAGATTGATATCTTGTGCCTTCAAGAATCAAAGTGTAAGGGAGATGGGGTGTCTATCATGAAGGAGATCATGGGAACCAAACTTTTGAAAGGGGTGGCTTCCTCGACAGAGGGGAGGGTAGGCGGTATCATAGTTCTTTGGAACCAGTTTGAAGTAGAAGAGATGAAGGAAGACAGCTAGGTCAATCGAGGGGTCGTCTCTTTCCACTTTGGTAGTGTGGGGGATGGTTTCTCGTGAGACTTATTGGGGATATATGTCCCAAACTAGGGAATGAAAGAGATCACTATGGGAGGAGCTGTTTTGCTTCCACTAGGACTCGCCGTGACCCTGGTGTGTGTGTGTGGCAACTTCAATGTAGTTACGACACCTTGGGAGAGGACAATGGTTAACCCTTATACTGGTGAGACGGAGTACTTCTGTGAGTCCATAGAGGAAGCGTCTCTCATTGACATTGGCCTGGTGAATCCTCAATTTACTTGGTCCAATGTGAGAGCCAATCCTTCAAGCTCTAGGCTGAATAGGTTCCTAGTATCGGTAGAATGGGAAGACCACTTCCCTTATGTAAGCATCATGTTTGGCTAGGTTGGCTTCGGATTACAAACCTATTTTATTGAGGACTAGCCGCAGGCAGGACAAGAGGTAGCACTTCAGATTTGAAAGATTTTGGTTTTAGGGGGTAGACTTCATGGAGACTGTCAGGCAGGCATGGACCGATGGTGGCGTGAACATTCTTCCATGGGAGCTCTGGTGGGTGTTTTATGTAGAAAGGATCACGGGATTATGATTAAAACATTTTTGCTGAGAATAAATGTTTAATGGCCCTTTACGGTCTAACAAAAGCATCGCCAGCTGTGCTCAACTATGGTGGCTTCTAAGCTTCCAAGAGGTGAGCACTCATGCTCCCTTAGAAATTATGGTGGCTTCTAAGCTTCCAAAAGGCGAACACTCATGCTCCCTTAAAAATTTTGGTGGCTTCTAAGCCCCCAAGAGGCGGGCACTCATGCTCCCTTAGAAATTATGGTTGCTTCTAAGCCCCCAAGAGGTGGGCACTCATGCTCCCTTAAAAATTATGGTGGCTTCCATGCCCTCAAGAGGTGAGCACTTATACTCCCTTAGAAATTACGGTGGTTTTTAAAGCCTTCAAGAGGCGAGCACTTATGCTCCCTTAGAAATTATAGTGGCTTCCAAGCCTCCAAGAGGTGAGTACTTATGCTCCCTCGGAAATCATGATGGCTTCCCAGCCCCCAAGAAGCATGCACCCATGCTCCTTCAAAAATAATGGAAGCTTCTAAGCTCCCAAGAGACGAGCACTCGTACTCCCTCAGAATTCATGGTGGCTCCTTAGCCTCCAAGAAGCTAGCACTCAAGCTCCTTCTAAAATAGTGTTCAAACCCAAGAAAGGCGAGCAACAGTCTTATCCCACTAAGGGAAGACGTACGCTCTCACCTAAAGTCGATCATGAGCAGTGCATAAGCCTTCAAAGGTGAGAAAGGTGAATGTGAAACCCTTGGAATAGAACATGCGCACACGACAGGGATGGATGAATCTATCTACTCTCACAGCCTCGCCACACACGAAGGCACCTCACCAAAAATGCATACATCTGAGGCATGGGTAAAAAAATCCTTGTTTTCATTCAAAATACAAATCCCCAAACTCCAGCACGGCAGCCAGCGTACACGTCTATGAGAGTAAGTGGGGCAAACTAGGGCCATGGCTGTGTCGTAGCCATCCCAGTATCCAGCCATCCAACCTTGGGCGTAATCACTTCCCTAATCAAATCGCTCATCAGCAGCATCCGGAGCAGTGTCAATGGCAACCTTGTCCTCTGTCGTCACTGCCACCAGAGGAGTTGGAGCCGTTAGAGGATCATCAACCTTGACACCCACGTTGGGAGGGGGGCTTGAAATCTTCTCTCCAGTTGCCACGGTCTTGGGAGAACCTTGCGCCATCGCGGCGGCGTAACAAAGATGAAGAGGGACAACTGTCACAGCCATGCACCCTGCTATTTATAGACGAAGAACACCTCGACTCCCTCACCAATAGTGGAAAGCCTCCTGTTATTCACACATAAAGTAGGGAAAGGAGAGGGATCATTGAAAGGCCAACACACACCACAAAGCAAAGAGAAGATGGCAAAAAGAAAAGTTTTATTTCTAAGAAGGGGGTACAAAGAGGTTACTCGTCCTCCTTGGGACGAAACTTATCAGGAAGGAGGCCCAAGATCCCCTTATTACAATAGAGGCGGTTCACCTTCGCCAGGACTTACCACCATCTGTCTAGGTATCCCTGCTTATAGTCTTCAAAAGCACCACCGTCGCTACTTTCCCCCACTGTTAACTCCGGTGCCGACAGGGCCTCTTGGCGGAAGCACAGACGTTTGGCGGGGGGCACCGAAGCGGGAACCAGTATCGCCTAACAAAGAATCAGACTTCTTCGACGACATCCTACAAAATTTCTTCCTGGCGATGCGGTAGACCTAGGATGGCCTTAGGGCTCGCCGCGGGATGCTATTTATAGGGGAGGAGTGAAGTTCCAATAAGGAGAGAGGAGTTCTACCGCCTCCCCGACTTCATGAAAATTGAAGCGACATATCCCGAAGATCCCACCCTCTTTAAGAAGAACCCTAGGCGCCGCTTCATATCTCTAGGAAAAATGAATGCAGGGAAAAATGAGGCAAACGATGTGGCAGACGCCAGGGGCTCCAGAAGTTGCGAGAAAAAAGAAAGTCTTCGTTTTAGAATGGAAAGGGCTTACAGAGTTAGAGGACGATTGCCCTGATAGAAAAGGAAAAAAATACAATGCAAAGAAAATAAACAAGAAAAGAAAGAGAAAGTGGTGAGCACTCTCTCAAGAGCTCGCCCCAACAGTAGCATCATGTGGTCCTTGGTCTTGGACCTCGGGCACACGCCCAACAGCGACCAAGGGCAGGGGGTCATCGGTCAAGTCCACCAGCTCTCCCTCCACTGACGAGCCAGCTCTAGCTGTCTGCTCCCTAGTGCTCGGCTCCACTTCCCACTCCTTGGCGTCGGGCTCTTCCTCACCAGGCTCCTCCTCGCCTTCGCTGGCCTCTGGGCCAAGCAGCGTCAACAGAGGGTGCAGGGAAAACACGGGGACCCCCAAGCTGTCGACAGCTGCCTGGAGAGCAACCAACCAACCTTCCTGGAAGCCACGGTCCTGGGCTGGGCCGTAGACTTCGACAGCCACCGCTTTCAACTCGTCCTGATAGGCCGAGGACGAACAGTAGTGCTCCACTGCCTCCACGCCAAAGGCAAGAAATGACTGTAGGTTGTTGATGGTTTATGTATCACCCCTTTATCCCCGCCCCAAACTATGCATATATGTATATGAGCCTGAACAAGCATGGAAGAATGATGAACAAAGGGGCGATGAATAAGTAGGAAAATGTACCGTGATTGCCACCAAGGGTTAACAATGCCAAAGGGATGAAGAGATAAGAGGAACAACGTCGTGTAGCTTCGAAAATGATGAAGACTTGATCGCGCTTAAGGAACGGGGTGCAGGGAACGTCGTGGATTCAACCTTCTCTCCTTCCAGCCAGCTAGAGGAAGAGGGCCTCACATTGTATTCATGCTCTCCTGCAAAACAAAGCCAACACAAGAGAAAAACCCATTAGAAACATGTAAGTGTAGTATCAATAAGAGTTTGCTAAGTTTAGCCCTACTCTTGTGCTGATCTCTCTCCGACACGACCAGAGAGTTTGGCGGTCTATAAAAGGAACCCTTAGCTTCATGGCTTTGAGTGGAGATTTCTAGAGCTTGTGCCGAAGTGCTGTTGCGTTCTGGGACGAGTATCAACTAGGGAGAAGTCATTTCTACATCCTTTAGTCATCTGGTCTAGGGAGTATCAAGTTTCATTTGTGTTTTGTGTCTCTTCTCCTCTTGCTTTTAGTTTTCCTTTTGCATCATCACAGCATCTTCCTCCTTTCTCCTTCCACGTTTTTTTGCATCCATCCCATGTTTTAAAACATCCTCTTACTATTTTCACACCCCACAGGGGTTAAAAAATCACCACCCCCAAGTATTCACCCTTTCCTTTCATGCATACTAGCTTAATTGCACTATAGATACTACAGTTTTCCAAGGGCTAATTGGGTTGTTGTTTCTTTGTGTCTACACTCTTTTGCAGGTTTACAGTTCTCACTACATGAGGCCCAGTTCTTCTGGCTGGCCAGGAGGGGTGGAGATCGAAGTTCCACATTGCTATTCTCGGTGTGCTTAGCGACCGTTTGTTAGACCATTCGTGATTCATTAGCGGCCTATCATGCGACCATTTGTCATTGCTTGGCGATCTTCTGGAGACCATTTATTTCTGTTGCCCTGGGTTGTCCCCCGCTAGAGGGTGTGTTCACTCGGCTCTTTTCAAGGTACGTAGCATAGTTCTACTACATTATTTACTTTGGAGGCAATCACATTTTTCTTATCTGGGTATTTTTCATCTCTTTCTATCATCTTTTCTTATTTTCTTGCTTTCTTTTAGTTGCTCCATACCCATGGTGTGTTTACTTTCGTTTCTTTGCTCCATGCCCACGGCATGTATTTAGTTCCTTCTTTGCTTTAGTTTACTCTGTTAAGATGACATGCGTAAATGCTTCATATTTGATGTTGTTGATTGCATGTTTTAGTGCACGTTGCCTTGACGCCCCTCGAGGGCCTCAGTCATTGGGAGTGGTCGATGCGCTCCAGACTTCTCCCTCCTCTGGGTGGAGGAGGCTCCTTTCTCTGGGGGAGGGGCTTGCGATGGTCCACCTGACCGGTTGTGAATTAGCCGCCGCCCCCGGAGGAGGAAACGTCCCCCTGCAGTTTGCAAGGAAGCATCTCCACGGGGGAGGCTTTCCCAGGGGAGTCGTGACCTCTCCTCCCTAGCCGCCTGGGCCCTCATTAGATCAATGAGGCTATCCAGTTTTGCATTGAGGGTTTGGAGGGCGTCTGTGCTCCTTGTAGGGGGTTGGCCCTCTGTCATGGGTGGGGGATTTACTCTGGCTAGGTCGATGGCACGTGATGGACTATTCCCCGTAGGATGGGAAGGTGCACCTTCCTCCATCATCATGGATTTCCCTTTGTCGCCAGTGGTCCTCCTGCTAGAACTCCTTCACACCATGTTGGCTCTTTGTTTGTTTCCCATAAACGGCGCCAGATGAAGAGGGGTTATCTTGCGTGATGCCTGAGCTGAGGATGATGACCACGAATGCTAGAACTGAAAAGAGGGAAATGAGTCAGAGGTGCCCAGGGATGAATCCCCAGGGAAAACCCTCCGATGCTTAAGCCAGTAATGATGGTAGAGCTCTGATGCAAGGAGCAGGGGGGAGGAGATGAGGGCGTAAGGTTCCTCTCTACCAAGTGGTGAAGCGGCTCTAGCTCAGGGTTAATATCACTTAACTGTGCCTAACTTTCACAGGAGGGTCTCCCAGGTTTATATAACGACTCATAAATGTGAGAGCCCTGTGAGGCGAGGAGTTTCAGGGGGGTTACGTCCCCTTCGTGTTCTCATTAAGGCGCAAGGGCTCTTAATCGCCATTATCCCCACGATTCCCAGCTCATAAAGGGCACACAACGGTCGCTTAGATAAGCCTTCATCAGTCAGTCCGAGCATATGGTGCTGACTTTAGGGGGTTTCCCCGAGCGATCGATGCATGGCTCGAGCGGGATGCGTAGGCCCTCAATGGGACCTCCCAATCGACCAAACGCTCGGACTTTCGAACCCGAAGGTTGCCTAGGAAGCGCTTAATCCGAGTGAGTTATTGGGCGTAGTGGGCCCCGAAAGGGTTGTCACTCATAGGAGCCGGGACTCATTTGGTCTGGCGGGACCTCATTGGCCATTCCTTTTCGGGGGATAAAATTCCCCCTCTCCACTCCTACTTCATCTCTTCAACCTTTCTCTGCTCCTTGGCCATTCTCCCTGTGGGCTTTCGACATTGTTTGCCCGCTCAGTGATCCCAACTCTCAGATCAAGCAGAAATCCATTATCGTCACCGCCACTGAGTACTTCACCAAGTGGGACAAAGCGGAGGCGTACATAGAGATCAAAGCTACCACGGTATGCCACTTCATCATGAAGAATATCATCCCACAATTTGGGGTGCCAAGCAACATCGTCACTGACAATGGACCCTAGTTCGTCTCTCAAGAGCTCCACGACCTCCGTAAGAAGTTCAATATTTCATTACATCATTCATCTCCATATTACCCTCAAGGTAACAACTAAGCCAAAGCCACTAATAAAACCCTTCTTAAAATTATAAAGAAAATATGTAAAGCTCACAAATTTTCTGATTAGCCTGAATGATTAGTGGAGGCTCTATGGGCTTAACGCACCTCTGTCCTTACTCCTACGGAGCAAACCCCCTATGCTCTTACTTACGAGATGGAGGCAGTGCTCCCATATGAGATCTTGATCGCTTCCCTAAGGGTATAACTTGATAAGGAACTTAATCTCGATGAATGTCAAGAGATGTTACTTATCCAGTTGGAACTGAAGACTTCGCCATCTATGCTAATAGATGGAGGCAGATGGCCTCCCGTGTGCCCGGGCAGATTCTGGAGGAAGAGAAAGTTAAGCTGTTGATTTCCAATGCCACCCCCACCTTTCGGAACATCTTAGCTATAAACGACATTTCTAATATGCACCAGTTGTACAGTAGGGCCCGGTTTATCCGAACCCAGTTCAAGGACTCCCCCATTCACTCCCTGTTGGAGGCCCAGAAGCCCAAGCCCACTAGAAAACCCCAGGGCCCAATTACCGAAGGAGTCCAGACAAATGAGCAGGTGCAGGTTATCCACTTCCCCAACCAATCCGCTCCACCTTGCTTCCAGCAACCTCCCCGCAACCACCAGTTCACTGCTCCGCCAACTACCCAACCATCATTCACCGCTCCTCAACAGCCTCAACAGCCACAACAGCCACCACAATACCATAATGTCCCTCCACCAAATGGCTACGCACCTGCTTGACCAGGTCCCAAGAGAGCTCATTACCCTCCCCTACCAAAAACCCTCCCAGACATCTTCTCAGCCCTTGTGTACACTGGTGATCTCCAGCTTCCCCCGGAATGCCCAAATTGGAATCCTACCACCAACCAGTCTAGATATTGTATATTCCATCGGGAGCCCGGGCACACGATTGAGAGGTGTTACCAGTTTCGTGATTTTGTTTATGATTTGCACGAGGGGTAGCGCATCGACTGGGCAGAGATGCAAAAGTTGATTACAAAAATCAAAGAAAGAAGAAGACAAGTGACGAGGCCGTAGCAGCTGGCGCCGCAGCAGTAGCAGCCAAAGCAACCCCAACCTCAATAGTAGTAGCAGCCTGTACAAGACTTAGGGATTCATCAGAATCTGATGCCAAACCACCCACCCGCTCTACAACCTCAGCCGCCGGCACCGGCTCAAGTGAATATTATTCATCGCCCAGCTCCCAACGCTGGGTGGACTTATGATGACGAGACTCTTGCTCACCATCTGGCCCTCCGCCATACCCACAACAACACCCCACCGCCTTCTACTCCCGCCATCATTCGACCCGCTGTCATAACCTCCACCACACCTGCCATTCCTTCCATACCCTTCATTATACCTACTGCATAACCCACCGCTTCACCCATCCTCGCGCCAGCGCCCGTCACACCCCCATTACCACTTCTTCACCTAACCCGTCACCCATTATCCTCCCACCAGGGGCCACTAGGCCCACCTCCACCATCATCACCCCCACTTCTACACCCCTCATTCACCCCCTTGGGCCCATCAAGTTACCCATTGTGAGTCCGTCTGATGCCGTGCCGGCACAAAACCTTGCCCTTTGGAGTGGGCGTCTATTCCAGAGAAGTGATTCCACTACTAGTGCCCTACACCCAACCCTCAAGTTTCATCATCAACAATTGAACTAGAAGAGGTTGACCCATTACCTGGCACGCGGTATGATTTGTTACAGGACTTGGACCGAATCCCGGCCAAGATTTCAGTTTTGGAGTTGATTAAGCGATCCCCCTTGCACCAAGATGCTTTAAAGACTTTTCTCAAAAAGGTCATGGTCAGCGAGGACATGGCAGTGGATAGCCTTCCATCGGCTCTAGCAACGCTCACAAAAGGGCCGGCCATCACGTTCTCTGATACCAAATTGGCACCCCCAGAGGCACGCCAAATGCCACTCTGCATCTCCACCACCTCGAATAAGGTGGCTATAAATGCGGCTTTGGTTGACACCGAGGACTCTATAACTCTCTATCCACTCAGCACCCTGCGTGCCTGTAATATTTTAGAAGAGTTGCTGAGGCCAACTCCAACAACAATAGCAGCTTATGACAATTCAAGGAGAGCATGCCATGGGGTGATCACCGTTCAAGCTGTGCTCGGGCCATTGTCGATGCCCGTAGAGTTTTGTGTTAGATATTGATCCAATGTTCAAAGCCATTTTGGGTCATCCGTGGATCGATAGCCTTCATGCCGTACCTTCTACCACCCACCAGTGCCTTAAGTTCCCATTTCAGGGGCGGGTGGTAAAGGTTAAAAGCATCTCCACAGTACACTCTGTTGAAGTCATCTCCAATAAAATTCTGCCAACTCTCTTGCGAAGCAACAAGCCAGTCTTGTCTGTGATGGACTTGGATTTTTCCTGGGCACATGCGCCATGCAAGCCCACCACTACACCGGTTAATGTCAAAGCCAAGTCCAAAATAAGAGATCCCAAATGTTGGAATATGATACTAAAGCTCGGCTACCAGCCAGGCATGGGTCTCGGTGCCCAACTACAGTGGCAGACCAAGCCCGTCCCAAGGGGAAAGAAAATGAATAGAAGAGGCCTCGGATACCGAGAGTCATCCTTATCAGCTTTGGGAGAGTTAGGGCCATTGACGAGGAATTACTGTCAACATTTCATAAAGGGGCCACTACAGCTCGGTACTCTGAAGACAGCGCCTTGCCAGGACAAGAAGGAATTTGCTACCTATACAGTGTTCGAACCGCCTTTGCTGCCAAAGGGGCTGGTTGATGATGCTATTGATTGTTCTAATACCTTTCCTAGGATGTTTCGTGAAGAAGAAAGTCTAAGAAAACCCAAGGAGCGGGTTGTGAAGCATCCACATGGGAAGCCAGCCCAGCATCTATAGGAAGAGGGGAGCTCGACTATCAGTTTGTTTCCTTCCAGCCTGATTCCCATTTTTCAGAAGCTGGATTTTATCCCCCGTTCACCTCCAATTCTTATTGATCAGTTGATATTCCAACCTCGATTTTGGCTTGAAATGCCAACTGAATTCTTGATTGTTACCTATCCATGTGGGTGCTACCCACCAATTGATCTTTCCACTCCTTAGTTCTCCTCCTCCAATCCTTTCCTCAATATCTTTTGTCCTTCTATCTACCCTCTTGCCCTTCCTCCCCCTCCTCCAGCTTCTCTTTCATGCTGTGTACTCTCCACTAATCCTGAAAAAAAATGTCAATTTTGAAACTGAGATTTCAGTGGAGGATTATGTTGTATTTTGCCCATCTTCCTCCCAGGGGCACGAGACCCCTGCTTCTCTCCCACTAGATTTTCTATCTCCTAGGGTAGATGTAGAGTCTGTCGAGTCTCCTCGGATAGTGGAGTCAGTTGGAATAGAATCTAGTTCTAGTGTTTCTAGCCCTTCCACACTTACGACGCGCCCGATGACGCGTCATTCCAAATCTATCCCCGATAGGATCCTCCAGGATCTTGCTCAACACTGTCACGCCCTCCTTAGATGCCCGGAGTTTGTAGCAACAGCCATCACCATAGAGGATGATGAGGAGCTAGATGGGGTATGGAGCGATGATGGATTAAGTGTTTATGAAATCATAGATGAGAAGGACCCGATCGATTATGAGGATAGCAACGTGGATGACATTGCCGATTTATATGCACAAGGCTTAAAGAGGTTCGATGAACCGTCATTAGTAGTGGATGAATCCACGAAAGAAATTAATCTTGGAATGGAAGAGGATCCCAGGCGCATAATCATCTCTGCTAATCTCCCTCCTCAAGTTGAAGAGGAGCTAGTCAAGATTTTGAGGGAGTATAGTGATTCTTTTGCCTAGTCCTATGAGGACATGCTAGGTCTTAACCGTACTCTGGTGGAGCATAGACTCATACTTAAACTAGGGGCAGCACCCATGAAGCAAAAATTAAGAAGATTTCACCCCAAATGGCCTTGAAGATGAAAGAAGAAGTCGATAAATTGCATAAGGACAAGTTCATTAGAGTGGTTTTATATCCACAATGGGTGGCAAATATAGTAATTATGATGAAGAAGGATGGAAAAGTACGAATCTGCATTGATTTTAGGGACTTAAATAAGGCATGTCCTTATTGACACTAAAAATATTCTTAATTTTTCCTAACTTCTGCTTCTGTAGGTCTTAAGGTTTGATCGGGTGCTCTTGTGCCGACAGAGAAGAAAGAAAAGAAGAAAAGGAATGGCGGAAGTTGAACAAAATATGAGACCAAAGAAAAAGAAGAAAAGAAAAGATACTCGGCTCCAACAGATAACTACTAAAGGAAGACCTGAGAGCTCAGAAGAATATTCGAGACCATCCTGAAGAAGTAATCAAAAATTACAAATACAAGTGAAGTCGGCCCATAGCACAACTTATAGTGCCGAAGGCCGTGTCAGCGAAAAACCCACGTGTCTGAACTAAAGATACACGAGGTTCCGAAAGCAGTCGCCGGGCGACCTGAAAGCTTCATCAAAACTTCCCACCAAGGTTTTGCGAGACCGTGGCGAGACGAAAGATCACGACAACTCCCGGAGCTAGTCTGGGGCCTGTTGTCTGACCCATGTCAAGTGAACGCAATGAAGATGATTAATCCAGTGTGCCCCCTTACCCGGTGCGTAAAAACACCTTGCTGAAGCCTTTGACGGTGCACATTCTCCATGTCAGGAGAGGCCCCATCTATATAATGTCCAAGTGTCCAAGTGAAGCAAAGAGGATAGAAGGGGGAAGATATGAAGAAAGAGAGAAGAAGAATTAGAGCAGCCAATCGCCTGAGAGGGGGAGGCTTGGGGAAGAAGTAGGGGTTTTTCGAGAGCGAACCTTGGAGAGCCATTGCCCTTCCTGTCCGTCTGTCTGAAGAAACCCGGAGCCACAGAAGAAGGGCGTCATCCGATACTCTATTTCTGTGGTGAAGCTTAGGTGGGTTCCGACGATCTCCCTTGATCATCCCCTACTGTTTCCCTCTAATGTAACATGAGTGGGGTGGGAGGGGCGATGATATGAGCCCATCTCCCTCTCACCATCTCCCTACCTCTTCCTCTTCTGTAACTGGGTATTACTCCCGTCTGTGTCACTGGTGGGTGGCTTCTGGGTGACAACGTCGTGTCATGCCAAATGTATGTAGCATCGGGTTTTCTTCCGCTAATATAATGAATGATATCGAGCATGGCAATGCATCTGCATATATTTCCTCCCCCCTTATCCGAATCCAGATGTTCAATCATTTCCTTCATGTGGTCTTCGGGTTTTACTTCGTGGCACTGAGCATGCCCTAGAATGGCCATGGGCTACAAAAATGGTATCCACTCCCCGGGGTTCTCTTCTGATATGATGGCTATGCTGGATACGCTACATGCCTATTGTGGGTTTCATTGTTGAAGCCACATTCGTATGTGCATCTCCGCCTTCCCCCCTTTCGGGATTGGCCTCCTCAAAACCTCTCTGCACTCACTTATGAGCTAGAGAGAACTGGACTATCCCTATAGTCTATGTGCTGGGCCGCCAGAGATGGCCACTGATCGCCTGCCAATCGTTCAAGTGTTTGCTCCCTCTGTTTCGATCCCCCCTAATCTGCGTGCTAACCCATTAACTTCGTGAGTGCTAACCCATTAGCTCCATGAGTACTCTCCTGCTAATCTTGTGAGTGCTAACTTGTCAACTCCCCGAATGTTATGCTATTGTACCCCTCTTACTCTCCACATAAGTTACATTTTCGCGCTTTATTATGTTGAGAATAGCAGCTCTAATGCTCCAGGGAGGGGAACATTCCCTATGGAAATACCTAAATCACCACAGGGTCGCAGGGATCATGTCCTCCAATGACATGTGCCCCTACGGACCGCCAGATGGTGAACAACAATAGGGTTCATAGCCCAACGTTAAATCTAGTCTCCCTTAAAGGGAACAATGGTGGCCACGGGTTGTGTGCCCCTCATAGGCTAGCCCTCGGGATTTCCTTCCCTATCAATTGTCCCTTTGGATCATGATTTATCAATGGCTCGTGTCCCCCTCGTAGGCTAGCCCTCAGGGTTTTCCTTCCTTTATTGGTCATCTCATCTGACCACATTTTAACCCACGGAATAACTGTAACGACCTCGAGCTCCGAATAATGATAACCCGGTGTAGCATCGGATTACCGCTACCAGGAACTGGGGAAGTCACCCAAGAGGCTGATGAGGCCCCTGAAGGGTTGGGGGAGTTTGTCGAGGAAAGTTTTTACATGACAGCGTTCAAAATAAAAAGAGAATACATCCAGCTCATGCCCCTCCTAGTCTATGAAGATAGGAGGACCTCCTCGAGGCTCGACGTCTTCATGCTCGACGAGCGAAGAGTCTTCAACGCCAGGAGATCTTCCCCCGGCACCCTCAATGGCGGCCGGTCCGGGCACTGACCCCACTTGGGTGGGAACTACCCTGATCGTGTGCCCCCTCGAGGTAGCCGGAGTTGGCGACTCCTCGGATGAAGCAGTAGCATCCCTGCTCCCCCCTTCACTCGACTTCAGAGAGGGAGAATCTGTGGCATCCTCGTCTGAGTCATAACATTGCCAGAAGAAAAATCGAGCTCATTAAGCACCTGCTACTGGGCTAGGGAGGTCGCTCGATGGAAGCCTTGGGCGAACCCCTTTTGCAGCCCCCGTCGATAGCCTGGCTCGTAATACGAGAAGGTGGCCTTATGGAGGGCTGCGTAGTAGCCCTCCGAGCTTGTATATTGATCGATCACCTCCGCCCCAGCTTGCTCCGCTCTCTCTTCGAGCTTGGCCACCCTCCGCTCGACCCCGAGCAACTTCATCTCAGTCTCGGCCTGCGTGACCTCAGCTTCGCTTTGCCCACGCTCGACCTCTCTAACCTGGCTGTCGAGCACCTCTCGCTCGGCCCTATGTCGATCAAGACGCTCGACCTGAGCCTATTGCTCCTCTTCTAGGAGCCTGCTCTTCAGGCCGACCATGTAATAAGCCTGGGCCAGCTGCTCAGTCAGTGCCCGAGCCTCCTCTTGGCTCGACCTAGCCTGCGCCTGCAACAAGGCAGCCTCCCACCGAGAGTCTTCGAGCTCGGAGGATAGCTGCTCAACCCTCTGATCGGCTTCAGCGCGGGCCCAAGAGAGGGATCTCTCTTCACTATCCAGCCGAGCATAGAAATCAGCTATCTCAGTCCCCAGCTGGGCCATGATTAGGCCACCCTCCATCACCCTCTCGAAAAGTATGGAGGGAGGACCACGCCTGAACTCGTCCTGAACAAGCAAGGGTGTCAAAGATTGACACCTCTGGTACAGAGAAGTCTGACCGGCTGGGACACCAGTCGGAGGTGGGAGAGTCCACTCTGGGTGAGCCACGACTGGAGTGCCCCCTCCGAGCGTCCCCATTCTTAGGATGACTTAACTCGGCTTGGGCAGGGTCGATGCCTAGCCCCGAGCCACCTCAGCCTCGGTCAGGACATCAGAACCAGCCACCTCTACCTGCTGACTGGTAGGCTCGGCGATGACCTCCCCACCGGCAGCAGTAGCTCACCAAGTTCCTTGCGCTTGGACCCGCGGCACTTGGGGACATTGTCCCGAGCCTTCTGCTTGCCCTTATCCTGGGCACGGGAGTGACCCTCGAAAGTTCGGGGCTCACTCGGATTAGGCATCTCCCCCAAATCGGTGGTTCCCTACTCCAGCGGCTGCTCACCCTTACCAGCCGTCTGCCTCGAATCTGAGCAGCCAAAGCCAAATCTTCAGAAGGAGGCCCACTTACCCGACACAGAAGCATAGTACGAGGCACTAAGGATCTTACCATCAGATGACAACATCTGAGAAGGATATTCCTCGATGTTCGCCACCGTCATCAGTTCAGCGGTCGATTGGCGATGCTCTTAGAGAATCCTTATCTCCTCTTCCAGCTCTGAGGAAACCACTTTGGAGGAATAGACAGATGGAAGTTTGGCACCATTGGGAAACCCAAAGAGATGTCGCCCTTCAACGAGTACACCCAGAAAAATTTGGTCTTCCATCTCTTGTGAGAAGAATCCTTGGCAGAAAGTGTCACGCAACTCCTTCCCCTCTTCGCCTGAAGATAGAAGAAGCCTTTGCCCGAATGGGTGTACTCCTTCAACTCGAAAAAGGCATGGAAGAGGTCCAGCGAAGTGTTGAGCCCGCATGAGCGACAAAGAAAGATGAAGGAGAAGATGAAGGTGTACGAGTTGGAAACTAATTGGATAGGAGCCAGTTGGTAGGATTGAAGTAGCTTGATGACAAAGTGGTGGAGAGGCAAATGGAACCCGCACTTCCAAGTCAAGAGGAAAGTGCAGAAGAGGTCCGAACGAGTATCCAGACTGTACTCATGAGGTTGGGCCGGAGAAAAATAGTACTACCATGGCAGCCCGAAGTGCTCCTCCATTGTCTTCACTTCATCTGCAGTCAACTCGCTGCGCAAAGGATGGTTAGGTTGCAACACCAGGCTTCCCATACCCTGACCAACCTCCTGCTCCTCAACAGTGGGGTATTGCTCTGCCATAGCCGAACAAGAGGAACAAGGGGAAGAGGAGGAAGACGTCGACTTAGGCGACTCGGGCAGAGGCGGGAGTTGACGAATCACCGCCGCTGTGATCTCTACTACCTCTGCGAAGCCCTCTGCAAGTCTCTGCTCCTCCAAATCCCCCTCGCGACGCATGAGCTTTTTGAAACGTAGAAGCGATGGAGAGACAGAACCCTAAACAAAGGAGGCACAGAACATAAACCCGCGTGACGTTTATACTCTCAATGGTTTGGCAGGAGGCGGCACGACGTTCTACAATCCAAGAAGGCACTCCTCGCATCGACTCAAGAGAGTCATCATCACGAGCGTATTCCCAGGATAGCCACATTAAATGCCCCCTATCAGAGAGAAACTCTCACCCCATTCGAGCCACCAACATCACCCCTACCGATGTTACTCGTCTGAGCCCAATTTTGGCTCGGGAGTAAGGGGGGGTAAGTGGAGAGGGGAAAAATCAACCGCCCAAGAGCATGGCCCAACCAGGTCCAATATGACCGAACCAGGCCCAACTTTCCAAAGTGACAGCCCCATTCTTCTATCAGCTACATTGAAAGCAATAGAATCTATCTATCTATCAGCTACATTGACAGCATTAGAATCTATCTATCTATCTATCTATCTATCTATATATATATATGTATTATTGTCGCTCGGCTAATTCCTACAAAATTCGGTCTATCTCCAGTTTCTGCGTCTGGTTTTGGTGGGCACTCATTTAGATGACTCAAAATAATGTTCCAAGCGAACGACAAATTAAATTAAGGCGTCTATAACAATGTTATGTAAGGAAAATCTGTTTATGAGTATCCTGTGAGGAAATTCCTTTTCCTCTTTGAAAATGAGCTGCAGATTTGTTCACTACTGGTCTCTACAGAAGTACAGACACCTTACAAGTTGATCGAAATATATATATAAGAAAACTTACCAAAACGATTCCTTTTAATGTGGGGTATTTACCATTCTCGCAAGGCGGTTATGCACTATCATGCATGTTGGGACAAACAATGATATCGATCGATCTCTTTTATGCACGGTGAAATGACAGGAGATGATCTCACTAATGTTACAATCAATTAATCCCGTCAAATTCTGTCTTAGTTGAACCATTTCACATTTCCAGATCTTTATTCATGTCGGCGTTACATTTTATTATAGTGCCACTCCACTTTAGGAGCATCATGCCACTCTAATTCGTCTCAGCGGTCTAACCTTTAGATCAAATGATTGAGATGAACCACACCTTTCGAAAATTTGAATGAAACGTCGATGCTCTCAAGAAATGTGCTTCATCACAACCGTTCGTTTGATTTTCAAATCAGATACCTGACAGGAAGAGTGACATATGCCACTCTTAAAGTAGAGTTGCACGGTACTTTCATTATTATTTTTTATTCAAGACCAAGCAGGACAGAAACTGATCGAGTACACCCTCCCTCAAAAAGTGAGAATGTTCTCACTCCCCCAAGTTATACCTGTGATCCTAGATTTTATTAATATTGAGAGAGGAGTACACAGACAACGGGGCATTCCCCTGAGGAAACAAGAGGGCAAGCAAGTTAGCCCTTAAGAAAGCAAGGAAAAAAAACAAGGGCCTAAAGATTAACTTCCAAAAAAGACTAAGAAAAAACGGATGGCTGGTTGCCTAGCCTAGTCCATTCGTAGGCCACCCTGGAACTCAAAGACAGTCTAAAGAATCAGAAATGGGGCTAGGAATGCCAAAGCAAAGAGCCTGCCAACTAAACCCTGACATCATAGAGCTCAAGATGCTTTGGCCTACGACGATTCCTCCTTTTGCTCCTATAGGCAGGCTGGAAGGGAACATCAAACTCCATGACTTGCTCATCCACCAAACCATCAATCTCATTGGGAGCACAATCTGAAGGATGACCATCCTGCTGCAATGCGTGTGCGGGGGAGCTTTGGGAGAATGGGACAACCAGGATTGACGGCTGGCTGGAGGCGCCATAGACAGTGCCACCAACAGCCAGAGAAGAAGCAGCAAAGGTCAGTGGAACTTCAACATAGGGACTAGTGCACAAGGCCATCACATCGTGGGACTGCAGCATTGGGGGAGACAGAGCCAAGATGACAGCAGTAGCAGAAGGCTGATCCTGGCTAGGAGCCCCAGATCCAGAGAAGGCTGGCAAAGCATTCAATTCATCCCTTATAGTGCGCAGGGCGGTGAAGCAGGCAAAATGGTTCGCCTCCTTTTGGAGGACGACGGCGCCCGCCGCAAAGCCAAAAGGACCAATAGTAGCAGCGCCTTGAGTAGCACGAGCGGTGGCACTAGCAGGAGAGGCAGCCAGCTGGACAACATCCAAAGGCTGAGAGGCAGCCATAACCACCGCAGGAGACGACGAACTAAAGTGGGCAGAGGCCACATGAGGGGTGACAGCCTGATCATAGGCCTGGGAAGCACTAGTATTATCACAAATAGGAGGTGAATCATTGCCACCAGCACCATCCGAAGGGAGTTGGACAGGGGCCTTGGGATGCGTATGATCGAGCACTTGAGAATCTACAGCAGGGACACAATCACCTTCGTCAATACCAGCAATAAGTGGAGGTTTAAGAGCAACATTAACTTGATGATTCAGGGAAGTAGATCATCCATCAGCAGCAGCTTGAGGGGCACCACCAACAGCAACTGGAGAATCCACCTAACTATTAAAAACATGGTGGTCGGTCCCTTCAGTAATACCATCAGATAAAGGAGAGAAAAGAGCATTAACTCGGTCAGATATTGCATGATGATCACCACCATCAAAGGGGGCTCCACCAACAACACCAAGGGCGTCATCTAGACTGTTAAGAGCATGGTGGACTGCCCCAACAACGATACCATCAATTAAAGGATCATTAACATGATCATTCAAGGAAGGCACCAGTTGGGAGTTTTGTTTGCCAACAGACGCCTCAAGGATCACCGAAGGGCCAGCAGTGGACGGACCACATTGCAAGGAGGTGCCAACTGGATCATCGTTTGGAGGAATGGGAGCAAGCTTGGAAACGGATGCAGTAATGGCACACCACGTCTGCACAACAGGAATGGTCGGAGCACCACCGTCGGAGGCCGGAGGAGCACCATCGGGAGCAGCAGAATCTTTAGACCGGCCAGCAAGTTTTTTGCAATGAACAGGGAGATGACCCAGTCTCTGGCAGGATGAACAATAGAGGGGCAGCTTAGAACAATAAATCTGCTGCCAAAAACCACCTGAGCCAATCCCAATCCAGGTGCGTTCAGGAAAGCACTGTGATACGTCCAAAAGAACACACACCCGAGCAGCATGAGATCTAGTTAGCAGGGAGGTGTTCTCATCAACACGAAGGACAGTGCCAATACTCCCCGCAATCGAATGAATCATTGCAGATTGTAGCAGAGTAAGAACAGCTTGTACCAAAAGTGAGAACGTAAAATGCAAGATGCACGGATAATGATCAGCACCGAGCCAAAACAAGCATCTAGCGTAAGGGAAACACACAATCAAACCACTTGGACAAAGATTTTTTGGTGGTTCGGACTCAAACACGAGTCCTATGTTCACCCCTCACTCATGCCAAGTGAGGCTTCCCTAGTGCTGTAACACTAACAAGCTGTTACACAGCATAATCGGGGACATGCCCCAAATCACAGTATGAGTAACACCCTCTGTCTGTTTTCCTACACACAGATCGACAGGGATAGTTCACCACAGATTGGAGTACCCTCCATCTACCTTCCTACACACACGGGTAGGGATGGTTCAAGGTTTCTTTCAACAAGATCAAACAAAAGAGAAGACTAATGAAAACTTAGACAGCAAGAGTGATGCTCAATGCTAGATGCAAGAGTCCTTGGTCTAAGATGAGGAGGGCGTGAGTTGCTGTGCGGAAATCTGCTACTTCTTGACTATGACTTTGTTTTCGCAAGGCAACAATCAAGAGGAAGAGAGCTTCAGTTCAGCCTTTGATCTTCTTCTTCTACTCTTCACCTTCTTGCTCTCGCTACCATTGGCTTCTTCTTTTCTCCAAGGATGCGCACTGACCGCAACCGCAGCAGTAGCTTCAAACTTGTGGTTCCCTTCTTCTTCTACCCCCCCTTTTTTTATTCCCACATTGTCTCTCTCTTTTATACTTTAGAAGCAAGCCACTTGGTACAGCACTTTGCATGGATATGTGTTCCTAGATGAGGAGATTTTCCCTCCAAAAATATGTCCTTCAATTTGTCCACCAGGGACAAGGAAGAGTCTTTAAGACTCCATCACTTTTGACAGCCTACAAAAAAGTGCTTGACAAGGACCATTCTTGATCTCCGAAATCTTAGCATGTAATGACCCTCGGAGAGGGATAACTTGTGGTCTACATTTCTATTGCTTCTGATTCACTTTTTGTGTCACTGTACTATTCTAGGACCATATCCCATTTAATGACAGCAGAAAGATGGTCCTGACAGGAGTCATGTCCCAAGTATGGAAACTGATCTTGCTGTCGCCAGAAGAGTGTTTTGGTAGGGTAATGATGACTAAACTAAAAGTCAATCATGGGAGCATCTTCTAGACCTCGAATTCTGTGTAATTGGGCATTTGCGGTATATAAAATTACTCTCTGGTTCTTCCTTTGGGATGCAGTGATTTGACAGAAAGAACAGGCGTGAGAAGCTTCTGGGAGATCTTTCTTCAAACGGTCTAGCTTCAGTGAGGTCAGTGCATGTATTAAGGCATTTCATCAAACAGTTCCTTTTTCTTCATTGACTTTGACTAATCAAGGCATGAATCACTGAACATGAGCTAATCTAGCTTTATCAGACTTGATTAAGGTGTACTGGCATAGAGCTGACTTAATCTCCATTGGAGGCCACCAATTTCTTCTGCTGCATCGACCTTACTTCAGGGCGGTTTCAAACGGTGCACCGACCTTAATACAGATAACCTCAATTGCACCGACCTTGTACAACTATTGCTGGCTTCATAAGCATCGGCCTGGCTAGGGGTGCATCGACCCGATGTTATAGTATTTAGCCTATAAGGCCGAGCAGCATCGACTTGATTGTTCAATGTTGTTAGATGAGCATCGACCTTAGTTTATGCATCGACCTTTTGGCGTACGTTGTCTACATATGCATCGACCTGTTATGCTTTACATTGAAATGTGCATCGACCTTTGTTGCAGATCTTCAGCATGTGCACTGACCTCAGTGGCAAGTCTTCAGTATGTGCACTGACCTTAGTTGCATGTCTTTAGTATGTGCACTGACCTTAGTTGTAGGTCTTCTGCATGTGCATCGACCTTTGTTGTAGATTTTCAGCATGTGCACCGACCTTAGTTGCAAGTCTTCAGCATGTGCATCGACCTTGGTTGCAGATCTTCAGCATGTGCACCGACATCGACCTTTGTTGCAGATCTTCAGCATGTGCACCGACCTTAGTTGCAAGTCTTCAGCATGTGTATCGACTTTTGTTGCAGATCTTAAGCATGTGCACCGACCTTAGTTGCAAGTCTTCAGCATGTGCATCGACCTTTGTTGCAGATCTTCAGCATGTGCACCGACCCTAGTTGCAAGTCTTCTGCATGTGCATCGACCTTAGTTGCATGTCTTCAGTATGTGCACCGACCTTAGTTGCATGTCTTCAGTTTGTGCATCGATCTTAGTTGCATGTCTTCAGTATGTGCATCGACCTTCTTGTTCAATGCTGTGGGATGTGCATCGACCTTAGTGCTAGTCTTCTGCATGAACAGTGGCCGCTGCATCGACCTTACTGCTTGAGCTTCTGTGCAACCTGTTGCCTTGATTTCTGTGCCATTCTTAATTTCTTATACTTTGCTTATAATGTCCTGAAAAGTATGGATGTGATAATCAAATGCAGGTCAGACTTATCAATGATTCATAATCAGACATCATCAAAACACTAGAATTTAAGCATGTTGCACATATGCCCAACATTCTCCCCCTTTTTGATGATGGCAACTATGAGTCATTATAAGCATTTTTCAAGTGAGATGCAATCATGAATTAGGCAATGACTCAGCAAAAACTTCTCCCCCTTTGTCAACATCAAGAAGGAAGGAAATGGTGCAGCGAATAACGATCAGAGCCAGAGTGGAGGTTGCAGAATTAGAAAGTCAAAAGCTTTGTAGTCAGATACAAATATCATAATACAGAGAATATTTATTTTCAGAATCTACCATTATGCAGTCCTCATGACAGGTTCCTTATTCAATTTGCCCAAGACTCATCACCCATCCACTTCCGGGGACTTCCGGCCTATTAGCCTCTGTAATTTCTGTTATAAGGTGGTCTCTAGAATTCTCTCAGACTGGCTTTCACCCTTTCTCCCTTTTATAATCTCGGAGGAACAGGGGGCTTTTGTTAAAGGAAGACTTATTATCGAAAACATTTCGCTAGGCAGATAGCTCATTGGGGACATTGGCAGAAAGGTGAGGGGTCACAATGCTATCTTCAAACTCGACATGATGAAAGCTTATGACCGGGTCGAATGGGATTTTCTTTTTGCGGTGCTCCGGCGATTTGGTTTCTGCTCCAACTTCATCTCACTCATTGACAAGCTTTGCTCCAACTGTTGGTTCTCTGTGCTTTTCAATGGCTCCACTACGGGTTTCTTTAAATCCACCTACGGCCTGCGCCAAGGAGATCCTTTAGTCCCTGCCTTGTTCATTATTATGGAAGAGGCTCTTAGCAGAGGACTAGCCAATATGCTTCAGTTGGGCCATCTGCGTCCTTATTCAGGGCCGAGGTCTTGCCCCTATATATCCCACCTGTTGTACACTGATGATACGCTAGTTTTTACCAATGGAGATGCTCATAATATCCAGTCTCTTATGACATTTCTGAATGCCTATTCTAGTAGCTCTGGCCAGAGGATCAATGCTGCAAAGAGCTCCTTCATGGTTGCTACTTCAACTCCTATGCGGTGTATCAATAACATTAGAAGGCTCACTGGCTTTCAACACCAACTGCACACTATTACCTACCTTGGTGTCCCGCTCCGGCCGGGTAGAGTTCTTGTATCTGATTTCAAGTTTCTTCTGGACAAGATAAACACAAGAATGTTGTCATGGAAATCTAACCTCCTGTCCCAGGCGGGCAGGGTCACTCTTATTAATTCAGTGCTTAATTCTATTCCGATGTACCTCGCCGTGCTGCCTCCATCCCCAAGACGATTGCGAAACAGATTGAGAAGACACTTGCCGCCTTCTTCTGGAGTGGGACGGAGGGGACTCGCCGTCGCCACTGGTTCTCTTGGTCTACTATCCAATGCCCTCTGGTGGAAGGGGGTCTCGGTGTCAGGAGTTTGGCTGATGTGTAGCTTTCACTAGCTACAAAGCTTGTCTGGCTGGTCCATATTGGTGACTCTCTTTGGGCCCGATACGCCCGTGCTCGGTAAAAGGTCAGTAGCACATCTGTGCCTGCCCCTTTCCCTCGCGGAGTCCCCAAAGACATTTTCTCCAATGCCCTTCGGGTTTTCAAGGAACACTCTCGGTGGATCTTGGGCTCTGGCTCATCCATCGACTTCCTGGACGATGTCTAGATTGGTGACTCTCCTTGCGTTCTATCTTAACTAATCAATATGATGGCCCCCCTGTCACGGTGCGACAAGTTCTCCTTTACCACTAGCACCCTATCAGGTCTCTCCTACCGTTCCCCTCCTTCCTTGATGGGGTTCACCCTTCGGAGCACGACGATGCCCGGGTGTGGACTGCCACTCCCTCTGGGAGATTCTTGACCAAATCCATATATGATATCATTAGAAATAGAGGCAACAGAAGGTCTTCCCTCCTGCGGCTTTGGCATCCCTCATTCAATAGGAGAGCAGCTACCTTTGGATGGAAACTCCTCCATCGTGCGGTACCTGTGGATGATCGCATTGCGGACTGTGGTATCCCCATGGCCTTTAAGTGCGAATGTTGTCTCTCCCCGAGCACTAAAGACCTGGACCATCTGTTCATCTCCAGTGATATTGCTTCTCACCTGTGGACGTGGTTCCTGCTATTGGTTGATGCGTCGGTCTCTCTCCACCGCCACATCACTAACAGACTATGGTCTTTTCTGGATAATTGCAACACATCATCGTCGGCTGGTTTTGTGTCTCTCTATGGCTTGCTCCTTATGCTTTGGGAAATCTGGAAAGCTAGTATGATGCGTTATGATTGTGTGCACACCCCGGCTACAAAGATCATCCATAATATACAGTCGCTGGTTAGCTTTACTCTCCGTAATACCACTTTTCATGTGATGCCAAACGCCCAGCAGTAGAGAGCGATTTCTAAGCTTGGATCCTATCCTCCTGTCAAGATGAAGGTGCCAACCACTATAATGTGGCATCCTACTACCGATGGTTTGTGCCTCAATGTTGACGGTGCATGCAAAGGTACCACTGGTGAGTGTGGGGGTGGTGGCTGTACCAGAGACTACTCAGGCAAGATTCTCATTGCATTCGCCCACTACTATGGCACAGGTAATAGCCTCATTACTGAGGTCCTGGCTCTGTGTGATGGTCTTCAGTTGGCAGAACAGTATGGCTACTAGATTTCTACCGTTCAGTCGGATTGTGCAGCTTTAGTGCAGTCCGTTCAGTCTAACACCTCACCCTCGTGGGACTCGGCCAGGTGGTGGTGTGCGGCGATTTCTTTCCTTCATGCTCACGACCTCCCGTTGATTCATGTCTACAGAGAGACCAACCGCGTTGCGGATTGTCTAGCTTCCCATACCTGCCTCACTTCGTGTAGCTCTATCTTCTCTTCTCTAGTCGAGCTTCCCACGGCTTGCCGGGGACATGCTAGGCTTGATCAGGATAGGTTCCCTAGTATCAAGATGGTTTACCCATCCTCCTAGTATCCATGTAGGGCTACGCCCATCTGACACTTGTACTATTTCATTGTATATTGATGCTACTTCGGTGACTATTTGAGCTACTGGGGGAGTGGTTTTCTTCCCTTCGCTAGAGGGGGGTGCACTCGACTATTTGCTCTCTCAGTTCCTTGAGTGATTGAAAAAGAAACTCATATTGAGTTGGACTGAAAAAAAAATTGTTTCAATAGCCTTGTGAGACAAGGCCTTTTACGCGGGTTTCTTCCTCCAGTCCCTGCAGAGGAACCGGTACCTGCTCCCGCTCCGGATGTGGGTGAAGCCGCTGCACCTGGGGCCGCGCCCTCTGTGGAGGAGACAATCCCGAGCCCGCTCCCGACTGTGGAGACCGAACAGGGTAATTCCTTCCACTGGCGTGGCTGACGTGTTTTTTTTTGCTATTCGTTGGAAGCCCGAGGACTTTCGTCTGACCCGAATGCTTCCTCCTTTGGCAGCTCCCCTTGCACCCCTTCCCGAGTGGATAGAGGCTCGGGAGATCCCCGAGCCGACGCAGATCTACACGAGGAGGAGGCTGAAGTCTGGGGCGTCGTCGTCCCCCAGCCCGCGCGAGGAGGAGGCTGAAGGTGACCGAGCGAGAGTCCCTTCTCCGGCAAGGGAGGAGCCTATCCCGGTCGAGTCCTCCTCGAGCGAGAAGGTAGAATATGGCTACTCCTCTGATGAGGAGGCTTCGGGCGAGGTTTTTGTTAGTGTGGGCCCATTCATATGGGGCCCCCCTTTTGTGGCTAGCTTTTGGCCCTCTGTCTCTTATCCCCCGGTCAACCTGCAGGAGCAAACCCAGCCAGGAACCATGGAGGCGCCCATCCCGGATGCACCAGCAGAGTCACCCGGGGGTGGCGACGCCAGCTTGGGGAAACTGGCGGCCTTGTTCGAGGTCCTACAGTCGGAAGTAGCTGTGGAGACCGCATCAACGGTCGGTGCGGCTCTGGAGGAGGGAGAGATACCACTGAAAGACAGAATAGTTCTGGTGACCGAGGTAAAATGAGGCCTTCGGGACCTCTCCTACGCCTCCTCAAGGCTTGGGGCAACCCGCCTTGATCGATATAAGACTAATCCCATTTTCGTGTTTCAGGAGGAAGGGAGTCTCCCCGAGGTGCACACCGCTAAAGCCCGCAAGGCCGTTGCGAAGCGGAGGGGGGCAGCGGGCCATACGGAGGTTGACGAGCCGCAACTGCTTTTAGCGTCGGAGGTGGAGCGCTTAGTGTCGTTCCTACAGTCGGGGAGCGGGCAGAAGCTCATGGTTCCTCTTCCACCTCACCGACCGCTCGTGACACCTGAGGAAGGTCGGCTCCTAGGGCAGACGCTCGCCAGCCTTATGGTTCGCAGAGAGGAGGGGGCATCAGCAGAAGAGGTGGCCAAGCCTTCAGTAGCGGTGCCCGAGTCAGCTCCACCTCCCACCCTTCCTCCAACCGAGAGCAGGGTGGAGCAGCCCCTCGCGATAGCAGAGCCAGGTGGTTCAGTTGTAGCTCCAGCAGCTCCTTTGGCGATAGCCGGCTGGGGGTTACCCGTTGAAGCGGGAGGCCCCAGTGATTTGGCCGTGGCGCTGCCCTCCTCTTCGGCCATGGTGGATGCAGGGCTATGGGGTGCCGTGGACAGCACGGTAGAGTTTAATCTTCCAGTGGTACCTTCAATCGGTCACGCCGCCTCAGACGTACCAGTTCGGCAGATGTTGCTGACGCTTCGCTCGATGATGCTTGCCGACCCCTCCCTCAAATACCGAGGGGCGCACGCGATAGTGATGCAGCTAACCGGTGCATTGCAAGTGCTAGGTTGCCCCCTGGAGGAGTGGTCACGACGAGTCTTATTATTGCTGAAATATGTAAACCGTCGCGAATTCCTTGAGACCCGGGCCCCTAACGAGCTTGCCGCTATCAAGGCCCAGAAGGGCGAATATTTGCAGGCTTTGGAGGAGCGTCGAAGCAGTGAGGAGCAACACGAGAAGGCCCTGGAGGGAGGTCACCGCGATGTCCATGCCCTCAGGGGTAGAATCGAGGAATTAGAGGGGTATCTCGCTGCAGCCAGGTCCGAGCTGGCCGAGGCCGAGGCGACGGTCGAGAGGGAAAGTGAGGCGCTTGCCGTTGCCAGGGCCGAAGCGGCATCCATGGAAACGGAGCTAGGGCACCTCGAGGAGCAGCGGGAGCGATTACGCGACATGGCGAGCTTCCCTTGCATTGGGATTCTCCCCCTCGAGGATGTTTTTCGGGGTATCGACTGAGTGCCGCTCTCCTGGACCCTCCTCTTGTATTCTACTTTTTTCTCTTTCTCTTTTCTTCTCTTCCCTTCTTTGACATGTAACCAGGGGTATGCCCCGAAGCACGTGTATCCCCCATTTTAAAATAGAAGATCATTCGCGTACATACTTTTGCATGCTGGTCCACGAATCTCCCTCCCCTTTTCTTCTTCTTTCTTTCTGCCCCTTGATAGGGTGCGAGTTTGCGTATTGGCTTGGCCTGGGAACGCTTCGGTCGGGTCTGCAGAGATGTGTAGGAGAGTGCTCGACTCCCCAGGGGCGAGACGAGGGGATCACTCCACCATGCAAGCCTCGTGGCCCCACCGAGCGGTTCCGTGAGGAGGATTGACCTTGACAGAGGGTTCAAGTCAAAGGGATATTCGTCACCCGAAGGGACGGAGAGAAGAGTTTATTGATTCAAATGACCTGGACGGGAGGTCCAAGTCAAAGGGGTGTTTATCGTTTCGACCCGGGAGTGGTTTGGGCAAGATGTTGGTTCATCGGTATCGCCGAGGTGGTGGAACCGACATGGTTTGTTTGTCTCTTGGGATATTCATCGGCACCGGGTCGGTGCTGACGCAAATATGGGTTAATTTTCTTATCCAGATGTAAGGTCCGGGTAAGGAGTTTATTCGTCGGCGTCACCGAGGTGGCGGAACCAACATGATTTATTTGTCTCTTGAAGTGGTCGTTCGCACTGGGTTAGTGCTGACGCAAAGATGAGTTTATTTTCCTATCCCAAGCGTAAGACTCGGGTAAGGTGTCTATTCATCGGCGTCAGCGGGGGTCACCCCTCACATGCCCGTCAGTCACGACCATGTGCGCGTCATGACGTCTTGCTCCCTCTCAGTAACGAGGCCACGTCAACTGCTCAACTCGAGCCGTAATCGACCCTCGTCCAGATATCGGACCGATGTGTCCCCTCAGTCGCCTAGTCAGCCACAAGCCCCCGTTCGACACCGCAGCCATAGCCCACGTCACTGGAGGAACTCTCTGTGAAACACACATGTACTCATACATCACGCATAGACCCGGGGACCGGCTAGCACGTCGGAATTGTCCCGTGGCATGCACCTGTTGCACCCTGGCCTCCACGGCCCGTCTATAAAATATATACATCTCAGTGTTACACCACCAGTTGGACGTATGCTCTCGCATCCACGTTCGGGCCCCCAGCTACCCTCTGTTCCACCTAGCGTGAAACCCCAGCACCCTTCACCCCTAGCCAACACGACCCAGTCTGAGACAAACCTATAGCTGCAAAGTGCTCTCAGGTCTTCACCCTGGGATTTAGGAATACGGACTCCGCTTCGGCAAGGAACGAAGGTCTTCGGATTCAATCCAATGTAAATAAACACCGACTGCTTGCAGTCGGTGGGGAAAGACGTCCTATACACGACTCCCCACAGTCGCCTAAGCACTCAAACTGATGGAACCGTTCTTCCCTCCGCGTGTCGCTCATCCCCCGAGTCCACATGTCACGCCCTGGTGGTGCATCCCCAATTAAACGTTAGGTTCCACGGGTGATTGTCGAGAAATCGACTGGCACGCCCACATCCTAGCTACGTTTCCCGTTAACCTGGAAAACCTCTCGTGTCACTCAGTCTCCCCTCGACTCTTCGTAAAAGGTGAGTGCACAGTACCGCTTTAAGACAGATACGGTCATGAGAGGGGGTGCCCAAAGCCCATTACCTTTCGGCACCTCTCCCGTAGCCATATCCTACCCCTCACTCCGGTCACCGCACACACCGCTCCCGCAGACCCGCTGGCCACACACGCATGTCAGCAGACACCCCCTCTGAGGGTGAAACAATCACCAAGGCGCCTTTTGAATTATTGGCTCAGTTCTTGAAAAGAACTCCGAAGTTAAGCGTGCTTAATGGGGAGTAGTACCGGGATGGGTGACCTCCCGAGAAGTCCTCCGTTCTGGAGCCGATCACTATTAGAAAGGGACAAAATCATGAGGTCGGTAGGCCAAAGCAGACAATACCTCAATGGTATAGAGTACGGGGCATGACATGTTGCTCCCCACGGAGATCTTCGGCAAGGCCCTAGCCCCGGCGCCCAGGCTGGTCCCCACTGCCTCAACTCCCTTCCGACCAAGGCCACTTTCTCGAGCACACTGGCCACCTTCTGAGCACCCTGGTCCTCCCGAGCATGCATGGGTGAGCACTCTCTCTCCTCCAAGCAAGCCGCTCATCCGAGTACGCATGGGTGAATGCACGCGTGGGTGAACGTCCTACTCCCTTCCCAATAAGGGAATCTTCCCAAGCACGACGTCCGAGCATAGCACCAGCTGTCCCCTCCGAGCACGTCGGCCCTCCCGAGCATGCATGGGTGAGCGCTCTCCCCCTCCTCTGAGCTTTCTCTCCTAAGCTTTCTCCCCGAGCGTCACTCTCGCTCTCACTCCCGAGAGAGACTCTCTCCCCTTAGCTCTCTATCCCAACTTCTCTGCTCTCTCTCTTGATTGAGTGGCAGCATGATATTGGGGATGAATAGGTGCGTGTCGATGGCGCCTCTAACTCGCTTCTTGGGGACGAGGACGGGCTCACCCCACTGTGATCGCCAAGGTGAATGGCAAGCTGGCATTGCCCTTCGTGGCCCGTACACAGGCCTCTGACCCCTACCGGGTGCTCATCCAGGCCTTTGGGATAGCATCGGCGATGGCCAATAGGTTGCTTCTTATTCTCACAATCGAGCATCGGGCTTGAGAGATTTATAAGAATTTAAAAGGATCAGAAATCTATTGTTGAAAAAACCTCAGACAGTGGTTTTGGCTGCTTGCCTGTTTGTTGCTTGTCGGTTGGAGCAGGGCCCAGAGGAAGCTTGGTTCTAAGCTGAAATTTTTAGCCCACTCGGGCTCACCCTCGGAGTTGATCGCCCGGGGGTCGGGGCTTCTCACGTGCAGCCTCGATGTGCATATCCAACCACACTTCAAGTTCCTCAGCCATTTCCTCTTGCTCGGCCTCGGGTACCATGGCCGCATCGGGAGCATCAAGATTACCCACCACGGCTACGCTTTGCCGACATGGGCTTGGCCCCTCTGGCTCGGCACAACCCTGGACAGCTAAACGGCAAGGCTTAGCCTCTCTTATCTAGTGGAAAATTATCTAACCGGTGGGAATTAGGATAGCAGAAGCCTCTCCAAGCATTAAAAGCTATGGGGCTTAGGCCCCCCCTAATTGGCAACCACTGCACGCTGGCTTCGACAGCGCATGAAGTAGGCCGGCATGATCTTCCCATTCTCGGCAACGATATGCATGGACTAGTGGCCTCATCTTCGAGGAGGCCACTCTACATAATATCCAATGGGAACTCCATGGTAGTGCTTCCTTACTCGGTGGAAGCTCGAAGCCCAGACCTTCGAAGGCAATGAAGAAGAATTCACGTCCGCGCTTATAAATTGGCTCATGGCTGAAGAAGAACCGGTTGGCTGGAGGCCTTCTAGAATTTTGGGAGAATCTATACCCGATTGCATGCAATGAGAAGAAGAGAGAAATGAAGAGGAAGACGGAGGCCAGAAGAGAGGAAGATACAAGGGGAGATTGTTGCTCTGCTCCGTAAGCTGAAGAGAGAGAAAAGAGTGAAAAGGAAGGGAGAGGTGAGGGAAAGGGATGCAGTAACGAACTCTACCCATGTGATCTGTCGAAGTGAGCGGGAATGGAAGGCGACTTCCCACTCCATGGTCCATCAAGTGCGTGCAGTACCTTGAAGTTGATAAAAAGCCAACATAACTCTTTCATTCTCGACGCACTCCATGCATTGGAAGATGCGTTCAGTGGCATCCAACCACTCCCTCGCTGCCTCCGGGTCTGATTGACCCTTGAACGTCGGTGGATGGAACAGCAGAAATTCTTTCAGTGCCCATCCACGACCACAGGGCAACTCCACATGCGGAATAGGAACAGGTGCAGCTTGGGCAGGAACCGGTATAGCAGGAGCAGGTGAAACACTAGCATTATCCCAAAGAACTGGGGCTCTTCGCCTACGAGGTGACATCTTGAATCAAGGGAAACATGACAATGGAAAACACGTTAGCAATCGTAAGAAACACCCTAAGCCAGCAACAGACGACTCAAAGGGACTTGTTCAGGACCAATGCGGATTTCAATTCCCAATATAATTCTCCAACACCGCTCTGATGCCAACTGTAAAGACCCAGAGGTTAGGGTACTGATAACCCGATATAAATATCGGACTACCACTATCAAGAGCTAGGGACGCCACCCAAGAGGCCGATGAGGCCTTTGAAGGGTTAGTGGGGTTTGTCAAGGGATTGCATTAGAAATTAGAATTCGAAGGCGCGTAGTAATAATTTTAGCCACAATTAATTAAAATAGTGTTTCTAAAATAGTGCGGATGTAATTAAAATATCATAGTGGTATTTATATACACTAGTCCAGATTTACAATAATAACCAAGAATGTACAAGTCCTACAGTAGGAAGAAAAGACAAGGCTATAACTACACAGGGCATACCCCAAACAAAAACACAAAAAGGACCGACCGACGGCTAGCACTCTACGGATAGTCTCTGTAACCACGAGAACCACTGGCGGACGGCTGAGACGGCTCACCTACAAGAAGAAAGGGTGAGTCACAGCTAGACTAAGTAGAGGTCACGCGGATCCCTACGTCACACTAAACAAGTAAGCAAGCAATTAAAATGTAATTAGAGCATGCATTTAGGCAATCAAACAAGCAGATGAATTAATTCAACATGCTACTACACTAGAACAGAAATGTCTATCTAGGCAAGTAAAATAGCTAACGGGATGCCAACATAAATCAATAAATAACCGGAGCAACTGCTAGCAACAGGAACTAGCGGTAAAAACTAAATCTACCAACAGAATAAACTCAATCATTCCAGTGACAAGAGAAAGGATAGGGAAAACTCCACCAGAAGAGAGAGACCAGTGGGCCCCTTGACGACTTACACTGCATCTCAGGCAACTCGGGAGTTTGTGCCGCGACAAGCGAGATGCATAATTGAACCGTACCAACTGAGAATTAGTTAGAGTAACACATGTCAGTGTCAGCTCTCGCCTCTAACCACGTGTGCACACATCGACCCCTACCTAGGGCCAGGCCTCCAGCTAGATTTTTCTCCCCATAGAGCGCTACGGTAAAGCCGAGGGCCCACGGTACTAGCTTAAACCATTTGATAGGACTGCCCCTCCACCTCTCCCAGGTGGGTCGACAATCCGTGAAGTTTAGGGCTACGTCTAGTGGTTCCATCACATGAAAAGTCCAAGCACTCCATTGGGATTCTAGGACCAAGCCACTAATCATAAAATAACATGGATATAACATAGACGTAGCATGGAATGCATTAAACAGGAATTAAATATGCTTTTCCAAAATTCCCAAAATAGCAGAGTGTAACGGACCAAGGGTGGGGCGTTATGTGACCATAACGTGCCTCCCCTAGGCCATTATGCTCACCCGTGCAAATACCAAAACTCAGACATGCAGACTATAACGCGCAATCGCTGGGGCGTTATACTCAGTATGACGCACCTCCACCTACGCGTTATACTCACCCGAACAATCATCAAAACCACACGAATCATAACGCGCCACGACTGGTGCACTATGAGACTATAATGCACCTGGATTGGTCTGTTAAAGTCACCCGAACGCATGAAAACCAGGAAAATCCACAGTTTTAACACACCACATAACGCACTACGAGAAGGGCATTATGTCAGCCATGGCGGACAGGACCTGATCCGTCATGCCAAATGACCTACAGACCTACAGAAATGACTGTTACACAACGGTCCAAGAGTGGTCTGTCATGTTTAACATAACGCACCCCCAAGGGTCTGTTATGCATATAACGGCCTCTAAAAGGTGCGTTATATCAACTGGGAAACGAGAGGGACGAGTTCGAGACCGAACTCCCCTCCGATCAAACCGGATCGATGCGAAACAAAAGAAAAGGGGTAGGAGAAGCTAAATAACAACTTTTTACAACTACGGCATGCATCAAAATGTAAATACAATGGCCATGGTGAATTTTTCAAGTAATTTAGCCTAAAAACCCCAAAAATGCACCTTGCACGAAAAATGATAAAAATGCCTATGCATGGACGTGCATGTGGTACCAAAATGATCCTAGCGAAGTAAGGAGTCTATCCCTCTACCTCGATCGCGACGACAACCTTGAAAAACATGCATGTAGACGACGGAGTGTTGGCACGCCTCTCGACCCATCCCGTTCCCGCGCCCCACGAACCGCAGAATGAAAGGCACCGGCGCGATCCTCGTGACGAGCCGAGTCCAATGGTACCTCCTACGTCACGATCCGGGGTCGACACGGCCCAGAATGAGCAAGAAGGGGGCAGAGGAGAGAGAATGAGAGAGAGAGGGGGAGAGAAACGAGGGAGAGAGAGAAATGAGTGGGGAGAGTGGGGAGAGAGAGAGGGCGGTAGTGGGTTTTTTTAGACTTATTTGAGTCAAAAAATTGACAGTATCTCCCCATCTCAGAGGATGTGTCGGGGAGAAACGGGGAGTACTCACGTAATAGAGCAACCCCTAAAGAGCCAGATGGCACAATGGCGGCCGGTAAAACTCGAACGGATAGGAAGAACCCTGAGGGCTAGCCTACTAGGGGCGCCAAGTCCGTGGGTGAGCATAGACGGGTAAAGCGACCCATGGCGGGAGCGAAGACCCTGAGGGCCAGCCTGCGAGGGGCACGTGACCCGAGTCGGTACCATGTCCAAATCGGGATGACCGATAGAGAGGGAAACCCCGAGGCTAGCCTACGAGGGGCGCTTGTCTCACGGCCACCACGAAGTCTGCCAAGAACCGTGGATTTGATTGTATTGAAATTAACCCATTTAATGTTCGCTCACTAATCCATAAGGTAGCCCGTCACTGGAAGACGGTCCCCTGTGGACAGAATTGAAGCACACTGAATCTGGGGAATGTTCCCCCTCTCCCCGGTCATGCGACGAGCGCGCATAGTCCATATACATAATAGGAGGGTCATCCAATCGATGAAACTAACTACGATTAATTATGTATAGAGTAGGGGCTGGTGAACATGCTAACAGGCTAGGAACATCAACTGATTAAAGCAAAAGTCCGTATGTTAGAGGAGGGAACGCTCGAGTAGTTAGTGGGCAATCAACGATGAGGCGATGATGCCATGGAATCCTTCACGGGGACGGCCCCATTTTCCCCAGGTCATGACTGGGAACGGAAGATGATGAGGGCACTGGTCCGGGGAATTAGCCAGAAATATATATTCATATGACTCCGGCATCAGGCTCATTACAAACTCGGTGAAGAGCCCATACAAACATCTCCCTAGATGCGAAAACCCCCGGGGAGGAGGATATTATTGTGGCCCTTCTGGGAACATCCTAGGGCGTATCCGGTGCTAGAGTGAAGGAAACCCAATGATATGCACAGATCGTGATGGATTTAGAGATGGGGAAGAAGGGATTCAAATCACCAACTATCGTTTATTAAATGCTCAATTACATACATGGATGATCCGAAGCCCCTACATACAGATGGCTCGGCATTGTCGTGCGAGACCAACGCTCAGTTCAGCGACAACGTGAATAGAGACAGACGGGGAGCAGCAGATAGAAGAAAACTTACAGGCTCATATCATCGCCCAAACGGTATAGCACCCACGAGGGTGATTTTACACGAGGGGGAAACAGAAGAAGAAACAAGACGATGACTCTTCCACCCACCTAATCCTTTTACAGTAGAACAGAGTGTTGGGGTGGGTTCCCTCTCTGGCTCCGGGCTTGCTCAAACAGACGGACGGCGATGGTGGAGACCCTCTCTCCCCCTCTGGCTCTCTCACTTAGTGAAAGGAGAAGCCCTGACTTATTCCTCAAGCTCTTCTCTTAGATCCCCTTCTTCTCTCTGTCTTCTTTCTTCGTATCCCTTCCCTCTCTTTTTTTATTCTTCGAACGAACCACAAGCCTTTTTATAGAAGCCAGTTCCCCGGTGCCATAAATGGCGCGCCGGGGAGACCGCACCGGGGAACACTCCCCCTCTAGGCCTTTGTGCGTGCCGGAAAGGGGGCACTGTTTCAAGGGCATGCCGATGGACCGTGGCGCCATTTCCACTTCATTTGCTCGCCGAATGTCAGCCGATGAGTTCGAGAATGATTTCAGAAGTCACCGTTCATGATTCTTCATGCCACGGCTCCTAAAAGACCTTGGCGGGGTATTGACGAAGCACTCGATATGCCGTACGGCTTCAGTCCGGACTTCATATGTGTTTAGTTCGAGCACGCGGGTTTCCTTGCTGACATGGCCTTTGGCGTCATGACTTGTACTGCTGGCTTGGTCTGGCTCGTGCTCAGAGCTCCCGTGTGGGATGATGTTCTGCCTCGACCAGCGGTCATTTGGCCTCTGACGGATCCACCTTCACAAGAAGCCGAACCCATGTCGGGTGTTCGGGTCCTTCTGCAGCTGGGGCCTCCAGCTTACTATTGTGGAGGGCCGATGGCACTCCTTTTTTTCTCAGGAGAATCTTCATTGGGGCAAGAAACCGCTGGCTAAATCACCGTCCTTGGTTGGGCGGTGACGTAGGGTAGCGACGTGACAAAGTCGACACCGGATCATTGGGCAGGCTCGGTCGCACTGTCGGCTGGTAGTGGAGTCATGTCGGTTCTCCTGAGGTGAGGCTCTTGGCGTTCATTCCAGGTGGCTCGAAGCTCTGGCAACTTGAGAGGCTTCAGCGGTCTACTTTTCTTTGGCTCCCATGCTCCCATGAGCCGTGTCATTTGTCTTTGCGGCTTGATCGCCGATCATCATATTTTGAGTGTCAACAAATGCCCCCCAGACGTGGGTGCTGCAAGTGAGACACGAACGTGGCAGGACCGACAGATGAGCTTTGTCTGGATTGATCTCCTTTGATGACGATAGCTTGAAACGGCGCTTAATTTCATCTTCGGACGCTCGAATGACGCGAATGAGGCCTCAAACGGCGCGGTTGAAATGGCGCGCCCTTGATCAGCAAGTTGAAATGGTGCGGGGTTCACCGGCGCGCCTCGTGGCCTTTGCAGGTTGAAACGGTGTGCCATTTTCTTGAAACGGCACGCTCCGAAGTTGAAATGGCGTGCCCCCGAAGCGTGCCATTTTAACGGGGTTAAAACCCGTTATATAAATGCCTCATCTTTCATTTTTTATTCACTACTGTTCATTTGGTAAATCACTTCCTCTCTCCTCATCCCCCTTTCTTCCTCAGTGCGTAGGCGAGTGAACAATGGAGGGTGAGTTTGTGTGATTTTCTCCCCGTTTGGGTTTTAAACCCTCATTTTCGGGTCCCAGGAGGCTCCTATTAGAACTTGTCCTCGGAGCTAGATCCCTCGGGTGTCCCGTCTGGCCTCGACTTAATGCCCATGACTGCTTTTAGGGGCCGCTCCCTTGGTGGACGATTCCGCTTCTTCTTTTGGCAAACTCCCAGGCTGGGGAGACTCTGCTGAAATTTTGTCAGAAATCTCATTCTAATCAACTGATCTCTGACTTGTTTATTCTCTTCCGGGCACTATTTTTACAGATAAAATGGCATCCGGCTCTTCCTTGTCTATGTCCCGTGTTGCTGTCACATGGGAGAACGTTCATTCTTTGAACCGAGGGTTCAAGAAGGTGGTCGTGGTTGCAGAATCATCCGACTCAGAGATTGATACAATCGATACTAGTCGGATGATGATCCTCCCCGGGGATCATTTCAAGTACGAGCGGGGGGACAGAGTCTGACCGAATCACCCGAAGGACAAGCATCTGACGGACTTCATCAGGCGCTTCAACTTATTTGGGAAGCGCGACGTCATTTTGGCTCGACGCGCTGAAGGGGCCTTGCTGGCAGACCGAGATAGCTTGAATGACTCGGTCATTCGGATGTCGTTGATTTATTTTCCTGGGGAACCAAGGAAGTGGGATGCTGTCTTGGGCATGCAGGAGTTGTCCCCAGATGCTGGGCTTCTGACAAGAGCTCCACAATTTACGCCAGCTCGATGGAACGAGACAGGGGGGCGCGTTGACCGGGAGAAGCCGAGCTACGGTCTATTCCTCACCTCGCTCAAATGGGGGTATCGGGACGAACCCTTCTTGCTGGATTGTCTGGTGGTTCGGTTCAAGCACCAAATTTCTGTGGGTTGGTTTGGAGAGCTTAAAGCCACCGACGCCCACGCCTTCCAACCAGGAGCAGTTGAGTTCATGGACCATGTGCTGCAATAGTATGCCCCAATCTTGGTGAGAGCGGGGGTGTACCACAGTGTTTATGCCTTTTTATCGATATCCGATTTTCTTAGGACTATGCTGCGGGATGATCAAAGTCTTCTACCCCAAGTACAACACTTTTTACACTGCTGATGGGGAGACTTCATTGGATCTCTGGAGCTTGGCACAGCTAAGCGGCTTACCCATAGATGGGGAGCCATATGAAAAAGTATGCTTTCCAGACTCACTGAAAGACCAAACGGATGGCGAAGGCAAGTACTTCACCGGCTTCGCCTACCGTTACTTAATGAAGGCCTGCTATGCCATGGTGTGCTTGACGCTCGACCTACGGGAGGCGTGGAAGCCAGGGGAGAAGCGATGCGTACGAATGGGCACGTGGCTTCAATATTTCTTCAGTGGGGAGAAAAAGTATGAAGACTTCCCCGCAGCTGCTCCGACGGCGGTGAGGAAGAAGTCGAGAGCTCGCCGCCAGACGACCCTTCCTCCGGTCATGCAGAGAGGCCGACAAGGGGGTCCGAACCCCATGGGAGTTGACGCAGTCATGCAGTGTGCTACGTATTTGACTTATTAGCTGTGCTCGTTCGCCCTTCCACAAGGTGACGAGACGGTGATCAGTCCAGAAGCCATCTACCTCGCGTGCTTGATGGCTTGGGGGATGAAGCTATCGCTTTGTCCGGTGACTCTGTGCCTGACATACAAGATGTTGGGGGATCTGCACAAGTCACACATCCCCCGGAATTCATGGATGGGTGGTCCGCTCCACTTCTTCAACGCGTGGGTCTACACCCTGTTTCCTGAGGCAGCTCCGCGCTCTCTTCAATCTGATCGTCTGGTGCCAAGGATGATTGAGTTTGCCAGTGCTAAATCATCTTCATTGGCGGACCAGCTATTTGCTATTTGAGGGAAGCTAACCGCGGTTCCGACGGACTTGCCAGGAATCCTCCATTTCTGGAGCCTAGCAGCTAGCTCCAGCCCCCTCGTGAACAGAATGCAGCAATGTCGTTTGTACGAGACCGAGGAATTTATTCATTCATTCACCAGTGCCAAAAGCACGAAGCCAATATTAGAGCCAGAGCTGGTCGACTGGGCCCTGGCCATTCGCCCCAGCGTTCTGGTTTTCTGGAAGAGCGGTCTGCTATGGCTGGAACTGTACTATCCTTTTTGGTTTAGCTGGAACTTCGGATACGACCAGTAGATCCCGCCTTCTTTGGCACGCTTCAGCATCCCCAGCCGCCATCGAGCCGGCCAGACGACTGCAGATGAAGCCCGATTGTGGTAGGACTACTTCCATCATCGTGAAGATGTATCTTTCAGGGTGCCATCCCCTGCCCATTTGCCCCGGGTGACTTCAGAATTTATCAAGTGGTGGAATGCGCTGACCGGCTTCTACCGCACCTCTCAGAAGGACTGCTGGCGAGCTGCTGAGCGTCACTTCCTGGACACCCAGCCAGAGCCAGTGTTGGACGTCGACCCCGCCTACTTGAAGAAGTTGAAGGGGTGGTCCAACTCCGAAGTCACGGCTTATTTGGAGGCACGGAAGACCGCAAAGCGTGGCTCCTTCAAAGCCGACCCAAAGATGCCGTCGGTCCAGAAGGATGACTACGTCAAGACCCTTCAGGGGTTGTGTCAGGTCAGTGGCGAGCGGGTGGTTCTCCAAGCAATCCTAATCCCGACGGAGGAGCCTCTTCCAGTAGTGGCGGATTGGCGTCCGAAGTCTAACCGTCTTCATCCATACCGGACCTTTATCAGCAAGAAGGATAGGCAAGAAGGCATGTACGCCAATACCCCCTGGGTATTCACCCTACTTCACTCACATGGGCTTTCTGTGGCTGGCTCTTTGGATACCATCCGGGACCATCCATTATCGGTGTCCTTCAAATACACTGATGGATGGGGCCTGGATCATTTGAACTTGGAATGCCACTTCTCTTCCCGCGGCTATGAGGATCTGGCGTCGCTAGCCGAGAAGAGCGAGAAGATTGGGGACCTTTGCTGGCTTATTCGGGAGGCGGCTTCCCGAGATAAGGTGCCCCCGCTGTTGCATTGGCCACTCTCTCCTTTGTACACGGGACAGCCAGGTGCGTTTGTTCCCCGTCTTAGCATTGAGCTGCTTCCTTTTGTATTTGTCATGTGTCTTTCTCACCCAGACATCTTTTACAGCTCACCTCTCTCTGGAGGTGACATAGAGTGGCATGCAAAATAAGCCACCAAACAACACGATCACCTCTGAGGGGCCACCTCTTGCCCATGACTTGATGAAAGACCACTTCTCCGACTATTGGTCAATGACACATTGGGCTCTCAAAGCCATCCTCTCCCGCATAGCTTGCGAGTACTGACAACCTACGAAGAGGTGATCTACAGACTCATCCTCCAAGTCACATAAACAGCAAGTCGGCTGGATCCCCGGTAGGAAGCGCATGAGCCTATCTCTAGTAGGAAGCCTCCCACGGGAAATCCTCCAGATCAGAAGCTTCATCTTCAATGGATTTCTTGGTCTCCAAATATAGGGAGCGGAGTCATGTCGCACCCTACCATCCGAAATGATGATGTAACTAGACCTAATAAAGAAGGTCCTCTCCCTGCCCCACCTCCACGTCCACGTGTCCTAGAGGGGGTGTGGGGGGAAGCTGAGGAGGAAAGTAAGAAGGTCTTGGAACTGCTCCAGTTTGGCACTGGTGAGGTCCCTCCTGAAAGTTGGTGCCCAGGTGTCCCCTAAAAGGAGGGGGTCACAAGCCCGATAAGAGGATCCGCCGAGATGAAGGTGCTGAAAACATGAATGTTAATGCTTATGCTTTTCATTTTCTAGCATGTCTAATGAAAGCTTCTACCGGTTGACCTTGTCATTTGTGTGCCATGACATTTTAACATTTGTGTTTCCTGTTTGTTGCTTGAAACTATTATTGCAGCCTTGATGCGTCAACAAATATTGATTCAGTTTCTCGATACTACAATGTGAATGACATTTTGAAGGTCCTGAAGTTGCTGTGCTCAGCAGAACAATATTTATCCTTATATGCTGACATCTGCAAAGGAATTATGAATTATTGGGCGATTCCTGCGGATGTAAGCTACTCAGAACCTGAAGGAACTGATTCTGCTGTTGGCATACTGGTCTCGAAGGAAGATTCTCGAGTAGTGAAACCTTTATGTGCCTCAGTTGTAAAGACTGTTGTCAATGTAAATGCTGAAGGAGAAAACAATGCAAGTAATATAACTCTAAACACTCAGGAGAACAGAGCACTGTCAAATGTTGAGGGCAATTTCATGGAGGCTGCAGCAAATGACTCCTTGGACTCAGTAAACCAAGCAAATCGACCAGATGCTCAAAGGTTTCCCAGAGAAAGCATTGAGATGACTGCTAACAAATTGACAGAAAATGCTAATGAGATCTTGGCTGTTGTGAAGGACAATCAGTTTGCTTCCACATTTGCTGATCATGCAGGATGCCATTTTGTGCATGAAAAGTTACCTGAGCAAACTGGGAATGAATCTGCCATGTCATCTGGGTTGTTTAGTCAGCCAGCTAATTTCACTTATTTCAACCAGCAGAGATCTGCTGAAAGGCCTTCAATGCTAGATTTTGGATGTTCTGCTTCACGAATTGGAAATGGTGCCTTCAGAGATGATGCAGATAGTCAAGTTTTAAAAGCCACAGCTCATGTCAGCATGTCTTGTGAAAGTGCAAAAAACAATCACATTAAGGGTGGCAAAGCTAGAGAGCAAGCAAATGGGAGCTCTACTCTTGGAGCTTCCTTCAAGCCTCAAGCTTATGTAAACCAATATATACTTGGTGATGTTGCTGCATCTGCAGCTGCAAATCTTGCTGCTCTTACTTTGGGAGAGAACAAATCAGCAGCACATGCACCATACAGTCACCGGAAAGCTGTGTCTGCTGACACTGCACTGCAAATGAAAGCCTTCTCTAGAGCGACCATGCATTTTATGTGGGTGAATTATGAAAAGAAGCATGTGGAGGCTCCACGAGAACGATGCGGTTGGTGCATTGCATGCAAGGGTGCAAGTACCAACAAAAAGGGCTGCTTGTTAAATCTTGCTGCTGCAAATGCTATGAAAGGAGCTGTTAGAGGCCATGGAAGTCATCGTCCCTCGAAGAACGGTGAAAACCACATTTCTGCCATTGCAACTCACATGTTACATATGGAAGAGAATCTACATGGTCTGATTGTCGGGCCATTGGCTGATGGAAAGCATAATAAGCAATGGTGTAGGTCAGTTAGAGAGGCTTCCACCTGCAAGGTTCTGAAGTTTATGTTAATTGAAATACCACGTTTGGGCGATGCTAGATAGCCTCACTTGGCCAGTCTTCTGGAGTACTTGTACTTGGCAGGTTATATCAAAGGGCAGGAATGGGAAGGATTGTATCATGGCATTTCAGATGGAGAATATTGTGGTTTGACTGCCACAATTAAACTAAGGATTCTGCAGATCCTATGTGATGCTGCTGTGGAGTCCGATGAACTACTCTTAGGGCCTCTTTGGTAACAGAATAGGGAAAATCGGGTTAACTGGAACCCAGATAAATTATTCTTACTTTTTCACTTTTTCACTTTGATATGTATTCGGGTTAAGGTGGAACAACTAATTCTACCTTTTAGTTAAAACTAGTTATTCCATGAAAACTCGGGTTAGGGGTGGAAAAATCTCCCGCCTTACCAAACTGTATTTTTTCTTATACTTAGGGTTAAGACCCCTTATTCCTCTCTTATTCGTTTATCAAAGAGGCCCCTAGGGTTTAAGAGATTAGATCAAACTTAAAGTCTTAAATTGGGATAGAATTGATCCCTAGAGAGTCTTCCATGTCAGGTAGCTCCGATCCAAGGTAATTTGGTTGCCAAAGATCCAACCTTTTTCACGTTTCTCTAACTCACAGAATCGGGGTAGCTTAGCAGTCATCTCTGGGCCGCATGAAGGCATTAGCGGTCGTGCGATAGACCGTTTGAAGTCTTTTAATTCAAAATTTTCAGATTTACAGCTTTATCATCTTATAAGCTTTGCATCTAATCAACATGTTAGATCCTCAAAATCCATTTGTCATCTCAACCATGGTTCAATCAACATGAATGTATACTATCATCAGGAACAATGCAATCAATCACACATTGAGTTTAGTTATAATCAAAACAATATCTTCAACAATCATCAAAACCATATCATCACACATGAAGCTTAGTTATCATCAAAATCATAGCTCAACACCTCTAGTATAATTGTCGTTTCGAAAAACTCCGGGCACTTGAGGAGAGCATGGCAGTGCTGAGCTAAATCTTGCAAGAACCTATCAGGAATGGATTTGGAATGGCGCATCACTGGGCGTGCCTTAGGCACAGAGGAGGGGTTGGAGACACTAGCACAAGACCCTACTTCTCTAGACTCGACAGACCCTAAATCTAACCTAGGAGAGAGAAAGTCTAATGGAAGGGAAGTAGGGGCCTCATGCCCCTGGGAGGAGGATGCACCAAACACAACGTAATCCTCAACTGAAATCTCTATTTTAAAATTGGCATTTTTTTAGAGATCAATGGAGATCATGCAACAAGATGGAGTGGAGGGGGAAGGAGCAAAAAGCACAAGAGGATAAATGGATGGACAGAGAAGATCGAGGAGAGGATCAAAGGAGGAGAAGAAAGGAGTGGACAGATCAATGGGCAGGCAGGGCCCACAATCACAGACTTTGACAATAAGAAGATCAGTTGGAATCTTAAACAGGAGTGGATTAATCAAAACTAGAGGTGAATGGGGCATAAAATCCAACTTTTGTAGAAATAAGAATAAACGGGAAGGAGATCAAGTGAAAACAATGGATGAGCTCAACTCTTCCCATGGATAGTAAGCCGGCTCTCCGGGCGAGTATTCCACGAGCCACACCTCTGGGCTTCTCAGGCAGTCTTCTTAATGAAACAACCTTGTAAAAGCTTCACAGAAATCATCCATGTCATCAACAGGCCCCTTAGGCGACAATGTTGGGCCAGAAATTGTGCAAGTGGCATCTTCTTTCACAACATGACTCAGCGGGGCCTTTAAGGTACCCGACTACAATGGGCCTCTTACGAAATGCTGGTAGTAATTCCATGTTAACGGCAATGAGCCTCCCAGGATTGACAGTGGTGATTCTCGATAACCCAGGCATCTTTTACTCATCTTTCTGCCCCTTGGGACCGGCTTGGTTTGCCCCTCCAACTAAGCACCAAGACTGCTACCAGGCTTATAGCCCAATTTCAGTCTCATGTTCCATCCTTTGGAGTCCCGAATCTTGGGATTTTGCCTTCATGTCCACTCGTGCACTGGCGGGCTTGCGCTGTGCATATGCACATGGAAAGTTAAGGTCTAGCATAGAGATCATTGGCCTGTTGCTTGGCCAAAGCATCAGTAGGATCTTATCGGAGATGGCATCAACCGACTGGATCGTGGAGATGCTCTTAACCTTCACCATCCGGCCCTGGAATGGGAACTTGAGGCACTGATGGGTGGTAGATGGCACAACATTATGATTGTCGATCCACGGGTGACCTAGGATGGCTTTGAACATTGGATTGATATCTAGCACATAAAATTCAATGGACATTGTAAGTGGCCCAAGCTCGGCTTATATAGTAATCGCCCTGTGACATGGCCTCCTTGAGTTGTCATAGGCCGTAATGGTGGTAGGGGTGGGCCTCGACAGATCTTTCGAAATATTACAGGCTCATAGGGTACTCAGTGGACACACATTAATAGTCACCCCAGTGTCAACCAAAGCCACATCGATACTCACCTTATTCAAGGTGATAGAAATGTAAAGCAGCATCTAGTGAGCCTCGGGGGGCGTTAGCTCAGTTTTAGAAAATGTAATGGCCAGCCCTTTAGAAACCATGTCCAGAGCAAATGGTAGGCTATCAACAGCCATGTCTTCATTCACCAGGACCTTCTGGAGAAAGTCTCGCAAAGCGTCTTGATGGAGCTTGGACCGCTGGATTAATTCTAGAACTGAGATCTTCGCGGGCATCCGATCCAAGTGGTGTAACAAGTCGTACTGACTACCTAGTAGTGGATCCACTTCCTCTTGGTTAGCAACCTATTGCGAGAACTAGGGATGGGGTGCAGGCGCACCGGTGGTGGGATAGGTCCGATGGAACAAACACCCACTCCAAAGAGCAAGGTTCTGTGCCGACACGACGTCAGATGGACTCATGGTCGGTGGCTTAATAGGCCCAATGGGGTGAGCAAAAGGTATGGAAGCAGGGGTAGTGGTTGTAGGGGAAATGGAGAGGATAAAGGTAGGAGCGGCCTTGATTGGCCTTACTGGGAGAATGACTGGTGAAGGGTCAGGCGTAGGGGTAATGATGGTGGGTGTGACGGTCTGTCGTGTAAGGATTGGCGAAACACTGGGTGATACGGGAGGTAAAATTAGGGGTTTTAAAGTGATGGCAGGCATGACAGATGTTATGGCGGTGGGTTGAGGGCTAGCGAAAGGATAATAGAGGTAGAAGGTGAAGGAGAGTTGCGGTAGGTATGGTGGAGGGCCATGAGTCACTGAACAGAATAGTCATCATCATAAGAGCACCTGGCGTTGGGAGCTAGACGATGGACAATGTTTACCTGAGCCAGTGTCGGTGGCTAAGGTTGCGGAACGGGCAGATGGTTCGGCATCAGATTCTGATGAATCCCCAAATCCAGCATAGGCTACTGCTGCTGAGGTGGCTACTGTGGCTGCTGCGACTACGACGCTTGTTCTTTCGGCTCCTACCTTCTCTTCTCCTTGATCTCGGTGATGACCTTGTGCATTTCTACCCAATCACTGCGTTGTCCTTCATGTAAATCATAAATAAAATCACTAAATTGAAAACAAGGTCCCATCTGTCATAATGTCAAAAGGTGACCCTCCGCATCTTGCCGAACGTCAAACATGGGCAAGTATAGTGAAGGGGCCTGTCTGGAGGAGTCATCATTTCTTTGACCCTTTCTATCCCCTCCTTAGTGAGTCTCTCGACCCATATTCTTCACCCCACTTTGTCAAAGAGGTCCACTATCATACCCCTTCCACACATGCCCATCAACACCTCACCCTGCATGCATCCACACCGCAGATCTTGGAAGGAAAGGAACATCGATCTCTCTCTCATGCTTCATCATGTCCACCATCATATAATGGTGATGTCGTGAGTGAGTTTAGACATACTGGCCCCTAGATTATACCACATTTAGTAGGACACTTGTGCATGATAGGTACAACTTTGGATGTCTAGGTTCTCCCCATGATGTCCAGTCAGGTAGGCGCCATGGACATCCTTGGTCCATGTTTGGATGTCCAGGACCACCCCTGCATTCGCATAGGTAGGGGTCTACATAGCTATTTCAGAGTCTACATCATCATCACCACCTTGAGTCCAGCAACGCACGATATAAAGAGCTGTCCGATGCTCATAGACACACCCGCGAGTTCTAAGAGGGCGATTACGTCATGATCAGGGTTAGACCTGAACAATTTTCCCATGGGACCATGAAGAAACTACATGCTCATGGTGCTGGCCCCTTTCTAGTGTTGAGGTAAGTTGGATCCAATGCATATGTTCTTGACTTGCCAGAGGACCATGGTATCAGTTCCACATTCAATGTCTCGAATTTAGTCGCATATAGGGACCCAACAGTGATTCCTAGTGAGTTGTTCCGACCTTCTCCACCCCTTGTGAGTGACCCCTCCCTTGAGAGCCCCCTTCTAGCCTCGTCAACGCAGTAGTGTGAGCGCATAGAGTGTATACCGGATGGGTAGGTGACGACCACGAGGAGTGGCATGCACCATCGCTACTTGGTGCGTTGGAGAGGACGGCCCGCATCCGATGATGGATGGATCACCAGGACAGAGCTGGAGAGGTTAGATCCGGACTTCCTAGAGTGATACCCAAGTGACAGAGACCCTTACTCTATGGGGTCAAGTTCCTCCCACTCGGGGAGAGTTGGTGAGGACACCTGAGCTAGAGATCGACGGATGCAGCAGAGCGTCACTACAGGACACATGGAGCTATTCGGGACTTGCAGACTTCCTTGTGGCTTGGAGATGGGATGGAGGGCTAGTCAGGAGCTTGGAACTTTTATTTACTTCAGTCTGGATTTTTGTAGGCCAATTTGAGGCCAAGTGGATTACATTTGGGTCATATTACATTTATTAGGCTGATTAATAGGTTACTGGGCTGCTTTCACCCAGGCCCAAGAAGGAATAGGCTGGCCACCCCCCTAGTGGGCCCACATTTGGGGGTGCATCCCCTCTCTTTCTTAGGCCCACTTGGGCTGGGAAGGAGGGCGCCCCTCCCTTCCTACTCCTTTTAGGAATGAGCCCCTTATCCCCTCCCCTTATCTCCTTATCCCCTCACCCCCTTTCTCTAGGACTCTAGATAGGGTAATAATTGTGGTAAAATAGGATTCTTATTAGGATTTCTTTTGTAATTGAGTAGGGCTCTTCCCCTCACCTATATATACACTTTGTATTCTTTTTGGAGGAAGTTAATGAAGAAAATTTTTGAAATTGCCCAGAGAAGGCTATGCCCTCCCTCTTCTTCTCTCCCTTGTGGGTGTGACTCCCACCTCCTCCTCTCTCCTCGTCTTCTTCCTCTTGGGTGTGATGCGTAAGACCTATCCCCTAGAGGTCCTACTACTCGTGCTACTGGGAGGCAACCTCCCCAGCATCCAGCAGAGCTTGGAATCCCGTTCGTGGTCGTGCTGCAGCGTGGAGACTCCTGGTACCCCTGCTGCCCCGGGTGTGCCCTGTGTGTCTGCATGCAAGATAGAAACGTGGCATATAGGCTGGTCCACTCCCTTCCCCATCTCAGTTCACCCTGAAACTTTTACTGTGTTCTTCCCCATGTCTATCCTCATCCCAGATCTAATTTCACATCCAAATTCCATCAGTGGCCAAAGTTCCCTTTAGAGCCTATTTTCCCGCACAGACTGCACCTGTGCAGGTTTGTAGGGATAGAACCCATCCACAGAGGCCTTCTTTCCCCCCAAAACTTTTCCAATGGACCTGAAAATTGGTACACACCTTCCCCACATCATATACCATCCACCATAAAAATATCATGCCGTTCTCAGCCCATTTGTCCCATCTCATCCCATTCACCATCTCTGCTACCCAGTCTGTCTACACAGTCCTACAGAGCTGAGTCCCACTGTCAACCGCTCCCCACGCCCAAAACCTCCACTACGTGTGACCCCGCCACTCATCCTCCATATTTCCACGTCCATCCCCCTTCTTCCAGAGAAAATTCAGCCCTATAATCCACCTGGAAGCCCCGTTGCCACGTTGTTCTTTCCCTATGTGTCATGTTGCCTATAGACAGGCCAGATTGCACAGGTGCTTGCTTTCGGCATCGCTAGGGCTACCACGGTCATCTTTTGCAGCCCTCCTTCCACTGGTGCCTCAGGGACATCCCCACCTACATCCCCGTCGAGTTTCATGTTCAGAGGATGTCTAGAAGGCCACGTTCCAGGCCTCTTTGCCCGCTACTCACTTGTGTCTACGTAGAACGGCCTACAGTCTGCCCGCCACTCGTGACAACTCCGGAGGGTCCACGTCAGCACCATCGGCTTCCATCTTCTTCCAAGAGGGACGTTGATGGAGGCATCACCACTACTTCTCTTTGGCTCGGGTCGTCCACACACCCGAGATTGGATTGAGCTCGAGCATCATGACTTGATCAAAGAAGGTATTATAGTGGATGGCAACCCTCTTCCTTTTGTGCAGATGAGCATGAAATAATTGTTTCTTAGATATTCATTTTCGTAGAATGTCAATATATGCTTGCAAAAAAGACCTAAATACCATGCTTTCTAGCCCATTATGGGCAGTACCGGACGGTGTTGACACCAAATGGGTGGTACCAGATCAGTCAAGTCCGGTACCAAATGGGTCGTACCCACCTGGACTAGATGTCCTATTGCCATTGTCTGTCCCCGATCCGAGGTGGCCTCGACTCCTTCTTGGCTAGACGCTTCCTGGACGATCAGTGGATGACAAGGGCTCCGTGGGATGTTAGGAAGGTTCTCAAGAACTCCCTCTTGGCAGTCGCTTCGTCGACGAAAGGGGCGAGGGGTTTTGCAGAGGCTGGAGTGTTGGCTTTTAAGGGGGCCTTTATTAGAGCCCAGCTGTGGAACCTGAGTAGAAGGACCTTTGTCATCCCCTGTCAGCGTTAGTGGGGGGTCAGACTTTCAAGAGTCCCACTCTAGCTCTGTGATGAGGCGGGAATCGGTTTCCTCATCGGTTCCTTTGCGCAGTTGATCTCTGGCTCGATCCATGTGTCTGTGGAGGCCTCCGTTATTGTAGCAGAGGCCCTCATTTCTGCACCAACAGTTGGAGGGGTGTCGTCAGCAATTTGCATCTCAGCTAAGGGGAAGGTATACGTTGTTCGGGTGGCATGCCTGCTGGCGAAGAAGGGGCGGCAGTGGGCATCGCAAGGGGGCCTAAGATTTTTGACACCACGTCTGAAGGTAGGGGATGATGAGTTGGCGGGCGGTTTGAATTCAAACTGGCCCACCAAGTTAATAGACTAGCCTGCCTCACCTGTTCCAGGCCCAATTCAGCCCGACCCGCCAAAAAATAGCAAGGAGCCTTTGTTGGACCCAATTTGCCCAGTGGACCAGGCTGTTGGGTTGGCTGGGGTCCGAGAACCCGATGACTTACCAGGATCGGTGGAGGCAGAGTTATCGGTCTCGCATGGACCCAGTAGCAGTCGTCTTTCCCGCCCGATTAAATCCCTGAGCCTGGCCTCCCCCCCCCCCCCCGGTATCTAGTGGCTCGGCATCCTGGTCTCCTCCGGCAAACCTGCTACAGATCTCCGACTAAGTCAGTCGCCGGCATGACCTCAGCCCGCTTCCCCCTGAATGAAGCAAACCTGATTGGTGCTAGGTCAGTGGTGAGGCCTGCCAACAACCAGCATCTAACTACCAGCCAGTTCAGGGGGATCAAAGGGGCTAGGCGGAGGCGGAGGCGGCGGCGACAGCAGAAGACCTTCCTTACAGGCATTGGACGCGGAAGGAAAGCAGTGGGCCCCTCCCGGTCTCCTCCCCAGCTGGGGGGCGGGATGTGCTCCCCTCCAGGGAGTCGTACTGCTCGCCTTTGTCAGCTGTGGTGGAAGCTGGGAGACTCTCCAACGACCGGGTTTCACCTACTACTAACTTGCTGATGGTTGTGCACAGAAGGTCTTGGACAGAGTCTCGAAACCCCTTCCAACTATCGGAGGGGTGGTCGGGGACATTACTTCCCTGTCCTTGGTGTCGTATCAGCCGCATGTCAACCGAAAGTCTATCGGCTCTGCTGAGACGGTGATCCAGTCAGTGGAAGAGGCAGATGGTGGGGTTGTCGAGCTACTGCCAAATGAAGAAGGGCCTAGAGGGCGGGACTCTTTGAGAAGGGAGGAAAGGAGAAGAAGCAAGGTGTGGGCTAAGGTGGTGAGGGAGATGCTCAGGGAGGTTGAAAGACTGATCGCAGAGCATGATAGGTGGTGGCAAATATTGTGGGCATTTCTTTCGTCACTGTAGAGAAAGATTTGAGAGATGTGTTTTCCAAAATCAACAGGAGATGGGGTGCTAGTATGGGGGGGAGCGGTCTTTGTCGAGGGAGCGTAGGGCTACTGAGGAGGGAGGAGTGGAGGGAGAGAATCAAGTGATCAATGAGGATCGTCTCATGGAATGTGCAGGGTTTGGGTGGCGAGAAGAAGAGGGAGACTGTGAGGGAGTTGATTAGGAGGTGTAAGGTAGATCTTCTTTGTATCTAGGAGACGAAGTGTGAGGGTGACGGTGTGACCCTCCTAAAGGAGATAGGAGGGGGTCGCCTCCCCAACAGTGGGCAGGTCCGAGAGTATCATGATCCTATGGAATCCGTTTGAGGTGGAGGAAGTGACGCAGGACAGGGTGGTGAGCGGATGGGCCATCTCTTTACATTTTAGGAACATCAAGGATGACTTCTCCTAAGACTTCGGTGGGGTGTATGGCCCTCAGCCCAGGGTGGAGAAGAGGTAGTTGTGGGAAGACTTGATTCGCCACCATCTCTCCTCAGGTTAGCCGTGGTGTGTTAGAAGAGACTTCGATACGGTGGCAGTCCTGTGGGAGAGAACCTTTGATGGCACCTTTAGTGGAGACACGAAGGACTTCTCAGACTTGATCCACAAGGCAGTCCTAGTGGACATTGGCATGGCACATGATTGTTTCACTTGGTCCAATCTAAGAGTTGATGCTTCCTGCTCCAGGTTGGACATATTTCTGATTTTTGTAGATTGGGAGGACCATTTCCCTCATGTGCAGGTGATTCCACTAGCTAAATCTGTTTCGGACAACAAGCCCATCCTCTTGAAGACTAGCAAGATGGTGATAGGAGACATAGTTTCAGGTTTGAGCAGTTGTGGTTCAGAGGCAAACTTATGGACACAATTTCAGGTGCATGGTTAGCTCAGTGATGTGAAACCACCTTGGGGTGGCAGTCACAAGACCGAATGACCCTCGGACCTAGCAAGCAAACAAAGAGCGGACTCTTTTGAAATTAGAATTAAACATAAAGTCAAGTAATATCATGGCCTATATGTATTATTCATTTACTTTAGAAAGCATATACATGCATAGCTTGCCTTGTTTCATTTACGTACAGAACTTGCCTTCATCATTAATATGCTTCACCTGCACTTAATCACTTACATACATAACTCGTCTTGCACAGAAACCATCGTAAAACATACATAGAGAAAGGGTACAAAGATATCAGAATATGATCTTAATCATGATCTTTTACATATGATCTTTAACAAATTGGGAAACATAGAACATAAGTCGGGCAAAGATAGGCTTAAGGGTTTGCATGTATGGCTGTTACTTAGGAATCCTACCTCAATGAGAAGCCTATTATCACCAGCCTTCTGTCCACTTACTTTTAGCTTTCAGTCCTCTGAGTCCCACTCCTAGAGATGAACATAATAGAATAGAGGAACACATGACTGACCTTAGTTGACTGTAGAGAATGGTGAAGCCAAGGAGTTTGAACATGACTTAAAGGTTTACAGGAGACTTACTAGGTGTAGAACAAGCAAGGAAATCCTCAGAAACACTTAGGAGAACAGAAGAAAGCCAAGGATGGCTGGTTGCAGATGCTCCGGAGTGGTTTAAGGAAGCTAAGGAGATGAGAGGGAAAAGAGAGATCTATATAGGATCCTCACTCCCATGCTAACGCCATGATCTCCGCATGTCACACACGTGCCGTTCCTCTTCCTCACCTTGGGTACCTTTCCACGCAACAGTTAGAATAGTCAGAGCACCTTCATGCAATTGTCAGACCTCCTTGCCTTTTGGCCTGGCTCTAGGCCGGAGTCAGTGTGTGCACACGTGGTCAGAGGCTTAGGACTGACATTGATGAGTGTCACTCTGACTAGTTCTCGATTTGGTACTGGTACTGTTATGCCTCTTGCTTGTCTTGTCAGTCTGATTCGTGAGTTACTTGAGATGCAGTGTAAGCCGTCAGTGGACGCGTCTGATCTCTCACTTCTGGTGGTCTCTTCTTTTTCCTATCACTCGGGTAGTTGAGGTTCACCTCTATTGGTGATTATAGCTTCTGATGCTATTAATTGTATTTAAATTGGCATATAGATTAGTTGTTTAACTATTTAGATAGGTTTTACAGCTTTGCTATAATGTGTTTTATTTATGCCAATTGCCTGATTATCGCTTTAAATGCATGCTTAACTACTTTTATATCTGTATGCTTGCATGTTTAGTGCGAGGTAGGGATCCGCGTGACCCCTACTGAGTCTGGCTGTGACTCACCCTTCCTATTTTCAGGTGAGCCACTACCGTCGTCTCTTGGAGCTTTGCGAGATTTTGAGTAGCGTGCCAGTAGTAGTCGAGTGGGTCTACTTGTACTTTTGGCCAGGGTATGTCCCGTGTAGTTGTACAGTTAGACTTTTATTTTGTGTTGGACCTATGGCTGTTGTAAATCTGGACTAATGTATATATTTTATCACTCTGATAGTTTAATTTGCTTTCACACTTAATTATTGATTGTCATTTAATTAATATTGCGCGTTGTAATCTCAATTCGTTATACAACCCCTCGACAAACTCCACTAACCCTTCAGGGGCCTCATCAGCCTCTTGGGTGGCATCTCCAGTTCTTAGTGGCGGTAATCCGATGTTATCGGGTTATCAGTACTCAGAACTCTAGGACGTTACACAAGCCATCCCCTGGGATCAACTCAGGCCACTTACGTACGGACCTTGCCCGTATCCTGCATCGCCGCCCGGGCCAACTCGGGGGCACCTCGACGACGAGACATGCCATGTGACACTCAGCAAAAGGGGCCAAGGGCCCACCCTTATACACGTCTTTCAACCCCCTAAGGTCAAAGGGAGACCTAACTTAGTCAACCACAGGCTTTGGTGGCCCGTCGTGCGCATATACGGCTCACACGGGTATGTTCAGCATTCTGTCAAACACCCTGTGCGCGCGTATATTCTAGCCCATCTACAGTAAACCACGAGCTGACCCGTGGCTCCAGTCCCTTCATTGGATCCTACAACGACACCCTAGCAAGTCGGGCCCAACCCCGACACTCAAACACGTGGCAACGAGCCACCTAACTCTAGCACTCCGGCCAACTCGAGGCTACCTTGCCAACCCGTCGTATAATGTGGCACACAGCCCAGGGCATGGTTCACAGCCACAAAGTGCCTCCCTTTGGCTCCCACAAGCTCTCACTGTCAACCCAAGGCCCGCTGTGCGGCCCCTCAGCCATCTACTCAAGTTGTTCGGTAATCCGGGGTGTGTCGGGCATTTACCCGAACACCGTGTAGGCGGCTACAACAACTCAAAGAACGGCAGCCCCCACAGGCCCATACTAGCCTCCCAGAGATAGAAGTCCAGCAAAGGACAACCCCAGACGGCACAAGAAGACCCCTGAGGGCCATGCTTCGGGGTTACGGCCGGCCTCGGGGTCAATTCGCCCCAGGGGCGATCGCACGCCCCAGGGAGGGTGAACCTCCTTGGGGGCCATGCCCTCCCTCCAACCCGGTGGTCCCATGGCCCCACTCCATCCCAGTTCGTTCAATTTACGATCTTACGGTGTAGTTCCAGTGCCGTACCAGTCTGAGAAGTCGACGCATGAGCATGAGAGCACAAGGCGGCAACACGGGAGAATTTCTCAAGTCCGGCACGCTCGCAAGCTTCCACGTATCCTCCCGGTCAATTGGTCTTTTCTTCTTAGTCAATTTAGGAAGAAATTTAACAAAAATATCAATTTTATAGAGTGGGGACCGCTCCCCCTCTCTCTCCATGCATGCAATCTGCCTAAACCCCGTGGGGGGGGTTTACGCGGACCAGCTTTTTCTAACAGTTCAGCATAGAGATCCAATAATTCTTCAAAGGAAATCTCATAGGTTTCAGAACTTACCTCTTGATTTCCTTCACCATCAGAATTTACCTTTGAATTTTTCTTGCTCGAAAGAGCACTGTTGTTTGCCATCATACACACATCCTCCAACGTTTCTTCATGCACCTTGATCAGTCCATCCAAAATTTCTTTGGCTGTTGTGCATGAAGAAACAAATGAAAATGTGTCAATATTCACAGCAGCCTTTAATAAGCGAAGGATTGTAACATTTTCATGGTTTTTCAATTTATCCTCTTCAGACCATGTGGTCTCATCCAGAGGCAATTTGTTAGGGCCATTATACATCAATTTCTAGAGTTTAGGATTAACAGAGTTAATTAGCCCACACATATTGCCTAACCACAAATCAAAATCATCGCCATCGAAAATAGGTAAGCAGCTCATCGAAATATGATCAACAGAAAAATTCATGTTTGTAAACACACTCGGATCACTCTGAAGATTGTTAGATCTTGTGACAGCAGAGCCTGGCTCTGATACCAATAGTTGGCCTGATTAGGAAAGCAATCAAGAGGGGGGATGAATAGATTGTGCCCCCTTTTAAAACTAAACGTAGAAATGACAAAGGAAATCTAGATAGCTTAACAAGGAGAATTAAATAAGATGAAGAGCAAGCAAGCTCTCATAGCTCTCCAGCGCAGTTTGGTGAATCACTTGGATAAAAGGTAAAGATCAGACAGATTGTATAAACTCTCAACTCATCATATCACATACGTAAAACAGTACGGATAGAGTAGAACAATAGACCACAAGTAGAAAACAATGACACAAGATTTTTTGGTGGTTCGGATGCACCCGAGTGCAATCCTACATCCACCCCTCTCAACCTGAGAGGATTCCACTAGAAACGCTACACGACGACAGCAAACCACCACACACACGGGCTCAACAGCCCTACACAAGTGGGTTCTCGTACGATGACGAGAGATCACACACACGGAGACAAAGCTCCAAAATCGTCTATGAAAGAAAATAGTATGTGGAAATACAAAGCCCAGTTTAGATAAAAAGGAAACTATGCTCAAATGATAATCTGGAAATGATTGAACTAGAAATCCCCCTCTAGTCTTCGATGAAGCTAGTGGATGGGGTGGAAGGGTGCGTTGGATTGATGAATCCTGGAGTGGAGACAACTGGCTTTGTAGAAGGAATGCCCAAGCCCCGAATCATGGAGAGCAGTAGCCACAGCCCCCAGATCAAGGCTTGAGGTAGTGGATGGCGTCTGTAGCAGCCTCTTCGCCCTGATCATCTCCTTGTTTTACGATTGCATGGCTTTGGAACTAATCTCTGTGTCGAGAGCTATTATGTGCCGTGTTTTTGTCGTGCCATGTCTAACGGCCGATGTGATGTGAGGCTCATTTGTCATTTGTAGGACGCAAAGGTAGGTCGAGATTAGTGCTTTTCATTGGGCTTTGTGCTGAAGCTGGTACTCTTCTCTGTTACACTTAGGCTTTTTCTGTTCAGTTGCTCGCTGGATCAGTGCTCGAGGCGTGTTACATTCTGATTTTTTGGGATTGCAATGACACCTAGTGTGTACTGAGATGCGAAGGTCGAGGTTCTTTCTGATGCCTTTGTGCATTATTGAGTGCGTAGTGGAAGTGTGTGGGCTGATGACCCACAAGCCGAGGATTCTTTTCATACAATTCTGCTTGGTCGAGAGAATTGCTCCTTCTCGATGTGACTCCGTCTTAGCTGCATGTGCCTAGACATTGTCATGACCGTGTCGTTGTCAGTCATCTTTCTGGTTTTGGTGTTGGCATTTGTGAGTATTGGGGAAATCGTCGGCTTCCCTGCTGATAAAGTACCCTTTACTCTGCATTCATTCTCATGGGTGTTGTGCTCTCGAGGCGTGTTCGTAGTCCTTGAGGTGCGTTCCCCGAGATTGTGGTGTCTCTTGTCGTTTTGCGATCGATTTCAATTATTATGGCTCTTTCCTTGGTAAACGGCCTGATGCATGACTCGCTCACTGTAGTCGTGTGCTCAGCTGCTGCGTGCCTTGATACGACCCTGCTTGCAGTGTGTTCAGTGGTTCTGTGTGCTGTACGGAGCCAGAATCCTATAGGTGTTATTGTCATTGGCTGTGTTTTTGTAAGTGCTGTTTTCGTATGATTCTGCGTTTATGTGTTGGACCATTGTCTTGTCAATAGCTTGTTGTGCTCCTTTTTCCGGTGGAGTAGTTCGCAACTCGATCAGATGCGATATCTGAGTGAGGACTGATTTAATGCTGTGTGTGGTCTAGTGTTGTTGATTTTGTTGATGTTCCTCCGTGTAATCGTCATTGGCGTCCTGTGTGCCTGGTGTCCCCTGTCTCCTTTGGCACTGGAGCCGATGATGTCATCAGGCTGTCAGTCGAGAGGACTATGTTTCCTTATGTAAGCTGATGTTGGTTGTGCCTATCACTTCTGTCGATTCGCTTCTCGGTGTTGTTTACTCTGACAGTCGTGTCTCTTGTCTTGCGAGACGTAAGCGACATTGTCTTGTTTCAGAGGTGTCGGACTTGTGTTCACTTGTGGTCGTGCTCACTCCTGAGCGTGTATCCATGACAACAGCCTGACGCTGTTCCTCTGAACTCTATTTCTCGTATTTTGTGTCTGTAATTGTTGGGTTGTTCTTCCCTGTCTTACCCTTGTTGGTCCTTAAATTTTGAGGATGAAATTTCTTAAAGGAGGGGAGGACTGTAATACCCTAGATCTTTGGCGGATCTTTATTGGGTCCTGCTAGATCTTTATTAGATTTTTGGATCCTTTTAGAAGAGTTTCAGACTATGGAGCTCACGTACCTCGGGGAATGTCCCGAGCAATGATGTATGCTGACATTCCATATTAATGAAATATCTTTATTCATCACTGAGACCACAACTTCTTCTTTCTTTTTTTTTACACTTTCTTTTCTTTCTCCCTCCAGCCGAGTAGCTCAGTACAGGGATATAAGTTTCTAGCGCAGGAGAGCGCTCACGCCTTCAGCGAAGGGGTAAGGAGTTCACTCCACCGCAGATTAACTATTCTCAGAATCGAGCTTTGGCCAAGGTGGGACATAGATAAGGTAGGTGCATGCACCCTATTCATTTCGTCAATGGTGACGAAAAGCTAAGAGTGCGGTTCATTCTTCGACATGGGTCAAATGTTGAAGTACTGATAGTTCATCGACTAACGAGGACGAAAGGTCCAAGTTAAGGGGCAGCTGACCGGGCTCGCCGAAGGTGGTGAGGGTCAAAAAGGTAGTGACCGATCTTACCAATGGTGACAATGGCCAAAAAGCATAGCGACCGATCTTGCTGATGGTGACAAGGGCCGAAAGGGTAGCGACCGGTCTTACCGATGGTGACAAGGGTCGAAAGGATAGCTGGTCTTGCCGATGGTGACAAGGGTCAAAAGGATAGCGACCAATCTTGCCGACGGTGACAAGGGTCGAAAGGATAGCGACCGATCTTGTCTATGGTGACAAGGGTCGAAAGGGTAGCGACCGATCTTGCTGATGGTGACAAGGGTCGAAAGGGTAGCGACCGATCTTACCGATGGTGACAAGGGTCAAAAGGATGAATGGTCTTGCCGATGGTGACAAGGGCCGAAAGGGTAGCGACCGATCTTGCCGATGGTGACAAGGGTCGAAAGGGTAGCGACCGATCTTACTGATGATGACAAGGGCCGAGAGGATGGCGACCGATCTTGTCGATGATGACAAGGGTCGAAAGGGGTAGCGACCGATCTTGTCGATGGTGACAAGGGTCGAAAGGGTAGCGACTGATCTTGCCGATGATGACAACGGCCGAGAGGATGGCGACCGATCTTGTCGATGATGACAAGGGTCGAAAGGGGTAGCGACCGATCTTGTCGATGATGACAAGGGTCGAAAGAATGGTGACCAATCTTGCCGATGGTGACAAGGGTCGAAAGGGTAGCGACCGATCTTGTCGATGATGACAAGGGCCGAGAGGATGGCGATCGATCTTGCCGATGATGACAAGGGTCGAAAGGGGTAGCGACCGATCTTGCCGATGGTGGCAAGGGTCGAAAGGGCAGCGACCGATCTTGCCGATGAAGACAAGGGCCGAGAGGATGGCGATCGATCTTGTCGATGATGACAAGGGTCGAAAGGGGTAGCGACCGATCTTGCCAATGGTGACAAGGGTCAAAAGGGTAGCGACTGATCTTGTCAATGATGGCAAGGGCTGAGAGGATGGCGACCGATCTTGCCGATGATGACAAGGGTCGAAAGGGGTAGCGACTGATCTTGTCGATGGTGACAAGGGTCGAAAGGGTAGCGACCGATCTTACCGATGATGACAAGGGCCCAGAGGATGGCGACCGATCTTGCCGATGATGACAAGGGTCGAAAGGATAGCGACTGGTCTTGTCGATGATGACAAGGGTCGAAAGGGTAGTAACCGATCCTACTGATGGTGACAAGGGCCTGAAATGGGTAGCGACCGATCTTGTCGATAGTGATAAGGGTCGAAAGGATAGCGATTGGTCTTGCCGATGATAACAAGGGTCAAAAGGGTAGCGACCAGTCTTGCCGATGATGACAAGGGTCGAAAGGATAGCGACCGGTCTCGTCGATGGTGACGAGGGTCGAAAAGGATAGCGACCAGTCTTGCCGATGATGACAAGGGTTGAAAGAGATAACGACCGATCTTGCCTATGACGACAAGGGTCGAAAAGGTAGCGACTGATCTTGTTGATGATGACAATGGTCGAAAGGATAGCGACCGGTCTCGCCGATGATGACAATGGTCGAAAGGATAGCGACCAGTCTCGCCGATGATGATGAGGGTCGAAAAAGGTAGCGACCGATCTTACCGATGATGACAAGGGTCGAAAGGGATAGTGACCGATCTTGCCTATGATGACAAGGGTCGAAAAGGTAGTGACCGATCTTGCCGATGATGACAAGGGTCGAAAAGGATAGCGACCGATCTTGCCGATGATGACAAGGGTCAAAAGGATAGCGACCGGTCTCGCTGATGATGACGAGGGTCGAAAAGGTAGCGACTGATCTTACCGATGATGATAAGGGTCGAAAAGGATAGCGACCGGTCTTGTCGATGATGACAAGGGTCGAAAGGGATAGCGACCGATCTTGCCGATGATGACAAGGGTTGAAAGGATAGTGATCGGTCTCGCCGATGATGACGAGGGTCGAAAAGGTAGTGACCGATCTTGCCGATAATGACAAGGGTCGAAAGGGTAGTGACCGGTCTTACCGATGGTGATAAGGGTCGAAAAGGTGGCCGGTCTTGCAGATGGTGACAAGGGCCGAAAAGGTAGGAGAAGTGGAAATGTAAGCGAGGGTACCCTCGCTACTACATTATCATCATCATTTTTTATCACATTACAGACTTAGGCGCCCTTTCGGGTTTTCACCGAAGTCAGCCCCCTCTTACTTTTGCCCACGTGCCCTTTCGGGTTTTCACGGGGCGGGGTATCCGATTTTACCTGCAACGCCCTTGCGGGTTTTCGCCACAGTTGGGTTATAGCCCTTTTTGCTCTTGTCCTAGTACAGGAACAAGGTCGGCGGGATATCTCTATTTTTAACCCCATTTTTCTTTCTCTTTTTCTTTCTTTTTCTTTCTCTTCTCTTTTTTTTTCTATATATGGTGGCTCTCGCCTCCACCCTCCTCTCTCCTGCTCTCCGCCTCGCTCTCCTCCTGAGGGCGCGTCTGTGGAGGGGGCATGGGTCCCCGGGAAGCTGATGGGGCTCGGGCCCGCAGCTCGTGCACGCTCCCTGCCTCATTGGAGCCACTCCTCGGTGATCCACAGTCGCTCCTGCACGACGCCCAGCTACATCCTCAGGTCCGCAAGCTCGCGCTCGCGTGCTAGCTGTTCCTCTCGCTCATGAGCCCGTTCCGCTGTCCACTCCTCCCTCTCTCGAGTGCGCTCCCTCCGCTCCATCGCAAGGAGCACCCTCAGCTCGGTTACCTCTCTGGGCAGCTCCTCCTGCTGACCCCGCGCTTGCTCGAGCTCGACAACCCACTGGTCACGAGAGGTAACCTCAGAACGCGCCAATGATAGCTACTTCCTTGCTTCTGTCAATTCTATCGCCTACATAACATCATATCATATCATTAGTTTTTTGAAAAGGAAGAATGCATGAATGTTGATTCACAAAGCAAAGCAAAAACTCACCAGCGCGCTGCAGTCGCGATGCTCCCTCGCAACGTAGGCGAACGACGCCTGTAGCTCCTCAGTCTAAACATGGAAAAGAAAGTCACAAGATTTTATGAACATGTAATGGCATAATTGAATTCAAGTTTATAAGCTTACCCGAGCGGCGAGCTCATGCTCCGCCTCCTCTGCTCGAGCAACTGCCCCTGCAAGCTGCTCCTCCAGCACGTCAGTCCCGGTGCTCGGCCCCCTCGAGCTAGAAGCACCGCCAGTCTCTCTCCTTGCTGCTCCCTATTGGGCACGCTGTATTCAAAAGAAACGATCATCAGCGGCTAATCATCAATAATTCAAGGAATCATTTGCGTATGCATAATAAACACTCACTAGGGTCTTTAGGTCAGCCCGAGTGGCTGTTAACTAAGCCTCTAGGCTGTGGAGATGGACCTGCATGTCCATCGCCACCAAGTCCCGCGCATCCTGCATTCATTACATGTTTAGTTGCATGATAAGCATAACATCATATAGGAAAAGAAATGCATTTCATTTACTCACCCCTATGGCCCTCATCTGGGGTCGGTCGGTGTAAACCTCCCAGTAGCGCCGGAGGTACTCGGAACCATCCGCCACCTGGGGGGTGACTCTGGTCCTACCATGCTGCCAGTCCGCATACTGGTCCGTGAATCTGACCCTCCAGTCGGTCGCCTTGGTCCTCCCGCGGGTCTTCCGCCCGATCCCGCGTGGTTATGCGACCTCGACCCACTCCTGGTGAAGGCCGAGGGCCCTCATCGCGAGGCGTAGGCGTAGGGGCTCAATCTCGTTTAGGCAGTGAACCCAAAGCTCACGTCCAAAACGAGGTCGGCCCGCAGTCAACCAGGGTTGACCCTCCTCGGTCATGCCCTGGTAAGGTCTCCACACCACCTGCATTCATATCAACAGTCATTAGTCAATCATCGCATTATATATACATGCATATCATTTATAAGGAAGGAGTACGTACCAGTAAGGCGGGGTAGTCTCAGAACTCCCGCCGGAGCACACGCAACTCGTAAGAGTGCGGCGCTCCACTCACGAACGATAGCCACCACCGTGCTAAAGGGAACGCAGCCTCATTCCCCGACCGGGGATCGACTCGTCCCATCGGAATATACAAATGGCTCCAAACCTGCATTTATTAGTTTGCATTAGTTACATACATCATATCATTTCAAGTAATTTGCATTTGGGATCATTTAGAAAGTCATGCATACCTGAAGAAAAGGTGAGAAGGCGCTGACAGTTGTCTCTCGACCTGTCCCAGTGGACAGATCGGCCATCAAATGAGCCAGCAGGGCGGCTCCCCAGGCATATCGGTCGACTCTCTCTAAATCCTCAAGAACACTCAAGAATCGATAATTGATGATGTCGCCCTTCGTCCCCAACATCAGCCTCCCCAACATCAAGAATAGAAACCTCCTCAAATCAATATCCACCCGCTCTTTCTGGGCCGGGTCCTGGCAGTAGGTGGCGCTCGCTCTCTCGATCAATCTCTGTAGTAGCTGAAATAGAGTCTCCCTAGACCTCTGCCTACAGTCCCCTAAGCCCATAGCTATGGTCAGGTCCGTACGGTAGATGGTCCGGCACTCACCCTCTGCCATGGTCTCCAGCCCCAGCAGACGCTGTGCTAACTCACTATAATCAGGTAAGGTCACTCCGCTCACCACCTCACCATCTACCCTCGGCCGTGTAATCCTGACGACGTCCTCTAAGCTCGGAACCATGTGCCCCTATGGCATCAAGAATGCACGGCTAGTCCTATCCCACCTCTCTCTCAGCACTTGGATGAGAGGCAGGTCGGGGCGGACAGGCTTTATACTAAGAAAGGGGCCAAATCCCATAGCATCTACCCGAGCCCACTGAAAGTCCGGCAACCCAAAGTATCCTGCCAAGACCTGGACGCATGAAATCCTGGTCCTCATCAAGCCTTGCCAACACACCACAAACATAAGATGCATGAATATATGTTATAGGGAGGGTATCATTTATATTAAAGCTTATTGACGACCAGCATCTGGTCATTATTCATCAGATTGACGCCCCTGCGCAGGGCGTTGTTTCTCAGAACGCTCATGATAGAATTACTGTATTGCTGGAATTAAAGCTAATTCACGACTTGATCAGGGTCGTGATTCATTCAAACAACGCCTCCTTGGAAGGCGTTGTTTCTTCTGGATAGTCATGTTTATCATCTAATTAAGGTTGATTAATGACCTATCACTGGTCGCTATTTGTTTAACTGACGCCCCTATACAGAGTGCTATTCATTGGAATGTTCATTCTGATTATCATCATTACAAATCAGCAATCACACAAGGAGTCAAGGAGTTTTTAGGTGGTTCGATTGCCAACTTGAAATCTACGTCCACCCCTTGTTCACACCGAATGAGGATTCCACTAGCTTAGGCTAGAAACGAAGCAGACTTAGTCTGCGACAGAACGCTGCCTTACAGCTTGCCCAGAGGGAGACAAATCCCTCAACCTTGGTCCTACACCCCGTAGAACCTAAACCCTGGACTTGCTCGCTGCAAATCCAGAACCACAAGATAATTCCTCCCTTCCTCTACACCAGAGGGAACCCCACGAGTGACCCCCCAAGGCCACTCGCAACCAGAGACAATGTCTGCCTTCCTCCACACCGGAGGGAGCTCAGAAAACACGGATGGTAAAACAAGGATCAAAACAAAGAGGAAAATAGAAAACAAAACAATATTCAATGTAGCTTCATAGAAGCATAAACAGATTCATTGGCTGGCTGCTCTCATACATTCTTTTACTTCCTCTCTACTTGGACTGGGTTTCTCACACTCTCTCTCTTACTCCTGGAGATGCTCTCTTTTCAGGCGGAGACAAAATGCAGCTTTCAGCAACCCTTCTTCGAAGGGTTAAGTATCCTTATATAGGAATAGGGGCTCCGAATGGATGAGGCAAAATAACCCTACTGAAACCCCATTGGTCCACGGGTTGGACGAGAATGTTCCTTTCCTCATATCACGTGCCCACCATTTGCGTGCCAACCTCCTGCCATTCTTGGGATCACATGGCTTCCCGGAGATGAGATTATGCCCTGTTTAAAAAGAACAGAGTACCGTTTAGTTGGAGCAAACCAGTATTTTCCATGTGGCAAAGAAAATAATCAAAAAGTGTGACACGTCGACATGTCTTTTTGTGCCATGAGATTCCTCTATGTTAATTGGCTAAGGAGAGGGTACTGTTTATTAAGTGTGAAGACTTTTTGGGGTTCACGTGTGTGCTTTAAGTAGTCACGCGCCTGCTCTAGTTCAGCCAGGCAATTTCTCAAACACCTCTGCTGCTCTAACCCTGCTACAATGTGTGCTCAGACTTGGCCATGCATTATGCAAGTGTGCACAGACTTTGAGTGAAACAAGTACAGACCTTAGTGATAGCTGTATGCTACTAACATCGACCATTGAGAGACATCGTGCATACTAGCATCGACTTTGAACAGGAGATTGCACAGACTTCATGTAGCATGAATTAAAAAGAGTACTGACCCTAGTATGTAATGATCATAGCATGTACCGACTTGCTACAGTAATGTGCACGGGCCTTATCGTGCACAACGCAAGACTTCCACCGACTTTGTGTACGACTGGCAGCAATATGCACTGACCTTGACATGCCATATGCACTGACCTATGCGAGACCTGTACCAAGATTGAATGCAAAGCAACAGAACGTGCACCGACCTAAGTCTGTGCAAATGACAATATGCATCGACTATATGCAACATACAAAAACATGCACCGACCCTGGAATGCTCATATGCACAGACTAAGTGAGTGTGCTACAGAAACTAGCACAGACCTTATTATGTCATATGCAAGACATGCACCGACTGCTACAGTGATTTCACCGACCTTGATATGCAAACTAACAGAGTATGCACCGATCTTATATGTAGGTGACAAGAATGTGCACTGACTTAGATGCTGAACAACAAAGTGTGCACGGATGTTAGATGAGTGGATGGCCTATATGCACGGACCTTTATTACTATTCAAACTAGAAGTGTACAGACCTTAGCATGCACACACGCTGTTCGATGTAATGTCATGCACACTCCAAGGCATATTCTTGTAAGACTATATCATGATATTTGACTTATATTGATTTACTTATGCTATATGACATCATCAAAACCATAGGGGTGCAACATAGGTGACTGTTCAAGGAAAACTTCACCGGCAGCGGCCCTCCTTGGTCGATAGCGGGATTACTTGCCCTCAAGTAGGCACAGGGGGAGAAATTACAGGCTTACATCATCCATTTCAAAATGGAAGCCCTACGCATCCCCCACCTAGATGTGGCCTCTACCATCACCACACTGACCGAAGGCACCCGCGATGAAAATCTCTGACGAGAACTAGTGCTCCACCCTCCCTCCTCCCTCGCTGATCTCATTACCTTGGCTCTGCACCATGCGGAGTGCGAAGTGGTCCTCATCACCTGTCAAGATCTCACAAGCTCGGGTTGGGAGGGGGAGAGAAAGAGGTCATCTGACCAGCCTTTCGGGCAGGGGAAGAGGAGGAACTAAGAGGGCAACCGAAAGGAACCCCCACGCAAGTTCGAGTGCTACACTCCTCTAACTGCCCCTATCTTCCAAATTTATGAAGAGATAAAGGACAAGGGACTACTTCGCCACCTCGAGCAGATGAAGACCGATCCAAAGCGTCGAAGTCATCGAAAGCACTGTCAGTTCCACAACGGCCACAGCCACCATACTGGGGATTGCCAATGCCTCAAGGATGAGATCGAAAGTCTTATCCACCAAGGCCGCTTATCCCAGTACATGGCCGAGTGACAAGAAGATCACGGAGTCCCCCCAGAAGAGTTCGACAACCGCCCTCGTGGATTCCACATCAACGTCATCTCAGGAGGATCCGCCTCAAGAGGAGATAGTAGCCGAGGGAGGAAGTGCTATGCCGAGTGACCCTCCCGAGTCCCCGAGCCCCCTAAGGCTTCACTGGTGACCAACCAGTAGACCTTAGTCTTCATAAACCAAGATCTCAAAGGAGTGGTCAGCCCCCATGACGATGCCCTTGTTATCTCAGCCACAATAAATCATTGTAACATGGACCAGATCCTAGTGGATAATGGCAGTGCCCCTAATGTTTTGTCGTACGAGTGTTTGCTAAAGATGGGTGAAAACCTGTCAAAACTGCGTCTGATCTGAACCCCACTCTGTGGGTTTAACGGTCAGGTAACCTACCTCGAGGGAGCCCTAAGCCTACCTGTCACCCTCGGTACACCACCCAGAGTCGTCACCTTTGTGGCAAACTTCATAGTGGTCAAAGAGATATCGGCCTATAACGCCATTTTTGGCCGAGGGATCCTCGGCCAAATCAAGGCAGTGCCCTCCACCTACCACCAAAAAATGAAGTTTTCCACCAAACACGGCACCAGGAAAGTCCGAGGCAGTAAGGTAATGGCTAGAAGGTGCTATGTGATCTCGGTGGACACCATAAGGCCAGAGGACTAGGGCAAAGAGCTCAAGATTACTGAAGACAAAGTGGCAAGCCAGCCCGGGGGAGAACTCCTATCTGTTTTCCTCAGAAATGATCCAGCCCTTGAAGTAAAAATTGGGGTAGACCTGTCACTCGAACTCCAAACCCAATATAGTGATTTCCTTTCAAAGTATGCACACGATTTATCATGGTCTGATGAGGATCTCCCTGGCATCCCCAAGGAGACAATAATACACCACCTCAACCTCGACCCAGCAACAAAACTAGTATAGCAACTAAGGAGGAAGCACGCCCCTAAGAAGCAGGCGATTATCAGAGAGCGGATTCACAAGGGGAAGAAAACCAAGCTATTCCGTCTGGTCCTTTACCTGACGTGGCTCGCCAATGTCGTCCCGGTACCCAAAGCTTCAGGCAAGTGGTGGATATGCATCGACTTTACCGACCTCCACAAAGCCAACCCGAAGGACTATTATCTGTTCCCAAGTATCGACCAGCTCATCGATTCTACCACGGGTAATGAACTCCTCAGCTTCCTGGATGCATACTCCGGCTATCACCAGATCCAACTGAACCCCGAAGACATAGAGAAGACCGCCTTCATCACCAACTTTGACGTTCACTGCTATACCCAGATGCCATTTGAGTTAAAGAATGTTAGAGCAACTTATCAGAGGTTGGTCAATCAGATCTTCGAGGAGCAGATGGGGCAGAATGTCAAGGCCTATGTTGATGACATGCTCATGAAGTCACTGAAGGCCAAAGACCATTTTGCTGACTTAGCCGAGACGTTCAACACCCTTCAAAGGTACCAGATGAAGCTCAATCCTACTAAGTGTGCCTTCGGGGTTAAGTCTGGGAAGTTCCTGGGTTTCCTGGTGACTCACCACTGGATCGAAGCCAACCCTGACAAGATCCAGGTCATCCTGGATATGTGGCCACCGACCTGCATCAAGGACATCCAGCGCCTGAATGGGAGAATTGCCGCACTCAACCGCTTCCTATCCCAGGTGGTGGAACAGTGCCTGCCCTTCTTCAAACTGCTAAGAGGGCCAAAGCTGGCATCTACTACCTTCGCCTGGGACAGTGAGTGCCAACGAGCATTCGACGAGCTGAAAGAGTTCCTAGCATCACCCCCGGTACTATCGAAGCCATTTCTCAAAGAGCTGTTATATCTATATCTCTCGGCAACCTACTCCACCATAAGCTCGGTGTTAGTTCGAGATGACGGAGGCACCCAAAGGCTGTTATACTACATCAGCAAGGTGCTTCTGGAGGTCGAAAGAAGGTACCCGACAATCGAGAAACTTGTGCTAGTGCTGGTAACCTAGACCAAGGCCCTCTAGCCCTATTTCCAAGGACACCCCATCGTGGTGTTAACAAGCAAGCCCCTGAAGAAAATCCTAGCTCAATCCAAAGCTTCAAGTCGCCTCGTCAATCTAACCATACTCCTCGGGGCCTACGACATCTCCTACAGACCCTACACTACCATGAAGGGGCAGGCCCTTGCGGACTTCATCGCAAAAAGCACTGCCCCCGCTGAACAAGCCCCCCTACCGACGACGGGCCCCGCCTGGGACATCTTCGTCGATGGATCCTCCAATTCGACCGAATGTGGAGCCGATGTCCTCCTCTGATCCCCCGAAGGTGCAGAACTACAATATGTCTTGATATTTGATTTCTCAGCTGTAGATCTAACTAAAATCGACTAAAAAAACAAATGTGCAAATAAATGCCTAAGAAAGGGGGGAAGGGAGAAATGGGAGCATGTGTGGATGCTATAAGGAGGGTGATCACCAAAGACGCGAGGACCTTAATGAATATAAACAATAAATAAAATGGAGGGATCACAGAATACCTTAAGCGCGGGAGATTATGAGCCGCCATCCTTCTCTTCCTATCGGCTGGCCGATAGAGAGAGTCTTCTTATGATTACCCTTGCAAACAAAGACAAACACCCAACAAGTAAAGAATGGATTAGCAAACTAAAATGTGTAGTATCAATCCCAAATAAAATATGTAAACGTGAAAGTATGAAAACAGAACACACCTGTTGGGGTATTACCCCTTTAAACCCCTATGGAAAGGGTAGGGAAAAATATGATGATATGATATATGCAAGTGTTGCACTGGGAGATGGCTCAATGTGGTTGAGCTTAAGGAAGTAAAAGATGAATGATGCATGCATGCAGCGATACAGATGAAGAAGCACAGAGAAGAGAATAGAGAAAGAAGAGGGAAGAGGAGCCTGTGAGTTTCTCTAATCTTCGGCTTTGGATTGCCATTCGGGAGAAAGTCTCAGAAGGGATGATGCTTTTGGCGCAGTGAAGACTTCCTCCTCTAGTCAGTAGTCGGGCGGCACCTCCCCCTACGTATCAAAATCGACCCCCCTGAGCAAGAGCCACAGAGCTCTATTTATAGGGTTGTCACACCCCAACGCGGAATATCAGGACGTACAGTCAGAAACTAGCTAGAAATAACACCAATATGTAGGTGCTATGAAAAGAAATACTTCTATTGATCAAGAAGACTGCAAGTTTTATTACAATAACCATCAATACTTAATCATGATCAAACATATCTTCCAAATAGATTCTAATACAACAACTTACTCCAAAAGGGAAATAAGATACTAATACAACACTAAGGAAAAACCAGTGTCTATAGCTATGCCAACTCGGCATCTACTAACAAGTACACTCAAGGGATCACTCCTGTCCCTCCCCATCAGTATGCGCATCATCACCTGAATAGCCTGGAAAGGGGGCACCAGGGAGACCCTTGGGGAGTGGGGTGAATTAATGGGGGGAGTAATAGCAGTGGGTGGGATTTGAAAAGTCACTTGGTGAGGTGGCTAATGATGTGGCAAGGGGTGGTGATGTGGCAAGAGAAGAGAGGTTGAGGTGGAGCTGAGGTGGAGGGGAGGGGAGAGAGAGAATGGGTAGCCCAAGAGAGAGAGAGGGGAGGAGAGAGAGAGAGGAGGCCGCCCAATTAGAGAGAGAGAGGGAGAGGGATGGGGGATGGGCTTCTCACCCTAGGAACAATCAAACTAGATTTCAAATTTTCTTCAACTATTCATTATCTTCAAATGGGGGAAATGGGGTCCTATTTATAGGCGCCTCACATTTTACATAAAGTCCTTGACTTTTGGACTAATGACAAGACTAACCCAAGGGGAGGGTGCCTCTGGGCCTAGCGCACTTAATTGGGCCCATTAGACACATAACTTATATAAATGACTCACTAACTTAGGTACTTGACTCAAATAAAAGAAAAATTACATAATTGTGACTCAAATAAAATATAAAAATTACATGCTATGACTCAGAAAAATGTAATGAACAAGATGAAGCACAGTCTGGCGAGCAACGGGAGCCTTGAAAAAAAATATGGAATGGTCAGGGATGTCCCCATCATACCCTCGGAGTGCGGAGAACTCAACTCCGTGGAGTAAGAGTCCTTCCTGCGCTTAGAGTGCTGTAGTAGGAGTGCCCACAAGTCTTCCAAAGGAGACCGATCCTTCCACCCAGTGAGGTAGCACTCACATGCCCTGCTCCTGAGGATGGTGACTTGTTCACCTAATATTCTCTCAATTGCTCATGTCGAACTCTCCAGGCTAGCAGTGCTCTTACGGGGGTGATTGCTCTCTCAAGGGAGGAAGTGGGCTCAATATCCTCACTGGGTACCACCGTGGGACCCTTGTATGGCACAACATCCACCACATTGAATGTGGGGCTAACTCTGTACTTTTTAGGGAGGTCTAACTCATAAGCGTTGGCGCTAATGCACCTCAGAACCTTGAAGGGACCAACTCCACAAGGTCTCACAGTCCTCACCATCCCTGAATCACCCACTTGGTCTTCTTGGTGGCGCCGGTGCGAGTTGGCCTGCCTCTCATAAATTTCATTGCTCATGTTGATGTGCTTGCAAAGGTTATCGTGCAATGCTGACTTGCTAGTGGCTAATGGGGGACCTGGACAACCAAAAGTGGACCTGTCAAGCATGGACGTCATATTGACTTTGACAGACTTAGGGGGGCCGGGGCACCCATAGGTGAACCTATCATGCATGGGGTGTCTAACTAACTTGTCAGATGTGGGAGGTCCTGAGCCCCCACAAGTGATCCTATCATGCCTAAGTGCGACCAATACCAAGGGACCAGGGCAACCAAACGTGTATCCTTCATACACAAGACCAACCTGGTGGATGACAATGGATGGGGGAGGACCGACAAATCCAAAGGTAGACCAGCCACGCATCTGACTTAAAGTGACATGTGTGGGATGACCTAACCTTCTAACCATGCTGAATGATGCGGTGTGCCAAGACAAATGCACTCCTAACCTAGAGATGACTTCCATGTGTAGGGGTATGGTTTGGCCTTGGAGCTTCCATTCAAAAGGGTCGAAGCGATCTAGGAAGGTGGATATCATGGAGTGGAGCACTTCCTTATTCCCAAGGTGTAGGTTGTCCATGGTCATGGCTTCCCTGGTGTGACTCGGGTCTAGGGAGAGGTTGGTTTGGTCACACATTGTGGGTGGGGGTAGGAAGTATGGGTGGAAAATAAGGCGGGTGGGCCACTGGGGTACTCAAGCTCCCATGGGAAAGGGTCAAAGGGGTCGTAGAAAGGGTCACCAAGGGAGAGGAGCTCTATGTCCTCAAGGTCCTCAAAAGGGGGTGAGTTATCCTCCTCTATTGGAGTAGTTGGGCCAGTGTCTTGGGTGGGCTGGTCGGCCATGAGGGGATGGCTTGGTTTTCTACCCGAGATAAGAAGCTCCAAGTTGTGGATGGAGTCGGGTTCATCTGGTGTGGGTAGGAATAAAAGGATATTGCTAGTGTAGCAATCCATGGTGAAAATCGAGGTGATAGACCTGACGCATAGGTGGAGGAGGTCAAGGTCCCAAGGTCGGTCAGACCCTGGGGTCATCATGTCAGTCAGCTTTATTTAACATGCTAGGCCCTTAAGAAGGTCCTCCAAATTCTCCACTTGGTAGGATGATTGGATGGTGGTGCGATAGGAGATGAAGGGTACTATGGGGAGGTTTAGCTCCATGGGAGGGTAGACATGGGACATGATAGGGTGAATCGGTCTCTCCTTTAGCCATCTAGCCAGGGGCCCATCTATGATTATGGTGCCATGTGTAAAGGTTTGTGGCTCTTGAAGATCCGGGCTATGTGGGGTAGGGGAGACTTGAGGCTCTTCCTCCCTATTGGTGTGACCTTGGGTTTCCTTGAGGGTGGGGAGGGGTTTCGGGCTAGCATCTACTCCCATGTGATTGGGTGTGGGATCCATGATCTCCTCTGCCAAGGGGATGGGAAGGTCTTTTGTGGGAGGGGTGATGATGATCGGCGCATGGAGCAGCCGGGGTGGTGGGTAAAGGGAGACTTGGGTTAGGATAGGAAGGGGAAGTAGTGGAGGCCTAGGACATGGTAGAGTTGGGGTCGGGAGTGGGCGATGGGTTGGGCAAGGAGGATTGGGTTGGTTGGTCTTGGGAGGTGTGTCCTTTATGGGGGAAGATGGAGGGATGGAGGCCAATTGGGTTTGGGTGTAGGTTGGATGAGGGGGTTTGGGTTGGGGGGTGGCGGCCCTCATGGGGTGAAATTAACAATTTAAATTTAACAATTATGTACCAGAGTCCGGTCCAAAGGAAAGACAACAAGTCTAACAGTATAGTTGATAGAAAAGATGAGACGTACCAAGAAAGTCAGGGGAAGCTTGACGCAGGTACCAGCTGGCAGCTACGAACTCGTACACCAGGAACCGCGGAAGCAGAATGAACAATGACCCACCTGAAAAGTAGGGGTGAGTCTCGTGTCACTGGCTCAGTAGGGGTCACGCGGATCCCCACTGGAAAACACGTAGTAACACGAAACAAGTAAAACAGCAGTTAGTAAAGCGAAAAAAGTAAACTAGAGTACAGTCACACATGACTAGAATGCCATGCATATGACAGGACACTGACCTCGAGTACAGCCACGAGAGGGCTAACCCGGAAGGTCATGACGCACAAGAGCCAGGAAGAGAATCGCGAAGAGTCACGTGCCACGTGACTGGTATACCTCTCACTAGAAGAACAGCCAGCTGCGTCCACTGACGTCTTATGCTGCGCCTACTAGTGTCTTGTCCGCGTACTCTACTGCAAGAACTAGGCCGAGACCAAGACACTGTCAGAACCAGAACCAAAGTACCGTCGCGAGTGACTAGATAGGGGAACACCTGTCGGCGTCAGTCCAAAGCCCCTGACCACGTATGCACACACTGGCTCACTGCCTAAGCCAGGCCTCTAGCTAGTTTTCCCCCTCCGCTGAACCCTATGGTTGGACCGGGGGCCCACGGAACTAGCTTAAGAACCGTATATCGGGAAAGTGCCCCGCTAAAAGAGCCGTCACATCATAACGTGACGTAAGGCTACGACTAGTGAAGACTCACGAAACACAGAGACTCAAAACACGAGTGCGGAAGTACAGACAGACAAGAGAACACTATCGCACGTACTTCGAAAGCACCAATGGCAGCACAGCCACTGCCGACAGACTCAGGACAAGGCAACTAGACCTACTCACGTAACGATCCTTGAGTCAGATGACTCGAAGGCAAGAAAGTCACTAATAGCGGACCAAGCCGCCAATCGGTCTAATCCTAAGCCAGAGGGAACGACGCTATTGGAGGAAACGACACGTAGAGACCTGAGGGAACACCGAGGACTCTCAGCACATCTGGACACGTAGAACGAGATAAGATGATACCTCGATGCATCCAGAACCATGTCTCGAACTGGATAGAATCGTCGAGACACACAAGGCTACCTGTCAACCACTGGGTGACCCCGGGTTGACCGGAACCCAACACGACATACACACAGACACGACATCATACACAAGCACTCCTGGCCATCCCATCATGGTCACAGCCCTCATAAGATGCTGACAGACATCCACGAGTCATAGGTAAACCACGAGATCAAGCCAAGACAAACAGAAACACCGGAGGATGACACTCTGGGCAAAGTGAACCATCACTCGATCGCTAGGCAAACTCGACAGTCAAGTAACAGCCGCTACGCGACCAAAGATAAGGATGCTGGCAGTTCTAGATTGAGTCGTTAGGGAACTGTCGCAGTCAAGGAAGAGACTGCACCCAATCACCTGAACCGACCGATCTAGAGACTACCGACACACAGACACCACCCTATACCACAAACCTAAGACAAATCGACACACGGACAGACACAGAACAGAACCGACCATCACGGCCAACAGGACTATAACGGCCTACTATAGGCACGTCACACGCTCTGACGCACCCAGATTGGGCCATCAGGATGAGCAGACCTAAATGTAAAATCAGACGAATAGCATGTAACGGTCCAATATGGACGCGTTACAGCACCCTGGCGCATGGGGGTTGGGCCGTTAGAGCCAACCGACATAGCCAGTCAAACTCAGTCAAACAAACTGTAACGGCCTACTATAGGCGCGTTACATGCTCTGACGCACCAGGACTGGGGCGTCAGGGCCAACAGACCCAAAACTCGATGAATGGGGCTGTGACGCACCTCTATAGGGGCATCACAGTCATGTAATGGCCCATAACTGGTCCGTCACACTGACCTAGCCTCGAAGAACCTAAAACGACTAATGGCTGTGGCGGTCTATCGTAGGAACGTCACACAGTGTGATAGTCTCTGGAACGACCGTAACACCGTCATGATGAAAAAAATAGTGGAATGGCCGAATCGACCCATTCCACGCCCCATTCACGCCGAAGCACATGGGAAACAAAGCCATACGACGAGAAAAGGCTCCTGGAGGCTAAAAACACCACATGCATGCATCAAAATGCGAGATCGGGGTGATTCCGATGAATCGACCCAAATCGGGTCACCGAGGTTCCCAGGCTCCTACCGGCCCCGAATGACAATTGATCGACACAAAATTGGCGGGTACGGGATCCTGACATCCCGATGGTCATTTTGACAGTAATTATATTGCAAACCATCACCATTTTTCAGTGAACCCTAAAAACCCTAAAAATAATGATTTTCCCTAAACTGGCCCGATCTCACTCGATAGGGCGCCAAACCGCGCACAGAGACAGGGGAAACGTGCAGAACGAAGTGTAGATCTGTCTCCCTACCTCCACCGAAGAAACCACATGCCGAAGTGACTAAACCGTGCCGAAAATCATCACGCGAACTCAACCGCCGGCTTTGAATCCACCGTTCAGGATCGCGCCAATGCCACGCCCCACTCGTCACACCCGCACTCATCTCAGCAGCCTCCCGACATCGTCAGCTCACCCGCGGTCGCCTCTGTCTGCAGCCGGAGCCGAAGGGGTGAGAGAATGAGAGAGAATGGGAGAGAGAGAGAGAGAGTGAGATGGCGAGAGTGAGAGGAGAGAGAGGGGGTGGGTGAAATAAAGGAAATTAGGAATTATAGAAGGTCTAAAGCTCACTCGGACACGATCCGTCACCCACAAAGCTAGATCTGAAAATCTGTGGTCTTATAGCCCCCCACTCCTTACAAAAATTTCATCCTCGAAATTTAGGACGGAGCACGGAACTCAGGAGGAAGGACTCACCCGCAGAAAGGGCTTCACGGTCGCCGCACCACCATGCTATAGACCACATAGTCAACACTAAGGAATGCCACCAGACTAGCACAACCACAGGGACCCTCTCGCTCTAACACACCAAACCGCGCCAGACCCCGCACCGACCAGGGCATGCGAAACCAACAAGTCAGGCTTCACCTCAGCACTTCTAAAGCTTCTAAGGGTGCAGTACACCCCACACACTCCGCACGCGGAGACACACTATCCTCAATAGGAAGACTGCAACAACAACCACTCAGGTCAACAACTACTCTAGCTATAGGGCACCGAGCACTCCCTGTAGTAAGCGCCTTCACACCTCAGCTCAGATGGCACCCTCACTGCTAAGTACCATGGACCACAACTCTTCCATCGGCTCCACACAGCCAGTGACACATGACCTCGAGCCAAACCCTATGATAAACACTGGCCAATGTCGACCCCAAAAAACCAACACCTCACCTGACCCAACAACACCAACACTACCAAAAGGCACCTTACGGACCACCGCCAAGCTTCACCAACCAAAAACCACCAAGCATGAAAATCCCTTGTACCGCTCCCTCTCAGCCAAGGGAACACCACACTCTGGGCCGCGGCACCACTAGACCCACCAAGTTCCAAACTCTCTCGAGTCTTGCCATGGACAACCATTCCATCCATAACCGCCACAGCTCTCAATTAATCTCAAACCTCTTGCCCGCCTAACAACCGACGCAATAACCCACTTCTCATCCAGGCGCTTGACAAATCCAGTGACTTCCTCATCTACACAACACGACATCCACATAGGATCTCCCTACCAATATCGACACCTCTCACTCCTCAGATCCACCTCCAGAACAACCCCACTGACCAAAGTCAGTCAACTTCCGTGCTCATTCCTGAGCACCGAACACTAGCGCCAAACAACTAGCCCAAAAGGCCACGACTTGCCTCAATACCACTCGCTAAGTGGCTCCACTCTAAGCCATGTGACATCAGTCAAGGGAAAAATTGGTGTAACACACTGATGCAACCAACAACTCTCACCACCGAGCTTCTCGATCCTCTGAGCTACTTGCACTACTCAACATGATACCACCGCCCACGCGTGGCAACCAAGGCCATTCTCACGGCCCGACACAACTCTTCCTTCCAAGGGCTACACTCCGTAACTGATTCTGAGACCTCCAGGACACGGTCATCATGAGACACGTGCCATCCACCACTCCGAATCTGATCCTGGAGCCCGTGGGTTACTGACCCACCACGCTTCTGCTGTGCAACTCTGCACCAACAAGGTCGTAGGATGAAGGAAAACCTGGCATCCGCCAAGGTAATCCACCCGTAATGTAGGTCTTAAACAATAGGGCACCTGGAGAGACCCCACACTAGCCCTATAATATGACACAAAATCACGGCTGGTGACTCTACTTGCCTGATCCAACACGACCTTCCAACACCTACGCACCAAGACATAATGAGGGATAACCATAACACCCTCACGCGTGACTCTTTCGGGGACTCCCGAGCACACCTCGGGAAGGACACAAACACAAAGAAGCACAATTGTAACATGGGAACAACTGAATTAAACACGAGCACCACATATAATAACCGAGAAACCACGCACACCCTCGATAGAGTGAGCACAACAACTCCACCCGACCAAGCGCCTCGTGCATGTCGGGAACCTTAACTCGCAAGGCAAATGGAACGTGGAAAAAATGGCTAGAATTGAGGTGGCCCCCATGGGCACTCACGAGCAACAAGGCCAATCTGACACACCAGAAAACACTCCAGCTCGGCCCCACCCATGGCACACGGCCAGCCCACGAGAAGCCTGCCACATTCTGAACACATTCCTGGCTACTCACTCAAACCAAACCGTAGTAGTCGAACCACTGGATGGTGAAAAGATACAGCGGACACCTACTCCTCCTGCTCTTGCTGCCTCTTACCAGGCCCACTCCTTATGAACAACCTAGCCATCCGACAAAACCTCGACCTCGAAGGGAAGGAACTCCAACCAAGAGATGGAAGAGACACCACTTGCCCACTCAATGGTCCACCAAGACAAGGCTGGACCCAACAACTGCTAACTCGCCAACAAAACCTTCACATCCTCAGCGCATACCAGGACCGGAACACCCGTTCCACCACATCAATCCACGACCTTGCTGCATCAGGATCTGGCTAGCCACGCAATGAACTACCCTCGCCAACCTCCTGATCACGAAGCAGACTCATCCGTCGCACAAGAACCAACACATGTCGGCACAAAAACTTGACCTGATCCAGCACACCTGGGGCTGCAACCGCCAGAAGAAAACACCACTCGGCTCCACCTGAGCCCCCATCGGCACTCCAACGAAGACCACAACTGCCTTCATAGCACCAATGTCGTGCACTCGAGCTCCCACGCAAGAAACAAAGTGGAAGATAAACACAAAACCCTATGCTAACTACCGACTGTACTGGACTCTCTGGACTCAGAAACACTACATGGTCTCGAATTCCCATGTATTACCACAACCATACTCTGATACCAATTATAACGACCTAAGATCCGGATACTGGGAATGACCCGATACCATTCGGATCCTGAACCGCCACCCATGGGTCGGGAGGCCCGGAAGGGTTAAAGGGTTGGTGTGGTTATGAATTGAAATTCTAAACAATAGTAGTAAAGTAGTGTAACTTCTACTATTCTTTGCATGATTCCTAAGGTCAAAAATCCTAGTACATATGCAGATTTTAGACCTATTAGTCTATGCAACTTTACAAACAAAATTATTTCTAAAATCTTAAGTGACAGATTAAGACATATTTTGCCTTTGATCATCTCTCAAGAGTAGAGCGATTTTATCCGTGGCAGACAGATTACTGACAATGTCCTGTTGGCAAAGGAACTTATCACGGAATTGGACAGACCTGTGAGGGGCCACAACATGCTTATTAAACTTGACATGGCTAAAGCATATGACCGCATTGAGTGGGACTTTATTTTTCAGACAATGAAAAGCTTTGGGTTTTCTAATAGATTCGTCTCTTTAATTGCCCAATTGCTAATGAATTGCTAGTTTTCCATTTCTATGAATGGACACACTCATGGATATTTTAAGTCCTCTAGAGGAGTTCGACAAGGAGACCCGCTAGCTCCCGCACTATTCATTCTGGCTGAGGAAATTCTGAGCAGAGGGCTAACCCTCACATTCTCCTCAGGTTTATGCAAATCATATCATCTGCCGCGTGCCTCTCCTCAGGTGTCTCACATTCTTTATGCAGATGATACATTAATATTCATGAATGGGGGTGTCTCCTATGCTAAACATCTGCTAACCTTTCTGGGGAGGTATGAAGCCTCATCTGGTCAGAGAATTAATCCTTGCAAAAGTTGCTTTATAGTGGCCAAACAAATGCCCAATTCTTCCATAGATCGCATCAAGCAACTAACAGGTTTCCTCCACAGAAGTGGCAGCATCAATTATCTGGGCATTCCCCTTTTCAAAGGCAATAAAATTATACATTTCAAGTACCTCCTGGAGAAAGTGAATGCTAAACTAGTTGGGTGGCAAAGCAAGTTCCTTTCCCCAGCTGGCAGGGTTGTTCTAATCAGTTCAGTCTTATCATCTTTATCTATGTACACCGCTAGTGCTTCTTCTATTCCTTATACAATTCAAAAGTAGATTAGCAAAATCTATTCCAACTTCTTCTGGCAAGGTCTTGAAACAACCCACAAAAGACACTGGATTTCTTGGGATAATATCTGCAAACCTACTTCTAATGGTGGTCTGGGCATCCGTAGCATAAGAGATATGCAAATTTGCAGCTATGTAAAACTCTTATGGCTTTCTATGAATAGTATGTCACCTTGGGCTAAGTATACTAGAAGCAAGTATTACCAAGGTCACCACATTTTCGACTGTAAAACTCCTTTTCCTGTCGGCATAAGAACAAGTGATTTTGAGAAGGCTAGAGCTCTGTTGCTGGAAGGGTCTCGCAAGATTATTTTTGATGGTAAAGACACTTATTTCCTTAATGACATATGGTACAAAGACAAAGCTCTTGTTGATCTTCTCTCTATTCAAAGGAGCTACATGTCTGAAGACTGCTCAGTAAAAGAGGCCTTATCTAACCTTCAGCATCCGGTCTAGAATGAAGTGCAGGATCTTCAATTGCGGTCTGATCTCCAAAGCTTTGCCACTCAAAATGGTAGCGATATTTCTGTTTGGTCTCTTACAAACTCAGGCAAGTTCAGCATTAAATCCACCTATAGATTTATTAAGAGGCAAGTGATGGATCCAAATGTACAAATTTTCAGCAAACTGTGGAATCATAAGTTTCCTCCAAGGGCTGCCCTGTTCTGCTGGAAACTTCTGCAGAAAGCAATTCCAGTTGACAGTAGAATTCAGTCAAGTGGTATTAGCATGGCCTCCATCTGTGTTTGCTGCTCTGATTCGCATGAGATCGAGGATGCAGATCACCTTTTTGTATACAGCGAACCTGCCAATTTTCTCTGGAACAGGTTTGCCCCCCTGCTCACTGTTTCTTGTCTGGAAGCTACCAACATCTGTAGCCGGCTGAAGCAAACTCTTGTTGGGGCTAACACCAACAAACCAACAGGATTCATTTCATTGCTAGTGTCTCTTCTGATCATTTGGGAAATATGGAAATTCAGATGTTTGATTAAGTTCGAAGGGCATAGACCCAATCTATATCATATAGCTAACAACATTTCAGCAGAGATCAAACAGATTATGCAGCAAGTCCATTTTTCTCAGGGCATCAGCCATGACTTCTGCAGGATTGTACAGAGATTTGACTTAGATCTAAGATACAGTCGTCCCTCTTTTGTTACTGTCTGTTGGTCTGCCCCTTCTATTCATTATGCTCTCAATGTGGACGGAGCTAGCAAAGGCAATCCCGGTCCAGCAGGAGGTGGTGGATGCTTCAGAGATTCTCTCGGGCGCTTATTGCTCGGTTTCTCATATTATTACGGCTATGGCTCCAACATGGTAGCTGAAGGAAGAGCTCTCCTCGACGGTCTTCGCTTAGCCCAATACCACTCCATTCCTTTATCGATCATTTATACAGATTCAATGGTGTTGGTGGAGTTATTGAAAAACAAGAGAGATCCTCCTTGGTCTCTTCTCCCTTGGTGGAAGCCCCTCCAACAAGTTTTCTGTTCTTTTAGATGCCCAATTACCCATTCTTATAGAGAAGCTAACTAGCTAGCGGATGCTCTAGCAAATCATGCGGTTCTCATTGGTCAAAATGTGGAATTTCACTCATACAAGGAGCTGCCTCCCCTAGCCAAAGGCTATGCCAAAGCTGACGCTTGTAACATACCAAACTTTAGAAGGAGACTTGTATAGTTTTTTCTTTCATTCTTTCATTGTACTACAGAGACTATGGTCTCCTTTGTCTTTGTACCTCATAATTCAATGAAATAAAAATTAGCTTCTAGTGGTTTACTGGTGGAGTGAGAACATTCCCTTCCTCTGGAATGGGGGTGCACTCTCCCTACAGCTCAACAAACTCAATAAACCTAATAAACTTGAACAAAGAAACCAACAAAAGATTTCTTCACTTTGTCTTAGACCTTCTGTGTGAGCAAGGCTTGTTGATCCTGACATCTCCACGGGCAACGTCCATATTCTATCTTGGCTTAGACCTCATGTCTTCGCCAAGCTGGTCAACTTTGACATGACATCAGGTTGACATCTTCATCTAAACATTCTACCTTGGTTTCAGACCTTTCGTCTGAGCAAGGTTAGTTGACTCTGACACATCGTCAGGTTGACAGTGATATTTAGCCCTGGGTCTGGGCCTCTCATAGGTCTACATTCTAGTCAACCCTCGCCCCAAATCTTCTATCGGGGCAGGGCCCATTGACTTCGACGTTTCGTCGAGTCAACACTTATCTTATATTCTGCCTTTGGCTCAAGTCTCATGTCCCTACCAAGTTCGTTAACTTCGACATGACGTTGGGTCAACACTTATCCCATATTCTTCCCTTGGCTCAGGTCTCATGCCTTTGCCAAGTTCGTTGGCTTTAACATGACGTCGAGTCAACACTTATCTCATATTCTTCTCTTGGCTCAGGCCTTATGTCTCTGCCAAGTTCCTTGACTTCGACATGATGTCGAGTCAACACTTATTTCACATTTTGCCCTTGGCTTAGGCCTCACGCCTCTGCCAAGTTTGTTGGCTTCGACAGGATGTCGAGTCAACACCTATTCCATATTCTGCCCTTGACTTAGGCCTCATGCCTCTGCCACGATCGTTGGCTTCGACATGACGTCGAGTCAACACTTATCCCATATTCTATCCTTGACTTAGGCCTCATGTCTCTGCCAAGTTCGTTGGCTTCAATATGACGTCGAGTCAACACTTAGCCCATATTTTTCCCTTGGCTTAGGCCTCACACCTTTGTCAAGTTTGTTGGCTTCGACCGGACATCGAGTCAACACCTGTTCCATATTCTACCCTTGACTTAGGCCTCACGTCTCTACCATGTTCATTGGCTTCGACATGACGTCGAGTCAGCACCTATCCTACATTATACCCTTAGCTTAGACCTCACGTCTTTGCCAAATTCGTTGACTTCGACATGACATCGAGTCAACACTTATCCCATATTTTACCCTTGGCTTAGGCCTCACGCCAAGGCAGAATATTCTGGTTAATGTTACTTCTGACATCCTATCAGGTTAATGTTCATATTTCATCTTTGGTACGGACCTTCCGTCCGATCAGAGAATAAAATGACCCTCTCATTTTTGGCTCAGATCTTTCGTCCAGTCAGTCAACAAAAAGACTCTTTTTACCTTTGGCTCGGACCTTCCGACAGACCAGAGAACAAAAAGACCCATTGACATTTGGTTTGAACCTTCCGCCTGACCAGAGAACAAAAAGATCCTTTTACCTTGGGCTTGGATCTCTCATCCAGCCAGACAAAAAAAGGACCCCTACACCTTTGGCTCGGGCCTTTCGTCTGGCCAGGGAACAAAAAAGACTCTTTTTACTTGTGGCTCTACCCTTCCAACTAGTTGAAGAACAAAAAAAACCCTTCTATTGATGGCGTCATGACTTTACGTCTACTCCTGCCTGGTGTCATGGCTTTCTGCCTAAGTCGGTAAATATTCTACCTTGGCGTCATGGCCTTCCGCCTAAGTCAAGTTGTACGGCGTCATGACTTTATGTCTAAGCCGTTAAATATCCTTATCTGGCGTCATGGCTTTCCGCCTAAGCCAGTAAACATTGTCTAGCGTCATGATTTTCCGCCTAAGCCAGTAAACATTATCCGGCGTCATGGCATTCCACCTAAGCCAGTAAATATTCTACCTTGGCGTCATGGCCTTCCGCCTAAGTCAAGTTGTACGGCGTCATGACTTCATGTCTGAGCCGTTAAATATCCTTGTCTGGCGTCATATCTTTCTGCCTAAGCCAGTAAATATTGTTCGGCGTCATGGCCTTCCGCCTAAGCCGGTAAATATTCTGCCTTGGCGTCATGACCTCCCGCCTAAGCCAAGTTGTACGGCGTCACGACTTTATGTCTAAGCCGTTAAATATCCTTGTCTGGCATCATGGCTTTCCGCCTAAGCCAGTAAATATTGTCCGGCGTCATGGCCTTCTGCCTAAGCCGGTAAATATTCTGCCTTGGCGTCATGGCCTTCTGCCTAAGCCGATAAATATTCTGCCTTGGCGTCATGGCCTTCCGCCTAAGTCAAGTTGTACGGCGTCACGACTTCATGTCTAAGCCGTTAAATATCTTTGTCTGGCATCATAGCCTCACGCCTAAGCCAGTAAATATTGTACGGCGTCATGACTTTATGTCTAAGCCGTTAAATATCCTTATCTGGCGTCATGGCTTTTCGCCTAAGCCAGTAAATATTATCCGGCGTCATGGTCTTCCGCCTAAGCCGGTAAATATTTTACCTTGGCGTCATGACCTTCCGCCTAAGCCAAGTTGTACGGCGTCATAACTTTATGTTTAAGTCGTTAAATATCCTTGTTTGGCGTCATGGCTTTCCGCCTAAGCCAGTAAACATTGTCCGGCGTCATGGCCTTCCGCCTAAGCCGATAAATATTCTGTCTTGGCGTCATGACCTTCCGCCTAAGTCAAGTTGTACGGCGTCATGACTTTATGTCTAAGCCGTTAAATATTCTTGTCTGGCGTCATGACTTTCCGCCTAAGCCAGTAAATATTATCCGGCGTCATGGCCTTCTGCCTAAGCCGGTAAATATTCTGCCTTGGCGTCATGGCCTTCCGCCTAAGTCAAGTTGTACGGCGTCATGACTTTATGTCTAAGCCGTTAAATATCCTTGTCTGGCGTCATGGCTTTTCGCCTAAGCCACCAGCCTCTTGGGTGGCTTCCCCAGTTCTTGGTATCGGTGTATCGATATTATCGGTATATCGGTATCCGGATCTCCAGGTCGTTACACCTGCCCTTAAACGCCCATCCCCCTTTTGAGCGGGCTATCCCAGACCGCTCATGCCCTTGTGCGGTCCTCCTAAAACTGCACATCCCTGTGTGTTGTCGGTTAGCCTTAGTGGCTTGTCCCGTGACTGTTTGGGCATTGTGTTGGCCTCCGGTCGACCCGGTTGTGACTCAGTGGTCGACTTTCGGTCTCGTGAGCGTCCCGAACACCCCGGAGGTTTCGTGTCCGTGTTTTGAGGTGTCCGTGGGTTCCGTGTTACCATAGTTTCAGACCTAGGGACTAGGCTAGATTGATGGTGTCGTGCTGTCGCGTTCGACGATCTTGACCCGAGTCTTGTGACTCAAGGACCGTTGAGTTTAATAGGTCTAGTGGATTGTCCAGAGTATAGTAGCCTCGAGCCACCTGTTACTTAGTGTTACTCGCAATGGGTGTGTGCGTGGTTTTTAGTGTTCACATTTAGTGAACCCCCACTAGTCGTAGCTTTCCTGCGCACACGCGTGTGGACCCACTTGGGAGTGGTGGAGAGCGTGACCTGAGTTAGGCGGTGAGTAGGCTGGTTACCGTAGGGCCCCCGCGTACCACCGAGTAGGGGTGGTGGGGGAATTACCAGATAGAGGACAGACCTAAGGCGTATGGTCTGAGTGTGCATACGAGGCTGAGGGTTCAGACCTGAGCTGACGAGCACGACCTCAGCTAGTCCTTATTTTGTGGTACTTCTGGTTACTTGGTGTGTCTGAGTCTCGTGCCCGGGACGTTGTAGCTAGACACTTGTGACGCGGTGTAAGACGTCAAGGAACGCATCCAGTCGTTCTTCTAGTGGGCGGTGCTCCCGTCACGTGACGTGAGTTGTTGTGTTTAGGGTTTCCGGTGAGCATCACCAAGGGCTTTTCCCGAGACGGCGTTGAGTTCACAACTGCGAGGTCGTGACTGTGTTCCTGACCACATGGTTTCAGCTTGGGCCCTGCTGTGAGGGTGGGTTTCTGTGATTGGGACGTCATGGCGTTTTCCTAGTAGTGTGGCTAGGGTGGTGCGTGTTTGGTGGTCCCCGACCGTGAGATCGGGATATCGGGTGCGTGACTTAGTTGTCCCCTGACGGGAGACTGGGTCGTATTTTTGGTACAGTAGGAGTAGTTGTAGAGCCAAGATTTTGCCAGCCACCGTAGTTACTTTCCTGCTTTCATAGTTCTTACTTTTCATGCCATCATTGTTTCTCGGTTGGGGTTCTACGGGATCCCTACTGAGCCAGTGATAGGAGGCTCACCCCTGGTTTTCAGGTGTGGCTGTTCTTCCTCGAGGTTCAAGGGCATCGCGTGGAGGTTCTTAGCTGCCAGTTTATGGGCCGAGTGTTCACTTGGCGTGTGGTACGTTTTTCTACTTTAGACTGTACTTTCTATTGGACTAGACTCTGATGTAATTAGTTATTTATTTCTGGTATTATATCTGCTGTCCTGCTTTATTTCCTATTTCTATGTACACCACACCTATCCTTTAGCCCTTCCGAGTCTTCGGGCTCGTGGGCGGCGGGACAAAGTTCGAGTTGTGCCGGTTCCTTTCCGGTACTCGGATCCCAGGTCGCCACATGCAACCTTGTGGCATACACGTTCGGAGACCTCCTCTCCCCTTGGACCCCGTAGAGGGAGTATCAACGTTGCTCTACAGGCCGACTACGGACCCCAGGGAGTTATCCCCCTGGCATGGCCGTAGGCCAGCCTCACTCGGGCCAGCATCCTTTTTAATCTGATCCACTCTCGAATCTCACTTTAAACTATACATTTCTCTCTCTTCCCGCTCCCCCCTGGTGTCTCTCCCGCGCATGGTTCTCCCCCTTGGTGCTTGAACCCTGGTTGCTGTGCCTGAGCCCCGGCCATGGCCGCCCTGCCGTCGGTGGTCCTGCCTCCCCAGGTTCTGTTAACCCCGCCTCTGCTTCTGGCCTTCATGGCTTGGACGTGGGAGGTTTTCTTCTGGTTCCTGTCGCGGTTCCCCCTGTAGCCGGGTCCCTCCATCCTCCACCTGCCGTCAGTGGGCCTGATGCTCACTCCGTTGCTCATGGAGTTTCCTTGGTGGTCCCTGTGCGTGCTGGTGATGCCCTTGGAGGAGGATAGCTGGTGGTGGTGGTCTCCACCACTCCGTCCGAAGGCGGAGCCCCTGTAGGTGGCCCTGCTCTGTCTAATTTTGGCGTTGCTTCAGCTGCAGGTCTGGGACCGGTAGCCTGCGATTCCAACGATCCTGCACGAACTCCGGCCATCCTCTCCTTTCTCGCCGGCCTACATCCTGGTTCCCTATTTGCTCCCCAACCTATTCCTACTCGCCACATCTTTCCCCTCCCCCACACGCCATCTCAAGAGATCGCATCCCACCCATTGATCGCCCATCCGGATCCCACGCCTTGTCTGTCTAGCGGCCACGCATGCCCCTAGTCAACCTCGACCCCCCACGTTGACCGGCCCTTCTATGGACAGGACATCACCGTTTTACGGTGCTCTGTTTCCTGTCGCTCCCAGCCATGGCCATACATCCACTACTTCAGCACCAGAGCTCCTTGGCCCCTCCGCCCCTACGGTGACCCCCCTTGGCTCTTCGGTTTCACCGGTCGGGGCACTACCTGCACTGTCCACAGATGCTACTGTCAAGCCCACCGTCCGCCTCCAGTTGGGGGCCTCTCCTCCTGCCGGTGGCCTTCCTGGGCAGGGGCGATAGGCCCTCGCTACTGTCTTTGCGGCCGTCTCTACCGTCAATCCCTCTGCCTCCCAAACAAAAAAAAATATTTAGAAAAGCATGGCATGCATTCATGCAGCAAGAAAGAAAGCAAGGGTCGAGAGAAGGGTTTGCCAATCGACCTGTCCTGGACTCTATCCCTCTTTTGACAATCACCCAAATTCCTCAATTCCATCACTTTTTGTTGTATACCTTATTCCACTCCGATTCAACAAGTCGAGAGTGTGTTTTACATATGACCGTCATGAGCATACTAAGATTTGAAGGTCATTTTCCCCAATCCTGATCTTGTTACCTACTCCCGTTTTAGGTGTCGTGTATCTCCTTGAGTTGGATTGCATTCGTCCCCTCAAGTCCCGCAGCACTATGCTAGGGGGTCCCATGCGACCGTAGATACAAGTCCTCTTAGATTAATTTTCCTTCCTTCCTCCTCTTTTGAATGACCTCTGTTATCACATTATGCTTGTCCGTTCCTAATGTGAAGCTCAATCTCTGCTCAAGAATCTCCTTGAGCGGGATGTCCCTATTAGGCTTGTTTCTTTACCGAAATACCCATTTATCAGTCTGCCTGGCTCCCCTGTAAAATGGGCATTCCAGAGGGACATTTATAGATGCCTAATTTTAGACATCCCGCGGACCTTGTCTTGCCACCATAGAAGTGACACTCTTTTTTTGGTTGATTGAGAGCGTGGGGTCTCATCCTTGTTTAGGTAGGCTCCACCCTGTCCCTTTGCAGATCCAACTTTACGGTAAGTTGGCAGGGGGTTGTAGGGGGCAGCGCCCCCTTGCCAGTAAGGTCAAGGCTTTGGGGGCGTGAGCCCCCGAGGTGAATTTTTTTGAGGTGCTATATATGATTTTCTACATTTCCACTGATCCATGGAAGGCCATAGTCTTGGCTGCCTATACCCCTGGGCGACCACAGGGCTTGCCACCTAGCCCATTCCAGGGTGGCCACTAACTTGGCTGCCCAGGTCCCTAGAAGACCAAACAGTTGGCCGCCCTCACCCACCTAGAAGGTCACTAGGCTGGCCGCCCAGCCCTTAAGAAGGCCATCGACTTGGCCACCCAGCTCCTTTGGACTACCAAAACGTTGGCCGCCTCTTGATAACTACAGTCAATCCCACATTTTCGCCCACTCCGGGCACCTCCTTCGCAACCACCCCCACTCGGGAGGTCGAGGGGCATGAACTCTCACATGTTCCCTCCTCCGAATGGGTTAAATCCTACATGTAATCCATCTTCGAAGGTTCTTGGAGGGAAATGCCCCCACATACAAAACCCCATTCCGAACCGTCTCTCAAGGGGGTTGGACATTCTTTGGGAGCAGGAGAGGCTGGCAGTTCAGAGCTCAAGGATATCTATGAGCACGAGTGCGCCTTCCCTGACCTTCCCCCTAGCCACAGAACCCATCGTCAAAGAGCTCCGCCGCGGAGAGTCCTGGGTCCAAGGGGCGGCCATCGACATGGCTGCCCACCACCTTTGAACGGCCACATAGTTGGCCTCCCTCTGCATGGTCAATGGGCAAACCCCGTCCTTCTCACTTTATTCTCCCTATTGGTACATTTCTTTCTGTTTTACTACATTCCATGCATACTAGATCTTCCTAGATCCCTACTTTTAAAGAGGTTTTCCAATCAAAAATATAGGGAAGGCGGATGGTCGAAAGTCTTGGCCATCCCTCTTCCTGCCCCACTTCCCAGTATGATCACCCCCATTTGCATGTTCTTCTTTTCGCTTTGAGCATATACTACACTATCACAGTCTAATGGGTTTGCTTTCTTTGTTTGCTGGTTAACTTGCAAGAAGTTCATCATCGACTCATAGACCTCCCCATTCTTGGCTGGCCGAGAGTGAGGACAGAAGAACCCACCATCTCCCCACTCCTAAGACATCCACGATCATCCTACTCCTGTGAGACCCAAGTATAGGTCTCTGGCGATCACATTATTTCCATTTTTCTAACCTTTGCACTATAGGTAGCAGCAGCATAGTTCGGAGGGAGGACACACGCACACCATCCCACGCCCACCTGACCTTTTCGATGCCTACAACCCTTTGGTGATCACGGTGGGACCTTGATTGCTCACTGTGAGTCTTTACATTGAAGTCTACTGCATTTGTTTCCAGCAAATAGCTTTTGCCTATTTCATTTTTAGTTGCTATTGTGCCTGTTCTGTGCTTGGTTTACCTGCAGGGACCAAAACAGGTGGCAGCCAAGTTTCTGGCCTTCCAAAATCAGGGCGGCCAAAGACCTGGCCACCTACCATTCCTAGAAGGCCAAAGTGTTCACCGCCTAGACCCCAAGGAGGCCAGAGACCTGGTCGCCTTGTTTCTCTAAGCGGCCATAGATTTGGCCATCCTCGATTCACGTTCCTACTTCCGTCTGAGTCCTGTTTGCGTAGTTTAGCTTCTATTTTTGCATATTCTAGCTTTTGATTTGCATATCTTTGGTTTTGTGTGTTCTAACATTGTAGACTGGAGTTTCGGGGTGGGCTTAGGAAGAGTCGACATCACATATTTTAGGAACACCCTCCATTTGATTTGGACTCTTCACCCGGGGATTCCCACTCAGGTGTAACTAGTCCTTCTCAATTGGGAACCTCTGTAAGTCCCCGCAAACCGTGGATTCTCACACGGTTGTCGAGCGGGTTGTAGCTTTAAGTCCTATTAGATTTCCTAAAGGGGTTTGAGTGAGATTTTCTTAGGATTATCTCGGAGTTTGGCCTTAATCCCCCTAGAAAATTCTCTTCTCTTCTAAGAGGGAACAAAGTTATATTGGACTAATCTCTAGATTAACCTAAGCTAAAAGTATGGGGTGCATTGTTGGAATACATGCTTGTTATGAGATACCATTTAATTCAATCCTACTTCCTCCTCTTTCTTTCTTCCCGTTGGAGCTCCCTCTCTCTCCCTGCCGTGGTTCTCTCTCTTCCCCGGGTGCTCGTGGTCATGGCCCCTCCCTCTGGCGATGGCTTGGTGGCGACGGCGGCGGCGAGGCGAGCACGGCAGTGGCTTTCTTGCGGCTTGGGGCGTGAAGCTCGTGAGAGATAAAGCTTCATCTTGTGATTGGCGGCGATCCGGCGGAGCTCATGCTCCATTGAGGTAGGGGGATGGATTCCCATGCTCATCCCTTCCATTCCCACTTTTTTTAGGCTGAGGAGAGGGCGAAAGGGGCTTAATCCATGCCGGGAGGGTGAAATCCATGTTTAGGGTTTGAGCGCCAGATCCACCGATTCGTGGGATTTTTGACCGATTTGGGGCCGTAGATGCATGCTAAGAGGGTTGGGGGAGCTTCCCCCTTGATTTCCCCATCATCGGGCGATGATCGGGGCGTGGAGCGGCGTTTTGGGGTTTTTCCCGCCATTCCACTCTCGGGTGAGCTTAGCGGTCCTTCCAGTGACCGCCAGGCTCCCCAGGTGGCCTCAAGTAGGACCGCTAGAGGTTACTGTATTGTCGGTAGTCCAGGCGGTCCAATTGTGGACCGACAGGCGTTGGTTGGTGACCGCACGATAGACCGCGAACCATGGGCTAGCGGTCATCCTTCGACCGTTTTCCCCATTTTTGACTGTTGGGAGTCACGTGTTCCCTAGCGGCCGTAGGTACGACCGTTTGTTATGCTTAGCGGTCTAAGGGTAGATCATATGGCTTGGGCTAGAGGCCTTATGATAGACCGCTAGGCCCATCGTGACTCGCCCCTTAGCGGCCTAAGATACGACCGCTAGTGTCTGTCTCGCGATCTGATGTAGGACCGCGTGGCTTGCCTCGCAGTCTAGAGTAGGACCTCTAGGTCTTGGGCTGCCCAAGTGGGTTGCAGTCCCGTTTCCCTCCGATCTGTGGTTTCCAAGTGTCAGTTCTTACCGCTGGTGACCCGTCCACTAGTCGTAACTTTTCCACGGCAACCGTGTGCTGACCCACCTGGGAGTGGTGGTGCGGCTTACCTGAGAGAGACGGTTGTTAGGCCGGTTGTCGTAGGGCCCCCACGCACAGTTGAGTCTAGGCTTCGGGAGAATAACCAGCTAGAGGACAGGCCTAGGATATATGGTCTGAGTGTGCACACGAGGTTGGGGCATCGGGCAGTGCTGACGAGCGTGACCCCAACTAGTCATTGTTTGCGGTACTGGTTGCTTAGTGTGCCTCTGTCTGTGCCTGGGACATTGTAATGAGACACTTGTGACGTGATATAAGACGTCAGGGGACGTATCTGGTTGTTCTTTTAGTGGGTGGTGCTCCTGTCTGCTGGCAGGTACAGACTCGAGTTTTGACCTACCGAGGTTCGATTGCTCAGTACGATTAGTTTAGGTGGCTTTCCCATTTATTTATTACTACTTGTTGGTTCCACCGTACCCCCGTTGATGCGGGACGCTATGCAAGCTAGGACTCTATGTGAAGACGCGACTAAATGGACAACTAAGACCAGCAACTTTGCAATAGATCGAATGGCGTAGACTCGACACTTAACGTTCCCAAGAAGGAAATTACGCCAATCAACAAGAAACTATAGCTCACAGGCGTCCCAAGAGAGGGAAGCACGCTGATCCTCACGGTTGAGAAACCGGCAGGGTCTAGGGTAGTCGACTCCACACTCGCGACTCGGATAAGTCGCGGGACGGTCTCGCTCTCTAATCGCAGCAGTAGTAAATATGCGAGCTAGGCGCTTATGATCTCACAAGCAGCGACGTCAAGAAACTATACTAAATGAGCAGGCTAAACCAAGGAGAAGCAGATGCATACCTCCACGCTCAAGGCGTGGGGAAGAAGCCCGGCCAAGTCACACGACCACCCGGTACAAGAGCTAAAATAAAGGTACAACCCGAACAAAGCCCACTCCTCGCAGGGAGGTAAAAGGCTACACAGTGATATCCAGGGGTCGTGCGAAGTGGGGTGACGGGTACCGGGTTGGTGAAGCTCATCGTCCACGTACGGCCACAACTGAGGCGAACTGCGCCCACGAATCGGTCTAAGTCTAGCAGCGAGGAAGGCAAGCCTCGGCACCTAAGAAGGAGAAATGGTCCCGGGAGGCAAGTAGCAATGGACGAAGGTCGCTCGGGAAGATGTCGGACACTATCAGCGCGGGAGGGAAGCTCCGGCGTGACCTCGAACGGGTGGGCAGACTGCTGTCCAAACTACACGATGCTGGGATGCAACAGGTAGACGAGCCTGGTATGCCACCTTCGACATGTCCTCTGGTCACGAAACTTGGCATGGACACTGCGAGGGATGTCCCAGGGATGCCAGTTGAGTGGCGACTGCAACGGAGCACTGTGGTAGTCTTGGAAAATTTCGAGGCAGACCCTGCACAATCTTGACAATCTACTGGCAGTTGGACAGGGGACCAAAGATAGGGCTGGAATCGGGGCTTCCTAGAGGTGAATGTGGTAGGGTTTTCTCTGTTGGATAGATGATAGACGTGGGATGACTGGATAGTAGAGGCAGGGTGGTGTGCAGTGGAGGTTTCAGGCGTGAGAGGGGCAAACAGGCTGGTGTCAGTTCTGTAGTTCAACGCAGTCAGAACTGAGGAGGGTAAAAGTGGACATGGAAAGCAAGGGAAAAGGGTTTTAAAATTCTCAATAAAATTTTGGAGAGGGGTTTAGGATGTGTGTAAAAAGTTCTCAAGATCTCAGGTCGTTCTAAGATGATTTGGGGGTTGTGTCTTTGGAGTGGCTTGAACACTATCCCGATAGGCTACACAAGGGCAGTCTGCCTCAAATAAAGGAAAATTACACATGATATGACTCAAGAAAAGGAAAATACATAAGCAAAAATAAAGATAATCATGAGAACCACATCTCCAAGGGGCCATGAGGTCGGAGACGCCTCGTGCCATAGGGAATGTCGGGAGATGTCCTCATCAGATATAAACTCGTCACGTTACCCCTTGGTAAATCTTCCGCCCTCGGGGTCTGACATTAATTGAGGACTAAGCATAGGGAAATACTCCCTAAATAGAGCAAGACGGCATAATGCCAAATATGCTCTACCAACTAAGTTAAGCTCAAAAATCGAGATGCATTGTCGGGTTAGGCGACACAACATAACAACCGGGTATTGCCCCAGAGCATAGGGCACTACACCAGCCATTTTCTCGGTAATCGAGTCGAATCTAAGGTTCGGGACAACCTTCCGTATCGAGCGGCACGTAGAAGAGATTTGAGGATCACCCTCAGACACCCTGCATACAGTTTCACATCACCGACGCTTCAACAACAGGGTTAACCCGGGGTTCAGAACGTCTTGCCATATACGGCTCTTCACCAAGAAGCGAGGGACACCCTGACTACTAGACAAACGGCATCATCATGCCAACACCTCAGTTACTGGGCCAACTCGGGACTCCCAGCAACCCATTGCGTCACGCGATGCATAACGAAAAAAGCAAGGAGCAGCTTCCGACACACCTCCTACAAGTGGCTTGATGTCGATGAATTTATCAAGTCACATCACACCGCGGTTCACCGCATTCAAGATGGAGCATGGGCGAACACTGAGTTCGGTCGACCCGGAGCCAGATTCAAGTGAGCTATCTCTTCACCTAGTCCACCTGACCCTCGTAAGTCCCAGCTCACCCAGCCAACTCAAACCCCTGAACCCAGCCAATCATTCCAATCCACATAAATCCCAGACTTACTCAACCATAGCTCATTAAAACTCTGTGCCCCAGCCCGTCTTAACCCCAATAGGCTCTACATGACCTTTCCCTCTCTTCTAGGTCAATCCCAGCCATTTTGGTCCACCTGAACCCCTTAGGGGGAGAGGTTTTGTCAAACGGGTAATCCCTCAGCCCATCCAAGTGGCATAAACACCTTTTACGTGGACCAGACTATCTGTTCTTGAATGTGGTCGCCAAGGTGACTGCATTCTGGGGGTCAAACCCCTGGTCAACCATGGCTAAACCCCTAGACCACTCGCGCTGAACGCGGTCACCTAGGCTACCGCATTCATGAAGATGCGGTCGCCTAGGTGACTGCATTCTCAGAAGCCCAGTCAACGACTAAAAGGGCCGGTCAACCTCGAGTAAACCCCCCCTTTACCCAAACCAACTCATGCCCTTCGAGTTGGTCTACCTAAACCCTTCTCCTACCCCTATAAAATCCCCCCTTGGGTGCCCAAGGGCCATAAGATGCTTGGAGCTAATCCCCCGGACTACGAATGATGCATGAAGGGCTTGGATGGCTGGTTTTGTGTTCACTAGGCTCACGCCGAGGGCATGCCGCATGACTGCACCCCCTCCGGCCTTTAGCCAAGACACAAACCCCTTAAGTGCGGCCCCGGTAATGACGAACACGCCCTATCTACATATCATTGTGTTGATTGTATATAACCCTAATGCTACTTCATGAAAGCACTGTGCCCAAGCTCTTGCCTCGATAATCGTGCACCGACAAATGTTGCTTGATGGAAGCACCCTATATGACACTATCTCGATAGTCTTGGATGGCCCCAGATGTTGCTTGACGAAAGCACCCTATCTGGCCCTAACTCGATAATTATGCATAGTCCTAGATGTCACTTCATGGGAACATCCCGCTCGGCCCTACCTTGATACTCGTGCATGACCCTAGATGTTGTTGGATGGAAGCACCCTACTCGGCCATGCCTTAGTGTTCATGCATGACCTAGATGCGGCCTCATGAGAGCCCCTTGCCAGTCCCTGCCTCAATGATTGTGCACCATTCAATGTTGCTCGGTCGAAGCACCCTGCCTAATCACTACCTCGATAATCGTGCATGATTTCCAAACGTTGCTCGACGGGAGCACCTTGCTCAGCCCTACCACGATATTCACGCATGACCTCTGATGCTGCTTCATGAAAGTGCCCTACCCAGTCCCTGCCTTGATGATCGTGCACCGTCAGATGTCACTCGATCGTGGTGCCTTGCCCAATCTCTATCTCGACATTCATGCACGACACGTATATTGCTTGATGAGAGCACCCTACCTAGTCTCTGCTTCAATGATCGTGCACCATCAGACATTGCTCAATCAAAGCGCCCAATCTAGTTCCCCGCCTAGATGATCGTGTGCCACTTTAGGGTCACCTCGATAAGTGTGCCCTCAGTGCTGTTGCCCGAATAATGGGCATACTTCATGAGTCTCGACGCAAGATGAAGTGTTAGGCCACTGCCTTTGTCAATGGGCCTCGAGCATGACTATCAAGGTCTCCCAGTGCCCACCACCTTCAGTCATAATAGTGCCCCCAGCATCCGACTCCCAGTCACATCAGGCCTCGAGCATGACTATCAAGGTCTCCCAGCGCCCACCTCCTTTAGTCACAACGGTGCCCCCAGCACTTGACTGCCAGACATAGATGGGCCCCAGGCATGACTACCGTGGTCTCAAGGCACCCTTCTCCTTCAGTCACAACGGTGCCCTCGACACTCGACTGCTAGCTACTCCAGTCATATCGGGGCCTACGGGGCCCGACCACTCAGCAACCTCAGTCACAACGTGATGGGGGCAACACTTACCCTCTCCACATTTTTTCGAAGCCCGAATGGATCGTCGTCAAGTACCATCATGTTCTTACATTTCTTTGAGACTCCTCACTCCAATGAATTTAATTTTCTGTATATGTGCATCAATGATGGTGTAGTGAGAAGACTCAAAAATAACTTTGTGACCCTTGTCACAGAGCTGACTCACACTAAGTAAATTGTGGTGAAGACCTCTAACTAAAGAAACATCCTTAATGCAGTGGTTAAGGTTCTTACCAATTCTCCCAATTTCGATAATATTACCCTTGTCCTGTCCACCAAAAATTACCCTACCGCCGTTCTTTTCAGCAAGGTCTGCAAATAGGTGTTTATTTCCCATCATGTGCCTGGAGCATCCACTGTCCAGGTACCATTTATTCTCACCCGCCTTCATGCAGACCTGCACCAAATAGCAACAATGCTCATTTTGATTTGGGTACCCAAGCACACTTGGGTCCCTTCATGTTAGCATACCCAAAAGACTCACTGTATCTAGAGAAAAATATTTCATCATCGTATTGCATCAATTGGCATATGTACATGTCATGCCCTATCTTCCCACAATAAAAACACGTGGGTCTTTTCCTACCAAAATTTCTTCTTTTATTTACATTCCTAACAGTGGAGGGGAAACTGGAATTAACATTGGATGTTTTGTGATGTGTGTGTGAACACTCTTCATGATGAGATGAATTTTTAACAGCATATTTCAAACTACTCTTGTTGCCATGCACAATACTCAGATTTTTCTCAATTTGTTTCTCCTTTCCTTTCAACATTTTTCCATTTGCATTTTTCAACTTTTCAAGTTCAATGACGAAACTCTCATTTTTGCCTTTCACTCTTTCTTTCTCTTTCTCACATTCAATCAATTTAACATGCATCTCTTCCAAATCCTTTTTCAACAAGTCATGCCTTTCTTGGATTTCATCTTTATGTTTAAAAGTATTTTTCTTTTCGACCTCTAGGCATGCTATTTCATCTTCAAGCAAAGCTAATTTTGTTTCCAAAGCATCATTGACATTTTTCAAGCTTTTAACTTGCATTTCTAGTAAATTACATTTTCCACATGAATTAGGTGAGTGAATAATTTCATGAATCTTTTTCTTTAATGTCTTATTTTTATTTTTCATTCTTCTATATTTCTCATCTAACACCTCATATGCAAGTTCCCACTGTTCGTTTGAAATAAATTCTGTGTCAGAAATTACCTGTTCATTGTCGCTTTTCGCCATTAGACACATTGTCTTGACTAGCTCCTCGATGTCTTGCTCATCATCAGACGTGGACTCATCTTCATCTTCGTCGCTCCACGTCGCCTTCATGGCTTTCGGCTTCTTGCCCTTGACCATCTTCCCTTTCTTCTTTTGTAGCTCGGGGCATTCTCCTCGCATGTGCCCCGCTTTCTTGCATTCATAGCAAATAATCTCGGCCGCCTTGGATGGTTCATTTCGCTGCCTTGGTTGCCTCTTTCCTTTTCTAAATTTTTCACCAAACCGTCTTCTTTGGCGTAGAAACTGTCTTACTCTTCTAGTCAGCATAGCAACTTCTTCATCGTCGGTGGTTCCCAACGACTCCTCTTGGCTCGAGACACTCTCCGGGAGTGCTTTCAAGGCGATTGGCCTTTTCTTCTTCGGATCCTCTTCCGTTCTCTTTATCACATTGATCTCATAGGTCATTAATGACCCTATGAGTGCATCCACGGTGAGCGTTGACAAATCCTTTGAGTCCTCTATCACGGTCGCCTTGGTGTCCCAGCTCGGTGATAGAGACCTCAACACTTTCCGTACCAAGTCCTTATCTGTGAACTCTCTCCCAAGTGATTTCAATCCATTTGTAATCTCCATGAGACATGCGAACATCTCGGAGATATTTTCTTCATCATTCATCCGAAATAGCTCGTAATCATAGATCAACATATTCGCCTTCGTCTCCTTAACTTCTGTGGTACCTTCGTAGATAAGCTTGAGCTTGTCCCACATTTCTTTTGCGCTGTTGCACATGGAGACATGAGCATACTCGCTAGGGTGAATAGCGCACTAAATAATATTTAAAATATTAAAGTTCACAGTGGCTTTCTTAATGCTCCCACATATCCTCATCTGGATATAAAACATACGGACCATTCCTAATGACAGTCCATATTTCATGACTTTGAGCACGTAAAAATACGTTCATCCTATTCTTCCAGTAAGGATAGTTACTACCTTCTAAGAAGGGTGGCCTATGAATAGAATGCCCTTCGGGCATTAATCCCTTGTTGAGATTGTTGGCCATTCCTTACAGATCTCTCTTAAACCGCTAGGTTTCTAAATGAAGACAGAGCCGAGGCTTTGATACCAACTGTTGGCCCGGTTAGGAGGCAATCGAGAGGGGGGTGAATTGATTGCCCACCCTTCTTGACAAATTAAATTAAATCAAACCATAGAGATAGTAAATGAAGCACTAAATCACGCTTGATTAAAATGCACAATTGAACTGCATATAAGCACTCACAACTCTCAACGCATGATGATATCACTCAGATAGCGATGATTGAACGGTCAATTGATAAAACCCTCAACTCACCGACACACACTCGACAAATGAACAGATAAGAGAAAATGCAATCACACAATAGCAAACCACGACGCAGCGATTTTTAGGTTGTTCGGACGCACCAAGTGCCGTCCTACATCCACCCCTCTCACGTAGAGAGGATTTCACTAACAACGCTACACGACGGTAGCAACCACTACACACGGGCGCGACGGCCCACACACGGGTTCTCGCTCGACGACGAGACACCCCACATACACTCAGAGCAAGCTCTGAAATTGTCTAAATGAAGATAGAATGGAAAAAATGATGCCCAGTTCTGAGAATAACAATCTAAGCACAATATCTAATAACAAAGAGGGATGGCGAGGGCAACATGGAGATGGTGCGAGGGCACGGATCAAGCTAGGATAGGGCCGAGGGGCGAGGCACGGAGGTGCGATGGAGTTCACTCCCGGGTTCGTGAATCGATGGGGGTTTCATGGATGTTTCGTGTGAAATCGGCATCCACAGTGGGGGATCTCGTCAAATGAGGTAGGGGGATGGTTCCCCGACTTGTGTATTTCATTTCCCGTGGATTTGGTAGGCCGTGGTGAATCGAGAGTGGGTTTATTCCTCGCCAGGGGTGAAAAACCATATTTTAGGGTGTGCGATGGATTTGTCAGATAGATTGCCATTTTGTTGTTTATTTATGTATATTTTGGTGTTTGGGGACCTGGGGGACGGTCCCCATTGTTTTCCCCTTGACCCGGGGTCGAGTGGGCATGGAAATCTGGCCCCTAGGTGGGGTTCGAGGTGATTCTTTCCATTTTATCGCCATGCATTGGTCAACCGAACGACGTTCACCACGGAATGGGCCTCTACCCATTTCGATCGACTGATCGGCTTACACCGGTCCACCGACCAAGGCAGAGCCCCTCCCCTGCACTGGCCGGTCGACCGCCCCTATTGGGTTGGTCAACCGACCCCTGTTGGGTTGGTCGATCGACCCTTGTTGGTCGACCGACCCAACAGGGTTGGTCGATCGAAACGCAGCAGGTTGGCCTATTTGGGCCCCCGTTCGGTCCGATTGAGACCCAATGATTGACCATTGATTCCATGGATGTCCCGGACACCCCATGGGGAATGTGACCATATTTTTGGGTGTTCGGAGGTATCGTGCTACCTCGATTAGCATGCCCATGAGTTTTAAGGGTCTGAGTGACCCTTTGTGTTTTGAGCTTTTGTGTTTAGTCTTAATCTAGCTGCCGCGGGTCGACGTGAGTGCGGAGGGTCATTCCCGCACACTGATAGGTTTCTCCGAAAAGTGGTTTTCGTGTGGGCCATGCGTATGGCCTGTAGGCTGCGAGTCCAATTACCCTACCTAGGGCTGGAGGGTTTTATAGCTTCCCTTTGGATGGATTAGGGTTGATGGTCATGCGCCATCTTAATAGTTATCATACCGTGGTTTCTGACCTAGGGATAGGCCAGATTGATGCATGAAGCTGTCCCACGCAACGGCCTTGACCCGGAGTCTTGTGACTCAAGGGCCGTTAGGTTTAATAGGTCTAGTAGACTGCCTAGAGTCTGGTGACGTCGCGCCACCCATTTTTTGAACTAATTAGGACAGGCCCATGTGTAGCCTATCCGTGTTCTGCTGGCTTCTTCTGAGAGTCGTTATGCTTAGTGGCCCCCACTAGTTATGGCTTGCCTAGGGACTCATGTGCCGACCCACTTAGTCGTAGAGCAGGTGGAGAGCCACCGTAGCTTCCTGGGCGAGTGTGTGCTGACCCACCTAGGAGTAGGTGGAGAGCTACACCTGAGAGTGAGACGATTTTTAGGCTGGTTGTCGTAGGACCTCCCTTGTAGCGGCTCGAGTCTGGGCTGGTAGAAAAACTAGCTAGAGGGCCTGATGATCCGCAGTCAGTCAGTGTCTACACACGTGGTTGGGGGTGTCAAACCTGAGCTGGTGAGCGCGACCCCAGCTAGTCCTTGTCCCGAGTTCTGTGGTTAGTGTTACAGAGTCTCAATTTTCGCCTGAGAGGAGTAGGGAGACACCTGAGGTGTAGATTAAGATGTCAGGGGATGCATCCAGCCTTACTTCTAGCGGGCTGTACTCCTGTCACGTGACACTTGACTCTCATGACTCATGGTGAGTTTTCCCATGGTTTCTTCAGGTGGTTTCTGGGTGTCTTTTCGACACCGAGGTATAGGGTTTTTCGGTAAGGGTTACTGTGGCTTTTCCCTAGATGGCATAGGGGTTCACGATGGTAAGGTCGTGACCGTTGTTGCCAAACTGCATGGTCTTGGGCTGGGCCTTAGTTAGCAAGGACAGGCCTTGATGACATGGTTGTCATGGTGTTTCTTCTGGCACCGTAGCCAGGGTTTTCTCGTCAGTCTGGTGGTCCCCCGATTGTGAGATCGGCCTGTGTTTCCAGTGTCGGTGTCGTAGGAGTAGCTTATAGAGCTGAGGTTGTATCAACTTCTAGGTTTTCTATTACGACTGCTCCTTTCACCGTCATCGTTGTTGTTGCTACTCTAGCTACTGTTGCTATTCTTGCTTGTGCTACTTTACCGTCGTTGTTTTCGGTTGGGGTTTCGTGGGACCCCTACTGAGCTAGTGATAGGAGGTTCACCCCCTGCTTTTCAGGTGTGGCGATTCTTCCTCGAGATTCGAGGGTGCAACATGGAGGTTGTAGTTGCCAGCTCACCGGGCATTGGGTACGTTCCTTTACCTTGTACACTATACTTTATTTGGACTGGACTCTGTAGTTAGATTATTTATTTATGTTAATTATAGTTGCTGCATGCTTTATCCATATGATCTGAATTACCTCATACTCGAAAAAGGGTGAATGCTAGAGCTTGCATGGAACCGATTAGACTTGACATATGCAGACTCTGAAACAAGCACAAACCACACAAACAAACCACACAAGGAAAAAGACACCGTCTCATGTATGACCCTAGACAAACCTATTGTTAGTCCGACCTACGCATAGGCGATGGTGGACCAGGACACCCGAATGTGTGCCATGCATGCATTAGACGCGACTGGAGGTTGGTGGCATGGGGCACACCTAGACGCCCAAATATGACCCAGTCATGCATGGACGCCCCTTTGGATTTGGGAGACTCGAGAGGGCTAGGAGAGCCGGGTGTGGAAGAGCCGGGTGGGGGATTGGTGGGTGTAAATGACCCGGCCCGTGGGGAAAATTGCGGAAGTGTTATCACATAGTATGGCCGTGTTACCTAGTGTGATGCCAAAATCAATTAGTTGTTGTTGTATCCAGAGCACTTGAGCAACACAACTTCCTAAAGCCACGTATTCGGCCTCGGCAGTTGATAATGCCACAGAGCTTTGTTTCTTGGAGGCCCATGAGACCAAACAACCTCCAAGGAACTGGCAGTACCCACTTGTGCTCTTACGGTCTATTTTGCAACCAGCGTAATCAGCATCAGAATAACCAATTAAACTAAGGCATGACCTACGCGGAAACCATAGACCCAATTCACATGTACCTGCAATATATCTAAAAATTCTCTTTACGGCAGACATATGAGTTTCTTTAGGATTCGATTGAAACCTTGCACATAAGCATACAGCATATTGAATGTCGGGCCTGCTCGCAGTTAAATACAACAAGGATCCAATCATGCTCCTGAAGAGGGTTTGATTTACTGATTTACCTTGGGCATCTTGATCAAGTTTTAAAGAAGTGGACATTGGGGTGGGTTGTGGTTTAGTTGCTGACAGTTTGAACTTCTTCAAAAGTTCCTTAGCATACTTCTTTTGATTTATGAATAAGCCGTCATTTGTTTGTGTCACCTGCAATCCCAAGAAGTATGTTAATTCTCCCATGAGACTCATTTCAAACTCACTTTGCATCAGTTTAGCAAAGTCATTACTGAGAGCATCTTTTGTGGACCCAAAAATAATGTCATCTACGTACACTTGAACAATCAGGATTTCCTTACCATTCATTTGAGTAAACAGAGTCTGATCAACTTTACCTCGGTTGAATCCATTTTCAATGAGAAACTCACTTAGCCGATCATACCATGCACGGGGTGCTTGCTTTAGACCGTAAAGGGCTTTATCTAGCTTGTACACATAGTCTGGATGTTCCACATCCTCAAATCCCGGTGGTTGCTCCACATACACGTCCTCCTGGATGTAGCCATTCAAAAATGCACTTTTAACGTCCATTTGAAACAGTTTTATGTTATTATAACATGCAAAAGCCAGGAGGATCCTCACTGCCTCAAGCCTTGCTACTGGAGCAAAAGACTCATCGAAATCAATCCCTAACTCTTGGCTGTAGCCTTTGGCTACTAACCTAGCCTTGTTTCTAGTTACCACACCTTGATCATTTGTTTTGTTTCGAAAAACCCATTTTGTTCCAATCACGGAGTGGTCTTGTGGACATGGCACGAGGAACCACACTTTGTTCCTTTGGAATTGGTGTAGTTCTTCTTGCATGGCCAAGATCCATGATTCATCTTTCAAGGCCTCTTCTATAGAATGAGGTTCAGATTGAGAAAGTAAAGCAATATAATCTAGATTTTCAACTTCCCTTAGTGAGGCTCGTGTTTTTGTTCCATCTCCTATATTACCAATCACGTTCTCAGATGGATGATCCTTTGTGAATGTCCATTGTCTTGGAGTCTGCTGATCAGTTTGATCTTTTTGAGTTTCCTCATCTTCTTGTGGTTCTTCTTCTTTTTGCTTTTCAATTTTTCTTCCTACCTTTCTGGTATCATCTTCATCCACCTCTTCATCCTGCAAATCAGATTTCTCATTAGTGTCTCTTGAGAAAGACTCATCAATAATAACGTGAGGACTTTCCTCAACTACAAGAGTTCTCAGATTGTATACCCGATAAGCTCTAGTGCTGAGAGAGTATCCTAGAAATATGCCTTTGTCACTTTTGGGGTCAAATTTTCCCAGATCTGACTTACCATTATTGTGAATGTAGCATGTAGAGCCAAATGGTCTAAAATAAGATATATTAGGCTTCTTACCTCGGTAGATCTCATATGGAGTTTTCTTCAACAATGGCCTTACCATGGCACGGTTGATTATATAGCAGGCGGTGTTTACGGCTTCAGCCCAAAAATACCTTGGCAGATTTTTCTCATTCATCATGGTTCTAGCCATCTCAATCAGTGTTCTGTTCTTTCTTTCTACAACACCATTCTGTTCGGGGGTTCTAGGTGCAGAGAAGTCATGCATATATCCTTGAGTCCTGCAAAAATCGCTAAACTCATTATTATCAAATTCTCTCCCATGATCACTCCGCACGGTTTTGATGCAGTACCCCTTCTCATTTTGAACAACCCTACAAAAAGCTTCAAATTTCATCATGGCATCACTTTTATGGGAAAGAAAGTATACCCAACAAAATCTTGAATAGTCATCCACAATGACAAAACCATACAGCTTACCACCCAAGCTATGTGTTCTGCTAGGTCCAAAAAGGTCAATGTGGATTAACTCAAGGGGCCGTGAGGTAGTTACTTCATTCTTGCACTTGAATGATGTCCTGGTTTGCTTACCCATGCTACATGCCCCACATACTCCTGCATCAATTTCCTTCAGCTTAGGCAAACCAATTACAAGGTCATTCCTAGACAGTTTTATCAAAACATTAAAACTAGCATGCCCAAGGCGGCGATGCCACAACCAAGCGTCGTCGTTGTACCTTGCAACCAAACACAATTTTTCATGAGATACATCATCCAAATCTATCAAATATACATTGTTATGCCTGAGACCGATGAATTTTATTTCATGAGTGTTTCTATTCACAACAGTGCAATAATTAGAATCAAAGATCACATTATGGCCTTTATCACAAAGTTGACTTATACTTAGAAGATTGTGATGTAAGCCTTTCACATGTAGAACATTTTCAATGACATGTTTTTGATTCTTACCTATCTTACCTTCTCCAATAATTTTACCTTTGTCTTTACCACCAAAAGCTACTGTCCCACCATCCTTTTCATGCAGGTCCACGAATAAATCCTTGTTTCCTGTCATATGGTCGACAGCGCCGACACGATCACAACGTTCGGCCTCATCAACCGGCTTGGCACGCTCTCCGTCAGCACGTCGGTCTACGCCTCCGGCGACGGCACGTTCAACGGCGCCGGCGTCTCTTGGCAAATCGTCACCACGGCAGATTGCAACGAGGGGAACCCGTTCGTCGCGCCCATCCTCACGCACTGGAATGCTGTGACCACGGCGCAGACGGCGGAGGTCCACTTCCTGCACGACAGCGCGTCGAACCTCGACGACCGCGAAATCTGGATGGAACTGTCCTACCCGGATTCCGCGTCGTCGCCGGTCTACGCCAACGACAACGACCGCAACGCCAATCCGTTCACCGGCACGGGCGCCGATCAGGGCGCCAGCAGCGTCGTCTGGACGGAGTCGATGTCGGACCCGAATCCGCAGGAATGCTCGGTCGCCTTCACGGCGGCCGAAGCCGGCATGCTTGAGAGCCGCATCTACGTCGCGGTCGCCAGCAAGACGCTCTACGTCGAGCCTCAAATCCGGGTGGCGTGATGGCTGTCATCTGGCGAGATTTCGGCGCGGTCAAGGTCAGTGGTAGCGGCGTCGTATGGCTCGATGACGGAGCCTATTTCGTCGGAGAGGCTGAAGACCCGCCGCCCGAAGTGACGTCCGATGGCGTCTTCTGGTTCGACCACGGCGCGCACCGGCCGACGGGACAGGGCCTCGTCTGGTTCGACTGGGGCGTGTTCAATGAAGGCGGGGGCGAGATCGTCGTCCCGCCGCCTGCTTCCACCGGCTTCGCGCTGGTGTGTTTTTTCTAGGAGGGGGCGGTGATTGACCAGATGCAGGCGCCGGAGGCGGTCAAGCAGGCGATCGACGTCGTGTCGATGGCGACGGCTGTTGGCGCGCTGACGCAAATCCTGCCGCCCCTCGCCGCCATTCTCACCATCATCTGGACCTCGCTGCGTATCTACGATTGGGTCGTGAACAAGAAACGAGACCGCGATGGCCCGAAAGACTAGCGCCGAGCGCCAGGAACAGGACGCCATCCAGCGGGAAATCCGCCTGCTGGAGCGGGCGCGGAAGATCCTGCTCGCTCGAGATAACCTGATCGACTTCGCCGAGTTCACGATGCCGGACCCGGAGGACCAGGACGACGCCACCCGGTCGCTCTACAAGCCGGCGGCGCACCATCGCCTCCTGGCCCAGGCCCTGCAGCGCGTCGAGACCGGAAAGTGCCTGCGCCTGGCCATCTCGATGCCGCCGCAGCACGGCAAGACGCAGTTGACATCGAAGCACTTCGCGGCCTGGTACATCGGCCGGCACCCGCGCCGGAACGTCATCTTCGCGTCCTACAACGAGACCTATAGCGAGAAGACGGGCGCCGCTGTGCGCCGGATCATGCAGACGCCGGCCTACGCCGCGGTCTTCCCGGACGTGCAGTTGTCGCCCCACACGAAGTCGAAGTCCGCGCTGGAGACCGTCCAGGGCGGGCAGTTGAACTTTATCGGCCGGGGCGGCTCGGGCACCGGCCTGCCGTGCGACCTGTTCGTGATCGACGACCCCATCAAGGGCCAGGACGAAGCCAACAGTTCGGCCACGATCGAGGACATGCACGAGTGGTATGCCGCCGTGGTGTACTCCCGCGCCCGCACTACAACGGCCATCGTCATCGTCCACACCCGCTGGTTGGAAGACGACCTCATCGGCCGCAACTGCGACCCCGACCACCCGTGGCGGGAGACGCCGGAAGGCAAGGCCGAGGCCGAGTGCTGGGACTACGTCAACATCCCCGCCGTGCTGACGGCCGGCAAGGTGGCGACCGTTCTCGGCGCGAACCTGGAAACCCCGACGAAGCATTCCGTCGTCGCGGCGTTCGGCGACAAGCCGATCGCGGCGCTGTGGCCGGAGCAGTTCAGTCTGGAGCATCTGGCGAGCGCCAAACGGCTGAACCCCCGCACCTTCCAGGCGCTCTACATGGGCCGCCCGACGCCGGACGACGGCGACTATTTCAAGAAGGAATGGATCGTCGAGTACGAGCGCGACGACCTCCCGACCAACCTGCGCAAGTACGCCGCGAGCGACCACGCCGTCACCGAGAAGAAGCAGAACGACCCGTCGTTCTTGGGCTGCGTCGGCGTCGACGAGAACGACGACATCTGGGTGCTGCCCAACGTCGTCTGGGACCGTATGCAGACCGACCGGCTGGTGGAAGAAATGCTCACCATGATGCGCACGCAGAAGCCGGCGCTGTGGTGGGCGGAGAACGACGTCATCGCCAAGGCGATCGGCCCCTTCCTGTTCAAGCGGATGCAGGAGGAGAAGGTCTACATCACGGTCGACCCGGTCACCTCGATCGTCGACAAGCAGGCCCGCGCCCGCGCCATCCAGGGCCGCATGTCGATGCAGAAGGTCCGGTTCCCGAAGTTTGCCCCCTGGTGGCCGAAGGCGCGCGCGGAACTGCTGAAGTTCCCCTACGCGACGCACGACGAATTCGTCGACTTCATGGGGCTCATCGGCCGGGGATTGCTCAAGCAGCTGCCGGCCGAGGTCGAGCGGCCGAAAGAGAAGATCATCAAGACGGGGTCGCTGGCCTGGATCAAGGCGGCGTCCGCGCGCGAGAAGCGGCAGCGGGATTTGGTCCGCGCCACCGCAGGGTTCTGACGCAGGAGTCCGCAGATGGACGAAGAAGACGCAGTACCGACCGAAGCGGCGCCGTCCGAGCAGCCGGAAGTCGAACCCGCGCGCCAGGCGCTGGTGTCGAAGTGGCAGAGTTGCGTCGAGGAGGCTATGCGCCACCACGAGGCCGCTTTCAAGGCCATGCGCAAGAATATGAACCTCGCGCGGCTCGGCGCCGACGGCGTGCACACGTCAAGGGGAAGAGTCATGGCTAAATTGCTAAGTCCAACTCACAAAATAAACCCGAGACAACACTCCTACACTTCACACTTAATGTGTTCAATGGTCTTCAACCATAAGGATTGCCCGACTTTCTTCTTAGCACTCTATAGATGCTTGAATTCTTGCACTCGTGTGAAAGGTAATCGTGAGGAAAAAGCTACCTACCCCCCCAAAAAAAGAAGAGGAAAAAAAAGAGAAACGTGAATCCGAGTAGTCAGAAATCTCCACTGAAATAAATGAGGAGACTCACGCGAAATGGTGAAGTGGATTGCAACAAGGACGAAGCCTAGTAACTGGGAATCCCCATTGAGACACATGAGGAGACTCACGCCAAACAGTGGAATCCGCAATAGAATTATAATAAGGATGAATCCTAGTAGTCGAGAATCTCCATTGAGACACATGAGGAGACTCACCCTGAACGGTGAAGTCCATAATAGAATCGTAATAAAAAAATGATGAATCCTAGTAGTCAGGAATCCCCATTGAGACACATGAGGAGACTCGCATTGAATGGTGAAGTCCATAATAGCACTGTGAATAAAGGGATGAATCTTAATAGCTGAGAATTCCTACTGAAACAAATGAGGAGACTCGCGCCGAACAATGAAATCTTGAATTAAGAATAAACAAGGGAGATGTGCGAAGCTACCAAAAGTCGAGAACCATAAATGCATATGTAGGTGATAAAATAATCCTCTAGTGTTACTTAGAACGTCTACACGTCCCTATGTTTAGGGCTCACTACCTGTATAATTACACTTTCACTCTATGGAGGAATAGTTTTGGGTGCGGATCGTGGTTTATGCTATGCATATATCCTACGTGGTTTCCTCTACACGTATGCAGGCCTCCATTAGTTGTGCTTCGTGAGCCACACTCTGTCCGTGAATTTGGGGCACTGTCCTTATCCTATCCTTGATAGAGGGGAACTACACGATATATGTTCTATGCTTACGGTTGATGAGTGCCTGCATGCTTGCATGAGAATAAAATGATGATGATAAAGAAATAAATAAAATAAAATGATGATAAACAAAAAAAGTGAAATCAATGAAAATGACGATAACAATGAATAAAAAATAAGAATAATATAAGAATAATAATTGAAAGATAAAAGATATGCATATACAACATTTTCAAATGGGCTATGGGATACACCTGCAAGTCCCGCTCTTTCGTCTCTCACTCGCGACACCCGCGGGTGGGGGGCATTTGTTGACACTGAAAATATTTCTAATTTTTCTTGACATTTACTTTTGTAGGTCATAAATGCTGGCCGAGTGTCCCTACACCCCCAAGATGGGATGCTGAAGGCAATATCAGTGGAAACCTGGGTGATCCGACCAAGACACGCGGAATGCCGAAGTGGTTTGTAAGTGGCCGAAGAATTATCCCATGGGGGTGAGAACATCTGTAGTGGTTGCCTAGTCAATGAAGACGCTTCCTACAGTCGTAAAGCGGGCCTGAGGGCATAATTTATGGTGCCAAAGGCGATGTCAGCAGAAGACCTGAGGAATCCGATTATCACACGCAGAATACCGGGAAAGTCCGTAAATAGTCAAAAGTCATCTGGTCTGGGCAGAAATGCTTCGAAGAGTGGCTCTCTCGATGAAGATACTCCCTATGTCCACAGAATAAAGTTGGCGGCACAAATCGTTGAGTCGAATGCTAAATCAGAAGAAAACCCAGGTTACTCGATTCGGGTACAAGCTGCACCAGAAAGGTCCGTAGGTGACCAAAAAGCTGCTCACTCAAGTCGAAAATGCCTCGAGGGATGGCCCACTCGATGAAGAAGCTCCACATATTCTCAAAGAAGGTCTGGCAGCACGAATTCCAGTGCTGAAGGCCGAATCAGGAGAAACCCTGGGAAAATCAGTACGAGTTCGACACACGCCGGAATCACTGGAAACCCCGAATCAAGGCTTCACAATACATTCTGAGGAACCCTGGTGCTACTCTGGGCCACGAGCTCTCGCCGGGTCAATTTCAGGAAGAAATATCAAAATTACAGAAATGCCCCTCATTGAGTCGGTGGCACACTTTGGCAAAGTGAATCGGTGGCTTTCTTTTAAGGTGAGTCGGTGGCATTGCGATGAAGTGCATGAAGACTGAATTGGTGGGGGGTTTGCTTTGCCCGATCCAGTGGCACGAGGGGCATTGGCGGGCCGGCAAGTCGGTGCGCCCTTGGCATGGTGGGCCGACAAGTCGGTGACGATGGCACCGACTCGCCCTGCTCCCAAATCCCTATAAAATTGGGCTTCTACCCTCGATCAAGCAGAGAGGATAACAACAAGGAGAAAGATCGGAAGGAAGCAATAAGAGAGAAGAATCCAGAGAAATAGAGAGAGAGGAGTGGAAGAAGAGGTGGGTTTCAGGCTGGGGCTTCCTGTATTATTCCATCATCTTTGCCTCTTGTATCTTCTATTTTCGTTCTAATGGAATAAAAGAGTCGATCCTCCCTCCCGTCTTGGGTGTTTTTGCTTGTTTATCTTCCAAAGGTGAACTGTCTATTTTATTTTGCATTTCTGTATGTATTTCTTTCTATCTCTTCCTCGATCGTGAGGAGGCACTCAGGGGCTATATCCGCTATAAGATAATAGGATCGATCAAAAGGGGGGAAGTTATGGTTTATGATAATGGCTTATGGCCACGCCCAATTGGGGGTTAGCAAAATCCCCTCCCCAGGATTTGATGGTTTCCACCGACTGTAGCGTTCACAAGCGTGATCGAATGGCGTGCTTGAGTATGTGAATGTGTGTTACGATTAACCATGAATAGGTGAATGTAATAATCCTGTAAAATTCCCAATCATCAATAAAATTATATTTTTGTCAAATTAATGTGACCTCCATGTGTTAGTTGTGGTTATTTATTTTGCTCTTTCTATCATGCATGTTTCGCTGTAAGTTCCCAGCATTGCTTCCCGCTAATATCAGTTCGGGACGTGACAGTTCCCGTTCGAGTCCTTGAGCACGACTGACCGGCGGTCGATGTTGGACGACTTCTCACCTTTCCTACAGATACACACTCTAAACTCTAAATGCTTCTATTCTTATGCTTATGCTAGCTATTGCTATATGCTGACATATGACTTTATGTAGATCTCGAGGTTCCTATACCTCCTTGGCTTAGGACGTAGGATGGAGGTACACCTGGAGCGGATCCCCAACGCGAGACAGTGGGTAGTTGCCAGGGACATGTTATCAATCCGACGACTGACCTAGGTGATCCAAGATGACATCGACTCTTTACCTTATGCATCGGTAAACTTCAAAACTCAAACTCTTCTATATGCTTTAAATGCTTCTAAATGCTGACATAGACGTGATTGCCCTTTCAGGCGCGCTGGACACTGTACCAGAATGAGGGACATGATAGACAGCCATGGGTAGAAGCAGCCCTGGCTTACAGAGGGCGAGAGATCTGGCTGCACTGCCTCAACATCATTGAGCCGCTACACCATCGACTGATCATGAAGACGCAGGGAGTTCATCAGCCCGACATGGAGTTCCATGCTAGAGACGACGAGCGCTATGGGAGGTCCTTGAAGGGACTTAGCAGCGGCGTCAACTAGAGCGTTCGAGTAGCCGACCAAGTTCAGGACTGGACGCGGAGGGGTCCGGTAGTGAAGACCCGGGCTGACAGCGATGAGGCCTACCTAAAGGCCTGCGCCCACAGATATGACGACCAAGTTTTTCGCTATGTCTGACGACTGGTATGAACTTCTAAACTCATACTCTTTCTATTATTTGAAATGATTCTTATATGCCCTTAACACTATGACTTGCTATATGCAACTAGACCCGCAGTGTAGTATAGCGGAGCTATAGGGACTCCTCCATGCTATGATTTAGTAGAGGGATGAGTACCAGGTAGCGATGGAGCTTTTGGTAAGCTCAACTAAACCTATGGACTTAATTTATGCTATGCTTATGCTTATTGACTAACTCTGACTTCTATAATGCAGCGTGCTGAGGGAGTGCAACGGGTGGGACTGGACGCACCATCCTCCTCATCACAGCCTACAGGAGGCAGGGCTGAGCAGGATGCTGACTTTGCTGCGGCGGTTGCCCGGGCTGAGGCTACACTCGTAGAGAGGGTAAGCGACTAACCGATTTCATTGGACTTTACATGATGCTTTATGATTATACTTATGCCTTGACTAACTATGCTTAATGTTTATGCAGGTGAGAGAGCTTACTACAGTAGTGGCCGAGGCAGAGTGAGCCAGAGCAAGGATAGAGTGCGTGAGGGCAGAGGCAGAGCGTGCTAGAGCAGAGGTAGATCGTCTCCAGGTAGAGGCAGAGCGTCTCCGGGTAGAGACGGTGGAGGTGACCCACCTTCGCGCGGAGGTGGCATGACTGAGCATAGGAACGGCTCATCGTGGTGGAGGAGAGGAGACAGAGTGACTGAGAGTAGACGTCATGCAGTTGAGAGGCAAGCGAGACCAGTCTCGAGTGCAGGCCATTGACATGAGGGGAGTGATAGCGGGCTTGAAGGATGCCCTCCGAATTCTGGGGAAGTGGTCAGATTCCAACAAGAGCCAGAGTGTCACGTCGAGCAGCGGGTTTCGAGGCTACTTTACTAGTTCTTCCAACCATCGGAGGAACGAGGAGGAAGAGTGATGCTATCTCCGAGAGGAGGAGAGTAGTGCTACGGAGCTGCCAGTGAAGCGACACAAGGCTCAGGTGACAGCGGGGTTGCAGGGGAGGGACCGGCGGAGTGACTTGTACTTTTCCTTTCTTCTTCTTTTAATGGACACTTGTACATGACTTTTGTTAGCAGAATGAAATGGAAATCTTTTTGTTGTTTATGTTTGTTGTTTAAAGTGCAAATGTGTATGAGTGGCAATGTTAAGTCACTAACCACTACTCTAAGACTGGCAGAGACAAATAGAGAGGGAGAGATAGGACTGATGGTTAGAAGAAAATATCCAAAATCAAGAAAATACTGACAAATGGTCTAATGTAAGACTACCGGAGGAAGACAAATGGCCTAATCTAGGACTGTTAAGGGATGAGGGGTAGGCGATGGATGGAGGGATGAAACGGTCTAATAATAGACTGCTTGAGGGATATTAGCGGTCTTACGATAGACCGCTAGTGCAGAAACCCTGTGGATTCTGAGCGAGACTCTTCCATGAGAGTCCTAAGCCGAGGACAGGAGTCCTTAATCTACACTAGAACTCAACCAAACTTGAATTGGGGATAGCCAACCCAAATCCTAATGCAACAACACTAAAACCAAATCCCTATAAGTAGGAACCAGCCCAAAATTCATAGCTCACAGAAATTCTATGCTATAAGCCTTGAAATTCCAGCAAAAACACCCAAGAACACTATAAAGAGGAGCTTTAAAGCTAGTGCCATGGGGGAGATGGTCTACACCGGGTCAAAAGTAGCTAAGAAGGAGCATGGGGAGCTACAACAGCTGACCTCCATCCCCAAACACCTGAGCTCAAGTTTTTCAAGAGAGGTAAGTTTGCAATCAAAAGTTCATAATTTTCTAATTTTTTTCTTATTCTTATGATCCTCCTCTCTTCTTCTTTCTCTTTTTCTTTTCTCTAGCTTCTTCCTGGCCCAAGATGCTACTCTAACCTATAGTGGGTGGCTCCTATAATCAAAGAACAAACCACCTCTTCGGGAATGCTGGGAAGATACTCATCAGATCATGTAAAAACGTGCACATACTCTGAAAGAAAGTCTTTGTATTGAGTTTGTAGTTCGGGAGACAGGTCTGCCCCGATTTTTACTTCGAGGGCCGGATCATCTCTGAGGAAAATAGACATGAGCTCTCCCCGGGCTTGCTTGTCGCTTCATCTTCAATCATCCCGAGCCCTTTGCCCTTGTCCCCCGGCCTTACAGCTTCCACCGAGATCACATAGCACCTTCTAGCCATTGCCTGATTGCCTCGGACTTTCCTGGTGCCATATTTGATGGGAAACTTCATTTTTTGGTGGTATGTGGAGGGCACTGCCTTGATTCGGCCAAGGATGCCTAGGCTGAAAATGGCATTGTAGGCCAATATCCCCTTGACCACTATGAAGTTTGCCATAAAGGTTATGGCTTTGGGCGGGGTACCGAGGGTAACAGGCAGGCTCAAGGCTCCTTCAGGGTAAGTCACCTGGCCATTGAACCCATGGAGGGGGGTTCGGATCGGACGTAGTTTTGATGGGTTTTCACTCATCTTTAGCAAACACTCGTACAACAAAATATCGGGGGCACTGCCATTATCCACTAAGATCTGGTCCACGTTACAATGGTTTATCGTGGCCGAGATAACAAGGCCGTCATCATGAGGGGCGACCACTCTTTCGAGATCTTGGTCTGACAAGACCAAGGTCTCCTGGTCAGTCATCGGCGGGGCCTTAGGGGGATCGAAAGTCTGAGAGACTCATTTAGTGTGACGCTTCCTTCCTCGGCTTCTATCTCCTCCTGAAGCAGATCCTCCTGAGATGACATTGATGTAGACCCCCGGGGGCGATTGTCGATCTCTTCGGGGGGGACTCTGTGATCTTCTTGTCGCTCGGCCACATACAGGGATAGGTGGCCTTGGTGGATGAGACTCTGGATCTCATCCTTGAGGCATTGGCAGTCCCCAGTGTGGTGGTCGTGGTCATCGTGGAACTAACAATGCTTCTGACAACTTCAGTGCTTTGGGTCGGTCTTCATTGGCTCCGGGTGGCAGAGTAGTTCCGAGTCCTTTATTTCTTGATAAATTTGGTAGATAGGGGCAGATAGAGGAGTGCAGCGCTCGAACTTGTGCGGGGGTTCCTTTCGGTCACCCTCTCGGTTCCTCCTCTTCCCCTACCCAGAAGGTTGGTCAGATGACCTCTTTCTTTCCCCCTCTCATCCCGAGCTTGCAAGATCTCGACAGGCGATGAGGACCTCCTCGCACTCTGAATGATGCAGAGCCAAGGTCACGAGATCAGGGAGGGAGGAGGGAGGGTGAAGCACCAGTTCTCGCCAGAGATTTTCGTCGCGGGTGCCTCCGGTCAGTGCGATGATGGCAGAGGCCACATCCAGACGGGCGATGCGTACGACTTCTGTTTTGAAATGGTTAATGTAAGCCCACAGTTTCTCCCCTTGCACCTGGTTGAGGGCCAGTAATCCCGCTATCGACCTTGGAGGGCCGCTGTTGACACCCGTTTTAACCCATAAGTCGCGTTATTTCTCTTATTTATCTTCGTGATGTCCTAAATTAACCATTAGTTTGGAGTCATCTTTGAGCCTATTTTGAGCCCATTTATTAGTCATTTCTAAGCCTATTAAGCCTTGGAGCCCTTGGAGGATTTTTTTTATTAAAAAAATATAAAAAATAAATAAATTTAGTCACGATCAACTATTGACCATCGTGATCAACTATTGACCAACATAGTCAACTATTGACTGGCGTGGTCAACTGCTGACCACCCCTTCCCTTCTTCTGCCTTGAGAGTCGTAAGTGTTCTGGACTCTGTTTCTAGACGTTTTTGGCTCCGGGGCCTCCTTCTAAGGACCATATCTTCTAGAATTCTCCACTAAATCGAGTCTCGTTTGTTTCTATCTCTTCCCCTTTATATTATCTCAAGTTTGGACTATAGAACCCAAATTTTGGTGGAGTATTTTACTTGGAAACGTGGAGAAAACTTTAGAGTTTATGCAGTCCCAGTCCAAGTCAAACTCTGCCAGATTAGGCTCTGGGCCATTCTTGCAGTGGGCATATCTTCTAGATCCTTCTTCCAAATTACGTTCCACTTGATCCTACCTCTTATCCTTTCTATTATCTCGAGGTTTATCCATAGCTCTTGAGATTTGGTGGACTCTAGTCTCTAAAAATGTGGGGAAACTTTCTAGATTTTCTGCAGTTTCTATATAAAGAGCCCTGTGCAAACCTCACGACGGGGGCGCGTTTCAGAGGCGACGGCGAAGCCATGCCGAAATTGTTTCATCCTTCTTCGACCCTAGCCTGACGAGGGAAGTATTAACTTCGTTGTGGTTCTATTTGGGATTCATTTCATCATCATTTACCCTCAGTTCTTTGCCACTACGTTTGGCAAATCATCACAATTTGCTAGTTTTCTGCTACAACTTTACAACGGGGGCATGTTCATCAAGCCGGGGTGGAGTCATGCTTCATATTCTTCATACTCCTTTCACTCAATCTTGAAGAGGGGAGTATTATATTTGTTTTGATTATACATGTGCCTGGTTTACCACATCGTTGCCCCCTCTTCCAAGTCCCAACTTTTGAGGTTTCACCACTCTATTCTGCACTTTTCTGAAACCCAGATTTCTTGCGACAGGGACATTTGCATCACCGGAGCGAGGCCATGGTGCACTTCTGATCCTTCATTCCAACTCCAGGCTCTTACGAGAAGTATAATCTTCATTTTTCACCATTCTGGGCTAAGTATCTTATCATATTCATGCATATTTTTCTCTCTCATTTTTGCACTTTCATTCTGTTTCACAGTCTATTCTGATGCCAGTGGGATCCCGGTGCGACATCGACGGATCGTGCCAATTTCATTGCTCGGGCTAATGCTCCCATCAATGCCTACAACCAGTTTATCTATCCCTCGAGCGATGCCACCGTTACCAGCGGCACTGTGACCTCGAACACTTTTTCTTTTGTTAATGAGACGTTCATTACCTATCGCGACACAAAGAATCCCAACGCCTATGCCAACGGCTACGAGCTCGATGAGGCTTACCTGGCTTCCGATCCGACCGGTTCCATACAAAGTCCACAAGCGATGCGCTCGGCGTATCTTTGCACGCAATTTGGACAGACGCCTGGCTTGGGCGCGGGAAATGGTTCAAACGGTGGCCCTCCTCAATTGGAGTACAGCCGCGACCTCGATGCCTACGAGAATACGATACGCGGCTTGGTGGGCGTAAATCCATCCTCGCTCACTCCTCTGCCCGGTGAGCCTGGCCAGCCCGACTATGCCTGGGCGGATGTTCAGTGCGGCTCGGCTGCGGTGGTCAATCATGGGGAGCGACTTTATTTGAACGCGAACTGGCGTAATGCCACGCCGGGTATTGTCACGAGCAACGTGGCTCGAATTGATGACATAACCGGCACTATCGCGCGTGCCGCTCAATTTCAGCTTCCCATCGACAGTACGACTGTCCAGTCCGACGGCAATCTTTCCGGGACCAGTTATTTTACGCCTTGGGCAGTCAGGTACGGCAACTACCTATTTGCTTTTAACCATACGAGTTCGTCGTCCACTGTGACCCTTCCGGCTGGCGTAGGGCAGGCCGAGGATCTTATTTCGAAGGCGTACTATAATCTCGGCAGCAGCGTGACCGTTCCGGCCGGCCAATCCGCAGTGCTCTGGCTCGCTGCATCCGGCACGCTGACTCAGGGTACAGGAACGCCGCCTTCTCTTGTCTCGCCAGCCGCGGCTATAGCCGCCTCGGTGGCAGGCAAGACGGTTAATCTTTCCGTGCTGGGCGAAGATGTTACGGGAGAAACGAATCTTACCTATACTTGGTCACTAACGGGTTCTCCGCCGGACCAGGTCAGTTATTCAAATAATGGCACGAACGCCGCTAAGAATACGACGGTCACATTTGCGGCAGCAGGCAGTTATAATTTCCTCGTGGAAATCACAAACGCCAGCGGGTTGACGACATCAAGCACCGTCACCGTCACCGTGCAGCAGATCCCGACCTCCATGGTGGTCGCGCCGGCTCAATCCACGCTAATAATAGGCCAAGCAACCACGGTTTCTGCTGTGGTCGAGGACCAGTTTGGCATGCCGCTCAATCCAGAGCCCACGTTGGCTTGGACCGTAAGTAGCGGCGGAATCCTGAGCCCCGCTGGAGTCTTCACCCCAACCGCTTCCGGGACCTCAACTATCAAGGCGGCCTATAATAGCTTAAGCGCACAAGCCGCAGTGACTATTCTAAACGCCGTTGGCGGCTTGGGTGGGAGTCTCTCCATTGGTTCGCCTACTCTCACGGGATCGGCCAGTGCCAGTTCCGGCACATACACCATTTCCAGTGGAGGTACCGACGTATGGAATAGCAGCGATCAATTTCGGTTCACCTTCGTCCCTGTCACTGGGGATGCCACCGTCATTGCCCGTGTGGTTTCCGCCACACAAGCCTCGGTGTGGACGAAGGCGGGCATCATGTTTCGCAACACTCTCGACGCTAATAGTGAATATGCCTTTGCCATCGTTACGCCTACAACTGCCAACGGGGCCGCTTACCAGTTGCGGTACACGACGGCAGGGGGGGCTCTTCAGGATGCCCTGCAGACCGGTTTAGCGCCGCCCTATTGGGTCAAGCTCACCCGTGCGGGCAACACGTTCGCCGCTTATACCGCACCTGACGGGGTCACGTGGACCCAGCTTGGCACAACCCAAACCGTCGCGATGAACCAGACAATTTACGCAGGACTGGCGCTTTGCTCCGATTATTCGTCCACCTTGGCAACGGCGGTTTTCGATAATTTTTCAATCATTCAGGCCACGCACACGATATTCCCCGCCGACTGCGACATTGGAACCTCGTCTGGTAGCTACCTTGAGTCAACGTCAACTGTTACCATGACCGCCGCGTCCAACGACATCTGGGGCACGAGCGACTCTCTGCACTTCGCCTACGAGCCGATCGTGGGCAGCGGAACGATTACCGCGCGGGTTGTCTCGGAATCCGATACCGAGGCGACGGCCAAGGCGGGCGTTCTAATCCGCAACTCAAATTCCCCTTCCAGCGTCGAGATTAACAGCTCCGTTTTCCCAAACGGTACAGTTGATTGCCAAGGACGCACAAGCACGGGAGGTTCGTCCTCGGCATTTGGCTCCACAAGCGGCATCAGTACCCCCTACTGGGTGAGGTTGATTCGGACGGGCAATCTTTTTTCGGCCTACAGCTCACCTGACGGGAGCACTTGGACCCAGGTTGGAAGTTCGCAAACTGTCTCCAACGCACAACCAGTGATGCTTTATGGGCTTTGTGCGGCTTCTCTCAATACCGGTTTAACAATGACCGACATCTTCGATTATATCACCGTTTCGGGGACGGTTGATACAGGCCCCACTGTTGCAACCAACGCGACGGCCAGTCTCGCCAGCAGCGGTACCGTGACTCTCAACGTCCTCGGTGCCGACGCGGCAAGCGAAGGGGACCTGACCTACACTTGGTCCTTGGTCGGAGTCGTTCCCGGCTCCGTGACCTTTACTGCCAATGGAACGAATGCAGCGAAGGCGACAAATGCTGTGCTCCTCTCCGGCGGTACTTATCAGTTCCAAGCAACTATTACCAACTCAGCCGGTCAATCGGCGCAATCTAATATTGTCTCCGTCACCATGGCGCCCTTGGCGCCGACCAACCTCGCAGTTGCGCCCGGTAATGCACAGGCGGTCCTGACTTGGATGGCGCCTACCGGTGCAAATAGCTATACAATCCTGCGCTCCACCACCAATGGAAGCGGATTTGCCGTGATTGCGACATCGCCCATTCCTACCTATACCGATTTCAGCGTTACGAACGGCACGACCTATTACTACGAAGTAACGGCGACAAACTCCGCTGGTACCAGTGCAGTCTCCGATCAAGCTAGTGTCACGCCGTCGGCCCCCGTGGCCACTCCCACAAACTTTGCCGCAACGCCTAATTCCGAAGAGGTAATGCTGAGCTGGAATGTATCTTCCAATGCGACTAGCTATACCATCTACCGCTCTGTCAACGGAGGAGCCTACGTGCTGCTGGCGACGGTCACGGGCACCAGTTACTCCGATATTAACCTGACCAACGGTGTGGTTTATTCATACGTCGTCTACGCTTCGAATTCCTCGGGCACCAGCTTTCTGACCAGCGCCGTCACCGCTACACCCATATCGCAGAGTTTATACTGGGATGCGACGACAGCCACGGGCTTGGGCAACGGCAGCGGCACGTGGGACATCGGCACGACGCCAACTTGGAGCAACTCATCAGCCGGAACCAGCAACCCCTTACTCGATTGGTATAACGACGACACGGCCTATTTCCAGACTGCCGGGACTATGACGGTCACCATTCCAAGCGGAATCACCATCCTTGCGCATTCTATCCATCAGTCCGTCAATGGGACGGCAACCACGGTTAACGGCGGAACGATCGAGCTGGATACAATCGCTGGAATTAGCAACGCAGTGGGTGGCGGCAATTCGGTCTTCACGATCAACTCTCCAGTTGTGCTCGCCAGCGGCACGATAACAATGGACAACGAGACTGCGGGCGGCAACATCGTTCTCGGAGGCACGATTACCGAGACTGGAGGCAGCTGCCAAATTAACAAGATTGGCGCAGGTGGTTTAAGCATTGCCACGGGCAACGCCTACAGCGGTGGCACAACGGTCAATGCCGGGGCTCTTATTGTCAACGATGGGGGCAATAGCGGCTCCACTGGTACCCTGACGCCCTTCGGTACGGGGGCCGTCTCAGCCGCAGTTGGGACGCAGGTGCATCTGGGTAATAATATTGGCAGCCACGCTTTCTCGAGTTTCGCCTTCACCAATACGCTGACGCTTAATGGCGGCGCTCTGTTTGCTGAGGATGGGTTCCAGCACATCGGCGGTCCCTTGGTTATCGGTGCGGCGGGGGGCACGCTGGGATCCACCTACAGCGCAATGACCGATGCCCTCAGTAGCGGGTTCGCCAAGGGTCTCTTTATCGACGGGCCCTTAAGCGGTTCCGGCAACCTGATTATCCAGCAGAGTGGGTATGACACGACTCACATCTATGACGCCTCAATCGTTTACGTGACCAGTACGGGTACCTCTGCCTATAGCGGTACAATTACAGTCAATCCGTTCAACCAGGATGGAAGCTATCTTTATCTCATTGGCAACAACGCTCTGGCCAACTCTACAATCAATCTGGCCGGTACCAACGCAAGCGGGCGGCTGGGGGCTGGCGCACTGGTCTTCGGCTCCGGTACAAGTGCTAACCCCGCTTCCTCGGCCTATGCCATTGGAAGCCTTTCCGGCAGCGGCAACTTTGTCCTCGCCGACACACTCGTGACTACCGGTACTTACAGTACGGGAAATGCTGTTACCCTTACTATTGGTGGCAATAACGCCAGCACCGCCTATGCCGGCATCGCCAGCGGTACGGGGGGTATTACAAAAGTTGGTACAGGAACTTTGAGCCTCACCGGTGGCAACACCTACACCGGCACGACGACCGTCAATGCGGGCACACTCAATGTAGGCGGAAGCCTCGCTGCGGGTGGTCCTCTTACGGTTGGTGCCGGAGGAATCTTGGCCGGCACCGGTACGATCAATCAAGCATCCTCCATAGGTACTGGCGCGACACTTGCACCCGGAGGAAGTGTTACGGGAACACTAACCTTTACCAACGGATTGCAATTCGCCCTCGGTAGCAGTGCTAACTTCAGCCTCGGGTCATCCAGTGCGTCTGATCTCGTCGTTCTAACTGGCGGCACGTATACTCCCCCGTCCAGCGGACAGGTGACAATAAATGTCGCTGCACTTGCCGGTTTTGGCGGAGGCACATACCCACTCATCACCGGTGCTACTGGAATCAGTGCCAACTCATTTAGTTTGGGTTCCACGCCCAGCGGTTATGCCTACACCTTGAGTGCTAGTGGAGGTACGCTGTCACTAGTTGTGTCGCCGCCTCCGGCCACGCCAACTAACCTGACTGCGAGCATCTCGGGCTCCGCGATTGTTCTTACCTGGACAGGCTCGGCCTACGCGAGCGGCTATGCGATCCAGCGGTCAACAACGAGCGGAGGTCCTTACGCCAGCCTTGGAACCGGCACGACCACGAGTTTCACTGATTCCTCCGTTTCGGCCGGGGCGACCTATTACTACGTGGTGGCGGCAATCAATGGCGCCGGCGTGAGCGCGAACTCCAATCAAGCTTATTCAGTCGCACCTACAGCGTTCCAGAATTGGCTCGCGACTAACAACCTCAGCACGACCACGGCGCAGTCAGCGCAACCCGACGATGACGGTCTGCCTCTTCTTTTAAAATTTGCCACGGCCATGACCCCTGGCACACCAAGCCCAGCAGGCCCGGCTGCTATTTCTTCCAGCGGCGACCATCTTGTGCTCCAGTTCAGCCGCCTCAACCCGCCTCCGGTCAATTATCTCATCGAGTCCTCACCTGATCTTACAAACTGGAGTTCGCTGGCTTCGTTAGGCACTGGTGCGACGAGTTGGACAGGCTCGGCGACTGTCGTTGAAACAGGGACCAATCCTGTCGCGGTTACCGTGACCGACACCGCGTCGCTCTCCGCAAGCACATCGCCGCGCTTCCAGGCCAGTAGCGGCCCAAACGGCAAGGCGATCAGCAGCGTGACGAAGATCGCCAGGATCTTCGGCACGAACACCAGCGTGGCTTCCTGGATTTGCGTCAAGGCCTGCAGCAGCGAAACGGCAACGCCGACGATGAGCCCGACCAGCATCAGACTGGGTCGGTCGACCGAACAAGGGCTGGTTGCCCTCCACGGCAAATGCCAATCCAGTTGATCGATCTGCCCATTCGTTCGACTGAATCCAACGATGCAATCACGAAACCCCATTTGAGGGGCCCCAATCCAAGCCCCAATCACCTCAGGTGATGGGGAAAACATGGGAGAACCATTCCCCACCCTCTAAACTACCGAGAGGGCACAATCAAACCACAAAAACATGAGCAAATCGACGAATCTGTCGCTAACCCCAAAATCATGCATTTGTGTCCTGACGTAAAAGAAAACCAGCCTTGGCCTCTCCTTGGCCGACAAAACACTAGAAAATGGAATGCAAGAGCTAGGGATCCATCTCCCTACCTCTCACGATGAAATCCCATGCCAAGGACACCAATTCCATGCGAAAATGGCACTCGAACCACCGCTGACTTCATGAACTCAAGAACGAGCTTCATCATGCCACCACCCCATTCCTCGCTCCATCCTTGCCGCTCGCCACCCCACATGCCCCGCCGCCTCACCCATGTCATCCTCCATCGACCGCCCAAAGAAGGAGGGAGAGAGGGAGAGAAATGAGAGGAGAGTGGGAGAAAATGAGAGAATGAGAGAATGAGGGGAGAGAGGGTTTAGGAGTGTTTATATAGGAAATATTTTAGGGTTTTTAAATTTTGGAACAAAGAACAAATGGAAAAAAAATCATCCCCCGATCCTTGGAAAATGCACAATATGCCTACAATGTCACAGGGCCCAGAAATACAAAGTTTCACCCCACATGGGGATCCAAAGTCAAGATAGCAAAAAAATTGATTTAATTACAAAACATGATCTAGGACCCACGGAAGCACTTCGAAACCCACAGATGCCTAATCCAAAAATCTCAGATCTTAAAGTCCCCCCTCCTCACAAAAATTTCATCCTCAAAATTTGAAGCTACAATCATCTAACAGGGGAAGAATGGCTTATTTAGCTGGCAACACTCCCAAAGCTCTAGCTAAAACCTCAATTCTCATGAAACCACCTCTCTTGAGGGACACAGCCAGACCATTACCATAAACAGAAACATCTTGCTACACATTCACCATTCACATTGATTCCCAGAGTGAGCATTGCACACAAGGGATACAAGTTTGACATCACCTCGGTTACACGGAACTCTCACCATGGCATCATCATCATCTCCTCGCACACAGAGAAGACACGACCCGCTCCACGAAAAACATGGCACCAAACTCACACTCGACGGACCAACCAAACATCAACTCTTCTGCCTGTTGTCTGACCTCACACCCTTTGCAAGGGACATCCATCCTGGAGCCTCAACTAACTCACATAGCCATCTTGATCGGCTGCCACAATTCTGTCGGCTCCGTACTGCGAACACTCTCATATTCGGCAAGCCGAACACCAATAACACCACTGGACCAACTCTGGTCCCAACATCAATCTCCTATTAACCCAGATTTAATCTAGGAAAAAGGTATATCATAATCGGCACCTAAGGCCTCGCCTATACACAGATCTTGCCATTCTTGATCCTCTTCAACTGACATCTTCTGGTTGCAAAAATCCATCTGCCAGCCACAAATAACCACTCGCCAATGAGAAATTCTACTTGCTCGCCTTTCCTCTTTCTTGTTCCTTTACCAGACCCCGATAATCTCATTCTAAATCTCGACGACCCATCTGTTGACTCTTACACTGACCATTATCACTTCTTGCATCGGTCCTTACTCAGACACTACATCCGATTCTAATCCTCACGCCACTCTACCCTCTCATGGGAGCACGGTGAAACCGACGAAAAGACTCCACACTCCTTAGTCCACATCAACTCTAGACTCAGACTTACAGGGAATTTCTCCCACGCTGGCCACAAGACCAAGGCTCTCATTCGATGACATCCATCCTAGGATCTCTGTACTCACGCATCCTCTATTATATAGTCTCATCGAATCCACATCTCAATTACTCAAAATGGACACTTGCCAACCTCGGCTCCACTCTCTCCACAAAGTCACAAGACATAACCTTAGCAATCCATGGCACATATCTCCAAGATAGACAAGTGTCATCTTTCTACCATAGCAACCTGGTCGATGATGCCACAACCAATCTACACGGATCTCCAAAAATCACCGATCCTTGCCCCAACTGGATCCTTGCGCCTTTCGAAACTCTTGGACTCAACTGGGTGTTATCACAGTCGACCACTCGACTAGCCTTATCAACTACTCACAGCTACCAACTAGGACCCACAAATCCTCTCTTTGTATTCACTTTTCCTAGATCCCAATTCTATCCTGAGAATACAACTTCCAACAAGTCGAGCACCTAGCTTACCGAGTCTGATCATCACGTCCTCATCCTCTACCAGGCTATTTCCTTTCTAACCCCTATCTGGGTCCACTACCAAATACCTGACATCGCTTCCATTGGATGAATAGGATACTTATTCGACACACTTTCCGTCATATTTTCTCAACTCTCTACTCCGTCGGTGCCACAAATCAAAATACCGTGAGCAATGCAATGCAACCAACATGGCTCACATAGCCAGAAACAATCTTACACTAAGAAAATAACCCTCTCTTATTGGTCATAATCCTCCGATACTCTATTAAATCTCGGGAATCCTTCTGTTTCCTACCATCGCTACGGTCCTAGACCTGTGGGTTATGGTCCTGCCATGCTTCTGCTACGCACTCTACACAACACGCACAATCATCACAAACAACTTGACATCCGCTATCCAAACATTTCCCAATACAACTTGTTAACTCCAGAAAATAGGGTGAGGAAGGCTCAAATACCTTGAACCCAGAGCACAAACTCCCACCTAAAATCTCCTTGCATTGTGGTTTGTGATTGTGTGAGTGTCCAACTCCATATCTTCTATCTCTTTCACAGGTGGTGTCAGCATGTTTGATAGAGCATTATATGTTTGATATCTATTTTCGCATGATCCATTTGTTCGGAGATAAGATGTCTGTTCTTCATTGAAGTTGCTTATACAAGCCAGATGATTGTCTGAGTGCATAGTAGAGTCTCAGGCGGCGTGAGTTTGCTCAAGTGTTGTTCTTGTCTACTTTGAGATTTGCTCTATTTCGGTGTGATTTATTGTGTCCAATATTACATCTACTTGTGTGCTTGCTAAGCATTTGAACGTGTGTAATGCATAAACACGGCTTTGTATATGAGCTATTAATTCCTACATCATTTAACTGCTCAACATTGTCTTTGGATGAACCTAGTAGGCAGTACAGTCTGCTAGTTATTTTCTATTCAGTTCATTTGTAATTGGGCCAAGTTTTAATCGAAGTAATTTTTTTTAGAAGGGGATCTATTCACCCCCCCTCTAGATCCCAACCGTGCACCCCAACAATTGGTATCAGAGCGGTCTCCGATTCATCAGATCAAATGATTTGTAGAGGATCCTGCTATTTTTGGTGCATTGTTGTCTTCAGCGTATTGCTTTAAAATTGTTTGTTGATCGTCTCAATGTCTCATCCTCCTATATTTGATGGTACTAATTTTAGAGCTTGGCTAGGCAGCCTATGTGTTTTCATGAACTCCATTGATTCTAACCTATGGAGTCTTGTATCTAATGGCCCACATCAACTGCCTCAGGATCAGACCAAGGGGTCTGATGAGCACAGATCAAAGAACCGTGATAACATCACAGTTCTTAATATCTTGATGGCTACAATTGATATTGACAAGTTTCCTTGTGTATTCAGATGCACTTGTGGAAAGAAAGTCTTGGACAGAGTGACTGCCACTCATGGGAAGCAAGAGGAACAATGCCTGATGGCCAACTAAAGTGACAACAACTGAGGTAAATTTTGATAATGAGGAAATTTCATTTGATGAACTAGTTACTTTTTATGAAGAACTATCTGATAGATATAAGAAAACAAAATTTGAAAATAAAAAATTGAGAAAGAAGGTTGAACAAAATAATTCCAACTCTCCATGCAAAAAGTGTTCTCAGTTGGAAGAGCTAAACAAATCTTGTGAATCTGATGTAAGAATGCATAAGGAACAAATCTATTTGCTGAAAAGTAAAAATCAAGAATTCCTGGATAAAATATCTGAACTAGAAGAAAAATTGAATGCTATGAATGATGATCAAACCAATGTCACTGGTCTTGTTCAAAATGAAGAATTAATAAAAGAAAATGAAGAATTGAAGCAGTTAAACACTGCTACATCTAAAAGGCTTCTAACTTTGGAAAAAGAAAAATATTTATCTGATGGTGAACTTGAGAGAGTGAATGCATTGGTGCAAGAAATTGAAAGCTATGAAACCATCAATGCCATACTGAATAATAAAGTAGCTAAATTTGAGGAAGAACTAGCTAATTCAAAAGTTCACATCTCCTCACTATAAGTTGAACTTCATGATTTAAATACCTCACTGTCTAAATTTGGTAAAGGCAAAGAAACATTTGAAATTTTTTTGGAAGATGAAGTTAGTGATCAAAGAGAAGGGATAGGTTATATCTCTGGAAATGAGAAGGCTATTAGAAGTCAGTTGTACTCTACTTTTTTGCAAAGCTCTGAAGTGGTTGGCACTTCCAGACAACCCACAAAACACTTTACTGCTGAGAAATCTAACAAATAGGATAAATTTCAAAAAAGGAAAAACCATATGCAGAAAACACATAAAAAGGGATTCAACAACATGCATTCTAAGAACTCTCATGTGAAATATCATACTTTGAAACAAAATGATGTTAATTACTTTTATTGTGGTAAGCATGGACATATGATGCATGATTGTAGATTAATAAAACAAGATGATCAAATCATTGATAGAAAGCATGTTAGGAATTATCATGCTAAGAAATTCACTGCCACTCAGATAAAGAACATCAAATGTTTTCAATGTGGTAGACTTGGGCATAGTACAACTCAATGCTGGTTTGCAAGTGGTAAGAAAAGTTCACAGTCAAATCATGATAAATTCCCTCCAAGCTATCATGTTTTTAAGGAGAATAATTTTGTTTGAAGAGGCCAGCATATGAAGTGCTTCAATTGTGGGAAGCTTGGCCATAAGGCTAGTGATTACTGGTCGGCTGTTGAAAGAAGAAGTTCTTTTTCTTATTTTAATTGTGGAAAGCATAGCCATATAGTTAAGGACTGTTGGTAAGTAAAGGGAAGAAAATATTTTCATGATAAAATTATTAACAAACCTGAACATTCACAGAAATTTAGAAATAATAGTTATCAAAAAGATGTAAAAAATTCAAGATGTTGTCATTATTGCAGTCAATTTGGGCATTCAATGGTTAACTGATACCTAATGCAATTTGATAATATTAATGCCCTGAAATCTTAGAGAACTCCTGCCAGAGGAGTTACTGACCATGGAGGACCCAAAAATTCTTGGGTACCTCAATATGCAAAATGAGGTAATGCTTTTGCAGATGTGCCTTGGAAACAAGAAATAAAGAGGGGTTTAATAAAGCCAAGGCACCCGCGGTCGGTAAAACCCCAGTTCTCAGTTTTTATGGCTACATTTAGTAACTGTCAATTTCTCACATATAGTTGCATATCATGTTACAAATTTGTTAGTTAAAATCTCATGCATACATGTTCACATCTATATCTATCATTTGCATTTTTATTTCTCAATGCATATGTTGAGTAAGTTGTGCATATATCAATCTCACCACTACACAGAAAACAATTAATATCCTCTCCGTAAATGTTGGCGTCCATAGAAAAGTACCTTAACATATATAGGATCCCCATGCATATATATATCGTGAAAAGTAAACTGAATCCAACCCCAAGAGATCGAATTTCCTGACGGGGAGGTTATTCAAGTTATTGTCACCGAACTACAAACTCATCGATTATTGTTATTCCAGATGTTTAGATTTGCACATAGTTAATTAATTTAGAGAGATGGGCTTATATCTTGGAAATCCACAGGAAAATATATAGATTTTTTTTTGAAAGCTCATGGTGTGCAGCAGATCATCTGTAGAGCTCTATTCCATTAGTATATATAAGTGCAAGAAAAGAACACGGATATATGGTGGGATTTGCAACTCTTCTCAAATGTATGTGGGTCCTCATAAACGACTACGTATGTGGCCTAGCGAAACTACGTAGGTGACAAGTGTTGTCAGTGCTTATCAATAATATGTGTTAGCATTGGGAAAAAAATTACTGAACGAGATCACGCAATCTGGTATGGCGGCGGTTGTTTGACTTGTCTTCTTTTGGTGACGGATGATGATTAGGGGGGGGGGAGGAGAGTGTCACATCCCAATGTTTAATTAAGTACATAGCCTAAAAAAACTGTTTTAGGTACATACAATCATTTGAAATGACAATTGACGCACATCTATATGTAATATAATGTTGCATGACACACTTTTCTCACGTCGGTTTAATTAGGTGGATTTTGACAAGACGGGGATTACTTACTCACGAGAAAAGATATAAAGAAATATGTGATGCACATCGGCCCACCATGAACAACAACAGATCTGTACGTCCATCTTTGCCATACCCATGATGTGCTCCATGCCTCATTCACATAAAAGGAAAGCAAAATCGACGTTGTTTTCTTCTTTAGCCTCACAACTCGTCAATTAAACTTGGACCAATAAAAATAGGAGTTTGTAACTTGTCGTACACCCTTTCATATCTTAATATATATATATATGGGTATTCGTAAACGATGGTGTATGTGACGTAGCTAATGAAGCTAGGTGACAGATGTTGTTAATTAGTGCTTATCATCAATAATATATGCTACGGTTGGAAAGAAAATTGACAAATAGACGCGACATGTTATTGCGGCGGTGGCGGCGGCATGGCTTTTAGCAGCGGTTTTCTTTTGGTGACGCAACTGTGACACATTTATTGGTCGTCGTTAACTTGAACAGCTTTACATCAACTGTTGTATAGGGATTGATGTCGCCGTGACATGACTCAACGCCTGTCACCTTGATCAATACCTGATCGAGACAAACGGCAAATATATTAAACTACGTACGTTAAGTTCATCAATCATCCTCTCTCTCTCCCCCAATTTATTTGTACCGATATTCGGAACGTCTCATTAATCATTTTAATTACCAACAAAATTAATTGTGCATCTCGGATATTCGCATTTGATTTGCAGATTGGCGAGGACATGCATGCATGCATGCATGCATGATGAGCTTGTGAAATATATAGGAGAATATGGCGCCCATCGTTGCCGTACTGTGACGTTGAAGATTACGCACGGTTGTACCCACTATATATACACTAGATCGGGCACGTCATTTTGTCACGTCAAACGAATCCGAGTCCTGTGATAATTGCAAACCTTGGCCTTGGATTTGACTCCCACCTTCTCTGCATGTTCAGGAGTATGTACAGCGCTAGTATATATACATATATCCATCATTTTCACTAGCTAGTAATTTCGGAGTCTAAATCATGCATCATTGTCTTGATAAGACCATACCCAAACTAATTAAGATATATCCCATGCAGCCAGATGAGGCATTAGGACGATATAACATCTTTAATTCCAAATTATAATTAAGTAGGAGGTGCTCTCCTGTGTCCTTGAGCTTAAAATTTCAGTACTAATTAATCCATCCCCGCATGGAGGCGTACGTAAACTGCCGAACACTAATTTGTGTACTAATTAATTAATCTCCTTAATTCCGAAGGCTTAATTAATTAATGTACATGTGTTTAAGTGCATTGCCTTTTCGTTGTGAAATTAATAAACTCTAGTGTTGAGTGTGGGCTGACCAAATTATTAGTCTGGGGCCTGGACGTACGACAGGAGTGACGGGACTCCTTATTTCAATATCCACAATCACGGTCAAGGTCCGTCACCCAAATAATTGAAATAATTGGGAGTAGGAACAAGAAAGAAGAAACTCCCTCCCTCCTTGATCGACGTACACTTCCCTCATCATTATTGACGTACGATTATTAATGTGGTTGATGGGGGGCGCCAAATTAATTAATTAACAAGGATTGATGCAGAGGCTGTCTGCATCAAATGCAACCCCAAATGAACCTATGGCGGCTGGACAACCCCCTCTCTCTCTCTCTCTCTCACACACACACACACACAACTTAATTATGGAGGCTGGGCAACCTGTGTGTTGGGGGGGGGGGCTTTGACTGGAGGGTCACATAACATGCCATTAGCCAATGGGAGTTGAGCTGGTCCCACACACTTTTTATTTGGATACTGATCATGAGAGACTATATGTATATATATATACACGCATAGAGTACTACTCATTTGGTAGGGTTTCGGTTTTTGCCCAAGTGGGGGCATCAAGTTGTTCCAATTTGCAACGATCGATGGGTTTCTCTCCTTGCAGTTGCACGCCCTGGAAGTGGCCGGACGTGGAGCCTGGATAACATCAAGCTACAAGTGGGATCTACATGCTTGGCTTGGGGACTTATTGGGGAAGGAGGGCCTCCACCACATGGGTTGGAATTATATATATATATATATATATAAACGAAACTCCCACTGATCGTTTGGCGCATTGCCCGATCAATGGTGAAACCCATTCAGAATAGACCTTACGTCTGTTCTGATGAAACTAATCTACGTCCTTGCGTCAGTATAAACCCAATATCGACGATGAAACCAGCTATTGATTGATTGGCACATCGCCCGATCAATGATAAAACCTACCCAGGGTGGACCTTACGTCTATTCTGATGAAACTTATGAACTTCTTTGTATCGGTATAGACCCAATATCGATGATGAAACATGCTATTGATCAATTGGCACCTCATCATGATCAATTTTGAAACTCATCCGGATTAGACCATTCATCTGTTTCGACGAGTACCGAAAACCCTCCATCTATATGCCCATAAACACTCCTATTTTTGGCACATGTGGCCGCCGGCACATCTACCTATGCCAACAGTCTAGTTTGGAAACTCTCAAGATACCGTTGCGCAGTGGAGCGAGTCCCCCATCCTTTCCCTGAAAGGGTGGATGCTCTCCTGCCAGACACGGGTACATCTATATGAGAGTTGCCAAACTGCCACCAAACCATCATAAAAACACAAAGGAGACATACACTTAAAGCCATAATGAGAAAGTGCTTCTTCATTGCAAAAGATGATGATATAATTGGAGCCCTCAAGAGGGGTGCATTACAAGATATGGGGTAGTTAAGGCCGTCGGAAGATGTCCTCAAAATCAAGAAGTCCGACGTACGGAGCTGCTCCTAGTTCACGAAGGCAGGCTTCTTCCTCTCGGAGGCGAACTGATTCATCCCGCAGTGACGCTACTTGTCCCTCCAACAATGCAATCTCTTCAGCGCTTTGAGATTGGGCCATCTCCCCTTGCGGCAATTCAACCCAGAGAGTGCTTAGTTCTGCTTTCAGTTCATCCATCTAGCCGTGTATGTATTGCGCCTGACCTGATGAGGCTTCCAGTCTGGTCCTATGCCCCTAAAGATTTGAACCCAGTTCTTCCATCCTGGACCGGCAGTCGGCTCGTTGCAACTTAAGGGCCACCAATCTATCATTTACAATATGCCCCAAGAAGTCTCGGCGATTTACAAATTTCAGCAACAGTAGTACATGCTGGGTCCATGCTTCCCGGGGGTAGCCCAGTGCTTGAAAGCCGATTGTTAGGCACTCAGCCACCTCCTTCAGCTGCGAGTAAGTTAATGCTGGTTGAGATTCCACTACCCGGCGCAGCATCTCCAAGTTCTGCTAGACGGAATCTTCTGATGAAGAAAGGCCAATAGAGGCTACTGGAGCTACTTCAAAAGTGACTTCACTGTCAATATCTGCCCACAAACCTATGTCTGGCTTGGAAGACGAAGATGGAACGGTTGCCGGGGGAGGAGAACTGATCTCTTCAACAACCTCCTCATGGACAATTATCCTTTCTGTTGCCGGATCTTCAGAAGCTGCCTTCTGGGTAATTGCTGGGGGTGAACTGATCTTCTCAGCAGCTTCTTCCTGAGCCGCTGCCTCCTCCATTGTTGAATCTTCAAAAGCTGCCTCCGAAGTAACTGCTGGAAATGGTAGAGACTATGACTCCACTGTTGGTACTAATGGGACTACAAGTTCAGGTGCAACCGTCATTACAGCAGCAGGGACGAATGCAGAACCCCTGGTAGGATCTATTTCGGCCCTCAGCTCTGAAGCCCCAGCCGGAACAGAACTTTCTCCTAATGCCCCCAGCTCCAGTGACGATACATCAGCCGATGACTGCACCCTCACTGGCACAGGGCGAATCACGGCAGATATCCCTGTAGAAGCCGTAGTCACAGGGAGCAGTGTAGCCAAAGCCTCTGAAGATACAATATCGGAGGCCGGTATCAAAACAGGATCCATTGTGCCGGACTCCTGAAACAAATTGAAATAAGTATCAGAATGGCAAAATGAGCCGGAAGGCTATAAAGCTCAGCAAGAAAGGAAAGGCAGAATTTACCTTGAACATGGGGTCCATCCCCTCAAATGCCTGGATGGAAGATGATAACTCTATAGTTGAAGTAGCAAAAAGTGGTGTTATCTCCTCTTCCATGCCAATCTTGGCAAATTCTTCCTGTGATATCCCCTCAGATGATGGCGGCAGGAGTTTAGGAGGAGTAAGCAACGGAAGCCCCTTTGTCGACACAAGAGGCGTTACCTCGCCCTCCTCAGCTGATTCATGTGCTTGCTAATCGCCTTCAGAGGAGCCAAACTCAATCTCTTCTTCATCAGAGGGGGTGGCAGAGCTGCTAGAGGATATCTCCACGCTGAACATAGGCAAACTAGCCACTCCTGTTGTCTGCCGAGCTGTAGAGTGGGTAACCATCTACCGTGAAGGGATAGTGCTCTTCTTTAATATAGTCTTGTGTCCCTCCTGCAGCTGAGGGACATCTATAGCTGGGGCCTCAACTTCAGCTCCAACCCCTCTAGCCACAGCAAAGCAGGCTCGTGTATGTAGAATGGTAGGAAGGTCATAAGAAGACAAGGAGGAATTAAAAGGCAAGCTCACCTTCAACTTCGCTGGCGGGTGTGGGAGAAGGCAACCTAACATCCTCCGGAGTAATGGCGGGAGGCTCCCCGCCTACATCTTCTACTGCACTTATGGTTTCCTCGATAATCACAGTGGCGGCAGCTTCTTCTCGGGCTGATGTCAAATAGGAGATATGTCAGGATAAGAGTCAAAACTTCTTGAAAAAGTAAAAGAAAAGAAGAACCCTGCAATTCATTAAGAAAGTAATTTTACCTTCAACTGTGTGCTGGGCAACTTCCTGCTGGACAGCAAACTCCTCAAATGAGGGAATAGAAGGCAAAGGGACCTCAGCAACATCGGCTGTGGGGGGGGACCATGTCATGCTGCCTCACGTCACTACTTCTTCTCCAAGGTAGAAAGTTAGTGGATAATAGCCTTTTCAAGCTTTTTCTGATTGGTCTAGGTGTAAAGTGTGAATATCCTCTCCTGGGAGCTTTTTAGAACCCAAGGCATGTGTCTAGGATTGTGTGCCAATGATTGGGTTATGCTGTCATGTGACCAACTTAAGTGGCTCACGTGCTGCCCTGACCAAGTGTAAGTCAGTCTACTGATTTTACAATTCAGTCAACTGAATCATTTGTTTGCTGACTTGGTTTACATGGTCTTCTAACTTGAGTGACATGATGCTGCTTTTGTTGCTGAATGAGTTGCTGCTGACTGTGCTAGTTTGATGCTATTATTACTTGGATAGCAATAAGGGTTTAACGAGAGAGAGACCCTTTGTTGCTACTGTGGCTACTTCTGCTACTGGTGTTGCAGCTGATGCTGCTGCTTATGCTGCTATTGCTGCCATTGTTGCTGGCTGCTACTATTGATGTTGTTGCTAGATACAGCTATTGTTGCTGGCTCTTGTAGGCATGATGCTATAGGTGTATACTGCTGAATGCTGTTCACTATAGCTTCTATTTTCATCATGCAGGTCAACTCATATATAAATCAAGTCGGCTCAACTTTCTTCATAAGGGTTGCAAACCTTTGCGACTCATGCTGCTGTTGCTACTAAATGTTACCATTGCTTAGTAATTTCTACTATCTTGCTACTTGGATGCTTTTGTGGAGTTACTATAGCGGTTGATGCTACTGGAAAGCTTGAACCACTAGATAAGTCAAAGTGTGTTCTCCTCATTGCTACTGTTGATGTTGCTGATGGCTGACTTTGATTGTAGCTACATGTGCTAGGCCTCTGCTAATAGCTGTTAGTGCTCTTGAACTACTGTTGCTGGCCTTTTCCGACTTGATGCTATAAATTCAGTTGACTTGTTCTTAGCATCATTTTGTCAAACGGTTGCTGTGCAGTTGTTGTTTGTGCATGTTGAATTGATTCTTGCTAGCCTTGCTGTTGATGCTTCAGATGTGTCGACATAGGTAGCCTGTAGGTCGACATAATGTTGCTTATGCTACTCTTGCTGAATGCTTCTAACTGTGGTTGGCTTGATGCTAGCTTGACTACATTATTATGTAAAAAGTCAGTCGAGCTACGTGAATCTCTGTCGACTAATATTCATGTCAGTCGGCTGAGTTTGCGTAGGTCGACTTAGTTTTGCAAAGCTTTTGTCCACTTTTTCTTTACATACCCCATCTCCGTTGCTTCACTTCAGAAGACCTTAAATACATTTCCCCGCCTAGTTGAAGGCATATTCCAGCCCAAGAGAAGTCCTCAAACCTTTGGTAAACACTTGCTTGATCTTAGCTGGCTAGTCTGCTACAGCAAACAAAGTCTATCAACTTGAAGCTGTACCAATCGACTGAATCTTGAAATATCAGTCAACCTAGTTTAAATTAGGTCGACTGATATTGCCTCTGGTAGAAACGTTGGCTTCACACTTCCTACATGTTTCCAGAGCTATTACACAAACATGCTTTCTTGAGCTTCTTATTCACTATCTTGTGTCTTAGTCATTCATGACCTTGTCTTCCGTCAATCCCATCACTAAACTCTTCTTTTCTATTGAAGTCTAGAATGTTTGTCGACCAGAGGGTGCAAGGGTTGACTGAATTTCACAATATCTATCGACTTAAGCAAGAGTCTATTGACTGAATTTTTGAATTGTTTGTTGACTAAATGCAGTTCAGTCGATTGATTTCTACTTTGGTCAACAATTTTTTCCTTTCTTTCTCAACTGATTTCTCAACTAAATAACTTGATCTTATGGACTGTTTGGACTATTAAGCCAGCAAAAATGTTATGACATGGAGCATGTTTTGGACCTAAATAATATTCATTCTTTCTTCACATTCATGACTCAATAAGTCAATTAGTCTGTTGTACCCGGATGTTTTCCCAGCCAAATAACAAGAAATAAGGCACCGAGAATTTTCCCAAACACTTTTTAAGGCATTATCCACCAGCCCTTTCTATGTCACGCCCGGCCCGACCGAGGGTCCAAAACAGTTATCCGTGACTTATAGCAACACCAACAATTGATCGGGGCCATCCCCGATCACCTGGGATGCGGGTATACTCGCCTTCAACTAAGCCACCCGGGCCAACCCGGGGGCACCCTGACTATGAGCCACTGCACATGGCACCCAACAACGAGGCCAGGGTCTATCCCCAAGACACCTCCCTTCAGCCCTCTAAAGTCAAAGGAAGACCTATCCCAACCAACCATGGGCTTCGAAGGCCCGTAGCACACTCATACGGCCCATGCACGTGTGCTAGGAATTTCCCTAAACACCTTGTGGGCGTGTGTATTCCAGTCATTCTTTAGCAAGTCGAGTGCAAACCCGCGACTCAAGCACCATAGCCGTGTTCTACAGCAACCCTCCAGCAAGTTGGGGCCACCCACAACCCTCAGACACACGGCATTGAGCTATTCATCTTTAGTACCTGGGCCAACCCGGGACTACGCTGCCAGCCCACCATGCAACGAGGTGTAACCCATGAAGGCAGGGCCTCGCACGCGAAAGGCCTTCTCTCAGCTCTTGCAAGCCCCTACCCCCAGCCCGAGGCCAAACCCACGGCCCGTCGGCCGAATGCCCAAGCCGTTCTATGACTGTAGGTGTGTCAGAAATTTCCCCAAACACCTTGCGGGCGGTAGCACCGACACCAAGCAACGGACCCCTATAGGTCAATCCCAGCACTTCTTCAGCCCAGGTCCTTCAAAGGACATCGCCAAATGACCACAGAAGGCCACTCGGGTCAACCTCGGGCTAACCCTAAATAAAATTATAAGCAAGTTGAATTAAGGATTTGAGGCTAAACTTGGACCTTTAAATAACTAGACCTTAGATTTGCTTAATTAGAGCCCAAATCACGATCATTTGTGTACAAACTAAGCCCATTAGATCGGTCTCGATTGGTAGCCCTTTAGCCCTCTCATTTCTAGCCAAAACCCTAGTCCTAAAGTTTGAATTTGGGAGAGAAGGTGGCAGCAGACTCGGCCAAGTGTGAATCACGTGCGAACCACCTGCGTGGGACTCTATCCCCTTCAATCGACTGTTCCAGAATCAACTGACCCTATAAAACTAACCCTAGCCTAACCTAGTATTGACGTTTGTTGCGGCTGCCGACGATGAGCAAGGACATGGGAGAATTCAAGCGAGTTCTTGAAGGGATTTCTTATTGCAGTTGGTGACATTGTCCTCTTCTTTCTTTGTTTAAGGTAGGTTCTAGCAGACCAAACCTCAAGTAATTTATACCACTGGAAGCGTCTCCAAGCCATCTTTCGTTTGATGCCAAAAGCACTAAATTCCATTCAGTATCATGCGAGTATTATTTGTTTTCATCAGAGTACGTCAAAATTAGGGTAAACATTGTTATCTTCGATTAAATGTTTGGCTTAGCAGGCTTAAAGATTCAGTTAATCACTCTATGTTATGCATCTTTTCATCCTCTTTCTATTGGTTTGCTTTTGCCCAAATTTTATGTACTATATCACCTGAATTTCATGCTACAAGGGAACCCTGTCGGAGATTGCCGGGTGCAGGAACGGCGAATGGGCCGCGACCCAAACAGAAACTGCCCCGAAGCTTAGCGGCCTCTTGATAGACTGCAAGGTCTAGAGCGGCGGTTGTTTTATTGACCGTTTAGCCTATTTTGTGCATTTGAAACCTGTGGTCATTGGCGGCCCAATGATAGACCACAAGGTTTGGGCTGGTGGCTCTCCGCTAGATCGCTTGGAAATATTAGCGGCTGCTCGATAGATAGCTTAATGCGTGTGTGGTTTTTGAATCCACATGCCCTACGCGGCCTAGCGACAGACCACTAGTACCTGTCCAGCGATTCTGGGTAGACCGTTTAGGTCACGCAGAGTTGTTTATATCATGGTTTAAGCAAGTTGGTTCTTGTCAAATTATGCATGTAAGTAGGATAGCAACCCACTAATTAATTGGAACATATGGAAGCTGTTAATGTTAAATATTGACTGGGTTACCTTTGCTCTTCTTTTTCAAATCATATCTCCCTTTTGTTCTTATCAACTACTGAAGCCTAAACTTTAATCATGTCTATATTGGGAATTGGAGAAATGTATTAGGATTGCTTGACAGTCGATCCACTTCGGTGGTGCTGACTGACCGTTATACATCATTTTCTGAAGTTTTTCAACCCTCAATTCTTGTGATAGTTGGGACTCTCTGTCGGATATTCCTTCTGTCAGACTAAGACCTCTATTATGAGAGCTCCGTCAGTCCCCGCGAGCCTGGGATTCTCACTAGGACGCCGGGTAGGTTGTACCTCAAATCCTACACCTGTTAGCTTGACCGGATCGCTTGTTTGCCTCTGTCTAGATTCGCGGCCCACATGGGACCATTTGAGTCCTTACGCAGCCTGAATCTGACCATTTGATCCCTTTGAGTGACTCATTTGAGACCGCATATAACTGGCCAAGTGCTAGGTCCAGCTGGTCGATTCTCCTTGATCTTCCTTCGACCTAGCCATATTGAGTCATCCTAAGGCCTCTAGACCTGACCTGAGAACTAAGGGCTGAACTCTGGTTCGGTTCTGCTATGTTCTGGACGGCCTGGGAGCCCATATCAGTCGACTACTCTAGCCTTTTCTGGCCCAATTGGTTCGTGATTATCTCTGGACCGTTTCACCCTTTAAACGGACATTTGTGGACCGTTTGGTGTTAGGGAAGCCCAGTGCAGACCGTGTATCACTCGTTGTGGGCTTTTGATCCTTTTTGTGCTAAACGGTCGAATATGGACCATCTTGCTCTGTCAAACGGCCCATCCCAAACCGTTCTTGACTTCCCGTGGCCCTTAAAGGACCGTTTACCTTTGGCACCGAGCTGGGGTTTCCCTTGGCCCAGTTCGTCTTCCGCGGTCCATTATAAGACCGTTTTTGCCCTACGCGGCCCTGGTGTGACCACATAACTTCCAGAGATTATTTTTCTCACTTTCTTGTGTGAGCTTCGGTGGCCGAGCCATGGATGGCTTGTTCTATTAAAACCCTGAATTTTTCTCGTTTACTCCCGATTATAGCTTAATGATTTCCATTCCTTTTTACCTGGCCGAGTCCAGTAATTGTCTAGACATAACTTGGGATCATGGATCCACCAAATCAATGTCAACGCATCATAAGGGACTGGTCTGGTCCTGAGAGGAGTGCCCGAAAAGTACTAGTGCCTCGGGGAGTTGTAATGACATGGTCAGGCATTGCACCGAGTGCATGACTAGCGTGATGTCTATGACATTTCATTCATTTGAGTCAATTCATTCTTTTTCTCTACGATACAAGTTAATGAATTCCTACATGGAATTAATTACATGACTTGCTCGTTACATGCTGGGTCGGCCATTCCCTGGATGTGATATGTCTCTGTTCTTCTTATTCTGAGTAATTCACTATTTGTTATCTCTTTTATTTCATCGCATGACATTAATGTAATTGGTTAATTACTTAAACCTTGCCTGCTATTACCTACTGAGCATTCGCTCACCCAATTTTTCCCCCTTTTTTCAGGTAGTTCTGGTGATGACTCGCAAACTGATGGGGATGGGCAGGAGTGAAGACCTTGGAGCGAGCCAGCTAGATAGCCACTTGCTGAACATGACAGAATTCACACTGCTTTTCGGTCACCCAAAGGGATCTTCCATTACAAGCGGATGCCCTTCGGCCTTAAGAATGCTGGCGCCACCTACTAGAGGGCGATGACAAAAATATTCGACGAGTTGCTTTATAGCAAAGTCGAGTGCTACATCGATGAGTTGGTCATCAAAACAAAGAAGAGGGAGGATCATCTTGCTGACCTTAGAATTATATTCGAAAGCCTGCGCCTGCATGAACTGAAGATGAGCCCAATGAAGTGCGCCTTCAGCATCTCCAGCGAAAAATTCCTGGGCTTCGTCCTCAGATATCGGGGAATTGAAATAGACCCCGCAAAGGCTATTCAGGAGCTGCTTCCTCCAAGGAACCTGACAGAATTACGGTCATTACAAGGCCGGCTAGCCTACTTTCGTAGGTTTATCTCTAACCTGTCGGGGCGGTGTCAGCCGTTCCACAAGTTAATGATGAAGAATGCCCCGTTCTAGTGGAGCGCAGAATGCCAGAAAGCTTTTGACCAGCTGAAAGAATATTTGAAAACCCTGCCAGTCCTGGGGGAACCTGTTAAAGGGCGGCCGCTGATCTTGTACATAGCTGCCACTAAATGTTCCCTGGGGGCAATGCTGGCCCAAAGTAATGAAGAAGGAAAAGAACAAGCTTTGTACTACCTCAGCCGAAGGTTGGTTGGGGCCGAAGCAAAATACACACCTATTGAAAGAGTCTATCTCACTCTCGTGTTTGCAGCCAAGAAAATGAGGCACTACATGCTATCACATGAAGTCAAACTGGTATCCAGAGCTGACCCGGTCAAATATATACTCTCCCAACCGGTCTTGAATGGGTGACTGGGCAAATAGGCTGTCATTCTCACAGAGTTTGACATTTCATATGTGCCGCAAAAGGCCAAGCCATTGCAGATTTCTTTGTAGCACACCCGGTGCCTGAAAATTCCCCTCTGATCACCGAACTCCCTGAAGATGAAACTTTGGAGGTGGGCCAGATTCAGCAAACCACTTGGCAACTATATTCTGATAGTGCGTCGAGAACAGAAACACCCCTGTCCAGGCAAACAAGAATAAGAGCAGGGGTAGGCGTTGTCCTTAAATCCCCCGAAGGAGAGGTGTGGCACACCACTTGCTCGATCAATAAAGCCTGCACAAACAATGAAGTAGAATATGAAGCCCTAATTATCGGTCTCCAGCTAGCTCTCCAGCTGGATATTCGTATACTACAAGTGTTTGGGGATTCAATGCTGATCATCAGGCAAATCCAGAGACAATTTAAAGTCTGAAAAGCTGAATTGCTACCTTACCATGCCAAGGCGAAGCAGCTCATGGAGAAGTTTTACTTGGTCGAAGTAAACCACATCGGCCGAGGCCAGAATGCATAGGCCGATGCATTAGCAAAGTTAGCAAGCTCACTGGGAGTCCCGCCTAATGGGTCGCTCAACATACGGGTGATCAACAGATGGCAGGTCCCTAGTGTGATAGAGGAAGACACAGGTGAAGAAGAGCCTGAAGTAGCAACTGCAGAAATGGTCAACTCATTCGACTGGCGTGAACTCCTGATGAAATGGTTTAAACACCAGTAGCTGCCCAAGCAAAGGGAAGAAAAGATCAGGCTGATCCAAATGAAAGATTCCTATGAATTGAGGAGCGAAATCCTATTACGAATTATGGCGGATGCCAAGATAAAGATACTCCTTCGATGTCTCTCAACAGAAGAAGCATGGTGGGTGATGAAATAAATACATGCTGGGTCGGCTGGAGCACACCAGGCTGGGCTGAAAATAAAAATTGAAGTTAAAAAGTTGGGTTACTATTGGTCGACAATGTTCCATGACTGTTGCAAATATGTCAAGTAATGTCAGAAGTGGCAAGAGCATGCAACGGTCCCCAGGCGGCCTCCAACATAGCTACATCCAATAGCACCTAGTTGGCCTTTCGCCCAATGGGGAACAGACATAGTGGGTCCATTTCCCTCGTCCTCTTTGGGGTGAAAGTATATTCTGGCAATAACAGATTACTTCTCCCATTGGGCGAAGGCTGTAGCCCTGAAAGAAGTGACCGGAGAAAAATTGGCCCGGTTCATCTGGAGAAATGTAATATTCCGATTCATCATTCCTGACCTAATCGTTTTAGACAACGGAAGTCACTTCCGAAATCAGAAGGTTTATAAGTTGGCTAGAAAGTACAAGATTGACTGGAGGACATCCACCCCATACAATCCATAGGTGAACGGGTTGGTCGAAGCATTCAATAAAACACTTTGCACCCTCTTGGCAAAGACTATTAGCTCTACTAAAAAGGACTGGGAAGACAAGATGTACGGGGCGCTTTGGGCATACCGTACAGTCTACAAAACCCCAACGGGCTACTCACCCTTCTCTTTGGTATACGGCTCCGAAGCAGTCGTTCTCATTGAATTAGAAGTACCCTCTTTGCGGGTCGCAATTCAACATGGCTTGGTCGGAGACGACCGAACAAATATCGAGTGAAGACTGGAGGAGCTCTCTGACTTAGAAGGGAAGCGACTCCAGGCCCAGCAGAATATACAAGTCTTCCAGGCCCGCATAGCCCGCGCCTTTGACAAGCTTGTCAAGGGATGCAAATTCAAGAAAGGCGACCTCGTGATGGTTAAAAGAAGAGAGGTCATGGCTAACAACCACAAAGGTAAGCTGAATAAAAATTGACTCGGGCCGTATGTTATCCAGAAAGCCTACGAAGGAGGCGCATATGTAGTCGTCAACCATAGGGAGGAGACTCAATTTCCACCCCTTAATGGAAGACACTTGAAATTGTACCATGCACCACTCCCCCAGCTCGATGAGCAATCTTATTAGCTCTTCGTGACCTATTTTTCAACGGATTAAGGAAAATGCTTTCCTATAGTACCTCAGCATTTTGAATAATTTCACTTCATTCTTACGTGGGAATATGGATCATTTCTGTCATTGATATGCAGTAGAGTGAAGTGTAATACTGAATGCATTTGGTTTACCTGCCTATATGCTTGTTACTAATTTGCTCTTTTGTGTAATATTTATCCCCTTAGATTTTGACATGTCTGATGTACAACAAGAGCATGCATTGGCTGTTGAACATCTTGTTCCAAGGTTAGCAGCTCTGAGAATTGAACTATGCCCAAGCCATATGAGTGAAGGATGCTTTTGGAAGATCTATTTTGTGCTTCTGCATCCCAGGCTCAATAAACATGATGCCGAGCTTTTGTCCACTCCCCAGGTGAGTTCTTTATTCATCAAGTTTCTACTTTTTCACATTTCATCATCATCAGAGCTCTTGGTGCTTCGTTGTACTATTAATGAAATATATCTTTTAGGGTCAAATGAAAAATAAGGACTAAAGAGTTTTATTCAATAGAATGTAAAGTGGATAGGAAGAAGCAAATGCTTTACTCTTCCATTGAAAATTTCCAAATAGGTGTCTGCATGCCACTATTATATAGTGTTCTGAGAAATAGACCAGTTTATGAAAAATTACCACTTGAGTGGTATCCTCTGGTGCTTTGACATCCATCTCTAAGTCAGAACCATGCCCTCTACGAGAAGCACATTCACATTGAGGTGCAACATCCCTGCGGATCCCTGAGGATTTTCCAGAAAGTCTCTGCCAAGCAGAGGTATAAGGAATTCTGACAGCAACATCCTATTCTCTGTTTGCCATTCATATTGGGGAGGACCAAGGACTCTTGGTCATAAACCCAGCAGTTCAGACTAACCTAACATCCAGCTCCAACGATGGTCCCAACAGATATTGTGCCATTTCGTCTGATAGGCATTCTGTGAGCAATCTATCTTTGATGACTTCCTTTCCCGCCTTCTCTTTGTAATCTCCCCACCTTGCCATTGCCTTTCAATGTGGCTGCAATAACGTCCCTCAGATGCAGTGGACCAGGAGATACCTTGATAGTGTCTGAGAAGGATTTTTGAATTTTGAAGCTCTGATGACCATATGATATATGATTCCACACAGTAAAAGTCTTGGTGGTTGAATAGTGCACGTCTCTACTGCTGTTTCCTTGCACCTTGTATTCCTGGCTCATCATTCCCAATCCCACTTCTCCCTCCATTTGCTTCAGCAGCATCTCAAGGAAGCCTTGTCAGACATTCTGGTAGTGGTCAAGGAACCTCACAATGTGACATCACATGGTGTTGTCAGCACTCCCTTTTCTTGTCCCTGCCTCAGGCAATTGCAGCATTGCTGTCTATACTCTGACGTGAACCTCAGTTTGAAGGAGGATGCCACCTTGAAGAATGTCTTTTATGCATCTTGCATCCACAGCCATTAGAACTGCAAGTTTAGGCAGGTCAAACCGAACCTGATTGGGTCAATCCAAGCAGGTCAGATGAGGCCCACCGTGCTTTGGTTGGTCGGGTTCAAGGAAAGCCATGCCTGATCTCGGCATCTTCCTATAAGGCTGAAGAAAAAATATCTCAGAGAAATCGAGAATAGCAAGCTAGAGATCATGATATTTTTATATTTCTTAAAAACTTTGGGGTCATACACTTTTAGCCATTGAATAGTTTAAAGATCTAGAGATTCTCTCTCTCTCCCCCCTCTATCTTGCTCCTCCCCTACACCCGTGCCCCTTGAAGAGAGAGAGATTTCAGAGAGAGCTTGAGAGATAATAAACCATGGTTGAGTGCAGGTTAGCGCATGCTCAACATAAATCACATCTGTTTAGGTGAGGTTGACCCTCATGTAAGGCGGCATTTGGTAACACTTCCTCGGGGATTCCAATCATCAGAATCTCCGATAGTAGTTCAGCATTTCCAAATGCTCCCTCGTCGCCTCGGCTTCTGCACGCGTCGGATTCTTACTGAATAGAGAATGTACTCACATGAGGGGAAGGTTGCCTGTAAGCACCAGAAGCTAGCCCTGGGCTGCTTCCTGGAAGGGGCGGCAGATTCCAGAGGGGAAAGGTCACATTTGACCCTGCTTTTTCCTCCCTTGTTCCCGTTCCAGAGGGCATTTGCTGGAGCCGCTGCTGGGCGGAGATTGTCGCTGCCCCGGTTCGCTTCCGGTTGCCCCCACTGGCCGGCCGCTGCTGCTGTTGATTCCCGTTGCCATTGCCGATGTTGGCTGCTGCAGAGAGAAGAGAGAAGGGAGAGATAAGGGAATGAACAGTGGCGCGATTGGGAATAAACAATTTCTCAATTGTGACAGTTCATTCCCAATCCGTTGCACTAATTGCAGAGAGAGAGAGAGAGAGAGAGAGAGAGAGAGAGAAGGACAAAACTGTAAAAAACATACACATCTTCCGGATTTGAAACGTCATAAGCAGATGACCAAATGCGATTAGTTTTTTTTTTCAAAATTTCACTCATTATTACCAGCACGGAGGAATAGATTATGGGAAATCTCTCCTTATAATCGTTACCAAACGTGCCCTAAGTTCCATTGTGATAAAAATCCTAGATATTTCCTAAAAATGCTTTTTATGTACTGATATACATACTATGATGTATATTATTTGGTTATTGTTGCACCAGAGCATGTTAAGGTGGTCTTTTGGCTTTGGTTAGGGTCAAGTTAGGTTGGGGAAATATCAAGACAGGTTAATGTGGGATGAGGGCATAGTACTCAAGGCAACCCAAAGCGTTCATGGGGAATCTAAGGGCTTAGGTATTGATGTGTTTGCCTAGGCATCCTCCTCATCAGAAAGACATATTGTGTCTCCTGAGGCACAAGAAGAACCTTCGGCATTCCCCTCTGCAGGGGTCAAGACTGGGGCCTCTTCTACAATGGCGATGCCCTCACCTTTATCTCTTAACGTTGTCTCCTCGCCCTGAGCACCGGCTTTCAAGGCGGCACCCCTTAAATCCAAAGGCAAAGCACCTCTGCTTGTCCCCTTTAAAGACTCCAAGGGATCTTGAACACGAAGGCAACCAACTGCATAAGATACACAGATGATAAATTTACGCAACAATGTCAACAAAATGAGGAACAATTACAAGTTCAACGTTGAATGCAATCACCTGCTGTATGGGGTATATGGTCACCTCTCAGTAGTGGAGAGGGTGACAAAGCTCCAGCACCACGCCTCTGTCCCTCTGTGGGTGGAGCTTGTTTTTTATAAATCTCATCAAGAAGAACTTGGGAATATTTGGCTACCATCTCCCTATCTGCAGAGAGGTTGGCAGAATAATCAGGCAAATCCACATTCATCCCGGAGTTGAGAAGTGTGGTGAATTCCTGCACAGAGAATGCTATGGATGCATCCAAACCACCTGAAAGTGAGAATGTCATATCGCTTCCCACAAACTCAACTAAAGAAAGAATGAGGCATAGCCTCACTCAAAGAAGGTGGGGTGGCAGTCGACTCTGGTTCATGCCGATGAGACACAGCTATGTCCCTATCCTCATGAACCCCCGGCAAAAAGAGAAAAAGGAAAAAAGAAGTCATGTTGACAAAAATAAAAGGGGAGGATAAACAAGACAACAAAAGAAAGAGATAGATAGTATGACGCCTCAAAATAATCATACCAGAACCAATAATGTTATGATGACCCCCACATAAAGATGGGGTGAAGCGCTGGACACAGGATTATAGTCATCATCCTGCAACTCTCCATCTTCCATATCGTGCTCTGACCCTAGGGCTGTCACCTCATTTGTAGGAGAAAATGTGCACATGATCTTGGCAATGGAAGAACCTAAGGACCAAAGAAAAGGAGTAATCAATAAAGCGCCACAAAATATTCTAAGGGCTAGTCTGAAACTCCACAAGAGTCACCTGGCTGCCCTCGCGATGAGCTCCCTCTTGCGCGAGGAAGACGGACTCGGGTGCTTGGCCCCTCCTCTTCAGAAGACCTCACCCGCTTCGCTAGCCCGAGGGCCTTTTTCCCCTTTGTGGAAGCGTCCACCACTGTAACAAAACTCGTTGTGAACAAAAAGGGGAGGGTAAGGAAGAATGAGTCAAAGCCACATACAGATGAAATATAAAGAAAAGCTCAGCTAATCATAAGGTAAAGAAAAGAAAAAAGGGAAAGTTGACGTCACTCACCCTCAGGAGCAGGTGAGAAGGTGGGCCTTAACACTACTTATTCTGCTTGAAGGCCAACAACCTCTCCTGCCGTAGCCACTGCATCCCAGACATCTTGCAGAACAATACTATTTTCTAACAAGGAAAAGTGCTCAAACGGGCCAACGCGCACAATAGAACTCATCAAGTGCCTCTGCCATTGTGGCCATAAGTCATTGCTGAAATTTTCAAGTTGAAGAGGAGTGACTTTGCCAGCATTCGGAGGATAGCCACAATCCGACAAGAAATGCTCCTACCATGAATATACTTTTCGCACTGTAGAAGTTGCACCTGGTTCTGAAGAAACAGTGGCACGCCGCCTCAAAGGTTTAATAGCTCCTGTGTAAGCTTGCCGATCAATGGTAACTGGCCCATTCTTCGCCTCCCACTCGGCACGGAAATCTTGAACGTCCCTAGCAATTTGGGGGAAGTGAGTATGAAGGAAAGATCTCTCAATAATAAGAGGAGGCAAATCTGCCCGCTTCAAACGAGCTTTTTCTCTTTCTTTCAATTTAGGGGGAGACTGCCTGAATACGTTGCGATGTCTGAACCACCAGCGGGCATAATATATATCAACCTGATCGACCCTCCTGGCGTCTGGAAGAATGCAACGTGTCTCTGATACTCCTCTAAAGAAGAAGTCCCACCAACTGCTGGCAACCAAGTGAATATCCTGACCCCGGTGTATCCGCCGAGTCAAGCCAAAATCAGCATCAGGAGGAACCGACTGGTCGTAGCCAAAGTTTCACGTAAAACGATGACGATAATAAGGCTCCAAGAAGACAGTGCTACCCTTTCTGAAAATAAGGGCACTGGGTCGAATGCTACGAAGCCAATCTTCATGAAATGATGTGTCAGCAGCCTGGCAATGAGGGAGGCCATAGGAGGCCCCATTTGAGCTTTCAATAACTAAGGGCCTAAAGTCGTGAGAGCTATGGGCAAAGGGCAAGTCCTCCTTCCTCTGCGTGGGAACAAAAGATTGTAATCTGCGAGCCTTCCACAAGTGCTCCGATAAACGCGGGTCTGGGCGGTTTCTGAATAAAAAGATCAAAGGAGCAACTTGGTTCTCAACTGGAACATTTTGACATAGCGATGGCAGCAATAGACCAGCCCATGTGCTCAGATAATGAGTAGCCATAGATAAGCTCCGATCCCGGGGAGAGATGTCAAATTGCTGAAGTCATGGTAAATATTTGCAAGGGTAGCAGGTGCAATGGCAAGTCTATGTCCATCAGCAAGAATGCAAGCTGGGTAAATGAGCTCGGGGCGAACAAGACCCTCCTCTCTATAAGGCACAACAAATGTAGCAAGCCAGTAAACAAGGTAAGCGGCGAGATAAGTCCTGTCAGGGATGTTACGGGGATTCCACCCCGCATTCACCGATGCAGGTAGATGGCGGCTACTCTCCTGAGGATGCAAAATGAGTTGATAATATTGATTCAGAGGCCTGTCATCCTCAGGACGCGCCGCTTTCCGCCATGGGCAAAAGAAAGAGTGTGCCGCCCTGGCGCACATAATCCTGCAACGCGTTGTCGTTGGGAATCGCATCCCAGGTGAGCGCGACCGCGAGAGGCTTCGCGGCGAGCACTGAATCGAGTTGATTGGCATCGACGAAGTCGGCCTCAATGCCGGAGAGATCGGCGTTACCGCCCGGCGCGATGGCGAAGGGGAGCGCACCGAAAGCGGTCTTGTTGCCCGCGAAGATCGCCTTGCGCACCTCCGTGCAGAAAAAACCGAGTTCCGCGCGGCTGGCTGACGGCGCGGCGTCGCCCTCGAGCCAGACTTGCGCCCAATGAAAGCCCGGCGTCGGAAACGAGAAGGTCAGGGCCTCGGGCAACGATCCACCGGCGCCGATCTCCACGTCACGGGAGGAATTTTTGCCGGAGTCGTCCGCGCTGTTCAGGCGGACGTGCGCGTTCACGGGCCCGGCGTTTTGCAAAATGAAATGCACGGGCGTGACCCGGCCGGAGGGGATGGCTCGCGCGGGTGCATCGGCAGCCGCGAGCGAAACAGAGCCGGAGGCGAGCGGCGCGGACTCCATCCGATGCACGATGATCTTGCAGTTGGTCGTCTCGGTACCGAGTTCGCCGCGCGACCAGTTTCCCTTTTGCAGGTCGGTGACGATGTGCAACTCGCGCAGCGGCTGCTTGGCGGTATCGAGCGTGGCCAGCGCGGCACGGATCGCCTTGGCCACCGGCGCGGCACCATCGCTGGGCGTGAGATTGCCGAGGGCATCGCGCACGGCGGCGGGCGCGGCGTCGAGTTTGCCCGAGAGCGTCGACGTGGGATCAGGCAGCATCAGTTGCACCGCGGTCGAGTCGCCGGAATGGGCCGCTGTCAACAAGGCCTCGGTGGCACGTGCGGCCAGCGTCATCTTCGAGATACCACCCGTCGCGGACGCGGCCATGGAACCGGAATTATCGATGAGGATGAGCTGCGCCACGTTTTCGCCGGAGCTGCGCGCACCGAGGATCGGACGCAACAAGGCGAGAATCAGCAGCGCGAGAAAGAGGCAGCGCAGCAGGAGGATGATCCATTCGTGGACCTTGCGCTTGGCGCTCAGGCGCGGGTCGATGCGCAGGAAGAACATGAGTGAGGGGAATTCGCGCACCTGCCGGCGCAGCCGGAAGAAGAGATGGAAGATGATCGGCAGCAGGATGGCGGGCAGGAGCCATATCGTAGCGAAGTTGGAGAAGAAGAGCGGCATTCAGGCAGCTTCCTGCGCGCTTCGCGCGCCCGGGCAACAAGTAGCCCGGGCCACGGAAATGGTTTTTTGAGGCGCTTTCATCAAAAGAGATTTGCGCGTTTGGCGAGGGCCTCGAGCATCGGCGTGCGCGTGTCGATAGTGAAGTAGCTGGCTCCGCAGGCGGTGCAGAGGCGGCTGACCTCGGCGAGATAACCCTGTACCGCCTTGGCGTAGCGCGGACGAATCTCGTCGGCCTCGATGAGCAGTTTTTCCGAGGTCTCGAGGTCGCGCAGCTCGACGAGGCCGTGCATCGGCAGCGCTATCTCGGCGCCGTCGAGCACGTGAAAGACGGTCACGTCGTGCCGGTTGTGCTGGAGATGCTGGATGCCGCGTGCGAATTGCGCGGGCGGCTGGAGCAAATCGGAGATGACAATGACGAGCGTGCGTTGCTTGAGCATCTCCGCGGCCTCGTGCAGCGATTTCTCGATGTTGCCCGCGCCGCCCGCCTCGATGTTTTCCATCTCAAGCAGCACGGGACTCAGCGTTTCGGTGCTGGCGACCGGCGCGAAGCTTTTCGTGACGCGATCGGTGAAAAACGAGAGCGCAGCGACGTCGCCCTGGCTTACGAGCAGGTACATCATCCCGGCCGCGAGCGAGCAGGCATACTCGAACTTGGTCACCGGCCCGCTTTGCTTGAAGTGGAGGCTGGCCGACGCATCGACGAGCACGCAGGCGCGCAGGTTTGTCTCGTCCTGGAAGCGGCGGATCATGTACCGGTCGGTCTTGGCGAAGACCTGCCAGTCGATCAGGTTGGGCGCGTCGCCCTCGACGTAATCGCGGTACTCGGCGAACTCAACCGATGCGCCGAAGTCGGGCGAGCGATGCAGTCCCTGGATGCCGCCCTGCATCGGACGCCGCGAGGAGATGCCGAGGCCGCGCACCTGGTCAGCAACGCGCGGCGGCAAGTATTTCGATGTGCGGGACGCGGCCATGCGCTCTCCGCTCTATTCGCCGGCGGCGTAATCGGGTTCGGGAATGGCCTTGATGAGACGGCGCACAATTTCGTCGGAGTCGACGCCCTCGCTGGCGGCGGCGAAGTTGCAGAGGACGCGATGCCGCAACACGGGGAGCGCGTAGGCACGCACGTCGTCGCTGGAAACATTGAGGCGGCCTTGCAGGAGCGCGTTCGATTTCGCGGCGAGGAGCAGGTATTGCCCCGCGCGCGGACCGGCGCCCCAGCGAATCCAGTTCTTGATGAAGTCGGGCGCGTCGGGCGCATCGGGACGCGTGGCGCGGACGAGGCGGGTGACATAGGCGCCGACGTGGCGGCTGACCGGCGTCTTGCGCACGAGATGCTGGAAGTCGATGAGCGCTTCGGCGGAGAGCACGTGCGAGACCTGCGCGAGCGTGTCCTGCGTTGTCTCCATAATGATGCGTTCCTCATCGGCGGCGCTCGGGTACGCGACCTTCACGCTAAACATGAAACGGTCGAGCTGCGCCTCGGGAAGCGGATAGGTGCCTTCCTGCTCGATCGGGTTTTGCGTGGCGATAACGAAGAAGGGCGCGGGCAGATCGTAGCTCTGTCCGGAGATGGTGACGCGGCGTTCCTGCATGGCCTCGAGCAGCGCGGCCTGCGTCTTGGGCGGCGTGCGGTTGATTTCGTCGGCGAGGAGCAGGTTGGTGAAGATGGGCCCTTGCTTGAAGCGGAAGTTGCGTGCCCCGGAACCGGCATCCTGCTCGAGCACCTGCGTGCCGGTGATGTCGGCGGGCATGAGGTCGGGCGTGAACTGCACGCGCTTGCAGCCGAGCTCGAGCGAGTCGGCCAGCGTGCGCGCCATGAGCGTCTTGGCGAGTCCGGGTGTGCCGACGAGCAGGCAATGGCCGCGCGCGAAGAGCGCGACGAGGATTTGGTTCACCACGTCGGACTGGCCGATGACGACGCGCGCCATCTCGAAGCGGATGCGTTCCATCGCGCCCTTGAGCTGTGCGACAGCAGCTTCGGGGTTCTCAGCGGACTCCACCGTGGGAGTGCGGCGCGCCGGAACAACTGAATCGCGCGTGAATTCCACCTGCGTGTTGCCAATGGCGAAGCGCGTGGCTTTTTCGAGCCGCAATTCCGGCACGAGCTTGTTCTCGAAGGTCAGCGCGACGCTGGCGTCGTAGGCGGTGACGCGCCATGCGCCTTCGTCCGGCGCGACGTAGGCGTGGTGCGGCAGGACGGTGGGATCGTTGACGACGACGTTGCAGGCGGGGTCGGCGCCGATGACGAGGGGCTGGCCATTGAGGGCCACTGCTACTTCTGGCTGCTGCGGCGCGCGGATGATCAGGAGGTCGGGCATGGGTATTCGAATAATGGCAAACGAGGCTCGCTCAATGCGTGGCGGCGTACATCAAAATATTCATGCCGAGGGGCGTGGCCGTGTCGGCGCGGTACGCAATGGCCATGGGATATTCAGTCGGCTCCCACCCGGCCTCGAGGTCGATGGGGCTGTAGATCACGCGCACGTCGCCGTTGAGCGTGATGCCCTCGAGCCTGGGCGCATTGGACGAGCCGTAGCGCATGGCGACGGCGGGGGTGTAATCGGCGGTCTGCACCGGCACGACATCGCTGAAGATCGCGTGCGAGAGCGGAATGGGCTGGAGTTGCGCGCCGGGCAGGATGCGCGCCATTTCACGGCGCACGGCGCGGTCGAAGGTGGAAAGGCCGAGGCCGTTATTGATGAGCAGCGTGCCGTTGCGCTGGAGGAAGCCGCGCAGCGCAGTGACCGCGTTGTCGCTAAAGTGAAAATCGTCGAGGCCGGTGAGATAGAGGAAGGACAGGTTGGAGAGATCGTCCTTGCCGGGATCGACGACCTCGCGCTTGAGGTTGACGCGCAGCGAGGTCGCGGCACGAAGCTTGGAAAGGAGCGTGGTGGCGCTGTTCGGGTGCACGTTGTAGGCGCCGTCATGCTCGATTTGCGCGAAGACGAATTCGTCGGTCGGCGTCTTCTCATCGGCGGCGGCGAAGAGCTCGGGGCGCGCTTCTTCCATGCCGACGCGGTTGTAGCCGATGGCGTAGGCGACGAGGTTGACGCCGATGGCGTTGGCGGAGTTGACGTCGTAGTAGGCGGCGTCCTTGATCAGCGGCACGCCGTGATCATCCCACCCGCAACCGAGACCGTACTTGGAGATGAGCACGGCGATGCGCGAGCCGACGTAGAGGGCCTCAAGCTGCGGTTTGTCCGACGAGACGTTGGGCGAGTAATGGACCGATTTCACGTCGTTGACCATGTGGTAGAGCGGATGGTCCGGAGGCACGACACGCCAGGCCAACTCAGGGAAGGCCTGCTGCATGAGTTGCTTCGATGAACCGTAGAAATAGGGCGAGCCGGCCACGGAATCGAAGACGAGCATGCCGCCCTTGAGCACGTAAGCGCGGAGCTTGGCCAAGTCATCCGCGCTGAGCTTGAGTGTGCGCGTGCCGCTGAAGAAGAGCACGGCCATCTTGTCGGGGTCGCCGCTGAAGGAGGGCAGCGAGACATCGTCGTAACCGTATTCGATGCCGAGCTGGCCTCGGACTTTCCGGAAAAGATGCTGGAGGTCGGCTGGGCACAGATTCCAGTCGGAGATTTGCGTGGTGTTGCCACCGGTGTAGGTGAAGGAGCCCTGTTCGCCCCAGACGACCTTGCCAAAAAGCGACGGTGGCGTCGGGTCACGATGCCGCTCGGAACGGCGCAGCGGCGTCGCGGGCAGCGGGAGCGGCGGAAAGCCTTCGCCGCCGGAAATGCGCTTGGGAGGGGCCTCGGGCGGCTTGCCCAAGGGCACAAACCAGTCGTTCTCGCCCGCGCCTCGGACCGCCTGCCCGCACAAGGCCAGCGCCAGAAGAGCCGCAAGGAGAGCGCGTTTCATGGCAGATGAAACCCCTTTACCGGCCAGAGGTTGCTCTAATATATGGATTTAAACCGGTGACATGACAACTGCACCGGCGGCGCATTTTCGGGCCCACTGCCGTATCAGGCGAATGAGAGGCAGGAATGGGCGGACCACGGGACAGTCGGATGAACGGCGTATCGCGCCAAGTCCAAATAGTTCGTGCCTTATCATTACATGGGAACGGCTTGGAGAGCTTAAAAAGCGTCGGAAGCCAAAAATGATAACCGCTTTGGGCGCTTTAGTTCGGCTGCGGCCAGCGCTCCTTGGCGTTGGCTGCCTCCTCGCTGTACGGATGCTTCTTGAGGAGTTCGTCGAGGGTCTTATGGGCGAGGTCCGGGTCCTTCTGCGCGAGGGCGAGGCTAGTCATCTGGTAGAGCAGCTCGGGGCGGCCGGCGGTGTTGATCACGGGGAGCAGTCGCTTGGCCCAGAGGTAAGCGGCCTGCGGCAGATTCTCGGCCTCATAGAGACGCAAGCGGGTCAGGGCCCAATCGGGCGCGAGCTTCTCGACCGGCGCCTGCCAGGAGACGTCGCGCAGGGCTTCTTCGGCGGCGTCGTAGTCCTTGCGATCGATGAAGGCGCGGGCTTGGCCGATGCGCGCCGTGCGGCGAATGGAACTGCGGGCGTCCGCGCCTTGCGGGTCGCCGGTCAAGGTCTGGTACTTTTTGCGGGCACCATCGATGTCGCCTGTGGCCAGCAGGAGATCGCCGCGCAGGATGTCCAGCGCGCGCGGGCCGCGCTGGTCCAAGGTTGCCGGATTGATGGCATCGACGAGCTTGCCGATCTCGGCGGTCTGATCGGTGAACTTCACGAGCAGTTGCGCTACACAATGCACATAATCTTCCTTCATATTCTTCGACGTTGTCATTCCTTGGTGGCGATCACGGTATTCTTCTACATTTTTTGTCACCCTTTTATTGCTTATATGATCATGCTTGCATACGGTTACATGTTCATGCTATTTACTTGATTGGGGTACATCATGTTATTCATATATGCACATCTTATTCATTGATTGTGGGGCCACGTTCCATATATCTACAACGACATCCATTGTCATTTCCTGGAGCTCCGAGTAGAGCTCGAGAGAGTAGGGCAATATGCTTGAGGGGCCGCCATGCTGGCCCATTTGTTTGTCGATCTATCCCAAGGGACAGATTGAGAGGTGACTGTGAGTGGCTTTACACCGTTCCTCCAGGTAATGTTTTTTTTTTATTTCATGTAAATGCTAATGATATGTGATGTGCAGCTGTGGAGTTACTACTATATCCCAACGGGGAGAGGTCGACACTGGCGCTTGGCGGCAGTGCCATTGGCTCGACCGTGGCAGCTTATCTTGACCGCCGCCCCTCTATCCTACCAGCTGATGGCATTGAGGCAGGAGCTGTAAGAATTCCCTGTGACGATGGTAGGATTTCTTTTTTTTCTAATCAACTAAGAAGATGCATGCATGCTAATGTAGGTGGTTTGGAGACCTTATTTAGGCATATTTGATGCTGACCAGCCATGGGTTATAACAAGCCGTGCCCGATTTGGATGGGACCTTTAGGTCCATTGCTTGAACGAGATTGAGCCGCTTCAGCTGCGATTGGCTATGAGGACACTAGGGCTTGCCCAGGAATGGGTGGACGTGGTCGCATCATCTTGTATCGAGAGAAAGACATGTGAGAGGGCAACCTGTGTTGATTGGTGGGTGTGTTTCCCTGAACAATATGAAGACTGGCAGCGGGGTGGCACGCTCGTGGAGTTGCATGTGCAGGACAGCGAGGAATACCTGCACCTCTATAGGGTGACATATGTGGAGCCACTCTAGCCTGGGTGCTTGTGGAGGTAAATGCATTTTTTTTATATGCGATGCTGACTGGTGTGTCATGAATATGGATGATAAGTTCTTTTTAGTGTTCTTTAGAAAATCTGATTGTCCATATTACCTTAGAATTCATTGCTCAATCTTCACTTATACACTTTGGGCTTGATTATGTGAATGCACTCTATGAATCTGTCAACTTTCATGGTTTATGTAGTACCTTATTTATGTAAGCACGACCTTCTTAGTATTGCACATGCTCATCATGTTCAACAATCAATAGCATTATCCTTACACCTGTCCCAAAGGGTGCATGAGTCTATATCTTATTATGTTTGCTTAAGTACTTGATTGCTTGATCATTCTTGTTCATATGATACTTCATTTCACCTTGATGCATCTTTAGGTTATACATGTAAATAACAGGTTAAATAATCCCATTGTCAGTCAATTTTTGTTCATGACAATAGGGGGAGAATAATGTGTTGTTTAGCGTAACATTTGTATATAGTTCAGTTTGGTCATAGGTTTTGTGCATAGCTTCGATCATACATACTGCATATAGTTCACAAACTGAGCATTTGAATTTTCCTTCAAATACCTTCCTTTAATGGTAGGTTCATTGCTGGGTTTGTGTGCCATTCATATTAAAATTTCATATTTGGTTGTTCCTCTAGTCCCCCCACTTTTTGATAATGCCAAAGGAGGAGAGAGTTTTGGATGGCCACAATATATTATCATCATCAAAAATGGGGAGATTGTGGGTTCGTGGCACTCCCTCTTTGTCTTTGATAATAGTTTTGATGATTATAATATATTGTGTTATGAATAGAAATTGAAAATATTTGTTGCTGCTTCATGAACTCACATGTTGCTATCTTACGTTGTAGGTTGCTCTTCATTCATATATCTTTGATGGCGTCTCATGCATTCTGTTCATTCTGCTCATGAGATTGTGGAGCTATCATCTGAAAACTATGTTCCTCAATGGTTTGTCATAAGGGTTGCGTTCTTCAATTACTTGATCCTTATCACACCCTTGGTATGAAGTGTGGAAATGCCTAATACTTTTAACATTGTTGTGTGTGGCTATTTTGAGCACTGTTGGTAAATGACTTTATTGGTAGATTGATAAAAATGGGTCTAAGATACTCTCACAATTTGATTTCATATATGATTAGCAACGACTGAGTTTTCAAGTTTTTAAATGGAGTTTACTGGTGTCAAATAGTTTTGGACTGCATGTTAATTACATATATGATATCAATATGGGTTCAGACCGCTGTGCTTTGATTATGAACTTTTGGACTGAATATGCAACTCATGTGTGACTTGCTTGAATCACAATTGATATGTGAGTGTATGAAGAATACGGTTTGAAAATCCCTGAATCACTCATATGTGATATTACATATCGTGTTTCCTGTAAAACTGAATTGATTTGGTTAATGGAAGCCCTGCTTCCTCTGAACCATTTATGAAACGATGTGATGTGTGGTATTTTGACTGATCTTGGAATTCATTCATGCTTTGACTGAATTATAATTGCTCTATTAACTTATGAAGAAAATGGACTGAAAATGTGTGTATCATGTGCACATGTAACTACATTTTCAATATACAAACATGCAGATCAAAGGAGGTAGTCTTGTGTGAAGAAATGCATTGAAGTTGGGTTCTTCATATGCATAGATTAAAGGTAACTTGGTATTGAGTGTCTAAGAAGTGCAGGCTCAAATGCTTTAAACAAACATTGGATCCATGGTAACATTTAATTTCTGAATTTGATTTTTAATTGCCTTGATTTGGGTTGATATGTTGTTAATGTATTTGGGCTTAATCTATTTCTCAATTGAGGTCTCGAATGTCGATGTAGATGCGGACTTGACCATTTTTCTTTTTAACTGGGACAATGTTGGCGAGCCAGATCGGGTAGATGCATGGCTCGATGTAGCCGACCTCTGGCATTTTATTGACCTCAGTCGCAACCTGGAGTTCCAGCTCATGGCGCATATGCTGTTGGGGCTATTTGACTGGAGTGGTTGAGGGAGATATGACCAGGTCATGCTCTGCTACGGACGGATCTAACCCTGGCATCTCTTTCTTTATCTAGGTGAAGCAGTCTTTGTATTCGAGCAGGAGTTGCTTATAGTCCTGCCTTTCTGCCTCAGTGAGGAGAGCACTGAGGAATGTTGGTCGAGGGGCTTCATCTTCGCCCAGATTAATTTCGACGAGCTCATCGACGATTGCCTGACCACCATCCTCTAGCTCGGGAGGTGATGGCTGGAAGTCGATGAAGTCTTTATCGTCATTGTCAGCTTCGTACGCCCAGGGGTCCTCGGAGCCAATAGTTAAGGTTAAGGGGACTGGAGGATTGTCATTACTAGGCCCAGACTAAGGTTGCCCTAGGCCACCCATCGGGCTAATAGCTGTTGCCTAACGTCCCAGAGGCTTGGTTAAATTTGCCTACCAACGCCGGTGATGCTTCACAGTCTCTGTCATGAGGACCTCCCTCACGGGGAAAGTCTGGCAAACTAGGATTGCCAGCTGGCTAGGAGGCTCCAGGGGTCTCTTTCGTCTCCCCATTTTTATGGACGGGCGAGGAAACCTCATTGAAGGCTGGGACTGGGGTACTGGTTGTGGCAGGGAGTGGGATTAAAATCTCCTCTCCCTCATCTCTCGAGCTGTCGAACTTGGTGTTGACAGCTGTCGAGTCGATGGCTGGCAGCATCGGGCCCACGACGTGGACCGTGTGGTAGACGTGAAAGTCTTTATCTTGGTCGTAACCGAGCCCCCTGGTGTCTTTATAGGAGAACGGGGGTTGCCCCCGAGCGTGTGAAGGTGTCCCTAAATTGTGGAAATAGCTCCACTGTGTGGAGTCTTGCCATTGAGGGATTTGCTGCTTGAGGCACACTTCCCGGATGTGAGGTGGTAGGTCATCCAAAACTTGGACGGCTTCAGGGATGTAGTCGACTTGCCTAGACTAGCCGAAGTCATCTTCTGGTGGGGCTGGAGGGACCATGTATCCTTTGTGGAAAGCAATGGACTTATCCCTACTAGCCTTCTTCTTGGACCTGTGTCATCGTCAATAAGTGACGATAAACGTCGTGAGCTACTCAACCCTATGCTCATCAGAGGCACATGCGAGCTGGATGCAGTTTGGTGGTAGGCATATGCTCTTGTCGATTGTTCGGCTGATGAGATTAGCCTCGAAATCCACTTTACGTCTCTCAGGGCGGTTGGTGGTCGACTTAGTGCTGAGGCATAGCCGATGAAGCTTGACCTTCTCCTCATTAACAGAGAAGAGGTCATCCTCTTCTTCTTCTAAGAGCCAGCCATTACCCTTACTCTTGATCACGGGGTAGGGGCAGATTCCCTTGAAGTAAAGAGCAGCATCAGCCAGATTGCACTCCGCGGGAGTGAATGGAGATAAGTCCGCGAAGACCGTATGTTGTTCCCTATCTTTGGTGTATTTGATGCATTGATGGAGGGTCAAAGGGACAACCCAGTTTTCATGGATCCAGGGCCTGCCCAGTAACACCCTATAGGATGTGTTGGCGTTGATGATGTAGAAAGTCACCTTGGAGGCGAAGTCATCGAGCACCAAGTTGACGCCGACCCAGTTGAGGACATCCTCGATATCCTGATTGAAGCCAGATATCTTGATCGCCTGAACTTTCTAAAGGTAGGGGGTCAAATATAGGGTTTTGAAAGTCATAAGGGGAATGATGTTGACCGCGGCACTGATGTCCACCAGGATCTGATTTACATCATGTTCGTTGATTTTTCCCTTCATGTAGAGGGGCTGATTATGGCATGGAGGAGAGAGCAGTAGATCTTTCTCCGTGAAAGTGATCGTGGCAGCAAATGCCCCATATGCAGCAGCTTTCATTTCTATCGCGTGTGCCTCATAGGCTTCTAGTTCTTGGAGTATCTTGATAAGTGTTTCCCTCAACTCTTTACTCCAAGCAATGGCCTCCCAAATTGTAATGCTGGTAGGGAAGCACTTCATCTGGTGAAGGACCTTCCAGTCAGCTCGAGCTCGAGCGTCCTCCAGTGATGGTAATATGTCAGGCTGAGTTTTCTATGGGCCTTCGCGCTGCTCCTTCTCTGGGAGGTGCACTGCCTTACCTTTACAACTAGGGTCGGCCTAACTCTGGCCACCCGCAGGCTCTTGGAAGAGGGGCTCAATGTCAGCTCCTCTGGAGGTGGCTGGGGAATCAGACCATCCTTTCCGGATGGCCCTGCTTATTCTGCAAGAGGAATCGGAGTTGACGCCGGGACTGACATGCTAACGGTAGTCTCCTCCGAGCTAGTGGGGTCGAAGATGCTGGGTTCCCCCCGGATCTCCACTGGTGGGAATGGGGTAGGTTGTTCTCCTCAAAAGAGGATGGCTCACTCCAGGTCGAAGTCAGACGACTGAAGAGGTAGCTCGGGACTCCTTCTGCAACCTCTACCACGTCTGCGGCCACGACCGGTGTGTTCTGGAACTGGCTATAGTTTGAGTGGAGTCGCAGTCCTTTGTCTAGTTCTGGAGGCTATCGGCTCACCTCGTTGGGAGGCGTTGATGTTGTCCGGAGGTGGAATAGCCACAATGTTGCAGGTGCAGTCGCAAAGCATTTGTTCTAACAGCTCTGCTGTGATCTCTTTGTCCTTATAGAATAAGGAGAGCTCTTTTGGAATGAGGGAAATTGTGCTGAAGATGGAGGATTGTGCTAGTCGTAACCAAAGTTTCTATCGAAATGGAAAGGGTAATACGCTTCCAAGAAGGTGGTCCCTCCTTTCCGAAAGATGAGGTTGCTGGGTCGGAGAGATAGAACCCATTCCACCAAATCTGCCTCCAAAGAAGGCCGCGTGCAGGTTGTGCCAGAAATCAGGTGGGTATAGTCTTCCACTACTCCAAACTTGCACTCTTTCAAGCAACTCACCAACGGACTGGAGTGTGCGGCCAAGCTCCAAAAGTGAACTACACCAGGAGCATTTAGCAGAACCTTCATCAACGGCCCCCTGATAGAGAACAATTGATCCATGGGCTGGTTCAGTTCTGCACTGGCAAACTCCAGCATCCTCGGGAATAAATTAGATGACAGCAATGAGCAGGGAGCAAACTCAGGGAACAGAGTGCACACCCAAGCATTAAAAAATTGAAGAGGACTAACGGTCCGTAGATTTCTCGGGAGACGTAATGCGACCGGGTAGACGGATAGCTTCACTCTACATGCCATAAGGCATGCTGAGTATATGGCCTAGGCATGGATTACAGTCTTGTCACCCTAGGGAAGGGAAAATTCACACAACTAGTAAGTCAAATACTCCGTGCAGTGGGTGACAATGTCTACTCCAATAGGATTTGGACAACCTCGTCGCCCTTGCTGCAAAGAAGCTGCCAAATGAGTCTTTCAACGAGCACACTTCACTGATCAGCTCGGGACTACGACAATAGAAGGAAAATCCTTATACTTATGGTCGCCTCCGAAGAAGAACCATAACCACATCCCCATCCTCACTCGTTTCCTCTCTTTCTTGGGGCGAGCATGAGAACAAGAGGTCTCGGAGGCGTCACCCTGGTACAGCCATAGGGTTTGGTACACTTTCATCTAGTACCGATAAGCAAATCTGCACAGATAATGTCCTTCCCCGTTCGTCTGATCCTTCAGACGATCCGGCCTGGAAACTTCCTCGTAAGGCTCTCCAACGATCAAAAGGCCGCTCAGCTACGATAGACTCCACAAGTCTAGGGATGTCTCACCTTCGGCCGTATAAAAGGCATTGAACTCATGATAGAATACCTCTATCATCCCGCAGTAGAGACCCTTGGAGATGGGATAATGAAAGCGAGAAGCATACATGCTGTGGTACACCCAAATAGCCATTAGGATCGGGTCATAATTCTGAAGCACATAGTCCATGAATTCAACGCCTCCAGCCTAAAATTCGTGGGAATCTTTGGCTTTCAAGTTGGCGAACCACCCAATGGTAATTTGATGCTTGAATCGGATCGCCAGGTAGTCCCGCAAGAATGGTTCCTCATGGAACCCCCACTTTAGCGGAGCCAAAAATAGCCTGAAGGATGGCTTCTCCCGGTGTACATTGCCGGCTGATAAGTCCCACCTGGCAACGGTGAACTAAGGGGCCCTTATCAACATACCCTACTCAATAGTAAGTTCTGACAAGCCGGTGACGGCGTCCCACTTCCGGCGTGTTCCGAGAAAATATATCGGGTCACCCCTCACCACCAGGTCAATCATGTTGTCACGCCCCTAGAGGACGCTCTGCTCAGCTATTCGGACCACCTCGATGTCTCTCTTGCCTAAGAGATTGAAGACAAGGGTAAAGGCCAAAAGATGCTTGTCCTTCAGATGATATACTCTATAATTCTGGGTACAGTCAAAGTTAAAGCGACTACTATCTGACACCGTCAGCCGCCCAGTATCCATTGTGTCTGTCTCTAAGTCCAAGGATTCGGCTAATACTACCGCACGAGCTCGCCCTCTGTCAAGTTCGTGGACATTCTGCCAAGTCACTATTGGCCCTGTCGAGCCTCTGGACGAGTCGGCTGAGGAAGGAGCTACAGAAGTCATCTTTGCCCACACTATAAAAAGAAGATTAATTCAGAAAAATATTCTTGTCAATAAGAAAATTTTTTGAGAAATTTTGGCAGAGTCTCCCCTTAATCGGGAGTAGGCCAAGAAAGAATGGGAATACATCCACACACCAAGGTGGGATGTCCCATAAAAATAAGCCATAAGTGATACACTTAGGCCAAATGGACACCGGGGGATAATAGTTCCGAGGATTGGCCTACAAGGAACCTCCCAGGAGCCATGAAGTGAGAAGAAGAAGCGCCGTCACTACCATCCTCATCATAAGGCCACCAGGACTGAGTAAAGAAAAAGGGTCTTGTCGCTGTCGTCCTCACCATGTATGGTGAAGAATAAAGATGAATGGAGAAAAGAAAGGGGAGCTTCGCCATTGTCATCATTGCCCTGGCCGATCGCTGGAGAAAGAAGCAAGAAGGGAAAAGAAAGGGATAGGGTTTTCAACAAAAACCCCCCGAAACAAGCTTAAAAAGAGAAGCAGGGAAGGTGGGTTGACACCCGCCCATGCCGACTCGTCGCCCCACCTTCGGGAGTGGCCGCTGACCCACTGCTCCATGAATAAAGACCTACCTAGTGCCGACTCAACCTCGCGGTGCCTGTCACTGACTCGTGAGGTCGCATTACTAGCTCTGACTCAACCTTGCGATGCCAATCACTGACTCAAGTGCTCGCAGCACCGATTCTTCTGGAGTCAAACTGTAGGACCGAACCATCTGGTCAATTGTTCGGTGCCGACTCAGCTTCGCAGGGTAAGACCGTCGAACAAAGTGGGCCCCACCTTTTGACATCTATAAGGAGGCAAATGCATCTGCTGACCCCACTATGCTTGTCCCTCACTAGCGACATCCACGGCTGGGGGGCATTTGTTGACATCCAAAATATGACTGGGTGATAATTATGTGCCCGAAGGAGTCAACTGAAACTCTACTTATTCGTGAGTTGATTGAGAAGCAAATAGTAATCACTGACAAGAGGCAACTGCTCAACAATTACACTGATGCGGGAGAGTGGGATATGTTGTTTGAAGAAGGGTTCACAATAGACATGCTGTGGGCCAGACTTTACTTTGTTGATTCCTTCCACCCATCGCTCATTACCTTTTGGTGCTCTAAACTTTTTACCTCCAACATCCCTAGACCACCTGCGGTCCTAATCTCCTTATCTCATGATCTCCTATGAACTCCATCAATTCCCCCTCTCCTCATTGAGCAATTCTCTAAACTCTCTATCACACCCCCACTCGGGCAATCTCTTATCCAAACCTTTTCCAAACTTTCTATTTCAACACCATCTTCTACCCCTCCCTCTCGTTGCTTCGCCATTCTTGAAAATGATAAAAAATGCCAAAATTCAAACTTTTCAATCCCCCATCTTTGGTGAAGAGACCTCCTATCTTGTTCATGAGTGTGCTTCGACCCAAGGGCTGCTCATTTAACGTCCGTTAGCAGATTTCTTTTACTCCTTTGATGAGGAGGCATCTTCTGTATCACCTCCTATACCCACTTCTTCTTCCTCTTCTTGTTCTTTAGGGTCTAGCAGTCAGGCTAGTTGTTCTTCCTCTTCTAGTGAAAAGAGTCCAGGGGTAGTTGCTGCTAAGAAGGTCAAGGGTAAGGAGATTCCCCGTAGGTTCTTATTGGAATTAGCCACGAGGTGCCAAGCATGTTTAATAATTCCCCAATTTATAGACGATCTAATTATTCTGCCGGATATAGAATATGAGGAAGCTTTTACTTTAGACGAAGGGTTCGGCGTTTATGAAATCATGAATGATGAAGATCCTATCGAAGAGGAGGATGAAGAATATGGAGAATATGAGGATGAGGCTGACGCTTTTGCTAGTGGTATGAGAAGATTCGATGAACCGTCAGCCTCAGTAGAAGAGTCTACTAAGGAAATTGATTTGGGTACTAAGGAAGACCCTAGGATTGTCCTCATAAGTAAAAATTTGCCGCTGTCTAAAGAAGAGTCGCTCATTCAAGTTCTTCAGGAATATAAGGACGCGTTTGCATGGAGTTATGAAGATATGCCGGGTCTAGACTCTGCGCTTGTTGAACACCATCTAACATTAAAGCCAGGATCTGTCCCGGTCAAGCAGTGGTTGAGGCGTTTCCACCCGCATATGGCATTAAAAATGAAAGAAGAGTTCGACAAGCTTCACAAGGGTAGGTTCATTAGAGTCATCCTCTATCCTAATTGGGTGGCTAACATCGTCTCGGTGATGAAGAAGGACGAAAGGGTCAGAATCTACAAAGACTTTCGAGACCTCAACCGCGCATGTCCTAAAGATGATTTCTCCCTCCCTCACATTGATGTTTTAATAGATAATACGGCAGGATATGAGACCCTCTCTTTTATGGATGGTTTCTCCAGATACAATCAAATTCGTCTGGCCGAGGAGGATCAAGAGAAGACTTTTTTCACTACACCTTGAGAAACTTATTGTTATATGGTCATGTCATTCGGACTTAAGAACATCGGAGCTACTTACCAAAGGGCTATGATGGCTATTTTTCATGATATGATCCACATTTATATTGAAGTGTATGTCGATGACCTGGTGGTGAAGTCAGGAACAATGATCGAACATCCTGGGGTTCTGGCCAAGGTTTTGCAAAGATCGCGAGAATATCAGTTGAAAATGAACCCCAAGAAGTGTGTATTTGGTGTGTCATCAGGGAAGCTACTAGGGTTCATTGTTAACAAGAGGGGTATCGAGATTGATCCCTATAAGGCACAAGTAATAAGAGATATGCCTCCTCCCAAGAATTTAAAGGAAGTTCGAGGATTGATTGGGAGGTTACAGTTTATTCACCGATTTATCTCCCAGCATTCATAAAGGTGTAGGACATTCTACGAGCTTACTAAATCGGGAGTTAAATTTCATTGGGATGGCAAGTGTCAGGCAGCTTTTGACAGACTGAAGGACTATCTATCCAATCCTCTTGTCCTGAGGCTGCCAGTTCCAGGCAAACCGCTTGTTCTCCACATTTCTATCCTGGATGACTCGGTAGGTGATGTCCTAGCGCAAGTGGATGATGAAGGAAAGGAAAGGGCAGCCTACTATTTGTCTAAGCTCCTCAACCCTTGTGAGCAGAAATATACAACCATGGAGAAGACCTGCGCAACTTTAGTCTGGGTAATTTAGAAATTAAAATACTATTTCTTAGCTCACGAGGTTCATTTCATTGCCCGTATGAATCCTATAAGGTTCCTTCTTGAGAAATCTATCCTCACTGACCGATTGGCAGGATAGCAAAGCTTCCTTTCTCAGTTTGACATCACTTACGTTCAGTAAAAAGTAAGTAAAGGCTATGCCCTAGCAAAACACCTTGCTCATCACCTTGTTCCTCAATTCGACCTTGTTTGCTCAGAGTTTCCAAATGAGAAACTAATGTCCGTCAATCAGCCCGATTCGATGTGGATGTTACATTTTGATGGAGCTCTGAATTCTCAAGGTAAGGGTATCGGCATCGTTCTCCTATAACCTGAGGGAGTCACCATTCCACAAGCCTTTCAACTTGCCTTCCCTGTTACTAATAATATAGCTAAATATGAGGCTCTTCTGGCTGGACTAGAGGCCACTCATCTCTATGGTGCCACCCAATTACGATTTGTAGGTGATAGTCAGCTTATTCTACACCAAGTGCTCACCAAATGGTGCATGCTCGATCCCAAGCTTAAACCTTATCAGGAACTCACATCAACTTATGTTAAGCTCTTCTCTAAGTTGATCTTTGTCTACGTTCCTTGCAATCAAATATTAATTTTGCTGCTTAAATTAATGTTTCCTATTGTAATTCTAATTCGTTATATAATCCCTCGACAAACTCCACTAACCCTTTAGGGGCCTCATCAGCCTCTTGGGTGGCATCCCCAGTTCATGGCATCGGTATATCGATTTTATCGATATATCGGTGTCTGGATCTCTGGGTCATTACATCTATCCTGATGAAACAGCTTTCCAATCCAAATTTGACACGGCTAGTAGTAGTGAAGCCGAAGATACTGAGGAAGTGAGGCTATCCCTCTCCTATAGCCCTCCCTGGGCGGTGATACCAACACCTCTTATACCGATCAAGGAAGTTTCTACTGAGATTGATCAGGAAATGCCCATTGTCAGAAGAGAATAGGCCGCCTCCACCGAAGACATGATGATTCAGGGAGGCGAGGGGGCAAAATTGTCTTCATATGTAACTAAGTTGCAATGTTGCTCCTCTAGCTCAGCAAGAAATAACTGTCAATCTTCCAAAGCTGTCAACACAACAGTAGAGGTTGAAACTGCTAGCGCATCTGCTAAAACGACAGCCGTAGAGGGCCTGCTGACAAAACAATTGATACAGCCGCCACCAGCAGAATTAGGAGCTCCTGACAAGGTCCGGGGGAAACAAGATGAAGAGACCGAGGTGCTCGAGCTCGAAGATGACATTTCAGACTTTGTCGACCTCCAGCTTGTACCCCCGAAAATAGAAGATGGAGGCCAAGCCATGGTCGACGAGCTAATAGAAGTCAATTTGGGAGATGAGGGTGATCCCAGACCGACTTTCCTCAGTGCTCAATTATCGTCAAAAGAACAGAAGCTATACATCTAGCTGCTACAAGAATATCGGGACTACTTTGCCTGGACTTACATGGACATGCCAAGACTTAGCCCCGTAGTTTCACAGCATGAGCTAGCTATAAACCGCGAGGCAGAGCCAGTGAGCCAACCGCCACGGCGCATGAGACCATAGCTTATCACTCAGATATCCAAAGAGGTAGACAAACTCATTGATGTGGGTTTTGTCAAAGAAAACCAATATAGCAGGTGGCTAGCTAATGTTGTGCCTGTGAAAAAGAAGAATGAGCAGATCCGGATATGTGTAGACTTCTGAGATCTGAATAAAGCATGCGCTAATGATGACTTTCTGGTGCCAATAATGGAAGTCATGGTCGATGCTACAACTAGCCACGAAGCTCTGTCATTCATGGACGGGTCATCCGGATATGATCAGATTTGGATCGCGGAGCATGAGTAGGTCCACATGGCCTACCGAATCCCCAAGGGCATTTATCACTACAAAAGGATTTCATTCGGATTAAAGAACACCAGCGCAACTTACCAGCAGGCAATGATCAGAATATTTGATGAGCTGCTCTACCATAAAGTTGAATGCTACATTGATGACCTGGTGGTCAAGATCAGAAGAAAAGAAGATCATCTGCAAGACCTCCAAGTCATATTTCAAAGGCTCATGTAGTATAAACTGAAGATGAACCCCATGAAGTGTGCATTCAGAGTGTCCAGTGGCAAATTCTTAGGCTTTATTGTAAGATATTGGGGAATTGAAATAGACCCTGCAAAGATCAAGGCAATTCAAGAACTACCTTCGCTGAGGAACCTCTCCAAGCTGAGATCTCTACAAGGCCATCTGGTTTATATTCGGCGGTTTATATCCAACTTGTCAGGGCGGTGTCACCCCTTTAACAAGTTAGTAATGAAGGATGTTCCCTTTTATTGGGATGAAGAATGCCAAATAGCTTTTGACAAGCTGAAGGACTATATGAAAGCCCCTCCAATGCTAGGTGCACCGGTGAAAGGACGACCGCTGATCCTGTATATAGCAGCCACACACTACTCCCTGGGGGTAATATTGGCCCAGAATAATGAATAAGGGAAGGAGCAAGCGCTCTACTACCTCAGTCGAAGACTGGTCAGAACTGAGGAGAAAAATATTTTCATTGAGAAGGTCTACCTGGTGCTGATCTTGGCAGTCAAGAAACTCTGGCACTATTTGCTGTCACATTAGATAAAGCTGATATCTAAGGCGGATCTGCTAAAATATATCCTATCACAACAGGCACTCAAAGGCCGCTTAGGCAAATGGGCGGTGATTCTCATGGAGTTTGATATCTCCTACGTACAACAGAAAGCTGTCAAAGGCCATGCTATTGTAGACTTCTTTGCTGTGCACCCAGTACTTGAAGACTGTACACTAGAGACAGAACTCCCCAAAGATGAGACCCTGGAAGCCGACCAAGTGTAGCCTACCTTGTGATAGTTGTATTTGATGGCGCATCCAGAATTGACAATCTAGCAGCCGGAGCAGCTAGAGTCTGGGCTGGGATAGGTATAGTCCTGAAATCGCCCGAGGGAGAGGTCATATATACCTCCTGCTCAACAAACAAGCCCTACACAAACAACGAAGCAGAATATAAAGCCCTGATTATCAGGCTACAAATTACTCTATCCATGGAAATTCGGATGCTTGAGGCGTTCGGGGACTCCATGCTAGTCGTAAAACAATTGGAATGATTGTTCGATGTGGGGAAGCAGGAACTCCTCCCTTATCACCAATTGGCACTACGTCTGATGGTAAGATTTTATTTCATCAGAGTTAGACACATCAATTGAGGACAAAATGCCCAGGCAGATGCCCTCGTAAAGGTGGCCAGTTCTTTGGCAATCCTACCAAACACGAGCCTGAATATAATGGTGATTAATCGACGTCAGGTTCCCGGTGTGACGGAGGTCCTAACTAATGAAGAAGAAAATGAGTTGGCAACTGTGGAGGAAATCCAACAGCCCGATTGGTGGGAGCATCTCCTACGCTGGTCTTGATGATGCTACAAAAGTACCAGTAGGAGATAGAACTACTGAAGAAATAATTAAATGAGAAGACTGAGCGTGCTATGGCGCCCGAGCAATCAGGGGCACGGGACGAGCCATCACGGGAAGGTTCCAACCATGGGGGTGCTCCTTCACCAATCGTTCTACAAACTACAACTCAGAACCAGGCTATTCCCCAACATTATTCCCAGTGACTCCAGTCAGCACGACCAATGCCCCTTCAGATGTAGCAGCAGGTTCCCATGTCAGGGCCTTTGCTTCCCCATGCTGTGGCTCCAGCCACACCACTAGCACAGCCCGCCCACCTCTGCCGTCAACCAGAAGAGCCAACTATGGTGAATAAGTTGATGGTGGAGCAGATGATCAAGGCATGACTGGCAAAGAGGGGTGGTGATGATTATGCCCCCTTTGACATATATAAAGTGCCATATCCAGCCCACCATGCTGCCAAAAGACTACCATCTGGGGTTAATAAACCCCTAAAATTTGACAAATACAATGGGCAGGGCTCCCTGAAAGATTATATTGCACATTATGATAGTCATGGGTGACTTGGCGGTGGACGAGTCATACCTACTCAAGTTCTTTCGGCCTTCACTAATAGGACCCGCCTTTGAATGGTATTCTAACCTGTCGACCGGGTCTATCCATGACTGGCCAGATATGCAGCAGAAAATTAGTGAAAGATTCCACGTCATCGAGGCAGAGGTGATCGTGGCTAAGCTGTTGGCAGCCAATCAAAAAGATGATGAAACGGCTGCGGAATATATCAAAAGATGGGAGGATCTCAACATGAGGTGTCGGTGTCCTCTGTATCCAGAAGATACAATACAAATTTGTAAGCAAAATCTGAAGAAAGAGATTCTAGAAAAGATGATTGGGATAAAAAATTGATCTTTTGACCAATTAAGTGATATTGCCACGGAGGTTGAAGATTTCTTCACAAGATATCCCTCCATTTCTGCCGACTCAAGTCATCAAGCTAGGCAAGTTGATAAACGACCAATGCTGAAAGCAGTTCATGCTATCAGCGTCAAGGCAAAAAGGCACAAATGGATGCATAACCCTGCTCCTAATGAACTTGTTGGATATCGGGAGAGCCCTCCCTCGCAAAACAAGACAAAGAAGCTCTATGCCTTCCCTAGAGATAGGACTCGAGCGTTGATCGAGTGGGCTATCAAGCATAATAAGATCACTCTTCCACAGCCAAAGAGGCCTGACAACGTCAAGAGGAGAGATGATCCTTACTTCTGTCCTTACCATCAAATCCTTGGACATCCTATTGAGGATTGCCAGATACTCAAGGACATTGCCCAAGACTTAATTAAAAGAGGGGAATTACAGATGGGGGAGTACAATGTCGATCCCTCACACCCCCATGAAATGCCTACTCCGGGGGCATTAATCAATGTAATATCCATATATCAACAACTGCCCAAAGAAGTGTCAGAGGCTTGCAGTCGGCACACCAATGAAGACTGTGCCCTAGCACCTGAAGAAAAGCAAAGAAATTGGCAAGCATCGTCAATAAAGAAAAGGACAGTATCAGCATCCCTTCCGGCTCCGAGAGTCTGGGTTAGTGGAGCCACGGCCCGGCCCGGCCCGCTCCACCCCCTATAGTCCCTGCTTGGCATCAAATAGCCCCTCCTGTGACTATCAGAAGGTCAATGGACAACACAAAGAAACAAGCCCCGGCATGAATGCATGAAGAAATCAACTCAGCAGCGGAATGGTTACAAACTATTACAGACAGGCTAGGCGAGCAGGAGCAGCTAAGGAGCCAACCTATGCAGTTCAAGAAGCATGCCTCTCAAGGACACAATAAGTCCCACGGGCTAATAAAAAGAATTAAAGAAAAGGCAAGGGTGTTCAATGCACCGAATGACCCACTGTGGGGGCAGATACCAGCCATATGGGAGAAGGAAAAGGAGAAGACAAAGGCTAAAATAAGATATGTTACTCTCTCCTGCAACATGTCATCAGCATCGTCCAGTGTGGCTCAGGCTACTGATGACGAAGATGAAGAAATTTACCTTATGCTGAAAGAAATAAATCAGACTGAAGCTTCTGCCTCCTATCGTGTTGCCGGATCTGGGAGAATATTAAGACACCCGCCAGCCAACAAGGGGAGACACTACCACGTTCCTCCTCGGCTCGAAGGCATAAAACCTAGGGAGTTCATTCCAAAGAAATTGGATGCGTCTAGCAACAATGACGGGATGCCACTCACCCTAGTTGAACCGGAGATGAAAGATAGCACTCCCGGTCCCTCCTGACAAGGTCCCGCTGTGATGGCACTGCTATACCAGAAGCAGTAGGAAATTGAAATGTTGTAAGGCAACTAAATGAAATGAATCTAAGTCCACCTATACCGCAACTGGCAGGACATCTACATGAGGCAATGCAAGGTAGTACTAACTCACCTGAAGCTTCAGCATAGCCAGCTATGCCCCGAATAGTACATGATCATACGGGGGGCATCCTCCCTCAACCACTCAAATATACAATCCCCAAGGTATGTCGGGGGGAAGCTAAGGCATCTCCGAGGATGGTGCAAATAAGGTCGTGCATGCAGGCGGACAAGCTAAGGGCGGAACAAACTGTGGCTATGAAGATGGCCAAAGGGGAAGTCACCGAGGCTGAATTACAAGCAGCCAAACAAAAAGATAATGAGTCTATCATAGACTACATAAGAAGGTGGAGGAATCTCCATGAATGGTGTAGACATCCGCCGAGCTACGGTGACTCTATTCAAATCTGCAAAGAAAATTTGAGAATAGAAATTCTACGATGGGTCATTGACATTGAAGTCACGACCTTACTCAAATAACCCAAATGTGAAAGCCACTCTGGGGCATCATGATATAATATGAGATGTACTCAGTGTAATGTCAAAAATGGCATGTCTACAAACGTGAGATGGAAGCTGTAGGGAAAAGCCTATGTCCCTCCTCTACCTCTCCTGCAAGGATAGGTAAAGGGCACCACGGCTTCAGGGATGGCACAGGCTTCTCTTCAACAGAAAGAAGAAAGGAGGGAGACATCCCACCGGGTGTGCCAACTTGTTTCACTTCACCGTCGCTCGGTGCGATAGGTGAAGTAAGTCATTGACCACGGTGAGAGGGGGAATAAAGCGATCAAAAGAAAATAAGGGAGTTGAGGTTATCTCTTGGGTATTCTCGTTTGTAGCCGTATGCCATATTCCTCTTACGGTAGTACCGTACACTCACCTTTTATGGAAGGTCGAGAGGGGTCAACTTGCACGAGAGGTTTCTGAGGGTATAGGGTGACTGGACTGGGTGCGGGCATGCTAGTCGATTTCTCGATGATCATCTATGGAACTGAGAGTAAACTGGGGGAACCATTGCTAGGATGCGTCATGTGGGCTTGGGGTATCAGGCGACACGTGGAGAGAAGGGAGGCTCCATAGGTGCGAGTGAGCAAGTGATTGTAGGGAATCATGTACAGGATGTCTTTCCCCACCGATCGTAAGCAATCAGTGTTTATTTACGTTGGATCGAATCCGAACACCTTTGGTCTGTGCTGAAGAAGAGCCTGGATATTACTGAAGCCAGGAACAGGGGATCGGGTACACCTTGCAGCCGTAGGGTAACAATAATGATGGACTTGAGTGGTTGTTGCACTGAGGTCAGGGAAGCTAGACGCACGCTAGTAAGCGTGGGTGAGGAGCTGGGACCCATATATGGGTATGCATACTCAACTGGTTTCATGCTTTATGGGTGCCACATGAGCTTTACAAGCGAGCCGAAAAGGGGCCAAAGTACATCTGGTGCAAGCTACGATATAGTTTCGACACGTGGGACGATCCCCAGGTCAATGCAGGATAAAGCGGATATCCACGTGTTTTTACAGATGGTCTCCACAAGGAGCTAGGGACGCACCTGACCCGCTGAGGGAGGACTAGACTAGATGACAGGGGTCGACACTAGTTGGTGCTTGAGGGATGTCAAACGCGGCTCGAGGTGAGCAGTCAGGTATGGGTCCTGGAAGGTGAGTGTCTTCATGTCGAGGGGTTAGGCATGGTCTAGGAATGTTACTTCAGGTCCAAGGTCCGGCTAACTTGGGTCAATGGTCAGGACAGTCGAAAGGTGCCTCGGGGCGAGCGACGGGCATGTGGTCCCATGGCAGGGGCTAATGCGGCATCATGGCATGCGCTTTGTCATCATATCATGTTGTACGCGGGAGGTCCCGATGTGTGGGTGTATTCACCGTCAACGTGATGCCTTGTGTGCGAGGGGATGGACTTGAGTGAGACGGCTAGACGCCGTGTGAGTGGAGTACGTTTGACATACCCTTGGCGTATACGACCTACTCAACAAGCCACCCAACGCGCGCTTAGCTCCTCACGTCCTTGTTGGAAGCCTTGTTGCTTCAGTCCTCGTGCTTGAAGGTCCAGTGTATGCTATGCTATCCTTGTGCTTGTCTGAGTACATTTTCATATGCCCCTTGAGCTTTTTTGGACACACTCGATGTCCTATATTATTTATATCATTGTATCATTTATCGGTTTATCATTTTATCAAGTGCGAGGATGTACCAGTCACATATGTGACAATATCTTTGGGCTTCAAGACTGGTGTGGTCTGAAGCCCACAGTGCGTTCCGTCTGACTAACCAGACGATTATGAGTATCACGTCTAGACCAGAGAACCGTCGTGTTGTAAAGGTCACGGCGTTAATTACATCCCCTTGGAGAGGGGAAAATCTCTGATTAATCGTCAAGAGAAGGGGCCAAATGACCCAAATATTCATCATTACAAATGAATGACAACAGAATTAAGATTATCAAAATTCCCTCCATAAGGGTACAAAACGGTATATCATATTGGTCTCGCGTGGACCTTTCCATGTTCGGATGGGAGTCTGGTTAAGAAAATGTCCCAGATATATGTACGATATTGGAACAATTGTATGCCAGAGTATGACAAATTTAATATATAGATAACAATGAAATTCGGTCAAATCCCAGTTCAAACGGTCATCAATCAGTAGGTTTATCGACCCGGTGTGAGGTCGAACTATGCTCAAAATGAGGATGATTCCCGGGGCGAAGCATGACCTGCATAAGATCATTAATGTTCTCGACGCTAAGAGTCGGTAGGGAGATGTTTCGGACAATATATCATTGAATTATTATGTTTTCCATTTTTTATTATCATCGTTGTTTTCCTTTTCATCATTATTATCGCTATTCTTTCTTTTTGTTATCTCTTAACATTTTTTTGTTACAGTTTGTTGTCTATCATTTTAATTTTTGGTTTTCTGAGAATCAGCGTCCATGTAGAGGGGCGCCATTTCTTCAGCCCAAAGAATTGGCGCCTCTCCGCACGAGCGTTGATTCTAATTTCTCCCCCTTTTTAAGCAAATTTCAGGTGAAGGAATTAGCGCCCCTGTGAGTGGTCGTTAATTAAATGGCGACTGATCACACAGATGTTGATTAAGTTAATTAGTGACACCTAGTATGGACGCCATGTTTTTAAGCTTCACAGAACCTTATTTGTTCTGTCTGTGGTGGATGGGTCGACCTGCTCCTCACAGAGAGGCCAAATAGAAGCTCCCTTTTCTGGGATTTTATACTTCTTTAACGTATCATTTTCTTGCGTTCATTCATATGCATTAAGGCATTTTGGGTTCCACCAAGAGAATATTTAAGATTGAGATTTTCAATTTCTAGACTTGCAAGTTTATCATTTAAGGATGTATCATGAACTAATGAATTGACTTTCCTTTTTAGATGTCTGTTTTCTCTACGCATGTCATCATATTTGTCAAGCAATTCGGCATATGCTTCTTCCCATTCACTATGAGTGAAATTTTCAAATAGAGAAGTTACCTCATCATCGTCCTCCTAGGCTTCATCACCTTCAGCCATCAAACATAGTTGATCTTCCTTCTCATCGTCAGAGGAGCTGCTCTGACTTTCTTCATCTTCATCGCTCTAGGTGCTAACCATAGCCTTTCCCTTTTTGTTCTTCCAACTAGGCTGCTTGTCTTTCAACTCAGGGCAGTCTGCCTTAAGATGTCCTGCCTTCTTGCAGTTATAACATACAATGCCATCAGATTTCTTCGCAGTTTCAGGTTTGTACTTTGACTGCCTCTTTCCTGAGAAGTATTTTCTCCTAAGCCCCTTTCCTTCCTTTCTAAGAAATTTTTTAAACTTCCTAGTGAGCATGGCAAATTCATCTTGATCTTCTTCAGAACTGTTAGAGCTATGCTCACTGGATGACCCTTTATTGTTAGAAGTAACTTTAAGAGCTAGAGATTTCTTCTTCTTCTCAGACTCATCGGCTCTCTTAAGGTTCAACTCATAAGTCATGAGGGAACCAATGAGTTCATCTACTGAAGTCATAGCAAGGTTCCTAGACTCCTCCACGATGGTGGCCTTGGTGTGCCAAACAGGGGTCAAGGACCTAAGGATCTTCCTAACCATCTCGTACTCAGTATAGACTTTTCCTAAGCTTCTCAGACTATTGGTGAGAACCATGAGACGAGCATACATCTCTGAGATGGACTCATCAGACTTCATCTTAAACACTTCATATTTTGAGACTAGCATATTTGCCTTAGTCTCTCTAACCTGAGAAGTCCCTTCATATATCACCTCTAATTTGTCCCACATTTCCTTGGTTGTGGAACATGAGGAGACTCAAGAGAACTCGGTGGGGTAAAGAGCACAGTGCATGGCGTTGACAATGCTCCAATTTAGGGTGGGCCTGTGGATCTGCTCTTTGGTCCAAAGTTCTTCATCCTCAGGCAATTCAAACGGGCCTTTGCTAACCACCTTCCAGATTTCGTAGTCTTTGGCCCTGACGCGGGATGAACCCAGTCGAGACACTAGGACCTAAAGCCAGCAAACAACGAGGACAAATGTCTAGGCGACAAGGTGAACACTCACGTGTGTAGCGGACTCCACACGGGACTCGTAGTGATGGCTAGGCGAGCCGAGGCTCGCGAGGAGGCCAGACAAGGTCCGAGCAGTGAGGAGGGTGGAGGCAAGCCACCCGGGGGAAATGATAGTGGGCACTGGACTTAATCGGGCAGACCGATACTGAGGGAATCAGTTCAATCGACGCTCACTCACCAGCAGCAATTACTCTCGAAGGTGAAAGTTTTGGAATGGGCACTCCTCTCACGGTGCTGCAGTTAGAACCAATACTAAGCAAGCAAACTAGGAGTGACAGTTGCACGTACCTAGCCCATCCGATGGACCGGCTCTGGTCGGAGACGAGGGTGAGCTGGAGAGCGTGCGCACCCGGCGGACACGCTGCGTCGGTGTAGCTCGGCGTCGGATCCTGCTTATACAACCACTACACTCCATGCAGGGAGGGGAACATGGGGATGGGCAATTATTACATGCACTACCCTCACGCAGGAGGGGGGAAGCAAGGGGGAGGGAATCTGGTCGGCCGATCTGCGCACTGCCTTGTCAGGATGAAGCCTACTTGTTCCGTATCGTGCTCCTAGCTCCGACATCTGAATGAGGTGCCGTCAGCACCTGGACGAAGCCTGGTGGATGCCGAAGAGCTCCTGAGATCCTGACATTGACCCGAGATCGCTGGGGGGTGGGGATGGTCGCAGTCGAGGGTCTACACTGTTCTATCCCGCTAGACAGGTTTGCGCGATCAAGGTGCGATGACTGGTACGCCCGCTGTAGAACTCCAAATGTGACAGGACCAATGCATTGTGGTAGCAGACAGAGATCACTACGTGCCCTAAGAATCTGGCCACCGTTGGATCCCGTTGCCGGTCGTGGTCGCCGAAATGGTCAGCTTCTAGTTCCTGGGTGAGCAGTTGGATAGGTCGATGATGGCCAGGGTGGAACTTCCGGTGCCGATGTCGAAACGAGACAAAACCACTTGGGTTGGTTTTGTATCGTCAAGGGGCATGACTTCCAAGAAGAAAGCTTGATCCGAAACAGAGAGGAAGGGGATGTTCTGTGGTTGATGAAGTTGTAGTCTGCCCTAGATAGATAGAAACTTTTGGGACTAGTGCAGTTGTAGAAAATCGGATGCTTCGGGCGGAGGTGTTGTCTAAAGATGGCGGGACCACCTCTAGATCGTTGGTGACTCGAAGATGAAGAACTCTTATGAAGGGAGTTCTGGCCGATTCGCATAGGGGAAGATGGTACCACTATTGCCAAATGGTACTCAGAAACTGGTGTAGTTCTGATGCGGTTGCACGGAATCGCCTGTCACGGTTGATGCTGATGACGAAATGATGCGGGACCACTTCAGGAGCGTTGCAGACTCGAAGGAGGACGACTTTGCAGAAGATCACTCGAGCCGGTTCTCACCATGGATGCCAAGAGAATGTCTGCCAATCGAGCCTCGGGTTCTACCTGGGGTCTGCAAGCAGTAAAATGGAGGGAACTCCCAAAGCCGAGGATGGGGTGATGCTGTGGGCCCTAGGAGTCACCGTAGATGAGTCTGGGAGAGGGGGGGTGCATGGGGAGCAGAGGGAGAGGGCTGGATTCAGCTTAGTCTGGTTTTTCTAGCCACTTTTAATCTTCGAAGATTGCTTTTGAGGTGTGGCATTCATCTTCTTAAAGCCATTCTGAAAAAATGTTTGCCAGTGACTAGTCTAATAGGCATTGGGAGTAGTGTGTGCGTTGTAGACCCTAGGCTGATTAGGCATGGGATGGACAAAGCCATAAGAGTTTTGACTTCTGAAATTTTTGTGCCTTGGCTGCACATAGGAGTTCCAAGGGTAAGGTCCATACATCTGAGTAGCATATGAGTTCCGAAAGTTATGCTGCATAGACCTTATGTAGAAGTTCCCTCGACCTCTCCTATCAGAATTGTGGTGATAGGAGTTATGGAATGAAGGATAGGTCGGAGCACTCTAGAAGTAGCCTCGACCTGAAGTTCCTCTACTAAGACCTTGGTTCCCAAAGAACTTGAACCCAGTGGAAATGCAAGTCAGTGCAGGTTTGGAGTTGCCTCAACCTTTCTGTTGAGGCTGGGTTGCTTTGTCCTTGGGGTTATCTTGGATTCTACCCTTAGCGATCTGACCCCTAGCCTGTCCTTTAGTCTGAGGTGTGGGAGTGTGTGAGCAAGATTTTCTAGACACCTCTACCTTCCCTTTGCCCTTGTCCTTGGCACTGGGCTTGGTTTTCTCCACATTTTTTACTGCCTTTTTATTCTGAATTTCTCCAAAGGTCATTTTTATCAAAGGTTGCGATGTTCCCTTTTCAGCAACAAAATAGATCGTCCTAACATCAAACCTTTTCTTATTTGTTTGGTTAAAACTCAAACCTTCTTTCCTGAAATTAACTTTTGTCCCCAAGATGGCATTTAGATTTTCTTTTCCTTGTGTCATGCCTTCAAGGGAATTTTGTTTATCCTTGTTTTCTTTTTCTAAATTTTCAATGGTCTTTTTCAGTTCATTGTTTACACCATTGACAGCTTCGTATTTTTCAGTTGCTATCTTAGTTTCCTCCTCAAACTTTTGCATTCTAATTTTGAGCTCATCAATGATGTTGTTTAAATTCTCATTTTCAACTCTCAAACCTTATTTCTAGCTCAACTGGGGGGCGAGCTCATTGACCGCCTGTCCCGGGTGGAGCAAGGAGAGGTGGCTCAAGCCAAGGCTCACGTAAAGGTGGGCCGACAGCTCAGTCAACTTGCCTTCGAGCGTGGAGGCCTCCACCAAGAGTTGGCGTCGCTCTGCTCCCAGGCTCGAGTACATCGTGACACTATGCAGTCACTGGCAGATCAACTGGCCCAAGCTCGGTACACAATCGACCTGAAGGGTAGGCTCCTAGAAGAGGAGCGTCAGGTCTATGTAGATAGCTCGAAGCGATGGGAGCTCGAGCGGGAGGATCTTGGAGACCGTCTGCTATCAGTCGAGCAGGGCAGAGATGTTGTCTAGATGAAGCTAAGCGTAGCTGAGGCGTGGGTCACAGAGCTTATAGCCAAGGGGGCCGAGGCTGAGGCCAGGGGGGTCGAGCGTTATCTTGGCTCGGACGCATATCAGGAGGCCCTGAAGAAAGCCACTTTCACCTACTATGAGCCAGGCTTCAGGCACGAACTAAGGAAGGGCTTCACATAGGGGTTCAAGCGGGTTGTGTGCTTGGCCCAAGACCAGGTCCTGAAACTGCTCGTCTTCGACCTCGGGCATAGATACGATTCCAGTGAAGCCAGATCCACTCCCCCATCCACGCCTGACTCAGACACTTAAAATAAGGGGAGGGGGGCTCCCCTCATCCCCACAGAAGAGGGAGCCTCTGCTCAAGCAACCTGGGGAGAGCACGTGGTCGAGGTAGTTCCCACACCGAGGGAGCCGGGGGCGTGCTTCCCTTGACTGTAGAAATGGGGTCGAGCACCGACGGCCTTCCGACCATCGAGCTTCAAGGAGGACAGTAGACCTCCCACCCTTCTCCTATTCTCATAGACTAGGCTTAATCTGTACTGGCTTTGTTGGCCTTTTCCCTCTCTTTTTTTTTGGCCATCTAAAACCTTTCCATGTATTTCTTTTCTTTCCATATATAATGGAGATATTGTTCAGAGCGTACTTAAATGCTCTTTACCATCTTTGACGGAGTGCGATTCACCATATCCACAGATGTCAGCAAATCGAAAATCTTGTACGATTATTCTGCCAAAAAATTAGGTCACACGTCGATCAGTTGATTCGCAGGTGCGGATCTGGCGCCTTTTTGCCTTCTTAAGCCTCGAAGAACCCACTTTTTCACGTATTCCCATTGAAGGATTCTGAAGGATTTTTGGGGGAGGGAGGTGTAACTGCTCCTAGGGGAGGATTCCTACTTTCTCTTTGAAGTCCTTTCGTGTTTGTTCGAGGGGAGGATTAATTAAGGTGAGGTAACCCCCTTCGGCCTATAAAAGGCTCCGAAGGGTGCCTCCTCCTCTTCACGCTACATAAGGGGCCTTCACTATTTTCCCCTCATCTCCTTCTTCATTGCCTTCTTCTGGTGAAGCATGGAGGCCGACGATGAAGACGAAGGCCTTTATGGCTGCTGGGGCATTCGGGCTACTTCAGTGTAGGAGAATGGAAGACGATTGGGTGGACGACGTACAAGAAGGGAAGACGCATAACCGGGTGTCCTTCCTTGACTTCCGTGCTGCCGCCCACATGGGGAGAGGGGATGGTACAAAAGAGGATGGTTCGAGAGAGGCCTCCTACTTATCCATCTCCCCTCCCACTCCCTCTACCCCAAGGGAGTGTTCATTTTCTTTCTCCCTCTTCTGTTCTTCTTCTTTTTTCCTATTTCTTCTTGCCGGCACCATCTCTTCTTGATGGAACCTTTTCCTATCTCTCCTTACTAGTACCATCTCTTCCTGACCAAGATATCGCCAAATGAGGGCATATCTAGGGAGTCCGGACCACCCGAACTGGCCTTGAAAGCCCCACTACTGACCGCTTCTCTAATCTTGGTGGTAAAGGCACTTATAAGTGTGAATTTGTTTATGCGGGCTCCCATTGAAGTTGTCCATTGATTTCTATTGTTGTCATTTTTGAACTTTAGAAACAAACCCCACCGGAGGTCACAGAGATACACATTCTGGGTGCAAAGGTCACCCGACAGGAGGGGGCCACTACGGCCTTGGACAAACTTGTGTGCCTAGTCAAGGCCTTGCGGTAGGAGGCAGCCGCAGAGACTTCAGACACCCCCATACCGGAAGCTGGGGTGCCACAACAAGAAGAGGCAGAAGCGGTTGTAAGTATAGGCTTTTCTTCTTGAATCTTCCTCGGGACTGTTGATTTATTTTGAGCTGGACAGGATCATGCCTCCCAAGGGGTCGTGGGGACTCACGCACTGATGGTTGAAATCTCGGAAGAAGGAGAGATAACACCGGAGAGTAGCTTAGTGCCAGTGGCTGAGGTAAGCATGGGGACCTCTTGGCTTCTCCTTTATTTCTTTAAAATTCAGTAGTTCGCCTGGCGCGGTGAGTGGCTAATCCTACCTTGCACAGCCAGGCAACGACGGTGCCCCAAGAAGTGCCTACTGCTCGGGCCCGTAGGGCTATTCCCAAATGGAGGTCATCTTTTGATCCATTGGCGGCACGAAGGCCAATGTCACTCTTGGGACCGAACGTGGGGCCCTTCGCGTCCCTTGTGCAATTGGGAGCCAGCCCACGGCTTGTGGTCCCACTTCCGCCTCTCCAGAAGCTCGTTGCACCAGAGGAAGCCTAGCTTCTAGGGAAGGTATTGGCAGGCATCACTATACCTCTGAGGGAGTCCCAGGCAGAAAAGGCCGTAGGTCCCTCAGGAGTGGTATCGGGCCCAGCTCTACTTGATACCCTCCCTTCAACCGAGATCGTGACTCTTGCACTCCCGGCCTATGAAGCGACGACGAGTCTGAGCCTTACCGAGGAGGTGGAGGTGGAAGCGAGTTCATCCGCCGTGGTGCCTGACTCAGTCCCTACGGCCATTTGTTCTTCGGCCGAAGCTGTGGCTCCGGTCTCGGTAGTGTAGATGCCAACAACGGACATGGGCCTTACCTAGCCGGTGGAGGTTGAACAGCCACTCACAGTGGCAGCATCGAGTTCTCCTGCTGTGGTCTCACCCTCGCCTTTGGTGGTGGCCAGCCAGGAAGTTTCTTATGAGGCCAAAGGATCTCACCACTTGTCCTTGGCCCTACCATCTTCATCGGCCGTAGTGGACACCGAGCTATGGGAAGTTGTAGACAGTAGCGTCGAGTTCAACCCACCGGTCGTACCCTCGATAGGCCATGCTGCTTCGGACTTGTCGGTCGGCCAGACCTTGTTGACGTTGTAGGCCATGATGTTTGTCGACCCCTCCCTCACGCACCGGGGGGTGCATACCATGGTCATGCAGTTGACCGGCGCCCTGTAGATGATGGGTTGCCCACTGGAGGAGTGGTCGCGATGGGTCCTACTATTGTTAAAATATGTAAACCATCGCAAGTTCCTCGAGACACAAGCCCCCACCGAGATTGCAGCCATCAATGCCCAGAGGGATGAGTATCTGCAAGCCTTAGAAGTGCGGAAGGGAAACAAAGAGCACCACCAGAGAGTTATAGACGAGTGTCGTGACAGTATTTGTGCCTTGACATGCCGAATTGAAGAGCTCAAGGGCTTACTTGCTGTAGCGGAGTCTGACCTTGCCGATGCTGAGGTGACCATGGTCACCGAAAGGGAAGAACTGGCCGTCGTCGAGGTTGAAGTGGCCTCCGTAACGATCAAGCTGGAGCGCCTTAAAGGACAGGAGAACCGGCTATGCGAGATAGTGAACTTCCCTTGGGTCGGGATCCTTCCTCTGGAGGAAATCTTCCGGGGAAAAGACTGAGTGCCAATCACCTTGCTCTTTTTTTCTTTTTCTTCTTTTTTTTCTTTTTCTTTTTTTTTGACATGTAACACAGGGGCATGCCCCGAAGCACATGTAACTTACTTTCTAAGAGGAATAGAACATAGTTGTTGCACATGCCTCTCTAGTACGTATGTCATCCTGAAATCTTTTCCTTCTTCTTTCTTTTCTCTTCTTTTGCAGCGCCGGAGCGTGCTGGCGGGGTGTGAGTTTGGGCGGTAGTCCATCCAGGGAGAGCCGGGTAGAGGTCCACGTAAGTGCACGGGAGAGTGCTCGCCCTTCCAGGGGAAGGACGAGGGAATCACTCCACCATGCCAACTGGGCGGGCTACCGATCGGCCTCACCATGGCTTCTGAATTGCACAATGACCTAGACGGAGGGTCTCGGTGAAAACTGGGTTACTCGTCACCCGGAGAGATGAGAAAAGAATTTGTTTATTTAATGATCTAGATGGAAGGTCCAAATCAGAGGTGGGTTGTTCTTCACCCACGGGGGATGGTGAGAAAAGTTTGTTCATGTAATGACCTAGACGGAAGGTCTCGGTCAAAATGGGTTGTTCGTCACCCGAAGGGATGGTGAGAAGAGTTTGTTCACATAATGACCTAGACGGAAGGTCTCGATCAAAAATGGGTTGTTCGTCACCCGAAGGGACAGTGAGAAGAGTTTGTTTGCTCAACGATCTGGACAGAAGGTCCAAATAAAAAGGGGTGTTTATCACCCAAAGGGATAGATGGGGTGTTCATTCGTCAGTGCCAACAGGGTGTCAGAGCTGATGTGGTCTATTTGTCTCTTGAGGTGTTCGTCGGCACCGGGTCGGTGCCTACGCAAGGAGGGGGTTTATTCCTTAATCCAGATATTGTGGCTCCTCCTTAGATCTCGATTGTTCCACAGTTTCGCGCTGATATTAAATATAGGGATTGACATACTATTTCATTTTCTATTGAAGAAATCTGCAAGTGAGAAGGAATGGTCATGAGTACTAACTTTGGCCGTTATTATGCTATCTCTCATATTGTTTCTTATGTTCAGAATAATTTTATTGCTATTTTAAGGAAGTAAGTCTCAACAACCAATGACCGAAATTTCTAAATCCGAAAAGCTGCTCAAAGCATCTACAGAACCTACACCACTGCATAATAATACTCTTCGTCATTATAGGCTAAATTTATGGAATCCTCTAATACCTATACAACCTATTGAGTATAGGCCTATATATGACTTCTATGAAACATGACTTCGTGATGAATGCGAGGAATACCCACTCACTTGATTTAAACACCAAGCGGACACCATACTATATAGCAATTTCTACTATTCCCATGAAGAAAAAAAATATAATTCTATAGAGGAAGTTGCTACTGATTTTCTTATAAATTACTATGAAGGCCAAGATGTACCAAATACTTTATTAGGAGGGTAAATTTGGCTCAGCCCATGACGAGCCCATCTACTACGAGCCCAGTACAACCCAAGGCCTGCAGCACGCCCAAGGGCACCCAGTGACTTCAACCCATGAGCGCACGACCCACTATGACCTAGCATAAGATTCGACAACACTGGATAGACTACGGCCCGAGCGCAACGACTGCCAGAAGACCCTCCGACGACCGATTGTTACCCCCTATGACATTGTCTCCTATCCCATAAGAGGTGAGCACGCCCCATGAGCACCGTAAGACTCGCCCAGGGATTGGCCGACTCCGGGGTGCTCGTCCCTCAATGAGAAACTCCCGTCACGATCATGGGAGGCGTTACTCCACTACTTACCCCCTTCCCTGTTAAGGGATAGGCCTCCAACTCTAAGACAACCCCCTATAAAAGGGACCACGATAGATAAGAGAAGAGACGGTAGAATTTATGCCAAAAGTTACACACAGAGAATAAAGCCACTAGCTTTGATCCTGCGATAGAGAGGTCACGCACGTCTACATTCTTTTTGAGAAACCCCTCTAGGACAACCTTACCACCCAGCGAGCACTCTCTAAGTGACCATTGGGGGCGGCGAGCACTCCTCTGCTGGGCCTACACGTCTCTGAGATCTGCTACGGTGACCTGCATCCTTTTCTCTCTCCTCTGCTCTTCTCTATTTCTTCTTATACCATTGCTGACTTAAGTATCGGAGGGTTGTCCTCTGGGATAATGCCCAGGACTCCTTCTGACGCCCGTTGCTTCTGGTGTTTCAAGGCTTCCATGGGTGACGGACGAGCTTCCCAACAAATAAATAGAGAAGGTGGTACGTGGCATAAAAACCATATTTCTACCTCTACACTTCTTGGCGTCGTCTGTAGGAACCCCAAGCGAAAAGCCATGGCACCTCGTGGGAGTCTTCACAATGCTAGCAACCGGGGGCGTGGTTCTCATCAGGGAGCCAACTCTTGGTGTGGGTCGCAAGAAGCTTCTTCTGCTCATCCACACCAAGAAGTCACGCCAAGCGATCTTACTGCGATATGCCAGCAGATTGATGGCTTGATAGGGATATGTTAAGACCTCTTAAACCGGCAAGCGGACCCCCGGCAGGCACCATCCGAACGATGCCGAAATAAAGGGGCCCAGATCTTGGCAAATTCTTACCAAGTACGGGAAGCCTCCCATGACTCCATCGCAAGGACGTGGCGATCGAGTAGCTCACCCACACCAAGGGTGCGCAGCCCGCTACATTCCAACTCAGAGATGGATCGACGGCTCCAACATATCTACGAAATCAAGGACGAGGTCCACTACCTGGACAATGTCCTCCTAGTTGACAAAAATCGGGGTCTCATCGACGAGGACCAAGACTTCCATGCTCCCTTCTCTAAGGAGATCGTGGAAGCTCCTATCCCCCCAAAGCTACAGTTGTCATCTTTCATTTCACACGACGGCACCACCGAACTGGCCGACTACATGCACAGCTTCGAGTCACATCTGGTCTTCCACCAGGCCTCGGAAGCGGTGAAGTGACTGGCATTCGTTACGACTCTCTGGGAGAACGCCCGAGTGTGGTTCGAGTCCTTACCGGCCAGGACTATCTCCTCATTCCAGTAGCTCAAGAAGCTATTTAAGGAGAACTTCATTGGCTATCGAATGGTAGCCAAGTCTGCGGTGACCCTACCCACTCCTAGGCAGAGGAGAGAAGAGACACTGTGGGACTTCGTCTCCCATTTACATGTGGAGGTGCTCCAGATCTCACACCTTGACGTCAACATCATCACCACTGCGCTTACCCAGGGGACGCGGGACCACATCCTTCGACGTACTCTCAGAGTCGAAGCCTCTACGACCCTCACTCCTCTCCATGGCACAGAAGCACACTTGGTGCGAGGAGAACACTGTGGCCCTAGGCCATGCAGTCGGAACCGAGCGGTCTGACCGGAAGAGATCCACTGACTCGCCATGCAAAAGGTGGAACAAGCGGGAGCGAAGGGACCAAGATCGCCGTGACCGCCCAGAAAAGGACAGGGGCAACTACCGCAACTACACGCCCCTAACAGCTCCTCCTGACCAAATCTTGAAGGAGATCCGTGAGGAGCCATTCCTGAAATAGCCTTCCCAGATGAAGTCGAATCCAAGTTTGAGGAGTAAGAAGAAGTACTGTCGCTTCCATCGTGACCACGGCTACGACACGACGGAGTTCATCAACCTGAAGGATGCCATCGAGGACCTCATCCGGCGAGGGCTCCTCGATAAGTTCATCGCCAAGGCTGTGAAGAAGAGACAATGGACCCCTCCACCCATCGACAACTAACACAATGGAAAGGAGATCATGATGATCTCTGGGGGGCCAACCTCAGGCGGAGACAGTGCGACCAGGTGACGATGGTGCGTATCAGCTATTATTGTCGTGGAGGGAGCTGATAGCACCCAATGAGAACCTGTCGCCTGGGAACACCTCAAAGATTTTATCATCTTCTCTTATGACTATTTAAACGATATAACCACTCCCCATTTTGATGCATTGATGGTCTCATCCACCATCAATTAATGTACCGTGCGCCATATTCTGGTTGATAATGGAAGCGGCCGTAACATTATTTTGTACAAATGTCTTGTACTTATGGGTGTGGACCTATCCCAAATCACGTCGTTGCACACACTGCTATATGGCTTCTCCGGCACAACGGTCCACCTAGAGGGGCGCATCTCACTGTCGATCACATTTGGGACTGCACCATGGGATGTAACCTTCTTGGCAGATTTCACGATCTTCCATGCGATGATCGGGCACAACGCCATCATAGGGCAAGAAATCCTCAGCACCCTTTGGGGCATCCCCTCCTCGTATCACTAGAAACTCAAGTTCCCCATGCCTTGGGGAGTGGGAGAAGTCCGAGGAGATCAAAGAGAGTCTATAAGGTGCTATCTCATTTTGATGCACGATCAATAGCCGAGGAAATGCCCCCCGAGAAGAAAGTGACGACAGAAGACCTAGGCCCAAGCACGAGCACCCTAGCAGAGGACCTTTACCTCATCCAAGTAGGAGAAGACCCAAGCAAAACACTGAGGATCGAGGGCTACCCTATCCGAGCATGATAAGGAAGCCTACATAACCTTCCTTATAGCCAACCAGGACGTGTTCACTTAGTCCAAGGATAAACTCCCCAAAATCCCACTAGAGATTATTACGCACCAACTTAGGTTGGACCCAAGTTGTCACCCGATCCAGCAACGTCGAAGATGGTGCAACCCCGAGCTACAGGCCATCATTAGGGAACAAGTAAGCGAAAAATTATGCTCAGGGCTACTTTGGCCCACCTGGTACTAGACTAGATAGCAAACGTATTCCTTGTCCCTAAGAGTAACAGGAAGTGGCGGATGTAGACTACACCGACCTCAAAAATGCTACACCAAAAGATAGCTTCCCCATGCCACAAATCAGCCAATTGGTTGATGCTACGGTTGGGCACGAAATGTTGAGCTTCTTAGATGCCTACACTGGGTATCTCCATATCAGCATGCACAAACCTGACCAAGACAACACAACTTTCATCACCGACCACCGCCTGTACTGCTATACACGCATGTTGTTTGGGTTAAAGAATGCCGGAGCAACCTATCATGCCTCGTCAACCACATGTTCGATGCACAGATCGGTCGTAATATGGAGGTCTACATCGACGACATGCTCATCAAGAGCCTCCAAGCATCCGAGCACCTGGAAGACCTGGCAGAGATGCTCGCGATGCTAAGGAAATACAATACAAAGCACAATCCAAACAAGTGCGCATTCGGCATAAAATCAAGCAAGTTCCTCAGCTTCCTTGTTACTCATAGAGGAATAGAGGTGAACCTTGATCAACTCTGAGTGGAACTTGAGATGAGGTGACCAGCACGAGTAAGGGATGTACAATGCATTACCGGTCGCGTCGCTACCTTGACCTGGTTCTTGTCCCAAGCAACTGAAAGATGCCTTCCCTTCTTCCAGCGCAATAAGCAAGCCAACAAAGCACCAGAGAAGAATGGATAGATCAAATGGGACTAAGAATGTGAGCAGGCATGCGAGGAATTGAAGAACAACCTGGTGACACCTCCCGTACTTTCCAAGCCGCAAAAGAGAGAGAGCAACTGCTCCTATATCTGTCAGTGACATTGAGCACGATGAGTGGCGTGCTCGCTCCGGAGGAAGTCGGCATTATAAAGCCCGTCTACTATGTAAGTCAGGCGCTACAGGGGCCGAAATTCTGGTACTTGCGGGCTAAGAAGTTTACCTAAGCCCTAATGACTATCGCTTGCAAGCTATAACCTTACTTCTTGGCTCACCCAATCGTCGTCCTCACTAATCAACCTCTACATCAGATTCTCTAGAACCTTGATGCCTCAGGCAGGTTGGTCAAGTGGACCATCAAGTTGGGTGAGTTTCACCTCAAGTACCGCCTGAGGACTATAATTAAGGCTCAAGCACTCGCCGACTTCATGGCCGAATGCACCATCCCCATGGAAGACTCACCCGAGTAGTCTTCGGGACCAACATGGGTGTTGTATGTCGACGGCCCATCCTACGCAGCAGGTAGAGGAGCAGGATTAGTCCTATTGTCACCAGAGGGGATAAAGTCTCATTATGCCCTCTACTTCAACTTCCCAACCACGAACAATGTGGCCAAGTGTGAAGTGCTCCTCTCAAGGATGTGAATGGCAAAACACTTAGGGGCGACCAATGTGCGAGTATACAGTGATTGCATGCTCGTCGCTAGCCAAGTTAAGGGAGAGTTTGAAGCACATGAAGCATCCATGATCAAGTATCTGGAGAAGGCCAAGGTCGCAGCAAAGGAATTCTCCCACTTCGAGATGGTCCACATCCCTAGGGAGGAAAACATCCGAGCAGATGCTCTCTCCCGTTTGGCATCTACGACCATGGTTTCCAACTCCAGATCCATCTTGATCGAAGAGTTGTCAGCACTGAGCATAGAAGAGCCAACACCCCAGGTAAATGCCATCGACTATGAACCCTCATGGATGGACCCCCTCTTCGATTACTTACTGCGACAACAACTCCCGAGCGATCGCGTTGAGGCTCAAAGCACGTGAGCACGAGCGGCACACTTCACGGTGGTCGATGGTTGTCTGTATCATCTATCCCTCTTAGCTCCACTACTGAAGTGTCTGTTTCCCACACAAGCCAAGCAGGCTATTCAAGAGGACCACAAAGGACTCTGTGGAAGTCATGTAGGCAGTTGAGCACTCGCGTAGACACTGATCTGGCAAGGATATTGGTGGCCTACTCTACGACAAGGCTGCCTTGAGTATGCCCAGAGGTGCCCTCAGTGCCAGAAATTCTCCAACCAGCTACGCAGCTATATACCCTGATGGAGCCTCACCCATTTGCTCAGTGGGGGAATGTAATTCTTTCTTTTCCTACAATGATCTCCCTTCACTTATAAAAGGTGCTGCTCGACTTGACTCACTTGGTATGGCTAGTATTAGATTGATGTAACTCTCATTTTTTATCACTAGTAATAAAATTTACCTCCTAGTGGCTTGATGGTGGAGTGGTTATTCTCTTTACCTCTGGTAAGGGGTGCACTCTCCCATTGACCCATAGGCAGAGTTTTTCCAAAAAAAAAAGCGCTACATGCATCACTAAGATGCAGACTTAAATTCTGTGTACAATAAGAAGGAAGGGTTGCTATTTGTCTGAAACTTCAGAACAGTACATCATAGCTCACAGCCATCAGACCATCAGACAGGAAAACCATCAGCCATAACCAGCCACCAGACAAGAAAACCATCAGCCATCAGAAGAAAACCATCTCAGACATGATCATGATCTCAGACATGACTCTTCTCTCCCCCTTTGTCATTATCAAAAACCAACAGAAGTCAGCTATCAACTTGGTGAGCTTCTCATGAGCTTCTCTCCTTGAATGATCAAACATCTGCTGCAGAGGTTCCACCTCTTTGTCTTTGTCTTCTGGTAGGTGTTCTGTTGGAACTTTCACGTTCTCTCCAGGGTATTGCCTGTGGAAAATTTTGTGGAAGTCTGTCAACCTTAGTGCCCAGTGCAGCAAACTTGGCAATGAATTTCTGATCAACTTGGTGAAGTTGGGCTTGGAGCTCTTTAACAGTACTAGTCAAATCAATAAACCAATGTTGGAGCATGCTTTGTATGTTATCAACCTGGGAAGTTTGCTGTTGATGAATCTCTGCTATGGAAGTTGAAGTGCTTGTCGCCTGTGCAGTGACAACTTCTTTAAGATTCCTAAATAGAATTTCCTTTTCTTCTTGGACTGTATCAAGCTTAGCATATATGTTTCCCATCTGAATTATGCTTCCCTGGATTTCATCTGACATACTGTTTATCTTTTGAAATAGTGTTTGCTGTTCTTGACGAATGATATTCAATTCATCTCTAAGTCTCTGCTGTTCTTTCCTCATGTCAAATGCATGAACTAGTGTTTGTGTTACTTTCAGATAAGTTTCGGCCTGATTCACTCTTAGATTGTTCATCATGGAACCAGCCTGTTCACACACATGTAGCAAAGAATCTAGAAACCCATGCAATCTTTCATCTGACTTGTACTTGTCCCTCACAAACTTTTCCCACTAACTATTAACTGTTTGTTCAACATGCATCATTCTAGCATCTATCCTTTCCACTGTCATATTCAAATGCATAAAAGAGGCATTCATAATTCTGAACTGACTCATCAGGAGATTTACCAGTGAAGGATGAACATCAGATACATTTGGAGCTGAACTTGGTCCTGTTGATGTGGATGCATGGAACTCTGGTGGAATCTGAGGCTCCTCAGGAGATAGTGGTGGCTGAATGCCAAATGCCATCATAGGTCCATGATAGGGTCCATAATATGTGGCAGGACCTAGATAAATGTCTTGTGGCACTTCAGCCTCTTCTTCCAGCCCTTGTTGCTCCTGGTGCAGCACAACATGTGGCTGTTCCTCTGCATGCAGTTCTGCCTGCTCCTGTAGTCCTTCCTACTCATGCATATCCAGCTGCTCATTCTGCTATTTTTGCAGCTGTCCTTGCTCCATTTCTTCTTCTTGATTTACATCATCTATTTGCAGCTCAAGCTGCCCATCTACCTACATCTCTGCCTGCTGTAAATTTGGTTGTTCAGCTTGCAGTTTTGGTTACAATTCAAGCTGTTGCTGCTCTATCTGTTCTACTAGTTGATCAATTTGTTGATCTAGCTGTTGCATTACTTGTTCATCTAAAAACAATTGATGTTCTAATTCATCATATTCTTGTTCTTGTTGCACCTCTCTCTCCAGCTCTTCCAGCTCTTCTACCAGCTGTTCTGGCTACTGCTCTACTTGCAGCTCTGGATGAAGCTCTTCCTGGACTTGTTCTGCCTCCTATTCTGTTTGTTCTTCTTGCAGGTTCTCATCATGCAATACCTCATCAACCTGCTGCTCTATTTGCTCTGCCACTTGCTGCTCAGCTAGCTGTGGCTGTTGCTCCCCCTGACCTTGTGCAACCTACTGAACTTGCTCTGTCAGCTGCTCTTGTTGCTCTGTCAGTTGTTGTTCCCATTTCTCCTGCAAATGCTCCTACTGTAGCTCATTTGTCCTTTGCATCTGATCTTGGAATCTTGCATCAGATGGCTTGAGTTTCATGAATTTTGTGATAAAATCCATGCTATACACATTCAATTTGGGGATTTCCTTAAATTTCTCATCCTCTAAAGGTATTTTCCATTCTTGAAAATGGCAGTGAGGTGAGCTGCATATGGCAAGTGTCTTCTATCTTCCTTTACACAACCCATTATCTGCATCATAATTTCGGGAAGACATATTCTAATGCTCTTGAACATGCAATAGAAGATGAATCTTTGTGATTCTGTCAACCTCCCTCTACCTTCATCTTATGGGGTAATGATTGTGGTGAGCATGTGATGCAACAATCTCTTTAGAGGAGAGAACTTGTTTGTGTTGAAATGTGTCAACTTGGTTTGCTTGTGGTCATTAGGGTTACTTGGCTGATCTATGAGAATGGAGTAAGCTTCAAATTCATCATACTCAAAGTCCTTTTCATAGACCCCCTCTTCGGATATTCTGAAGATTTTGTGAAGGGAATGCAGAGATAACTCAATTTTGATTCCCTTTACATAGGACCATATCCTAGATAGGTCTAGATCATATTTCAAATTCTTGTAAAACTCAGTGACCAACCTAGGGTAGTAATATCTATGCTTACCCATGAACTTTTTCTGCCCGAATGTGGGGTTTATATAAGTACAATTTGTGACTTTACTCTTGCTTCATTATTATGAATTTCAGGCCATAGGGCCCCTTTTTTGGTTATTAATCAAGGGTTTTCCTCTCCTTGAGGGGATGTAATTAACGTCGTAACCTTTATGGTATGGCGGGTTCTTAGTCTTGACACGATTCACACAATCGTCTAACAAGTCAGATCGAGCACACCATGGGCTTCCTCGAAGCCCAAATAAATCGTCACTTAGGTGACTGGCACGCCCTCGCACTAATAAACCTAATAAACGAACGAATAAATGAATAGACAAAAAAAAGTGCACCGAAAGTGCGTCCACAATGCCCCCCAACTAAATAGGCAGAAACAAAGATGGGCTCGTTTCAGGCCCTACCAGCACCTAGCCCTGAGCTATCCTTGGGTCGACACCATAGTAGAGGCTCCACTGCAACGAACCTCAGTCTTTGACATAGTGGGAGCACCAGTTCGCCATGATATGCATTCCTAGAGGAAGTGGATAGTCCAATTCATCAATGGCGTAGTTAGGGTGTTCACATGTTACATTATCAGACATCAAACCAAGACTCAGTCTGATGACCTAAACCAACCTCTGGCCCAGCTTAGGAGGCCTCGTCATCAGACTCAGCCTCTAGCCCCGACAGGCCACGTTGGCACTTCTGTCGGACCTCAGGTGTCGAAATGCATGGAAGAAGTTCCAGCCGAGGACCGTGCCACTCCTGTCAACGTAGAACCAGTTAACATTGAGCCTCCAGCAAATGAGGTTGAAGAGGTAACCCTTGAGACTCTCGTGAAGGAGAACCAGCACTTGAAGGCCCTCCTGCAAGTCCTTCTTCAGGAACGATACCTTCACCCTCAACCACTTGCTAGGCCTCTAGCAAAAGCACCGGCCCCGCTAGTTGGGCACAAGTACCAACGCCTCAGTGATAGGTGCCCAAACCCAAACAACAATCGAGTTCGGCATGCCCCCAGCTGAAGCTCAACCATGAGCATCCAAAATGCTAATGCCAAAAAATCTTATTGCATAGCGCCAGATGATCGAGTGGATAGTCAAAACGAAGCTCGCCCAGCATGGGAAAGGGATCACAACTATAGATCTCTACAGCATCCCCTACTCGCTGCATCACTAGTTGAAGAAGCTCCCTCCAGAGTATGCCAAGCACCAGAAGCTATAGAAGTTTGACAGGTAAGGGTCTCTGCATGAGCACTTGGCCTACTACATCATGGCCATGGGTGATCTAGCATTGGATGAGTCATATCTCCTCCACTACTTTGCCACTTCACTTATGGGAATGGCCTTCCAGTGGTATTCCAGCCTGAAGCCTAACACAGTCATCGATTGGTGATGTGGGACATGACATAAATGGGTTAGGACCTATGACCAACTCAAAGTGCAGCTAGCACTTGCATGCTAAAGGTAAGTCGAGCGGCTGTCCTCCATGGCGTTCCTCTAGATGGAGGCATCTCTCGGCAAGAAACTCTCTAGCCCAACGATCGTCCCTGCAAGGGAAGCGTGGGATCGCTGTGGTTAATGAACCACTATCACCTAGGGTGATCCAGTTCGGGCTTGGCACTCGATTGGGGCTATGAGAACAGGTGCTCACAACTCTTAACCGCGGTGACCCGCAATTGGGAAGGGGCCCTATTCACACAATAATAACATATATGAAAGCATACTAAATAAGCAAATGCTATGAAAAGGAACGTCGCACATACCTCCATGACTAGCACGTGGGGAAGAAACCCTGGCTGAGCCCGACAACCCCGATACACGATAACAAAAGTGTTATTACAACCCAAATAATAATGTTCACTCCTCATAGGGAGATAATAGGCTACAAATCCTAAATTTAGGGCTACAGGAACATCGGCTAACGGCTAGCACTCGATGGAGTCGAGGAGATGAGGTGGCAAGGCTTGGTTCCCGACTGGTTGGTTCTGCCTGCTTTGCCCAGCCCATGTAATAAACTTGCAGGAGGTGGTACGGCTTGGTCCAGAGTCAGAATGGGGTGCTGTCTTCTGGAACATATAGGGGACTGAATGAAGAATGACCTATCCAACCGGTGCATCCGGATCTGCTCCTGTCTGGGCATGATGGCATATGCAACGTGGCTCTGGTTCTGCTCATGCAGAATTGCACAGAAGAACAATAAAAATAGGAAAATGGGGTTACAAAGTGGGAACAAAATGGCACTTACTGGGGAACGTCAGTGACACCTAGAGGAAGGTACTAACCAAAGGACTTGGTCAGATATGGAGGGAGGAAGTAGTGGGATCTCCTCTAATGTGTACCAAGTTCTGGGTTGGATCTGCATAGGTTGGCCTGCGCGGTTCTAGCAAACTCATCGCTACGCTCAGCACGGGCATCAGAATGGTGCAGGATTAGTGGCGTCGCGAAGAAGATAGAAATTTGTTCGACCCACCCAAGCGTCAGACACAAAGGCGTTGAGATGAGGCTTGGAGGATTTTTATAAAGAAGAAGAAGAGATCTATCTCACAAGGACAGACAACAACACGCGGCTTCACAACGATAATTGTTGCTGGAGGTCCAGAGTTTCATTGAAGGTGAAACCAGCGCTAGCATGGCTGTGACTTGTAGAAACAACCCTAGTAAAATTATGAGATCCAGATACAATCAGGAAGGTGTCAAAAACAGGTGTAAGTCGCATGCCAACTAGGTCCCATCGCCGGATCTATGGTTCTTGGGCATCACACCCAATAAGGAAGAAGGGAATCACTCTCTAAATAAATTTTCTCTCAAATATTCTTCATTATTTATGAAATTTGTTCAGATGAGATGATAAATAGGGGAAGGGGAATTCCAAGTGTGATTGCGTAACAAGGCATTAAACTCAGAGGCCATAGCACTGCGCCACACATCATACCGTATTGCCTGTGAGAAACAAGTAGGCTCAAGAGTGCCATCAGGTGGGACGGATAATGCACACTGAAGGGCTTCCGGAGAGGAAGGAGCATGGTGGGCACTAGAGGGCGAGGCAGGTGATTGAGGGATGGTGGGAACAGTTTGACGATAGAGGGACTCAAGAGATCTGGTGCGAACTAGGGTAGAGGATGGCGTGGTATCAACTGAGGATGCATCCAACATTGCTGGTTCTGTAGTAGAAGGTGAAGGTGGTGGCACACATGTGTCAGAACCGGCAGACAGAGAGGCAGCGGGAGATGAAGTATGCAGCTAGGAGGTAGGTGGAAGATCACCAATGTGTAGGATGGTGGAAGAAGGAGCTGAGTGGGTGATGAAGGGAATTGGCGCAGGAGAAGAAAAGGAGGGAATCAGACCCAAAATGTCAGATGAATGTGGCGATGATCCTTTCAGAGAAGCAAGTTCTTGAAATGGAAATCGCGTTTCGTCGAAGATGACATGGCGAGCAATGTATAACCTGCCAGAGGGAATGTGCAAACAGCGATAACCATGGTGAGAATGGCTGTACCCAAGGAAGACACACAACTCAGAACGAGGTGAAAATTTTTGATTTTGATACGAGCGAAGCCAAGGATAACACATGTAACCAAAGACACGGAGGAAGCAATAATCTGGAACTATACCAAACAGGGCTTCCAAAGGAGCCTTATTGCGGAGAAGAGGTGTGGGAAGTCTATTAATTAAATAGACAGCAGTGTGGATGGCATCATCCCAGTAGGCATGTGGAACGGATGCAGTAGTGAGGAGAGCAAGGGTAGTGTCAATGATATGCATGTGCTTCCGTTCAGCCACACCGTTTTGTTCGTGAGTGTGAGGACAAGACAGACGGTGGATAATTCCCACTGATTGAAGATGAGAATGTAGGGAACGATATTCCCCTCCCCAGTCGGATTGGAGTGCTTTAATCTTAGTGTTAAAATAGTGCTCAACATGTTTTTGGAAATGAGTAAAAATTGGAAGCTGTTAGACAGAGGAACTAAAGTAGAACACACGCGAACCACCAGGTTTTTCTTTGCTGCCTCAGCATTTTCTGTTATGTATTCTTACTTATATAGAGAAAACAACAACAACTAAACAGCCCGAAATAAATGCCATCTGACGCGCTCTAGTGCGAACGTGCGCACAACAGAGCTCACACCTGTAAAACAACTCTGCACAAGACTCGGACAACATCCTAACTAGATCAATGAAAAACCAGGGACACAAACAATAGGTGAATGCACAAGAATTATTCTATCAGTGTCTCCTTGCTACCAGATCAAACCCCCCTGCCGCCAGATCAAGTCCATTGACTGCTGGGTGGCACCCTTGAGCCGCCATGTCCCAAGCACTAGCTGTCGTCCCATGCCCAGCCGTCGGGTTGGAAGGCTCCCCTCTGGCCGCCGTATCACAACCCAAATATCCCCTGGTCACCACTTTGCCCCTACCTGCCTCCTAATCAACTGCCCCCACCCAACCATCAGACCAGCCGCTCTGCGTGAGGCTGCGACGGCATCCCCCCATTCATGCGCGATGGATTAAGGACCCCCGCTCTCTTAGCCGCCATGCGCCCTTGTCTGCCGACCCACGTCTCACCTACATACCCCCGACTGTCGGATCGTGCACGTCCCATGCAACCACTGTATCACGTTCACCCCGCCCAAGCATGGCCGCCGTATCACATTTGTCTCACCGGCATACATGCCGCCGGATCGTGCACATCCCATGCAGCCACCGTATCATGTTCACCCCACCCATGCATGTCCGCTATATCACGTTCGTCTCACCTGCATACCTATCATCGGATCATGCACGTCCCATGCAGCCGTCGTATCACATTCACCCCGCCCATGCTTGGCCGCCGTCTTACCTTTGACTACACACTACCATCGTCTCATACATACATACATAGCCCGCCATATACGTGTGTGGCAACCCAAATGAACATAGCCACTGGTTCATTAGCAAACAGATGGGCCTATACGCACTTTAGTCGGTCGCCTACCCATTCCCATAGCCCATTCCATTCTATAGTGTGCATGCCACCAGCTTAACTCAAATTCCTAGCTGCCAGCTCATTCTGCTCCATATATACGTGAATAAACACGTGGGAATATTTTAATTGAATAAACCCAATCCCAGATCATGCTTAGGGGCTACAGTGATGGGGAATTACCCCTACATTATGTTTTAATTTTTGAGTTTTTCGATTACCCCGTCGAGCCACGGGAATCTGTCATTTACTATGACATGCTCTCCGATGACTTCATTAGGGGAAAAGTGAGTAAGGCCGCCTCAATGGCAAACAATGTCCCGCAGGATCTCGGCCCTCTCGACCCTCGGGCTTTGATATGCACACTTGTTACGGACCCTGTCTCGGCTCTCCGTGGATGGGTTTCCTATACATCTCTTAACATTTTCCTAGATAAGGGGAAATACTATCGAAATTAATTCAAGAGGTTATTTTATAATACCGCCTCATACTTTTTAACTACCCCATCAAGTCATGGGGATCCATTGTCTACTATGGCATGCTCTCCGATGGCCTCATTAGGGGAATAATGAATAAATCGCCTCAACGGCAAACAGTGTTCCATTGCTTCTCGGCCTTCAGGCTCTCGGGTTTCGGTATGCCCATATATTACGGACCATGTCATGTGTAACGTCCCAGAGCTCAGGGTACCGATAACCCGATACAAGTATCGAATTACCGCCACCAAGAACTGGGGGCGCCCCACTGAGGTTTACAGCTTGACCAGTCTAGAGAAATCCTTCTCTGCCGCTAATACACAGCTTGAAGAATGAAAGTTGAGAAAAATAAAATGAAGAAAACAAAAGATCAAAACATAGCAAAAATGTAGCTCTTGATGATGAGCAGATCAGCTCCGGTTCTGAACCAAGAGACTGATATCAGTGACAATTGCAAACTCTCCTCTCAAAGCTCTTTCTCTTTCTCTCTGTCAGATCTGGCTGGAGGACTCTTGGGATGGTACTGCTCTTTTTCTCTCTATGCTGAATTCTCTGCTTTAATTTACCATCATCCTTCTTCCGAGCGAGCGACCCACTTATTTATATGCTGCAGAGAGAAGGGCGCGTGGTCACCACATTTCCCGCCCAAGCCTTTCATTCAGATCTGATATTTCATTGCCATGTGGCAGCAACTGAGCTTGACAGCTTTCCACGTGTCACGAGCACGACTCCTCATTCATTTTGGGATTACGTGCCTTCCTTAAATTTCACAAACCATTGTCCTATCAAGAAATCTGACACTTAGTCAGCTTAAGATAGACATACAAGAATAGAGAGTTGCACAGAGTTGATATAACATTAGAACAGTAATGCATAGACTTAATAGAGTGTTTTAGCAAATGTGCACGGACTCAAAACTGTTCACGTGGTAGACTAGGTCAGACATAAAACCATGCACAGACTTCATGTATGCATGATGGAATAATATGCACAGACCTTATATATGCCATGAACCTGGTTTGCATGAACTTAGCAAGGCAAAGGACAAAACTTGCACTGACTTTGAAACACATTCAACAAGATATGCACGGACCTTTTATATGCATAAAAGAAGTATACACGGACCTTACTCATGGTATGTGTAGGAATCCACTGACTTGGTTATGCACGAGCCAACAATGCACGGACCTTATTTTGCCTTACGAAGGATTTGCACAGACCGTGTTTTGGCACAAGATAAAAGTTGCACAGACATGGTTATGCACAAACCGACTATGCATAGACCTTGTGAGCCTATGCACGGACTTATATGTAATTAATTAAGATGTGCACAGACTTACGTGTAATTAAGTAAAACGTGCACAGACTTATGAGATGCTTAACAGAAATATGCACGGACTTATGACTGAACAAACTGGGTTTGCACCGACTCTATTTCAAGCACATGTCTACAGAATGTTTAAGTATAAAAGTGCAAACATTATTTATGTGATTGTTTGATATATAAGATGCATCAAAATTCACATCATCATCAGGTCAAGATAAAGTCAACAAAGTCAATGCTACTATTGCCAATACTGTTGCCAGCCAATCAAAACACATTTAGCACACACAACAGTACACATTCTACTGATCAACCCCAAAGGAGACCCAACACTTTATAACATGGTCATAGCCCTCATAGGATATCAAAGACATCCACAGGACAACGGGCAAATCACAAGTTTGAGCCAAGATAATTGGAAGCCAACACATCGGGAAAACAGCACTCTGGGGATACACGGTCGATCGTTTGACCACTAGGTAAGCCAAGCGGTCAGCCAAAGGGCCGCTAATCTCACACAGAGAACACCGACACTTGGTGGTCATAAATAGGGTCGCAAGGTGCCTATAGCGGTCATACACTAGGCCGCTAGACCCAGTCAACCTTCTAACCGACTTAACCAGTCAAACCACTAAACGGTCTATAATAGAACCGCTTCACGAGCCTAGCAGTCTATAAATGGGCCGCTAAGGGCACCAATGCGAACCGACTTAAAATATTGACCGAAGACAAACAGAGCTTAGCGGTCTATGAATGGGCCGCTAAAGACTACAAACGGTCGGAGCTAGACCACTAACCCAAACCGACCTAAAATTGTTGACCAAATTCAACGATGCTTAGCAGTCACACATGGGGCTGCCAAAGCTAGCCTCACGGTCTATCGTATGACCGCTTAGCCAAACCGACATTCCACATAAGTCTAGCGGTCTCTTAATGGGCCGCTTGACAGAGTTTAACGATCCAACAATGGACTGTGAGCCAAGGAAAATAGTCTGTCACATGACCGCGAAGACCTGAATCGACATAACATCAAACGGTCGCATACTGGACCGCTTGAGGACACAAACGGTCACTGGAAGGACCGCTAAGGCGTTACGACGGGAAAAACATAAGATCGGCCGAAACTCGACCTTTCCATGCCCCATTTGCCCTAAAACGAAGGGAAAATAATCCTAATGACAGAATTAACCTTCCACAGTCCGGAAGGGATCAAATAGACGCATAAACGACAAGAAATGGGCGATTCCACCGAATCGACCCAACACGAGTCACATGGGTTTCTGGGCTCATACCGGTCCCAAACGACAACCAATCGCGATGAAACTAGCGACACTGGAATGCCAACATAGCAGGGGTTCTAATGATATTAATCTAGCAAGAAATCGTTGCCGGGAAAGGTGAACTCGTCTCACACCCCCTGAAGCATGCTTTCACCCAAACGCAATAAAATCCGCTCATACTTGCACCGTTCGGCTCCAAATCGCGAGGGAACGCAGAAGAGAAACAGGTGATCCATCTCCCTACCTCCACCGAAGTTCTCGAGCGTCGAAGCGACTAAACTGCGCTGAAAATCATTACACGACCAAACCACGCTGGCTTTGAATCCACCGAGGGATCGCGCCAACGCCACACTCCATCCTCCACGCCAGCACGCTTCACGATCACTCCACAGCGTTCCTACCTCGCCCATCTCGCCATGGTCACGCGCCCTGCGGAGAGAGGAGAAAAGAGGAGAGAGAACGAGAGGGAGAGAGTAAGAAACGTGAGGGAGGAGAGTCAAACATTCCTAATTCTAAAAGAGAGTACATGTCAATTGTTCAAGAATAAACATGAGTCCTCATCGGCTCACCCACCCATGTCCATACATATATGAGAGATAGTCCACCGCAACCTACCCAGCCAAAGTGAGGACCAACATTACTCGTCAGTCGCAGCCTCCTCCTCAACTTCTTCTATGTCCCCTGAAAATGTTTGTCACAAAGGGGGGGGGTGAGTGTGACACTCAGTAGGCAGGCTAAACAAACCGAGGTTAAGTCATATCCTGATGAGGGACGAGCGTGCGGATGGAGAAGTCGATGGCGACGTCTGATGCGAACCTATGAGTACTGCCTTATGGCACTATGCTCCACGCAGGGAGGGGATCACGGGGATGGGAATGATTAACACAAAACTACCCTCAGGCAAGAGGGGGGAGCAAGGGGAAGGGAGGTGGGCCTGCGGCCCTGTGTCTGTCCTACTGGACAGAGCCAACTTGTTCCGAATGGTACACTGCACACAGAGATCAGAAAAGGATGCCGCTTATTCCCAGATAAAGCTTGAGAAGTGTAGAGGCGCTCTTGAAAGTTTGGCATCATTCTGAAGTAATAGGAGGGCTGGGCAGGTCGTGGAAGACAGCCTGCGCGAATCTATCCTGCAGGACATGTCTGCGCAGTCGGCGTGTAGAGGACGGTGCGCTCTCCACTGGACTCCGATCGAAGCAAGACCAGTGGGGTCGGATGACTGACAGACAGATCTACGTACACTCAAAAGATGAGCACCAACGGATCACCGAGCTGGGTGTGGGCAGCACTTTGGTGGGGCTCTAGATTCTGGGTGAACACTCAGATGCAGTTGGGTTGTGTAAGGTGACACGAGCATCACCGGATGCGGAACATGACAAAACCACCTGGGTTGGTTTTAATACGTTGAGAGGTACAACTCCGAAGAAGAAAGCTCAGCCAGAAGTCCAGCAGGGAAGGCGTGGCATGATCTACAAACCTGCTGCACACCCTAGGCAGACTGGTTCGCACCAGCTCTGCGCAGTCCCACGAGATCAGCCACCACAAGCTGTGCCGAAGTCGAAATGACATGAAACCACCTCTGGAGTGAAGAGAACTTGAATAAGAAGAAACCCACAGAAGAAGGTTTGAGCTGATTCATGCCGTGGACATCAGTGTTTCCTCTGCAAGCCGAGCTATAGATTCTGTCCCAGATCTGCAAGCAACAGGGCAGGGATTTCTTCAAAGCCGAGGACGAGGTCGACGACGAGGGCTCACGGCTACTCTGTGGATGAGCCTGGAGAGTGGGGGTGCATAGATGGCAGTGGGGAAGGGCTTGATGGGGGTTGGGTGCCGTGGAGGTTGCAGGGGAGGGGCGACTAGGGTTAGGGTTTCGGTGGGGTGTGCAGGGCTAAGGGAAGAGAGGTTGGGGGGCGGCTGCTCCTATGGAAGGTGGGAGAGACTCTAGGATTCTCTTCCTAGAATGGAGGCTGAGGTGGCAATGGATTATGAAAGGATTTGAACTATTGGAGGAGGGAGGGAGAGATTATGGGAGGTGTTTGAATTTTGAATGAGGAGGGAAACAAGATTAGGAAAGACATTAGTAGGGTGGAGGGATTTGGGGAGAGATCTTAGGAGGGATTGTGGGAGGGGGAGATTCCCTTGCTGATGTGGCAAGTGGAGAGAGAGGGAGAGAGGGGAGGGTTCGACCAAGTCAAGGAGGAGAGAGAGGGGTTGCACCCTAGAGAGAGAGAGGAAGGGTAGAGAGAGAAAGTGGCGTCCAAGGGAGAGAGAGGGGGAGAGAGATCACTAATTCTCAGACAAAACTGATTTTTGTTCACTATTTCACTCACTCCAAATGTGGGCCCTTGGTCCCCTATTTATAGGAGAAGCCAGGGGGTTACGAAAGACATTAATTATCCCTAACAAATGTGAAAAGACCCCGCTATCCCAGGGGTAACATTAAGCAACCTATGACCTTTAACTAGACCCACTAGCTACCTTGGCCTTTTAGGCCCAATTAACTGACCCATTAAGAACTAAATACTAATAAAAATAAATTACATCGTAAATAAAAGTGAAAAGCCCAAAATTTAGATAGGCTAGGCCTAATGGGCCATGGGATGGGAGTGACCTCTCTGCCAACGTGGCTAGTCCACTAAATCTCCACTTTGAGGTCCTCATCATACCCCCCAAGTTAGAAAAGATACATCCTCGAATCTTAAAGTGGGGCAGCACGATCGTGATGATCGCTGGAGGGTATGTCCGACGTTCGGGGCACTTGATCATTTGATGGATGTTGGGGCACCACCACTCGTAGGTCGTGCAAAGCTCGTGCTACACGGGATCAACATGGGGCAGCTACGGCAGTCGGGAGTGACAGTTGGAGCCGCTATAGCAACCACAATGGTGTTGTGGCCTTCGTGCTCTTGGGCGGGCAGCTCTTGAATGTTGGTAACTGGATATAGCTCGGTGTGGATCGGGGTGGGTTCCGTGGCACCTTGCAGCAGCACCCACTCAAGTCCTTGCTCCTCATATTGGGCAATCAGCTCGGGCTTCGGCTCGTAGATCTCTACCGATATCGGCTCCTCTTCCGGCAATGACTCAATCACCGTGACTTGTGGCTCCATTGGAGGGGAAGTTGCGGGTGGAAGGGAAGCACATGCCGGCCAGGGAGACAGAAGGGTAGTGTAAGGTGGCCCATTGTGGACCTTCGGTTGGTGAGACCAGTCGGGGTAAATAGGCTGCCGATGCAAATATAGTCGTTCGACACGGGTTATCCTTCGATCCCTTCGATCGATGTGGACCTCGATGGAGTCCAACGCTGCTGAAATCTCCCTGAACTTGGCCATGAAAATTCTGAATTAACTGATCTGAAACCCACAAAAATATTTCGAAATCTAAAATGGTCGGATCCTCAAGCCCGAGTCACTATAGTGCACATTGCAGAGTCCTTATATTGCTCGACAGTCATCGTCGTCGCTGCCTATGCCATCCTCGCCTTCCCAACCTCAGCGTCTGTCTTTGCCACCTCCATCGCCTCCTTCACCCTCGCCTCAAGGTTGGCCAACCTCTACGGCACTCCACACCACCTCCGCCCGCTCCTACTCCTCCTAAGAAACCACTAGCTGTTGCTACATCACATCCTTGGTCTTGGTCAGGGAGTCAGAGAGTGCTTGGAAGGTCTGCTTCTCCTCCTCCCATGTTTCCTTCAAGCATCGTAGCTCCTGTCGCATCGCCTCCACCTTAGACTAGTTCATCTCGAGGACTTGAAGGGGGTCGTCCAAGAGGGCAAGCACTTGGGCCACCTCAGTCAATCCCCAGGAGGCCACTGTCCTCCACTCATCAGCCACCATTGTGCCATCTGGCTCCCCTAGTCCTCCAACCACAGCACCTTCCTCATAAGCTCTACCACCATTGTGTGGGTGTCACGCTCGCTGGAGGGGAACGGGGCCTTCCGCCTAGAGGAGATTGGGACCTGTGGGGATCATGAGTGACAGACATGCGAGGACTATATGACAACTTGAGGCGAGATGACTAGTTGGGTAGGAGGAGGCACAGACTCTCTTGGCCTCTTCTCCCGTCGCTCTCGAACGATCATATCTTTTAGGTTCGGGCTTCTACGCTTCTCACCAACCATGGTGTAGGACCCACTCGAGCCGAGGATCTCCTAGGGACTTGGAGAATGGCTAGGGGTAGCAGTGGGCGGGAGAGGAGGGGAGGGCCTCACTGGTGCAGTGAACGGCCCCTTGACAGCTTCCACGGTCAATAAGCAGTAGTGAAGCTAGCCGGGGTGAGCGACAATGATAGTGGCATGCCGACAGGCATTGCCTCCTGGCATCTCCGGATGGGCATGGGAGCTCAGGCGGTGGCTAGGAGAACGCAAGGACTCCTGGGCCGCACTTGGCAGTCCCTAGGACAAGGGTCCAAAGACTCTAGCACTAGAGTCTCAAAACATAGCTCGGGGAGGACCTACTTCGTGCCCACTGGTGGTTCTGCTACTCATACAATAGAAATTAGACCAAACAATAGGTAACTGCCGACCCAGGCACTTAGCCCCAATAAAACCCTACCGATAGGGAGGGGCGGGCTTAATCCTAGTGACCTTAGCAAGGACGGGGCTAGCACCTGGTCCACCTTCTAGATTGGCTCCCTATGGATCTCGCCAATTATCACCCTCTTCCTATAAGACAACAACGGCACCCTGCACTGGGTGTACTGACAGCTAGAGGAATCCCAATCCGCCCCCCTGGCCTTCACCAGGATGATGAATCGGTCCTGCCAATCCTTTACATTCAACATGACCAGGGAGAAGAAAAGGAAAGGCATCCCTGCCCGAGCTCTGAAGTAGAACTCTGAGTCACTAGAGCCAAGACAACATTGGATAAAAAAAAGGTTGAGGAAGAGATTAGTGGTCAGGCGAAACCCTATTTGACAGTAGTGGTAGGCAAAAGCACATAAAATCCTCCAAGAATTAGGGGTCATCTGCCCTAGCTAGACCCCATAAAAACACAGGACCTAGTCGAAGAGACCAGGGATGGGAAGAAGTCCACAGGCACGGTGAGGCCTCTCGAGAAGTGGGTTCCCAACCGCTCCTTAGTGGTGGGAAAGTGGATATTAAACTCTAGGGGAATCCAGAACCCCTCCCTCAGACCTATGGTAATGAGGTAGGAGACTCGGTGGGGAGACCAGAAGGAGCTCTAGAGGTACCTGGGGCACCGCCAACAGTCACCTCTGAGCTGCTCATGGAGAGTTAGAACTCTTCAACTATGATTAGCCTCCTACAGGAAACCATGAGAGGGAGGGGTAAGAAGAAATCTCATCGGTAGAAGAAGGAGGAAGTAGCAGGAGCTGGTGCCAAAGGAGACAAACAAATGCCTTCCCTGTCGCTCCTCCCATTCCTTTTAAAGTAAAAAAAAAGTAGCAAGTGAGACGATGGGCATCAACAGCCTAGATCGCGCCATCAGCATGAGGGCAGATCACCATTGTTCCCCAAATGGGAGGGAAAATTGTGCCCCTATAACAGATGGGGCTACGCCATCATGACGATGATGTTGGCACCCCAGTGGTTCGACGAGCGGTTGGCAAGTGCATTTAAAGCTATGCACCATGACCCTGAGGTGCCAGACATGGAGATCAAGCATCACTCTCACTCTCTCTCCTATGGTAACTAGAAGCCCAAGGTCCTCCTGAGCACCGAGCACTCTAACTACTCGGGAGTGGGGAGCTAGTGAGGAGGGCCTATCTCTCCAACCCAATAAGTGCTTGTCCTCCTACCCATCATGAGAGCCCAACTCTCCTAACCCATCACGCTGCGTGGTTGGCCCAGCACACGACCTGCCCCAGTGCAAGCCCGGCACAGGCTTTGTACGCATATGCACCTCCTCCGAGAGTGGCCCCGGTGCATGACTGTTGTAGTGTATTAATGATGGACGGCGCTCTAGTCCGGCGATAAGATAAGGACGTCGCCCATGCCAGTCCCCCTATCAGCGTAGGTCCGCACCCCTTCGACGAGTCCTGTCTCATTAATGATCGGCGATCCTACCGCATTAATAGTAGAGCTACCACCCCTATGGGAGATGTGATGGGAATCAACATCGAGCATGTACATTTTTTTTTTGTATTTGTGTCTTTTTATTTATTTTTATATCCTTGGGAAAGTATATGCGCAATTGTAAGGCTCTATAAGCTGCAAACAAACCCAATCAAAAATCTGCCATTTGAAGTACGTTCCCAATGAATTTTCTGGATCACAGAGGGTCGAAGGATTTCGAGAGAGATTTCCAACAGCACTAGTTTCCCTCCAATCCAACGTCGGGGCTGGCCGCAGCAGCTCCTGTCACCGGAGCGCGCAGGTCTGAAACTGAGTTTCAGATCCGAGGGCAGCAACTCCTATAATGGGAGATCGAAGCCGTTCGACCTCCGACCGATGTTCCAGCCCGGCCGCTGTCCAGGGAAGCAAGCCACCAGGTGCCACCATCACAGCGGGACCCACCCCGTCAGATCCAGAGGGCTGAGCAGCACATGGGCCCCATGCCTGTAGATCACGCCGTCCGGACAGCACCAAAATGCGGGTTTCGGCACCGTTGGAGCGACACCAAGATACTGCCCGTCAACCCACTTCCTGTTACTCCCGGGCCCCACATGTGACCTGTTACCTCCCCGCATGGAGTGGGTCGAAATATTTGTATCGCTGTAATATTTGTTAACTGAGAGTTCAGATTTTGCCGGGGTCATCTTCCCCACGCCTGGAGCGTGGAGGTAACGGTCTAACTTCTTGGCATTATTTTGCTTAGCTAGTATATGGTCATATGCTACTGTGAGTGCGATAGGATCCTAGCCCGTGAGTCCATGTCACCGCTGTGAGTAAGAAAGTGACTAGTCCCATGACTCGATCCAAGCACGGAAGTGAGCCGACCACCCTTGACTCTACCAGTTTCTCAACCGCATGGATCCACGCTATCCCTCGCTTGGGACGACGAGTGAGCTTGCGTTTCTATTAGCGACGTATAGCCCATAGGAACTCTTAGTGTCTGGCCAAGGCGTCTCTAGTGTCTAAGTGTTGCTGGTCGCATCTTCATCTAGAGTCTAAGGTTCGCATCACCTAGAGTCGATCCCTCATGCCATCCCGCATCACCTCCTCAGCAAGAGCTACGGCCTTGGGAACTGCAGCCTCGCTTGTAGCAGGGGATGGCATAGGAGCTGACTCCTCTGCGCCGACTGAAAGGGAGAAACACGTGTGTTATGCATGCATAGCGGCCCCACTCCGGGAGGTGGATAAACCCTGAAGAATATCGGTGTCCCAGGAACCTCACCTATGGAGCGACCCATCTCAGTCCGGGCCATAGCAAACTCCGTGAAAGAGGGGATGGAAGGCAGAGGAGCAGGTGATGCGGTCAGAATATCCTTCATCCTCCTTCGGTCCACCTCCTGTTGCCCAGCCGTTTTGGCAGCCGCCAGCGCTTTTGCTACGGGTGACTCCACTTGAGATTCCTCGATGACCTTCGGCGGGGGAGTTGGGGTAGAAGCTACCTCCGCTCCAACCGCAGGCTCGTCCGCTTCCAGGATCGGCACATAGGCTGGCTCCTCCACGGCAGCTAAAAAAGAGAGAAGGAAACAAAGAGATGCTCGGATATGAAGTCTTTACACTATAGTAGAGGAAGATTCTGGAAGATGTCCATGATGGAGGAACCTCACCTGCGGGCTGGCTCGGCTCAACCGGGGCAGCTGCAAATTCATCGAACGTCGGGAGCAGGGGTATCCAGGGAATGGTCTTCGCGGCCTGGGTAGCCTCCATCTTTCGTAGTTTGGCCTCCCATCACCCGGCAGCCTTGGCCTCGTCTAAGGCCTTCTTCGTAGGTGATTTCGCCCTGGACCTCTTTGTATGCGGGGGCAGGGGAGTTGTAGTTGGCACCGGAGGTGCCGCCTCAAAGTAACCCAATTTCTCCACCTGTCAGAGAAGGTTCCGATAGGTCACCGTTTGCGTGCTGTTCGGGTGGTCTATGAGAAGAAAAGAACAAGGAGAGCAAAGAATTGATTAGCTCCCAGTATCCTGAAGGAGGCGACGATGAAGAACGCAAGCAAAAAGGAAACATCAAAATACCGTGGGGGCCGGTGTAAAGCCGCAATGTTATCGGCCAGTAGCTGAGAGATGGCTTCTTGTCATGGAGAGCGGCCTCTCGGACCAGCCAGCATAGATCTCTGATCGTCTGGCAGCGATCGGCAAGAGTGGCTAAATCTGCATGCTTCTTGGCGACGAGATGGCAGAAGAGGCTGAAGTGGTCCATCCCCCACCCTTCAGCATAATAATAAGCAACTTGCAGACGCTTGCCTAGGATGACCACATGTCGATCCTCAACCATCAGCCCATGCTCTCAGAGGAAGACATACAGTCAGGTGGTGTCCTTGTAGTTCTCGAGCCTCCACTCCTCCCTCCTCATGAAGGTACGATACGGGTAGGTTTGGTCACTCTCTGGGTGCCAGCTTTTCACCAGAGTGCCTTCTTCCTCTGTCGGGAACCGGTAGTTGATCAGCTCCAAACAGTCGGTCCCGATGCGGCAGAGGTCCCGCAGGGTCTTCCTGAAGCTATTTTTCACCACTAAGGGCAATTTGACCTGCGGGGCCGGCTTGGCCTCTCGAGCTGCCTTGCGGTTGATCATATAGTTGGCCACGTCCTTGCTCTTTCGGTGCCACAACCGGAGCAGATGATCTGGATCGATGTCAAGGGTGGGTACGAGCTGCCGACTCAGGAACCTCCTTTCTACCCTGTCCTAGCAGTCGATCTTGCACTGTCGATAGAAGGTTGTCCTGGCATTCAACCACTTCACATACTCTGGCATTACACGGGGAACGCGGCCGGGAGCTGGCACCCAGAAGATAGCGGCATCTGACCGGTGGAAGAAGTCCCACCAGGCCCCGGCAATTTCAGTAGTCAAGCCCCCTCGCAGGTTCCGTGTCGCCAGGCTGAACTGGGCACTATATGCTGGGATATGCTGATCATACCCAAAATTTCAGCCAAAGCGGACCAAGATCAGGAGCCAGCAGATCAGTCTGAAGAGCAAATGGTAGAGTAGCATCTCCAACCAGTGGAAGAAGAACAAGAAAAATAATCAGAGTCTGAACAGCAGCAGCAGCAACAGCAATAAAATATAGAATAAGTGGAACTGCTTCAGCAGGAAGCACAAGGCCAGGGGGAGCAGCAACCACAATGAGCTGCGCATGAAGTGGCAGAGCATATAGAGCAATAGGGTGATGAAGTAATGCATGATGAGAACATGCAAGAACAATCAGAACAGAAAGCAGAACAAGTTCATGAAGAACCTCATCCAGAGCTGCAGGAAGAGCAACAACCAGAACAGCAAGTAGAAGAAAGGGAAGAGCTGGAAAGAGAAGTACAAGAAAGACAAGAATTTGATGAATTAGAACATCAATTACTTTAAGATGAACAAGTAATGTAGTAGCTAGATCAACATATTGATCAGCTAATAGAACAGATAGAGCAACAATAGCAGCAGTTTGAAATGCAACCAGAGCAGCAGAATGAGCAGATGGAAATGAATGAGCAAGAAGACCTACAGGAGCAGCCACATGTTGAGCAGCACCAAGAGGAACAAGGGCTGGAAGAACCACAGGAACAACAAAGAGTTGAGGCTGAAGTGCCACAAGAAAACTATCTAGGTCCTGCCACATATCATGGACCTTATCATTGACCTATGATGGCAATGGGTATTCAGCCACCTTTATCTCCTGAGGAACCTCAAATTCCATCTGAGTTTTAGGCTTCAAGCTCAGCAGGACCAAGTTCAGCTCAAAATGCTACGGATGTTCATCCCTCACTGGTAAATCTTCTGTTCAATCAGTTCAGAATTATGAATGCTTCTTTTATGCATTTGAATATGGTTGTAGAAAGGATTGATGCCAGAATGATTCATGTAGAAGAGACAGTCAACAGCCAGTGGGAAAATTTTTTGAGGGATAAGTATAGATTGTTGGATCCTAGTTTTGATGTTGACAATCTATGAATCATGTTAAAATCAAAATGCATAAAAATTATCTTCTACATTTTCATATTGCAGTTTGATTATGGCAAGCATGCTCATTCTACGGTTAGTCTATGCACACTTAGTTCATTCGCATAGCCTAGTTTGTGCATATTCCTGTTCGCTCTGCATTAAGTCGATGCATATGTCCACGAGGCTGCATTAAGTCTGTGCATATGCATATATGGGTCTAAGAGTCATGATGTCGATGCATTAATAGGTTCAAGGGTCACAGTGTCCTTGCATTTTCCATTGTTACTTTTAGTAGGTCTGTGCAACCCTTTGTGATGCACGGGAGTAAGATGGTGCATTCTGTGCTAAGGCACATTCACTCGGTGCATGCTTAAGTCTAAGGAGCTTTCAACGTCAGTGCATTCATAGCCTTTGCACGCTTTGAGTCCGTGCAATTTAGTGTTGCATTTTGATCAAGTCGGTGCAAACTTTGACACTGCATGATAATAAGTCTGTGCATGCTTGACTTCTTTGGTGTAAGTTCTGCATTAAGTTGTTGCCGTCTATTGATTCATTACACATGAAGTCTATGCAATAATTCCTCTTACATGATCTCCTCGCTGCAAGTCCTGCTTTCTCTCACATTAAGTCGGTGCATTGGTTATCTTGCACTTTCATACTCAATGCAGTATCTGTTTACTATCTCATTAAGTCGGTGCAACCTTTGTGGCTACACGTGACCAAGTCATTGCAGTGCTTGTCCGTGCATGAATTAAGTCGGTGCATACTTTGCGTATGCAAGACCGAACTCGGTTCATCTCTCACTGCTGCATGCATACATATCTGTGCTATTCTTATCGATGCATGCGTATAAGTCGGTGCATTCTTATCTTGTGTCACGACACGATCTGTGCATAACTGCTTGTGTGTTGATTATGTCTGTGCACATGATTGCTATCAGACCAAACTAAGTTCGTGCATATGTGTGCTTAGTCTATGCACATTTGCTTGAATGTCTTGACAAGTCTATGCAATCTTCATAAACACCTGACGATTATATGTCTTGACAGACTGACAGGTCAACTGCTTGTGATTGTTAAGAAGGGCACATAATCCAAGGCAGACCGTCCCTGACAGATGACTACCACGTGGAAGCTACAGTGCCCAGATTTGGACACGTGGCTTAGAGCCTTCTGGAAGCATTTGGGCGGGAGTGTTCCCTCCACACGCCCAATGTGTGAGCACATCTGTCCCAGACTGAAGACCTATATAAACCCTTTTTCTGAAGAATAATACATGAAATAGGGGAGAAGAAGAATTGAGGCGCATGAATAGAAGACATCTTAAAGAGAGAGAGACAGAGAAAAAGCCAGAGAGAAAGAAGAAAGAGAAGCTCGTGAGATAGAGAGAAGAGTTGAAGAGAGAGTGAGATCTAAGGAAGAGTCTTTGAAGTTTCGTTCACTGGCACTTGGATCAAATCCAGGCCAGTTTGCTCCTACGTGAGCTATATCCATCGGGTTTTATTGTCAGCTTTTAGTTACTGAATTCCTTCGTTCTTGTTTTTCTCTTTTCATCTTTATTCAAGCTGTTAGTCAGTAGAGCAAGCTGTGCCACTCAGCGGTTGCCGAGGATCGGATCCTCTGGTCAACAAACTGTAAGGCCTAGCGGTTCAAGCTGTTTGTCATCAGAAGGCATAAGCTGTAGTGTCTAGCAGTCGAAGCTGTGAATCAGCGGATGTAGGCAAGCTGTAAGGCCCAGCGGGTTAAGTTGTGTATCAGCAAAAGCCACACTCTGGTTTGAGTGTGGGGTGGATGTAGGTCTGAGGACCAAACCATCTAAAATCCTTGGTGTCATGTGGTTGAATGCCTGTCTTGCTAGCCGCGTCAATCTTTAGAGTCCAAGGTCGCAACCCGTCCATGTCGAGTCTCATAGTCGTCCCGCATCAGTCGCTGGGTAGTGATCCCATCACACTACTACTGTCAGGGTGCCACTGAGTGGCTGATGGGGATTGTTCACCACTACCGGGTGTTGCTAGATCGGGCTGGGATGAGGTACGCGGTAACTGCTGCTTTGTATGCATACCCGTGCCACACCGGGTTGCTACAGGGATTGCTAGAGCGCTTCAACCGCCGGTGGAATACAGTGGCGACAGCAGAGGGAGAGACCTCACTTGACTTGTGGTCTCTATCCCAGATTTCTGGATTGCCGATCAGCGGCGAGGGGTACGAGGAGGTGGTACTAGATGACCTCCACCGCAGCCACAGTGATGGATAGGGGCGATACCGAGTACCTTATAGCTATCGGTATCTTATGAAGACCTGGAGGGACTTGGCCCTGGAAGGGAGAGAGAGAGAGCTGCATAGACTTCGAGGGTGCCACTGAATGTGTGGGTTCATCATTTCTACAACGGGCCCTTCTGCTTCTACCAGGAGATTGCCAGGGACCAGACTCGGTGGGAGGAGTATACTGACGTCGAGCTTCATTTCCAGGCTTACACCAGATACATCTATGCACCACAGGAGGGATGGAATCCCCACGGCTTGCCGGACGTGACGCACCTGGCCGCCTACTTAGCGTATTGGTTGGCGACGTTTGTGGTCCCGCACGGAGAGGACAGGCTACTGAGGGCTGAGTTACTGTGGCCAGCTTGTTTGTTGGCGGAGGGGCGACAGTTGGCCCTGGCTCCTGCTACCTTGGCCAACATATATTAGGGGCTGGGAGTTCTAGCGGAGCACCCGGCACCGAGAGAGAGGAGTATACTTTTGCCGACCCACTATCTCAGTGTGTGGGTCGGGCTGCTATTTCTAGGACTGGTGACGTGAGGGACCGTGGCGAGCCTGACAGCACCGCTTTTGTTTAGCTTCACTGGACAGCCCGATGGGGATGCAGAGGCACAACTGGAGGGGGCCAGGAGAGCCCTTTGCTACCTGCCCGCTCGGGGCGAGGATGGACTGCCTTTTGATAGCGCCGCAAGGGACTCCAGCCTTTTCCTGGGGGCTGTAGGTGGAGGGGCCACCAGCGCCCACCCCGGTCAGGGGGTGGCAGATGCAGGGCCACAGACTGAGTGGATACTGAGTACCCAGTCGGTAGTGTTGACGTTGCATCGGTTGGCAATGAGTTCCATGGAGCCATACTACCCGTATCAATTTGCAAGGACTTCAAGTACGACCAAGGGATCTCGCCGAACTGAGAGTTTCCTCTAACAGGCAGACAGTACAGGGGTAGGGATACCCACCTACTTGCAGCAGCATGGTGGGACTTTTACTACCGTCGGGAGCCAGAGTGATTCCCGATGCCAGGACTGGGATATCGAGGGTGATTTGACGTACACTACGCCAGGTGGTGGTTTGAGCACAGCCATCTATACCGACAGAAGGCCTCCGCGATTAGGAAGGCGGAGGAGAGTCGCCTGTTGAGGGAGGATCTGCCTCCGATTGCACTGGATGAGGGGTACCGGAGGACCCACATTGCTCGGATCCGCAAGGTGATTGAGCAAGTTACGGAGCAGTGGCCCCGAAGTGGCTAGGGTTCATCTTCTGGGAGCAGAAGCAACGGAGGGGCATTGAAGCCCCTGAGACAGGCATCTATGGCAACAACTGGAGTGAAGGTGTCTCGACCGCTTGGCCGACTGCGACCTTCGGAGCAGAGGGTCGCTGGATTGGGTGCTCCCGCACGGGAGCTTTGCTGATACTGCGGTCGATGACTGGAGATGGCACATCACTCATGCGATCGGGTCAGCTGGGCCTATGGAGTTTGTGTCCCAGATCGAGTGTGCGCACACTCTACGGGACATTCGGGAGGCCGTCGCGATGGCGGCCCAGGCACTGTCGTTGAGACCAGAGCAGCTAGTGCCTTTGCCGTCGACCCCCTTTGGGGCTTCAGGTAAGGCTTCTTTCTTTAGCCTGCCCCCTCCCTTTTGCTTTTGTAGTATTCTGGGTATGGAATTGAGGCATTGTATAATGCTATGTCTATTGACAAGTTCTGCGGCAGAAGGGGATCACCCCTCCACTGAGGCGTCCTCGGGAAGTGGGGATGGAGGTCTACAGCCTAGGCAGAAACGCCCTCGAGTAGAGGCTGTAGTAGCTGAGGCTAGTGAGTCCTCTAGGGGACTCGAGACTGGCGGGCAGGTTGAGGCAGAGATAGCCTTGAGTAAGTGTCGCTTCACCTTCTTTGCCCTTGCTTGATTTAGCCATGGTACTTGGCTAATCTTGTTTTGCTGGATTTATTTTTTTGTAGCTCCCATAGAGACTGGTGTGGAGGCGACCTTCTCGCCCCCTCGGGAGGTGGACCTCCCATATGAGGAGGGAGTAGAGTGTGAAATTGACGTGGAGGGATTTCTCCAAGTGATTGACGAAATCACCCCCAACCTTAAGACCTTCTCCGACTTTGAGTCGTGGAAAGGTGCAGGAGGAGCCCGTTCAGGTAAGGGCTTCTACAGCTAGGTGTGAGCTGGGACTGTGCTTGCTTCCAGTTACTAATATAACCATCTGGATTATGCAGAGGAGGCAGAGGCGTTGGGGGCCAAGGCCCCTACTGAGGTACTGAGTGGAGCGCCTGAACAGGCAGAAGAGCCAGCACCCACGGTGTGGTGGGGACACTAGAGCCAGCCGCCTATATCGGACCTGCGACACGTCGACATCCTTGTGGCTGGGTGATAGCATGGAGCTCCCATCAGAGCTTTGATATTTCCCTATATTTATTTTCTTTTTTTTAAGAAATTAGAAAAATAGGAAACAACGACTACTAGGTTAGACAAAATTTCTTTTTTTTAAAGAATTGTGTCTATTTATTAGTACTGATTTTTTTCCTTGTTTGTTTGTGTTTGCAGGGGGTGATGAGGACCCGCATTTCCTGGGTGCCAGTGCATGTGGCATATCAGGGCCTCCCCGAGTTCTAGAGAGATGGATTGAGAGTGATGGGGTTTGCCCCTTTCTTGAGCATAGAGCCGGTGCAGCTGGACCTCGTCCTCATTCAGGTACTGAGGGAGAGATGGGATCGAGTGAGCAGGGCATTCCTAATGCCCTGGGGACATATGGTCCCCTCCCTAAAGGATGTAGCGAGGATTACTAGGCAGAGGGTGGATGGGGAGGCGGTGAGTGGCATGACTCACCCCGACTATAGTGACCAGGTGCGCAGACTCTTAGACTTAGAGATAGTGGCAGGAGGGCCCAGGGATTGTAGGATGGTGAACAGGGCTGAGCTGATGGAGTCGCTCGGGTTGGAGGAGGGACGCTTGAGGGCTAGGGAGAGTCTGAGGCGTACGCAGCCATGATGGCCAAGAGAGCTAGGGCCACTTTTTGTTCGGACCCCTCCCAGAAGGAGAAAAAGCAGACCTAGATTTGAGGAGGTTCCTATTCTTGACGCTAGGGAGACTACTGCTGGGGACGAATGGGGATGACATGAATTGTCGGTTCCTCCGGCTGCTGGAGGACCTGGACCAGGTAGGCAGGTATGCGTGGGGTGCCGCCATGCTGGCCCACCTACTAGCAGACTTGTCTACAGGGACAAGTCGAGAGATGATCGTTAGTGGCTTCGCACCTTTCCTTCATGTATGTAATTTCCTTATGCTTATGCTTATGCTTCTATTTATGTTTATATGATGATGTGCTAATGCTATGTGGATGCAGATTTGGAGCCATTTGTACATCCCGATAAGGCGAGCTGGAGTCCTTCGCCCTGAGGCGGTCCCCCTGGCCTGACGCTGGCTCCCGTTCATGACAGGTGCCCCACACGCCTACGAGCTGCAGGTTGTGAGGTGGGAGGTTCATGACTACCCGACATCCATGGTATGTATGCTATGTTTATACATCTATCTTAATTCCTATCTATGACTATGTGATGCTTATGAGGTGTGTGGAATGCAGGTGGTGTGGTGGCCCTACCTGGGCATGATGGATGAGGACCAGCCATGGGTTGTAGCGGGTCGACACTTGTTCGGGCGGGAGATTTGGCTCCACTGCCTGAATGAGATCCAGCCCCTATGCCTTAGGCTGGTGATGAGGACCCTCGGCCTACACCAGGAGTGGGTCGAGGTAGCAGAGCCACGGGGGGTTGGCCGGAAGACTTGGGGATGTGCAGTGGCGACAGACTGGCGACTGCGCTTCCCAGAGCAGTACGTCGACTGGCAGAGGGGTGGCACCCCAGTCATCTCCCAAGCAGTGGATAGCACGGCATACCTTTGGGCTTTCTGGAGGACATACGCCAACCGGCCTCAGATGAGGCCACGAGGGGTATGTAGAAATGCATGCTTTTGTGTCTATATGCTTTATATGATAAACATGTGACTAACAGGTGATGACTGTAGGATGGACGGGATGCAGTGGCGGTGGACATGCAGGCACAGCTCCGCACCCTGGAGGCCCGACTAGTAGTTATGCGATTCGAGCTGCAGACGCTGGTGAGTATGCTTTCCTAAATGTTATGCTATGAGTCCTGAAGTTGGGTGGTTAGCGACTGATGGTCTCTTAAATGATGCAGCGTGCTCAGCAGAGGGTGGTAGCGAGAGATACGGGAGGGGCTTCCAGCTCGAGTGCAGTGGATCAGGGTGCCCAGCTCGCTTCCTTAGAGGAGCGACTAGCGGGGGCAGTGAGGCAGGCCTAGATAGCTGAGCGCGACCTGGTGGCATCGGTAAGAAAGATTATTTAAATTAATAATGTAGTTATTATCAATGTTACTTAGTTGTGTGGTGTTGCAGAGGCGGGAGCTTTAGGAGGTGATGACCCAGGCTGCCTTGGCAGGTATTGAGCTTACGATCTGTGACTAGCGGGTTGTGGAGCTTGAGGAGGAGCGATAGAGGCTTGCTAGGGAGCTGGAGGAGGTAAGACGGTGAGCTGCCGAGGAGCTGGCAGAGGAAAGGCGACGGGCCTCAGCTGAGTTGGCAGAGGAGAGGCGATGGGCCTCAGAGGAGTTGCAGAGAGTCGCGGAGTACCGATCTCGAGAGACTGAGGAGTTGCCCCGGGAGACAGTGGAGCTACAGCTACTACTTTGGATGGAGAGACGGGAGCGTGACCGTGAGAGAGTGGAGCTAGCCGAGGTGAGGCTTCGCTTGGGTGCAGTAGTGGAGCGTGCGAGGTTGGCAGAGGAGCGCTACTGGAGGGGCCGGGAGCGAGCGCGAGTTGAGGGATGCCCAAGCACTTACTCCAGCTCGAGTTTCCTCGTGGGCTCTTCTACTCATGACATGAGAGAGGAGGCAGACCGTGCTCAGGCCGAGAGGTCGGCTGGTAGCCAGGGGTCGATGAGGCCCCTACAGACTCATCCGGGGGAGAGAGATGGTGCAGAGAGCAACAAGAGGAGAGAGGAGGGTGGTGGTGAGAGCTTGAGAGATTATCTCCTTTCACACTTTTGTACACATATGATGACTATGAAATGAAAGATACATTTTGTTACCTGAGTTTGTTCCTTTTGAGCTTGTGTCTGCATGTACTCGTGTTTCTTCATCCCTGCGTTCACTTGGAGCAAACAGGTTAGTTAATCTGTTCGGCTTGGCCCCTTGCTCAATAAGCAAGGGGTTGTTCTTCTTTGACCTTGATAAAGGGTCAAACCCCCCAGCGTTACACCAATGCCATCTATATCAAAGTTTGATGCGGTAAAAGTTGTACGTTGCGTCACATACGGGACGGCGGGACGGCGGGACGGCGGGACGGCACAAATTAATACGGTATCATATCATTCCGTGTCAATCGGGGATCGATGTGCTCCCACCCGGCGGTGCAGCTAACCATAGACCATGAATGTGCAATCAGGAGTGTATGGATGCATTGTGCATCTTTCTCTTCCCCTTCATGTACAACATAACAGGAGTGTTAACCCCATCATCTTGAGTGCATACCATCAATAGGATGATAATCTTTGAGGGCTCCTATTTTAGCATCCATTGCTGGATGCACAAGATCAAAAGGACCACAAGCAAGACATATTTTAAAAAGGGGGAAATTACTTAGACCCCCTTATTTTTTCTAAATAACCCGTATACCCCCAACCTTTCTTTAATTAGTCTACATATGCCTGAAATCTCTAACCATGCATATGTAAACCCCAAACCCTATTATGTACCATCAAACACAATGCGTGGATATTTCTGAAATCTAATCTTTAATGGTATAAAATGCTAGTCAGTAGATGTTATGGGTATACAAGTAATTTAATTTACATAATGGTAGGGATATAACAATTATTTCTACAGATTTTAGGGGCATACTAATAATTAAGCCAAAAAAACTGAAGGACTGTGGATGTGAGATTGGGCCCATCAACATACAAGAAGGGAAGAGGGAAGGAACTGTCATGTGCAATAGATGGGGAGAAAGCTTTCATGGGGCAAGTGTGTGCCAAAAAAATTAAAGGTTCCCGAAGAGGGGATTGTTCACCAGGCATAGTGCAGCCCAATATCATCAGGCCCGTTACGGCCTGGATTGGCCAAGCTTGTGATGGACCACTCCACCGGCCTCTGGCCCATTCAATGCGGCCCAATTGAGGCCCAAGAAAGCTCCGTCAGTTTGCGGGTGAAATTATTTGTGCACGTAGGTTCCGGACATCGTAGAACTCGCCAACGGACGAACGTTGCCACCGCCATCACCGGGCTATCCCCAGCATGGACTAAGTCACACCCACGCTATCGAGATCTCCGTCACAAAGCCTCCCTTCCGGGAACGGGTGAGCATGCAACGAGCAACCCCTATGATTAAGAAGACATTACTCCATGATCTACATCATTTCTCAGCCGAAGAACGGCCTGATAAGTCTATATGGACGCCGAGAGACCAAATTCCTACAGATGGAGTGTCTGTAGATGATCCAAAAAGGGGGGGTTGAATGGATCAGTCACCTAAAAAAAAATTTGACTACAGCAGAATCAAATGCGGAATAAGAACAAGCTACTGCAGGACAGTCACCTACCACTCAATAAGAACTAAGTCTGAACAGGTTCTATAACCTGGATCTCACACGATTCTCATCAAACATCTACTGAGTGAAGAACAAGGAACTTAAACAAGGCAAACACTAATTTCAATCGCACAGTAGACACAAGACTTTTAAGGTGGTTCGATCTCAAACTAGAGATCTACGTCCACCCCACACTCCAACTGGAATGTGACTTTCTTTGCGGATACATAGCTTAATTTGCTGGGCTTCACAGCTTGCCAACACCCCTGACTAATAGCTTGCGCTGGGGACTACAGCTTAACTCGACCAGAGAACACTTCTCTGCACGCTGAGGAGTTACAACTTAACCTCCACTGACGAATAGCTTGAAGTACAGGTTCAGAAAATAGAGAAATAAAAACAAGAAAACACAGAGATCCCAAATGGGAAATGTAGCTTAACACTTGAGCAATCTCAGCTCCGATTCTGAACCAGGAGACTGAGTGACCCTTCTCCCTCACAAGCTCTCTAACACTCCACTTTCAAAACACCTTTTCTCTTCTCCTCTTTTTCTTCTCTCTTTGCTCTTCTCTCTTTTTCTTCTCTGGATCACACAGATCTGCTTCTGCTCTTCTGAAAATTATCCACGATCATCTTCTCCAAGAGGAGAAGTCTCCCTTTTATAGCAGCAGCAGAAAGGGCGTGTGTCTTCCACGAATTCCCGCCCTAGAGCCTCGACACGTGGCAGCATCTTACCATGCCACTTTACACATGTCACGATCCTGGCACAACATCCAACCTTGGATCATGTGCCATCCTTATCTTCCACAAAACATTATCTGTCAACATAGAAACAAATATTAGTTCAGTTGAAGATGTACTAGATATAAGAAAGATACACAAAGTATATTTAGTACATGTAGACTGGCTGCTACAGTATGTGCTCAGACTTGTTGTAGCTAAGACAATCATAGCACAGACCTGCTCAGACTTACACTAACTTAGCTACAGTGTATGCTCTGACTTTAATAAATAGTGAGCAAAGGATGCACGAGGTTGGTCTAACTAACATGCATGGACTAGCTCCAATGTGCTCGGACCTTCTAAGGACATTCACTGCCTTTGCTACAGTGTATGCTCCTACTCTAACATGCAACGAGCAAAAAGGTGCATGGATGTTATTATGTGCTCGGACCTTCTAAGGACATACACTATCTTTGCTACAGTGTATACTCTGACTCTGACATGCAACGAGTAAAAAGTGCACGGGCGTTATTATGTGCTCGGACTTGCTGGCGTGTGCTCGGACCTTAAAAGGACATACACTGTCTCTACTGTAGTGTATGCTCCGACTTTGATAGACGGCGAGCAAAACATGCACGAGTGTAAATGTGTGCTCGGACTTGCTGGAGTAAGACATAATGTATATGCTCGGACATGCACTGCTTCTGTTACGGTGTATGCTCGGACATACACTGACTTGGCTACAGAGCATACACCGACTTTAATACGACCGTGAGCGAGTGCTTCTTGTTTGGGCATCCTTGTCCCTTCGGGAGCCACGTTAGGTGATGACTTGGTCGTTAGTAGCTGGTCGCATCGTCAGTGAGTCGTGTCCGGTCGTCTAGATCTTAGGTTCGTGTTCACTTGTCTAGTCTCACCGTCATCCCACATCACAACCCTTGGCCAAACACAAACTCTCCAACCAAAGGAGAACCTAACACACCTCCGACCAATGGAAAATCTCCATGCTCGACCTGACCTTAAACCTCGCGCATGCTGGGAACAACATCTTCTAGCATCGAGAAAATTGTCACTTCCATCAGGTCAGCACCCCCAACACACTCGGCGAGTGTTACGTCGGACCATGATCACAGCATCCCTCGATGCACCACCACTGCAATTCCTCTAACTGCAACACACCACACCAAGAGCCATGACACGAGCCATAATCGACAACCGCTAACGCCCATCCTCAAGTCCCGAACTCACCGTGGAGCCTTCACATCTCAAGCCAACCTCAGGGCGAACGCAACCCATTCACATGCAGAAGCACAGGAGCAAGAACATACTGGGTCAACCCTGCCCAATCATACCTCAAAATCAACAAAACAATCGGGATCGACACGTCATTTCTGACGCCACAGAGCATGATGATGACATCAGGCTCGATAGTCAGTAGCTCAACAGAAGATCCTTTGCTTACCTGAGCGTACCTCTCGATCAGAGCACCAGCTCTGACACCTTAAATCATGACCTTAACACCTCAGGGGCTGGACAATCGCAGACTAGGGTGGCCAAAACCAACAACAGCTCCCTCAGAGCATGCTTACGGCCACTCAACTACAAACAATCCTCGCCAGCCATGTGACCTCGTTGTAGATTCCTCAAATACAGCACCACAACAACACACCAGTCGACAACCTCTGCCCAATGTAGTATAACCGGGGCCACCACCGATGAGGGAGAAAGCTCTTGACCTTGATCCTCAGACCCTACGCTGGCACGAAAGTCGCAAACAGCAACCACCTTCACAGCGCCGCACAGCGTACTCAAGCTCTCAAGAGAGAAACGAATCGAAAAATAAACACAAAATCCTAGGCCAGCTGCCGACTGTACTAGACCTTATGAACTCTGATCACTACACTATCTCAAATTCCTATGTACATCCACAACCACGCTCTGATACCAACTATAACGACCCAAGGTCCAGATACCGGGAGGAGCCTGATACCATTCGAATCTTGGCCTGCTGCCCACGAGCCGGAGGGCTCGGAAGGGCTAAAAAGGAGTGTGGAGGTACAAAGAAATAGGAAATAAAGTAAGATAATTTAACAATTATCTGAAATAAATAACTAAGTATAACAGAGTCCAGTCCTATAGAAAGTATAGTCTAAAGCAGTAAAACATACCACATGACAAGTGAACACTCGGCCCGGTGAGCTGTCAGTTAAGGACCTCTATGCAACGCTCTCGAACCTCGAGGAAGAACCACCGCACCTGAAAAGCAGGGATGAGTCTCCAAATAGAGACTCAATAGGGGTCCCGCAGAACCCCAACTGAGAAAATAACAGCGGAAAGGAAAGCAGCACTAGCAATAACTACAACAAGAATAGCGAACCGGTAGCCGGTCAAAGTTCGACACTATAGCTACTCCTACTGGCAATTGAAAGGGACAATCCCAATCTCACAATCGAGAACCAGACCACTCTAACACCAGACCTACCGAGGAAACACTCGCAGCAACCTTACTGCGGAAGTCTGCCCATGCAAGCACAACCAACCGGGACCACACAGTCCCACACTGGCACAACGAGGCCTCGGTAATCCCTACCAAGCACCCCTAGCCACCACCTTGGGAAAGCATGCAGGAACGATCCAAAAGCTATGTCCCGCAGATGAGAAACGGAACCCGAAAATAGAAGAGTCACGACTCACGTGATAGGAGTACCTACCCACTAGAAGCAAGGCCGGATGTGTCCACTGATGTCTTAAACCGTGCCTCAGGTGTCTTACTGCGATGCCCTAGGTGAAGGCAAAGACACCGTACAGTAATCGGTACCACGAACAAGAACTAGCTGGGGTCGCACTCATCAGCGCGGGTCCAACTGCCCCCAACGATGTGTGCACACACTGACCATGCGTCCTAGGTCAGGCGTCTGACTAATTTTCCCCTCAGTCGGACTCTGGCTGCAAGACGTGGGGCCCTACGGTAACCAGTCTAAAAATTGTCTCTCTCAGGTAAAGCCTCGCCACCACTCCCTAGTGGGACCACACGCGTGTCAGAAGACTATGACTAGTGGGGAGTCACTGATGTGACCACTCTCTGAGGAGAAGCTCCGAGAACCATGCACACACCCTGCGCGAAAGTCACGAAAAACTAGGTGGCGCTAGCCACTGGACTCTGGACAATCCTCTAGACTCACTAAATCCAACGGTCCTTGAGTCATGAGACTCAGGGTCAAGACCATTGCACTGAATGGTGCCATGCCGTCAATCTGCCCTAACCCTAGGGTCAGAAATCTTGGCACGATGACTCACGGGCAGTTCACAACCGCCGTGACCATTCCCTCGAAAGGGAACTAAGAAAGCCTTCAGCCTCAGGCTAGTAAATGGGACTCACAATCCATGGGCCACACACACATAGCCCATGCAGAAAACACAGAAGCACAGTTCCCAAGGCAACTCACAAGTGGCCAAGTTGATTCCCAATCCCAGGGAAAAGCGGGAAACCTCCAGCCTTAGGCTGGGTGACTGGACTCCCAGTCTAAGGCCTTACGCATGGCCCACTCGGAAACCACCTTCCGAAGAAACTCACGACGTGCGGGGGAAACCTCACCGCACTCGAGCTCGAATCGGTACCCTAGGTGACAGTGGTTTCTTAATCACCGCGATCCCCACATTTCCCTTGCAAGGGAAAATCGTAGGGCTAGAGTGAGTTGCTATTGAGAGACGTCCCCTCCCGGAGAATACCACGATGGTCAGCCACCCGGCTTGCCTTAGTGTGCATTTGCTGGTCGCACTTCGAGTCGGTCGTACGTCTTAGCCCGAGTCGGTCATCCGTCCCGCATCAGTTCCCACATGTCACAGTCCCATGTCTGAAGATCTTAAAGGTGTAGATGATCACCTTCATCCATTATGGTAATAGGGATGGTGATCTCATAGAGTAGATATGGGTCCTCCCTCGGGACAACAATACCGTATGAGGGGGCAAAATCAAAGTCATCGGGTATGGGGAAGAACAACAGGACCTCGGTGGTGATATGACCCAAGGTGTACACCGAGGTAATAGACCCCAAAGTCGGGAGCATGAAGCTATGGCTATACGGTTGGTCAGACCCTAAGGCCAACATACATGTCAACTCTCATAGACAATCCAAACTCCTTAGTAGATCCTTCACACTTTCGACAAAGTAAAAGGATTAAAAAGTGGTGTGAAAGGAGTTAATGGGTACTATTGGGAGTGCTGGGTCCATGGAGGGGTAGCAAGGCAGTCTAGGGACCAAACCTATCTTGAGCCAACTAAGTAGTGGCTCGGCAATGAATAGCTTTCCGATTAGAAACATGGGTGGCTCCAAATGAGGTGACTTCGAGTAACGATCAGAAGGTGTGGGTGGTGGCAAAACTTCTCCCTCGGATAGGGAGAGGACGTCCTCCATGGGGAGAGGACTTGGGGACTCCGTAGATGGCACCGAATGGAAGTTGCCAACCATGACCTCCTTAGGTTCGTGCTTGGTTTCGTCCTGTCTCGGAGGTGGGCAAGGGGAAACCAGGAACTCAATATAAGCACATCTCCTATCCACTCGATCCCACAACATTTGCACGAGTTCGGCATGGGTGGGCTTTGGAGTAGGGGCATCGTGATGGACTTTCCCATACTCAACTGGCCTAGGCTTGGGTCGAGGCTCATCTAGGGGCGGGTCTCTTTGCCTCCAACTATGACCCACTTGGTTGGAGGTGATTGGGTGGGGTCGGTTGGAGGCAGTCGGGTGTGGTAGGTAGACCTTCCTAAGCTCGCCCTTCATCTCACGCCATGACTCAATGGGCCATTGCCTCCTAATTTGCCTAATGCGTTCAATGCTCTCCCATTTCCAGGCAGCTTCGTAAACAAGCCACTTTTGGGCAAAAATGACTTGTATGGCATCAGACATAGTGTAACACTCAAAGTAGTTGTCCATGGAGGCTTCCCATTGGAGGTAGTCACTCGGGACTTTGGAGCCATCAAAGGAAGTTGCTTCGGGCCTATGGAAGTGGAGAGGATGGTTGCCCAGCCCATGGGTATCATGCAACTAGTGGTATCGCCTAGGCGATTGGGAATCCATGAGACACGGTGGAACTTATGGGATGGACATGTAGACACAAAGTGACATGACAAACTAACTCTCGAATGGGCTAGACGATGGACTAGACACGACTCAGACAAAGTTGGAATGTAGACTCGACTACAAACTTAGACTCTAACCAATATCTGGTACGTGGCGGAGGTAGAAACCACACGCAAGGGGCTACCTTCCCAATAGGGGTAACCTATCTTTCCGATAACATCTTTTGATATACTGGGTACTGGGATGAAATGCAAATCTAAGACAAGGCTCCTTTTTTTATGCAAAGACTACCCTAGACTCAACCACACTTTGATACCAATTTGATGTGGGACGGACAGCGGACTTGACCGATTTGTAGGCAAACCTGGGACTCTAAGCAAGCTCGCGACTCGTCCCTTAGCGAGGGAAGCATGCGAACGTGCACGGTTGAGAAATCGACAGTGAGCTAGGGTGGTCAACTCTCTTTCCTGCCTGGATCGGGTCACGGGACGGGTTTCGCTATCTCTTGCAGTAGTGATTAAAATTATAACGAGCTAAGTTCCCATCACTCTAGCAGCAGCATATGAAAATATACGAATTAAACAAATGCCGAGTTAAGGAGCGAACACGATACCTCCACGCTCCGGGCGTGGGGAAGACGACCCCGGCCGAATTTCATACTCTCGGTACAGCAAACAATTAAATTATAGCAATGAATATTTCCGCCCACTCCACGCAGGGAGGTAAAGGGCTATACGTGGGACCCGGGAGTAGCGGGCTCGGGTTGACAGGTGGCTTCTTGGGCAGCTCCGGTGGTAGCACGCGCCGATAATTGTGGGGTCCACCTCCTGGTCGGTGGGCCAAGTGGGCCGAGAGTGGTACTACTGTGATGGGGACTCTTGGAGGGACGATCCCTTAGAGGGAGAAGTGCTGGTTCGCCTCGGGGAAGGAGAGGTGGCTAGCCTGGCGGTCGTTGCTGCTTGCTGTCTATGAGCTTGTGTTGCTGTCACTGCACTGTGCGACCCGGTGAGAATGTCTACTACAGTCAGCCCCGACATCGGATCAACACGGGACCAGTGCCGTAGGAAAGCCCTTTTAGAGATCTACGAACCCAGACTATTACACGAATTTTTATGGCACTAGGTTTTTGCGTGGGGTGTTTATGAATAGGCTGACTCTTGAACTCAGATCTAACTAGGCAGATTCTGATCTGCCTGATGATGCACATTGACTGAGGCATAAACAATGGATCAGGGAGTTAGAATTTTTATGGGAGATAGAGGGGGAAGTAAGGAACACAAGGATAATTTTTGTGTATTTTTCGGAGGTGGTTTGACAAAGGAGATGGATTTTATGGTGGAGGTGGGGCGAATCTAGAACAATCCATTTCCAAGTTGGAAAGTCAAATAGGACAATTGGCAGAAGCTACAATGAGAAGAGAAGTGGGCCAACTTTCAAGTCAACCCGTGGCCAACCCTAGAAACCAACCTCTGGGTTTCTCACCACAATTGGACCTCCTACCTCAACTCGACCCACAAGCCCAACCTAAAGGCCTACAATTTGAGAATGTCAAAGCTATTTTGTAATACCCTAGATCCTTCAGATCAAAATCGGAGAGTTTTTGGAGCACTTTTGTAGGTCTCGGATTATGTTTTACGATCCACTTGGGTTTCTCATCTGTATAGTCTGCGGAACCCTATGGAGAGTGAACCGTTGAGTTTAGAGACTCCGGGACGCTGCAGGTGCATTGTGCTCTTTTTGAGGATCACGGAGGCTATTTTTTATTTTTTTTATTTTATGAAATTTTAGGCTAAAAATTAGATTTCAAAAATATTCATAATTTCTTATTTTCTATTTCTTTTTAACCCTCACCCCCTCTCTCCTCTCACCGTCACTCACTCTCTCTCCCTTCGTTCTCTCTCCTCTTTCCCCCTCGGCTCTAGCTGCAGACGGAGGAGGCTCGGGGACGACGTGGAGGCACTATGGAGATGACCCGGAGTGTGATGGCACGAGAATCGGGGAGTGACGTTGATGCGATTCCATTTCGTGGATTCGATGCCTTGGCGGGGTTCATGCGATGGTTTTGACATTTTCAGCTTGGGAGATTGGCAAAGGAAGTAGGGGGATGGATTCCTCACCTCTTGCTTTGCGTTCCCCTTTAATTCTATGCCGATTGGCGTGAGTTTGAGTGGGTTTTCATTTTTGGGAAATTAAATACATGTTTTGGGGTGTGCGATGAAATCACCATTCCAGGCGATGGTTTTTGATTCTGATCGTAGAAAATGAACCCCCAGCTTGTCGGGAATCGATTCCCATCAGTTTGGCTGTAATTGGCCATGATTTGGGGCCGATATGAGGTCGAATGCCCACATGAGTCGTTTTGGGTGGATTTGTGGAAAACGCACGTTTCTTTGACATTTTGTGATTTTATGGATCCCTTTTGGCATGTGAAAGTTTGATATCGCATTTATGGATGTTTCTTCATCGTTCTAGGACGATTGGGGCATGGAAAGACTGAGTTTTCTACATTCCTATGATTTTCGCACCCGAAGGAAGTAGCAGTCCAACCAGAGACCACTACTTGAGAAGGCAGCCCTGGGAGGACCGCCATTTGGTTTAGGTCGGTTTGTAGATGCGGTCGTCTACCCGACTGTGTTCATGAAAACGCGGCCATCTTGTAGACCGCGTTCATGATGAAGCGGTCAATGGGAGACCATCTTCTATTTTCTTTGTTGGCTTATGTCGGTTCACAAGTAGTGGCCTTGCGACTGGCCGCCACCTGAGGTAGCGGTCAGGGATGGGATCGCCACTTGCTTGGCTTAGCATTGGGTGAATGCGGTCGTTCACCTGACCGCATTCTTATAAACACGGTCATATGAAAGACCGCGTTCTGCAGTAACGGTGCTTTTAAGACTGCCACCCCCTGAACTGTCAGGTAGTGGCCCTACTAAGACCGTTACCTCCTGGTAGCGGCCATAGGGGTGATTGCCACCTATTCTGGGTGTTTCTTTCACGTCAGTTTAGCTTTTGGTTGGTTTGGCTTCATCCCCTTGGTTAGCCCATTATTTTGTAGATATCGTAGACGTCCTATGAGGGCTGTGACCATGTTATTGGGTGTTTAGCAGTGCCATAATTCCGAAGTGTGTGCCGTGTTATTTTGTGAATTATTTTAAGGATCGATTGGTCTCTGATAAACCCAGTTGTGACGCAATGGTTGACACGTGACCTCATGAATGTCTCAGCTATCCCACGAGGATTGAGACTATGTTTTGGACACTGAGAGGTGTCGTCTTACCTCAGTTTGCATGACAATGTGAGTTGAGGGCTCGAGTGACCCCTCGTCTTTCGTGTTTCCTCCTTATACAAAATCGAGAGTCCGATGTGTAGCCTAGGGGCCGAGGACTCATGTTTTACCATGGTTTTGACCTAGGGACTAGGATGATTGAATGGCATGTTGCTGTATTGTGCATCGATCTTGACCTGAGTCATGTCACTCAAGGATCGTTGTGTCAGTAGGTCTAGTTGACTGTCCTGAGTCTGGCAGTTGTATGCTGCCTTGTGCTCTGAGTACGTGCAGCAGGTGCACATGTCACCTATCCATACTTCAGTGTTTTTAGTCTCTGTGTCTAGTGAGCCTTCACTATTTATAGCCTGACGACACTTCATGTCGGCCCACCTGGGAGTGGTGGCAGGGTAGTTCCCGATAGAGATGGTTTTTAGGCTAGTTGTCGAGGGCCCCTTTATCTTGCCGTTAGAGTCCGACAGAAGGGAAAATAAGCTAGAGGCCTGGCTCAAGACATTGAGCTTGTGTGTGCACACGTTGTTAGGGGGCGTTGGACCAGTGCCGATGGGCGTGCCCTTGGCTAGTCACTCGTTTACTTTGTTACTTGTTACGGTGTCTTAGTTACCACGTTCGAGGTGAGTGGGAGACACCCGAGGCATAGTGTAAGACATCAGTGGATGCATTTGGCTTTTCTTATAGTGGAAGTGTAGTGACCCAAGATTCAGATACCGGGAACACTTGATACCATTCGAATCCTGGCCCGCCACCCACGAGCTGGAGGGCTCGGAAGGGCTAAAAGGATACGTGTGGTGTACACAAAAATAGAAAATAAAGCAGGATAACAGATATAAACAACTACCTGCAACAGAGTCCAGTCCAACAGAAAGTATAGTCTAAAGTAGTAAAACATACCACATGCCAAGTAAACAAGTTTCAAGAGGGGGTTTCATCCTCAACGTGAGCTCTTTATAGCCTGAGGACTCTTGGTCTCCCTTATCCTTTTAAACTCCTGGCTATTTGAAGAACTCTCAATGACTATAAGCATCCATCGGTCGGCTCGAGCATGGGGTGTTAACTCTTACCCAAGCGATGGGGGCATAGCTCAGCGAAGGGCTATGAGGCAACGGTGGGCGACCTTCCCCGTTTGGACCGACGCTCGGGCTTCCGAGCCTAGAGGTCGCCTAGGAAGTGCTTGGTTTCAAGTGACTTTATTAGGCTTATCTTATGGCAAGTGGGCCTGGCAGGGCTGTCACTTAAGGGAGTTGGGCCTTGTTCAGTCTGGCAGGACCTTGTTGGGCCGCTCGTACATGGGCTGTGAAAATCCCCCTCTCCACTTGTCCCCCTCGTACTCTTGAGCCAAATTAGGCTCGGTAGAGTAGCTGTTTGGGCTCGAATTTTTATGGCTCAGGTGGGTGGAGATCTAACTTTAATAGGGGCCACGTGAAGCGGCTATCCTGGAAGTGTGCCCGTAATGATGATAATCCTGATAGATTTAAGGCAAGGAGGCCCATTTTCTCAGAGATCGGAACGTCACGCCGCCTCCCGCTGGGGGTTATAAGCGTTGTGCGGTGTATGCATTCTATACTCCCGTGGCTTAGGGTTTTGCTCTCCATCACTTCTGCCTTTAAGGTTTTCTCATGCGCCGTAAGGGTAACTCGGAGGAGCAGAGAATTACAGTAGCCTTCGCGGAGCAGGCGAAGATTATTGCAGTGGCGATTTGACAGCTTCCTCTTCCTCCAGAGTCAACAGAATCATCTTCCTCTAGCTCTCCTACTCCTTCCATGGTGGACCAGCGTTCAGCTGCTGAGGAGCAGGGGAGTCGGTGGGACTCGAGGACATCATTGGTGCCACCGGCTCCGAATCACAATGAGTTGGACGAGGTGGATGTGAAGCGACTGGAGCACTGGTATGGTCGCCCTTGCAAGTATCATTTTTCTACTTCTGTCCCTCATGAAATGAGCCTGGACTCGAACCTCAGATATTTCTGTTCTTTTCTTCTGTCATGGAAGAGTGGGCTCCCTCTCACCCTTCATCCCTTCATCGTTGAACTCCTTTGCTTCTTCCAACTGGCTCCTATCCAGCTGGTTGCCAACTCTTATCTCTTCGTTTATTCTTTCCACTTCCTCTGCCGCTAGTGTGGGATCATCCCCTCACTGGATCTTTTTCATTATTTCTTCGAGTTAAAAGAGCACCCGCAGGTGGGCAAGGGGTTCTATTTTATCCAGGTGAGACAAAATAGGAGCTATGTGTCTCTGTCCCAGAAGGACTCGTCCCACAAGGGGTGGAAGACTCAGTACTTCTGGGTGGGTACATCTTCAGTGGATATGTCTTGGAATTTTCCAATAGTGCCCAACATCCACCCGAACATTCCTTCGAAGCCCGCCGAGGTATCCCCAAAGGTGGAGCAGAGGGCTACGGTTCTCCTGGAGAATCACCGACTGATGGGTGAGCTGGTGATTCTAGCTAACATTGAAAAATACCTTTTCGAGCGGCTGCTGATGATGGGTAAGGGCCTTAGGAGTCAGCTTCTCCTTTAATTTGAGAAAATACTCTTCTTTTCATGACCCTGTCTTCTTTTGTTCAGACACGATGCGGCCGGTTGAGGAGGAGGCGCCATCGATTGAGTTGGAGGTGATCGATGTGGAGGACGCGCCGGTCGCCGTCGAGTCGTGGGCTCCCGAGGGTTCTTCTCGAGCCTGGGACAAAGGCAAGCGAGTAGCCTGGGAAGGGGCATTCGAGTGGCGGGGGGCCAAGCGCAAGGATCCCATGGAGAAGATGCTATGAGATTCTATGAAGGCTCAGTCTGTGAAGAAGAAGTGGGCAAAGAGGGTTGGGGCCACACGCTCGGTCAAAGATGGTGCTCGCTCGGCTCTCCCCTCCACCGAGCTAGAAGGGGCCGAGCCTTTTCGGTCGGCTCTCCCTTCCGCCGAGTGAGAGGGGGCCGATGAGGTCATGGAGGTCGCAGAGGGGGCGGGTGACTCTTGGGCGGTGGTGGCCGATGCTGGAGCGTCGGGCGAAGCCGGAGGAGCGCAGGGTGGAGGCATCGAGGCCGAGCCAGTCGAGGTCAGAGGGGCGTGAGGAGACGCGACTCAATCCCAGCTGGCCGAGGCAGGAGAGACACGGGATGGGGTGGCCCAGTCTGAGCCAACCTGTAGGGCTCCCGAGGGAGTATCGCTCGGAGGGAGAGCCCCCATTCCGACCGCTCTGGAGAGGACTGGCCCTCCTCCCGGCATCCAGGGTCCCCTGTATCAGAGATGTCGTAACATAGCCTTGGAGGTGGTGCGAGGAGGAGATAGGCAGAATCCTCCATCCGTGGTCCTCGAGATGATCATGGAGGGCGGTTTGTTTTTGGCCCAGATGGGGGCCGACATAGCCGACGCCTACACTCGGGCAGAGTCGGAGCTATCGACTCTTGCTTGGGCCATCGGCACATTCGACCAGAAGGTCACTCGGCTCACTTCCAATCTCGAGGAGCTTCGACAGGAGATTACCTTGCTTCGGGAACGGGCAAAGTCAAGCCAAGCGGAGGCTTAGGCATCAGCCGATCAGCTGGCTCAGGTCCGCAGTTCACTCGAGTTGAAGATTAGGCTCCTAAAGTAGGAGTGCGTGACTCAGATCGAGCGTGATGGGCAGTGGGAGGCCGAGCGTGCGGGGCTTGAGGACCAAGCTGAGGGGGCTGAGCGACTTCGGGCGGAGGTTGAGGCTGCGCTGGCCGAGGTAGAGAAGAGGTCGGTCGAGCTTGCTAGTAGGGCAGAGTCGGCCGGCCTCATAGCTGACCGGCACTAGCTCCGGTGTGGGGTCGCGGACTGGAGTGTCCGAGATAACCAATGATTCCCGAGTGAGACACTTAGCCGCAAAGTGGCCAATCCCACCGCACCTATAGCACTGGTCACGTGGCCCCATGCTAGAAGATGCTCCACCAGTCATCGGCCCCTTTCCTTTGTCTTCTCGACGGGTCGGAGGTGGCAGTAGTTGGGGTCGAGTAGGCAACGTGGGCTGCTGAGGACTCAGGGTGGGGAATGACGCCTGTTGGCGAGGGGAAGGATCCCTTGGAGGGAAAGTGCCAAGCCTGACGGTAGTAGGGTCCTGGCGAGTAGGTTCCGGGGGATTAGCAACCGAAAACTGACTATAAGAACTGGACGTGGTACGAGGGTCAGACCCATGCTGATAGGTGGTCCTCGGTCGCTAGACGGGAGCGAACTCTGACTCAAACTGCTCTAACTTGAGAACAACCTGGTATGCAGCCTCCTGGTTGGTTACATTGCGGTGAAAGAGTTCATATTGATAGTGGGACTGCAGACCACGACGGAAGTGGGAAACAGGCATCATGCTCTCTTCCGTGATGTCACATCGTAAAAAATATTCGTCAAACTCTACGATGTACTCGGACATAGACCAATCCCCTTGGTTGAGATTCTGCCAACGATCAATAAGTCTCTGGCGGTACGTGGTGGGAAGATACTTAGTTCTAAGTCTATCCTTCATCTCATCCCAAGACTCGACCTGGGGCTTTCGACACTGATATAGCAAGCACTCTACATTGCGCCAATATGTTTGCGCTGGCCCTAACAGCTTCATTTTAGCGAACTTGACTCTCTGAAGGTCCATCATTTCGATCCACTCAAAGTACCGGTCCATGCTGGCCTCCCAATCAAGATAGACCTTCGGATCCAAAGCCTTGGACCCATCAAATGTGGGAGGGTCCACTCGCACGGTCCTAAGGACTCTTTCATCCTCTTCATCCCTCGGCTGATGAAAGCCATGACGACGTCGGCCATACCCCTTATAAGCATTATCAGACCCATAGTCGTCAAGACCAAGGTCACGGAGCTGTGGTTCAGGGGCCTAGTGAGGGGCGGGCTGAGGAGCACGCGCGGGCTGAGGAGCATGTACAGGCGGGTCCTGGACCGCGGGGGCGGGTTGGACCTGTGCCAGGGGCTGGAGTGGGCATGGGTGGGCCCTGTGCCGCCCTAGGAGGGTCTCCGTGTGACATCCGATCCAACCAACTGACCCGATCTTGGACAGACCTATCGAATGACTCCATGAGTTCCTCTAAGGCCCTAAGGCGACCGTCCATACTGTCAGAGAAGCTCTGAAAGTTGGCCTCAGACTAGTCCAATGGGGCCATGATGGCCATCATCGCCTCATGCAAGGAGTGAAGGTCTCCCGAGGCGACATCCCTTGGGGTGATGGTATTGGATACCTCGCCAGGTGGGCATGCAAAGACACCTAAGACAAGATGCACTAGACTCAAGACCTTTTTTTTCTTTTTCTCTCTCTCTCTCTTTTCTTCTTTTTTTTTCTTTTTAAAGTGCAAAGACTACCCTAGACTCTAACTACGCTCTGATACCAATTTGATGCGGGACAGAGGACGCAACCGGGCTAAGACGTATGATGGACTCGATGTGTGGCCAGCACTAGCATGCTAAAGATAAGCCAGGCGACTGACCACCATGGTGTTCTCCGAGTCAAGACGCCTCTCAAAAGCAACTCACTCTAGCCCGACGATCGTCCCTTGTGAGGGAAACGTGGGATCGCAGCGGTTAAGGAACCACTGTCGCCTAGGGCACTGCAGTCCAAGCTCGGTGCTCGACTGGAGCTAATGAACGGGCGCTCTCAACTCACAATCACGGTGATTTGTAGCTAGCTAATGGCCCTATTCTCACAAACGCAGCATGATAGAAAATATACTAAACCAGCAATGTCATATAGGAACGAAGCGCGTACCTCCACGACTAGCGCGTGGGGAAGAATTCCCGGCTGAATTCGACAACCCCAACACACACAAATAATAATTGTACAATTTCAGAACCTAATGCCCACTCCACACAGGGAGATAAAGGGCTACAAATACAATTTTGAGATGGCTGGAATCCGGGTTGATGGGCCATACTCGTAAAAGACGAGAGAAGCGAGTCGGAGCCGATTGGGTGAGTCGATTGGAAGCTGACTTGGTTCTGTCCACGCTGGTCACCCTACGCAGCGATCTTCCGGAGGCCGGTACGCCAAGATCTGACCCCCGATCGGAGTGCCGTTTATTGGAGAACGTCGACGATAGGATGAAGTTTCTCTACTCCGAAGGGCGCGATCAGATCTATTCGAATCTGGGCGCAGCAGTAACAGTTCTCAGTCTCTAGTTTGGCACACACAGAACTACACAGAAAGATAATCAATTACTGGAAAAATATCTCCCGGTGTCGGAACGAGGCGCCATTTGTTGCCAATCATTGGCGACGTCTAGAGGAAGGATATGACCAAGGGGTTTGGTCAGATCTACAAAGGGGAGGGCGGGGCAGGTTCTGGAAATCGCCTCTTCTTCTGGGCCGGATCTGCACAGGGTGATCTGTGTAGTCCCACGAGAATCTCCGCCACGATCAGCACAGATCTCGGATCGGCACGAGCCTGGCGGCAATGCGAAGAGGACTCAAAATCCTACGTTCCCTCCAAAAGGCAGATCCAGATAGCGTGGGAGTCGATCTGTAGAAATTCTGGATCAGGAAACTCCAGATCTGGATAGCAAGCTCGGGCAGATCTGCGTGACTTCACGAGATGAATTGTTGCCGGCGATCCAGAGCTCCGATCGACGCAAAATCGTCAAAAAAAGCTACACTAGAAAGCTGTAAAGAAGAGGAAGTAGGAGTAGGGAACAGGTAAGGGAAGAGGGAAGAAGCCGTACCGATAAAACATGGCTACCAAGAGGACCTCAGCCCCTATGCTACTCCAAGCAATGACAGAAGGCTAACCCCAAACTCGAAAGGTCAGGAGTTACCAATCTGTCGACAAGCACGAGGCCTAAGACAAAGGCCTACGAGACCAGACAACAAGCCTAGAAGACCAAGATAGACAGGACAAACTCTAGAGCTCACACGACTGCATCACTGTGCACGCTCCCCTAAACATAACCACATACACGACTAGAGCATCGTGTACGCCATACCAAGCTGGTCCCGAACAAGGCCAAGGACAGACCAACTCTACAAGGGAAGCTGATCTTGGACGGAACCAAGAACAGGCTGACTCGGAAGGGGGACACAGACTCCGAGGAACACGAGAGTCACGCGTCATGTGACAGAAGCACCTCCTCACTAGAAGAACAGCCAGCTGCATCCACTGACGTCTTACACTGTGCCTCAAGTACCTCTCTACAGATGCCTGGAACGACGAAGATCGAGATACACGTTGAACCAGAATAGGAACTATAGTAACGAGTGACTAGTCAAGGTCACGCTCGTCGGCGTAAGTCCTAACGCCCCTGACCACGTGTGCACACACTGGCTCTCGCCTAAGCTAGGTCTCTAGCTAGTATTCTCCTCCGTAGGACGCTATGATTGGACCGGGGTCCACGGAACTAACTTAAAAATCGTATCTAGGGAACTGCCACGCCACCACTCCCAGGTGGGCCGACACGTCGTAACATGCCATCAGGCTACGACTAGTGGAGGCTTAGAAGACACAGACTCCAAAACGCCAGTGTTGGAGTATAGACAGGCAAGAAAGTATCGTCACACGTACTACGAAGCACCAAGGTAGTACACCAACCATTGACAGCCTCAAGACAAGGTGACTAGACTTGAAACTACAACGATCCCTGAGTCTCACGACTCGAAGTCAAGATCGTAGCACAAAGTGAAACAAGCTGCCAATCGGTCTACTCCAAAGCCAGAGGAAATGACACAACTGCAGGAAATGACTCACGGAGACCTGAGGAAGCACCAAGGACTCTCAGCACACTTGGACATGCAAATTGAGGTAAGATGATACCTCGAGACATCCAGAACTACTGTCTCAGGCTAGACAGAACAGCCGAGACACACATAAGGTCACTTGCCAACCACTGGGTCACATTGGGTTGACCAGAACCCAACAACGACGCACAGACACGACACCATACACAAGCACTCCTAGCCATCTCATTATGGTCATAGCCTTCATAGGATGCCAACAGACATCCGCGGGTCACAAGCAAACCATAAGGTTAAGCCAAGACAAGCAAAAACTGAAACGACAAGAAAATGACACTCTAGGCAAAAGCGATCCATCGCTCGGTCGCTAGGCAAACCAAGTAGTCAAGGAAGAGCCACTACACACGCAGAGAGGACACTGGAAGTCCTAGATTGGGTCATTTAAGGAACTGTAGCAGTCAAAAAGTAGACTACACTCAGTCAACCTTGAACTGACCTATCTAGTCCAACCACCCGATAGACTCACGGATGCTAGCAGTCCACACCCGAATCGCTAGAGATGCCGCCCTAATCAACCTAAATGTCTGATGCTAGTCAAATGGGACACACACACGGATAGACAGACACGGGACAGACCATCACGACCAATAGACTCAACAACAGATAGAACTCACTGCGCGGTCACCAAGGGGCCACTCAGGGAATCGGACGGTCCACATGAGGCCGCCCAAGGAGACAGAACAGTCCATTCTAGGCCGGTGACTCCAACCGACCTACTATAGTAACTGATCAAACGACAGTCAGAATGGTCAGAGAATGACCGCTAATGAAGTGGCATGGTTAGAGGGAAACCTCTCTACGAACCACTAGAAAACTATTGACCCAAGGTCAACCATGGTAAGCGGTCAGGCCCTGGCCGCTCAACACAACGAAAAAATAGCACGGCTGAGAACCAGCCGCTCAAGTGGACTAGACGGCTCACACCTGGCCGTGCCATCCACTGGGTGGTCTATCGCGCGGCCGCGCAGATGCCCAACCGACCTAGACTAAACGGTCCAAAACTAGCCGCGCTAAGCCCTACACGGTTACTGTTAAACCGCGTAGGTGTCACGGAGAACAAACCATGGGATCGGCCCGATCATGGCCTTTCCACACCCCGTTCATTCCGAAACGAAGGGGATACAACCATAATGATGATATACAACACATAGACTCCGGCGGGAGTCGAATCAGCTAAGAAACGGCAAGAAACGTGCGATTTCTTAAAATCGACCCAAATAGAACCACCAGACTTCCCAGGCTCCTAACGGTCCCGAATGACCGCCAATCGACACAAAATCAGCAACTATGGAACGCTGACATTCTAGGGAGTCATTTGACACCAGCTGATCTAAAAACTGTCGCCATTTTCCAGTGAACCCTACGAACTCCACGAAACTACGATTTTACTTAAACGAGCCCAAACTCGTCCATTTTTGCATCGAACGACGTAAAACTATAGAGAAAACATGCAGGAGAAGTAGGTGATCAGTCTCCCTACCTCCACCGAAGAAACCGTGTGCCAAAGCGACTAAACCACACCGAAAATCACCGAATCACAAATTGCGCCTTCTCAGAATCCACCGAGGGATCGCGCCTCGCCACGCTCAAACCGTCGCCCCATCACGCGTCCCGATCACTCCCTCGCGTCCTCGCCTCGGCCAGCTCCGCAACGGTGTGCACCCCGCGCCGAACGGACCAGAGAGGAGAGAGCAACCTCTGCCCAACGCAGCTCAATCGGGGCCACCATCAATGAGGGAGAAGCTCTCAACCTCGATCCTTAGACCCCACGCTGGCACTCCGACGACGACGACAAGCACCTTCACAGCGCCAACGCTACGCACTCACACTCTCACGCGAGAAACCAAATGAAAAATAAATATGAAACCCTATGCCAGCTGCCGTCTGTACTGGACCTTATGGACTCTGATCACTGTAATATCTCAAATTCCCATGTACTTCCACAACCATTCTCTGATACCAGCTGTGGTGACCCGGGATCTGAGTACCGGAAAGGAACTGGCATGACTCGAACCTTGGCTTGCATCCCACAAGCCCGAAGACTCGGAAGGGATAAAAGGATAGGTGTGGTGCACATATAAATATGAAATAAAGCAAGACAACAGATATATAACAGAAATAATAACTAATTACAACAGAGTCCAGTCCAACAGAAAGTACAGTCTAAAGTAGTAAAACGTACCACACGCTAAGTGAACACTGGGCCCGACAAGCTGGCAACTAGGAACCTCCACACTGCTCCCTCGAATCCTGAGGAATAACCACCGCACCTAAAAACTAGGGGTGAGCCTCCTATCACTGGCTCAGTAGGGATGCCACGGAACTCCAACCGAGAAAATAGCGGCGGAAAGGAAAACTATGCTAGCTACGAAAGCAGGAAAGTAACTACGGTGGCCGGCAAAACCTCAGCTCTATAGCTACTCCTACTGTATCGAAAAATACGACTCAGTCTCCCATCGGGGGACAACCAAGTCACGCACCCGACATACCGATCTCACGGTCGGGGACCACCAGACATGAACCACCCTAGCCACACTACTAGGAAAACGCCACGACGCCTCAATCGCGAAAACCTGCCCTCACAGTAGGGCCTGAGCCGAAACCACACGGTCTGGAAACACAGTCATGACCTCGCTGTCGTGAACTCTACGCCGTCTAGGGAAATCCCTTGGTGACGCTAACCGAAAACCCTAGACCTCGACTTCGGGAACGCTCCCGAAACAACACGTGAAATCTCGTCTCGTAGATGGGAACAAAAATTGAGACAAGACCACACACGTCACGTGATAGGAGCACCGTCCACTAGAAGAACGATCGGATGCGTCTGCAGATGTCTTACACCGCGTCACAGGTGTCTAGGTACAATGTCCCGGGCGTGAGACTCAGACACACCAAGTAACCAAAAGTATCATAAAATAAGGACTAGCTGAGGTCACGCTCGTTAGCGCGGGTCCGAACCCTTAGCCTCGTGTGCACACTCAGACCATTCGCCCTAGGTCTATCCTCTAGCTGGTAATTCCCCCACCAGCCTGGACTCGGTGGTACGTGGGGGCCCTAAGGTAACCAGCCTACTCACCGTCTAACTCGGGTACGCCACACCAGTGCTCCCGGTGGGCCGACATACGCGTGCCGGGGAAGCTACGACTAGTGGATGGGTCACGGAACGTGGACTCAGAAAATCATGCACGCACCCATCGCGAGTAACACGAAGTAATAGGTGACTCGAGGCCACCTGACTCTGGACAGCCCACCAGACCTACTAAACTCAACGGTCCTTGAGTCACGAGACTCGGGGTCAAGATCGTTGCACGTGACAGCACTAAGTCGTCAATCTGGCATAATCCCTCGGTCCAAAACCACGGTGACACGCGAAAAATCCCCAGCCCCAGGCTAGTTAATTCGACACACAGTCTGAGGCCATACACACGGCCCCTCCCTCGGAACTCAAAACACGCATGGGGTCGCTCAGACCCTAGGGCTCACGAGCACACTAACCGAGGTAGCACGGTCTTCCCGACACCCTCAAAACATGGACACGGAACCCTCGGGGTGTCTGGGGCATTCACGAGATCGCAAGTCAACCACTGGGTCATGAGCGGGTCGACTAGGGATTCACACAACACGAAACGAACGCGGCAAGCACGAAGACCCACTTCAGTGTAAAACGGTGCCTGGCGGTCTATCTTTGGGCCGTCACGGCCTATAACGGTCTAACGCTATGCCGCCACAGCCACCTAACGGTCCAACTCAGGAGCGTTGGACTGAACGGCCAACTCTGGCTGTGGCGCACCGACCTTGCGGCGTCACAGCCTCTAACAGACCAAGACTGGTGCGTTAGAAGAAACGAAAAAAGGGAACATAACGCACTCCTCTAGGGACATTATGTACATAACGGACCAACCATGGTGCGTTATGTCACGGAGTGAAAATAGACTATAAAGCAGTCCTCTAGGTGCGTTATAGACCTTAACGGACCATCTCTGGTGCGTTAAGTGTAAGGTAAGGGTGTTGAGCATAACGCACCTTCCCTGAGGCGTCATAGGACATAACGGACCTCCTTAAGCGCGTTATGTGACCATGACCCCCAACGGTCAAAAATTAACGGTCGGAAACCCATAACGCACCAACATAGGGGCGTTATGTTGAATATAACGGTCAATCGTGGGACCGTTAAACCCACGAAAGTCAGACTCAAAATCCATGGAGCATAACGCCCCTCCCTAGGGCGTTATGCACATAACGGCCACTGGGATGACCGCTATGTCGTCCCGACGGCGAAACAGCGAATTAACCCCAAAAACATCGACCACGGCCCCATACCTCCACGAAAGAGGGAGAAATCAAGGGGGAAGCCCCCAAATGACCCCAAGCATGCATCTACGACCTCGGATCGGCCCAAAACGCAATAAAACGGTAGATCGGCTCACAACCCCAAAAATATGAATTTTTCTCAAAATCTCCCAATAGGCCCGCTCGGCTCACCACGACCTATGAAACTCACGAAAAATGTAGGACAAAGGTTAAGGAGCTAAGATGCACCTTCTGGATGGCTTGAGCTTCCTCTGGGGTAACCCAGATTCTTCTCAAGTCAGACTGCTGGTCTCTCTTGTCACTGTCTCTTCGACGGGACTTGGGAGCTCAGACACCGGACCGGCACTGGTGTCTCTGGGCCACTATGGGAGCATCTGCCCTTCTGAGTTCTACCTTGTCTTCTCGTGTTTTACGCAGAAGGCTGAAGCAGTTGGTAGTGGGGATCGTAGAGACGATTCGCTCTGGGGGTGTGATGGGTTCGCCCCCGTCCAGGCGAATCCGTAGATTGCCGACAAGGATGGCCTTGCCGGAGTTACTGGTGGTAGTGACAGGTTGCTTGCCTTTACGGCCGTGATGATGCTTCTTCTAGGGAGCCGAAGACGATTCCGCTCCAAGGTGGTAGATCGAGAAAACTAGGCCTGTGACTGTTGGTGGCACAAGGCCATCGACCGGCAACACTGGAATCGGTCCCCAAGTCCCGAGGTCTGTAGTGGAGGCCGGTGGCTGGGTGGCTCGAGTGTAAGCCCTTGCTCGAGCCGACAGCAGTGTTGCGGCTGCCCGCAATGACGTGCTTGTACTCAGAGTTGGCACTGCAGGAGGTGCCGGGATGCCGACGACCCGAGGCCTTGAGCCTGGATCGGGGACTGGCAAGACTGGAAGGTGGAACATAGGGCTTTCAATCCATACCGGGGCCACCACGTGCCATAGAGGCAGACCCATACTGGGAGTCGGCGTCATCGAGTTGTAGGGAACGTGCCCCCACGATGGAGCCGAAGGATGCGGGGCCTGATGCGGATCACTTACGTCAGGCGTCGTCCACGGGAGACTCCGGGGTTGCATGCTCGATCTGTATGTTGAGCAGCCTCAAACTGGGGGTTGATGCACCAGGTGAGGTAGTTGCACTTCAGAAATTCGGGTCGAACGGCCCAAACGAGATACTAGGGAGCCCTACCCCCGGGTCAGGAGACCCGTGCGAGGAGCTAGCTTGGCTGAGACTCGGGGCTGACGGCTCGAGTGAGGCATTGAGGAGCTGGGTACCTTAGAGTGGAGACCCACACCAGATGCCGACTCAACTGAGGCCCGAGGCTGGAAGCCCGAGCGAACTGTAGTGGTAGGGACCGGGACTCGGGGTGCAAAGCTTGCGTCGGGAGCCAGTCGGAACTGGGCCCGGGGCCTGGTGTTAGCCTGAGCGGGAGCTAGTCCAGAACCCCTACGGGGGCCAGCAACAGGTGACCCGAGTCTGACGCTCGGTCTGGCCGTTGAGACTGGCGGCGGGTGTGGTGCATTGACGACGCCAGAAGAGACGGGAGTTGTGGCGCATTGTCCACCACAGGGACCACACCCAAGAAGTAGGGCGATCCAACGACCGGGGTGAAACTGTCGAAAGTAATCAGCACTGCCAAGTAGCCCACCCGCGCATGGGTGGCGATGACGATGGGACTGTAGGTGACGGCCGCCATAGTTGTTGATGCACCGGACAAGCAGAGGCGACGGCCGCTAACAGTCATCGAACGCGATCCGGCAACTGGAAGGCGAACTGGAGGCTGCTGGAAAGTGCGAGCAGGTGCTCTTCTTCTACCTCTCCTGCAAGGATAGGAAAAGGGCACCAGGACTTCAGGGCTGGCACAGGCCTTCGATTCAGCAGAAAGAAGGAAGGTGGGAGACGTCCCACTGGGCGTGCCATCCTTTTGTTCAGGTGCGGCGGGGTTGTCGCCGGCGTGGTGTGTGCGGTGACCGGAGTGAGGGTAGGATATAACTATGGGAGAGATGCCAGAATATAGTGTGCTTCGGGCACCCTCTCTCATGGCCATATCTTTTTCAAAGCGGCACCATGCACTTACCTTTTACGAAAAGTCGAGGGGAGATCAAACGGCACGGGGGGTTTTCGAGTTTTGAGGGAAACATAGCTGGGATGCGGGCGTGCCAGTTGATTTCTCGACAACCACCCATGGAACTGAAAGCTGACTGGGAAAGCGCCGCCGGGGCACGACACGTGGACTCGAGAGGTGAGGGACACGTGGAGGGAAGGTCGGTTGCATAGATGCAAGTGCACAGGTGATTGTGGGGAGTCGTGTATAGGACATCTTTCCCCACTAAACGCAAGCAGTTGACGTTTATTTACATTGGATTGAATCTGAACACCTTCGTTCTGTGCTGAAGAGAGGTCTGTGCAGGCCTGGAGTCCTAGGTAGAGAGCGGGAGCACTTCGCAGCTGTGGGTTCGCACTAGACAGGATGATGTTAGCTGGGGTCAGAGGTGCTGAGAGATTCACACTAGGTGACACAACAAAAAAGGGGGGCTGAGGGCCCGAACGTGGATGTGAGTGCATACATCCAAATGGCTGTATAATTTCTGAGAGCTATATGGCTTTATAGGCAGGCCATGGTGGCCGTGGTGCAACAGGCGCAAGCCACGGGACAATTCTGACACAGTGGCCAGTCCCCGGGTCAATGCGTGACAAAGTGGATATCTGCGTGTTTTATAGAGGGTTCCTCTCGTGGCGTGGGTCGTGTTTGCTCCGCAAAATGGGGGGCTTGTAACTGGGTGACTGGCGAGTGCATCGGACTGGTGCCTGGGCAAGGGTCAATCATGGCTCGGATCGAGCGGTAGGACATGGCCTCGTGAGTACTGGGAAACGTGACGTCACGTGCGTGCATGGTCACACCCTTGTCATAACGTCTCACGCATGGTGGGTATAGACTTATATGCCATGGGAAAAGACGGTGCGAGGGAAGTACAAGTGACATACCCTCGACGTCCTTAGCCAAAGACCAAGTCACCCACACACAATTCTCCTTGCTTTGCCTTGCTACTGCTTGAAGCTTGAAGGCCAGAACCGGCTCGGCAATGAATAGCTTCCCCGTTAGAGGTGCGGGTAGCCCTGGCTGTGGTGGCTCCAAATGAGGTGGTTCCGAATAAAGTTCGGAAGGAGAGGGTGGCAACGTAGCACTCATGGGTGGTGAAGGAGCTCGAGTACTTTCTACCCTATCCAACCAATCCGAAAATATTTTTCTGATTTCATCAAAGGTGCGGGTTGGAGGAAGGGCCTCGTGGTGGACTCGTTCCTCGTCTCTCGGCCTAGGGGTGGGCCTAGGTTCGGCTACCTGTGGGGTTTCCTGGTTGGCAGTGCTTGGAGGGAATTGGATGGGGGTACCAAGGTGATGCTGGTTGGAGGCGACTGGGCGGGCCACTTGAGTTTGAGGGCTTGGGTGGGTTTTGATGGAGGTGAAGGGGTGGGGTTGGTTGGAGGTGTGGCCCACTTGATTGTGGGTGAGTTGGTGGGGTCGGCTAGTGGTGTGACCCCCGTGGTTGGAGGTAGGTGGGCGGGGAAGATAGACCCTCCTAAGCGCTCTCTTCATGTCCCACCATGACTCGATGGGTCTTAACCTCCTATCCTCCCGGAAGTATTTGATGTCCCTCCATGTTTCGGCGGCTTCACAAAAAAGTCACCTTTTGGCAAAGTCAACTTGCATGGGACCGGACATAATGTACACCTCAAAGTAGTCGTCCATAACGGCTTCCCACTCTAGGTAGTCACTCGGGTTTTCGGAGCCATAGAAGTCCCGGGCTACGGGCCTACGGGGGTGGTCGGGTTGGTGTTCCCATCTTTGGGCGTATTGCCACCGTGCATAAGGGGTATAGGATGTGGGCCTTTGATAGTCCATGGGACATGGGAAGCTATGGGATGGCCTTGCCGACACTTAGACAAGACACTAGACACGACCCTAGACTTAACCCAAACTCCAGTACGTGGTAGAGGCTTTAACCTAAAGGTCTGACTCGACGCTAGCGGCTACCTTCTGGATTGGCATAACCGAACCTTTCGAGTAATGTCTTTTGATATACCGGAGTGTTGGGATGCAATTCAAACCAAAAACACACTTTTTTTTATTTTAAAATGATGATTATCTTAGACTCGACTTAGACCATGCAATGACTCATGTAAAGACTACCCTAGACTCTACCTGCTCTGATACCAATTTGATGCGGGATGAGACAGCGAACCTGGGACTCTAGCTCGCGGGCGTCCCTAAGTGAGGGAAACACGGGATCGTGCGCGGTTGAGGAATAGGCAGTGAGTCTCGGGTATTCGGCTCTTCCGCGTATACTCAGATTGAGTCATGGGACAGGTTTTACTCTCTCGCTCGCAGCGGTGAATGAATTGATATAGCAAGTTAAATTATCCTAGCATGCTCTCTGGCAGTGGCATATAAAATATATACAAGTAAAGAAAGATGCCAAGTAAGGAGCGAACACGATACCTCCATGCTCCGGGCGTGGGGACGATGACCTCGGCCAAGTACGATAACTCCCGGTAAATACAATTAATCAATAATTACAGAACTACAAATCACTATCTACTCCACTCAGGGAGGTAAAGGGCTATAAGTGGGGCCCGGGAGGAGCGTTCATGGGTTGACGGGCAGTAATTTGAGCCGCTCTGATGGTCACGTTCGTCGGTAACTATGGGGCCCATGTCCTAGTTGGTGGGCCGAATGGGCCGGGAGGGGTACTACTATAGCGGTGGCTCCTGGAGGGATGGTCCCCTAGATGGAAGTGTGCTGGTTGTCCCGTGGAAGGCGAGGCGGCCGGCCGGGCGATCAACGTGGCTTACTGTCCACGGACTGGATCTTCTATTTCTGTAGTACGTGACCCGACGAGAACATCTACTGCGATCAGTCCCAACATCGGATCAATGCGAGACCAATGCCATTAGAAAGCTCTTTCAAAGATCTACGACCCCAGGATAGAGAAAGAATTTTAAATGTCTCTTTAGTGGCCTTGGTCGATTTTACAACTTATTAGTTCACAGAACTAGATCTTACTTGGTAGAAAATGGGGTTTCCTGAGAACATGGTTTGACCAAGGGGTTGTTGATGAATCTGGATGATGGGCTCTTCATCAAAGTTAGTGAGTGGGAAGCAAGGAAAATGTGGATAATTTTTATATGACTTTTGGTGGAGGTTTCTATTTTTTGGAGATTTTATAGTGGCTGGGGGTCGAGTGTGGAAAGCTATGGATAGACAGGAAAAGGGAGTTGGACGGAATTTTTAGGGAGGGCAAAAAAAATGATAAGTTCGTGAACAAATTATGGGAGATGGGCTTTGATAGATCGAACACCCAGTTAAATTTTCATGGCATTTGGATATAGTTAGGGGGGGCTAAGGTGGCATGAGGTGGCTTGTTAGAACTGGGATCTGCACAGAAGGTAGATTTCCAGGGGTTGAAAGATGAAAATGGTAAAAATAGAGAAAAAAGTTGATGTGACACCACCTTGGGGGTGATAATCACAAGACTGATTAACCCTCGGACTTAGCAAGCAAGTATTAGATGGACCGGTGATTTCAATCGAGCGGACTCACTCGCGTAGCGCACACTAGTGCCCGTAAGCAACTCGACGATGGTGCGAAGGGTCCGAGGTGGGACCTTACTGCTCCAAGGGTTGGCTAGCCTAAGATTGAACCCCTAAGGGCCCTGGGATGCCCACTCTCATGGGCGGCTAGCACACCGAGGGCGTGGGATGTAGTGTCTCGCTCATAACTCACCCGCGGTGGTCACTCGATTGATAAGCAATTCAAGATCGGGCACCCAACTCACCATCCGACGGCACTAGCGGCAATACTAAACAGCAATGGAAAGACACCAGCATGGGGCAACCGAAGCTCATGACTATTAAAATCCTTATAGAAACATCCCAAACCTTTCTCCAATGATAGACTATCAAATGGGGGCACAACTGTCCATTTAGGAGGCCATAGGAAGGCCCCATGAGCAGCTCCCGCGACGTTCACATCAGACACGTGCGTAGGGCAACCATATCGGTCGACTGGTGTGATGGATCTGTCAATTGGCCCCTGCAAGTCTTCGAGTCGCCTGGCGCGTTTCGGTCGACTAGTCCCATTGGTCGACTGAACTTGACTGGGTCTGCAGTTCATTCACCTGGTCGTCAATCGGTCGACTGGTTACCTTCATCAGTCGACCGAACCTATTCTGGGTGGCATTTTCCTGCAGATTCCTTCCAATGTCGGATCTTGGTCAATCGACCTTCGTCGTTGGTCAATCGAAATACCTGCAAAACACAAAAATTAAGTGAAGTTAGCAAGTATTCTATGCTCAATGAAGTAACCTTAATTTACACTAATGTTTTGATGTCCTTGAGGGCTCTTTGTCTTGTTAAGCACTGAAGGTGTGATCAAATGGTAAATTTTCATCAAGAGCTTCAACAAAGTATGTCCTGAGTCTTATGAAATAGAATGCAACCATTCACATTCAAAACTCGTTCTCTTAGTTTCACATTCAAAAATCATTCACATTGAGAACTATAAATACATGTATTCCCAAAACTCATCCTCAAATCATGAACCATAGACATAAAGCTTTGTCATTATCAAAATCATCTGGAAACACAACAATTTCTCACTTTTTGATGATGATAAAATTTTATTACACTTAAAATTAAACACATCTCATGAACATAAACTATAGAACAAACCTCTCTCCCTTTGAATTGGAATTGAGCAATAAAGGAACACATCTCAAAATGATCTCTCCCCCTTTGGCATAATCAAAAAGAGTAAAGACATAAAGAGCACATAAGCAATCATCAACCATAGCATTATCAGAATCACTTACTCATCCAGGAAATTCATTCATCCATTGCATTCAGACAAGAAAACCATTCAAGGATAATGAATATCAAGGATCAAAAGTATAGCTCAGAAAGTTATACAATCTAAAATTCCTAAAAGCATTTAGCTTATTGCATGATTAGACTCAGTGACCTAACATGAACTCCATGAGACTTTCCTAGAACTAGAGTAGCTAAATGGAAATGTGATGCTTGCATGCAAACACACATTCATACACAAACACATATAAGTAACTAATACTAGGAATGGATAAAAGATAGCAAGTCTAGACTTCTTGGGATCTTAACTAAGTCATTGAGGAGGATCATCATGGTGGCTGGTAAGATAAGCCCAAAGATCTTTATACAAGTTGTTTTGAGTCTCCATTTGTTGTTGGATGTTTGTTGAGGGATGAAAGATAGTCTTGGTCATGGGCAGCCATGTCCAGAGACAATGTATCCATGGTGTCTTTAGTTTGATTCACTTCTGCATAAGAGAGTCAAGATAAGCATCCACCCTTCTGAATCTCTCGTCAAGGTAATCTTGATAACCATGCTGCTCTTGTTGACAGGAAGGTTGCCCATGACGTTCTTCAATAGGCCTCTTAATTTTCATAGGCCTTTCCTCGTCAATGGGCTGTTCTTGAAGAGCATGGTGCTGGGCTTCATCATTTTCTTGCCCATTGTCACTAGAATCATTAGATTCCTCAAAGTCACTACATAGGCCTGTAATACCCGGGATATGTATTATATTATATTATGGAAAATAAATACTAACTCTTCTAACAAGCCCACAGATATGGATGGGAAGATCACAGGGAGAAGCCTCTATTGATAACATGATAAACAATGCTAATAAAACTCAATGGTTGATCAGCAGAGAAAATGGTTTTCTTACCTATATACCCCCAAACAATCAAACGTATCTGACATTATACTAAAATCTATACATTATCCCTTTTGAGAAGTGATTAGTACCATATATCACTGACAAAAAAGTAAAAAATGTGTTGACATACATTGGCCTTATGCCTGAACTTTTGAAAAAGAAAAATAGATTTTATAATTAGAATGCCCCTCTAGTTAGTGTCTATCTTGAAGAAAAGAATATTCCAAGCACATTTTTGGACAGTATCTATAGGAATTAGGAAAAAAAAAATTTGCACCTAACATCGTGGGGGGAGGGCAAGAGAGGTCCCTCTCCCAACAACAATGTTGGCATTAGGGGAGATGGGAAGAGGGAGCTCTCTCTCTCAGATCTGCAACTTATAAATAATGCATTGTATATCAAACACCCTATAGGTGTGTAGATTCAGACCCTGGTGGCAGGGGCATGGAGCCAAAGTACAGTGGCCTCCAGTCGTATCAGGGCACAAATTTAAAAGCCTAGAAGATTGGCTCAATATTACAAGCGCAAAGGAATCCACATGCAACACGATTAAAAATGCATATAAAAAAATGAAAAGGATACTTCTCTTTGGTTCCTTTTTATTTTATCTTGAGGACAAATACATAATCTGTTTGCTAAGTGTGCAGGCTATGAGTGTTGAAGCTCTCCTTGCTCTATCTCTTTCGCTATGCCTCCTATTCATATCTATATATCTGTTCTCACCTCTTCAATCCTATCTCTAGATCCGTTCTAAAGCTCATGTCTATATCGACTTTTGCTATTACCTCGCTTCCTGATCATATCTCTATGAGAGGACATTACTTCACGATTTTGAACCTGGCGGTTCTGCTTCATCTGATTTTGGGCTTTGGTTGAAGAGCATGTTTGTCATGTCTTTTGTCCCTCTATATCTATCACTATGTCTTTTTCCCTCTATGTTGTCTCACTTGTCTAGGTCCCTCCATGTCACCACACGTATCTATGTCGCCCTCAACGACATCACCTCCTGGTAGCAATTGTATAGCCGAGTCCGCTTCATCCACCAACAACTCCAAGATTCCCATGACCCCGAGTCTTCTCCGCCTTCTACACCCACATACACCCCGCCATCTACATCTACCTCCACATATCAACCTTCACCCTCCACGAGTCAACCTTCCACTTACATTGCACCCTCCATGAGTCGGCCTTACTCCACATACCAATCTTCTACATATCAAACCTCCACGAGTCAACCCTCCATGAGTCGGCCATCCGCTTATTCATATCCTCATGTGTCTTCGCCTGTGTCTCCACCTCTGGTCAAGGAAACACCACACCCCAAGCAAGTGGATGTCGTCCACTACATTCCTGCTCCTACGCCATTGCCTAGTCCTTCCACTAGCGATGCGCCCTTGCCCTGGAACCTCCACAACTGTTGGCGATAAAAATATATATATAAAAAGAAGAAGAAAGAGAAGAAGAAATGAAGATGAACTAAGCATGTCAAGGCCCACATGAAACAAGAAGGAAAGTTGGGCCATTGAGATGGGCTAGATATGAAAGGGGCAAGGGCCCAATATGAAAAGGGAAAAGAAGAGGGATTTTCACAAAAAAAGGATGAAAGAAAATGTGGAAAAATCACACATTCTTTCCCAGGCTTCCTTCTTCCCCACGCGAGAGCCGCCTGTGACATTTCCCCACTCTGCCTCGTTGACCGATGGAAAAAGGCGGAGGCTCACGATAGGGACCAGCAGGCAATGGTGGCACCCTGCGGCCAATCCAACTGCGGGAGCCTTCTTCCCCAAGGTGGCATCGGTGCGTAGCTCTCTCCAGCAAGGTGTCTACTCAACAATGCCCAAGGTAGGCGTACGACCATCCCATAAGGGGAAACCCTTCTCCATTGAGCCCACAGTTGCGAAGCAACAGATGCAGCAACCGCGAGAAGAGTGCCAGCAACAACAGGTGGCAGTGACTTCTACAAATCAGAAGCAAGATGGGAGGGGTTTCCCCTTGAACGAGAAGGATCTAGATCCCCTATAAAAGAAGCCCCCTACGGTGAAGAACTGGCTTGGGCTCTCTCCGGTTGGTGGAAGGATAGAAGAAAATGCCCCCCCTTTTATTTTGTTTCTATTTTTCCCATCTCCTCCAATCTTGAGTGGTGGGAGACCAGAGATAAGAGAAAAGAAGTGAGGTGAGGGAGAGAAGAAGGGTTACGGTGTTGTAAGAGGGTGGGTTGTTACCTTCCCTTGTATCCTTTTTTTTTACCCTTTCTCTTACGATGTATGATGTGTTTTGTTGTGCCTTTCTGTAAGGGAATAAGATGTAGGGGATCGATCCCTGATTTGCTTTTACAAATATAACTATCTGTCATGCCTTTTGTATTTTTCCACCCCTAATGTGTAGATACGTGAGTATGATATGGTTATGTGTCTCCCACCTTATTTGAATCTGCCCTTACTCCTGATTTTCATCCTCTGAACACCATGCTTGTTCATATGGCAAGGATATATGCATAGCTGCATGATTTCTGCATATGTTGGCTATAACTTCTCATTTTCTTAATACGAGTGTGCAAAAGAATGGTATAGTTTTGTATACATATCTTTTGTCTCATCTGATTTCGCTCTCTCTATGAAGCTGTGAACCATCTAGTGATTTCTTTGACCTTCTATCTAACTCTCACAACTTCCAAATCCCACCTCGGTGTCTGGCTAGCTCCCACCACCATGTTACTGAAGGGATGAGGCACATGGGATTCGTCCCGAGTCAAGCATCCTCATAAATCCCCCCTTGTTGCCCCTTGAATTTCTGATTAGTCTTGGATCTTCAGAGGCTCATTCCTTTATAATGTGGACCCCAGGTGACTCCCTTGGGCGAGTAAACATTGATGGCATCATGCTTTCGAAAAAGGCTTTCAAGACCATGTTTTGGAAACGGAATCGAGGCACCCCCGGTCGAGAGGATCCCTAGTAGGCTAGTTGTTGGGACTCCGCTATAATCGACTCAGGTTTGCAGGGTCGTTGCTTTCGGGTGCACCCTCTGTGTTTCGGGGTCACCTCAGAGTTTCCTCCGTGATGGTGTTCCCCATTTATTCCCCCGAACGCCCTAGGTCAAGGGGAGATGCTACCAAATTTTCACCAGGAAATCTTAAGCAAAAAAAAATATCAAAGAAAGATCGAAGGGAATAAATGAAATATACATAAGTTAAGAATCTGAATTGGTAGCTCTTGCATATGCACAACTGAACTGATATTGAAAACTAAAATTCTGAGGACATATGCACTAAAATTTGAAACCCGAGGACGTTGGGGTTGTAACAAGCACAGCAAAGAGGGAAATTGATCAAACAGTTGGTTTCAAGGTTGCTACAAAAAAAATGTAGAAATTTGATGACTGAATGCGATTCTGAACATACACAAGGTTGTTACTCAAATAAAACAAAGAAGAATAAACATCAATGGAAAGGAACAGGATCTGAATTGCCATCCTTGCATTGCATTTAGGCCCCTCGTCCTTCCCCTTTCTCCTTAGCATTTCATGTTTCCCTCATGGGCATATGGTTAGGTTTGCATGACTCATGCACTAGATTTCATACAGGAATCCCACATGTGCATTCCTTAAACATTTAGAATCCCCCTCACGCTATGCATACCTCTTTTTGTATGACAATCAAAGCATGTGCTGCAGCATTTCAAAAAAAAGGGAAGAAGAATGAAGTCGAACTCAACTTGCTGGGGAGTGTCGACTCTGGGACTCGACACCTTGATGCGGGACAACTAGGTAGCCTAGAACTCTAGATGATGACTCACGACACAGACAATTGAGACCAGCAATTTGACGTATGGGATTTTTAGACTAGAAATCGAAGGGGTTTCTTGTTCTATCTGTCTTGAAGGGATCCATGGGACATTCAAGGGGAAATACTTTAAATCTAATTTTCATCTATTTGTGATGTCCCTTTCATTAAATACAAGGTTATGAGGACATTGTTTTATTTACTCTTTGTGATTGCAGAGACGTTTGGAGCTTGGACTTGAAGGAACTTCATTGAAACAACAAGAAAGAAGATTGTCGACTCCGGGTTCCTACGGAGTCAACTCTCTCCAACCTAGGCTTCACGAAAGATCTTCTTACGGCTATTGGAGAATCAAGGGGATGTTTCTACGTCCTTTTTTGTTTATTCCATTGTGTGCTTCATAGCTTATCATCTTCTACATACTGCTATGGGCATTTATTACATATCCTTTGTGATTGTTAAACTCTGAAGATTACTGTGTGTATGGATGGAGCTGTGTCTCCATGTGGCCTTAGTGTTCGAGGTGTGTTCCCTGACATGTGTGTGTGTCTGCTGCAGTGGCAGCATGTTGGGGCTTGTCCCCGTGTGGATATTACTGCGGAAGCAGCATGTGTGGTTGGGGTTCGTCCCCATGTTGCTACGTTTCGTAGCGTGGAGTGAAGCCTCACCCGGTTGGGTGAGGGGTGGATGTAGGGAGCCCGTCGTCGTCCCGAATCACCTAAAAATCATTGTGTCACGTGTGATTGCCTGTGCGATTGTCATTTCTTCTATCTCCGTTCACAGGCACATTATATAGGTTTTTATTTCTCTACCAAGTCACACACTGCTACCTCCATTATCTGTGTTGAGCGTAATTGCCTTGATTAGTCACATTATTATTACGTGTGAGATCGGAAAGCTTGAGAGAACCTTTAGATCTCACATCTGATTAGGCTAATCAACATTGTTTATTTTAATTCCACCATGTTTTGTAAAGAAAGTTTTTAAATTCTGCCATCTCGACAAGGGGACAATTCAACCCCCCTTCTTGTCTGCCATCTCTCTAGGCCAACACCTATGTTCCACCAATGAGGGGTCAAGACGAGGCATGTCCTCATATGACCAAGCAAAACAATCATTATACTCCCTTAAGACTTGGATTAACTCCTCTTCAACTTTGAGAGGGACGTTAGCAGAAATCATGATAGGCTTGGGTTCTTCATCTATTCCAAGATCGAATTCCTTGGTAGGTTCACCAACCGTCGTGGAGGGTTCAACAAATCTCTTTAATCCTTGAGCATACAAATTGACAGTGCTCTCTACCTTGCTATCTTCTTCATGGATGTGTCCTTCTTATCTAGGATCTCATATATACCCAATCTATCATCATTAGGCACCCTATCCCATGTTTATTCTTCTAACACCAGGGCTTCTTCGACAAACTCTGAGCATCTACGAAGGGCACAACACCATTGAGTGAGGTCCTGGAGGAACCTTGGAGGAAAAGCCCTAAAGTGACATGATGTGGGGCACGTCTCAGACATGGGGAACGGGTTGGACAAACCAGCTAGACTCTATCCTACCCTATCAATTGACTCGACTGAACCTAAATCTGACCTAGACAAGGATAGGGGGTCCTCGAAGAGAAACTCTAATGATGAGGGGCAAGAAGACGAGATGTCTCGCCCTGATGTAGACGGGGTAAACATACCAGTTTCCTCGAACAAAACATGAGTTTGAAAATTGGCATTTTTTTAGGGGAGGTAATCGTCAAAGGTCATGCACCAAGAGAATTAAAGCATGGAGAGGGAAGAGATGGCATGATGAGAGAGAGAGAAGTTTAGGAATAGAAGATGGTGGGTGAGGAGATACTGACACAGATAAAGGAGTAATGGGAGAATGCTTGATTGAGGAAGAATAAAATAATTGAGGAGATAAGTGAATGATGATTGGAGGTGCAGTAGGTATGGATTGAGGTCTTGAAAAATAGAAAATAACTGGGATGGGGATAGAGTAAAAAAATTGACAGAGCTCCCGACCTCCCATGAGCCGACGGCTAGATTTCTTCGCTCCTGCCTAACTACCTGAATCTCCATAGCGTGGTTTCCCTCTCGAAATAGCCAACCAAAAGAACCTGAAAAGTCCAACATATTGGCACTAATGCCTTCCGGCACTAGAGGTGGGCCAGATATCATACATGCAACACTACCTCCCTTGTTGTTCTGTCGGATTGGGGGCTTAAGAGTGTTATACCCCAACTGAACAGGACCTTGAACAAAGTGCTCCCGTAGTGTCCAAGTTAATGGAAGCCAATCTAACATCAATGAGAGTGGACTCTCACGATAGCCTAGTCCCCTTCGATCTCTCATTTTGTAGTTTGGAACTAGGTTAGTTCTCCCCAGGAGACGAGCGCCCAAACCTTTGCCCAGTGTTAGGTACCTTGGGGTGCAACTGGATCTAGAAGGGTGGTTGAATAGATCCCTTATAAAACTTGCCCTGTAAAAATCTTTTCACCAGACAATCTTTTGGTTAGAACACAGCAGATATAGCACTGATGTTTGGACATGTGTGTGCTTGTTAGAGATCCACAAGGCATTAAGCTACTCAAGATTGAGAGTGGATCGCTGGAGGGAATGCATTAAGAACAACCGACAGTCAGACAAGTCTGTTGCATCACAAGCACTGGTTTGCTGAATGATGCTAGGAGAGAAATGTTCTCCCAGGAATGAGTATGTGAAAGCTCAAAGGAAGGTGCAAATCGAAGCTTACAGACTACTCATAGGATAGCTATCAAACATACAAGCAATGCGCCATAGAAACTATGTAGATATCTGAGATAGCTTATGAGCCAGAGAAATGTCAAACACCTAAGATTTGCATGTATAGATACATATCATCAGAACATAATATTAAACAGAGAAGACAGCAAAGCATTTGAAATACCTAGTTAAGGGGGAGAGAAAAGATACATAACTCCAACTTAGATGACTGGCAACATTAACCACGTGAAGAAAAAAATAGAAAAATACCTTTAGGGGTAGTATGTTCAAATATACGTCAATATCCTTTGGGGTAGTATGTTCAAGTTCATTATCAACTTATATTGAAGCAGCACTGTGGTAGTATATTCAAAAAAGACGATGAGTAACGCTTAACATTTTGATATTAGAAAATAACAAGACGACACTCGAACGGTGGACGACGTAAACATGGTTTTCTCTTCACTTACAAATTTGACCTCACTTTTTCATCACTGCAACTGATTTAATAGCAGATTCAAAGACTAAGATTCGCACCTATGGACTTAAAGGACACCGTCAGCGTGAGGTGGCCGGAATGTCCAGTGTGAAGCAAAGCAGCGGTAGCCGAAAATGGGAGATATATTGCACAATAATAAGAACAGAGAATAGGAAGGGGGAAGAGCATACGAGCAAAATGTAAAAAGAGTCCTACCATAAACACACGCAGACAGAGGGAACCGATTGCTAGCGCAACTAAGGGGGGCGGGGGAACAATCCCACAACAGCCCTACTTATGGAGAGGGGATGGGGCTCGAAGTCCACCGGCCCCCTACTGCTCAGACGGGATGGGAGGGAAACCGGGCTTGTGACCTAGGGTTTCAGGGCTATCGCACAAAAGGGGTGTTGACTAGCCAGAGGACGATGTGAAAGGACGGTCCGTGAGCTAGGGTTTCCACAGGGTGATTGCATCTCCGGAGGGCTTTGAGAGAGATCGGGATGTGGCCGAAGTGAAGATCTGCCTACCTGACGTCCGGAGAGGACGACGAACCTTTCTGTGAAGGCTAGAGAAGGATGACGCTGGGTGCCTACCTCAGGCTGAGAGCTCGAAGGCAAGAGGAGGAAGGCGCCGGCGACCTACCTGAGGTCGAGAGAGACGATTCCTAGATTCGTGAAAAGGAGAGGAGGATGGGGGTTGCTGCTGTGCGAGGCGAGGTCGGGACGAAGACGAACCGAGGACAGAGGCGTGCTGCGCGATGTTTGTTTGAGAGGACAGGGCGAGCCGTGTTGGGACGAACGAAGGGTAGAATAGGAACCGATGCGAGGGGGATGCGAGAGAGGTAATCTGTCCAACCGTTTTAGGTCAGTCAATGTATCCCGCTCAACCGAGGGTTATCCATCCTGTTAAGTAGAGACAGTAGTCAAGTCAAGGCCGCTATCAGGGATGGAGTCGACGCAGAAAGAAGAAGAGGCCGACGCCAAGTCAACTGGAAGAAAGCGGTCACCCTAGGACCACTATCATGAAGTAGCGATTACCTAAAGGATGCAATCAGATATAAGTGCAGCAAAATGCAAAAAACTCAAGTACTTTCTAGACCATTGGATTTTTAGGGTACAACCAGCTCGACATTGAAGTGAGAATCCCAAGCTCGCAGAGACTTATGGAGACCTTGAAACAAGATCACCTAGTTCGATAGAAAGAATATCTGACGGAGAGGATCTCAAGTCCAAGAGGAGTTCCTATTAAGTGCAAGTGATCTAAAAGCAACGTACCAGAATATGCGCTATATGTGAACTTATAAAACAGAAATAATGTGAGAAGGGGACGATCCAAAGCATAAATCAGTGTAGGAATTTGCATTAAAATCCTTAAATACAAAACTATAGAGTTTTGGCATGAAACTACATATGTAAAAATAACTTTAAACATGTAAACATGAAACATGACACAACAGGAACCATGAACATAACGAAATCACATAACTCCTAGTAGGATTAAGGGCCGGAAATAATGAAATAAGGCACGGATACTATTAATTATAATTGGGATTGACCTTGGTTCAAATCTGGTTACAGAAACCAGGTAGCGGTCTACATGGGGACACTACTTCCAGATGGCGGTCTATCAGGGGCCGCTATCTGAAGATAGCGATCTTTGTGGAACCGCCTTCTGTCTGCAACAAACAGATGCTAAAACCTGTGTGTAGGGCCTATTCTAGGGTAACTAATGCATGCAAACTGTAAGGAATAGAGGAGCAAGATATGATGGCATGTTTAGAACAAGGTATGGGCATGGAACAAGCATGAATTAATCCCAAAGTTCTCATCTTTTAATTAAGGTGCTGGGATAACATGCCATGAAAGACCTAGATGTGCCGTCATGTAAAAACATAAAATTCTCTGCGTATAATGCATGAAATCACGAGGTAATTGAAGGGTTTTGTACCTAATTTGATGTTTTAAGCCAACATGAGATAACCTACCTTTGGGATTACTCCTAGAGTGCAAATTTCTTTCCAGAAGAACACCATCGTTCCTATGCGTCTTGCGTAGAACCAGCAATTTCCCGACATTCTATCTCCTTAACCTCCTAACCTCCTAGACCAAAAGTTGGCAGAGGGTTAGAAGATACTAAGAGGAACAAAAACTTTTAAAGGACTAACATGAAATGTTGACACCTTACCTTCGAACCACGCGATCCAAAATTAGGGCTCACGCAGGTTGAATCTGGGCCCTATTTATAGGGAATGACCTCGGGCTAAGGGATTAGATTAAATTAGGAGTCCTATAGGATATCAATTCGATCCCTGAGAGTCCTAGACAAGTTCCCATGTCAAATCACATCGATCCATGATGATAGGGATGATAAAAATCTGATCTTTCTGCGCCTCTCAAAGTCTCGTTCTCGGAATCAAGTAGCGGTCTTCTCTGGACCGCATTCATTAGGTGGCGGTCGCGCGACTGGCCGCGACTTGTTTGGGCACTAGAATTTAAATTTTATTTCCGGTGACACCGTGAGCATCTCAAGCCCGGATGTGGCCAATCCTGTCGCCGTGCGCTACGCCTGGGCGAGTAATCCCGCTGAGGCCAATCTCTATAACGGAGCGGGCCTTCCCGCGTCGCCCTTCCGCACCGACACGCAGCCGCTTTCCAACACCTTCATGCATTAAGGTGCCGCTGCGCTACGGAGGGCTCGCGTGATAGTGGAGCGCCTCCTGTCCTTTCTGGTGCAACTTGAGGACGGCCGCGAAATCGGGCGGCAAGGTGAGGGGCTCGGTCGGGGGCGGATTGTAAGTATAGACGCTCGTTAGGGCGCCGTCGGTGGTTATGAGGGGATGTTGGTCAGGAATGGAAAGAAACGCGGTCAACTTGACAGTGCCGTCGCTCTTCGAAAACGCATAGGCGGGCTTGCCGCCGCTGGGTTGAATGCCTTGATAAGTTTGCATCGACAGCCAGTCGAGGTCCTTGAAATCGCTGCGGGAATAATTGGGATAATCGGGCTCGGGATTCAGCTCGCTGGGCGGAGGGACGGGAACGATCGACTTCGATCCAATGGGCCGCTGGAGCACCGTGCCGTTGTAGATCCAGCGCTCGCTTTGTTTGCCCGAGAGGAACACCGTGACTTCGCGATACGTTTTGTCGGTCTTTGTCACCGTCAGGCTTTGCGGCATGTCCAAGGTGGACTGCGCCTGACCCGCGGGCGCTTTGGACGAGTAGGTGATGGTCCATGAGGCAAACGCGGGCATGTGGCGAAGGATCGGGCTCTTGGGAGGCGGAGTGGTGCCCGTCTGTGCGGAGAGGAAAAGTGTTCCGGCGAGAAGACACAGGCTCATCATCGACAATCGCTTCTTCATGGGAGATCTTTTGCTATTCGTCCACGGGCTCAAAGGATTCCGCGACGATGGCGCCGGTGTAGCGATCGATCGCCACGTGAACCCAATAGCGGCGTTCGCCGGTCACGACGAACTTGGCCAGGTCGGCCGAAGTCTTTGCGGTTGGCGGGTAGTTGCCCGTTTGTGCGATGACATCGATGAGGAGGTTCCACGTTCGCGCATTGCCCGAGTCCGAGAGCGCGCGCATCACACACTCGCGGCGGCGCTGGATGGTGGCATCCGTTGCGCTCGCGAACACGGCGGGCGAAGTCAGCGTCGAGGAGTAGCCACTATAGGACGTGTTGCCGTCGTAGAAGGGGGGAATCGGCGTATTGGAAGATGCGGGCGGGGCTTTCACGGTCGTGGTGGCCTTGACGAATTTGCCAACGAGTTCGCTGCGATTGCGCAAGGGTCCCTCCTGCAGGATTCCGCCGGTGGCGAGTGTCGTATTTTGAGTCCACGTGGTGAGAGCCTGAGCCGCGGCGGCCGCTTCCGCGTTGGACATGACACCGCCCTCCGCCTTGGAGCTGCCCTGAATCAAAGCCTGGAGTACGAGAGGTTGCCGGGTATTCAGATTAACGCGGCCTTCCACGCTGACATCGTTCGGCGCGTTTTGCAGTTCGTTGAGACTAAACGCGTCAAGCAAGCCGGCGAAGCCGCTTTCCGGGGTAAAGAAATCGAGATTCTTCCACGGCGTATCGCTGAAGACGTAGCCCAGTTCCGCGACCGATTGAAACGGGCGGTTCAGGACAACCGGCCGGCTGTTATAATTCGCAGTGGAGTAAGGGAGTCCGTCATTGCTTGGGTTTGTCTTTGTCGCATACATGTACGCGCCACTGGCTCGCCTCAGAATGCCGTCCGTGTCGAAATAGTAGGCCTTCGCCCCGGGTATATAACTCGTAGCCGTTCCGGTATTCACATTGACTGCCAGGTCGGAAATCGCGCCGGCAACGCTGGTGTTGAAATTCCAGCCAACAGGCGAAGTGCTGCCGGCAAAGCTGACGAGGTAAACACAGCCCGTGTTAAATCCAGCATTGGGACTCAAGGTCGTCGCCTGGGGCAGATTGTACGATTGATGCCAGGGGTTGTTACAGCCGATGGTTGCCGGGCTGGCAGTCGTGACGCCACTGGGATTGACGGCGAGGGGAGAAGTCGACATTTCGCCCAGTCCCCAGCGATTCGTTCTGGGGTCGAAACGAAAACAGGTGCGATAGCCGCGCACATCGGGAGCCACATCGGAATCATCCACGAGGCTCGAGCCCGCAAATGTCAGCTGATAAACCTGGTCGATCGTGTCATAGGGCACCCAATTGCCGGACGGATCCTGATATTCAAGCACGAGCTGAAAGTCAGAAGACAGGTAGGCATCATCGAGGCAATTCGCGGTTTCCTGCGCCCCGTAGTTTCCGGTGGGCACAAGGTACTGGTAATTTCCGGTCCAACATTTCCCGGTGTAGAAACCGATGATGGTCTTGCCATCCGTGGGAGCATCGGATGCCGCCATCGTGGTGTCCACCACCGAGCCGTAGGTGTCCAGCGAGAATTTCTCCTGGGCTTCGCCGCCAGCGGTGGCGTTGCTTCCGGAAGGATACTGATAGAGGAGCCGGGTGGGTTCCTGGAAAGAAGCCGCCACGCTGCCGGTGGTGTTGGGCGTTGCGTTAAACGTGATCACGCTGGTATTCGGCGTCAGCGTCGATTGCGACCACGACGCTGGCGTGAGCTTTGCCGGCGCGGCCGACGCGGCGGGGAAAGTAGACTGGGGGCCTGAAGAAGTCGTCCACCAAGGCGGCCTGACAAGGGGATTGAGCGTAATGGCGGTGCTCGCTGTGCCACCCGTACTGCCTGCGGTCACCCGGAAATTGGTGGGCACGAGCGAAGTGTTCAGGCAACAAGCAAAGAGTGTTGCTTTCATTTTAGTTCTTTCTTTGTTTTGAAATCGACGTTCCTTAAAAAAGGGGTAGGTGGAAAGGGTCCCTAAGACTTTCTAAGACTGGGAGGACACTTGGGCAATGAATATCTCCTTCCAAATCTAATTAAAATATGATTTCCTAATTTCTATTGAATTAAAGCTCCGAATTTTGGCTCTATAAATAGGACCCCTCTCTCCCTTGTGTTGAGGGCATCAATAATAATCTAAGTGGAGATGCTGCCGATTTGAAGGCTCAAGAAGGGAGTTTCCCATGCATTGCAAGCTTCATCCTTTGGAGATCTTCATCCCTTGGAGCTCTTTCATGGAGAAAAACCAATAAGCTTATCCCTCTCTCTTCGTTCTTTTATTTTCATTAGATAAATTCATGTTCATGCATCATACTTCTTCCTCTTTCTCTTATTTTTATTTATCTCAACCACATTGAGATCTCCCTTAGTGCAACACTTGCACCCTCCCTCTTGCATCACATCATTTTTATCCACCCTTTGTATAGTGGTTTAAAGGCAAATTGCCAACAAGGTGTGTTCTTATACATATTTTTCATATTTATTTCATTAAGAACTTGATGCTACACTCACCTTGGTTTCTAATCCAATCCTTTTTTATTGGTGTTTGTTATTTTTGCAAGGGTAATCATTCTAAGAAGAACTCTCTTCATCGGCCGGCCGATTGGAAGAGAAGGTGACACTCACATCTCCTCGCTTCTTTTGAAAGGTATTTATTCACGATCCCTCCATATTTCTTATTGTTATTATCATTTGAGGCCGGCATGTCTCTGGCGATCACACTCCATTAGCATCCACGCATGCTCCCTATTTCTCCCTCTTTCCCCTTCTTTTCTTCTTTTCCCATATTATTCTTCTTTTCTTTTTTCTTATTAATTCTTTTCTTTTCAAAAGTGGATTTTTCATAATCTACAAATTGGTGATCACGGTGGGACCACCTCTTATTTTTCTTTGATTACCCTTCTCCACTTGGCACCCACGTGTGCCATCTCCTTTTGCACCCACGGTGCATCCCCCTTTGTGCTCCACATAGCACTTCTTTTTTATTTTTTATCCCTTGTGCACCGCATGCACACCCTCTCCCCTACGTGATTATTAATGTGTTAGATTTTGGAAATTCCTTTTCTTATCAATCTAAAAAGAAATTGAGCATGCCATGCTTTATTTCATATTCTAATTGATTGCCATGAGTTATATTGGGATTTTGTGAGTGTTAATCCTTTATTTCCATCGATTTATTCCATTTTCCATAGTTTTCTGGCCACTGTACACAGGGTGAACGCGGTCGGCTAGAGGATTGCGTTCTTTTGAACACGGTCCTGTAGCAGACTGTGTTTTGCAAAAAAAAAAAAACCCACGTCCTGGATGGTGGACGCAAATTTGAAAATTCGCGCCCAATATCCTTGACACCATTTCCCTATGTTTTCATAGAACCCCCTATTTCTGTGACCTGCTTTGCATTGTTCTTCCATATTTCTATTCATATATGTGTTTTCCCTTTCTTTCACATTAGCACTTGCATATAGGGCATTTGGCTTAGGAGACCTCCTCTTCCCGCACCTTTTAGGAGATATTTACCTCTCTTGGTGAAGGAAGGACCCTCCAATTGAGAATTTCACGCATTGGACTGAAAATTCCTAAACCAAGGCCTCCGTAAGTTTCCGACATCGAAGGATTCCCTCTTTGATCACTGGGCTGGTTGTACCTTTGAAGTTCCCAGATTTAGTTGGCCTATACGTGGTGAGAAGATCAATCTAGTTGGCACCGGAGTTGACGCCATATTGAAACTAGGTTCCTACCTTGAGTGAACTGTATAACTTTTGTCAAAACTCATTTAATTCACTAAGGTTCAACTAAGAAAAATCAAGCAAAAACATCCTCATTATTTGATATCTTTGCAATTGTGCTTTGCTTGAATCTTGATTGCTTTGCATAATATTTCGCTTGAATAACCAAGTCAACATGTCTAATAATTTTTACATTCATGAGGATGATCAACTTAGCACATCTTATAATCTTTAATTTCATAATTCTCACTACAATTTTTCTAAGGGAACACATCCTCACTCTCATGGCCTTGCCCACACCACAGGTAATTTTCAATCTTGTGGTCCCTCGCATCAACCGCAAGCCACTACTCTTCGGGAACCGTCTCCACCACATAATAAATAGGTCTCCCAAAAATTACATCTTACCCCTCAACAAGCCCAGGCCCTTAAGGCCATTGTTGAGGGTTTAGGTTCCTCATCACATCCTCCATTCACTCCCTCTTGGGTGGCCTATCACCCACATTCTTCAACTCATCCTCCCTCTAGGATGGCCCATCACCCGCCTCCTCCTATTCATATTCCCTCACGGGTGGCCCATCACCTGTCTCCTTCCACTCATCCTCCTCGAGTGGTCCATCACCCACCTCTTTCTATTCTTCCTCCTCCACAGTCCCAAGGCTCTTATATTCCTTGTAACTCGGCCCGTCCGGGTCCTTTTGCGGGTCAACCCTTTCACTCCCCACGGCCTCCGCATCAAGCTGCCCCTCTAAGGTCTCCATGCCAACCCTCTACTTCTCAAGTCACTCCCCTCCAACAAGCTCTTCTTGATAAAATTACTTCAATGGAGGAACAACTAAAGAGGGTCACAAGCCCGCGACCTTCTTCTCCTCCTTCTCAAGTCAATCCCCTTCATGCTTTCATGAATAACATCACCAAGATGGAGAAAGATTGGAAGGAAAGGAGAGATGATAATGGCATCATCAACTTGAGTGAGCAAGATATTTTTGTTTGGATTCAGAACTGCTCTGATACCAAGTGTTGGGATCAGAATAGCTCTGATACCACGTGTTGGGTTACACGGTGCTATGGATTCAGCCCGAACAGAAACTCTAACAAGGCCTAGCCTGCCAATCGGACTAGAAATGCTGACTTCTACAACAGGAAGGGGTAGTACAATAATATTTTGGGAAGACCTGTTTACTTTTAAAAATTCTTCAATAGGTTTGCTCCCACTAGGAGTTTCGATTATGATAGATATTCTTGGAAACCTCAATCCACCAACCGAAACAGGTTTAGACACAACTCCAATAAGAATGTTAGGAAAGATCAAAGGAAAACCCCTGTGAGAAAATAAAAGAAAACTATTGTGAAACAGGTCTGGATTCCTAAGTGTTTGTTGAGTGAATTGAACAATATTTTTGGACCCAATCTAACTTGGGTTCCAAACCATCTTGCTTGATTTGTTATGCAGATGAGCCTGGCAGCTGAGAGTAATAAGTGGTACCTTGATAGCGGCTGCAACAGGCACATGATAGGTGACACCCAGAGTGGTTAAGGCCGTGCTGGGTTGGGTGAGGCCGAAGGTGTACCGGGCCAGGGAATCTAAAGCGTGCCGGGCAAGAGGGGGTTACAAGCGTGCCAGGCAATGGGAGGATGAAGCCTGCCGGATGGAGAAGGCCTTCATGGACACCGAGAAAACTCATGGAGTGGACTAGAACAACGTTGGAGCTTGGAGGTCAGAGTTGGGTGGGTGAGATCAGGATGGCGAGGGAGACCGATAGGAGCATGTGAACCCCATGGACAACCCAACCACGGTGATAACGGGGGAGGGACAAATGGTTCCATGCCACCAGAAATGCCACCTATTAGACTAGGAGGGCTCTGTGAGGCTCCAAGAAACGAGCGATCATGGAAGAGCCGAACACGTACCAAGAGGAAAGAACAACGAATCGAAAGAGGGGGATCATGAACATCATACGAAGAATAAAAAAAAAAAGCAACAAAAAGGAGGACGCCATGAGCATCTAACGAGCTTTCTTCTTTTATTCTCACCGGAGGAGCAACCTAAATGGGCTAATACATCGCAAGAAAATAGAAAGAATGACAGAGGGGAAAGAGATACAATGGGGAAAAGGGACCTCCCCCCCCTTCTTCTCTTCTTCTCTTCTCTCTTTTCTTCTTCTCTTCTCACCGACGGTGGTGGCGGAGTAACAGGCCCTTTCTCTCTCCTACTCTTCTTCCCTTCTGCATTCTCTGGAGAACCAGCTTGCCCGAATGAGAGTGCCCGTGTGTCTCTTTCTCTCTGTCTCCCTGTGTTCTTCGCAGTGGAGAGGGGTTTTTATAACCCTTGGTGGCAGGAAGGGCATTGAATGGGAGTTGATCTCGTCCCGTCCTCGGTTGTAGGGGGTAGCCTGGGTGTCTTCCTCAATGGGCGACACCTCAGCTACCCTGAGATATCCCCACTGCGTGCCAAGGATAGTAGGGCATGGCCCTAGATCTATTCTGCCGGTTGCACTGAGTGAAGGGGGATGACCACTGTGCCACTGGAGGCTTCGGGCGGGCGTACCACTGGAGGCGCCACACAGGCGTGCCATCGAGGGCCTTAAAGGCGTGCCGCTGAGGGCTAGCCTGGGTGTGCCGCTGAACGGCTTGCCTTGGTGTGTGTCGCTAAGGGCTTTGAGGTTGTGCCACTGAACGGTCCCGGGGGTGTGCCGCTGAGGGCTTCGAGGGTGTGCCGCTGGGACACTCGCGGGGGTGTGTGCCGTTAGGAGGCCTTAAGAGTGTGCCACTGGAGGGCACCAAAGGGGCTTCCTTTTCTCCTCTTCTTCTTCTCATCTCCTCTTCTCTTTTCTCCTCTTCTTTATTCCCCTGCACAAAAATATGGGGTGAGAATTTTTTTAGTGTCCACAGGTAACCCCTCTGGCGATCACACTCCTAAATAGCATCTCATGATCCCTTCCCCTTAGTTATTTTAGTTATCTCCATGCTTAGTCTTAATTAATTAGTCCAATGTCTATGTGACATGTTCACAACCGCTACCTCAACCGCGCCGCCCACCAGAGCCACCCGGGAGCTACTGCTCACTGTTGCTGCACCCTTGCCGTCTACTGCTGTTGTCTCTCCGTCGCCCTCACCACCCCCTGCTCCCGACGTCGCTGTCGTTGCCTCCACAGCCCGGCTCCACCTCCCCTTGAAGCCAACAACGGTGCGGCCACAGTTGGCCCCCGTGCATCTTTTCACCGCAGCCGTCGTACCTACTGCACCCTCACTACCGACCTCCCCCCCTACTTGCCTCGCCACTGGGCTCCCTCACCGTCGTTCCCCCTTGGGAAATCATCACCGCGATGATCATCACCGGCCTCCGCTCTGCACGACATGACGAGAGGAGGCTCTTGCGTCGCGGCCCAACCTCCGCCACTGGCAGACACGTGAACCATCCCCTCTCGCCGCCGCACCACGTCCGTGAAGTAGCTCCTCCCTTCTGCCACTACCGTCTCCCATCTGTGCAACATGCTCGTCATCGGATCTTGCCTCCTTCGCCATAGTCACCGCATAGTTCACCTCACCGCTGCACGCCACTACTGCCAACCTTCGCCGCGGCTCCTCCGTCGCTGTCCCTCGCACGTCGCAGCCACCACTGCCACTGCTGATCATCGCTACCACTTTACTGCAGCACCACCAGGCCTCCACCAGCACGCCGTTGCGGCCTCCATCAGTGGAGTCCAAGTAAGGCGTCTTGGCACCGTAGGAAGAAAGAAGGGAGGCCGACCTTACCTTTTTTTTCACGTGAATCTCAAAGTTAATAAAAAATAAAAAAGGGGTCAGTTGCCTCTCATCTGACAAAAAGGACACAATAATAATGGTGCCTGTTCACTCACCTGAAGAGTTTTAGAATTTTTAGAATTCTGTGTAAGTTAATTTTTAAAAGAAAACCTTTCTCTAAACAGACCCATATGCTAGAAGAGATTAAGTCTCTGCAAGAGAAGATGTCGCACCAAATAAGAGACATCTAGGTTGGGACTGGAAAGTCCAAATCCCAAACTCTCCTCCTGCCGAAGTATCTCTGCCTAAGTTGTGCCTAAAGACCATCATCCCCTGCTCCCAGCCTCCATAACCATTTACTCAATAGGGCCAAATTGAAGTGGCCTACATTCTTGATCCCAATACCCCCTTGTACCTTGGGAACAGTCACTCTCAACCACCTGATGTCATGCCAACTCCTACACCTCCCCCGACTCCCATGCCAGAAGAACTTCCCCTAAATGGCTTCGATCTTTCTCATCACAATCTTCAGAATGTGGAACACAAAGAGATAGTAGATAGGTAAGCGCCCAAGACCGAGCTACAAAGGGCTAATCTGCCCCCATGGGATAGCAACCTCGCGTTCCAACCAACCAGTCTCGTCTCGTACCTCTGGATAATAGGAAGCCAGTCAGCACACCAAAGATCCCCAAGGGTGAGAGGGAGACCCAAGTATGTGATAAAAAAATCCCCTATCTGACAACTCAGGATACGAGCCGCCCTTTGAAGTGGTCTGGCTTGCATTTTAACCCGAACAATTAAACTCTTGTTGAAGTTAACCTTCAAACAAGCAGTCTCCTCTAGCAACTCGAGCAAAATCCTCGCCACATACATCTGCCTCTCATCCTCTACCAGGAACAATATGGTATCATCAGCATACTACAAATGGGTGACCGAGAGGCCATCTCTCTCAGCTTGGAATCCCCTGATCAAACTTGCAGACTGAGCCCTCTACCATACCCTGCTAATAATATTAGCCACAAGCACAAAGAGTTGAGGAGACATAAGATCTCCCTGCTTGAGTCCCCTGCCACTGTGAAATAACAAAGTAGGCTTCCCGTTAACAAGAACCACAAATGGAGCAGAAGAGATGTAAAACCTGATCCAATTGATCCAAGTATCCCCAAAGCCCATCTTTCCCATAACATCAAACAGACAAGACCAATTGACCCTATCATATGCCTTTTCAAAATCCAGGTTCAAGACTGCACCTATCTTTCTTCGAATCTTCATAGCATACAAGCACTCATGAGCCACCAAAAAATTGGCCTATATACGACGTCCCCTGATAAAGGCTCCCTAAAAGCAAGTGACCATCATGTCCATAAATCTGTCCAATCTCCTTGTCAGCAACTTAGTGATGATCTCATAAGCACCATTCAACAAACACATAGGCTTGAAGTCACAAAAGTCATGAGCACTTTGTTTCTTGGGGATGAGAACAATGACAGTTTTGTTAATTCCCCTCAAGTGTGCCCTCCCCTCATGAAATTCCTTAACTGCTGCCAGAAGATCAGATTTGATAGCATCCCAACACTGCTGAAAGAAGGCCAAAGGGAAACCATCCACACCTAGAGCTCTATGCCCTGCCAGAGAAAACGCTACCCATCTAACCTCATTCTCAGTGAAACTCTACGAGATGCCATCCCTCTCCTCCTGGGAAAGTCGTGGGAGAAGATCTTCTGCAATCCTCGGTATGAAGTGATCCTCCTCTAAAAACAGTCTGGAATAGTAATCCCTCGCCAGACCCCTAATCTGCTCATCCGAAGAAATGAAGAGTTCACCCTCCCAAATGTAGGTGATGATATTCACTCTTCTCCTCCCAGATGTTATACGCTGAAAGTAAGCAGTATTCTTGTCTCCCTCTTTGATCCATCTATCTCTCAATCTCTGCCTCCAATAAATCCCCTCCCTGGAGAGGATCTCTTCGTACTAGCATCTCAAAGTGTCTCTCAACCTCCTGTCCTCTGCATCCAGAAGTCCTCCTTCTCTAAGCTATCAAGCCCCTCAATCTGCTGAAGAATCCTTTCCTTAGCTACCCTTCCTAGGAGGGTTTTATCCGCCCCCCAAGCCTTGAGTACATGAGCAGTATGTCTCAATTTGGAGACAAGAGTAGCCATAGCAGACGTGTCAGTATCATGTGCAAACCAAGCTCCCCTGACAGTATCTATAAAGTCTACCTCCTTGAACCAAAACTTCTCCAACCTAAAAGTGAACCTCTTGTCCTACCGACAACTGGTCTTCAAGAGGATTGGCTTATGATCCGACACAGATTTAGCCAAAGGAAGCACCTAAACATGTGGATGATGATCCTCTCAATCAACAAAAACCAAGAATCTGTCCAACCTTGAACACGAAGCATCAGCTCGCATGTTGGACAAGATAAACGACCATGTGCCATGAAAATATCCACCAGAGCCGCCTCCTCAATGCAATCAAAAAAGTCTTCCATGTCCCCTATGTGAACACTATACCCCAACCTCTCCCACGGGACCGCCACTGCATTGAAATCTCCTCCAACACACCACAGCCTACTCGAAGAAAGGTGTAGGCTAATCAAATCCTCTCATAAGAGTCGTGTCTCCTCTCTCCTCTATGGCCCATACACCACGGTGAAGTCCCATTAGAAGACATCCTTCACGGAAGCGAAATGAAGAGAGATAGCCCACCTCTAATGTGTCTATCCACCATCAACTCATCAACCTCATAAGGGTTTCATGGGATCATGATGCTTCCTGACTTTCCTTCAGTCTAAGAAACAACACCTTTCGAAAGGCTAGCACCCCCTAAGTCTCTCATAAGAAGTTCCCCATCTCTCTCACATTTGGTTTCTTGAATATAAAGAATATCAATCTTGCATCTTCTCACCAGCTCCTTAATCACCCTCTTCTTCTCCACCCCTTCTAAACCTCTCGCATTCTAGGAGACTATCCTCATGGAGACACAATGGTATCCCTCTCCTCCCCAGCCATGTTTCCCCTTAAACCCGAAAACCTCCCGTGTCACTCGGTCTCCCCTTGACTCTCCGAAAAAGGTGAGTGCACGATGCCGCTTTGAGATAGATACGGTCATGAGAGAGAGTGCCCGAAACATATTACCTTCTGGCCTCTCTCCCGTAGCTATATCCTACCCCTCACTCCGGTCACCGCACCCCACGTCGCACCAGCGACAAACCCCGCCCGCGTGTGAACACATAGGTATCGATGTTGATGCAGTTTTACTTTCATTGAGCCTGAACTTCTTTACCATCTCCTTGGTATAATTAATCTGGCTAACGAAGCTGCCTTTATTTCCTTGCTTGATTTGCAATCCAAGGAAGAAGTTGAGCTCTCCCATTATGCTCATTTCAAATTCACTCATCATTAGTTTCTCAAATTCCTTGAAAATTGAGGAGTTAGTAGCACCAAAATAAATATCATCTACATATATTTGTGCAATGAGCATGTCATCTTTTATAGTTAAGATAAATAAGGTTGTATCTACTTGTCCTCTGACAAAGCCATGGTCTAGTAGACATTGATTCAACATCTCATACCAGGCTCTTGGGGCTTGTTCAAGTCCATACAGGAGCCTTAGGGTCTTCAAATCTGGGAGGCTCCTCTACATAGACTTCCTCCTTAATGTATCCATTAAGCAAGGCACTCTTAACATCTATCTGATACAATTTGATGAAATGTGAGGCGTCAAATGCAAGTTGGAGCGTAATGGCTTCTAGTCTTGCCACAGGAGCAAAGGTCTCTTCATAGTCTATCCCTTCTTCTTGGGAATAGCCTTGAGCAACTAATCTAACCTTGTTTCTTATTATTGCTCCTATGTCATCTAACTTATTCCTAAATACCCATTTGGTTCCTATAACGGGGTGGTCTGATGGTCTTGGAGCTAAGAACAAGACTTCATTCCTCTAAAACTAATTTAGTTTCTCTTGCATGGACATGACCCAAGATTCATCATGAATAGCATCATCCACTCTCTTGGGTTCCACGTCAAAGACAAGAATGCAACGTGGGTAAGATGATGTAATTGGCTTCGAGTACCTACCCAGGCTAAGGGATCACCTATGATGTTTTGAGGTGGATGACTTCTTGCATATCTCCATTCTCTTGGTAGTCTAGCATCTGGTTGATCTTCTAGTCTTAGATCCCCGATAGGTAGTTGCTCAGCTTCTTCTGCTTCATTCGTTGAGTCTTCCTTAGGTTCTTCAGTACACTTCCCTGCATCATGTCCTACATCATCATCACTACTAGTGCCCTCTGGCACCAAGTTAGAGATATCTATCTCATGAACAGATATTTCTATAATTAGATACTTTTGATTGAACACCTTATATGTCTGCTGATCAAAGGGATATCCTAGGAATGTGCCTTCATCAGCCTTGGCATCAAACTTACCCAAATCTTCCTTACCACTATTGTAGATCATGCATGGACATCCAAATGATCTGAAGTAGCTGACTTTGGGCGTCCTTTTGGTAAATAAATCATAGGGTGTCTTCTTTAGTATTGGCCTGATCATGGCTCGGTTGATGATATAGCATGCTATATTTACTACTTCTGCCCAGAAATACTTGGGGAGTCTTCACTCATTCAACATGGTTCTTACCATCTTTATCAATGTTCTGGCCTTCGTTTCTACTACTCCATTTTACTGAGGTGTTCTTGCAATAGAGAAAGTATGCCTGATTCCATTCTTTTCACAAAATGACCTAAACTCTTGGTTTCAAGCTCGGGGCCATGATCACTTCTTAGGTTTATGATTTTAAATTTTTTATTTCTTTGAACTTGTTTACTGAATTTGGAAAACTCCTCAAAGGCTTCATTTTTATGGACTAGGAAGAATGTCCATGTGAATCTAGAGTAGTCATCCACAATGGCGTACCTATATCTTCCCACACAGGCTTGATATTTTTATTGGTCCGAAGAGGTCCATATGCAATAATTCCAAGGGAGATGAAGTGCTTACTGTGTCTTTCTCCTTAAATGAGGCCTTGGTCTGCTTCCCTTGAGCACAAGCCTTGCACCTATCAAGATGTAGGTACTCTAGTTCTAGTAGACCTTCTATCAGTTTGAGCTATATCAACTTTTGTAGGACCGAGTGACTTGCATGACCTAATCTTCTGTGCCACAATTCCACATCTGGGCTTGTCTTGGTTACCCGACAGATGTTTGTGTCTCTTACTTCATCCAGATGCACTACATATAGATTGCCTTGTCTGTATGCACAGAACTTACTTTGTTTTACCATCCCTGATTCAGCATACTTTTTTTGTGAAGGCTACCTCAAGTCCACTATCACATAGCTGACTTATACTGATGAGGTTAAACTTGAGTCCTTCAACTAGCATGGCTTCTTGTATGTATGTGTGAACCTTATCTCCAATTCACCCAATTCCAATGATTTTCCCTATTGAATTGTCAGTGAATGTGACATGTCCGCCTTTAATTTTTTTTGGTTTCTTGAACAAGGCCTAGTTCTCTGTCATATGCCTTGAGCACCCACTATCTAGGTACCATTTAGAGTTCCTGGTGCGCAGACCTTCCTACAAGGAGATTTGAGAAGAGCTTTAAGATCCCAAATGGCTTTAATCCGTTGAGGTTTCCTAGTGTCTTGAGTATGCAGATGCGTGCAATTTAAGTTCTTTCCAGTTTTAGGGTAGGGGACTAACCTTGATGCCTTGTTTTGGTTATACACGCATGTATACTTCCTTCCCTTGTTGTAGTTTCTAGGTTGTGTTGGGTCTCCTCTGGCCTTGAATGAGGGAGGAGAATGTTGGATCTCCTCTGGTTTGATAAGCAGTATGTGTACCCCCCCTCTCTCTCACTCCCATGCTCTCTCCCTCTCCCTCTTCTTCTCTGGCGGCCGACGGGGGAGATCGACGGCGAGGTGGCGAGCGGCCCAGGGGTGACGAGTGGTGTGGATTAGGGCTCGGATTGAGAGGAGTGGCGTGACATGCAGTTTTGTGTATTTCGTGAACTAGGCGTGAGGAACATGACCATTCGCGCTCGGAATGGCGTCCAATCGTCGTGGTTTCTTCGTAAGAGGTAGGGTGACGGATCCTTACCTTCCCTGTGTCATTTTCCTGCATTTTTATCTTGAATGGTGCGAGAACGAGCAGGTTTCCTTTATGTTGGGGTTTAAGCATGTTTTGGGGATGAAACGATCTCGCCATTCTAGGCGATGATTCTTTTCGATTTGGTAGATTAGATGTTGGGGAATGTTTCTCCTTGGTTTCCCCACTTTTCCCCGTGGTTTCAGGCTGTGGAGAGGCCGAGATTGGGTTTTGTTCTTGTTTTGGGGAAATTCAGGTATAATTCGGGGTGAGCGTCGGATTCGAGGTTTTAATCGCCATTTTGTGACTCGTTGGGCCCCATTAAGTGTCTTCGGGGTCGGGGAATGGTCGAGTCGACGTGGAACGGGGCCCCCGAGGGGTCCCCCGGTCATTTGGTCACCGCAATCGGTCGACCAATTGGTCTACTAGTTCTGGCAGAGCCAAAGGTGGCTCTGCCACTGGGTTCGGTCGACCAAGCCCCCTGGTTCGATCGACCGACCAGTGTAGGGTCGACGCACTGAGAGAAGTGTGTCGACCAACTGAAGGGGCTTTTTCCCCTGGGAATTTCAGTTGACCGACCGGCATTGGCTGGTTGACCGAACTCCCCTGGGGGTGGAGTTTAAAGCCCGTTTCGACCCCCGTTATGTGTTTTTTCGCCTCGAACTTGGAAATGGGTATTTGGCCCATCTAAACTCATGAGAATTGGTCTGTTTAGGCCTCGTGAGGGTGACCATTGCCTGAGGATTAATTCTCGTGGTTTGAGGATTCATGGGTTTTCTGAATGAGTTTTAACCATGTGATTGTGGCATGGTTTCCACGTGGCTTGTGCGCCCGTGGCGAGGCTTTTACCGCTTGAGTTCTGTGATCACGGTTGGGTGGTTTCTGCATAAGTTAGTGGGCCGGTGTCCACTAGTGCGGCCATGTGGTTCGAGGGTTATTTCTCAACACCTCTTAGTGTCGTATTGTGGGCCACGGTGGTTTGCGTGTGTACACGCCTTTCTCGAGGTTCCCGCGAGTTGTGACCGACCTTGTTTTAAGGTAGATTCCCATGGGATTACGGATGTGAGAGCTCGGCGGGACTCCGTGAGACTGTGGAGGATCCCAGTGGCCGATCGTGGCGGACTGGGTAGGACCGCCAAGTGTGTACGATGCTCCTTCTCGGTGGCAGACCACCCGAGCGTCTATACCTTGGTTGGGACAAGAGTACGCTACTGATGGAAGCCGTGGCACGTACCCCATGTCAAGTAGCTAGACACGACTATGCTAACGGGCACAGAGGCGCAGATCCTAGCCATTCCGAGGGTGTGGTGCGTGTGAGTGTCTCCTCTACTCCTCCTAGGATAGGGTGTGAGTAGTGTGTGCGCTTATGAGGCCTTAGCGCAGTATAAGATGTCAATGGACGCATCTGTCCATGTTGTGTATGCTGAGTAGCGGACCCTACGCCGGTGAAGGTTGAGTTACCGACAGCGTTGTCGTGGCCCTTTCGACAGATGGGTGTGTGTTTGCCCTGTGTGTGGGCAGGGTCCTTCACTAGCCTTAGCTCGGGACCGAGCTTGCTAGTGCGTTGCTGTCCTCCTGAGGGTGGGGGTTGAGCGTGTGTTTAACCGCGTGGCTTCACCAGTTTTCCATTGGGTGTTACTACCGAGCCGTTGCGAGGTTTCCCCTGGTAGTAGGACTATGGATTCGCTGTGGGTCAGCGATCCTGGCTAGAGGTTGGGGTTCCCTAGTTGGGAACTGGGCTAGTGTAGAGTTCCGCTTTTCCTTAGCTAGCCGTTCTTGCCATCTCGACCACTGTTTTATTTCTGTTATTATTGTTGTTGTTGTTGTTGCTGCTGTTGTTTACCATTTTCGTTTGCGGTGGAAATCCGCGGGACCCCTACTGAGCCAGTGAGATGAAGTTCACACCTTATTTTTCAAGTTTAGTGCTCTCCTGGAGGTGGAGCCGTTTGGGTCGGAGGACCAGTAGTACGCCAACTTGCTAATACCAGGGTCAGCCCCTGTAGCAGTGTATGTTTCCTTTTCGTTGACTGTACTTGTGGACTGGACTCTGTAGATTTATTTAATTATTATAAAATGTTAATTTCTTTTCTGTCATTTAAATTATAAATTGTGTAGTTTTTTCCTGTGAATTGTTCGAATTTCAATACATACCCACACCTTCCTTTAACCCTTCTGAGCCCTCCGACTCGTGGGTGGCAGGCCAGGATTCGAATGGTATCGAGTTATTCTCAGTATCCAGATCTTGGGTCGTTACAGATGATATCAGAGCGTGGTTATGAAAATGCATGAAAATTCAGAATAATTGTAGTGCTTAAGAGTCCAAAGAGTCTAGTACAGTCGGCAGCTGGCTTAGGGTGTTTTGTTTTATTCACCCTTCCCTTTGATTTTTGTGCTATTTTAAGATTTTGATGGCATCGAGGAGGCGGACCAGATCGTTGCCTAAGGTGCCGGTAGGAGCTCGAGAGGAGCTGAGCAGAGAGGAATCGGGTAGCGAGTTGTCTCCCCCAATGGTAGTGGCTCCGGATGTGCCAGGTCCGGCTAAGTTTTATGCAGGCATGTATCGATTTTTCACGTAGCAGATGAGTCGACAACATCATGGTCAGGAGGCTGGCGAGGGCATCTCATCGCTTGGTGATCGTGGACGTCTCTTGCGACAGTTTCTGCGGCTTGAACCACTGACATTTGAAGGTCAGCTAGATCCTAATGCCTTCAGATCATAGATCGAAGCGTTGGAACATGTATTCCGATCGATGGAGTGTGCAGATGATGAGAAGGTGCTGCTGGCGAGTTATCAGTTGCAGGGGTCAGCTCTATCATGGTGGACCACCGAATGGGAGTCGGCGTTCCAATCTCATCCTCCATGGCAGATTCTGTGGCTGGAGTTTCTTGCAGCATTCGAGTGAGTTTTCAGCCCGGAGCACCTCAGGATGAGAAGGATGTATGATTTCATTGAGCTGTCCCAGGGAGATATGTCTGTGCTGTAGTATCGGTCCAGATTTGTGGAGTTGGGTCGCTAGGATCCCCATATCATGGCTGACGAGAGGTTAAAGGCTCAGCAATTTGTCAGAGGATTAAGGCCCGAGCTTAGGCACTTAGTGGTTGCGATCCGTGTGATGGATATGGAGTCAGCTTATCAAGTTGCGGCAAGTGTAGAAGAAGAATTGTTGAGGACTCAAGAGCAAGCCCGCGTAGGGCAGTCTCAGTTGAGTTGGGGTCATTAGAGGACCCTTCAGCAACAGCATGTTTCCCAACAGTCTTAGAGGCCGACGGAATCAGCATCTCTTCCACCTCCTGGCTCGAGTTCTTCCCCTCCAAGATCGAGTTTTAATCGGGTATCGAGGCTATTCAAAAGGAGAAGATCAGGCAGGAGGCGCTAGGAGCAGGAAGAGTAGGTTATGGCAGTGTCAAATCAACGATCGGAGGATTGACTATTGCAGCATCATAATATGACTGAGTAGCCAGGACAGTGTCTGAGATGTGGCGGGTTTCATGAGGGCAGGCTGTGCGCTGTGGATGAAGTCGAGCTGGAGTGCTTCAAGTGTGGTCAGGTTGAGCATATTGCTCGTGAGTGCCCATGGCGGCCACCTCAATCCCAGCCATCTTTGCAACATTCCACTAGCATGGCGAGTCATGGGTCCCGACATGCACGAGGCACTTGATCGGGCGTTGTCGTCGTGCTCTTTTTGTGGGAAGGTGTGTGTGAATTTCATTTATCGCATGTTGTCCTTGTTTCAATTCTGTTGTTTTCATCATATAATTATGCTTCCTTATACTTGTGTTTTTCCCGATGCATGTCCGGAAGCCCCCGGAAGCGTCCTGCGTGTGGTAGTGGAGCTGCCTGTGAGGGTTGTGTGTTCATTCCCCCCTTGTGTCTTGGTGCGCGGAAGTTGTTGAGGTCGTGTAAGATCGGGCATGGGGAGTGACCAGCCAAGAGGGTGCATCAAGTTTAGGGCTGGTGTTGAGTTTGCTTGTAGTGCCCTGATGTTCCAACTCGTGCATGTAGGTGGTTTGCCCAGGTGAGGAAGGAAGTTTGTGTTCCAGAATGGAGGAGTGTGAGTTTTCTCATCTCCATTTATGGATTCGGTTAATTGTTGTGGAGGTCGTGTCATGGCCGACGCCAGTTTTCCCTCCGTCTAGGTGGTGTTTTTGGATCAGAGTGCGCAGTGGAAGCGGGGTGGGTTCGTAAATCGCAGGCTCCAGGATCAGATTGCTAGCAGCGTATGGCATGTGTTTCCATGATGAGCCTGCATCCTGGAGGTTTCGAAATCGGTTGAGGATAGTTTCTCTCGGGTAACGAGCCATATTAGCCGTGTGAATGGCCCCGGTTGCCGTGCATTTGCTACTGTATCATGTCGAGTGGCATTGGAGGAGTTGTGACAATAGAGCTTGGTGGTGAGAATGGTCAGTCGAGGATGAGCGTTGGCAGGTGCCGATCATGGTTTGTGTTGCGGCTCTTGGCATGTTAATGGTTCTGATATCAGAGGCAGGTGTAAGCAAGGAGCGTGTGGTGGCGGCCAGCTCAATTTTGGCAGCAGAGTGTGGTTGGCAATCAGAAGAGCCTATGCTCGAGGCATGGTGAATTGTAATGGTTGTGCATCGAGAGGTGTTGTGAATGCGGTCCGACAGAACATTTGGTAAGTGTCGTCGGAGGAGTTGACCTGGCTGTGATGATGGTTTTCCCATTGCTAGAAGGTGCGGGTTCCAGTATGTGTAGAGCTCGAGGTCAGGTCAAGCATGAAGATCTCCTGCCTTCATGGGAGGTATGTTGGTTCCTCCTTGGCTAGAGAGGATCATGTTTTTGCTGAGTTCATCATCTTGCATCGTGCATTTAGATTGGTTAACCTTCTCATGTATGCCATGAGGTCCATGCGAGACATGCTTGGCGATGAGATCCCGGGTGGATACCATGTTGAGTCACCGAGGAATTGTTGGATCTGTCGAGCACCCTAATGCGATGTGGTTTATTATGCTGATGGTCCGGCAGGCGTGGTGCCCGAGATCGATTAAGTGAGACAGTGGCTTCAGACGGAATGCTTGTCTATGACAAGACTCGAGAAAGTTTGGAGCAGAGTGCATCTGGTGGTGCCACCGTCAGGATTGTGGTGTTCCCTTGGCTCGGAGTAGCTGTGTAAGGGGTTTGGTGTGAATGGGCATTATGTTGGTTCCTGTTGAGCAGCCGTCCAGTTAGAGTGGTGGTGTTGGCTGCGTAGTTGGATGGTTGCAATAGAGGACCATGGTCTTCTCGACAAAAGAATCCCCCGAAGTGTGGCCTGAGTTGAGAGCCCCACCTTGGGGAAGGAGTGTGGGGTGTCATGCCCGGATTGTTGCGGTTGAGGAGTTCAAGGTTCGCGAGAGTAACCTCGTCGTCTTTCCTCCTCTTAAGAAGTTGGTATTAACCAGATGATCAAAGAGGATCTTGATGGTGCTGAAGGATCGGTTCGGTGGCCCTCCTGAGGAGCAGGAGAAGCTGATAGCCAGGGACTTCTATTCATTGCCTGACCAGTGGTTGGCAGAGGATGTTCTGCAGCTGATATTGGATCGTTGAGCTGGTCAATGAGTATTGTGGGTCCTGATTCGTGAAGTCCCGGGTAGTTGTTTGTGTCGTGTCCCGCGAATGTTGGTGGTGCCCAATAAGACATTTGTTTTTGACCGATATGGTTGGTGAGCCATGAGGAGTTCGGTTCTAGATCGTATGTTGTTGCACCGAGGTGTTGGCGGCAAGATGTTGACCGGGTTGTCCGTCAACGGGAATCGAAGCGCTTGTAGATGTCTTTGGGATAAAACTGATCCAGGTTCTTTGGGGTGATCAACTGGACGGGAACATAGTAGGCAGGGGGCAGCACCTTGTGTAGAAGTGTATCTACCGCCAGAGCAATAAGTGCCTTGCCGTAATTCTCCGGAAAGAACGCGACGGATCCAATGAGGCTGCTATTGCCTAGTCGTAGTTCGCGTCGTGCCTCTGGAGTGGCGCCGAGTCCAACCGCCATGCAGAGCTTACTGCGGCCGGCCTCCTCAAACGCACGTAGAGCGCCGAGCACCGCGAAGTCATTCACTCCGCACACAAGAGAGCGCCGGCGAGGCGCGGTCTGCAAATGCCTGCGTGTCACCTCGAAGGCGCGCAGAAACTCTCCTCTTGATTCAAGGTGCGTCGTGATGCACGAACCGGTCAGCCCCTTCAGCAGAACTCCCTGGCTGCCTGTGAGCCGGAGGCTTGGAATCGCACCTGCGATGCCAATATCCAGAAGAATCAACTCGTCACACTCCCCCTGCCAGTGCTGCTGTGCCGCACGCATCAGAGCCTTCCCGGCTATGGTTCCGACTTTGTGGTTGTCAACGCCAAAGAAGCACGCATTCGGTTGCGGAATCTCGACCGCGATCACTGGAATGGAGGCTTCCTGAAACAGAGTAGAGAGCTTCGGCGCAATGCGGTCGTGCACCTGAAACTCGATCACCAGATCGACGCGCTGGCGGACCAGAGATTGCGCATTTCGCAGCGCGGTCGCTGCGCTGTACTCGTTATCCAACTCGATCAGATCGACGTTTCCTTCACTTGCTGCGCGCCGCAGACCGACACTCAACGCGGCAGAGAAAGAATCGTGCCCCTGCGATGCGTATCCTATCCGAAAGCGCTTCCCGTCAATAATCCGGATATTCGAAGCATATCTGCGGCTCTGGACGCGGCGTATGAAGCCAGCTTCTTCCAGGGTACGGAGCAGCCGGAAACAGATCGTTCGTTCTACTCCAGTACGCTCTACCACCTCGTTTAGCGTCAGGGCATGACCGTCATCGCTCAGGTACCGCAGCAGGGCGCAGGCACGAGACACCGTCTCAAGTGTGTAGCGTGTCCTTTGTCTGGTTGCAGACTGCGTTGTTGTCTTTGCCATGGCGAAGTGTAGCAGTGGAGTCGGCCTGAAGGGGTATAAAACTTGCGATATTAGCAAATTCCTTGAAGCACGTGTTTTGGATTGCGCACAGCGTCCGGCGCCTCTTCAATGGTTGGGCGCTGGAGCAAGACAGGCAAACCGTTCTGTTGCGCTTTGCACTGACGCGTTGGATGGGTCTCTGGAGATTGGGCATGGGCGAGCGAATTAAATGCGGTGTATTAGGTGCGGGTTGGTGGGCGACCTTTGCGCATATCCCGGCACTTATTGCTCATCCATCGGCCGAGCTTGTCGCGATCCAAAAGCGTGATCTGCGCGAGGCACGCAAGGTAGCGGATGACTTCGCCATTCCTTGTGCATGTTCTGACGTGGAAGATCTGCTCGCGATCGAGGGTCTGCGGGCGGTCGTAATCAGCAGCACCCCAAATCTTCACTTTGAGCATGCCCTGCTGGCTCTTCGGCGCGGACTGCATATTCTGGTTGAAAAGCCACTCACCATATCGGCCGCGGAATCCGAAAGGCTTGTTCGGGAGGCCAGCGAGCGTAGCCTGCAGTTTCTGGTTAGCTGTCCGTGGCACTATACACCGCACGCGCTCGAGGCACGCCGTTTGATACAAACCGGAGCTCTCGGTTCAGTCCGCATGATGAGCGTTCTCATGACAAACCCGATCAGTCATCTGCTTCGAGGAACAAGTACACGGCCTACGCATGGGGTCCCGTACCTTGAACCACGGAGAGGGACGTACAGTGATCCTTCTGTTGCGGGCGGCGGGCAAGGCTATGCCCAGGTGAGCCACGCTGCTGCTTACCTCAGCTTTTTGACTGGGTGCCATGCGAGAGAGGTTTTTGCGCGGTTCCATAACGATGGCGCAGCGGTCGATCTATACGACACGATCAATTGGAAAATGTCTGACGGATCGATTGTCTCGCTCGCCAGCACGGGAGCGACTCCGATCGATCGCAGAGACTTTGAAGTTCGCATCTTCGGCACCGAGGCATTGCTTTTTCTGGATTTATGGCGAGGCAAAATGGAGTTGGTTCCAGTGAACGGCGATCCGCATCCTTACCCCGATCTTCAGGAGGAGGATATCTATCCGCACGGTGCTCCAGCCGTAAATCTGATTGATTCGATCCTCGATCCTCGTGTCAATGGTTCGCCAGCCACTCTGGGAAGCGCCGCAATGCAGGTGGTGGAAGCTGCCTATCGTTCTGCATACAGCGGAGAGAATGTCATCATTCACGGCGAAAAGGCGGGTGCGCTTTGAGCGGATTCCTTCTCAAGGGCATCTCCTGGAACCACAGTCGCGCGTATCCGCCGCTGGTTGCCTCCGCTCAGCGATTCGGAGAGATAAGTCCGCACGCAGACATTCAATGGGAAAAACGCAGCCTGCATGAGTTTGGTCATGCAAGCCTCACCGATCTGTGCGGACGATATGACCTGATTGTGGTCGATCATCCAATGATGGGAGAGGCGCACAAGCACGATCTGCTCTACGACCTGCGGCCGCTGCTGCCCCTGGACGTTCTCGAGGAGATGAGCAGCGATTCAGCCGGACCTTCCTATGCCAGCTATCTCTTCAACGAGCATCTCTACGGTCTTCCCATCGACGCCGCCACACCCTGCGCGAGCTACCGCCCCGACCTGCTGGAGCGGCTCGACATTGCGGAACTGAAACCCTTCTTCAATAGCTCCATTTGTTGCTCCTTTAGCTCCTTCAGCTCAGTGGGGGACATTCTGTAAGGTGTCTTAGAAACAGGACCAACACCAGGGACAAGGTCGATTGCGAATGACACTTCCCTCTCCGGGGGTACAATGGATAATTCTTCTGGGAAAACATCGGTAAACTCCCAAACCACTCGGATGTCTTCTGGTTTAGACTCCTTACTTTCTGTGGCAGTCACAAATGTTATAAAAGCCATACATCTTTTGTTTATGAGTTTGCTAGCTCAAAAAGCTGAGATAAGAGGTGACTTGTTTCATTTTTGGGGACTGGTATAAATCAATCCTAGGTGATTTTCAAAGGTTACCTTGCCATTTCGGTAATCAATAACTGTCTTATGGGTGGATAGCTAGTCGGTGCCTAGAATGACATCATACCCGTTCATATCAAGGTATATCAGATTGGCAGGTAGAATTTTCCCTTTTATTATAACTTTACAATTTAGATAATGGTGTGAAATCTCGGATTCGTTTCCGAGAGGTGTAGAAATAACTAGATCTATCCATTCTGGTTCCATAGGTAATGGTCAGGAAATCTTTTGGAAACAAAAGAATGTGTTGCATCGGTATCAAATAAAACTTGTGCAGTCTTAGAAAAGATAGTTAATGTACCTTCCACAAGTCCACCTTCTGTCGGTTCCGTCTCCTGGAGAGCTTGCAGATGGCCTTGCTTCTTGACTAGACGCTTCTCATCTTTAGTTATTTGTTCATTCAACAACGGGCAATCAGGGATTTGGTGTTCTTGGCTACCACATCAGAGATAGGCTCCCAGTCTCCTCCAGCACTATTTGGACTTTTGGACGACCTTGTCACAATATTTACATACCTCCTTAGAAGGTGTGGTAATGCAGTAAGGCTTGTCATCTTTCTTGAATTTATTCTCTTTGGAGGCTTCCCCTCCATTGTTGGGCTGCTTCTTGTTGGATGACGGTTTAAAACCTCCGGGGCTAGCCACGTGCTCCTTCTTGTCCCTCCCTCGGATCTTATCAGATAATTCGGTGGCATCTTCTAGCAACTATGCACGTCGTACCATCTCCGAGTAGACTTGGATGCCTATCAGTGCCAGTTGTGTAATATATTGAGGTTGAAGCCCATTAAGAAATCTTCACGCCTTCATTTTCTTAGTACACACCAAGTGGGGTGCATACTAAAATAGCCTTGAGAATTGGGCCTCATATTCAGCCACGGACAAGGATCGTTGCTTCAATGTGGAAAATTCCATGGCCTTTTTCTCTTGGATGCGGTCAGAAAAGTACTTATTGTTGTAGTGCTCAACAATTTCAGCCCATGTGACATAGTCACCAGGCAATGTTGCTTCCACGGACTCCCACCAACATCGAGTGTCCCACACCAGTTGAAATGTGGCATGCAAAATTTTTTCTTCGTCCATGCATTGCATTACACGAAAAATTCTTTTGATTTCCTTTATCCAATTTTCAGCATCGTCTGGGTCGGACGAGCCTGTGAACTTTGGTGGGTTCATGTTACGAAAGATTCTATGGAGATCACTTGCTCCACGATTAGCTCCGTCTTGTGCTACCTGTTGCAGTGCTTAGGTCAGGCCTTGCACCGTGCGTTGCATGTCATGCCATTGTGCTCTTTCGGCGGCCATGATCCTATAAGAGATTTTAAATCTAATTAGTTTCATGTTTCTAATTATAAGGTTGGACGTCATCATAGGACTTAACCCATGGCTCTACCCATCTCACCGGGTATAAGGTGCAAACCAATCCTTGGACTTGGGTTTCTTAGTAATTTGAAATCCAAGGCTCTGATACCACAAAAATTGTCATGTCCCGAGCGCGAAAGGAACCTGATACGTGCGACGAGTTTATATCAATCATGTCAATCAGAGCACAATGGAAAATTTGACACAAAGATAGAGTGCACAAAATACAAGTAATATACTAACAACCATAATCAAAATTCCATAATTGAACCAAATATCCATAACGATGATACTCACAATATCCATATTGTCAATGATTCTAAATAAACCACACGGCTACAAGCCTTAACAAGTTTCCACGACTAGACCCATATGACAAAAGTTACAATGACATAGGACTCGATAAAAAGACAAGACACGACTCGGCAATAGCTCGTCATTCAAAACCTCTACACTCATCACTCAGTCTTATTCCCATCCGATTGGTTGTCGCTATTCGAGTTACCTGAAAAATGTTAGAATGAAACTAGGTGAGCAAATGATCAGTAAGAATTATATCTCAAGAATGAGCAATTCTTTAAGTAATTACATGTTGCATGCAATGCAGGTATAACTATGCATGATGAATGAACAAGATATGATTCCAAGGTAACAATAAGTAAACTATCAAGAGTTTGCACTAGATTCAAGGAACATAATATTAAGAGTTCAAGCATGTAATATCAAGTTCATGTCACTAGAGTTGGCTATTTCCAATCAAGCAAGTACTCGCCCATTCTGGGCCACACAAGTCATGTAACGTCAAGTCAAGTACTAGTTCAGGAGAGAGAGGAAATGTTGTTGATGAATCAAGCTAGTCATGCACTTCGGTGCAACACCACACCGTGGTCAATCAATTCCCATGGGCACAAGTACTTTTGGATGCTCCTCCCTAGACCAAATGGGGCCTTATAAATGTCAGGCATTGAGTCATGTTATATTTTTGACATCCACTATAGTTTACAGCCAATATTGAGTATAAAAGGATAAGCTCAAGTAGGATGATAAGGTAGACTCACAGAATCTGAGGAATTCAAGGATAGAACTTTATGAAGAGATGGACTACATTTAAAACCATGATTGCGGGGGATCAACTTTGCACTCTCCCATCTGCAGCTCGCTCTTCTTAATTAATGACTCGATGACGTCTTTGAAAATATAGCATTCCTCGATGGTATGCCTGAGCATTTGATGATACGGGCAGAAACGAGGGTCATCCTTTCTCTTCAAGACATTTGGCCTCTTTGGCTTGGGCAGTGTGATTTTATTATATTTGGTGGCCCATTCAAATAAAACCTGAGTCTTGTCTCAGGGAAGGAGTATAATTTCTTCTTCTTCTTTTCCCATAAGGAGGGGCCATCTCGCCACTCAGTAGGCTTGGCTGGGGGAGGCTTAGCTACCTCTTTATCTTTTCCTTGCTGCTCTTCGAAGGCTTTGAAGTCCACGGTATGTACTTCTTGAGGGATAGGCCGCTATTCAGCTTGCCTCGCCTTCTGGCTTGATGCCACAGGGGTGGAGGAATAATGGGAGAGAAATGTCTCGATCTTTGCCACAATGTTGTTCAATCAGTCAAATGATTTGACCTTGGTGCCGATCATCCTTTTCAGGATTTCCCTTCTCAGATTCTACTTACAAATCTGGATTTCATCCTCTTGGTGGGGGGGACGTCTACATCTCATGCTTAGATTCCTCCACCTCTTAATGTATGCTAGGGTAGATACGTCATTCCTCTGCCTGGTGGAGTAGAGTTCCCCCATGGTCACCTCCCATTTGGCGATGTAGAACCCTTCCTTGAACTGCTTCTGCATGTCGAGCCAATTAATAATAGAACCCACGGGCAGACTTGAGTACCACTCAAAGGCCAGCCTTGTCAATGTGGACCCGAAGAACTTGAGGAGGTATGATTCATCAGCTGCTAGGTCGCCCATCACATTAACATAATATGCGATGTGCTCCCTTGGAGATCCTTGTCCATTAAACTTTTCAAACTTTGGGGGCTTGGTGATGCCTGGAGGCAGCTTCTTTGCAGCATGGTGAGGCGGGTATAGAATCTTGTTGTATACATCAAAGGGGGTATGATCACCGTCTCCTCTTTCGGCCAGCTTCATCTCTATCACTTGTTCTAACATTAGTTTGCTCACTACCCCGGGGTCTGCCAGGCTTGGATAAAAGTGGGCTGGCTGTGCATGTGGCGTTGTCAGCACTATCAACTGCGAGGGAGTAGTGGAGACTAGGAATTGGAAAGCTGGGGGTTGCATGACAACCGCATGTTGATGTTGCTAGAGATGGGCGCCTCTAGTATAACTGGGTATTGGTGGAGACACTGCTGCCTGTGGGGAAGCTTCAGAGGTTTGCCCATAGCCCTCGGGCATTTCAGGTGGTGCTTCCGTTTGCCTGGATGTCAAAGGCTGAGCATTCCTTTCATTTAGTTACTTCTTTAACATTTCAAATTCTTGCTGGTAACTTTGTAAGACCAGTAGTATGGCAGGGTCCTATATGGAGGGGCTAGGGGTGCCTCCTCTCTCTTCAATTGGGGCCTCCTCGGATGATGTGGATGGTGTCCTGCTATTGTCTCCAATGGTAATAACATTGGCACGTAGTCAAGGCTGCCATGGTCTCTTCAGAGCCGGTTCCTTCTACTAGGGTTTGCAATACTTTGCTGGCCACCCTCCTTCTTCGAGTGAGGGGGCCCTGTCTCTCAACGAGCTTAACCACTTCTTCATGTTCCATGGGCAAAGCTCCATAATGGTCAAACACCCCGGCCATGTTGCAAGTGTACACGAACATGCTTCTATTCCTTCTTTCCGCCCTCCTTGATGACTTTCTAGGGAAGGTTACTTGTCAAAAATAGATTTCTGCGCTTCCACCTCTCTCCGACGTTGGGATTGATGGTGATTGTCTGGAAAATTCCTCGACTCCATGTTGGGCGTGGATCAAGCTTCATCATCTCCTTGGGCAGTAGCTGCTGCCCGCAACAACCTCTGGCAACCCAGAGGGGTGCTCCCTGGGCTGTACAAGTAGTTCCTCATAACTTCATCTATTCCCTCCTATGCTTGCGTGGAGGAGAAAGCAGGTGAAGTCGCCCTAGCTTCAATAATGGGCTTGTAAGTTGAACACCCTAGGCGGGCAGCCTTGTGGTGGTGTCGGGGATGTTGGTGACGGACGCCCCTCGACGGTGTTGGTGCAGCAAGTGTTGATTGGTAGATTGGGGCTGCTAGCTCAATTTGATCTTCCTTCCTCAGCCTCTTATAACAGGCCCTTTCTGGCTTTGCCTTGGTCGGCGAGGCAACTTGGGTGCCCTTGGGAACCTAGGCTTGTTTAAATTTCACCAGCGTTCAGGCCGACTGGTTCTTTGGCCGTTGGGGCTTGTTGGGTCTTCTGTCGTCAACTCTTTCCAATGGCTGGAAGGAATTCCACATTGGAATAGTAGGAATGATCTGCTCCAGGATCGCTTCAGCTCGACGGCCATTTAGGTGTGCTCTGACACTTCCAATGATGACTTACTTGCCGAAATTGGAAACCCAGCCTCTGGTGGCAGTAATGTTAACAATGCTCCTTCGGAGCCTCCTTTGGTGAGATGTCGACCCCTTGTTGGATGGGTCGGTGGGAGAGTGCACATGGTGTACATAACAGCTTAGTGCCCTAGCCGAGACACGATCATTAGTGTTACATGACGATCTGGCAGCAGCAGCTTCGGTGATGATGACTGCTGGGATGGGAACGTTGCATTCTTTGGCGTCGGGTCCCTCCGTATCTAGAAGATTCATGAAGGCAACTCCCAAAAAGTTTGGAAAGCCGACGATGGGAGGGAAGCTCCCAAAGCTAAGAGGGATGGCCCAGTAGCCATTCTTCACGTGGCTCTCCACCACAAACAGTCCGAACGAGACTACCATGGAAGTCGACAGAATGACACCAAATTCAGAAGGGCCCCAGTATCTTCAATCCCTCTGGCACGGAGGAGGTCACCACCAGTGCTCCAGCCCCTGCTCCAACCCTAGTCATTTCTAAAGATCAAGCAAGTCCATTCGGCAAGGATGATCCAGTTCACCAGTCACCTCCATAAGAGCCATCCTTCTCACCTCTATTCCAGGAGCCCACAAGTGATCAGGGCCAGTCTGATCCCCATGGCAAAGGCAAGGCAGTGTAACTCCCTGATGGGGAGCAGCGCGATAGCTCATACAAGACCTAGCCTGATATACTACCTTCATTGGAGGACACTTCTGATCAGAAAGTCCTTCACCAGAAGAAATGGTTTCCTGCCAACATCACAATTTGGGAAGTCATTGCCTGGAATAAAGAGCTAAGAGAAGCTCTTGTCAAAATACTCTAGGAGCTGGAAGCCTACGAAGTACATGCTGTAGAGATAAAGGCAACAACATTTGAAGCCTTCGCAGTCACATTCATAGAAAAGGATATGCTTCTCTCCTCTCCGTGTCACAACCGCCCTCTTTACATGCGAGGAAAAATCAGTGGCCATGAGACGAACCAGATTCTGGTGGACGCCGGTGCTGCCATCAATATCATGTCGTTGAAGACTTTCAAGGCTTTATATTTAACTCCCTACCTCTAGAAGGTTCAAGCGGTCAAGATATCTAGCTTCAACCAGAACACCAAGGACGTCTTCGGTCGGGTAGACATCCATTTGGTGCTTGATGATTTTTCCACCAACGTGACATTCTACATCATCGACGCCAACACGTCTTACAAAGTACTATTGGGCAAACTCTAGTTGCATGAAAATTGGGTCATCCCTTCAACTCTCCATCAATGCATCAAATATGCCAAAGATGGAGAACAACATACAATCTTTGTAGACTTATCATCATTTACCCCAGCAGAATGCAATCTCTCTGATGTTGCACTTTACTTCGGGGGACCCAGCACATACCCCGTAGTTAAAAGTAAAAGCAATAGCTGGCTCTCAGAGGAGGATGAGGACGACCTCTTCTCCGTCGACGAAGAAAAGACTAAGCTTCATTAGCTACGCCTCAGCTCCAAGTCAACTCTGGATCACCTCAAGAGGCGTAAAATTGACTTTGACGCTAATCTCATTAGCCAAGTCATCGACAAAAGCATATGCCTGCTGCCAGATTGCATACAGCTCTCTTGTGTATCAGAGGAACACAAGGTTGAGCCACTTAAAACGTTCATCGTCACCTACAAATGGCAACTCAGAGACAAAAAAAGGGCTAACTAGGATAAGTCCATTGTCTCCTACAAGGGGGACGTGGCCTCTAAAGCCCCACCGGAAGATGACTTCGACTGGCCCAAGATAGCCACTTAAAACGTTCATCGTCACCTACAAACGACAACTCAGAGACAAGAAAAGGGCTAACTGGGATAAGTCCATTGTCTTCTACAAGGGGGACATGGCCTCTAAAGCCCCACCGAAAGATGACTTCGACTGGCCCAGGATAGCCGACGATACCCCTGAAGCAGTCCAAATAATGGACGACCTGCCACAGCACATTCGAGAGATGTGCCTAAACCAGTATATTCCCCAGTGGCAAGATTCTGCACGGCATGAATACTTTCACTAGTTGTGGACTCCTTCCCAGGTCCAGGGGCAACCCCCATTCTCCCACAAAGATACAAGGGGACTCGGCTACGACCAAGACTCAGACTTTCACGTCTATTATGCGGTCAACACCGTGGGCCTGATACAGCCAGCCAACAACCAGACTAATGTCAATACAAAATTTGACAGCTCCGGGGACGAGGAAGAAGATATCCTGATCTCGCTCCCCGTCAAACCCAGCACCCCACTCAAGGTGATCGATGAGCCTTCACCGCTCTCTGGCGAAGACATCAGGGCTGAAGAAGCTCTCCTTGATTCCCAGTTTGTCAAAGAATCCAACTCTGCAAAATTTCTCAATGAGGAAGCTTCCCAGAACACTTGCCAGCAAGTTTTGTTAGCTTTAGCAGGCAACCCCCGGGAAAGCTCCAGTGGTACCAATCGACGACTGCCAGAAAGGCCACATCATGGACAGAGATGGCCCTAGAGAAGTCCCATCGTCATCGACTGACGATGCCCAGGAATCTCCATTAATAGATGTTGGTGACCTAGAACAACCCCCGCCAGAATCCAGTAATGATGATGGTCCAAGTCTGCCAGCATCAATCAGTAGATTCAAAAATCAAGAAGTACATGAAGTCGACACTGATGATGAAGTTTTGATCGACTTCCAACCTGCTCCTCCCAAGCTGGAGAACGGTGGCCAAGTGTTGACACTCAAAATATGATGACTGGCGATCAAGCCGCAAAGGCAAATGACACGGCTTACGGGAGCACGGGAGCTGAAGAAAGATAGACCGTTGAAGCCTCTCAAGCTACAAGAGCTTCGAGCCACCTGGAATGAATGCCGAGAGCCTCACCTCAAGAGAACCAACATGACTCCACTACCAACCAGCAGTGCGACCAAGCCTGCCCAATGATTCGGTGTCGACTCTGTCACATCGCTACCCCATGTCACCGCCCAACCAAGGACGGTGATTTACCTGACGGTTTCTCGCCCCAATGAAGATTCTCCTGAGGAAAAAGAGCACCATCGGCCCTCCACAATGGGAAGCTGGAAGCCCTAGCTGCAGAAGGACCCGATCACCTGACATGGGTTCGGCTTCTTGCGAAGGTGGGTCCGTTAGAGGCTAAATGACCGGCGGTCTAGGCGGAATATCATCCCGCATGGGAGCTCTGAGCACGAGTCGAACTGAGCCAGAAGCACAAGTCACGGTGTCGAAGGTCGTGTCAGCAAGGACAACTGGTCAAGTGTTCAAGTGTGTGTCTCATTAGAACATCTGTTTAGCTTAGCCAAATTGTTTTGACTTCTACATGATTTCTAGTTATAGTTTTTAATTGGAAAAATTTTTGAAGGGGATTCATTCACCCCCCTCTGAATCTCGGTTTGCACCACTACATTGTTCCAACATCAGCTTCATTGTTGTTCAGAGATTTCATGAGGGCGCATGAGTTGTACAAAACTCGGCCCTGAGGAGTTAGGAAGACAATGTTGGCACCTACGATAGAGGATGAATTTGGATTATCCTGGGTGATCCCCCAGGAAGCGCCATCGAAGTAGAGCTCCCAGCAAGGAATGTTGGCTGTATGGGCATTGATCGTGCCAAAATGTGCATCATTAAACACAACAGCCTTCAATCTAAAATTATTACCGAACTCACAATAAAAATAAATAACGTAGTACTAAGGCGAGTCCGAGTCGAATCCACAGAGTGGTTTAAATTTTATGAATTGAAAATCTTGTGTTCTAGGCGAAACACAAACTTAGATGATTATGCGTAACTTAAAAATAGGAATAACATTAAAAACATGAACTTAGATGATTATGCGCAACTTAAAAATAGGAATAACATTAAATAAATCTATCTAATGACATTTGGAGGGTTGTAGAGAGAGAGAAAGGAGAGAGAGAGAGGAAGAAGAAGAAAGAGGAGAGAGAGATCTAGAGAGAAAAAATAACCATACATGATTTTCACTGAATTAAAAAGATGAGTTTTACAACATGAAGTCCAAAAATAAAATTACAATTCCAAATACAAATAAATCCTAAATAGCACTGAGGAGGAATGAGGGGCAAAGATATCGCGGCCGTGGTGTCAGGATGATGTTGTCTCCTTGAGCTATTGATCTCCACTCATCCCGAAGTCGAAGATGCCTGCCTTGTGCCGTCTTTGGAGGGGTTGGAGGGAGAAAATAGAGAGAGAAAGTAGAGAGATGTAGAGAGAAAAGAGAGATAGAAGTGGGGGAAGATAATAAAAATAAAAGAAAGAAGAGAAATAAAAAATAAAAAATAGAAATTAACATGTGTGCATGTTTGTGGGTTGTGGGGAGATAGAGAGAGAAAGAGAGAGAGAGTAATAGAGAGAAAGAGATGGACGGGGAGGCCGTTCGTATGCGTGTGTGAGAAGTGGGAGAGAGAGAGATAGAGAGAGGAAGAGAGAGATCAGAGAGGCGGGTGTGTGAAGAGAGAGAGAGATCGTGGGGGACTGAAAGAGAGGGTGAGAGAGATCACGAACGGGGGAGGGTAAAGATGGTGTGTGTGTGGTTGTGTGTGTGGGAGAGAGGGCAGAGGGGGGTGCGACTGGCGCAGAGCGGAGGAGAGGGATAAAGGGAGAGAGGAACGCCGCGGGAGGGGGGACCGCTGCGGCAGTGTGTGCGGGAGAGGGAGTGGGGGTGTTGTGTGAGTGAGACGGGTCGACAGCGATGTGCATGGGAGGTTCGTGTATGTGCAGTGGGGAGAGGGACGCTGTGGAGGGCCTGCGATGAGGCAGTCACGAGAGGTGGGACGCCGGTAGAGAGACAAGGAGAGAGGGAGAGGTTGCGGAGGCGTGTGTGGTGTGAGTGTGTGCAGAGGGGAGGGAGAGGGTCGACGCTACGGTGAGTGGTGTAGGTGTGAGAGAGGAAGAGAGCTGTGAGGAGGTGTGAGAGAGGCTTGGCGACGGTGGCGTGCATGGCCTGCGCATACAATGGAGGAGGGCGGTGGCAGGGAGTGTGTGTGTGTGTGTGCGGGTGGTGCAGGGTGTGGGAGACGGTGGTGTCGGCGGCAGTTAGAGGAGGTCGCGGGTGTGCATGGAGAGAGGGAAGGTGCGGGAAAGCTGTGCAGCCGTGGTGCTCACTCCGGAGGACGAGGTCGACGCCGCGATGGACTGGGTGTGAGAGGAAGAGAGAGAGAGAGAACCGGAGTGGTGCGGGCATACAGACGGAGCGGTGGTTGGGTGTGCTGGTAAAGACGGTCGAGAGAGAGGGAGTGGGGGTTCGCGGTGCGTGTGATGGCGACCGGGTTAGAGAGAGAAAGAGAGATGGAGGGAGATAGAACCGACGTGGGGAGGGAGGAGAGATGGTGAGAGAATAGAGAGAGAGAGATCCTACGGGAGAGGGAAAATAAGAGAGAAAAAAGAGGGCCTACGGGGGTGGGGAGAGAAAGAGAAGAGTGATGGGAGAGAGAGAGGTCCTACGGGGGAAGAGAAGAGATGAAGAGAGGGAAGGAGAGAGGGGATGGGAGAGAGATGGGGAGAGGAGAAAGAAGCCTACGTAGGTCTTAAATCCCCCTCCAAGAGCCCCTTTTATAGGGCTAAGATTACCCACAATCCATGTTCTTTTCTCCTTAGCCACACTCACTGCACATCTTTCGATGCAACAACTTTTGCATGCCATTCATTCACATATTGAATCCCACCCATGCACACCCATGTGAGCTTTAAAGAAATCATGTGTGAGTGTAGGGAGATAAGAAGAGTGAAGAGAGGGAAGAGAGGGAAGAGGGAGTGATATATGGAGGGGGTGGAGGTCACATGGTGATGGTGGGGTGTGTGTGTGTGGAGTGAGTGGGAGAGAGGGATGTGGGGTACATGAAGTTATGTGTGTCTCCCTCTTTCTCCCTTTAAAATTCACACTCAACTTTACACACCTACGTACGAAATTATGTGTCTGCATGGAGGGGGCCATGGGAAGGTGAGAGTGTGCATGGGCCCTTGGCTATGTGAAGTGGAGTGTTAGTGTTAAAGAGAGAAAGAGGGAGAGGTAGAGAGAGGTGAGAAAATGGAGGGGGCCATGCATGGGGTAGATGGGTGTAAGATAGCAAACTGGGAAAATTGAGAGAGCAAGAAAATATGGGAGATGAAAGTGACTTGTGAAAACTGACAGAATCCAAATCGGATATCTGATTTGAGCCTGACGCACAAATAAATCAATTCAAAACTAAGTTAGTTTTCAAAAGTGCCTTAGTTTAGAAGAATTGAGAAAATTTAGGGTTCAAAGGTCCAAAATGTAAAATACTGACCTGATCGGCATGCCGATCATTCCAACCTGACCTACGAGGTAGACATGAGTTGTGAGAGCTGACAGATTCCAATTCGGATATCCAGTTTGAGTCAGACTGTAACGGCCCGAGATCCGAGTACCGAAAAGGAACCGGCACGACTCAAATCTCGGCCAGCCACCCACGAGCCCGAAGACTCAGAAGGGTTAAAAGATAGGTGTGGTGTACACAGAAATAGGAAATAAAGTAGGGCAACAGATATAACAGAAATAAACATCTAACTATAACAGAGTCTAGTCTAACAAAAGTACAGTCTAAAGTAGTAAAACGTACCACATGCCAAGTGAACACTCGACTCGGCAAACTGGCAACTAAGAACCTCCACGCAACGCCCTCGAACCTCGAGGAAGAACCGTCGCACCTGAAAATCAGGGTTGAGCCTCCTATCACTGGCTCAGTAGGGGTCCTGCGGAACCCCAATCGAAACAATGGTGGTACGAAAAGCAATAACTACGACAAGAACAGCAGCAGCAGCAGGAACAGTAAGAATTGGTGGCCGATAAAACCTCGGCTCTATAGCTACTCCTACTGTACCGGAACAGAACCCAACACCCTGATCCCACGGTCGGGGAGCAACCAAACATGAACCACCCGACTACAGAAATTAAGTACGGTAGAACCAACAAGTAGTAATAAATAAATGAAAAAGCCATCTAGACCAGCCATACTGCACAAACCAACCTCAGACCGACAAAACGCGAGTCCACACCTGCCAGGAGACAGGAGCTCTAGTCACTAGAAGAACGACCGAATGCATCCCCTGACGTCTTACACTGCGTCACAAGTGTCTCCCTACATGCCCCAGACAAAAACTGAGACACGTCACAAGTACCACGAACAAAGACTAGCTGGGGTCGCACTCGTCAACACGCATCCTGAGCCCCCAACTATGCGTGCACACACAGACCATCTACTCTAGGTTGGGTCCTCTAGCTGGTTTTCCCCCCAGCCAGACTCGGGCTATAAAGGGATGGGGCCCTACAGTAAACCCACCTAAAAATCGTCTCTCACCGGGTCACGCTCTCCACCACTCCCGGGTGGGTCTGCACCCGTGTGCGCATGAAGCTATGACTAGTGGACAGGTCACTGGAAGAGTAGACTCTCTAGTCACAAAAAATGACATCTTAACTGAACAAGTACAAGGACCACTCCTCGTACAACATTGGCACACGGTAACACAAGCCGAGAATACCACCTCTGGGACCCCATGGCACCCTACACATAGTCCCCACACGATGCCCGGCATTAGTCAGACCACGGGTCAGTACGCGGATCGAGGTCCACTCGCTCGGAACTCGAATCGGTAAGGAAAGAACCTCCGATAAACCACACATAGTAAACGGTCCATCATGGGCCATGCCTGGGTAAATGGATGATCGATAGGCCACTTCAAGGAAGGAAACGGTCCACCCTAAACCATCCTAAGATATGGAATGGTCACCAACGAGTCGTTCCACCACAAACTTACACGGTCAGCCTTGGACCGTGGAGAACGTACACGGTCCCTCTTGGGACCGCTTAGACAGTGAACGGCCTCCCATGGACCGTCCAACTTCTGGACTGAGCAAGAAACCACACGATCGTCCTCAGACCGTTCAGAACATAAACGGTCCAATGACAGGCCGCTTGAGGATCTAAACGGTCCCCATTGGGGCCGTCCAGTCACCCAATGGCAAAAAATCTAAACGGTCCTCTTGGGACCGTTGACGACTTAAACAGTGTAGCTTGGGACCGTTCAAAGGAACTAAACAGCCATACCCTGACCGTGTAGCCCCAACACAGTGCGACAGTCAAAACCCAACGGTTGCAAACAGCTCGGGGGTCACGCTGGCCCCACAAGGTAAACAGTCGGCCTATGGGCCGCCCAAGGGTGAAACAGTCGAGCGATAGACCTCTAAACCTGCCGACAATACAGTGACCAAAATGGCGGTCTCCAGATGGCCGTTCAACCCCTAGGCAGTCTGCCTTCGGCTGCCCAGCCACCTGGAACGATCTGGCACAGACAGCTTCACGAAGGCAGCGGTCTATCGCCAGGCCGCCAACCTAAAAACGGCTCATGTTAGGACCATTTTCATTCTGGAAAATCGAGAACGACGGAAAAGCCCAAAAAATGCCATTCCATGCCTCGTTCACCCCCAGGTGAAGGGGAAACAAAGGGAAAACTCATCCCCAAGCCCCAGAGCATCGATTGATGCCTACAAATCACGAAAACACGCGTTAAAACACTAGATCTAGCTCACTCCCCAAAAACATAAATTTTTCCCAAAATATAAAAATACACCCGCTCGGCTCGTCACCTCGCGAAAAATGAAGTACACGAGCTAGGGAACCATCCCCCTACCTCCACCGAAGATTTCGCGCACCGTGGACGCCGATCCACAAAGAAAACATCATTAAACCATCGCCGGCGCCCCGAACTCGCGACCGAGCTTCGCCGTGCCACCATCCCTCGATCCTCGACCCGTCCTCGCCCCCGTGCCATCGTCGCCTCGCCCCTGCCTGCCGTGGTCGACCGCCCGCGGAGAAGAGAGGGAGAGGAAGAGAGGTGAGAGAGTGAGAAAGAGAGAATGGGGAGAGAGAGTGGGTTAAATATTCTACCAGATTCATGTCAGAATAGCTGGGGCTCATCAAGCTGGCCCGTAGATGAAGATTGAAATCAAGAAATTGGGTTACTACTAGCCGACTATGTTCGATGGCTGCTGCAAGTATGCTAAGTCATGTCATAATTGCCAGGAACATGCGCAGTCCCAAGAAGACCCCCGATACAACTACATCCAATGGTGCCCAGCTCGCCTTTCGCTCAATGGGCCACTGATATTGTGGGCCCATTGCCCACGTCATCATCTGGGTGCAAATACATCTTAGTTGTGACAAACTACTCTCTTTGGGGAGAAGCTGTGGCCCTAAGGGAAGTGACCGAGGAGGTTGTGGTCAAATTTGTCTGTCGAAACATCATATTCCGGTTTGATGTACCCGATTAAATTGTCTTCGATAATGGAAGCCACTTTCGGAACCAAAAGGTCTATAGATTGGTCGAAAAATTCAAGATTAACTAGAGAACCCCCACCCCATACAACCCACAAGCAAATGGGTTAGCGGAAGCCTTCAATTAGGCATTATGCACACTTCTTGCCAAGATGTTCAGCTCTAGGAACAAGGATTGAGAAGACAGAATTTATGAAGCATTATGGGCATACCGCATCGTGTACAAAACCTCGACAGGGTGCTCCCCTTTCTCACTGGTGTATGGTTTGGAGGTGGTCGCCCCTATAGAGCTGGAGATCCCCTCATAGCGAGTCGCGATCCAGCATGGACTAGTAAAAGATAACCAGGCATATAGAAAGAAGACTGGAGGAACTCTCTGATTTAGAAGGTCAGTTGCTCAAAGCCCAGTAAAATATATAGGTCTATCAGGCCCGTATGGCCCGTGCCTTGGATAAATTAGTCAAAGAGTGAGAATTCAAGAAAGGGGACCTAGTCATGGTCAAGCGAAGAGAAGTCATGGTGGCCAATCCTAAAAGTAAGCTAAATGAAAACTAGAAAGGGCCTTATGTGGTCCAGAAGGTTTATGAAGGTGGCGCCTACATCGTAGTCAACCACCGAGGGAAAGTTCAGTTTTCACCCCTTAATGGGAAACACTTGAAGATATATCATGCGCCACTTCCCTAGCTCGGTGAACCACTGAAGCCAATACCCCAGCAAGAGAAGGACACTATCTTGGAGCTCTTACAATGAGAATGCCTGAACCACTCATCGCGGCAACCACATCGAAGGCCCAACACAGACCTTCCATCTAAGTCGGAGAAAACTGAATTCCTTCTGTTAATACAGTCCCAGCATTGACGAACCCACTTATCGCGACAACCGTACCGAAGGCCCAACATAGACCATTCGTCTAAGTCAGAGAAAATTGAATTCCTTGTGTTAATGCAATCCCAACATTGACAAATCAACTCATCACAGCAACCTCGCCAAAGGCCGGACACAAACCTTCCGTCTAAGTCAGAGAAAACTGAATTCCTTATGCTAATACAATCCCAGCATTGACGAATCCACTGATTGCGGCAACCTCGCCAAAGGCCCGACACAGACCTTCCGTCTAAGTCAGAGAAAATTAAATTCCTTGTGTTAATGCAATCCCAGCATTGACGAATCCACTCATCGCGGCAACCTCGTCAAAAGCCCGGCACAGACCTTCCGTCTAAGTCGGAGAAAATTAAATTCCTTGCGTTAATGCAATCCCAGCATTGACGAATCCACTCATCGTGACAACCTCACCAAAGGCCCGACACAGACCTTCCGTCTAAGTCAAAGAAAACTAAATTCCTTGTGTTAATGCATTCCCAGCAATGATGAATCCACTCATTGTGGCAACCTCACCAAATGCCCGACACAGACCTCGCATCTAAGTCGGAGAAAACTGGTTTCCTTGTGTTAATACAATCCCATCATTGACGAATCCACTCATCGCGGCAACCTCACCGAAGGCCCGACATAGACCTTCCATCTATGTCAGAGAAAACTAATTTTTTTACGTCTGTGTAATCCCAGCATCGATGAACCACCTTAACTTGGAGCCTAAGGCCTTTCCGGGGTCTCAACCAAGCGATCCGACCTAGACCTTTCATCTGAGTCAGGGAAACCTGAACTTCTTGTGTCGGTGCAATCCCAGCATTGATGAACTACCTTAACTCGACACCTAAGACCCTTTCAGGTCTTAGCCAAAATGCTCTGATTTGGACCCTTCATCTAGGTGGGAAGAAAATCAAAATCCTTGCGTCAGTGCAATCCCAGCATTGATGAACCACCTTAACTCGGTGCCCAAGGCCTTTTCGAGGTCTCAACCAAGCGATCCGACCTAGACCTTTCGTCTGAGTCAGAGAAACCTGAACTTCTTGCATCGGTGTAATCCCAGCATTGATGAACTACCTTAACTCGGCGCCTAAGACCCTTTCAGGTCTCAACCGAAATGCTCTGATTTGGACCCTTCATCTAGGTCAGAAGAAAATCAAAATTCTTGTGTCATTGCAATCCTAGCATCGATGAACCACCTTAACTCGGTGCCTAAGGCCTCTTCGGGGTCTCAACTGAGTGATCTGAGCTAGTCCTTCCGTTGAAGTCAGAGAAACCTGAAATTCTTGAGTCGGTGCAGTCCTCGCATCGATGAACCACCTTAACTCGGCGTCTAAGACCCTTTCAGGTTGCAACCGAAGTGCTCCAATTTAGACCCTTTGGCTAGGTCGGATGGAAATTGAAATCTTTGCATTGATGCAATTCCAGCATTAACGAATCACTTACGCAGCTCCGATTTAGACCTTTCGTCTAGGCCAAAAGAAGGCTGAACTCCTTGCGCCACCATGAAACTAACCCGGTCTGATTGGTGCCTGGCTCTCTGAAAGGACCAATCCACCCATCCCACAGCGATCAGGGACTTCATTACATTCAGATCATAATGACACATTAAATGTAATGAAGAAATGTATTAATATATATATAAATAAGATATTATAAGAAATGTCACCATCACACATCATGTGATTGACTTAAGGGCTATAGAGTTGGGAGAATTCAACATCAGCTTTCGCCCAAGGACTGCTATCAAGGCTCAGGCTCTTACAGACTTTGTAGCTGAATGCACCCATCCTGACAAGGAAGGGGTCGCGCTCTCTGCCAGACCTACCTGGGAGCTTTAAGTGGACAAATCTTCATGTGTGAGTGAAAGTGGTGTAGGCATGGTTCTCCTATCACCGGACGGAGCCGAGCTACAATATGCCCTATGCTTCAGTTTCTTGGCCATGAACAATGTGGCCGAGTATGAAGCGTTGCTGTCCGGCATCCATATGGCAAACCACCTCAGAGCCTCTCACCTCGGCGCATATAATGATTCCTTGTTGGTCGCCAACCAAGCTCATAGATTTCGTGGCTTAGGATCCCACTATGATGAAGTACCTCTAGAAGACCAAAGTGGCCTTCTCAAGTCTCGCTCACTTTGAAGTAGCACACATCCCAAGGGCAAAGAACGTCTGGGTAGACACCCTTTCTCGCCTGGCCTCATCCACAACGACCATAAGCTCCCAGTCGGTGCTGATTGAAGAGCTGTAACAACCGAGCATCGAGGAACCCGAGCATCATGTGAACGCCATCGACTACGAGCCGTCGTGGATAGATCCCATCCTTGACTATCTTCTTCATCAATGCTCTCCTGAGGACAGCTCAGAGGTCAGGAGAGTAAGAGCTCAAACGGCACATTTTACACTTGTCAATGAACGTCTCTTCAGGCATTCACTCTCATCGCCACTCTTGAAGTGCTCGTTCCCTATCGAGGCCAAGCAAGTCATTCACAAAGTCCATGAGGGACTGTACGGCAGCAATATCAGAGATTGCGCTCTTGCCAGTAGTCTGCTCAGACAATGATATTGGTGACCTACCCTATAGTAGGATTGCCTGGAGTTTGTACAAGGTTGCGCCCAGTGCCAAAGGTACATACACTTGCATCACCAGCCCGCAATGTAACTTCACATCCTGATGGAGCCTCTCCCATTTGCTCGGTGGGGGATAGATATATTGGGCCCCTTTCTAGAAGCCCGGGGGAGGAAAAAGTTTCTCATCATCACCATTATCTACTTCATCAAATGGGTTGAGACAAAACCCCTTAGAAAGATCACAGGTGAGGCATCCTGGAAGTTCATCATGTGCAACATCATATGCCAATTTGGAATCCCATGCATCCTCACGACCGACAATAGCAAGCAATTCGACAGTGCTGTCTTTCGAGAGAAGTGCTCAAAACTAGGGACCTAGAATCACTACACCTTAGTAGGCCACCCCTAGGCCAATGGTTTAGTTGAGAATTCAAACCAGACTCTCCTTCATGACATCAAGACTCACCTACAGCAAGTTGGTGCATCATAGGTGGACACCATCCCAAGTGTCCTGTGGGCACACTACACCACTACTTGGACAGCCACTAGTGAAACCCCATTCCACTTAGCGTACAGTGCAAAAGTAGTGATACCAGTCAAGATTTCCAATCCAACTCTCCAGGTTGGCTAGTTCGACAAAGCACAGAATAACCGGGCACTACGAGAAAACCTGGACCTACTAGCAGAAGACAGGGATCGTGCTCGGACCCCACTAGCTACCTATCAGAAGCGACTGGTTTAGACATGCTATTTTTGACATTACATTGAGTAAATCTCATATCACACCATAATGCCCCAAAATAGCTTCACCATTTAATTATTTGAGTAATTTCTCTCATTCTTTTGATTTCCCATTATTTTCATGATTTTTTTAGGGATACTTTGAACGTAGTCAGGGCAAAGACAGTGATCAGAAACCTCTCTGGGGTACGAGACACATCTTCAAAGACGCATCCCCAACATAGAATGGGTTCTAAACTGGTTGGAGGCATCCAGGCAATCGAACGCGTATTTTAAACATGTCACTATCAGAAGACGTCTCCTTGAGTCAAAGTTCAGCACTGAAAATGCCGCTTTGTTTAAAAATTATAAGAGAGCATCTCAATGACCGAACGTGTCTATAAAGTCAAGGTTAGGCACCAAAATTCCTCATTTTCAATGCGTGCGTCACTATTTGACGTCGTGTTTGGCGCTGAGAGAAGGATGGGTGCATCCTCTACCTGAGACGCCTTCAAAGGAGGCGTCTTGTCGAGCAGACGTGTTTAATTCAAAATATTCTTTTCAAGACAGAAGGGCACATCTGGTCATCAAGGCACGTTCTAATGAAGGCGTGCCCTTTCCAAGACACATTTTTTGCAAATTTGCCTATAAATAAAACACCCCCTCCCACAAACAAAGGACTTTGAAATCCTTTCAAGAGGAGGGAAAAATTCTGGAAAAATCATTTCCGAGCTTGTGAAAGATCAAGGAGAGGTGTTGTCAGATTTTTGAGTGCTCGATCCTTCAAGAAAAGAGTCATCCCCTCATTCACCGCTTGTGCATGTCATCCTCGCATTGCTGGAGCCCTCCTCAAAGCCCATCATTGGTGCTGCAATAAGCCTTTCTTCCTCTTATTTCTTTTTGCATTGTTTGTCATTAGTTGCATGCATCATTTGTCTTTTTCGCCCATGTATCATTTCTCTTTGTATGGGAATATCACAATCATGCAATCCTGCATGAATCACATCTCATCATAACATTTACCCACCATTTGCACTTAAAAGGGCTTTAAAATAACACCAACCATGTGCGTACTAGTTCATGATTTCATTGCTCTTTCATCGCAAGGGATTGATACTAGATATTCCCATTCTGTAAAATCGAGAATAAAAAGAATGCCTTCCTAGGAATGAGAAGAGAGAATGGCGAATACCTTTTTCCTTTTGGCAGTACCTTCCAGGACGGAGCCAAGAAAACATATACATGGCCTGCCCCAGTAATAATAGCGATGCTAATCTAAAGCCATAGGGATTCCTCCTTCAGAATCTCTACAAAGCTATCCCTTCTGCAACATAAAGCCATCTGTTGCCTTCAAGCTGGGGGTGGGACAAGGATGTAACCGGACGAACATCTCTGCCTCCAGCATCGTCTTGTTGTTCTTCCCCACCCAAGAGTGCCTCTCCCATCACTTGCTACTTCATTATTAGGTTGTCTTGGATGGGTATCCAATGCTATCTCAACCACAGCAGCAGCAGCGGCTGATGTACCTCTACCTCTCAGCCGTCCTCTTCCCCTAGTCTGCGAATGCGACCGGTTTCGACCATTATTCCTTCTTGATCCACCATACTGCCATGATTGACCTGAGGCTCTCATCAGTCCTCCAATTATTTGCAGATCCTCAGTGACTTCATGCCTTGACAATGTTGCAAGCCCGGGCAGAATATCTTTCTGAAAGTCCCTCTTCTGCCGCCGCCGCCGCCTTGCCTGCCCCCTCCTTGGCTTGGTTAGCAGTAGATGTGCAACGCCCGTTTCTTCATCCTTCAGATTCTCTATTTCCAAGGGCTTGGAACAGCAGTCATCTATTTTGGCCTCTTTCAAATGCAGTGTCATGTACTCAAAATAATCCATGCCATCAATATCTGAAGATCCTTGCTCCTCACCCCTAGATGACTCCAGATCATATGAATTAGAGGTAACCACGTGTGCGAACCAGTTCAAGTTGTCAACTGAAGCTGACGGAGGCGGGAAACCTGCAATGCCTTCTGGATGGATATGTTTATCCAATGACATTGTGTGAATGGTCTCTGCTGCCAGTCTGACAATTGTTTCATCTCCAATTTCTGTAGCCTGTGGGATATCTCTTTTGCTCTCTGGTTCAGCTGGTGAGACAAGTTGGTTCAAATCCAAGGATGATTCTGCTGAGGGCATCTGCTCTTCTGACAGACAGGTAATTGGTGCCTCCAGATCAATCTCAGAAGCAAACCTTCGGGCAGTGTACGGAGCAGTGGATGTTGAGGGTGAGTGAGCTTCATCTTTAGATGAATGCTCTGATGACTTTGGTTGATTCATGTTCGTTGCACTAGTATTATAACCAAGATGGTCCGTAAAACCATTAGAACATTTTTCTACACCTCTTCCTAGGTCCAGTTCTGTGTAGGTCTGCTTTTCTAAGTCCAGTAGCTTACTACGAAAAGATGCATCAGTATGAAGAAATTTCTCTTTTACCCCATTCTTGGCATTATCAGTGTGAGAATGTTGAGTTCTCTGAGGCACCGGGAAACCAAGAATTCTTTTACTTTTTGAAGTGTCAGATGCCTCATTCTGTTGGACTATGGTTCCTTTGGCTTCCAAGCTTAATGGCAGAACATCTAAAGAAGGAATATAGTCCATTTCCTTTTTCTCATCAATTTCACATGTTGTAGGATAATTCAACATCAGTGGAGAGAATCCCTGCTCAGCATCCTGCTTCTCTTGGTAGACACCATTGTTGACATTAGGACGTCCACCACATGGTGATTTTGTTTTGAGCCAAGAAAGTCCTCCCAATGTGCTTTCCCTCTTTCCCTGCAAATCAGTGGGTCTTTTCTGTTCTGCTGCATGTCCAAGCTGAAATCCACTTGGAGCTCCTAGATCCAAAATCGCGTCATTTGCAGTCTTCACATCTGTGTCGTGCAAACCCTTCAGATACTTCTGTGGCACATGATCGTCTAGTTTCGCATAAGCAGAACCGGCACTGTTGTTAAGGTTTGTCTTATCCAAGTTGGCAGATGGCAAATATACATGTGAGGAAGCACTACTTTCTGATCGGAAACTGTGACGGAAACCATTTCGACGAAAACATGTTTCACCTCTTTTGCTAAGGGTTGACCTGGAGCCATGACTGTATTGCCACTTCTCACAAGCACTGCCAAAATTTTGTGAAGATGTGCTAGAACTCCTGCTCTGAATATTCATTGTAGACTCACTGACGCATGGAAGTACTTGAACAGCCACTGGACTTATAACATTCAAAAATGGTGAAGATGCACTTATAGCATTCTCAGTCCGCAGGAGAGCAGAAAATGGGCCTGACGTTGTAGAAACTCAGTCCCGGCTATTTTGTGTCGGCAATACAAGAACTATCAGAGGGTTCAATAGTTTGAGTTAGATTTTCTGTGAACCAGGATTCAATTTCATTTTTCTTTAGTGAAAAAATTGATAGAAAATAATGAGCATCCTTGGTCTTGGTTTCGACATGTTCAGATAATTGTCCCGCATCTGTATTACTGACGTTTGAAGTAAAATAATTGTCATAGCTGCTTGATCGTCCGAATTCATTTCTGAAAAGCGAATGCTCCCATTCATCTTCACTTCTGCCTACATTCATAGATACAGATCCCCCTCCAGTAAACTTTGCGAACAAGGGCGTTCCTTGTTTCATGTAGAAATGTGTATACGCACTCTGGTTAGGGGCATATTCTTCATTCACTTGATATGCTTTTTCATCATCCATATGTACCACAAATTTAGAGAAGGACGTGTAAAACAGTAGTAATGCCCATAAAGAGATGAGACACCTTCATGCATCACAGTTGCGTATAGCTCATACTTTAAATCACCCTCAATTCAAGGGATATTGCGAAATGGCTTCAAATCCAGATGCATCGGGTACTTCACAAACTTGTCAATGTTATCAGCAAAATAACCATTACTTTTGCTAATTTTTCAAGTGTCAACAAATACCCCTCACCCATAGGTGGCGTGAATGTGGGACGAATGAGCGGGGCCTGTAGGTGCAGCCCATTTAAAAAGTGTTATGTGTGTCTTTTTATTCATGCAAGCATGCAGGCAATCATCGACCGTAAGTATAAGCTAGGTATATAGAAGAGCTCCCCTATATCGGGGATAGGATAAGGACAACACCCGTATTCATGGATAGAGTGTCGTTCACGAAGCACAACTAAGGGAGATGTGCATGCGCAAAAAGGACACTACATAGAATATGTGCATAGCGAAAATCACAATCTATATCCAAGACTAGTCCTCCATGGTATGATAGTGTAAATATGTGAGCAGCGAATCTCCGACGTAGGAATACGTAGATGTTTTAAGTAACACTGGAGGATTACTCTAGCGTCTACACATACATTTGGAGTTCTTGATTTTTGGTAGCTTCGCGCAACCCCCTCTTGACTTATTCTTAATTCTGGACTTCACCGTTCAACGTAAGTCTCCTCATTTATTTCAGTGGAGATTCCCAGCTTACTAGGATTCATCCATTGTAGTAATCTTATTACGGACTTCACCATTTGACGCGAGTCTCCTCATATGTTTCAATGGGGATTCGTGACTACTAAGATTCATCCTTATTGTAATTTTATTGAGGAGTTCGCTTCACCATTTTTGCACGAGTTTTCTCATTTGTTCTAGTGGGGATTCCCAGTTTTCTGGATCTGCATTTTCTTTCTCTCTTTCCTTTTTTTGAATGGGGGGACAGGCAGTTTTTTCCTTACGATTATCCCTCCTGTGGGTGTAGAGATTTAAGCATCCATAAAACATTAGGAAGAACCTTCTAGCATTCCTATGATTAGAAACCATTGCTAACATTGTGTGTAGAGTGTGTAGAGTTTTTTCTGAGTGTATTTCGTGAGCTATGCTAGCGACACAGCTATGACTTTTCCCCTAGACTCATGCACTGACTGAATATCGACTTTTCATTCCTTAGTGTATGCCATGACACACACATACCTAGAATTGCGCAGCTTTATTTAGCAAGGCAACGCAGTCTTAGAAGTTTGAAGGAAGTGTAATAATACTATCTTACAGGCAAACATGCACGCGGGGTAAGCAAGCATGTAGACCAAATTATGCTCATCATCATTTTCATTTTTTTCTTCTTCTTCTCTCCCCCTTTCTTTTCTTCTCCTTTTTTTATTTTATTTTATTTTCTTTTCTTCCCTTTTTTTCATCTTCTTCTTTTCCTCTCTTTTTTCTTTTTTTGTTCTTCTCTTCCTTTTTTCTTCTTCTTTCTACTTTCCTCTTTTTCCTCTTTTTTTCTCTTTTTTATGGGCTTAATAAATACACCCGCAGGTCGGCTGCTCTTAGAAGTGGGCAGCTGATGCCATAGCGATGGAGGGAAGGCGTCATATGTTACGGTGAATCCATGGAGGGACCAAGGGGGGTCTTTTTGTTTGTTGGTTCAAACAATAGCTCTGGGCCAATGGTAGGATGATGGTCGACTTTAGAGCGAAGGTTGTAACGCCGAGTGACTTGCAAGGTCGTGCTGCCAAGGGGTCTTTTTGTTGGTTTATGCACCAACCTGGGCAAAAGGTCATGATGTTGATGGTGAGAAGGTTTTTTGTTGGTTTATGCGTTAGCCTAGACATAAAGTCATGATGCTAACAGTGGGTTTATGCATTGGCCTAGATGAAAGGTCATGATGCCGATGATTGGTTTATACATCAGCCTTGACGGAAGGTCATGATGCTGATGATAGAAGGGTTTGCTCATTTATGTGCCAGCCTAGACGAAAGGTGATGATGCTAACGGGGAGTTTATGCATCAGTCTAGATGGAAGGTCATGATGTCGACGATAGAAGGGTTTGTTCATTTATGCACCAGCCTAGACAAAGGAGTCATGATGCTGATGGGGAGTTTATACATCGGCCTAGACGGAAGGTCGTGATGCTAATGATAGAAGGATTTGTTCATTTATGTATCAGCCTAGACGAAGGAGTCATGATGCTCACGGGGAGTTTATGCATCGACCTAGACGGAAGGTCATGATGCCGATGATTGAAGGGTTTGTTTGTTTATGCGCCAGCCTAGATGAAAGAGTCATGATGCTGACGGGGAGTTTATGCATCGACCTAGACGGAAGGTCTTGATGCCGATGATTGAAGGGTTTGTTTGTTTAGGCGCCAGCCTAGATGAAAGAGTCATGATGCTGACGGGGAGTTTATGCATCGGCCTAGACGAAAGGTCATGATGCCGACGATTGAAGGGTTTATTCATTTATGCGCCAGCCTAGACGAAGGAGTCATGATGCTAACAGGGAGTTTATGCATCGGCCTAGATGGAAGGTCATGATGCCGATGATTGAAGGGTTTGTTCATTTATGCGCCAGCCCAGATGAAGGAGTCATGATGCTGACATGGAGTTTATGCATCGGCCTAGACGGAAGGTCATGATGTCGACGATTGAAGGGTTTGTTCATTTATGCGCCAGCCTAGACGAAGGAGTCATGATACTGACGGGGAGTTTATGCATCGGCCTAGACAAAAGGTCATGATGTCGACGATTGAAGTGTTTATTCATTTATGCACCAACCTAGATGAAGGAGTCATAATGCAGACGATGGAAGGGGTCTTTTTATTCTTAAATTGGATGGAAGGACAGAGCCATAGGTAAAAAGGGTCTTTTTGTTCTCTGGCCGGGGGTAGGGTCCGAAACAAAGGTAAAGGGGTCTTTTTGTTCTCTAACCGGAGCAAAGGTCCCAGCCAAAGATAAAAGGGGTCTTTTTATTCTCTGGTCAGACAAAAAGGTCCGGGCCAAAAAAGAGAAAAAGGAAGAAAGAGAGATCGTGAGATCCTAGTGCAGCCAGCCTACATTGAAGATCAGTGGTGGTCATCTGTTCTTGGATCAAATCCAGAATAGTCATTGCTCCAGAGGAGCTACATGTTTTTATTTTCGTTCGTTCTCTTTGTTCATTTTTTGATTTCACTTTGTTCTTTCGATTCCCTGGTGTGAGGTCGGGTTCCTTTTAAGCGATCAGAAGAAGGGAGATCTAATCTCCAAGTTTCCCTCTATGGATTCAGAGGAAGAGAGGATCTAATCCTCTGGATTTTGGTGAGCAGTGGGTTGCTATTCACGTCCGTTCTGTGGTTGCAGGAGAAGGGAGAGTTGGACTCTCCGATCACTACTGTAGCAGTGGGTGCTGATCCTGTGGGTTGCAAGATCAGTGTTGAGGGATTTGTCTCCCTCATTCTCAAGCTGTTTGGTAGCGTCTGTTGCAGATTGAGTCTACATCTTGCTTTGGCAAGAGAAGCCTCACTCTGGTTGGGAGTGAGGGGTGGATGTAGGCGAACAGGTGTCTAGCCGAACCACCTAAAACATCTGCGTATCGTGGCTTGCCTTGTGCATTTGCTCCATGTCATCTACCTCCATTCACAGGTTCGCACATGAGGGTTGTCTGCTTGGTGATTCCATTAAGTGCATGGTGTTTGTCGATCGCTTACAATCACAAGATCTTCGCTATACAGCTCTAGCACACTTGTAGTGTTTGCCGCTTTATCTTGACGCTTATTTCTACAGTTTGATTCTGTCATGAACGTTCACATTTTCAATCTGCCATGTGCTCGACAACAGGTCTGTCTGAATGTTTATGTGTTAATCTGATTTCTGATTCAGGAGATTTCTGAAGGCCATAGCTTGTGTGAGTTCATTTCAGTTTGAGAAATCCCACATTCACTATATTCTGGTTCTATCTTGGACTGCTCGTTGTGGTTTAGCATAATAGTCTTCTTGTCTGAAATATTACGGTGAATATTTTGTTGCTTAGCCAATTGGGTGGTTATTGTCATTAAGCTTAAGTTTTTTTTTGGGGATTCATTCACCCCCCCTCTGAATCTCAGTCTTTCACCCATATATTCTAACACTTCCCACGGAGAAGTACTTGGCCTAATATATCTCTTCTTTAATAGTTCTATCAATTGTTCTTTTAACTCCTTTAACTCAGCAGGGGACATTCTATAGGGTGCCTTAGAGATAGGACATGAACCAGGGACAAGGTCGATGGTGAATGACACTTCCCTTTCCGGGGGTAAGCCAGGCATATCCTCCAAAAAAATATCCAGAAAGTCCCGGACTCGTGGATGTCTTCTAACTTTGACTCTTGATCCTTCCTTACGGTTACTAGAGGATGGAAAGCCATGCAACCCTTCCTTAAGAGCTTGTTAGCTCAGAGGGCCGAAATATGAGGTGACTTGTTCCGACTCTGAGGATTAGTGTACACCAATTCCAGATGATCATGAAAAGTTACTTTGCCTTTCCGGCAATCTACAGTTGCCTTGTGTGTGGATAGCCAATCGGCACCTAAAATCACATCATACTCCTTCATGTCTAGGCATATTAAATCGGTAGGTAGATTCTTCCCTCTAACTTTAACTTCACTCTTTGGATAGTGGTGTGTAAGTTCGGATTCGTTTCCGAGAGGAGTAGAAATAATTAAGTCTAACCATTCCGGTTCCATAGGAAAAGAAGTAGCAAATCTCTTGGAAATGAAAGAATCAGTTGTGCTGGTATTGAATAATACATGGGCATTCTTGGAACAAATCTTTAGTGTACCTTCCATGACTCGTCCTTCATCATTCTGTGCCTCTTGAAGAGCTTGGAGATGGGCCTACTTTTTGACTGGGTGCTTCTCATCTTCGGCTTGACTATTAAGTAACGGGCAATCGAGAATCCGGTGATTGCGGCTCCCATAATGGAGACATGCTCCCAATCTCTTCCAATAATCCTCAACCCTATGGCCGGCCTTGTGACAATGCTTACACAGCTCCTTAGAAGGGGTGGCAGTAATAGAAAATGGTTTACTACCCTTCTTGATCTTCTTCTTCTCTTCGGAGGAATATCCTCCATTGCTAGATCTCTTCTTATTGAAAGTAGGCTTGAATGAGCCTAAGCTTGTAATGTGCTCCTTCTTGTCTTTCCCATGGATCTGGTCGAATAGTTCCATGGCTTCTTCTAACAATTGGGCTCGCCTCACCATCTCCGAGTAGATTTGAACATCCATTGGTGCCAGTTGGGTGATGTATTAGGGTCGGAGCCCATTAAGGAATCGACGAGCCTTTAGCTTTTCTGAATTTACCAAATGTGGGGCATAACAGGAGAGCCTAGAGAATTAGGCCTCATACTCGGCCACTGTCAAGGCCCTTTGTTTAAGTGCGACAAATTCTGTGGCCTTCTTCTCTTGGATTCGATCTGAGAAATATTTGTTGTTGAAATGTTCCATAAACTCAGCCCAAATGACACGTTCTTGCTGCAGAGCAGTTTCCATCGATTCCCACCAGAACTGAGCACCCCATTCTAGTTGGAAAGTTGCTTGTAAGACCTTTTTGTCATTCGTGCATTGTATGACACAGAAGATACATTCAATTTCCATGATCCAGTTCTCAGCATCATCCGGATCGGAAGAGCCTACAAACTTAGGTGGATTCATATTTTGAAAACTCCAGTCGAGATCGCCTGCTCCACGATTTGCTCCACCCTGCGCCACTTGCTATCACGCTTACGTAAGGCCCTGAACGGTTCGTTGCATATCGCACCACTGAGCACGTTCATGTAGCACACCAGATAAAATATTAAGAACTAAAATTATAAACAAATAAACAAAGCGAGTGACTAGCTGGGGTCACGCCCGTCGACGTGTGTCCAACTGCCCCCAACCACGTGTGCACACACAGACCGTACGCACTAGGTCTGGCCTCTAACTGGTTTTCTCCTCAATCGGACTCAGGTTGCTACACGTGGGGCCCCATGGAAACCAGTCTAAAAACCATCCTCAGGGTAGCCCCTCCACCACTTCCTGGTGGGCCAGTACACGTGTACCGAAGGCTACGACTAGTGGAGTGTCACTGAAGGAGTAGACTCTCAAGCCACGAAAAATAATGTTCGAACCCGACGAAGTACGGGGACCGTCCCACGTGCCAGCACTGTCGCACCGTGACCACAGTCGGAGAAGAAATGGGACTGCAACCCACCCGGTGCAGTCTAGAGCCTGGCGGTCCTACCTCGGAGTGCCACAGGCTCTGACGGTCTCCCGCTGGGCCCATATCCTACCGGGGCATACCCCTGAATGTACAAAGCTATTCATACCCAAGAGAACAAATTAATACCCTACCAAAAAAATCTAAGGAAATTGGAAAGAAGGCAGCCCAGCCTTGTCCATCACCATCGCACCTCTTGCCTCCAAAGGCAAATCCCCTGGAGACAGAAAAATACTGTTCCGACTGGAGCTCTTCGCATATGTAGCTAGCGCATCCGCCACCTTATTTCCCTCCCTGTAGACATGATGCACAGGAACATGCCCCAAGGCATTTACAATCATCCGCCACCAATTTATAACCTCCCAGCTGGGCGCTTTATACTTCTGAATGGCTTGGACCAACAAAGCTGAATCCGAAAAGATAGCAGCGATCTTCATCCCAAACTGAGCTGCAACTCATAAGCCATCTAGCAGAGCCCTGGTCTCCGCTATGATGCTGTTGCCACGCCCATAGTAAAAGGAGAATCCAATATAGAACCTCCCAAAAGAATCTCTAATACAGCCTCCGCCACCGCTAACCCCATGGCTTCCGTTAGCAGCCCCATCCACATGCAGAGAGTACCCAACGCCGGCCAAGGAACGCACCACTATCAATGGCATTTTAATCTTCACCCTAGGCTTAAAATTGTACCTCTGTAGAATACCAACTTCTTTCGCAGAAATTGACCGTGAGAAGGACATTCGCTCTAAAACATGTTGAATATGTATAGTGATACTCCATTGCAGCCGTTGAGCACTAACCCTCCTCCATTCAAACCTAGCCAAACACCTCGCCTTCCAGATCTCCCAAACCATTAACAGAAACGCATACAATCCAGCGAACTGGAAAGGTGAGTTAGTATTAGCATAGTTGATGATATCCCAGGTCTGGCTTGTGATATGATGGCTGAGCATCCCCCTATTATCCAACAAGGGCACTAGCCATTGCCACATGTTCATTGCCAATTCCCCTGAAATAAATAGATGGTCTAAATCTTCATTGCTCGACAACCTACAACAATCACACTTGGATGCAATAGACACCCCACACTCTCTAATTCTGCTATCCACCGAGACTGCCCTGTGTAACACCCTCCATATAAACATCGCCACCCTGGGTGAAATCCCCTTAAGCCAAAGCTTCGACAAGCCACTCCTTCTAATCCTTGTAGTCCTAGCCAACTCGTACGCTGATTTAACACTGAATTCCCCAGAAGGAGATGGTGCCCAAACGCAGACATCCTCCTCCGTCCCCAGCTGAACTACAACGTCCTGGCGACTCACTGACAGCCTACTCCACAAATGGTGAGATTCATTCATAATCATCTCTCTAACTGATACCCGGTCAGCTTGAGTACCAACCCCACTAAAACCAGGTAATAGGAAATTGGATAGAGGCTGAACACCAATCCAAACATCTTTAAGAAAATTAATGCTACTACCATTCCCCACTATCCACCTAGAGTTATTCAGAATAAGGCTCCTCACCAAGTAGAAATAGCTTCTTGTAGTTCCTGCCGGGAAGATACCAGTAACATCAGCAAAATGTATTTTCAAAAACCTCTGCCTCGCATAAATGGCCCAAAGTGAGGACCCATGTAATATATTCCAAACTTGCTTAACAGTAAGAGCCACTTGAACATGCTCCAAGTTTCGAAATCCCAGACCACCTTCATTGAAAGGTTTCTGCAGGCTGGACCAAGCCACCCAGTGCCTTTTCTTCACCTCCTCGCTGCCACCCCAGAAAAAATTGGCACATAGTTTATCAATATGCTTAACCACACCTTTAGGGATTGACATTACAGACGCCAGATGTATTGGTAAACTAGCTAAAATAGACCTGATCAACACCGCCCTGCCTGACTGTGAGAGCAGCTTGGATTGCCACCCAGCCAACTTAGAAACCACTCTCTCCACCAAGAACTTGAAATCTGCAATGACGTACCTTCCCTCCTTAAGAGGCACTCCGAGATACTTAGTGCACCCAAACTGCTGCTTATACCCAGTCAGGCTTTTAAGTCTATTGGCAATCGACCTTGGGGCTTTAGCTGACAATATAAATGAACTCTTCTTGGCATTTATTTTCTATCCAGAACACCTCTCATACCTCTTAATAACCTGGAGTAAAGCTTTAATATTCGTAGCAGCACCATTTAGGAAAATCATAGTGTCATCGGCATATAACAAGTGTGATACCTGCATGCAGTCCCGAGGGCCTCTATACGGTTGAATTCTGCCTGAAGCAAACATACCCTGCAAACCTCTACTGAACACCTCCGAAGCCAAGATAAACAGATAAGGAGCCAGCGGGTCCCCCTGTCTGATCCCCCGAGAGGATTTGAAGAAACCAATAATGGAACCATTGAAATTCACCGAAAACCAAGAATTTGAGAGCAGCCAATAAACTAAAGATGTAAACCTGCTCTCACCTCGTTTCTCTTCCTTCTCGCTAAGCTTCATTCCGCCTCACTCCCTTGTAAAGTAGACGCCAAGGCAGGGTAGCTGTAGACACACTAAAATTGATGCTATGTTGAGTAAATTTCATGTCACAATGTAATGCCCCAAAGTGAACTTCATTCTTGGATCAATAAGTGGGTTTTTCTATTTTTTTATTTTTTTTGAATACTGCGACCTTGATTTGGGCGCTATTTAAATAGAGCCTTTGTAAATGGTCACTATTTCCCTGAGGTATTGGCTCATGATTAATGAATGAGTGACCACGTGCGTAGGTGCTATTTATGGACCTTTCCAAGTTCCACTCGAAATAAAATTAAGGAAGTTACGCCCTTATGAGCAGGCGATCTTTGATGAATGCCTTTTCAAGCAGTCGTTATTTATCTATTTATTAAATATGGAAAGTCCAATATTTCTGGGAAATAGCGACTGTCTCTTGGGTGCTATTTAGAAGAGTGACTATCTGTTGGTTGCTATTTCAATTCCGTCTCCTCTTCATCTGTAGCCTTCCCAGTTGGTGTCTTTCCTTGTTTTGGCTCCGTGACCGATTATGGAAGGGAGATCTGCATCTTCCTTGGTTTAATCCTATTAAAATAAGGACATTTTTCCTATAAATACCCTCTGTTTCATCCACCCGGGAGTTCCTTTGGCGGCGACAATCTTCTGTGTTAAAATAGTTCTTCTTCTGTTGAGTTTGTTTGCTGTCGCTGCCGTGCTTCTTCCTGCTACAACCAACACCAAGCTAGCAGCCAAGCAGCAACCCGAGTTGCTTTCTTCCTCTGTCCTGCTCACAGGAGCAGAAAGAGATCTCATCTCTCTTCTCTGTTTTCCTTCTATTGTTCTGCATACCATCATCTTTTTTTTACTACGTTCTGTTTAGTCCACCTAGCATCATATTTTTATATTTCTCTTGCATACCTATATCCTTCATCCTCTTGCTCCCCTTAGGGGTTTTAAAATCAAAAACACAAGGTGTGTTCATGCCCAATTTGCATAAGATTATATACAGAGAGCGTTGATACCACACATCTTTGGCTAATCCAATTCTCTTGTCTTTTATCTATTTTTCTTTCAAAGGTAATCAAGAATAAGAACCCCCCTCATCGGTCGGCTGGTTGGAGGAGGAAGTTGGATCCACATCTCACCCGCATACAAGGTATTCTACGTGATCATCCTTTCTTATTTTTGAGGTAACCCCTCTGGCGATCACACTCTAAGATAGCATCTCATGCTCCCTTTCCCCTTAGTTATCTCCATGCTTTAGTTAGTTTTTCATTAATCAATCCCTTTCATATAAATTAATCATCTTTTTCTTAAAATGTCGATTTGACACGTTCACACTACAAAGGCAAGAGGTTCTATAGTAACTAGCTTAAAAATCGTCTCAACTAGGTCTGCTCTCCATCTCTCCCAAGTGGGTAAGCGCACGTACGCTCAGGCAAGCACCGTCTAGTGGGGGGTCACTCAAAGTAGAAACTCTCAGTAGAGGAAACACCTAAGTACTAACGGGATATGCACGCACCCACCGTAAGTTTCACGGAACAAAGGGTGACTCAGTGCCACCAGACTTAGGATGACTAGTTAGACTTGCTAATCGAATGGCCATAGAGTCACGCGACTCATCCCAAGGCTGTTGTACAATACGGCTCCATGCTGTCAAATCACCATAGTCCAAGAGTCAGAAACCATGGTCACAAGGACTCATGAGGCCACTTACGATAGTCGGGTCCATTCAGTTTCTAAGGGAGACTAAAAGGCACCTAGCACCCCTAGTTGGGTCACAGGACTCACCATTGTTGGCCATACTCATGGCCCACATGGAAGGTACTTTCTGAAGAAGCTAACAATATGCAGGGACATCCCTCCGCATGTACACGGGTACACAGTGATTAGATCTAGCATAAAGAGGAAGTCCAAAACACATAAGGTCACCCAGACCCTCAAAACTACACGGGCACGCTAATTGAGATATCATGATTCATTCGGACACCCAAAAACATGAACTCGGTCCTCACGGGGTGTCCGAGACATCCACGGGGACCAAGGTCGACCAAAGGGTCTTGATCGGGTCAACTAGATGCCAAAACGGGTGAAGAAACTAAAGTTCGGTCAACCTACCCTTGGGGTCGGTCGACCTACAGACTGGGGATCTGTCAACCGGTTTGGGGTTGGTCGACCGTTGCTATGTGTTGGTCGATTGATCCACTGGATCGGTCAACCTAATCATGGCAGTTAGCCCTCTCGTGGCAAATAGCAAAATGGTTGACCGAATCGCTAAATCGGTCGACTGATTCCGACGATGCACCCACGAAACCTCATCTGAGGGGCCCTAATCCACGCCCCAATCACCCCGAGTGATGAGACAAACATGGGAAAACTCCTCCCCAACCTCCATAGCATCGGGAGGTCCCATTCAAACCATAAAAATCCCGTCGAATCGAGGAATCTGTTGCTCACCCCAAAAACATGCATTTTAACCCCGAAGTGAAAGAAAATCACTCTCGGCCTCACCTCAGCCTATAAAACATGAGAAAATGGAATGCACGAGCTAGGGATCCATCCCCCTACCTCTCACAATGAGATCCTGTGCTGAGGATGCTGATTCCACATAAAAACGTGCCTCAAATGAACACTCTCATCACGAACTCGCGAATGAGCTCCACCATGCCACTGCCACATTCCTCCCTCCATCCTTGCCGCTCACCACCCCATGTGCCTCGCCACCTCACCCTCCTCGTGCTCCGTCGGCCACCCGGAGAAGTGAGGGAGAGAAAGAGAGAAACAAGAGGAGAGAGGGAGAGAAGACAATGGCACTGGTGGGGGAGGGGGAGAGGGATAGGGATGGGGCTTACCGGATTGGAGAACGTACTCGGTGGCGACGACGACGGTGAGCTCTAGCAGTGATGACGAGCTCTGGCAGCGACGACAAGGACGTCATCGGTGAACGAGGGAGGAGGGGCAAACGCACTTGCGAGTTTGACCACGTGGGAGATCGGGGGGGAAGGGAGGAAGGGTTTTGTTCGTGGTGGGAGCCCAATTTTTCAGATGGATTTCAGATGACTCTATTTCCATCTGAAATTACAGACAGATTTTTGGATGACTAAAAATTCTGTCAGAAAATTATAAACATTTCTGACTATTTTTTGGACAGAGCTAACCCGCCTGACATTACAGATGGACATACTGATGTAATCTTGTCCGTCTGAAATAACAACCCTATTTATGATGAAAGTAGTCCATCTGAAATATCCATCACTAATGCCGCATTTTCTTGTAGTGTAACAAGGCCCGGCAGGTGGAACAACAAAGTCATTACCTTGGGGTAAATGGAGGGCTTAACCCCAACTCCCGGAGCACTACCAAGGTTAGCACGACGTCGACATTAAGAAGCGGGTAGTGAAAGAGAGACTTTATTGCCCCCGTCTCCTCCACATTGGCAGTAGGTCATTTGTCTGCCCTAAGGGGACAAAAACCCTGAACAAAGCTCCAGTCGCTCGGATGGTTACGACTCTCGACCTTAGTGACAAAGACAAAGCGTTCAGTCTAGCACTTGATATTGGATACCGTGGAGGTGACTTGGACTAGGACCCGGTCCTTTCGAGCCGGACAGTAAAAGGAAGAAGGATCGACAGGACAGCACTAGACGCTGTAAAAATGCCGGAAGAGGAAGTAAGTGGGCTCGATCGAGGCTCGGTGGCAAACATAGACGAAGCCATACAAGATGCCCTAAGAGTTAGGAGAAAGGTTCCCTGGATATAGGCCATAGTGTTCGAGCACAGATTCGGAGAAAGGGTGGACTGGAAGATAGAAACTCGCCCTAAAGGACTCTATGGGGACTATGATGCTGCCTGCTGGATGACTCCACGGTTCACAGTCGACTATGGGGAAGATGATATCGAACTCTAGAGGAATTTGGAAAGCCTACCGAAGGCCATGAACGACCCTGTAAGAGACTAACGGAGGGGAACGGGGATGACTTGGGCCGGCTCCCAAAGTGCTCGGGGCTCCCCCACGATTAGCTCCCGCCACCCCAGTGGAAGAGATAGACCCAACACTAAGAACCCTCCTGCACGGTGCCATGGACCTACAACACAGTAGGAGGTAGAAGACCCTCACCAGGCGAAGAGGAGAGGAGCCGATAATGAGCATGGTTGATGACGGAAGGATAGATAGGGTTCTAACAAAAACCATATGATGGTTCTTATATCCTCCCAAGATAAAATGGGTACTTCGAAACGTTGGGGGAAGTGAAAAGGCGCCCGCCACTGTCACGGTATGACCGTCGGGCTCAGGCGCTCGTTCAAAGCCCGGGCCCCCAGACAAAAGGGCTCATGTCATGATTGCAGGAGTGGTGCCTGCCACCGCTAGATGCACCTTGTGCGCCAAGGAAGTAATATGATAAGACCTTCCTCGCAACAATCTCCTAATACACCCTCTTCAACTCACCTCTCAGATCCCAAAAAGTGGTTCACATCTGAGAGTGGGGGGCTAGTGAGGAGGGTAAATCCGGCTTGACCCATGTAGGGCACCTATCTATAACAAAGCACAACTCGACTTACGATCCACAACTCACCTAACAGGCCACTACAAGCCAGGATCCGTTACGAATGGTCTAGGATGAACTGACCTTGGATGCGCCAGGATGAAGGGCCTTGGTCCGGGTGTAATGATGGTCAGATGACCCTCCGGTGATCGACCGTTACCCCCACAATGTAGGCCTCGATCCCACAATGGGCGAGCACACCCCACGGGCACCATAAGACTCACTCGGAGATCGGCTGACTCGGAGATAACTGTCCCTCAACGGGAAACTCCCGCCATAGTAGTGGGAGGCATTGCTCCACGATTGCCACCCGTCCCTGTTAAGGGGTGAGTGCCACCCTCTCAGACAACCCCCGATAAAAGGGACTGCGACTGGCAGAGAGGGGGGCATACACGCAGACGTCCATACACAGAGAGAGAAACAAGCCAGAGATCTACTGAACCTGCTACTAGAGAGGTCACGACTGTCCATTCCACGAGAGAGAATCCCTCCTATACGACCTTACCACCCAGCAAGCACTCCTCGAGTGACCACTTGTGGTGGCGAGCATTCATCCGGTGGATCTACACTTCTCTCAGATCTCCTACTACGACCTCCACTCTCCCCTCTCTCTCATACTTTTCTCTAGTCCCTACTTGAACCATTGCTGAGTTAAGCATCGGAGGGTTGTCCCCTAGGGTAGCACCTAGGGCTCCTTTTGATGCCCTTTCTTCTGGTGATTGTAGGCTTCCACGAGTGTTGTATGACTTCCTCGATAAATAAATAGAAAAGTGCGGTACGAGAGATAGAGACCAGTTTTCTACCTCTACACTTTTTGGCACTATCTGTGAAAATTTCAAGCGAAAAGTCATGGCACCTCGTGGGAGTCTTCGCAATGCCAGCAACTGGGGGCACAGTTCTCACCAAGGGCCCAACTCCCATCGTGGATCACAGGAAGCCTCTTCTACCCATTCACACTAAGAAGTCACCTCGGACAATCTCACTGAGATACGTCAATAGATCCAAGTCCAGATGCTACTATGTCAGGATCTCTTAAACAAGCTCGTAAATCCCCAGCATGCCCCATCTGAATGGCTTCAGAACAAGGGGGTCCGGACCGTGGTGAATTCTTGCCAAGTGCGGGAGGCTTCCCACGTCTCCATAGCGAGGACCCAATGATCGCGTAGCTCGCCCGCATCCAGAGTGTGAAGCCCACTGCACTCCTACCCAGAGATGGATTGCCGACTCTAACGCATGGATGACATCAAGGACAAGGTTTGGTACTTGGACGATGCCCTGTTCACCGCCAAGACCCGAGGCCTTATCGATGATGACCAAGACTTCCATGCACCCTTCACCAGGGAGATCATGGAAGGCCCCATCCCGCCGAAGCTACAATTACCATCATTTCTCCCCACGATGACACCACCGACCCGGCCGACCACATGCACAATTTTGAGTCCAACCTGGTGTTCCACTGGGCCTCAGATACTATGAAGTGTCTGGCGTTCGTTGCTATCCTTCAGGAGAACACCCTGACATGGTTCGAATCCCTACCGGATAGGAGCATTTCCTCCTTCCAACAGCTGAAGAAGCTGTTCAAGGAGAACTTCATTGGCTATCGTAAGGAGGCCAAATCAGCGGTGACCCTGCTCACCATCAGGCAAGGGCAAGAGGAGACCCTTTGGGACTATGTGTCCTATTTCTGAACAGAGGTGCTCCGGATCCCTCGCCTCGACAACAACATCACCATCATTGCCCTGACGCAAGGGACTCCATCCTCTAGTGATCGCTTGGAGTCGAAGCCTCGGCGACCCTAACTGACCTCCTCACTTTGGCCCAAAAACACGCCAGATGTGAAGAGAACACTATGACTCTCTACCACACGGCCAGAACTGAGCGATCCGACTTGAAGAGATCTATCGACTCACCTCAGGACGAGCAAAGTAAGCAGGAGCGACGAGACCGAGATCACCGCGACCGCTCCAAGTATAAAGAAAGGGGAAATTATCGCAACTACACGTCCCTAATGACTCCTCCCGACCAAATCCTTATGGAGATCCTCGAGGAGCCAATACTCAAGTGGCCTCCCAAGATGACGTTAGATCCAAGTACGAGGAGCAAGAGGAAGTACTGTCGCTTCCATCGTGACCACAGCCATGACACAGCCAACTACATCAACTTGAAAGACCTATCAAGGACCTCATCCAACGGGGACTCCTTGATAAGCTCGTCACCAAGGCCGCAGAGAAGCGACAGCATGAACGGACCCCTCCGCCCCTCGACAATCAACCCAACAGAAAGGAGATCATGATGATCCCTAGAGGGCCGGCCTCGGGTGGAGATAGCGCCAGTAGACATCGATGGTACACATTAGCCATCAACACCATGGAGCAGGGCGATAGCAATCGATGGGAAGCTGTCACCCGGGAGCACCTGAAAGGCCCCATCATCTTCTCAGATGATGACTTGAACGGTGTAACTTCTCCCCATTCTAATGCATTGGTGGTCTCGGCCACCATCAACCAATGTACCATACGACGTATTCTAGTCGATAATGGAAGTGGTCCCGATGGTATTTTGTACGACTATTTAGTGCTTATGGGTGCGGACTTGTCACGAATCACACCACTGCACACACCCTTGTATAGATTTTTTGGGCACCACCGTCCTCCCAGAAGGATGCATCTCCCTGCCAATCATGTTCGGGACCGCACCCAAGGATGTAAAGTTCCTAGCGGACTTCATGGTGCTCTGCGGAATGACCAAATACAATGTCATCATCAGGCGCGGCATCCTTGGCACCCTTCGTGGCATCCCTTCCTCGTATTACCAGAAACTCAAGTTTCCTACCCGTTGCAGAGTAGGAGAAGTTCGGGGATATCAAAGGCAGTCAAGGAGGTGCTACCTCATCTCGACACGTGACCGACAGCCCGAGGAAGTGCCTCCCAAGAAGAAGACCAGGACGGGGGACCCGGGTCCAAGCACAAGCACTTCGACGGGGGATCTATAGCTTATCCAGGTGGGGGAGGATCCAAACAGGACGTGAAGGATCAGAGCCACCTTGTTCGACCAAGAAAAGGAAACATATACTAGTTTCCTGGTGGTGAACCAGGACGTGTTCACCTGGTCCGAAGATGAACTCCCCGAAATCCCACTAGAGATCATCACTCACTAGTTAAACCTGGACCCGAGCTGCCGCCCCGTTCAGCAACGTCGGAGGCGCTATAATCCTGAGTGACAAGCCATCATCAGGGAACAGGTGAGTGAGAACCTATGATTGGGACTACTGCATCCCACCCAGTACCCCAACTGGGTGGCCAATGTCATCTTGGTCCCTAAGAACAATGGGAAGTGAATGATGTGCTTGGACTACACCGACCTTAACAAAGTCACACCGACGGATAGCTTCCCCATGCCATGGATCGATCAACTGGTCGACACCACAGTCGGGCATGAGATGCTGAGCTTCCTGGATGCATACTCTAGGTACCACCAGATAAGCATGTACGGGCCTGACCAAGAAAGACAGCCTTCATTATCAACCATGGCCTCTACTACTACACTTGCATGCCCTTTGGGCTCAAGAATACGGGAGCCACCAACCAGCGCTTGGTCAACCACATGTTCGATGCACAAATCGGCCACAACATGGAGGTCTACATCGACAACATGCTCGTCAAAGGCATTCGGGCAGTTGAGTACTTGAAAGACCTGGCAGAGACATTCGCAATGCTCAAAACATACAACATGAAGCTCAATCCAAGTAAGTGTGCGTTCGGCATGAAGTCAGGGAAGTTCCTTGGTTTCCTCATGACCCATAGAGAAATAGAGGCAAACCCTGATCAAATTCGAGCAGTACTGGAGATGAAGTGGCCAGCACGAGTATGGGATGTATAGTGCCTCACCGGCCGCGTCACTGCCTTAACTCAACTCCTGTCCCGAGTAGCAAAAAGATACCTTCTATAATGACCCAGAGTTTCGGGTACCGATAACCTGATATAACATCAGATTACCGCTACCAGGATCTGGGGAAGTCACCCAAGAGGCTGATGAGGCCCCTGAAGGGTTAGAGGAGTTTATCGAGGGAGCGTATAATGAATTGAAATTACACTATGCGCAATATTAATTAGAATAGTAATTTAAACTAAAGTGTGGAAGCAATTAAAATATATCAGAGTGATAGTCAATATACAATAGTCCAGAACTACTAAAAGAACAAGTCCACAACTATAAAAAGTGCCACGAGCTGGAACTCCAGGTTACGGCCGAGGTCAATAAATGGCAAAGGTCGACTTCATCAAGCCATGCATCTACCCGATCTGGCTCGCCAACATTGCCCTAGTTAAAAAGAAAAGTGGTCAAGTCCGCATCTGCGTCGACTTTCGGGACCTTAACAAAGCTTGTCTGAAAGATGACTTCCCAGTCCCGATCACGAAAACGATGGTCGATGAGACCACCAGACATGAAGCTCTATCTTTTATGGATGGATCATCTGGTTACAATCAAATCCGGATGTCCCTAAAAGACAAGAATCACACTGCCTTCAGATCTCCTAAAGGGATCTTCAACTACAAGTGCATTTCCATCGGTTTGAAGAATCCCGGTGCTACCTACCAAAGGGCCATGACCAAAATCTTCGACAAGATGCTGCACAACATCATCAAATGCTACATTGACGACCTCGTCATCAAGACTAGATGGTGAGAAGACCACCTACGCAATCTGCATCAAGTCTTCGAGCGTCTCTGACAATATGGGCTCAAAATGAATCCCATGAAATGTACCTTTGGCGTATCTAGTGGCAAGTTTCTTGGCTTTATCATTCGATACTGAGGAATCGAGGTGGACCCCAGCAAGATCAAAGCAATTTGGGAGGTGCCACTACCCAGCAACCTCACCAAACTCAGGTCACTCTAGGGTAGACTGACCTACATTCAAAGATTCATCTCCAACCTCTTCGGTCAATGCGCGCGTTTTAGCAAGCTGATGAAGAAAGACGCCCCCTTCATATGGGACTCGAAATGTCAGGCAGCTTTCAAGTAGATCAAGGGGTACCTTCTCACTCCTCTAATCTTGGGGGTGCCTGTCAAGGGCAAACCCCTCAGACTCTACATTACCGCCATGGATGCTTTGTTGGGGGCTCTATTGGCGCAAGTCAACGAAGAAGGTAAAGAGTAGCCGCTCTACTATCTCAGCCAAAATTTGATCGGTGCCGAGTATCGCTACTCCCCCATGGAGAAAGTATGCTTGGCATTGGTGTTTTCCGTCAAGAAGTTCTGGCACTACCTCCTGTCCCATCGGGTTGAGCTCATATCTAAGCACAACTCCCTGAAGTTCCTTCTCAGACAACCCGTTCTCTCAGGACGACGGGGGAAATGGGCTCTCCTACTCATAGAGTATGATATCACCTACGTCCCTAGAAAAGTAATCAAGGGGTAGGGCATGGCTAATTTTTTGGCAGCCCATCCAGTACCGGATGATTCTCCCTTTAACGTAGAGGTTCCAAATGAGGAATCTCTTGCTCTACAATTGCAACAATTGGCTAGATAGAGTAGAGATGTCTTGCATTACTAGCAACAAGACGCCCTCATGGCCAGCCTGACTTGCTAGGAGTTATACTTCGATGGCGCTTCTCGAGGTACTACTTGGAGCAACCTCGGCTCAGGCATTACGATAGGTGCCGAAATTGTCTTCCTGACTCCTCAGGGTGGAGTTTTATACAATTCCTATGCCCTCATGAAGGCTCTGAGCAATAATGAAGTCGAATACAAACCCCTGACCATCGGACTCCAGATGGCTCTCGACATGGGCATCAAATGCCTGAAAGCCTATGGAGATTCTCAACTGATAGTCTGACAGGTCCTTGGCATCTACAACGTGTGAAAATCAGAGCTGGTCCCGTACCACGCCGTTGTCACTCGGCTAACCCAGAAGTTCTATTTCTTTGAAATAGACCATGTTCCCAGAAGCGGCAACACCCAGGTTGACGCCCTGGCAAAATTAGCTGTGGCCATCAAGCTATCACTTGAGGGTGATGTCGACATCATAGTTAAACATAGAAGACTGATGCCTAGATCACTTGAAAGTAACTCCGATCTTACAGTTTACGAGGTCCAAGGCCTTGACCAGGACACTCCTCCAAAAGAAGATTGGCATGAGACCATCATCAAATTCAAGAGGGGATGGATCCCCCCTAACCAGGCTCAAACAGTCTGACTACTTCGTTGGGAAACATCATATGAGTTGATTGACGACTCCCTGTACTGACTTGTCCACGAGAAGGACAAGTACATTCCCTTGAGATGCGTCTCCCCAGCAGAGGCTCGAGCCATCATGTGCGAGGTCCATTCTGGGCTGTGCGGCGTACATCAGGTCAGAGACAGAATGAAGCACAACATCAAGCTCAAAGGCCTATATTGGCCTACCATGTACGTGGACTGCGTCGAGTATGCTCGCACATGCCATCAATGCCAAGCTTTTGGCCCAGTACCCAGAAGGTCTTCTAACCCACTGCACCCTATAGCCCCTTCCTGGCCATTTGTTGAGTGGTGTATGGACATCGCGGGACCTTTCCAGTCATCTTCCAAAGGCCGCAAGTATATTCTGACTACCACTGACTACTTCTCTCGTTGGGCAGAGACCCTTCCCCTGCAAGAAGTCACCGGCGAGGTGGTCGCCAGATTTGTCTGACACAACATCATTTACCACTTCGGTACTCGCAATCACATAGTTTTTGACAACGGGACACCATTCAAGAACAAGGCCATGTACCAGTTGGCAGCCAAGTTCCACATCGACTAGAGAACTTCTTTGGTCTACAACACACATGCCAACGATTTGGCCAAGGCCTTCAACAAAACTCTCTGCAAGCTTGTAGCTAAGATCGTTAGCCACCGGAAACGTGACTGGGGTAAAAAAGTCTCCGAGTTATTATGGGCCTACCAGACGGTCTACAAAACCCCCACGGGATGTTCGCCATTCTCCCTCGTCTATAGAGTGTTGTGAACATGTTGTTTAGATTTGATGCTAACAACATATTCCATTCTGTTTTGATGATTGCAACAAAGTAACATTAACCAGACTCTAACTGGCCCTTATGGGCTTTATAAGACCAGCCCATTAGGGACTACAACTCATTAATAGACTCCTAATTGACTCAATTAATGCTAAATATGCAAGAGAAGGGATAAATGCTCCTCGGTGTCGCACGAAGTCCTACAGGGGTCTTCTCTGGCCTGATGTCCTCATCACCTTCGCTGTGCACAGCTTGAGTCTAGGCTGGGAGGAAAATCAGCTAGAGGGCCTGACGATGGGCAATGAGTCAGTATGTACACACGTGGTTCTGGGCGTCAGACCCGCGCTGACTAGCGCGACCCTAGCTAGTCCCTGTCCCATGTTTTATGGTTACGGGTTGGGTGTCTCAGTTTCCGCCTGGGGCGCGGGAGACATGAGACGCGGACTAAGACATCAATGGATGCTTCTGGCCTCATTCCTTGTGGGCAGTACTCCGGCCATGAGACAGGTTTCGCTGAGTTTCCGGAATGTTGTTTCCACATGTTTTCCTGAGGTTGAGGTCAGGGGCACCCAGTAGGGTTACCGAGGTTTCACCCCTTGACTGAGTTGGGTTCACAACAGTGAGGTCGTGACGGTACCTATGGACCGCGTGGTCCCGGTTGGCCTTGTCTACGAGGATAGGCCTCCCCGACAGAGTTGCCATGAGTTTTCCCTCGGTAGTTGTGGTGTTAGGGCAGTCCGGTCCCCGATTGTGAAATCGGGAGTTTCCTTTCTTTTACCAGTAAGAGTAGTTGTAAAGTTGAGGTTTTACCGGCCACTGTACTTGTTGTTCTTGCCGCTATTGTTGTTCTTGTTGTACTGCTTTCTTTTACCGTTGTTGTTTTCGGTTGGGGTTCCGCGGGACCCCTACTGAGCCAGTGATAGGAGGCTCACCCTTGCTTTTTAGGTAAGGCGGTTGCTCCTCGAGGTTCGACGGTGCAACGTGGAGGTTCTTAGTTGCCAGCTCGCCGGGTCGAGTGTTCACTCGACATTTGGTATGCATCTCAGTCTTTGACTATACTTTATTTGGACTAGACTCTATAGTTAGATTATTTAATTGTTATTAATTATTGTTGAATTGTCCTACTTTATTTCCTATTTCTATGCACACCACACCCTCCTTTTAGCCCTTCCGAGCCCTCCGACTCGTGGGTGGCGGGTTAGGATTCGAATGGTATCGAGTCATTCCCGGTATCCGAATCTTAGGTCGTTACATGTGGTATCAGAGTGGTTGTTGAGGATGTACATGGAAATTTGAGATATAGTAGTGATCAGAGCCCATAAGGTGCAGTACAGTCAGTAGTTGGCATAGAGTTTTGTACTTATTTTTCACTTGATTTCTTGTGTGAGAGATTGAGTGCACGATGTTGGCACTGCGATGGCGGTTGCTGTTTCGTCATAGTGCTAGTGTGGGGCTGAGGAATGTGATGGAGAGCTATCTTCCATGAATGGTGGTGGCCCCGGTTCTGCTACATTGGGTAGAGTTTGCCAGTAGCGTGAGTTCACGGTGCTGTGCTCAAGAAATTTACGGCGAGGTCAAGTACCTGTCGAGAATTGTTTATGGTTAAGTGGTCGTAAGTGTGCTCTGAAGGAGCTAAAGTCATATTTGGCCACTCTTGCTTGACGTTTAGCCAGCCCCTGTGGTGTTAAGGTCGTGGTTTGAGGAGGTAGAGTGGGTGCTCTGATCGAGAAATGTGCTCAGGCGAGTGAAGGATTTTCCTAGTGAGTTGTTGATTATTTAGTCCAGTGTTCTCATCGTGCTCTGTAGCATCAGAAATGACTTGTTAGTCCTAGTTATTTTTACAGATTGCAAGGCAGGATTGGGGTAGAGTTGTCCCAGTGAGCTTTAAGGCATGCACTTCTTCTCGTGAATGAGCTACGTCAGCTCTGGATTTGGTTCAAGATTGTGTGGCGGTGGTCTAGTTCCTGGCCCAGATTGTAGAATTTGGGGCCATTGTTCACCACCTTGAATGCGTCGTGCGAGGCAGAAGGTGACTTGTGAAGGTTCTACGGTAAGTTCGGGACTCGAGCATGAGCATTGGCATGTGCTGAGCATGGTTCGTGATCTGGCTCTTGGCGTGGTGATCTGCATGGCAATCACTCAGGAGATGGATATTTGAGGATTCGAGAGTCGAGAATGGATTTGGTGTTAGCACAGATAGATTCAAGGGAATGATGCCTACTGGCTAGAGGTATGGCAACCTTCGAGCTTGGCATCTTTTGTGGTTTTGTTCACTCTTCGGTAAACATTTTATCGTGTTAATGGTCCCAGGATCAGAGGTAGGCATAGGTAAGGAGCGTGTGTCAGCAGTTAGCTCAACCGCTATGACAGAGTGTGGCTGGCGATTTGTAGAGTCAGTGTTCGAGGTGTGATGAGTTGTAGTTCGAGGAATTGTAGTGGTGGTGCATTGAGGGATGCCGTGAATGTGGTCTACTGAAACACTTGGTGAGTGCTGTCAGAGGAATTGACCTAACGGAAGAGATGGTTTTTTCTGGTGCTCGAAGGTTGGGTTCCCAACGTACGTGAGGTTCAAGGTCCGGTCAAGCGTAGAGATCTCCCGTGTCACAGGAGATATGTTGGTCTCTCTCTTGGTTGGAGTTATACTGATTTCTCCTTGGTCGAAGAGATCACGTTTTGCCAAGTTCATCATCTTGCATCATGTGTTCGGATTGGTTGGCCTCCCCTTGTGTGCCATGAAGTTTGTGTGAGATGTGTTCGATGTTTTGGCAATGTGATTGCCTGTCACAAGTGATGCCCATTTCCCTTGATGTGTAAGGGTGTGTTGGCGCTATTCCGGAAGGATGTGTTCAAGTTGGGCTATGCTTGTGAGAATTCCTTGCTGGTGTTGTGATTTTTTCGAAATCAAAATCTTTAAGATATTCCAGCCATCGTGTTTGCCTCATATTTAACTCCTTCTGAGAGAATACGTACTTCAAGCTCTTATGATCTGAATACATAGTAGATCTCTCCCCATAAAGGTAATGACGCCAAATCTTTAAGGCGAAGATAACTACAGCCAATTTCAAGTCATGAACAGGATAATTTTCATCATGCTGCTTTAATTGTCTTGAAGCATAACAAATCACCTTGCCATCTTGCATAAGCACACAACCTAGGCCAATGCCAGATGCATCGGTATATATTTCAAACCTGCCACCTTCTATAGGCAATGCCAATACAGGTGCAGTGGTGAGATGTTTCTTAAGAGTCAAGAAATTTTCTTCACATTTCTTTGTCCACTCAAAGGGATTTTCTTTTCTAGCAAGTCTTGTTAGAGGTGCTGTGATTTTGGAGAAATCCTTGATAAATCGCCTATAGTATCCAGCCAAACCAATAAAACTTCGAACCTCAGATACAGTATTTTGTCTGCCCCAATTTTTAACGACTTCCACCTTAGAGGGATCTACTGCGATACCTTCTTTCAAAATAATATGGCCAAGGAAAGAAACTTCTTTTAGTCAAAATTCACATTTGCTTAATTTTGCATAAAATTCATGTTTCTGTAAAGTTCGCAGAGTAATCCTTAAATGTTCTTCGTGTTCCTCCTTTGTCTTGGAGTATATGAGGATATCATCAATAAAGACGACCACAAATTGGTCAAGATAAGGCCAGAACACATTATTCATTAATTGCATAAATGCAGCAGGTGCATTGGTCAAACCAAATGGCATAACCACAAATTCATAGTGTCCGTATCTGCTATGGAATACCGTCTTATAAATATCCTCCTCCTTGATCCTGAGCTGATGATAAGCTGACTTGAGGTCAATCTTGGAGAAATACTCTGCACCAGACAGTTGATCAAACAGATCATCGATATGCGGTAGTGGATATTTGTTCTTGATGGTGTGTTGATTCAATTGTCGTTAGTCGATGCATAGTCTGAGGGAACCATCTTTCTTCCTGACAAATAAGACCGGCGCACCCCAAGGGGATGTGCTAGGCCGAATGAAACCTTTCTCTAGCAGTTCCTGAAGCTGCTTCTTCAACTCCTTCAATTCTGTAGGGGACATCCTGTAAGGAGCTATTGACACCGGTGCTGCTCCGGGCATGAGTTCAATGGTAAAGTTAACTTCCCTTTCGGGTGGTATGCCCGGTAGTTCGAAAGGAAAAATATCTGGGAATTCCCTAACTACTGGAATTTCTTTTATGTGAATCTCCTTGGATTCAGTAACTATCACAGAAGCAAGAAAGGCTTCACAACCTTACGAGATAAGTTTGCAGGCGTGAAGAGAAGAGATGAGAGCAGGATCCTTCCTGTATTTGATGCCAAGGAAAGAAACAGTTGGAAAATCAGGTTTCTGGAAGGAAATTATCTTACTATGACAATTTATATAGGCATCATAGTCTACAAGCCAATCGACCCCTAGGATAGCATCATACCCCTCCATGTCTAGGCATACAAGATTGTCGGGGAGATTATTCCCTTCTATTGTAACTTCACTATTTGGAAGATAAGTTTTAAATCCGCTCCCGAACCTAAAGGTGTAACTATGGTTAATTCTGATGGTAAGTGAACATGTGAAATAGGCATTATTTTTACAAAAGAACTAGCAATGAAGTAGTGAGTAGCACCAGTATCAGATAGTACAAGCAGGATGCGAATAAATGTGAATAGTACCATCGATAAGCTCTCCTTCCTTGGTTGTTTATTCTTCTAAAATAGCATTTAACCGAGCTTGCCTCCTTCGCCCGCTGTTATTTTGATTGGATTTCTGTTGGTCCTTCATAAGAGGACAATCGAGCATGCGATGCTCCCGACTTCCACATCGTAGGCAAGCCCCAATGCACTTCCAACATTCTTCAGCCAAGTGACCGAATTTCTCACAAAATGTGCAGGCCGTTATACGGGCCACTTCTTCCTTTACCTTCTTACTTTTCTCGTTGCTGCTCCTATTGCCATTACGAGATCTCTTCCTGTTGTCCTGGGACTTGTTTGGTCCCGTAATACTAAATCTTTCCTCCTTCTTCCCTTTCTTGTTCCGCCACGGCTAGAACTTCCGCCATGGCTGGTGAACTTTTCAACCTTCTCTAAAGTCCTCTCACATAGGTGAGCACGTTGGACCATCTCATCATAGGTTCGTATGTTCTGAGAGCTGAGTTGTTTAATAAAAGCGGGACACAACCCGTCCATAAATCGGTTAGCTTTCAAGAGATCAGTGCTAACCAGATGATGAGCATATGGTACTAGCCTAGAAAACTGAAGTTCATATTTTGCCACCGTCATCATGCCTTGTCGTAAAGAAGTGAATTCGATAGCCTTTCGCTCCTTGACATACTCAGCGTAAGAAACCCTTGCCAGGTGTGTGGTGCATTTGCAGGTGGTGCCGGAATAGACTTCCACCATATGTGAGCATCCTTATTCAATTGGAATGTTGCAAGATGGACTTTCTCCTGGTCTATACATTGCATAACATCAAAAATCCGATTCCTCATTGATCCAGTTTTCAGCTTCATCAGGATTGGAAGATCCAGAGAACCGTGGGGGACTTAAACTCTGAAAATTTTCATGTAGATTACCCGCACCAACCCTTGTGCCAACTTAGGCTACGGTCTGTAGGGCTTGGGTTAGACTGGCAACAGTTTGTTGCATTTTGTCCCAGTTTACACGGTGACCATTTTGAGAATATGGTACCTGAGAAGGCAAATACTGAGTCAATTTCCTTAAAATCGGGAGATTTTATCCTAAGATATTGTGTATGCCGAACATACTTATTACTCTAATGACACGATCTATATAGACGCGTCACGCATCCGAGTAACCTTCCGTGCTCGGGGCGTGACAACAGCATCCTTGGTGTCAGGGGAGAATGCAGTCTGGGTTCAAGTGGGGAAGCACATGCTGTCTCTGGAGGGCATCCATTGTCTCTGGAGAGCATCCCTGGTGTCTGGGGAGAATGCAGTCCGGGTTCAAGGCAACTTGATGTTAACTATTTGGGGGAGCATATGTAGTCTCTGGAGGGCATACTCGGTATCAGGAGAGCATCCTTGGTGACAGACGAGCATGCATGACCAAGGTTCAGAGCAATGTATATGTTAACCCCGGAAGAACATTTCTGTTTAACAGGGCATTGTTGTCTTTGGTACCCTGACTAATGATGTCCTAGTCTCCTTGTTTAAAAGGGTGAACTCTCTCTTTGTTGGTGTGATGGTCAGTGATTATCTTAGTGGAATTTTGCTGCGACCGTGGACGTAGGAAGGCACCTTGCCTCCGAACCACGTAAAAACTCTTGTGTTCCTGTGTGATTGTCATTGTTCTATTTTTTCTTCATCTCTCGATTTTGATCTTGATTAGTGGATCGTGGGACAGAGAAAGGGTCGTGTTTGCCTCCTTCTTTTCTTTTTCTTAACAAAAAGAACATGTATGCCATCACTTGAGATTCAGGCGTTTCATGTACGTTAATTTGATTAAGAAAGGTTAATTACAAACTTTTAAATGTGTCGTCTTATTATGAAAAATAATAAACATAATATTCATCTTGAACTATTTAATACATAAGCAGATCTATTATGAATTATGGAATGAAAAAGAATTATTACACACATGGTGTGCAAGAAAAAGAGTGTGCAACACGACGATCTTTTATGGCATACAAAAAAAGGAATATGCGCGGGTAAAATCGAGCCGATTACGTTACAAGATCAGCCCACGATGTCCAACATAGGTCGGCTGGGACCATTTTGCCAAGCTAATTTAAAAGTAGACACGACCTACATATAGAGTTGAGCTTTAATTGTTGTACTAATTGCGGTGTAAAAAATTCTACATGGGATGTGCAGCCTAATCACGTGGTAGATAATAAAATTTGATAAGTCAATAATTTTTTTCTCAAGGTGTTTTTGAAGATAAAATAAATAAAATATAAATAATAATAATAATAAATATTTTTTTGCCATTTACGTACCTCTGTCCCACTTGAACACATTGTTGACATCTTAAAGGTGAACTGGCGCCATTGAAATGCAACCCCGATGTCACAGATGAGTCAGCGTATCTCATTGCCCCTGCCGGGTGAAGGCCATCTTCGTCACCGCATCTCATTCACATCAAGTTTAACGAGGTTGGTGAATTGCCCAAAGGAATCAGTAAATTTTAGCTTAAGATTAAAGGCCAACAAATTTGACGGTGAGCCTGTCCACGCTCAGCCTTGCCTTCTACATACCCGGATTCGCGTTGGATGAACAAAACAGTTGGTCAACCAACCAAGTGAAACTGGCAGAGACCCGAGGATGTATATAATTGAGATCCGAACCCCAACAATCCGCTTGGAACTGATCGGAGGTCCTTCTCTGGAGAAGCACCCTGACCTCTTCTTCGTTGACGGCGACAACAACGACAACAGATGGGACCCATCTGGGGGAATGGGTCTTACCCGGAGGGACCCGGCCGACAAGCGGGCGGGGTGCGGATCGGGTGTGGGCGTTGGCAGTTGGAACTTGGAAGAGATCAAACTTGGGTGGCCACGAGACTACCTTAATCTATGGATTGGAGACCCACGTGCGCATGCTCCTTTGTTTTGTTGGGGGTCATCGACCCGAAGGAAGTCTCCTGTTACCAGTTCCGAGTTTGAGCAAAACGATGGTGGAGGAACCCTCTTGACTCCCATTGGTGGTGAACACTGGGGCTGACATCCCATTGCAGCCATGCGAGCCCGGAATAGGTTTGCCCAATCAGTGTTAATAATAATTAAGAGCTAGAAATTAAGGCAGCCACTCTCATCTTAACTAGCCATGTCTCCTTCCCACGTGAGGGCGATGGCGAGTTCATTAATTCGGGTACAACGTTGATGTCCTTTTAATGTGGGAAGATCTGATTCAGAGTTGGATCCACTTGCGTCTGAAGGAGTTCGTCTACTTCGTTTTTATTATTATTATTTTTCTGGTGCTAATCCCATTTGCACTGCACCTCATCTCAGCCGTTGATTTGCTTTGGTATTTAATTACATCTTCTTTCGTTTGATTGTGAAAATCAGATTTCTAAAACAGATCAATGGTTGAGATGCAGTGGAGTATAAATGTTGCACGGAAGAGGATTAGGGGTTTTAAGAATGGGCTTTAGGCCCGAGATAACCTACATATATGGATCCCATAATACTGGATCTTGCTAGATCTATTTATCGGTTAGCAAACTCATCGGGTTTTATATTCGATAAATTTACGTATAGACCCCTTTGGTCTATTGTATGAGTTTGACATAGATAATTTGTTGACTGATCTGTTTCAAAATTAAAATTCTGTCCGATCACAAATTAGCCTCAAAATTTGACATGTTTAATTAGTCGCTAATTCGGCAAAAAATTGGCAAGCTCCATCAACAAGACGTACCATCACCGTACGTACACATTCCAGGTGTAGACCAACTTAATTACCTACTTACAGTCCTAGTAGTGATTAAGATAGCAATGATTCAGAATAAGATAAGGGACATACTGATTCAATCTTATATGAGTGAAAATTATATGTCTTTAGTTTTAAGTACTCAGAAAAGGTTCAAGATGGCAAGCGCCGCACAAATAAAGCCATATATAGGTCGACCCAATGGGGTCGACACTTTCTCGAATTAGAATTCACGCCGGTTTGTGCGGCGGCCTTTGCCCTAGCACGATCCTATCTTTTAGTGCCCATCCTTGATTGGTCTATGGGGGAATATCTCCTCCACGTGGCCCATCATTCCCTAGAGTATATATCCTTTAGGATAGGGTTTATTTCATTGTGGAGAAAGCTCTTAATGTTCTATCCAATTTTGGGTGTTTGCAGGAAGACGAGGCCGCAGCTCCATCTTCTTCCTCTCCAGGGCGTGCTGAGTTCGATTCAAGGCTGGAGAAGGTAGTTGTACATCTTCCAGACATGAACCTACCAAAGGATCACAGCCGCATCTCCTATACGGCTCCATACAAACAAGTCCGCTGAAGAAGCATAAAGGCTAGGAAGAGCAACAGGCCGTCCACCTCTCAAGTCACCACAAGGAACCTGCTGAGTGCTCCATCTATGGAATGAGAAAAGGGAAAATGCAGTCCAGTCATTGAAGAACCCAACTCCACCATCCTCTGACCAGGAGTCTACTGAACCATTTCTTGTCCCTGTTTGCAGTCATCATCTGTTTACTTGATGTCTATTGTGCTTGCATTATATATCTGTGTTCATTCCTTAAACTGAATACCATTGTGTGTGTGTTCGGAGCGGTGTCTCCAAGTGTGGATTCATTGTCGGGGAAAGTTCCCCATGTTAGAGTGTGTGTATGCTGCGAAAGCAGCGTGTGGAGGCTTGTCCTCGTGTGTGTGCTATATGGCAGCACATTGAGGCTCCGTCCTCGTGTGTGGTTTGCTGCCGTCATGTAGCATCTGGTGTATTGGGGTTCATCCCTGTGTGCTACCTTGTGTAGCGTGTTTAGTGAAGCCTCACCGAGGTGGTGAGGGGTGAGCGTAGGGTACCCGTCGTGGTCCTGAACCACCTAAAAAAGTGATGTGCACCTGTGATTGGTTGTGTGTATGCTCCTTATCCTCTACCACCATTCACAGGATGGATTGCTATTCATGTCGTTTATCAATGTTAGATTTGTTTATGAAAATGGTTAACTAATTGTGCTAATTCTCCGTGCGTGATTCTATCGCTTGCATGCGTTTGGTGAGGCTTGATTGAGAAGCTTTCAAGTTAGTTTAATTGGACCTAATTTTTAGAGAGGGATCTATTCACCCCCCTGTAGATCCGTGCCACTACACTGTGGGACCCAACAATTAGTGGATTTCAATCTGTAGTTCTCAGTTCAGAGGTAACAGAGAAGTTGTGGATTTCAGAGGCTGTGCCGTCATCCTCACAAAGTACCTGGTGGCAAGTTCTATATTGCTGGAAAGATCGTCAAGTCGGCTTCGCAGCAGAGGTGGTCTCGCATCCATCCGAGCTCCGAGCTGCCCGAGAGAGCCGTTCTCCCCAAGCTGCACAAGACTACTTCGGTAGGGAACCAGAGCCCAAGTTCCGGCACCACCATGGCCATTCCTGAGAAACTATGGGTGTGAAACTTGGCTGAGGGTTTCTACTTCAAGTCCTCTGCCATCTCCAACAAGCAGAGTTAATTTTGGACCTCGGCATCAAAAGTTCCAAATTTTCTCTCTAAGGTGCGCCAGGTCAGTTTTTTAGAGCCTTCACCGACACACCTCCACTGTTCTGCCCTTCACGATCAGCCCTAACATCTTTCGATTACACCATTGGTCCTAGCTCGAACAAGACTCATTTACAGACATAGAGGTTCTAGTTCCGCATCATTCAGACACTGGGAGCATTCGTGGCAACCTCACCTTCCAGAAGCAATGATTCAGAAGCTGTCAAACTCAGAAGCTAGCAGCCCTATTCCCGACCCTGCCCCAGCCATCGTCGTGGTCAAGAAAATCTCCAGAAATTCTGACATCCTCCTGGGCCAACCCAGGAGGTTTAGGCGCTAGTTTAGCCTCCAACGGAGTTTGGGAGGGCCCGTGGCAGCACTGAAAATAACTACCTTTCAGGCTGCTCCTGAGGGCTGGCAAAACTGACATCTTCTTCGTTCGGCCTTTCTAACTTAGTTTTTCCCACCCCACCTGGCCGGCTTAAAGCCCCTCCCTGCGGGAGGTAGTGTTTGGTTGTATCATTTGATTTCTCCACCCTTAGTCCAACCCCTCTGTGAGGATGCAGTGATTGTACTAGTAGGTCGCCACCCGAAGCTACACCGACGTGGCGTGCGGGTGCATACCTACACCTCTCCACTCGTCATCGTCTCCGGCCGGCATCGGCGTCTTCACGCTGATTAGGTGAGCTTCTGCCCCCTCTCACTTTACTGGTTAATCTTGCTTAATTAGTATTGCCTCCTAGCTCCGTCGGACGGTGAGTGAGTGCCTGTTTTGAATTTGCTTATATTTGAGTGGCTACTGTAGGTGAGTTGTCAGAGAGACCCTTCATCCCATGCCCTCGGCATACTGGCCGCCCTTCAAATTGCGCATCCCAGACCCTTAGGGGTTCAACCTCAAGCTAGCGGAGCCCCAGAATAGCAAGGTCCCATCTCGGACCCTCTCCACCATCGCTAGTTGGCCTACGGGCCATTGTGTGCGCCACGTGAGTGAGCTCACCCGAGTGAGTCTGCCGTCAAGTTGCATGCTTGCGGGTCATAGGTCCAAGGAGCATTGGCCTAGTGATTGCCACCCCCAAGGTGGTGTCACATCAGACTTGCTTGAATGACAGTTGATATGTGAGTGTATGAAGAATACAAGTTGAAAATCCTTGAATCACTCATATGTGTTATTGCAATTTAATGTGTGAACATACAGGTTGAACAAACTATGCCAATGCAATTGAGCATTCAGTTGCATGTCTTTAAGATTGACTTGACTGATTTGTTTGATTGCTTACATGTGTGTTTTTTGAGAGAGGCTCAAAAATAGAATTTTTGTACTGTTGTCGCGTTCCACGTCCGGGGGATATGTGTTCCTTCCATGGTGGTCAGTCGATATGCCCCTTTTTTGAGCGTCTCGACCACTCGGTAGGGGCCTTCCCAGTTAGGGGTCAGCTTGCCCATCACCTCTACTGGTCGAGAGGCTTCGATTTTCCATAGGACGAAGTCTCTTGGCTGGAAGTGTCTATCCCAGACTCTGGTGTTGTAGTACTGGGTGAGGCGTCGTTAGTATTCCGCGGCTCGGATGCTCTCAATCTCTTAGATCTCGCTCGCCAAATCAAGGTTCTCCAGCAATTTCAGCTCATTCACCTTAGGCGAGAAGTTGGTGACTCGGAGAGAGGGATTGTCGATCTCCAGTGGAATCAAGGCTTCAATGCCACACACCAGCTGAAAGGGGGTTTCACCGGTGGACATTCTTGGAGTAGTTCGGTGTGACCATAGTACGCTCAGTAATTTCTCCAGCCAACTTCCCTTGGCCTTGTCGAGCCTGGTTTTTATGCCTTTTAATATAGTCCTGTTGGCATTTTCAACCAGTCTGTTGGCCTGAGTGTGGCCTACCGAAGTGAAGTGGTTGGGAATATTTAGGTCGACACATCGGTCTTTAAAGTAGTGAGAATCAAATTGTCAGCCATTATCGCTCACAATCACTCGGGAGATACCAAAATGACAAATGATCGATTTCCACACGAATCTCCAAACGATCTACTCGGTGATCCTAGGAGTGGCTTCAGCTTCGATCAACTTTGTGAAGTAGTTCATGGCGATGATGACAAACTTCTTCTGTGCTTGAGTCGTAGGGAATGGCCCTAGGATGTCGATTCCCCAGCGAGCAAAGGGATATGGTTTCGTAAGGGTGATGAGCTCCAAGACCAGCTGGTGGACCAGATGGTTGAAGCGTGGGCATCGGCTACATTTTTACACGTAGGTTGAGCAGTCACGCAGGTCGAGCAGTCACGCAGAAGGGTGAGCCACCAGTAACCTTGTCGAAGAAGAATCCTGGCAAGCGATCTTCCTCCTTGGTGTGCACCGTAGATGCCTTCGTGAACTTCTTTAATTGATTGGCTGGCTTCGTCGGTGCCGAGGCACTTAAGGAGGGGGCCGACGAAAGGCCTGCAGTACAGGGCATCAGCCAAGGTGATGAAACGGTGGGCCTGGTATTTCAATCTCAGAGCTTCCCGACGGCCGGAGGGCTCCTGGGAGCCTCAGAGCCAAGATACGTAACGGGTCCGCCAGTCGCTCGGGGTTGTCAGGTGAATGATCATAAGCTCGGATTCTATGCTCGGTCATTGTAACTCTTCGAGGAAGACTAACTGAGTACCTTTGGGGTCGAGGGAGGACGCGAGACGAGAGAGGGCGTCCCCCCAGGAGTTTTTCACCCGAGCTATTTGGACTACCTTGAAACTCTCGAATAGTTGGGCCAATCCTTGTACCATTTGAAGGTACTTAATCATTGGTGCTTCCCGGGCTTCGTAATCACCGTTGACGTGGCTGGCGACCAATTGGGAGTCAGTGTGGATCCTGACCTGCTCGGCCCCTAGTCATCGTGCCATCCTGGCCCCCAAAATAAGGGCTTTGTACTTGGAGGCATTATTAGATGCATGGAAGTTGAACTTCAAGGCGTACTGCAGCTCTGCTCCTTTGGGCGACTTGAGGAGGGCACCAGCACCACTTCCAGTCGAGTTGGATGACCCATCAACGAATAAGTCCCAGATAGGTCTGTACGAGGATGGAGATGCTTCCTCAATCGAGACGGTGCCCTCCGCGATGAAGTCTGCAAGGGCCTGTCCATTGATGGCTGCTCGGGGCCGATAGGAGATATAGTAGGCCCCGAGCATGATGGCCCATTTGACGAGGCATCTTGAGACTTCGAGATGAGGGAGGATCTTCTTCAAGGGCTCGTCGGTCAGCACGATGATAGAGTGTCCTTGGAAATAAGGTCGGAGGCACTTGGCCGAGGTTACCACTGCTAGCACGAGTTTCTCGGTTGCTGGGTGTTGGCCCAGAGAGATGGTAGAGAAGAAGGGGGGTTGAATTATCTCCTTGTCGAGATGGGAGATTTTAAAAACTTTCTTAACTAATCACAGTGGAATTAAAATTAACAACATTAATTACTCTAAACAGATGTGAGATTAGAAGAGTTTTCTCGATCTTTCCGATCCCACATGGTTCGATAATGCAAATAACAATTAAATTAAAGGCAAACACAGATAACGGAGGTAGCAATGTGTGGAGGTGTCGTGAATAAAAATCTACAAGTTGACCTGTGAAGAGAGGTAGATGAAATGGATGATCACACAGGCATTCACATGACACACAAAGATTTTTAGGTGGTTCGGGACCACAACGGGCTCTCTACGTCCACCCCTCACTGAACCCGGTGCAGCTTCACTCCACGCTACAAAATGTAGCAACATAGGGACGAACCCCAACACCACACACGCTGCTTCCGCGGCAATGTCCATGTGGGGACAACCCCCAACACACTACCACCGAAGCACACACACACATACGACGTAAGGGAACACACCCCGGACACTAAGATCACACGGAGACATAGCTCCATCAACACACACAGATAATATTCAAGTTTGAGACAACGACAAGATGTACAATAAACGCTGACAGCAATATAGATGAAGATAGACTATGAACCACTCATAGAAATAAATATAAAGAGGATGTACAAATATCTCCTTGGTTCTACAATAGTAATAAGCAGATCTTTCTTGAAGCTTAGGTTGGAGAAAGCTGAATCCAGAGGTAGTCAGAGCAGACAATCTTCATGTTTACCCAGACCAAGTTGCCTTTGGGCGACCTGGCCTGCATAAACCTCCCCCCCACGTGGTTTACTTGGATCGACATGGCTGGGTTTGATTGGGAGGAAAGAGAAAGGGTGGTGACCCCCCTCAGAGTGGTCTCATCTTTCGGTTTCCTATAGGGGTCTCTGGCTTCTTGCTGTGCGCGAGGAGGAAGGATATGACGGTCTGAGCTCCGGAAGCTACTTTGTTTGGCCCTCTCCCACTTTGCACATGGGCTCCTCGTAGAAGGTGCTCAGGATTGACTCCTGATCCTATGTGATGTCGTGTGGTGCGACAAGAGGCCCCGAGCCCCGAGTTCAGCCTAGTTGCTGAGGGATTGATGGCGTTATGCCGTTTGAGGTCTCGAGCGTGGCTCTGACGCAAGATAGGTGGGAGGAACCCCCTTGAATATGGAACTGGAATGGCTAAGTAGGTGAAGCCAGCTTTCTTCAGTGTCTTGTCTTGAATGCGGTCTACCCAGGTAACGCATTCTAAACGCGACAGCCAGGGTGCCTGCGTTTAGAGATGATTGCACCTGATGCGGTGACTGCGATATGGTTGGCACCTGCTAGCGGCCCCAAAGCCCAAATGTGACTTGCTGCTGGAGTCGTTGGTGTCAAGCCACTTATGGAAGACATGTTGGGAGTTGTTCCCTACCTCTTTGTCATGCACCGCATGACGCGATGGGTGGTTGTGAGTTCTGAGTTGGCCCAACAATTGAGATATCGGAAGCTGGAGACTGGAAACAGGATATGGGGAAGGTATGTCCAAAGGTATTGGCCTGAGCAAGGCTGGCTCATGATCATATTGAGGAATGTTCCTCGAGTTCATGATCGGCCTGCGGGGTGCCATTGATGTTCCCTCCACGGGGTCCGAGGGGAGAGGAGATCTCTGAGGTATTCGCCAATGTACGCAAATTCTTATTATCATTATTATTTTTATTATAATTTTATTTAGTTTTTTCTTGGTTCTGATGCTGCTTGAGTAAGAGCTTTGTTCCTTTTTTCTTCTATGTTCCTTAATATTTCTTTATCTGGGTGGCAATGCGGGAGAGCTTGAGGTCGACACGGGCCTAGTTCACGCCTATGCTAAATGCAGGGATCGTGTATATAGGTTCATGCATGCACGGGATGAAGTCGAGTTCGAGAATCCATCCTCGGTATGAGGCGGAGGTATGTCCTCATGCATAGGGACAGTTTTCGACTAGACGTAATCCGATCTTTCACTCATCGTCATTTTATATACCGCGGGATTATGGCACGCGAACATGCATGAAATGCGATGATGTACTACATGCGGAGAAAATAATCCCTTTTATTCATGACATGCATATGAAAAGTTTTAGTTAATTCCTTTATTTATTTGTGCAGTTGGTGCCCATGCTCGTGTCTGTCGATCCGTCATAACAATGCTCGTGTTTGGTTCTCTTCGTGTCTTCCACAGTCCTTATGTTTCAGTCAGAGCATCCTGTTGTTATTTATTTCATTTGTTTGTTGCTTCTTTTTGTCCTTTAAAGTGTATTAATCTGGTAAAAATTCGACAGCATCTCCCTTGGACAAGGATGCGGGAGGGGTAAAATGGATACATGCCCACAAAGAGTGATGTGTCCCAAAATAGAGATGCGCACGGAAACAACACCACCTTGAAAAAAACCCTCAAACCAACGGACGGAAAATACTGGTCCACGGTCAGGGCACAGGGCTAGAAAAGGACTTCACCAGATCAAGGAGGAAGGGTGGCAGGGCCACCGGATCAGGGGCTGAGATGGGCGAGCCATCGGATCAGGGGGGTAGATGGCGAGGCCACTGGATCAGGGGGAGTAACGATTTCACCGGATGAGAGAGAGGTGGCGAGGACATCGGATCAATGGTGGTGCCATTGGATCACGGGGAGGTGGGGGCACCACCGGATAAAGTGTGGCAGAGCCACCGGATCACGAGGTGGGCAAGGCCATCAGATCACACAGTTGGGTAGGGCCATCGAATCGAAGAGATGGGGGTGCCTCCGGATCGAGGGGAAAAGGGGTGGCTGAACCACCGGATGAGGAGTTGACCAAACCCCATAGGGCCAAGAGCCTAAAGGAGCACCGGATGGAGAGAAGGTTAAGGCGAGGAGGGGTACTGGATCAGCAGGGTGGTGGTGCCACCGGATCGGGTGGTGGTCTGGGCCACCAGAACAAAAGAAGGTGGACGAACCACCAGGTGAAGGGTGGCGATGCCACCGGATCAGGGGGGGTGGCTATGCCACCGGATCAAGAGGGTGGATATGCCACTGGATCAGGTAAGTAGACGGTCGAGCCACCGGTTCAAGACAGTGGGTAGGCTTCAGAGGGAGGAGTTTGAAGTCGCCATCGGACCAAAGGAGACTATGGGGCCACTGAACTGAGGTCAAGGGCCACCGGATGAAGACCCAAAAAAGGGGAAGCCATCGATCGAAGCCATCAAAGGGCTTATCACAGACTGAGAGGGATTTGCTCTTGGGCAAGGGCTTCACCTGGACCTCATCCACGGATAGACAGGACCCAAGTGCTAATGCCCAAACAATCAACATTTCAAAGGAGAGAACAGAGGAGAGGGAGCAGTGGAGAGAGAATAAGAACAACCCTTTTGGAGGCTTAGTTGCCAACCCACAAGAACGTGAGGGCAGCACACTGGAAGCACAGGCATGCAACAAGGAGCACTTGCAACCCTTATTTCTTGCAAAAGAAAAGATCAACACAAAGACTGTTACATGACAAAAGAAATAGGGAACAGAAGACCAAGCAGAGTGACGGGGAGACAAAGCTGTCATGGGGGAGGGGGGACGGAGCACAGGCTCCTCCCAATATGCCCAAAATAATTATATAAATACTTTAACAATTTCAATCAAACGCCTAAAAATATCCGAAAAATTTCTAAAAATGTCCAAAATTCACCGGACAGAACCTAGATCTGCACAACTAAAGATCCGCTAAACTACGGGTGTTACAGCGATGCTTTGCCTTTATAGGCTCAGGCTGACGGAGGAGACCCGAGCCTTTAATGTCTTCGTAAATCTCAGACACCGGAGCAGTTAAGGGAGTGTACCGCTCGTATCTCTGAGACGGCTCCTTGGGCTCTCCATCTCGATTCTGCCTTTTCCCTTAGCCCGTGCTTGGCTCAGATGCCCATTTCTTGTCCCTCTCTCGACCCGAGCCAGTTGTGCCTCAGCACACGCTGAGGACCTCTTCGCACTCAGCGTGTCGTCGAGCCAGGGTCACTAGCTCGGCGAGGGTCGAGGGAGGGTGGAGGACGAGTTCGCGGCGGAGGTTCTCGTCGTGGGTGCCCCTGGTTAGGGCGGTTATGGCCGAGGCTACATCCAGGTGGGGGATTCTTACAGCTTCCGATTTGAATCAGTTGATAAAAGCCCAGAGCCTCTCCCCTTGTTCCTGTTTGAGAGCCAACAACCCCGCCACTGACTTGGGGGGGCCATTACCCGTGAAACTCCCTTTGAACACTCGCCCAAACTACTTGAAGTCCCGGATGGATCCGGTGATGAGGGCCCGGAACCATGCCTGAGCGCCTTGGACTAGGGTGGTCACGAACGCTCGGCACTTAATGGCGTCGGACGCCCCGTGAAGAGTCATCAGGGCTTCAAAACTATCGAAGTGATCGGTTGGGTCGCCCTGGCCATCGTACGACTTGAAGGTCGGGAGGGAGATCCTAGGGGAGATCTCTGCCTTCAAGATGTGGTCGGAGAATGGGGATTTCTCATCATCCTCCCCAGGAGAGGTCTTCTGCAGGGCGTGAAGGGTGCGCTCTTGCTCTGCGAAATACCTCTCGAAGTCTCGCAGTCGGAGGGACAACTTCGGATGTCGCTGGGCCAAGGGGCTAGGGGGGCAGGCCCAGAGGCTGCCCTGGCGCCCCCTGGGGGCTTCAGTCTCCTGGAACGGGTGATGCGCTCTAGGCCTCTCCCCCCTCGGAGTCGAGGAAGCTTCCTGCTCTAGGGGAGGGGCTTGTAAAGGTCCGCCTAACCTATTGCGGATAAGCTGCCGTCCCCGTAGGGTGAAACGGCCTCCTGTGGTTCATTGGGAGGTATTGCCGTGGGGGGGACTTTCTTGGAGGCGCTACTTTTCCTCCCTGGCCGCCTAGGTCCTCATGAGATCCATGAGGACGTCCAGCTTCGTGTTGAGGGTTTGGAAGGCATCAGCAGTCCCACTACGGGGTAGTCTCGTCGCTGCGGGTGGGGGTTGCTCATTGTCAAGGCTACTGGTCTTAGAGGGTGGGTTTTTGGTGGCGTGGGAAGGTGCTTCTCCCACTGCCACCATGGCCTTCCCCTGTCGCCGACAGGCCTCTTCCTAGAGCTTCTTCACACCATGTTGGCTCTTTGGCCGTTTCCCACAGACGGCGCCAGATGAAGAGGCGTGATCTCACACAGGTCCTGAGCCGGAGAAGATGACCACGAAGTGTAAACTGCAGAGAAGGGAAACTGATCAGGGGGTCCAGGGATGGTTCCCTGGGGAAAACCCTTCGATGCCTAAGTCGGCAGACTAGTAGAGCTATGGTGCGAAGTTATGAAGGGAAGGTGATGAAGATGCGCGAGATCCCTCTCCACCAGAAGAGGTGAAGTGGTTCCTACTCAGGGGGAGTTTAGGCGTGCAGTGCCTTACCTTTCACTGGAGGGTTTCCCAAGTTTAAATAGTACCCCCATTTTAGGAACTCTGTAAGCGGAGGAGTTCAAGGAAGGGGTTACATCCTCAACATGGGCTCTGTAAGGCCTGAGGACTCTTGGCATCGCTTATCCTTATAACCTCCTGATATTCGAGGACTCTCAGAGGTGGGTTGGATAAGCATTCGTCGGTCAGCCAAAGCATGAAGTGCCGGCTCCTACTCGAATGATGGAGGCGTAGCTCGGGCGAGGGGCAGGAGGTCGCGGTGGGCGATCTTCATGACTGGACCGACGCTCAGACTTTCAAGCTTGGAGGCCACCTAGGAAGCGCTTGATTTCAAGTGACTTATTGGGCTTATTTTATAATAAGTGGGCTCGACGTGCTATCACTTAGGGGAGCTGGGCCTCATTTGGTCTGGCAGGACTGTGTTTGGCCGCTCATACATAGGCTGCGAAAATCCCCCTCTCCACTTGTCCCCCTCCTACTCCCGAGCCAGGTCAGGCTCGGTTGAGTAGTCGTTGGGGTCAGACTATTGTGGCTCAGGTGGGTGGAGATCCGATCGTGACCGAGGACCACGTGGTGTGGTTATCTGTGCCCGTAATAATGGTAATCCTGGCAGATTTGAAGTGAGGAGGTGTCCCTTTTTCCTTGGAGGTCGAAACGTCGTGCCACCTCGCGTAGGGGTTATAAGCATTGTGCGTTGTTTGCATGCCAAACCCTAATGTCCGTAGGATTTTACTCTCCATCGCTTTCGTGCTTGGGGTTCTTCATGCGCCTTGAAGGTACGGCAGAGGAGGAGGGACTTGCAGTGGCATTTGCAGCATTGGCGGAGGCTACCGCGGGGGTGACTCAGTAGCTCCCCCTTCCCCCAGGGTCGTCAGAGTCATCTTCTCCGAGTTCCCCTTCTGATTCCATGGCAGACCAGCGTCCAGAGGTCAAGGGACCGGAAGGTGGGTGCGCTACAGGGGCCGTGGTGGTGCCACCGGCCCCAAAGTGTAGTGAGCTGTGAGAGGGGGAGGTGAAGCGACTGGCCTCACGTGTCCGTCAGCCACGACCATGCACGTGTCATGACGTCTTGCTCCCTCTCAGTAACGAGGCCACGTCGACTGCTCAACTCGAGCCGTGATCGACCCTCGTCTAGATACCGAACCGATGTGTCACCTCAGTCACCCAGTTAGCCACAAGCCCCCATTCGACACTGCGGCCACGGCCCACATCACGGGAGGAACTCTCTATGAAACACACATGTACTCATACATCACACATCGACCCGGGGACTGGCTTGCACGTCGGAATTGTCCCGTGACATGCACCTATTGTACCCTGGCCTCCACGGCCCGTCTATAAAATATATACATCTCAGTGTTACACCGCCAGTTGGACGTATGCTCTCGCATCCACATTTGGGCCCCCAGCTACCCTCTGTGCCACCTAGAGTGAACCCCCAGCACCCTTCACCCCCAGCCAACATGACCCAGTCTGAGACAAACCTACACCTGCAAAGTGCTCTCGAGTCTTCATCCCGGGCTTTAGGAATATGGACTCCGCTTCGGCATGGAACGAAGGCCTTTGGATTCAATCTGATGTAAATAAACACCGACTACTGGCGGTCGGTGGGGAAAGACGTCCTATACACGACTCCCCACAGTCGCCTGCACACTCGCACCCACAGAACCGTTCTTCCCTCTTCGTGTCACTCATCCCCCGAGTCCACGTGCCACGCCCTTGCGGTGCATCCCCAGTTAAACGTTCGGTTCCATGGGTGATTGTTGAGAAATCGACTGGCATGCCCGCATCCCAGTCACGTTTCCCGTTAACCCGGAAAACCTCCCGTGTCACTCGGTCTCCCCTCGACTCTCCATAAAAGGCAAGTGCATGGTACCACTTTAAGACGGATACGGTCATGAGAGGGGGTGCCCGAAGCCCATTACCTTCCGACATCTCTCCCGTAGCCATATCCTACCCCTCACTTCGGTCACCGCACACACCGCTCCCACGGGCCCGCCGACCACACACGCACGCCAGCGGACACCCCCTCCGGGGCAAAACAAAACGGATGGCACGCCCGGTGGGACGTCTCCCGCCTTCCTTCTTTTGCTGAAGCAAAAGCCCGTGCCAGCCCTGAAGTTCGGGTGCCCTTTTCATGTCCTTGCAGGAGGGGTAGTAGAAGAGCACCTATCCGCCCTTCCCAGCAGCTTCCAGTTCGTCTCCCAATTGTCGGATCGTGTTCGATGACCACCCGCGACCGTCGCCTCTGCTCATCCAGGACTTCAACAACTATCGCGACCATCACCTACGTTCACATCATCGTTACCACCCATGCACGAGTGGGCTACTTGGCGGTGCCGACCACTTTCGGCAGCTTTGCCCCAGTCGTCGGATCACCCTACTTCCTGGGTGTGGTCCCCGTGGTGGCCCCACCGCCACTGCCAGCTCCTATCTTCTTTGGCACCACCAATGCGCCACACCAGCTACTAGTCCTGATAGCCAGGCCAAGCGTCAGGCTCGACTCTCCTGCCACCGGTGCCCGTAGGGGTTCCGGGCCAGTCCCAGCCCGAGAAAGCATTAGTCCCTGGGCCCAGTCTCGACCAGCCCCCGACGTAAATATCGCGTCCCGGGTTCGGTCCCCAGTCTTACAATCCGCTCGGGCCTTCAACCCCGAGTCCCAGCCAAGCCGAGATCTGGTGTGGGTCTCCACCCCAGGGTGTTCGTCTTCTCAGCACTCTACTGGGGCCGTCAATTCCAAGCTCCCACTGAGCTAGCTCCCCACACGGGCCTCATAGCCCGGGGGCAGGGCTCCCCAGCACCCCGTTCGGGCCTCTCGACCCGAACTGCAGAAGCACGACCACCTCACCCGGGTCCCCAACCCCTGGCATGAGGCTTCCTTCCATCCAGACCAGACGTACAACTCCGGGGTTTCCCGCGGATGACGTCTGGTACGAGTGGTCCGCATCAGGTCTCGGATCCCTCGGCTCTACCTCAGGGGCATTCCTCCCATAATCTGACAACGCCGATCCCCAGCATGGGTCTGCCTTTGTGGGACGCGGTGACCTCGGTATGGACTGAGCGCCCTCTATCGTGCCTTTCGGTCCTGCCAGCTCTCAGCTCAGGCTCAAGGCCTCGGGTCACTGGCATCCCGGTACCCCTTGCAGTGACAACTTCGGGCACAAGCATGCCACTGCGGGTGTCCGCAACACTACTGTCGGCTTGGGTGAAAGCCTACACTTGAGCCACCCAGTCACCGGCCTTCACTACAGACTTCGCGTCTTGGGGGCCTACCCCGGTATTCCTGATGAATGGCCCTGTGCCACTAGCACCCGTAGGCTGGGTTTTCTCGGCCTACCACCTTGGAGCGGAGTCATCTTCCGCTCCCCTGAAGAAGCAACGTCGTAACCGTAAAGGCAAGTGACCTGTTGCTACCACCAGCAACTCTGGCAAGACCATTCTTGTTGGAGACTTACGGATTCACCTGGATGGGGGCGAACCCATTATTCCCCTGGAATGGATCATCCCTACGGTCCCTATCACCAACCACTTTAGCCTCCTACGTTGAACGCGGGAAGACAATGCAGAACTTAAGCTGGCGGACGCTTCAGCAATGGCCCAAAAGCACCAGCGTCAGTTTGACACTCAAGCTCCCAAGTCCCGTCAGAGGAACAAGGACAAGGGAGACCAGCAATTGGACTTGAGAAGGATCTGGGTCACCCTGGAGGAAGCTCAAGCTATCTGGGAAGCACGTCTTAGCAACCCCTTTTAGGCACTAAGGCGTCGCACCAAGCAAGGTGAGACTGACCCCGCAGTCGCGTCATCTGGCGGCACCCAACCCTTCATCGCCTCTCGCACAGATAGGCAGAAACAGAGAGGGGATCATTCCGGGCCCCACCAACATCCAGCCCCAAGCTCTCCTCAGGCAGACGCCATGATGGAGACTCCTCCGTAGCGTACCTCGGTCTTTGATAGGCTGGGGACACCTAGCCGCCCCAAGAGGCGCTCCGAGAAAAGGAGGACGGTCTGACTCCTCAATGACGCAGCCAGGGTGTTCGCATGTTATACCGTCAGACACCAACCTGAGATTCAGACTGATGATTTGAACCAACCTATATCTCACCTCAGGAAGCCTCATCATCCACCTCCGCTGCCAGCTCTAGTTGGCCACATCGGCACTTCTGCCGGACCTCAGGCATCCACACAAGCAGAAGAAGTTCCCGCTGAGGAGCGTGCCGCCCCTGTCAATGCAGAGTCGATCAACAATGATCCTCCCGCCGGTGAAGTCCAAGAGGTGACTCTAGAGACTCTTATGAAGGAGAACCAGCACTTGAAGGCCCTCCTGCAAGATCTACTTCAGGAACGTAACCTTCATCCTCAGCCGCCCACTGGGCCTTCAATGGACGCTCCGACCCCACCGGGTGGGCAAAATGGTGCTAATGCCTCAGCGGCAGCTGCCCGAACTCCTAAAATTATTGGGTTCGGCACGCCTTTGGCCGAGGTTCAACCACGGCCATCCAACACGCCGGTGCTAGAAAACCTTATGGCACAACGCCAGATGATCGAGCAGATCGTTGAAACCAAGCTCGCCCAGTTTAGAGAAGGGGTCGTGACTGTAGATCTCTACAGTGTCCCCTATCCACTACATCACCAGCTCAAGAAGCTTCCCCCAGAGTATGCCAAACCGCCAAACCTACAAAAATTCGACGGTCAGGGGTCCCCGCACGAGCATCTGGCCTACTACATTATGGCCATGGGCGAGCTTGCGTTGGACGAGTCTTATCTCCTTTGCTACTTCGCCACCTCACTTACTGGAACGGCCTTCCAATGGTATTCTCGCCTCAAGCCCAATTCTGTCATTGACTGGACGGATCTTCAGAAGAAGTTCCTCGACCGTTTCCAAATGACTGAGCGAAAGGTCTCCTTAGCTGAGCTTTGCTCTCTCCGACAGAAGAAGGGCGAGAGCACCCTTGACTTCATCAAGAAATGGTGAGACCTCAGTATGAGGTGCATCAACCCACCAGTCCCGGAGGATGCCATCACTATCTGCTATCGAGGCTTGTCGGTCAAAGTCAGTGAAAAGCTTCTCGGCACCAACGTCAAGGGCTTCGACCAACTCAACTTGGCAGTCACCGAGATAGAAATGTTCTTCACCGACAACCCAAGCTATGCTTCAGCGAAGGGTAAGCCAACGCGGGAACGCCAGGCTGGCAAGGATGTAAACATCATCGAGTTCACCCACACCACTAAAGCCAACAAGGGAGCCAAAATAAGCAATTCTGACGAAAGGCAAGCTGATAAGCCAGCTGCTCCCTCCTTCTCAGAGCGTATAAAGATGCCCTTCTCCTTCAAGAAGGAACATACGAAGATGCTTTTCGACCTCTGCATGGCTCAGAGGATCATCGAACTGCCTGAAGTCCACAAGCTAGACGAAGCCCAGAAAACTGACGATCCCAACTACTGCCCAAACCACCGTATGCTGGGTCATTCTCTTGAAGATTGCTACGTCTTCAAGGCCCAGGCAGAGAAGCTGATCCGAGACGGCTTGATCCAAATGAAAAGTGATATCGTCGATCCTCGGCAGCCACATATGTGGTCCAGACCAGCCAAAGCAGCACGTGTGGTTCATCACCCAACCAATGTGATCCACATGATTGCGGCGTTCTCTCTTTCTAACGATGAATCGAAAGAGCCCAGCACCAACCAAAGAGAGTGTTCGATCTGGTACCCAGGGTGGCGGCCCTGGCATGATCGCAGATCCCTCTCCTTCCTCGGGGAAAGAACCCGGTGACTTTTTGACGTCCTCATCGAGCACGTGCAAATCTTGCCCTGCGATCTGTCGGCAGGCTACACTCAATGGGACTTTAACCACCCTCAGTATTGTCCCTTTCATGCATGAATCTGGCACGCGATTGAGTCCTGTGAGGAAGTTCAATACCTCATTGAGGAACAGATCCGGTGGGAGCAGATCGACGTCGAAGGGAATTCCATGGCACTTGTTCGACTGCGGCAAGCTGTCGAAGAAACCCTAAGCACTACCAGAAATGCACCAGAGCAGCCCGATCCTCCCCAGGAAAATGGGCACGGGTCGCCTTACCAGCATACTCTAGAATGGCTTGAGTTTCGAACCGATAATCGGGAGGCTCTCAAATGACTGCGGAGACACAGGGAGCAAGATGCTAGCCAAGAGGCAGGACCGAGTGCCTTCTCGGCCAACGTCATCCACTCTCCTACTCTCCCGGCCTCTCCCAAGGCTCCAACACCACAGGCTGGTCAGCCAGCCCCTACCACTCCAGCCACACAATGGCGACCCTGGCAGGAGCTAGAGTCTCTGCCCTTTTCTAGGGAAGACACTGCAAGACTCCTTCGAGTCCTTCTCAGTCGAGAGGACATCCTAGTGGGCAAGGCTACTATGAGCTCCCCGAGCTCTCCTTGCCTTCCCCCTGTTCCACTTCTGGCTCCTACGATCGAGGATAGGAAATGAAAGTAAAAGTTGGGCGAGACCACAGCTCGACTGAACTAGGTTCTCCCTACAGCCCGCAAGTCGGGTCCGCCATCACAAAGGCCATCCGGTGTGCGAGATCAAGATAGCTACCAGGGGCAACAAGGCCCCCAGACGTCATCAGGTGTCATCCGACCCTGTTCTCAGCCAGACCATAGGGGTCCGATCATGAAGCAAGATGTTGGTCATGCTCCTTAGGCCCCTCCTTAGTAGAAATCCCGATAGCTACGTGGTAAGCTGAGCTAGAAGGGGAGGGGTTGAATAGCTCACCTTTTAAAAAATATTTGCATAGAAATTCAAACCACTTGAAAGCTGAGGATTGAGAGGTTTCAAGGAAGATGGTCTAAGTGCCGCTAGATCAAATGGCTGCTACGCATAAACAAGAGAGCCAGAAAAGGATCAACAAACCATAGATGGAACACAGAGATTTTTAAGGTGGTTCGATTGTAAACCCGCAATCTACGTCCACCCCTTACTCCTCGGAGTAAGGCTTCCTTGCACTAATGTTGCTACGGTTCGTAGCGTGGAGTGAAGCCTCACCCGGTTGGGTGAGGGGTGGACGTAGGGAGCCCGTCGTGGTCTCGAACCACCTTAAAAACCCTGTGACGTATGTGATTACCTGTGTGACTATCCTTGTCTTCTATCTCCATTCACAGGTTCACTAGATTGGTTTTTAATTCACTACACAATCACTCATTGCTACCTCCGTAATCCGTGTGAGCGTAATTACATTGATTAGTCGCATTGTTATAACGAGTGAGATCGGAAAGCTTGAGAGAACCTTTAGATCTCACTTATTGAGCACGGAAGGAACCCAGAGACGTGACGAGTTATATCAATCATGTCAATCAGAGCATAAGTGTAATCGACACAAAGACAGAGTGTACAAATGTAGAGATAACTCAATCCTTTATTCATCATAAACTTTTAAAGTAATTTCATTTCACAATTCCCATAAAAGAACTAAGAACACTCCTGACTCAATAAAGAAAATTACAATGATTTGACTCAAGAAATCTGAAAAAAATAGGGCTAGACAACAGCATTGATAGTCAGAATGGCTCTACACTCTTTACTCATGTCCATCCCCATCCGATTGAGCTTCGTCATCAGAGTTACCTGAAAAAATAGGGGAAAATACTAGGTGAGCGAAGGCTCAGTAGGAATTATATCTCAAGTGCAAGCATGCTTTAAGTATTTACAAGTTCTATGAATGCAAGTCTAGCCATGCATGTACTTATAAAAATGACGAGAGAGAGAGATCGTAGAACGAACTAGCAACATTTCAAGATTTCAAGTAGATTATATATCAAGATAGTCAAGCATGTGAATATATCAAGTCATGTCAAGTGAATTGGCTATCATATTATCAAGCAAGTAAATACCCATTTAGAGCCATGTAAGTCATGTCATGTCAAGTCAAGTACGATTCATGGACTGTCAATCAAGTAAGTAATGAACTTCGGTGCAATGCCACATCGTGATCAATAATAGCTCCCATGGGTACAAGTACTTTCAGGTGCTCCTCCCAAGATCAGATCGGGCCCTATATGCGCAAGCATTGAGTCATGTATATTTTCAACATCCACTATAGTTATAGCCAATATAGAATTCCAAGGAATGATCTTTGTAGGAAATTTAAGGTAGATCTTGTGGAATAGAATTCAAAGACGGAACTTGAACAAGTATGACTCTTCGTTAAACGTGCAAAAAATCAAGACATATCATGAAACTGGGTAAATGGCACTCGTCAGGCTGCCATGATTCAGAAAATACTACCCATACGAATGGTCACTTACTCTCTGTGAATAGAACAAGTTGGATGAAATAGTGCCCAAGTTCAGGTCGCTATATTAGGAGAATAACGGCACAAGACAAGTCACCAATTCATTCTGGTGCCTAAGTCAGTGTCGCTAATTACTGAAAGTCAGAACAATTCTCAAAGAGGCCAGAACAGTACTCTAAGAGGGCTAATGCATCACGTTTCTTTAGAGTGACGTGATAGAACACGGTGTCATGGGTTTTTCAGGTACAACCTGCTCGACAGCCTTGAGGGAATCCAAGACTTTGTGTAGACTTACGGAGGTCTCTAAGATGAAATTAGCAGTCCGAAACAAGGAATATCCCGCAGAGGGCTCAATCATCACCGAGAATTAGTGGGGTAAGCGTGAAACATTGTAAAAACGTGGGACCACATCCATGGACTGAGATATAGTGCCAAAGGAAACCCACTGTAATGGTCACTGGAAAACATTCGGGAGAAAATAAGAACTCAGTAAAATGGCGCCCATGATAGTGCCACTATTACCCAAAATAGCACCCTCTCACATAGGCGCCCCAATCATTCATTCCCACAACTTGTTTATGTATATAACAGGGATAGGAAGATTTCTATATAGGGGATATGGTGCCCTTGTATAGAGTCTTCTTTTAGGATATAGCGCCCTAGACAGGGGTGCTATATTGAACAGAGTCATTGGTCCAATCGTTCTTTCTTTCTTCATGGAATTTAACGTGAATAGTGTCACTTTCTAAGTAAATAGAATTTTACAGAAGTGAATATATGAACATGAAGAGAAAAATAGCAGGATTCCAAAACTATGTTCATGCATTAAATTGGACATCATGTTACATAGTTATTAAATTTTAAACATGAGTGTTTATTAAATATTCCACTGAATAACGACCTTTCAGAAGGTCGTTTTACTGAAATAGCGCCCTATATAGGGGCGCCCTTCTTCTGAAACTCACGAAAACGCTACAGATGCTGAAAATAAATCACGGCCCTATTAATCGACCTATATGCATGCAACTTCCATGATTATTTGAGTTGAGCTTAGTACTCGAGAACACCTACCTGTGAGTCGATCTAGACGATGAACAAAGGAGAGAAAATATGAGATATGCAGTAGCAAAACTGCAACTATAGGAAGTCGATCCTTTGACAGCAACAAGAGAAAGAAGCAGCAACAACAATAGAACGGCAGTAGAGGAAGAAGATGATTAATCTGCAGCAGCAGCTATAGCACATGATCGAGGAAGAAGACTTGCTCCTTCGCAACTGCGGCAGATGGTGTAGGAAGAGGAAGAGGAAGAGGAAGAAACAGAGGATCCATCCTTCACGTACAGCTGCAGGAGGAAGTGCAGTAGCAGAGGAAGCTCTTCCCGGCAACAACAATAGGAAAGAACGGTAGAGGAAGACAATTGTAATATCCCGGTTTAATTTACTAATTTAAAACTATTATTATTAAATTAAAAATAAAAATAAATTAAAAATTTCTTTAGAAATTAAAATAGAAACATTCAAGAATAAATTAAAATTTAAAATTTCTCTAGAAATGCGACAGAAGGCAATTCGGATCTATGTCAAAGATATGCCAGCAGAAAGGAAAGTTAGGTAGTCTGGCCTACCACCAGAGTGTTAAGGAGGAAATAGAGTCTTTCTATCTCCAAAAAAGACGAAATTACAAAAAAGGGCCACATCTTCCCAGGCGTGCCCAGGAAGGTGGCAGAAAGGAAAAACAAAAAAAACAAAGAAAAGCCACAGGCTACTGGCATGCTCCCTTTGACAGTATCCCCCCTAGCAGCACTGCGGTCAGCTGAGGCACCTTCCTTGGCAGTGAGCTCCACAAGCATGACCTCGGGCAGTGGGGGGCTATCAGCAAGGATGACCGGCTCCCGCTGGCCCTCCAACTACTCGACCGTTGCATTCTGAGCTGCCTCCCATCAATCATCCTCAGTCTCGTATGGCAAAGAGGGGGTCTACAAGTTAGGCTTAGGGGCACCAGTGGCATCAGCGACCACCTTTAGAGTTGTCGCCCATCTGTCTTTGAAGCAGGCATCCTTAGCTGGCCCATAGATGACGACAGCCTGTTGCTATAATTCCTCTCCGTACTCAAAGGAGTCTCAGAATCGCTTGATCGCTTCCTCTGCCACTAAAGCCACCTCTACCTTGGCCGCAGTGATGACAGCCTCCAGCTCCACCACTTTCACCTCAGTCGCCTCTGCCCAGGCCTTCATCTGATGCTAGGCTACCTTTGACATCCGTAGCTGTGGGCGGATGCTGTCCCGATCATGCTTGGCCTCCGCCAAGGTGCACCCTCGAGACTCTACGAGAACTTTGAGACTAGCGTGCTCCTCCTCCACTGTCCAGACTTAGGTTGCTAGGGCCTCTTGCTTTGCCGATCTAGACGCTAATTGCTGCTCGGCCTCCTTAAAGTGGACCCTCCATAAGTAGAGCACTTGGGCTGTTGACGTTAGGTTCATTGATGCTAGAAGCATCAGGTCCCTGTCGGAGCTCTGGGTGAGGTTCACCTAAAGGTCCCTCGGTGTTAGAGCCTTATGTAACAGCTTGTAAGCCAAGAAATGGTAGATCAACATCCCTAGAGCATCCTCTTGTGGAGGAATGCTAGCATCAACGGCGGGCAGTGACGCCTTGCCTCCCTGTGCCAATTCTAGAGCGAGAACTGATGATCCAGTCCTCGGGGACTGTGGCAACACCGTCAATGGGGGAAGCAGCGTCAGGGCTCTCGACAGCCCAGCTGAAGTCGGAGAGGCATCCTTCTTCTTTTTCTTATCTTGGTGACGACAATGATCCAATGCCGCCACGACCTTCAGGTCGATTCCCTTGCACTTATCTCTCACCATGGCCGACAACTCACTCAGAACACTCGGGGAAGTGCTTGGAAGACTAATGGTCACCCGCGGATTGGCCCCAGTGGTGTCTGACCCAATGATGGGTACGAAGTGAGGCGCTAGAGGTGATGGCAAAAGTAGAGGGTGCAATGACCCCTCCCCGGCTTCCACTTGCAAAGGGTGATATGAAAGGCACGCCAGCTCAAAGGCAATTGTCGGTGAGGTAGTTGGGATGGAAGCAGTCGTCACCTGCGTTGCATGCTCAAAGATGTAGTCAAGTGGACGTGGCTCCGATGACCTCAACACGACTGCCTCAAACTGTAGTTCTAGAGTCACTAGAGCACCGGTGGCGTAGCGAGAAGAAGGGATTAGAGTCTAGTCAGAAGGAAACTAGGATGACTGCAAGGGCCATACCATGTGGCAATGGGGGGATCACCGCCAACACCTAAAGGAGTGTGGGGGTCAGTGTCACATTGGCATCATGAAGGGGGTGACGAAGAATGGCCTTAATAGCTGCTGCCTCCTCCTTGGTCGGGGCTAATATAGGCATCAAAAATCGACTACCGTCATCTCAGGTAGTGGACGCTCGGAGCCGTAGCCTTGTCCAACACTATAGTGCATAGGTTAATAAATAAAAGGTGATCGCCAGGGAAGTTTACCTGATTCCCACAGGAATGGGGTGATCGTAAGTGCCTTCAAAATGGGGTTGTGGGTCCTGCCTATCCTTGATCTCGGCTGGCCAAAAATGGGGAGCCTGAATATGCGAGTCAACAATGAAGTCCCTAAAATCAACCAGTAAACACGTAAAACAAACCCATCAGACTGTGAAAGTGAAGTATATGCTCAAAACAAAAGAAACGCCTGCAATCGGGGGTCTCTCTTATCGAGAAGAGGGTTGGGAAGGGGGGATGGTCGAGACTTTCAACCACCTGCCTTTCCTATATTTTAGGGAAAAACCTCTTCAGTAAAATGGATCTAGGGATGCCTATAGTGCATGCATTGCGATAAAAATGACAAGGAACATATGAAAATGAATTAAGATTCAGAAGAAAAGAGACATAGGGAAGAAAAGACGGGGTTCGCCTATCGACCAACAGTGGGCAGCCAGATCTGTAGCTGTTCAAAGAAGATGGGTGGCCAGATCGATGGCCACCTTCTGTAGGTTTGTATCCTCCGATGGTGGATGCAAGGCTTCCTCCCATGGATGAAACTTTGGGCTCTCCGACTTCGAGTCATGTGCTGGATCGGTGGGACGAAGGTGGTAAAGGACCCTTAGAGCTCTCACAGCACACCCTAGGCTCCCAAAATTGCCAACACTTGTCACCTTCCTCGAACTATCCAACCCCCTGCTAGAACCTTAGGGGGTGCCACCCCGGTGACATCGACTAATGAACACCTTACCCGAGCCTTACGCCTGGGATAAGGAAATATAACCCTTCTTTACGTTAGCACTGACCCAGTACTGACGAATACTTCAAAAGACAAACAAACCATGTCGGTTTCGCCAGTCGGTGACACCGACGAATGAACACCTTACCCGAGTTAACCAAAGTGTATACTTTCTCAGATATTGAAAGAGAGTGAAATAAGGGTTAAGTATAAAAAGCACTTACCCGAATCCTGAGCAACGGGGATCCCTCCCGTGTCAAGTGCGGGAGAAGTGCCAATCACAGGTGTGTAATCATCAGCGAGAGGATCCAATCCCTTAATGTCCACGCTAATATCAGGGAGGGACTCGTCCACCTCCAATCCCGCCTCTGTGAATACATGCCCGGGGCGGGAAGAAAAGCTCGCAGCAGCCCGAGTCTCAAGAGGAGCTACATCGAAAAGGGGGAAAACAGTTGGGTTACAACATTGCATAAGCATGTTGTAATGCTGATTTGAAATAAAACTCCCTTGTCCTTACTGGAAACTTCCGCCGGAGTGGGAGATGCCTCCTCGGAACGCAGGCGGGCAGTGGGCCGCGGATCATCCTCTCGGTCTTTGGCCCGAGGCCTCTTCCTAGAATCGTGAGTCTCCTGGCCACTGGTATGGTCTGCAAATGATAAAAGATTGCATAAAGTAAGCATCTAAAATTGCAGAGCAAACAAAAAGGGATAGGGCTGAATGATTTAGCATATACCTGGCTCCCCGATGATCCTCTCGGGCTTCAGAATGATCTGCTCGGATTTCAGACCGAGGGCCTGAGCAACCTTGTTGACAGTAGCCAAGATGGCATTGGGGGTGGCAGCCACCTCCAAATCTAAGATGTACTCCATGGGGCCTGCGCAGCCCACAACATTGATGATATGGGCCCTCTAGTTGGTGAAGGTATTACTTGCGAATGCCCCCTCTGGAACTGGCTTGGACAGTTGGGATTTGGTCTTTAGAAGACAAGGGGCTTTCAAATCCTCCCACCAGGAGTAGGGTGCTGAAGGTCTGGGGGCCACTTCCCGGCGAGCAGACCTAGAAGTGGAAGCTGTAATAGGCGTGCTCCTCAAGGGCTTCAAAGCCTTAGTATACTGGCTCCTGTCGACAGGAACGGGGAGTCCCTCCTCCCTCCAGCGGACCTCTACCTTGCGAATAGCTCTAGCAGCCCCAGAAAAATGAGATCTAACAAACTCAGGATTCAGAGACAAGGGAAGCAGATCCTCCTTCTTCAGGCGTCGTTCCTCAGCAGCTCGAATAGTGTCAGCCTGTTGCCTGAAGACATTACTGATCTTGAACCACCAGCGCGTATAGTGTATGTCAAAAAAGTCTTTGCGCGTCTGCTCTGGAATGGGATACTCTTCCTTCCCATCCCGATGGAGGAAACCGTGCCACGAAGCTGCAACCAAGTGAACATCTCTTTGCCTGTATTGCCGGAGCGCCAAAGGGAAATCTGCATTCGGGGGTATGGCCTGATCATACCCGAAATTTCTAGCAAATCTGTGCGGATAATATGGCTCGAGAACTGCTGTGCTGGAACGGCGATAAACTAGAACTCTGGGCCGTATGCAAACAACCCAATCAGCCAGTGCATATAGGGAAGGCAGAGCCCACGCAGACACCTTGCAGGCAACTGTGTCACCCTGTCGCTCTGAATAAGGACGGTATTGGTGGGAGCTATGATTGAAGTCCACACTCTCACCCCTCCTAGTGTGGAGAAAAGACAAAGCACGGCGAACACTAGCAAGCTGCAAAACGGCGTCCTGGTCCGGGTGACCAGCGAAGATCAGTGGGGCAGCTGGATTATCCGCTGGTGTCCTCTGTGATAGCTCTGGTAATAGCAAGTCAGCCCACGCACTCAAATAATGGGTGGGCATCAGAATATGCTTGTCTCTCGGCGATTAATGTGAACTCAGGGCTCCGAAGAAATGATCGATATTCGCCAGCGCGGCCGGAGCAATAGCAACCTTGCGACCACACACCATCAAACAAGCCGGGTAGATCACCTCTGCTCGCAGAACTCTCTCCTCTCCATGGGGGATCACGAAACTGGCTAGCTAGTAAGCCAGATAAGCCACCAGGTACGTCAACGACGGCAGCTCCCTCGAGTTCCACCCTTGCGCTAGTGCGGGTAGGTGACGGGGGTGTGAAGCAAACCGAACCTCTACCTCTCGACTCTGCTCCCAAGTCATGCCGGAAGAAGCAAACTCCTTGTAGAAACAGTATGGATCGCTGTAAAAATGTGTAACCCAAGCATTCAGGGTTACCCTCGGCGTCCGTGCAGCTTTCTCTTTGCCCACAAGGGCCAAGTCCCTCTAGGTCTTCATCAGATACCAGAAGCAATAAGGAAGGAGATATCGACCTGCTCCATCCGAAGCACTAAGATACAAATCGTCTAGGGACAACTCCTCGTATGGCTGTCCACAAACGGGAAGGTCAGAAATCCTGTGTAAGGCCCACAGGTCTAGTGAAGTCTCTCCCTCAGCAGTCATAAATGTGTTCCAGTGCCGATTGAATCTTTCAGCTAAGGCCTGGATCAACCCTGTATGTCAAGGGTAAGAATATAAAGCTGCAGTAATCGCGTGGCGAATACCTGCCCTGTCAAGTGTCGCTTTGTAAACTATCAGCACGCCCCACAACCACTCTGTGGCACCACGGCGATAGCAGTGGGAGGGGATGACGGCGCACCTCAGGTACCAGTTGGGGGCCTTCTGTGTAATGCCCCAGATTTTTTGGATATTTTTCGGATCAGGTTCCGTGGGTTTCGGATCATTTTCGAGAGTCCCAGAGAGCGTTTTGCGGTTTACGCCTGGTTTCCTCTGTCGAGCCTACGGAACCCTGTACAGGGTGAATCATTGTGTTCTCCTACTCTGGGATGGTACCAGTGTGCCGTATTTTTTTCGAGGATCGCGGGGAGTATTTTTTCTTATTTTCGTATTTTTTGAATTTTTAAAACCCAAAATATTTCCTAACTCACTCCGGAATGAGAGAGGTATTCGCGTACAAGAAAGGTTACCGTAGAAGGCAAGGAGAGACGGCGCAGTGTGCCCCTCTCTAAGCAGTTGGGGACTTGCGAACCGCTGCTATAAGTGGGCACCCCTTGCAGACCCTCGCCTGCACACCAACGCCCTTCCCTGACCTTTTCCTCCTCCCTTGCCATGGCGTTCTTGCAGGGCGGTAGCCTCATGAAGAGAAGCACATTCCCGGTAAAAACCCCAACCTCACCAGGCCAATATGTAGTCCCTTGATGAGAAGAAAAGATTGGACCTTTCTCTACCCATTAAGGGGATGAGGACCCTTCGGCTCTCTCTCTCTCTCTCTCTGTTTCTGGGTATTCCTGCTCTGACCCATGCTCGTTGTCCTTGTGATGGTCGCAGGTTTCGTTGCTGCTCGTGCTGTTGCTTGCGGGTTCCCTCAGAACAGGAGAATGCCGGAGACGGGCGGGCAGGGGACATCCCGGCGGGACCGGCATACCCCGGAGCGCGGAGGCGCCTCCAGCGGAGAAGGGGGAGGGTGGGGAGGCGGGGGCGTCGTTCATGTACAGGACGACGACGTCCTGCAGGGCGGTGACGGTGTCGCTGGCGGACTTCGGCGGGGTGGGCGACGGGGTGACCTCTAACACGCGGGCGTTCCAGGAGGCGGTGGCGCACCTGGCGGAGGTGGCGCCCTGCGCCGCGGGTGGGGGGCCTTCCATTCCATAAGTAAGAGCAAATGGGGTTTACCCAGTAGGAGTCCTAGTGAAAGTTCGGTAGGCCCATAGAGCTTCTATAAGCTTTTCTAGCCAATCCGCAAATTTGTTGGCTTCACATATTTTCTTGATGATTTTAATCAAAGTTTTATTAGTTGCCTCTGCTTGGCCAATGCCCTATGGATAATAAGGAGATGAATGATGCCATGTAATGTTATACCTGTTGCAGAGTTCTTGGAGCTCTTGAGAGATGAATTGCGGTCCGTTGTTAGTGATGATGGTACTCGGGATGTCGAATCTTGTGATGATGTTCTTCATGATGAATTTGCACACTGTGGACGCTTTGATCTCCACGTAAGCTTCCGCTTCCGCCCACTTGGTATAGTACTCCGTGACTGTGAGTATAAATGATTTCGATTTTGTGAGGAGGTTCGGATCACCAAGAGGTCCAATAATATCGAAAGCCCACATGGAGAAAGGCCATGGAGAGGAGATAGGATGGAGTGAAGAAGTAGGAGAATGAATTTTATCGGCGTGCAGTTGGCACTTAACACACCTTCGGACATAGATTGAACAATCTTCTTCTAAAGTGGGCCAATAGAAGCCTAATATAAGGATTTTCTTAGCTAGCATCTGACTATTGATGTGGCCACCACACACTCCTGAATGTGCCTCTTCCACTATCTTCCAAGATTCACCATCATCGAGGCACCTTAACAAAACACCGGTGAGACCCTTTCTATAGAGCACACCTGCAACCAAAGTGTATCTTTGAGCAACTCTTCGAATGGCCTTCTTCTCTTCTGCAGTAGCTTCCTCTAGATATGACTGATCATGACAATATTTAGCAATCTCATAATACTATGACTTTTCTTCGTCATCCAGCTCTTGCTCTAGATCAATAAGCATGATTTCTTTATTTCCAATGATTTCTCCCTCCTTAAGCTTTTTAAGCACTTTCTCCTTGACACTAAGAAATGTGGGGTCCTTGGTGGCGGGAGTGTGGCGCTTATGAATGAGAGCAGAATGGAAGTCCCACTCGGGGAGAAAAATCAAAGATGAGGCGAGCGAAGCAAGAGCATCAGCTAAGATGTTTTGATTGTGAGGAACATGGACGAAGATTAGTTTAGTGAAGAGCTTGGCATAGGCAGATGCGAGTTCCTGGTAGGGTTTGAGTTTGGGATCGAGTGTGCGGCATTTAACAAGTACCTGGCGCAGAATGAGCTGACTCTCACCGACAATTCGTAACTAGGTGACACCAAATTGATGAGCGATTTGTAGTCTGGCCAGCAGAGCCTCATACTCAGCCATATTAATTGTGACAGGTAAAGCAAGCTGATCAGCAAATGGAATGTTGATACCCTCCGGTGTTAGAAGAACCATGCCGATACCCCTTCCATGAGAATGCAGAGCTCCATCAAAATGTAATGTCCACATCTGATATGAAGGTTGATTAACAGACATTAGTTCCTCATCTGGAAACCCTGAACTGATAAGATCAAATCAGGGTAGAGGGTGATGAGTGAGGTGTTCGGCAATGGCATAGCCTTTAATTACTTTTTGTTGAATATAGGTGATATCAAATTGAGAAAGAAAGCTTTGCCATCGTGCTAATCGGTCGGTAAGGATAGATTTTTCAAGAAGGAATTTAATGGGATTCATATGGGCGATGAGATGAACCTCATGAGCTAGGAAGTAATGTTTTAGTTTTTGAACTACCCAGACTAAAGCTGCACAGGTCTTCTCCATAGTTGTGTACTTTTGTTCATAGGGGTTGAGAAGTTTTGACAAGTAGTAGGCTGCCCTTTCCTTGCCTTCTTCATTGACTTGTGCCAAGACAGCACCTACTGAGTCATCCAGGACGGATACATAAAGAACAAGTGGTTTGCTTGGAACTGGCGGCCTTACGACAAGAGGACTTGAGAGATAATCCTTCAATCCGTCAAAGGTTGCCTGACACTTGTCATCCCAATTAAATTTGACTCCTGACTTAGTAAGCTCGTAGAACGGCCTGCACCTTTGTGAGTCCTGAGAGACAAATTAGCGAATAAATTATAATCTCCCAATTAATCCTGGAACTTTTTTCAAATTCTTGGGAGGAGGCATATCTCTTATAGCGGGGATCTCCTCCTATTTTCTCTCCACAAAATCTTCCACAAATTAACCCCTTTCTTTATCTTTTTCTCCCATAAAAAGGATGGTGGCTACCTTGACTTGGTCAAAGGTGGAGAGGGGAAGAGAGGGGTGCCCTAGGGCAACCTTCCTCTTGACTTTGTGACATTTCTACCCCTGGTCCTTCTGTGGAATACCATAAGTGTCCTACACATATAAAATTGGAATTAAGTCCATAGACATTATGACTTTGTGCATAAAAATCATGAGTGCTTATAATTATGCAATGGGAAGTTAATTCTCATGCCCCTCAACCTCTTTTTATTGAATAATTATCCACAAATTAAGTTAATTTTCGTGAACGGCCTGATGAATGTAAGGTTGAGATTAACTGTAAACTATGCATAATTGGCTAATTATGTGCATATGAAATGATGTATGTGATGTGAATTATCATAAAGAAATGAGTACTCATCACCTGTCAAAAGTGGGAGGGTCCGCATACACGCTCCGTAGAATGCAGTCGTCCTCATCGAGATCACGATGCCGTCGTTGGGCACGACGGTCATGACCATAACCCCTGTATTCATTGTTAGACTCTCCATCAAAATCTGGGACTCCATGTCTTCTAACATCAACCCCTTGAGCCCTAGGAACCACGAGTGGCGGAACTGCCTCTGGTTGGCCAAATGCCGGGGCAGGTTGCGCCCCTGGGGGGACTCGCTCTAGGGTGCCCATTCTCCCAATCAGACCTTGAATGGATTGGTCCGATGCTTTGGCCCTGTCCTCTAGGGCCTTCATCCTATTCACTAGACGCATGCCTAAGACATCCATTCGTTCCATGAGGGTCATGACTAGCTCTGCCACAGAGGGCTCTCCAGGTGCACGGGCCTGAGGGTCCGCCAGGGGTTGTGGTGGTGGTATGGGGTACCACGACGAGTGGGCATGCAATGACTCAGAAATTGAAATGCACTAACTAATGTAAAAGAACCTAGACTCAACCAATATCTAGTATGTGGCGGAGATATTAATCCAAAGATCCAACTCACGCAAGACTGCTACCTACCCAATAGGCGTAACCTATCATTCTAGTAACACCTTTTGATATACCAAATATAGGAATGCAACACCTAAGACAAGACTACCCTAGACTCAAACTACGCTCTGATACCAATATGATGCGGGATGAAAATGGGACTCGACCGGACAATACAACCTTGGACTCTAGACGTCAACTTGACTCACTTTGGACGGACACTTCCAGCAATGACGCGCACTATGGAGCACCTCGGCTTGACACTAATGAGCTCCATAAGAGGTGAAAAGTCCCCAACAAGAAGTACAAGCTCACGGTTCATCCCAGCAAGTGGAGATGTGTGGATCCATGCGGTTGAGAAATCAGCACAGAGTCAAGGGTGGTCAACACTCCATCGTGCTCGGATTGAGTCACAGGATGGGTCACACACTCTCTCTCACAACAGTGATTGAAATTGAGCGGGATAGATTTCCTATTTCACACTAGCAATGGATTTCAAACACAAACGGAATAAGCAAGCAAATGCGAAGAGGGGCGAGAACATACCTCCACACTCGGGACGTAGGGAAGACTCTCGGCCAAGACACGTGACTCCCGGTATAGTAATAACAAATAATTATAGATCTTAATCTTACTGTCCACTCTACGCAGGGAGGTAAAAGGCTACAATAGTGATCCAGGAGTGCCGAGCTTGGGTTGATGAGCAGCACGTCGGAGGGGCTCTTGGGGCGGAGACGAACTGCCAGTCCGGATCGGCACTGTTCAGAACTGCAGAATAGCAAGTAAGAGTGGCACATGGGATGGCAGCTTCTGATCATCTTATGGTGGCGATGGTTGGCTGGGATGTTGGTGGGACGTCCCTCTGTGATTCCTAAGATCGGCGGTGGCTACATCGCAGTTGAAGGGCCAACGGGATTTCTAAACCTCATATCTGTCCTGTAGTCCTGTGACTGGGCAGATCTGTGCGACCCGACGAAAATAATTGTTGTGCTCAGATCCGGAGATGGATCAGAATGAAACCAGCGCCGTTGCAAAGTACACTTGAGGATCTACAACATACATGAAACTCACAACCATCCAACAGCCTGATTCTCCAAGGGAAACTCTGCACCACTATGCTTGTGCTGGCCTGGAGCGCAGGATAGATAGTGATCTACTTGAAGATGGGATTTGACCAGGGGGTAAATGGTAGATCTGGGTGAAGGGATTAATATAGGTGAAAGAGGGGAAAGTGGGAGACATTCACAAGAAGTTTGGTGGACATCTGAGAAGGTTTAGAGGGTGGTAAAAATGGTTATGGAGGGTTTTATCCCACAGATCTGCATGCAGATAAACTGTGCGGGGTGGAGAGGCAAAGGTGGAAGGGAGGCAAACGGTGGTGGATCGGTGTAAAAATTGAGCTGGGACAAGGGGTGGACGTAGGGAAGAGGCTGCCAAAGTTTCAGGTCGATCAGATGCTGGGATTTGGAGAACCAACCTTTCTTTTCATGCTCTGTCTTGATTCCTAGAGTTTTGGACAGTAGGCCAATGAATGGGTTATGGCGGCTCGATGGCGGCGGCGGTGACGGCGGTGGTGGTTGAACATAGCATCCAGAGGAGAAGATAGAAGTGGGAATCACTCCCAAAGATTAGGGTTTCACCCCTAGGTCTGCTGCTGCAAGACGGAGGAAGAAGGAGCAAGAGATAAAGGGGCGGGCGCCCTTTGCCAATTTTACTTCAATTGATATTTTTCTATGCATAAAATTGTTGCAAGAGAGTTTTTATATGTAAACCCTAGACCTAATACAATGACCCTAGTTACCCCTAGTGCCATCCTGGCTCCCGAGATGAGAGCCTCATACTCGGAGACATTGTTAGATGCCTGGAAGTTGAACTTCAAGGCGTACTGCAACTCTGCTACTTCTGGAGACCTGAGGAGGATGCCGATACCACTGTCGGTCGAGTTGGAGGACCCATCAACAAAAAGGTCCCAAGTGGGCCCAGGCATCAGTGGAAGGGCCTCCCCGGCTGGAACAGTGCTCTTCACAATGAAGTCTGCGAGTGCCTATCCCTTGATGGCCGAATGGGGGCAATAAGAGATGTCATAAGTCCCGAGCATTATGGCCCACTTGACGAGGTGACCCACAGCTTCAGGGTACGCGAGGATCTTCTTCATGGGCTCGTTGGTCAGCACGACGATGGAGTACCCTTGGAAGTAAGGCCAGAGGCGCTTGGTTGAGGTTACCAATGCTAGCACGAGTTTCTCGATTGCGGGATACCTCCTTTCGGCCTCGTTGAGCACCATGCTGGTATAGTATACCAGCCTCTGCACTCCTACATCATCCCGGACAAGGACCGAGCTCACTATGGAAGGGGTTGACGAGAGATAAAGGTATAGAGTTTCACCCAGTGTTGGTTTCGACAACATCGAGGGCGAGGCTAGAAACTACTTTAGCTCTGTGAAAGCCTTCTGACATTCCTCATCCCAGGCGAACGTAGCGGATGCCATCTTGGGCCCTCTCAATAATTTGAAGAAGGGTAGAAATCATTCGGCTGCTCGGGATAGGAAACGGTTGAGCACAACAATACACCCTATCCGGCGCTGGACATCTTTGATGCTTGCAGATAGCTGCATGTTTAGGATGGCTTGAACCTTGTCGGGGTTGGCCTCGATCCCGCGTTGAGTCAACAAAAAACCCAGGAACTTCCCGGATCGAACTCCAAAGGCAGATTTTGCTAGATTGAGCTTCATGTTGAACCTTAGGAGGGTGTCGAAGGTTTCAGCTAGGACGGAGAAGTGGTCCTCGACCTTAGGTGTTTTGACGAGCATGTCATCGATGTAGGCCTCCACGTTCTAACCGATTTGTCCTTCAAAAATGTGGTTGATCAGCCTTTGGTATGTCGTGCCGACGTTCTTCAGCCCGAAAGGCATTTGGGTGTAGTGGTATACGCCGAAGTCGGTGATGAAAGCTATCTTCTCGATGTCTTCAAGATCCATTCGGATCTGATGATAGTCGAAGTAAGCATCCAAAAAATTGAGCAGTTCGTTATCGGAGGTCGAGTCGACTAGTTGGTCGATGCTCGGCAGTGGGTAGCAGTCTTTCAGAGTGGCCTTGTTGAGGTTGGTGAAGTCCACACACATTCGCCATTTGCCCGAAGCTTTCGGTACTAAGATGACAATAGCGAGCCACGTCGGGTAAAGGACTGGTCAAAATAGGCCAGTTTTCTTTCCCTTAATAATCTGCTCTTTAATGATCGTCTACTTCTCTGGGGCATGCTTTCTTCTGCACTGTTGGACAGGCTTCATCGACGGGTGAACGTTGAGCTTGTGCACCACCATCTCCCTAGGGATCCCTGGAAGATACTCATCAGACCATGCGAAGACTTGGATATACTCCAAAAGAAAATCTTTATATTGGTCTCGTACATTAGGTGGTAGATCAGCTCTAATTTTGACTTTGAGAGTCAGGTCACCTTTGAGAAAGACAGACAACAACTCGCCACCAGGCCCTGATACTGTCAGTTCCTCCTTGGCTCCCCCGACCTCTATCTTCTACCCTTCTGGCCTTATGCCATCAACTGAGATTATGTAGCACCTTCGAGCTTTTGCCTGGTTACCTCGGACTTCCCCGATGTCGTATGTGGTGGGAAACTTCAGCTTTTGGTGATAGGTGGAGGGCACGACCTTCGTTTGGCTAAGGATACCTCGGCCAAAGATGGCATTATAGGCTGACATCCCCTTAATCACTATGAAGTTAACGATAATTGTGACGGTCTTAGGAGGGGAATCGTGAGTGACTGGCAGGCTTAGGGATCACTCGGGATAGGCTGCATGGCCGTTGAACTCGCAGAGGGGGGTTGGAATGGGGTGGAGCTTAGATGGGTTTTCACCCATCTTAAGAAAACACTCATACGAGAGTACATCAGGGGCACTACCAATGTCAACTAGTATCCTATCTATGTTACAATGGTTTATCGTTGCCGATATTACAAGAGTGTCATTGTGTAGGGTAATTACCCCTTCCAGGTCTTGGTCAGAGAACACCAAGGCCTGCTGCTCGCTCGTCGATGGGGTTTGGTGGGCTCGGAGGCCTTGCTCGCCCATTTCGCGTGACACTTCCTTCCTTGGCTACTATCTCCTCTTGATGTCACACTGCCAGAGATGACATTAATGTGGACTCCGCAGGGTTGATTGTCAATTTCTTCTGGAGGGATGCCATGATCTTCCCTCTGCTCAGATACGTATCAGAATAGGTGTCCCTGGCGGACAAGACACTCGATCTCATCCTTGAGCTGATGACAATCTCTAGTATGGTGTCCGTTGTCATTGTGGAATTGGCAATGCTTACGGTGGCTACGGTGGTTTGGGTCGCTCTTCATAGGCTCAGGTTGGCAAAGAAGACCCAAGCCCTTAATGTCTTCATATATCTCGTAGACAGGGGCGGATAGGGCGTGTACCGCTCAAATTTTCGAGGGGGCTCCCTACTGTCTCCGTCCTGATTCCCCCTTTTCACCTGGCCGATCCTTGCTCGGATAATTGCTTCCTGTCTCCCTCTCGACTCGAGCCCGTTGGGCCGTGGAAGGCATTGAGGACTTCCTCGCACTCTGCATGGCGTAGGGCTAGGGTCACCAGATCGGCTAGAGAGGTGGGGGGATGGAGGACCAACGACTACTGGCAGTTGAACCAGGCGACTGTTAAGAACAAGTATCCGTTGCCTCGGATTGATGACTTGTTTGATTAGCTTCAATTTGCCCAGGTGTTTTCACGGATTGATTTGAGGTCAGGCTATTATCAGCTGCGGATTCAAGAGTCTGATGTTGAGAAGACTGCGTTTCACTCAAGGTATGGGCATTATGAGTTCTTGGTGATGCCGTTTGGCCTCACCAATACCCCCGAGATGTTCATGGATTTGATGCATCGAGTGTTCCATCCGTACTTGGACCAGTTTATGGTCGTGTTCGTTGACAACATCCTCATGTATTCGCGGTCTGCTGAGGAGCATGTACATCATTTGTGGATCGTATTGCAGACCCTGCGTGATCACCAGTTGTATGCCAAGATCAACAAGTGCGAGTTTTGGCTTCGAGAGGTGCACTTTCTAGGGCATGTGATTTCTAGTGATGGTGTTACCGTGGACCCGACCATGGTCAAGGTAGTGGTGCAGTGGCCGAGGACGAGTACTATCACAGAGATCTAAAGCTTTTTGGGGCTTGCAGGGTATTATAGGAGATTCATCTAGCATTTCACTCGTATTGTGGCCCCGATGACCAGGCTTATGTGGAAGGATGTGCCATTTGTCTGGACGGAGGAGTGTGAGTGGAGCTTTATGGAGTTGAAGAGATTGCTCACTATCGCTCTAGTGTTGGTGTTGCCTTCAGGATCGGGAGATTTTGTGGTGTGTACGGATGCTTCCGGGGTAGGTTTGGGTGCTGTGCTAATGCAGCATGGGAGAGTTGTAGCGCATGCATCTCGGCAGTTAAAGCCACATGAGGTCAATTACCCTACTCATGATCTCATACTGGAGGCAGTGATTTTCGCCCTAAAGATCTGGAGGCATTATGTGTACGGCGAGAAGTTTGAGCTTTTCATTGACCATCAGAGTTTGAGGTATGTGTTTACCCAGAAGGATCTTAACCTCAGGCAGGTGGATGGAGTATATGAAGGATTATGATTTCACTTTGTCTTATCAGCCTGACAGGATGAATGTCATGGCTGATGCCTTGAGCAAGAGAGCGCTGGTCAATCGGATGTTGTTGCGGAAGTGGAGGCTTTGGGAGCAGGTGTCGGGCATGACTTTTGAGCTCAAGATCCCTTAGAATCAAGGTTCGGCTATTCTTGCAAGCTTGACTATCACGCCAACTGTTCATCACCAAGTGATTGAGGCTTAGCATGCGGACCTCGAGCTACCTCGTATTTTGTCGATGGCCAAGGTGGAGTTTGGTGAGGATGGATCCGTGACATTCAAAGGTAGGTTGTACATCCCAGCCGAGGAGCAGGTGAGGCGTACAGTATTGCGAGAGGTCCATGGGAGCAGGTATGCCGTGCACCCCAGATCGGCTAAGATGTACCAGAATATGAAGAGGCAATTTTGGTGGCCTAGGATGAAGAGAGATGTCGCGGAGTTCATGGCCAGATATTTGACCTATCAGCAGGTGAGAGTTGAGCACCAGCGACCAGGAGATACACTTTAGCCCTTGGAGATTCCTGCGTGAAAGTGGGACCACGTGACCATTGATTTTGTGGTTAGATTATCGAGGAAGTCCAGTGGGCATGATAGTATTTGGTTACTGGTAGATAGACTGACGAAGATGGCTCGGTTGTTGCCGATCAAAGTTAGTTAGAGTGTGCATAAGTTGGCCTGATTGTATGTGGAGCGGATCGTTCCATTACATGGAGTCCCCATCTCCATTGTGTCTGATCATGATCTGCACTTCACTTCGGGATTTTGGAGGAGTTTCCAGAGAGCTCTAGGAACGAAGTTGACATTCAGCTCAACCTTTCATCCTCAGTCAAATGGTCAGTCTGAGAGGACCATCTAGACTTTGGAAGACATGTTGAGGTCGTGATGCCTGGAGTGGTAGGGGAGTTGGACCTGCCATTTACTGTTAGTGGAGTTTTGCCTACAACAATAGCTATCATTCGACAATTGGTATGGCTCCTTATGAGGTGTTGTAGGGGCGACCTTGTTAGACTCTACTTGATTGGTTTGAGGTGGGCGAGCGTGTCCTGACAGGGCCGGATCTGGTGCAGTAATGTGTTGAGGTGGTGCATATCGTTCGGCAGAAGATGTTGGCGGCGCAGAGCCGGTAGAAGAGTTATGCCGATTGGAGGAGGCAACCTCTCAGCTTTGCGGTGAGAGATCGAGTATTTTTGAGAGTTTCTCCCATGAAGGGTGTGATGAGCTTCGATAAGCGTGAGAAGTTGAGTCCCCACTACATTGGTCATTTTTCCATTGTTGAGCGTATTGGCAAAGTCACTTATCGGTTGCAGTTACCTCCGGAGCTAGCTGCCGTGCATGATGTGTTTCATGTGTCGATGCTTCGGAAGTATATGCCCGATGACTCCCACGTTTTAGAGGACTCTGTTTGGCCTGAGGTGACCTCAGACTTGTCTCTACCGGAGTATCCCATCCGCATTGAGGATCGGAGTGAGCAGCGTTTGCGGAACAAGATTATCCCTCTGTTTAAGGTGGTCTGACAACGTCATTCTGGTGGCGAAGCGTCATGGGAGCGCGAGCATGAGATGCGGCAACAGTATCCTTATTTGTTCGAGTGAGTTCTCTTCCCTTGTTCCCGTGCTTGGGTTTAAATTTCGAGGACGAAATTTGTTTAAAGGGGGAGGGCTGTAATGTCCCGGATTTTTCGGACATTTTTTGGATCAGGATCAGTGAGTTTCGGATCGCTTCGGGGGTCCCGGAACGCGATTTGTGATTCACGCGTGTTTTTCTCCGGCAGACCTGCGAAACCCTGTGTAGGGCAAACCGTTGCGTTGTCCTACTCGTTAGAGGCTGTGACGCCCCAGGGTGGGTGCGCCACAGCCAGCGTTGCTTTTTCGTCTAACGCTCCTGAGTTGGACTGTTAGGGTTCTGTGGCGGCCTAGCTTTGGACCGTTACAACTGTGACGACCCAAAGACAGACTGTTAGGCACTGTGTTGCACTGAAGCGGGTCTTCGTGTTTGCCACGTTTGTTTTGTGTTGTGTGGATCCCTAGTCGACCCGGTTGGGACCCAGTGGTCGACCTGCGGTCTCGTGAATGTCTCAGCCACCCTGTGGGTTCTGTGTCCGTGTTTTGAGGATGTCGGGAGGACCATGCTACCTCATTTAGCGTGCCCATAGGGTTGAGAGTCCAGGTGACTCCTCGTGTTTTAGGCTTTGTGATACGCTTGACCGAGTCACCGTGTGTCGGTGTGAGTGCGACGAGGGTTCCCCGCACATCGTGAGTTCCTTCGGAAAGAGGTTTCCGAGTGGGCCATGAGTGTGGCCTTGGATTGCGAGTCCAGTTGTCCAGCCTGGGGCTGGAGGTTTTCTTAGTTCCCTTCTTAGGGAATAATCTTGGCGGTTGCGAACTGTCCGTGAGTTATCATGCCGAGGTTTCTGACCCTAGGGGTAGGGCGGATTGACGGCATAGCCCCGTTCCATGCAACGGTCTTGACCCCGAGTCTTGTGACTCAAGGACCGTTGGGTGTAGTGCGTTTAGAGGACTGTCCAGAGTCCGGTGGCTTAGCGTCACATGGTTCTTCTTGACTCTCGCGCAGTGTATGTGCATGGTTCTCGGAGTTTCACTTCAGAGAGTGGTCGCTTTGGTGACTCCCCACTAGTCGTAGCCTGCTTACACGTTTAGTGGTCCCACCAGGGAGTGGTGGAGAGGCTACCCTGAGTGTGATTTTTAAACTAGTTTCTGTCGGGCCCCACGTCTTACAGCCAGAGTCCGGTTGAGGGAAAAAGCAGTTAGAGGCCAGACCTGAGACGCATGGTCTGTGTGTGCACATGTGGTTGGGGGCGGTTGGACACACGCTGACGAGCGTGACCCCAGCTAGTTACTTGCTTTGTGGTTACTTGTACGGTGTCCTTGCCTCTGCCAGGGGCTATCGTGCTAGGTGAACACCTAAGGCGCGGTCTAAGACGTCCGTGGACGCATCCGGCCTTGCTTTTAGTGGGCAGGTACTCCTGTCACGTGAGACGTGACTCTCTGATATTTGGAGTTTTGTTTCCCATCTGCGAGACGTGGCTTCTGGACCGATCCAATGTGTTTTTCCCGAGGTGGTGGCCAGAGGTGCTTGGTAGGATTTACCAAGACCTTGTCGTGCCCGTGCGAGACTGTGTGGTCCTGGTTGGTCGTGCCTGTGTGGGCATACTTCCGCGGCAGGGTTACCGTGAGTGTTTCCTCGGTAGGTCTGGTGTTAGAGTGGTCTGATTCCTAATTGAGAGATTGGGTTTTCCTTCTATTGCCAGTAGGAATAGCTGTAGTGCCGAGTTTTGACCGGCCACCGGTTTGCTGTTCCTACTTTAGTAGCTTAGCTAGCGTAGCTTTCCTTTCCGTCGTGATTTTCTCGATTGGGGTTCCACGTGACCCCTACTGAGTCTCTATTTTGGAGACTAATCCCTACTTTTCAGGTGCGGCAGTTCTTCCTTGAGGTTCGAGAGTGCTGCGTGGAGGTTCTTAGTTGCCAGCTCGCCGGGCCGAGTGTTCACTTAGCATGTGGTACGTTTTACTGTTATAGACTATACTTTCTATTGGACTGGACTCTGTTATACTTGTAGTTATTTATTTCTATCAATTGTTGAATTATCCTGCTTTATTTCCTATTTCTTTGTGCCTCCACCCTCCTTTTAGCCCGTCCAAGTCCCCCGACTCGTGGGCGGTGGGCCAGGATTCGAATGGTATCGGGTCCCTCCAGATATCTGGATCTTGGGCCATTACATATTGTGTCCGTACCCATCTTCTCCGACGCCGGATACACCCTGGTACACCATGGGCTATAGCAATCTCCCCTCTCCCCAGGGTTCTTTTTCGTTAGGATGTCGAGGGCTTCACCGCCAGAGACGAACGCATGAGTATCTCCCTGGTTGATCCTGGGGCTGTCCTCTTGTCCCCCTTTCGTTCCTGATCATGAATAGAAGGAAATGAGGCCGCCCATATAAGCTTAATGCTTGGCTTCCCTGCATCATTGTCCTCTGAGCGTTAGTTTGATAATCACTCTATTTACCTGCTAACCCCTATATATATATATATATATATATAGGCATCATAATCAGTTTGCTAACTGAGTATGATCTACATCCGCGCTATGTTACCGTTCTTACGAGATGATTTGGTGACCGGGGAGAAGGGAACATCCCCCAACGTTTCACACTAAACGTCACTCTGTCCACAGGGGTCCATCCATCGGTGATGGGTCTCCCAGGGGCTAAAGGGTGAGCATTGACACGGGTTTACCCTACATCTCAAATCCACAGTCCCTAATAGACTTTGTGGTGGCCGTGGGTTGTGTGCCCCTCGTAGGCTAGTCCTCGGGGTTTCCTTCCTTACCGGTCGTCCCGATTCGAGCGTTGTGTTGACTCGGGTCGCGTGCCCCTCGTAGGCTAGTCCTTAGAATTTTCGCTCCCATAATGAGTCGCCTCATTCATTCACTCTCGCCCACGGACTTCGTGCCCCTAGTAGGCTGGCCCTCGGGATTTTTCTATCCGTTCGGGTTTGTCGGCCACCGTCGTGCCACCCTACCCTTAGGGGTTTACTCTGCCACGTGAGTACTTCCCCGCTTTTCCCTGACAATCCTCCAGGAGGGGGAGATGCTGTTGGATTTTTAGCGCGAATAAGTTAATAAACTATTTAATAAATATCTGTGTATAAAAGTGAGGAGGTGGTATATAATGATCTCTCTAGCTCTCACTACCGCTCTCCTCTGGCTGCTCGCTGCTCTCTACCTCACCCCTATCTCTAGGAGGAACCCGTGGGGGTCCCATCGACCCCTGAGAAGCTGTCGATCTCCCAGCCTGAGCTCGCTCTACCACCTCATTCCTCTATCGAGTAGAAGAACCTGCCAAGAAGCTCATGTCGGAATAGGCACTAGGTTGCCCCTCGGCCCGTGCTCACTCCCGACCTCTCTGGTAGCCTGCCTCTGCTGCTCTGGCACACTCCTCTGCGGCCCCTAGACGGAGTCTCAACTCAGATAGCTCTTGCTCTCGCTCCAGTCGCTCCTCTGTCTCTCTCAATCGATCTCTCCTCTCCACCTTGAGGAGGATCTGTAGCTCTATCACGTCCTGAGGAAGCACCTCGACCTCTCGGTGCCTCCTCTCGGCCTCCTCCAACTCCGTGACCCGCTGATCGTGGATCATGAGCTCAGTACCAACTAACGTAGACTGGGTAAGAGCATCCTGTAACTCGATAGCTTGCATCGTTCAGCATGTTTTATGAGCATCATAGTAAGGTAACTTTAAAAAGAAAAGCACGAATGTTACTCACCTCTTGCTGTCGACATCTCTCCTCCTCCTCCAACTTTGCGATCCGTCGATCACAGGCCTCTAGCTCGGCATCAGCACGATCAGCCCGAGCGAGTGCCTCCTGTAGCTCTGCCACCTACAATTCTCACCATTATCAATTTTACGATCCAAAGCCATCATTGTTAAATAAGCTTGAACATCACTTAAATGCTTACCCGCTCAGTAAGGTCGTGCTCCGCCGCCTCAGCTCGCGCTACTGCCCCTGCAAGTCACTCCTCCAGGGTAGTGATCTCGACGGTCGAACCCCTCGAACTAGATGCACCTCCTACACCCTCTGTCGTCGCTCCCTGTTGGGCATGCTACATTTATCGAGACTGTCAGTGGCTGAAGACCAAATTTCAATGGATAATTAACTACATATAGATAGTGCATACTCACCAGAATCTCCAGATCCGCACGCGTGGTCGCCAGCTGGGCCTCCAGGCTATGGAGACAAGCATGTAGGTCTACTGCTGCTGCATCCCATGCATCCTGCATAAACCATTCATTAGTTGCAAGTTTCAGAAGCATATAAATTAAATTTAGGAAGCACTCATACATACCCCTCTCGACCTCATCTAATGCCGGCCTGCGCATGTCTCCTAGTAATGCTGGAGGTAGCCCGAACTGTCTAAGGCATGAGAGATGACTGGGGTCTCACCTCTCTGCCAGTCAGCGAACTGCTCAGGAAATCAGAGTCGCCAGTCCGTCGATCTCGTACGTCCCTGGGACTTTTGCTCGACTCCCCGAGGCTCATCCTCCTCGACCCACTCCTGGTGTAGGCTGAGTGTGCGCATCACCAGCCGAAGCTGTAGCGGCTCGATCTTGTTTACACAGTGAACCCAAATGTCATGCCCAAAGTGAGGTCGGCCTGCTACGACCCACGGATGGTCCTTATCAGGCATCCCCTCATATGGCCTCCACACAACTTGCATATAACTTATCATGTCATCACAAATAGCAAGAAATAAGAATAGAATGCATCGTATTTATATACGTACCAGCGAGGGGGGGTAGTCTCAGAGCTCCCGTCTCACGACCGTCAGCTCATACGCGTGAGGTGTGCCAGTCATGCACGGTAACCACTGCCGTGCTAGTGGGTAAGCATCCTCATCTCCAGGTCGGAGGCTGACTCCACCCATAGGCATGTAGAGATGGCTCCACACCTGCATTCATTAGCATTCCATTAGTCACATGCATTAATCATAATCACATTTACAATCACATTCATAATCAGCATGGATATAAAATTACCAAAAAAAAAGTGTACCTAAAGAAAAGGTGAATAGTCACTGATCGACGGTCAGCTATCAGGTGCGCCAGCAGGGTGGCTCCCCAAGCATACCTCCCCACTCCCTCCAGGTCCTCCAGAATGCTCAGGAATCGGCAGTTGATGTCATCTCCCTTCGTCCCAAGTAGTAACCTCCCGAGCATCAGTAACAGGAATCTCCTCAGATCTATGTCCTCTCTCTCTCTCTCTCTCTGCTAGATCCTGACAATAGGTAGCTCGAGCTCTCGCAGTCAGACGCTCTACATACTCTGTCAATGACTCCCCCGACTGCTGCCGAGCGTCTCCTAGCCCCATAGCTCTCGTCAAATCAGTGCGGCCAATCATCTTGCATGGGGGCTCGTACACTGTATCTATGCCTAAAAGTCTCTGCGCCAGCTCGCTATAGTCCGGGATGGTCACCCCGCTCAAAGCCTCCCCATCCACCCTCAGCCCGGTAATCCTAGTGAAATCCTCGAGGATCGGCACCATGTGCCCCCAGGGCATTAGAAATGTCTGACTACCCCTGTCCCACCTCTCTCTCAAAACATGAATAAGAACCAGGTTAGGACGTACCGGCTTTATGCTGAGGAAGGGACCGAAGCCCATCACCTCCACCCTCGGCCTCTGGAAGTCGGGCAATCCGTTGTAGGTAGCCAGAACCTGGGCCCAAGAAATGCAAGGCTGTATCAGTCCCTAAAACTCAAAAGAACACACAGATAAACATATATCAGTGGTCAGCATATCAATTTATTTTTTAATATAAAAAATTACACTATTTCAAATAGCGACTGCATGGAGGTCTCTACTTTCTGAATTAGAGACCGGACCCAGGTCACTTCTTCTTTTGATTTTGAAAGGACACCCAGGGTAAGGGCGCTAATTCTTTTAGGTTAACTCAGGGTTAGGGTGTTAATGGCTAAGGGCGGTCAAGGGGGTGCACCGCTTGTACCTCTAAGAGGGCTCTTTAGGGTCTCCATCCCGATTCTGCCTTTTTCCTTTTCCAGAGCCTTGCTCAGACTGTCGCTTCTTGTCCCCCTCCCGACCCAAGCCCATTGTGCTGCGGTAGGTGGTGAGGACTTCTTCGCACTCGGCATGACGTAGGGCTAGGGTCACAAGCTCGGCGAGGGAGGTGGGAGGATGAAGGACCAACTCGCACCGCAGGTTCTCATCACGGTTCCCTCGGTCAGTGCCATTATCGCTGAGGCAACATCCAGGCGGGGGATACACAGGGCCTCCGATTTAAATCAGTTAATATAGGCCCGAAGCCTTCCCCGCTGTTCCTACTTGAGAGCCAACAACCCCTCTACTGACCGTAGCGGACCGCTGCCAGTGAAGCTTTCCTTGAATACTCACCCGAACTATCAAAAATCACGAATGCTGCCTGGGACGAGTGCTCGGAACCATGCCTGAGTGCCCTGGACCAAGGTGGTCGCGAATGCTCAGCACTTTATGGCATCGGACGCCCCATGCAACATCATGAGGGCATCGTAACTGTCGTAATGGTCGGTCGGGTCTCCCTAGCCGTCGTATGCTTTGAAGGTCGGGAGTGAGATCCTGGCGGAGATCTCGACCTTCAAGATGAGGTCAGAGAATGAGGATTGCTCCTCGTCCTCCATAGTGGAGGTCTTTTGTAGGGCGTGAAGGGTGCGCTCTTGCTCTACGAAATGGCTCTCAAAGTCTCACAGTCGGAGGGACAGCTCCGGTTGTCACAGGGTCGAGGGGCTGTGGGGGCGCTCCTGCATGTTGCCTCGACGCCCCTCGAAGCCCTCAATCTCCGGAGGCGGCCAACGCGCTCTAGACTTCTCTCTCCTCGGGGAGGAGGAGGATTCTTGCTCCGGGGGAGGGGCTTCCGATAGTCCACATGACCGGTTGCACATTATCTACCATCCCTGGAGGATGAAATGGCCCCCTATGATTTGCGGGAAAGCATCTCCACGGGGGGGGGCTTTCCCGGGGAAGTCGCGAACACTCCTCCCTTGCCACCTTGGTCCTCATTAGATCAATGAGGCTATCCAATTTTACGTTGAGGGTTTGGAGGTGGTCTGTGCTTCTGATAGGGGGTTGCCCCTCCACAGTGGGCAGGGGGTTATTGCCGGCCAGGTCGCTGGCATGTGATGGGGTGTTCCCCATTGGATGGGAAGGTGCGCCTTCCTCCATCGCCACGGCTTTCCCTTTGTCACCGGTGGTCCTCCTACTAGAACTCCTTCGCACCATGCTGGCTCTATGTTCGTTTCCCACAGACGGTGCCAGATGAAGAGGGGTTATGTAGCGCGATGCCTGAGCTGAGGATGATGTCCACGTGTGCTAGAACTGCAAGAAGGGGAAACGGATCAGAGGTGCCCAGGGATGAATCCCCAGGGAAAACCCTCCGATGCTTAAGTCAGCGATTGTAGTAGAGCTCTAGTGTGAGGGAGAAAGGGAAGGAGATGAGGGCACGAGATTCCTCTCCACCAAGTGTTGAAGTGGCTCTAGCTCAGGGTTGATATCACTTAATAGCACTTACCTTTGGCAAGAGCATTTCCTAGGTTTATATAGTGACTCATGAACATAGGAGCCCTACAAGGTGAGGAGTTTCAGGATAGGTTACGTCTCCCTCGTGGGCTCGTTTTGGCGCGAGGGCTCTTAATCGTCATTATCCCCACAATCTCCCAGCTCTTAAAGGGCACACAACGGTCGCATGGATAAGCTTCCGTTAGTCGGTCTGAGCATGTTGTGCTGGCTTCTGGGGGTTTCCCCGAGTGATAGATGCAAGGCTCGAGCGGGATGCATAGGGCTTCATAGAGGCCTCCCAATCGACCTGACGCTCAGACTTCTGAACCCGAAGGCCACCTAGGAAGCGCCTAATCTGAGTGAGTTATTGGACTTTGTGGGCCCTCGGAGGGCTGTCACTCGTGGGAGCTAGGCCTCGTTTGGTCCATTGGGACCTCGTGTGGCAGCTCTATTTTGGCAGCAGAAATCCCCCTCTCCATGTCTTTTTGCTGCTGATTCTCATGGGTATATATAACCTATGATCTCCCACGATGGACATGATCCTTGCGCTAACATTGTTCTATCTGTTGCAGGTGTAGGAGGACAAGGGTAAGGGCGTCGCTCTACCTGAAGGAGGAAGAAGAAGAAGAGGAGGACATCATCCACAAGCTTATCTCTGCTGATCTGTCCCAGTTTCGAAAGCGTTTGCTGAAGACTCATCCCTGGGCATCTCCTGCGAGCTTGGTCGACTTCCACTCCACAAAGGAATGTTCCAGCGCACCCTACTACCCAAATGGATGGGATTCACAGCAGATTTGAGGGAGATTTCTTATTCTCTCATTTCTATTCTTTTATCTAAGCTTAGATTGAAAGTTGGGCGATCATTGTATACCCTTTGATTTTGTCAAACTCAAAATATTATCGTTTGTGAGTGGAGCTGCGTCTCTGTGTGTGAGGATTTATTACAGGGTAAGTTTCCCCAAGTTTGTGTGTGAAGACAGAGTTGTGTCTCCGTGTGGAATTTCAGTGTGCGATAAGTTCCCCGAGTTTACGTGTGTGTGCTGCCGTGGCAGCATCTTGGGGTAAGGCCCCCGTGTGTGTGTCTTGCTGTAGAGGCGGCATGATGTGACACGACCTTGGACTTAGGCAACAAGCACAATTCGCAACCGAATGGGCCGATAACGGCGGCCAACTCACCCGACACTCAACCTAAAACCCGGGGTGACTCGGCGATGCCGAGTGGAGGATGTGGGGGCTGGTCCCTTGCTGGTAGAGGGCCAGCAAGGCCGAGAAGGGGGAAGGAGATGAGGGCACGAGATTCCTCTCCACCAAGTGGTGAAGTGGCTCTAGCTCAGGGTTAGTATCACTTAACAACGCTTACCTTTCGCAGGAGGGTCCCCCAGGTTTATATAGCGACTCATGAACGTGAGAGTCCTGCGAGGCGAGGAGTTTCAGGGGAGGTTACGTCCCCTTCGTGGGCTAGTTAAGGCACGAGGGCTCTTAATCGCCATTATCCCCATGATTCCCAGCTCGTAAAGGGCAGGCAATAGTCGCTTAGATAAGCCTTCGTCAGTTGGTCTGAGCATATGGCGCTGGCTTTAGGGGGTTCCCCCAAGCGATTGACGCAAGGCTTGGGCGGGATGCGTAGGCCCTCGAAGGGACCTCCTGATCGAGCTGACGCTCAAACTTCTGAACCCGAACGTCACGTAAGAAGCGCTTAATCCGAGTGAGTTATTAGGCTTAGTGGGCCTCGAAAGAGTTGTCACTCATAGGAGCTAGGCCTCATTTGGTCTGGCCGGACCTCGTTTGGCCGTTCCATTTTGGGCGGTAAAATTCCCCCTCTCCAGTTGTCCCCTCCTACTCCCGAGCCAAGATTAGGCTTGATCGAGTAGCATTTGGGGCAGGTGTGTGTGGTTCGAGCTGAGTGGGAATTTTCTCTGACAGGGGCCACTTGATGCGGCTGTCCTGGAGATACGCCCATCATGATGATAATTCTTGTCAAGTGATGTATGGAGCCCCCTTTTTGAAGATTGGAACGTCGCGTCACTTCCCCTGGGGGGTTTATAAGCGTAGCGCGTGCTGTCGCTCCTAACTTCCATTGCCTAGGGCTTTTCCTTCCACCTTCTTTGCTTTTGCCAGAGGCTCATGCACCGTGATGGCAACTCAGAGGAGCAAAGAGTTGCGGTGGCCTTCGCAGAGCTTGTAGTGGTTACGGTGGTGGTGATTTGCCAACTTCTGCTTCCCCCTAAGTCATCCAGCACAGTGTCCTCTTCTTCCTCTTCCAGCTCTCCTGATTGCTCCATGGCGGACCAACATCTCGAGGCCGCAGTGCAAGAGGTTGAGCGGAATTCCCGTGCTTTTACGGCACCAACGGAACCTTGGTGCAGCGAGCTGACTGAGGACGAGGTGAAGCGGCTGGAGGGCCAATATAGGCGCCATGGAAGTATCAGTTCTATCCCCCAGAACCTCATGAGTCCAGTCTGGATACTCGCTCCGGCCTCTTCTATTCCTTTCTCTTGACTTTGAAGTGCGGGTTCCGCCTTCCCCTCCATCATTTTGTTGTCGAACTACTTCAGTTCTAACGACTGGCTCCAGTCCAGTTGGTCGCCAATTATTATACCTTCGTGTTCTCCTTCATCTTCCTTTGCCATTCATATGGGATCGAGCCTTCTTGGATCTCTTCCATGCTTTCTTTGAGTTGAAGGAGCCTACTCACGTGGGTACGGGCTTCTTTTATCTCCAGGCGAAGAGGGGAAGGAGCTGCGTGACCCTCTCTCCCAGATATTCTTTCCACAAGGGCTAGAAGACCCAGTATTTCTGGGTGGGCGCAGTCTTGGACAGTGGGGCTTGAAACTTCTCGCTGATCCCCAATTTTCACCCTAACATCCCTCCAAAGCCGGTAGTGATTTCCCCGGAGGTGGAGAAGAAGGCTGCCCTTCTTCAGGAGAATCGCCGATCCACTGCCGAGTTGATGACTGAGGCCAACATCGAGGAGTATCCTTCTCAGATGGTGAAGCATCCAGGTAAGGGCTTTAGGGCCTTGTATTAATGTTGGGTCGGATTAGCCAGTTTCTTTTCTGATGGTGCTCTTTTGTCTGCTCAGACTCGAGGCGAGTGGCTGATGAAGAGACGTCGCCGGCTGAGGTGGTGATCCTCGACGAGGAGGAGACGCCTGCTCCCGGCGGACCTCAAGCATCCAATAGTTCTTCCCGTGCCCAGGACAAGGGCAAGTAGCTTGCTCGAGATGGATCTTCAGAGCATCGCGGGGCCAGGCGTAAGGACCCCAGGAAAAGATGTTGCGGTCTTTGATGAAGGCCCAGACTACTGAGAGAAAAAGGGCAAGAAAGGCGGCGACCACTCGCCCCGTCAGAGAGGGAGCTCAGTTGGCTCTCTCGACTGTCGAATTAGAGGGGACCATCGTAGTAGGAGGAGTCGCGGCTGAGATGGATGCATTCCAGGTAGGGGTGGCCGACATTGGGGCACCTACCGAGGCTGATGGGGTGCAGGACGGTGGAGCTCGATCCCAGCCGGTCGAGGCCGAGGGGTCACGAGGTGAGGTGACCCCACCCCAGCCGATCGAGGCTGTGGATGTGCAGGGCAAGGCAGTCCGTTCTGAGCCAACCGGTGGTGCTCCAGAAGTGGGGGTACTCGGGGAGTATGCCCCAATCCCAGCTGTCCAAGAGAGGACCTTCCCTCCCGCAGTGGGAGCCTTCGCCATCTGAGCCTCCTTGTATCATAGATGTCGTTCAGTGACGTCAGTGGCGATTTGAGGAGACCTCGAACGTAGTTCTCCTTCCGTGGTTCTCGAACTAGTCATGGAGGGCGGCTTGATCGTGGCCCAGCTGGGGGCTGAGATGGCCGATTTGTATGCTCGGTTAGAGTTATAGAGGGAATCTCTGTCCTGGGCCCACTGCGTGTCCGACCGAAAGATCGAACGCTTGACTGTCAACCTTGAGGACCTCTGGCGGGAGGCGGCTTCGCTCAAGGCACAAATAGAGCTGAGCCAGAAAGAGGCTCAGGAGGTGACCGAGCAGATGACTCACGCCCGCTATATGGTGGGGCTGAAAGATAGGCTTCTAGACGCAGAGCGCAAAGTTGAGGCCGACCGTGACGAGCAATGGAAGGCCAAGCGTGAAGAGCTTGAGGGCCAAGTCCAAGAGGCTGAGCAGCAGCGGGCGGAGGCTGAAGTCGCGCGAGCCGAAGTAGAGCACAGGTAGTCTGAGGCAGAACGGAAGGCGACCGAGCTTGAGGTGAAGGCAAAGCTGGTCGAGTTGGAAGCCCTCGAGCAATACAAATGCTCAGAGAGTTACCAAGCGGTGCTCCAGCAGGCTATCTTTGCTTACTACCAGCCGAGTTATCGTCGGGGTCTGCGAAAGGGGCTTTCCCAAGGCTATCGTCGAGCGACCACTTTGGCCTATGAACAGGCGCACGGAGAGCTCAATTTTCCTTTCGGGTAGCACTATGACTCAGACGAGGATACCACAGATTCTTCCATTCAGTCATCGAGCAAAGGTGGAAGTCAGGGTGCCTCTATTTCGTCTGAGCGATCGCCAACTCCGGTAGTCTCGTGAGGGCACACGATCGAGACAGTTCCCACACCGGTGGGGTCAGTGTCTGGACCGGCCGTCACCGAGGGTGCGGGGGGCAAATCGCTCACTGCTGAGGATCTTTTACCTATCGAGCTTCATAGTGGGCCCGAGGCTAGATGTACCTTTTTACTTTTTCCTTCTCTTTTCTTTAGCATGACCATATGAAACTTTCCTTACATCCACAAGTTTTGGTAATAGTAAATGCTAAATTGACTATTCCTTACCGTCTTTGGCATAATTTGACCAATATACTTGAGGAGGGTGCCGAAGGTCTCAGCTAGGTCAGCAAGATGGTCTTCAGCCTTTGGTGTTTTGATGAGCATGTCATCGATATAGGCCTCGACATTCCGACCGGGTTGTCCCATGAAGATTTGGTTGACCAGTCGCTGATATGTCGCCATGACATTTTTTAACCCAAAAGGCATCTGGGTATAGCAGTGCACGCCGAAGTCGGTGATGAAAGTAGTCTTCTTAATGTCCTCTGGGTCCATCCTGATCTGATGGTAGCCAGAGTAAGCATCCAGGAAGCTGAGCAGTTCATTGCTGGAGGTTGAATCGATGAGCTGGTCGATGCTCGACAGCGGGTAGCCAATCTTCGGTGTGGCCTTGTTAAAGTCAGTGAAGTCCACGCACATTCACCACTTTCACAAAGCTTTAGGTAACAGAATGATGTTGGCGAGGCACGTTGGGTAGAGGACTAGATGGAGGAGACCAGTCTCCTTCCCCTTGGCCAGTTGCTCATTGATGATCATCTGTTTCTCCGGGGCATGTTTTCTTCTGCGCTACTGGACAGGCTTCACTGTCGGGCCGAGGTTGAGCTTGTGCATTACAATCTCCCCGGGGATCCCGGGAAGCTACTCATCAGACCATGTGAAGACTTGGATGTACTCAGCAAGAAAATGTTTATATTGCTCTTGAACATCAGACGAGAGGTCAACTCTGATCTTGACTCCTAGGGCAGGGTCATTTTTGAGGAAGATCGTTAACAACTGACCGCCAGGCTCAGATGTCGTCGGTCTTTCCTCGGTCCCCTTTGTCCATTTATTTTTCCCTTCCGATCTTATGACTTTGACCGAGATTATATAGCACCTTTTGGCCATAGCCTGGTTACCCCGGACTTCCCCCATGCCATTTTTGGTGGAGAACTTCATTTTTTGGTGATAGGTAGAAGGAACCATCTTCGTTTGGCTGAGGAGGCCCCAGCCGGAGATGGCGTTATAAGCCGTCATCCCTTTAATCACAATGAAGTCCACCATAACCGTGACGATTTTGGGTGGGGTGCCGATGGTGACCAATAGGCTGAGGGTTCCCTCGGGATAAGTTGTCTGGCCGTTGAACCCAGAAAGCGGGGTTCGGATGGGGCGGAGTCTAGATGAATTCTCACCCATCTTGAGGAAACAATCATAAGAAAGTACATCAGGGGAACTACCATTGTCGACTAATATTCTGTCTACATTACAATAGTTTATTGCGACCGATAAAACTAGGGCGTCATCGTGCGGGGTTGTCAACCCTTCCAGGTCATGGTCAGAGAACACCAAGGCCTGCTGCTTGCTCACTTACAGGGCCTTAGGGCCCGACTCGCTCACTTGGTGTGACGCTTCCTTCCTCGACTATTGTCTCCACCTGATGCCGCGCCACCGGCAATGACGGTGATGTGGACCCCACGGGGGATATTGTCGATCTCCTCGTGGGCGGCAGCGTCCTTCTTGTGCTCAGACATATACCGAGATAAGTGCCCCTGGTGGATGAGGCGCTCGATCTCATCTTGTAGTTGATGATAATCACCGGCGTTGTGTCTATGGTCACTGTGGAACAGATAGTGATTTTGGCAGTTGCGGTGCTTTGCCTTCATGGGCTCGGGTTGGCGAAGAAGGCCCGAGCCCTGGATATCTTCGTAAATTTTGTAGACAGGGGCAGTCAAGGGGGTGTACCACTCGTACCTCAGAGAGGGCTCTTTAGGGTCTCCGTCCCGGTTCCACCTTTTTCCTTGTCCGGAGCCTTACTCGGACTGTCGCTTCTTGTCCCCCTCCCGACCCGAGCCCATTGTGCTGTGGCAGGCGGTGAGGACTTCTTCGCACTCAGCGTGACGTAGGGCCAGGGTCACAAGCTCGATGAAGGAGGTGGGAGGATGAAGGACTAACTCGCGTCGTAGGTTCTCATCATAGGTGCCCCCAGTCAGCGCGGTTATGGCCGAGGCAACATCCAGGTGGGGGATACGTAGGGCCTCCGATTTAAATCAGTTAATATAGCCCCAGAGCCTTTCCCCCTGTTCCTGCTTGAGAGCCAGCAACCTCGCTACTGACCGTGGTGGACCACTACCGGTGAAGCTTTCCTTGAATACTCGCCTGAACTGTCGAAAATCACGGATGCTGCCCAGGACGAGTGCTCAGAACTATGCCTGAGCACCCTGGACCAAGGTGGTCGCGAACGCTTGGCACTTGATAGCATCAGACGCCCCATGCAAGGTCATGACAGCGTCCTAATTGTCGTAATGGCTGGTTGGGTCTCCCTGGCTGTCATACGCTTTGAAGGTCAGGATCAAGATCCTAGGGGAGATCTCGGCCTTCAAGATGAGGTCAGAGAATGGGGATTGCTCCTCGTCCTCCGCAGTGGAGGTCTTTTGTAGGACGGGAAGGGCGCGCTCTTGCTCTGCGAAGAGGGTGAAACCCTTCGCATTCCAGAAGAACTCTCCTTGTTCTATAAGGACAAGGAGATCACGGTGGAATAGCTGGAACAGATGCTTCGCGGCTATACTTACAACATGGTGGCTATCCCACCTCCAGATAACATCAACATTTTCGGGCAAGGCGAGCCAGTGGCATCCAGAACTAGACAAAGGGCTGTGGCTCCACTCAGACTACAACCAGCTCCAGAACACACTGGCCGTGGCCGAGGTCGCGGTCGTGGACATGGTAGTGGCTGTGGAAGAGTCCCCGAGTCACATCTTTGCCCATCCGCCTTCGATCCAAAGTGGGTTATCCTCTTTCGAGGAGAACAACCTACCCCGATCCCACTAGTGCAGATCCGGGGGCAACCCAGCATCTTCGACCTGGCTGGCGCCAAGGAGATCGCCACCAGTAGTCCAGTCCCAGCGCCAGTTTCAACCTATCCTGCAGAGCAGGTAGGGCCATCCGGCATGGATGGACCAGCCCTTCAGCCTCCCTCAGAAGAGCCATCATTAGCCTCCCTCTTCCAAGAGTCTGCAGCTGGCGACAGTTAGCCTGATCCCAGTAACAAGGGCAAGGCGGTGCAACTCCCCGACGAGGAGCGGCGTGATAGCTCACATCAGATCCAACCCGACATACTACCGTCACTGGGAGACGCTCGAGCTGACCAAAAGGTACTCCACCAGATGAAGCGATTCCCTGCCAGAATCACAATCTGGGAAGCCATCGCTTGGAGTAAAGATCTGAGGGAAACCCTCATCAAGATACTTCAAGAGCTGAAAATTTATGAGGCACATGCGGCAGAAATGAAAGCCGCCACGTGTGAGGCCTTCACGGCCGCCGTCACTTTCACAGAGAAAGACTTTCTGCTCTCCTCCGTGCCATAATCAACCCCTCTACATGAAGGGCAAAATCAATGGGCATGAAGTAAACCAGATCCTGGTGGATGCCAGTGCGGCTGTCAACATCGTGCCCCTCAGTACCTTCAAGACTTTATATCTCACTCCCTACCTCCAGAAGGTTCAGGCGATCAAGATATCCGATTTTAATCAAAATATCGAGGAGGTCCTCGGCTGGGTGGATGTTGACTTGGTACTTGATGATTTCACCTCTAAGGCAACCTTCTACATCATCGACTCCAGCACGTCCTACAACGTGTTGTTGGGCAGGCCTTGGCTCCATGAAAATTGGGTCGTCCCCTCAACCCTTCATCAGTGCATCAAGTACATCAAGGATGGGGAGCAGCATGCAGTTTTCATAGACCTATCTCCATTCACTCTAGCAGAATGTAACCTGGCCGATGCAGCTCTCTACTTCAAGGGAATCAGCCCTTTTCCCATGATTAAGAGCAAGAGCAATGACTGGCTCTCAGAAGAAGAGGAGGACGACCTCTTCTCCATTGACGAGGAGAAGGCTAAGCTTCACCGGCTGCGCCTTAGCGCCAAGTCAACCATAGACCACCCTGAGAGGCGCAAAGTCGATTTCGAGGCTAACCTTATTAGCCAAGCGATCGACAAGAGCATATGCTTGCCACCGAACTGCATCCAACTCATGTGTGCCTCAGACGAGCATAGGGTCGAGTAGCTCACGATGTTCATCGTCACTTACAAGCTGCAACATCGGTCCAAGAAGAGGGCTAGAAGGGACAAGTCCATCATTTTTCACAAAGGAGACATGGTCCCTCCGGTCCCACCAGAAGATGACTTCGGCTGGTCCAGACAAACCGACAATGTCCCTAAAGCCGTTCAAATTCTGGGCGACCTATCACCTCGCATCCAGGAGATGTGCTTCAAGCAGCACATTCCTCTGTGGCAGAGCTCCACATAGTAGAAGTATTTCTAGAATCTCTGGACACCCTCACAAGTCCTGGGGCAACCCCCATTCTCCCAGAAAGACACTAGAGGTCTCGGCTATGACCAAGACCCAGACTTCTATGTCTACCACGCGGTCCATACTATAGGACCGGTGCAGCCAGCCACTGACCCGGTTGTCACCAACACCAAGTTTGACAGCTCGGGAGACGAGGGAGAGGAGATTTTAATCCCACTCCCAGCCAGGACCAGTGCCCCAGTTCCGGCACCTGACGAGGCGTCCTCGTCTGTCCACGAGGATGTCGAGACGGAGGATACTCCCATGGCCTCTCATCCAATTGAAGAACCTAGCTCACCACACTTTCCCCATGAGGAAGGTCCCTAGGACAAAGATCGTTAGGCATCATCGGTGTTGGCGGACAACTCCAGCCAAGCCTCCGAGATGCCAACCGATGGCTACCAATCCAACAGGGACGGTCGGGGGCAACCTCAGGCCGAGTTTAATAGCAATAGCCTACCAGTCCCACCCGCTTCAACTGTTGGCTCCGAAGACCCACGGGTGTACGAAGCTGACACCGATAATGAAGACTTCATCAACTTCCAGCCTGCACCTCCTGAGCTGGAGGATGGTGGCCAGGCAACCATCGACGAACTTGTCGAAATCAATTTGGGCGAAGATGAAGCCCCTCAGCCAACATTCGTTAGTGTTCTCCTCACTGAAGCAGAGAGACGGGACTACAAGCAACTCCTACTCAAATACAAAGACTGCTTTGCCTGGACGTACAGAGAGATGCCAGGGTTGGATCCTACTGTAGCGGAGCATGACCTGGCTATATCTCCCTCAGTCACACCAGTCAAACAACCCCAGTGGCGCATGCGCTACGAGTTGGAACTCCAAGTTGTGGCTGAGGTTAGTAAGATGGTGGAGGATGACTTCATCGAGCCATGCATCTACTCGGTTTGGTTCGCCAACATTGTCCCAGTCAAATAGAAAAATGGTCAAGTCCGCATTTGCGCACGGATGCATGTTTCAAAGAAACATGCACGGACTTGTGTCATGCCAAGTAAAATACATGCGCGGGGTTAAAGAATAGAAAATCTGCACGGACTTAAATAAGAGAAAATCTGCACGGACTTAAACAAGAGAAAATCTGCACGGACTTGAATCACATAAATCTGCACGGACTTGAAGAACAGAAATACTGCACGGACTTGAAGAACAAAAATACTGCACAGACTTGAAGAACAAAAATCTGCATGGGCTTGAAGAACAAAAATACTGCATGGAGTATGGCTTACACGGACATTGTATGCAACAAAAACAATGATCCACTAAGACCAGAAATGTGCATGGAGTATGGCTTCCACGGACCATATGAAGGCGTCCACGGACTTTGTGCTAGGACAGAATATGCATGGGGTTTGTCTTCCACGGACCTTGAGAGGGCATGTCAGGACTTTATATGAAACACAAAACCTGCATGGGATTTTGCTTCCACGGACCATGTGAAGTAAAATCTACACGGACTTGATGTCTTAGACATGATGCAGACATGCAAGGACATGAGAGAAAGTCCACAGACTTACTATGCAGCCCAAAACCAAACAGTCTAAGTCTAGAATGTGCGCTGAGTTTGATGTGCACAGACTTGAAGGATAAAGTGTGCACAGACTTTGAAGGATAAAATGTGCACGGGCTTCAGAAACAGTGTACATGGACAAGAAGGGTAAAACGTGCACGGACCTACAATGCAACCCTATGCCACTTGGCCTAAGTCCAATATGTGCACGGACTTCAACTCAACCTAAAGGCAAGTATGCATGGACATTGTTACACATGCATGGACTTGAAGGTTGAAAACATGCAAGGGGTTATGAACATGCATGGACTTTAACAAAAGTGCACGGAGATGTATGTGCACGGACTTGGATAATGCTACAGCCTGTAGATGCAAGACTTGCACTGTTCATGCACGGAGTTTGATTTTCTTCTAATGAAAACATGCTCGGACTTCAAATAGAAAACGTGCACGAACATAAGAATACAGGTAGCAACGTGCACGGACTTGGGAGAAGATAATAAAATGTGCACGGATTATGAATGTCACTCTACATAGCTAAGGCAGATGTGCTCTGACTTTGCTGAGACTTGCATTGACTGAACATATGTAAACCGCCTACATGCACTGACTACGCATAGACTTGCAGCACCAAATGCAATAGTGATGATATGCATACTGATGAACCGTGCATTGAAATTTAATGTCAATGACTCTAAAGTTAAGCACATCAGATGGAAGTAATTAGATGGCAGATCAAAACTAGATATTGACAAATAGTGTATGACATCATCAAAACAGTAGGGATGCAACAGAGATGACTAATATAATCTAATAATAGAAATATTACAAGAAGTAAAGGAAGAATATTAAAGGATCAATAGAAGTGAAATAAATTATAGCACGAAGGGCCCCTGCCCTCCTCTCCTTGCTTCTTCCTTCGGACACCAAAACTTAACCCAAAAGAACTCCAAAAGACTCTCCAAACCGAACTCAAATGCACTCTCAAAACAACAACAACCCAACTCAAAAACTAGAACTCTCTCTCTCAAAACTCCAAAGAACCAAACCGAAAAATTATCACCCCCGCAGGAACTCCTTCTCTTGTCAACCTAAGCCCCTTTTATAGCCTTCACTATCCTCTCTCTCTCTCTCCCTTTTCTCTGCCGTGTGTATGGGCCTGCATGAATAGCGGCTGCTTTTGTTGAAGATGTGTAAGGGAGGCTTGTGTAAGGGGCCGGGCATTGAAGGGAGCTTGGCCACCCACGTAAAGATGCTGCCGCGAAGGAAGGTGGGTGCTTGTTGACGCCGCAAAGGAGCCCGCCATCCACTACGTGAGGAGGAAGGCCGCCCGCCTTGCTTCTCTCTCTTTTCTCCACCCACCCATGTCAACCATGGAAGGCCGCCTGCCTTCTTTCCCGCGTGAACCGCGCCAGCGTGCTTTGCCCGCCTGCCTTCTTTCTCTCTCCTCTTTCCTCTCTCGCCTTCACCATGTCTGCTACACCTGCCCTGACCCTGTGTAAAGCCCTGTCGCCTTAGCGCACCCTCCTACACCTGCCTGTTAGCCAGCCAGCACTGACCCGTGTGCAAAGCAGCTTGGCTGCCTCCTCTCCTCCGCATCTACCTTGTGAACCCTCCAACATTGACCGCCCAAGGTGGGTTACGTTGTTGACCTACCTGTCGCTTCATTCGCGTGAAGGAGGCCACCAGAAGCCACCCACGTCTGTGCCCAAAGTGGCTTGGCTGCCTCCGCCATCGCCTGTCGACGAAGCCTGCATGCATGGGGAGCCCATCGTGGAGCCGCTGTCATCAAAGGGGGACTGTTGCGTGTGAAGATCGCCGAGTTCGTGTTGAAGCTACCCGTGTGAGAAGGCCAGCCTTCTTGGCTTGCGAAGGGGGGGCTTCCGGTGTTGAAAGGAGAACCGAGAGGGGGCCTAAATGGGAAGGTTTCACATGAAGAACGCTTCATGTGCATAGGGGCTGTTCTTGCGTTGCATGGGCCATGCTTGCGTCTGCGTGCGGGACGTGGTTGAAGCCGCCCGCGTAAACCATGTGAAGGGGTCTCGTGTTGGCCTGCTGCATGAGGAAGAACCGGCTGGGGTGAAGCTCTGTCCACCCAAAATAACTTTGCTCAAAGTTCATGTCATGCAAAAAAAATATATGTTAACCCTTGGAGAAAAAGATATTTAATTATGTAATTTATATCCATCTTAACTATATCTCAAGTCTCACTAATTAAATTATGTTTCAAAATTATGATTAATTCTATAAAGATCTAAATTAAGTGTAAGACGCCTTCGCCCCTTTCAGCGAGCTTCATCTCGATTATCCTTTCTACCATCATCCGGTTCATGACCGTGGGGTCAACAGGTTCTGGGTAGAAATGTGCCGGTTGTAGGTACGGGGTGACCAGGGTGGTCGCCTATGGAGGCCGCAGCAATGGAGGGGTCTGATGCGCCTGGGGGAGCACTGGTGGCATCAGCGGCTGGGGCGGCCATTGTTGCATTGTTGTTAGGCTCGGCTCCGATGGTGGAGGAGCGGTGTAAAGTGGGGGAGGGTCGACTTGATGAACTGCTCCCCGCGACGATTTGCCCTAGACTTTGGGCGACTTGGAAGGAGAGGATTGTTCTGTCTTCTCCATCAATTGCTTCTTCAACAGGTCTATCTCCTGTCGGTACTTTTGAAGTAGCATTAGGACTGCTGGGTCCATAGCCGCATTGCTAGGGATGGCCTCTGGTGCGTCCCCGGGTATATTTTCTGGCAGAACATCAAACAAAGCTTCGTCTTCATCTTCCGCCGTCACCACATTGGCGGTAAGGACAGCTGATTCATCCTCACGCCGACGGCAAACCAGAGGTTGTTTTCCTTTAGCCGTGGCTAACAGCTCTTGCGCGGCCCTGGTCCTCCGAGTACTTAGCCCTGGCCTCGCGGCGAACTGAGCCAACTCGTGAGGGTCTTCGGGGAGTCCCCCGTACTGGCCGAATATGCCGGCCATATTACAGGTGAAGATCTGCATTCTTCTTCTTTGCCAGTGGACTCTCCTCCTAGCTTGATCTGGGAAGGTGAGCCTCTCAAAGACAGAAATTCTTTCCTTTTCTTCTCACCGAGGGGCGGTGTCATCAGCTTCATCATGGAAACCATCTTCATAGCCATTGTCCTCAACTGACGACATCAGCTTCCTTTCTTCTTCCTCTTCTACTGCCATTGGTGGGCAGTAATCTTCTCTAGCTGCAGCTACTTGCATCAGCCATTGCTGTCTGAAAGAGGGGTTGTCGAGCCCTCGGAAGTAGTTTCGGACTAAAGCAGTCATCTCTTCTTGACCCCGTTCCTGATGGCGTATGGGGGACAGCTGTTGACCTCCCACAGGAGGGATGTAGGCAAACCGAGCCCGATTGGCGGGCTGTTGAAATCTTCGTCCCACAGCAGGGACGTTGGCTTGGCGGGCACTGGCCCGAAAACTCCCGCGGCGCGAAGGGTCTGCAACCACTACTTCTTCTTCCGGGGCTAGGCCCCTCTCCTTCCTCACTCTCAGTCCATCACGAGCAGGGCGGTGGCAGACTGATGCAACAGCTTGGTCGGTAGGCTGGACCCTCTTAGGGACCCAGACCTGTTTGAACTTCTTTGGCCTTGGGGCCAACTTCTTCTGGCCATGGTGGCCGGCTTCATCTCTTTCCGCCCTCCTTCCAGCGAGGGCTTGATATGCATTGTGAACAGGAACGGCGGGGATGACCCGATCAGGGACCACCCGGGCGTCACGTCCGTCGAGGAAGACGCGGACTCCGCCAATCAGCATCGATTTTCCAGACTGGGAGAGGCATCCGGTAACCACGGTGGAGTTCTTTCGGCAGCCCCTACGTTGGCGTCCTCCAGAACCCTTGTTAACAGGAGCGGGGTGGACCCCGAAAACAGCATGATGAACCAGGCAACTGGCGACCAGTGCTGGCTTCTTGGACGCATTTCGGGGGAGTCGAGCCTCCGAGTATGCGGTCTTCTTTGCAGCCTCCTTGGCGGGCTCGGGCGAATGTGACTGTGGCTCCTTCCTTCCTTGTTTTTGAGCCCCTTTTCTACTTGGGAAAGAATCCTAATGGCTTTCCAATACTGGGAAATCTCTTGGTCGATGCTTATCTCATTTTGAATCCAATCACAATTGGTTTTCCTATTTGTTATTGAATTAAAACTCCGATCATTCCCTTATAAATAGGACTCCTCTATCCCTTGTGAGGTCAATTGATTGAACGAGGGGGAGGTGCTGCCGGATCTCAGGCTCCAGGAGGAAGTCCTCCCTACGTCTATGGCTTCATCATGTTGGAGGCTTCTCCCCGATTGAACATCCAAAGCCATCAATGGAGATTCATCCCCATAAGCTCATCTCTCTCCGCAACTCTTTTATTTGTTTCACGTGTTTAACGTAGCTTGCATGAATCATATTCTTTTCGTCTCTATTTATTCTCTTCATCTCAACCACGTTGAGATCCTCCATTGTGCAACACTTGCACCCTCCCTCCTTTCTACATTCATCATATTTTTATCCACTCTTTGCATAGGGGTTTAAAGCCAAAACACCAACAAGGTGTGTTCTTACACATGTTCTTTCATGCTTATCTTATGTTAAGGATTTGATGCTACACACTTGTCTTCTAATCCATATCTTTTATTTGTGTTTGTTCATTTTGCAAGGGTAATCAATCAAAGAAGAACTCTCTTCATCGACCGGCCGATTGGAAGAGAAGGTGACACTCACATCTCACACTTTTAAAGGTACTTATCACGATCCCTCCTTTATTTATTATTTATATTCATTAAGGCCCGCGGTCTCTGGCGATCACATTCCTTCCTAGCTTCCGCGTATGCTCCCCTTATCCTTTTATTCCCTCTTTTCCTCTTAGTTCTTTAAGTAGATTTCTTAGATCTACAAATTGGCGATCACGGTGGGACCACTGTTGTCTTTCTTTGATTACCCTTTCCACTCGGCACTCTCGTGTGCCCACTCTTTTTGCACCCACGGTGCATCCCTTTTATTTTCATCCCTTGTGCACCACATGCACACCCCTCCCTAAGTGATTGGTGATCTGTTAGATTTTTGGAAATTTCACTTTCTCTTTTCTAAAAAAAATTGAGCATGCCATATAAAAATCAAACAACTTTGGTGAAGGGCACATTTTGAATAGAGAAAAGGAAGGGGATGAAAAAGGACCATTTTCAAGACAACGTAGTGAGGGGGCCGAATGCTTGAGGGAAGTTGACCTAAATGGGCCGAAAGTCGACTTGGAAGGCTGGAAGAGGCCGAAAACTGAGGAAACAACTCCCAGGGCTCAATGAAATCATGATCTCCAATACTCAAAGGGAATGGAACAACAAAATGAGCTTAAAATCCATGCAAGGAAGGCTCCAAAATAATGGTTAATTCGGGACATCAAAAATGATGAATAGGAGAAATGACTCAACTTGTGGGCTAAAAACGGGCGTCAACATAGGCATAAAGTCATGACGCCATACAACTTGGCTTAGGCAGAAGGTCATGACTCCAAGGTGGAATAATTACTGGCTTAGGCGAAAAGGCCATGACGCCAGGCAAGAATATTTATCTGCTTAGACATAAAGTCATAACGCCGTACAACTTATTTTAGGCGGAAGGTCATGATGCCAAGATAGAATATTTATCAGCTTAGGTGGAAGGCCATGATGCCAGACGAGGATGTTTAACGGCTTAGATGTAAAGTCATGACGCCATACAATTTGACTTAGGCGAAAAGTCATGACGCCAAGGCAGAATATTTACCAGCTTAGGCGGAAGGAGCCATAACATCAGATAAAGATCTTTAACGGGTTAGAAGCAAATCGTGATGTCGTAAAGTTTGGCTTAGGCAGAAGGTCATGATGTAAAGATAGAATATTTACTGACTTAGGTGGAAGGCCATGACACCAGACAAGGATGTTTAACAGCTTAGATGCAAAGTTAAGATGTCGTATAACTTGGTATAGGTGGAAAGCCATGACATCAAGGTAGGATGTTCACCGACTTAGGCGGAATGATCCATGATGTCGGACAAAGATCTTTAGCGGCTTGGACGCAATGTCATGACACCATAAAGCTTGGTTTAGGCAAAAGGCCATGACGCCAAGATAGAAAGTTTACCAACTTAGGCAGAAGGAGCCATGACGCCAGACAAAGATATTTAACGGCTTAGACATAAAGTCATGACGCCGTACAACTTGGCTTAGGCGGAAGGCCATGATGCCAAGGTAGAATATTTACCGGCTTAGGAGGAAGGCCATGATGCCGGATAATCTTTACTGGCTTAGGCGGAAAGCCATGACGCTAGATAATATTTACTAGCTTAGGCGGAAAGCCATGACACCAGACAAGGATATTTAATGGCTTAGACATAAAGTCATGATGCCATACAACTTGGCTTAGACGAAAGGCCATGACGCCAAGGCAGAATATTTATCGGCTTAGGCAGAAGGCCATGACGCTGGATAATATTTACTGGCTTAGACGAAAATCCATGATGCCAGACAATGATATTTTGTTAGTTTACATGCCAGCCTAGACGAAAGGTCATGATGCTAGCGATAGGAATAGTCTTTTGTCTATCAATCTGGATAGAAGGGTAGAGCCATAGGTAGAAAAGATTTTTTTTTATTGACTGGTCAGACGGGAGGTCTGAACCAGAGGTAAAATGGTCTTTTTGTTGACTGGTCAGACGGGAGGCCTGAACCATAGGTGAAATATTAATGTCAACCCGACGGGGTGTCGGAGTCAACAAACCTTGCTCAGACGGTATGTCCAGAACAAGGGCAGAAATAGACGTTATTGACGTCTCATCACGATGTCGAAACCAACTATCTTGGGAGAGGCGTAGGGTCTGGGCCAGGGTGAAATATGATTGTTGACTTGACAGGCAGTCAAAGTCAACCAACTTGGCTAAGACGTGGGGCCTAAGCCAAGGAAGGAGTATAGGAGGTACGTTGACCCGACGATCATGTCGAAGCCAATGAACTTGGCAGAGACGTGGGGCCTAAGCCAAGGATATAATGTAGGATAGTTGCTGACTCGACGTCATGTCGAAGTCAACAAACTTGACAGAGACGTGTGGCCTAAGCCAAGGGTGGAATATGGGATGAGTGTTGGCTCGATGTCCTATTGAAGCCAACAAACTTGACAGAGGCATGAGACCTAAGCCAAGGGTAGAATATGAAATATGTGTTGACTTGTCGTCGTGTCAAAGCCAACGAACTTGGTAGAGGCGTGAGGCCCAAGCTAAGGGTATAGTGTAGGATAGGTTCTGACTCGACGTCATGTCGAAGCCAACAAACTTGGCAGAGACGTGAGGCCTAAGCCAATGGTAGAATATAGAATAGGTGTTGACTCGTCGTCGTGTCGAAGCCAACGAACTTGGCAGAGGCGTAAGGCCTAAGCCAAGGGTAGAATGTGAGATAGGTGTTAACCTGACATCCTGTCAAAGCCAACGAACTTGACAGAGGCGTGAGGCCTAGGTCAAGGGAGGAATATAGGATATGTGTTGACTCGACATCGTGTCGGAGCCAACGGGCCCTGTCCCGACAAAAGGTTTGAGGTGAGGGCTTGACTAGAATGCAGGTGGATGAGAGGCCCAGACCCAGGACTAAAAATTGGTGTCAACCTGACAAAATGTCAGAGTCAACCAACCTCGTTCAGACGGAAGGTCTGAAACAAGGGTGGAATGTGTAGATGAAGATGTCAACCCGACATCGTGTCGAAGTCGACCAACTTGGCGAAAACATGAGGTCTAAGCCATGATAGAATATGGACGTTGACCCGTGGAGATGACGGGATCAACAAACCTTGCCCCGACAAGAGGTCCGAGACAAAGCGAAGATGTTATTATTATTATTATTATTGTCATTAGTTTATTTGTTTGGATTGGTCGAATTTATTGAACTTGTTAAGTCCTTTGAATTTTGTTTATGGATTTATTGACTGGGGGCTGGGTTGGTACGCGTAAACCCCCCCAGGGGGTTTAGGCGGACTGGCACCAAGGGAGAGAGAGGGGCGGTCCCACCCTATAAAATTCAATTTTTTGGTTATTTTTCTTCCTAAATTGACTAAGAAGAAAATATTACTTTGACTGGGAGGATACGTGGAGACTTGCGAGCGTGTCGGACTTGAGGAACTCCCCCGTGCTGCCGCCTTGTGCTCTTGCAACCACGTGTCGGCTTCTCGAACTGGTACGACACCCGAACAGCATCGTAGGACCGTAAATCGGATGAACCGGGACTAAGTGGGGTCGTGGGACCACCGGGCTAGAGGAAGGGGCGCGGCCCCCAGGGGGTTCACCCTCCCTGGGGAGCGCGGCCACCCCTGGGCCGAACTGGCCCCGGGGGAGATCGTAACCCCAGGGTATGGCCCCCGGGGATCTTCTTGCATCATCTGGGGTTGTCCTTCCCTAAACTTTGATCTCCGGAAGGTTGGAATGGGCCCGTGGTGGCCACCGTTCTTTGAGTTGTCGTAGCCGCTTGCAAGGTGTTTGGGTAAATACTCGACACACCCCGGATTGTCGAACGTCTTGAGTAGATGGCTGGGGGGCCGCACGGCGGGCCTTGGGTTGACGACGGGAGCTCGTTGGAGCTAAGGGGAGGTACTTTGTGGCTCTGTGTCATGCCTCGGGCTGTGTGCCACGTTGTACGGTGGGTTGTCAAGGTAGTCTCGGGTTGGCCCGAGTGCTAGAGTTAGGTGGCTTATTGCCACTTGTCTAAGTGTCGGGGTTGGCCCTGACTTGCTGAGGGGTCATTGTAGGACCCAACTGAGGGGCTGGAACCACGGGGTGGCCCGTGGTTTACTATAGATGGGCTGGAACATATGCGATTACAAGGTCTCCTACGGAATGCCGAACATACCCGTGTGAGCCATATATGCGTGCGACAGGCCTCCAAAACCCGTGGTTGACTTAGTTAGGTCTCCCTTTGACCTCAGAGGGTTGAAAGGTGTGCTTCTAGATGGGCCCCTTGGCCCTTTTTGCTGGGTGCCACATGGCGTGGCTCGACGTCAGGGCACCCCCGGGTTGGCTCGGGTGGCGATGTAGGATACGGGCAAGGCCCGTATGTGAGTGGCCGGAGTTGACTCCGAGGAGTTGCTTGTACTGCCGTGCATCACGGAAAGCTGGTCAGGGCCCTTGTAGGGACCCATGGGATTGTAGAAAGGGCTGGCTAGCCCGTGCCTAGAGGGTGAAATGCCCGAACCCTTATTTCTTGTGATTTTACTGGGGAATAGTACTGGTACAACAGACCATTACTCCTTTCTTGGCCTGGTTAAGTAATGGGCTTGGGTTAGTCATATTCCTTGAAGCCTAGTCATCTATAACCTAGCCCAATCCACTCCAGTTGAATTTAGCTTCATGGGCTGAACTCTTGTTTGGACCCATTCTGTCTCAGGCAGAAATAAGGACCCTATTAAGTTCCCTTTTTAAGCTTGGTTAATCTTACCCTTAGCGGTCTAAGAATAGATCACTAGAACAGTCTAGCGGCCCAATAGTGGACCGCTAACATCGAGTTGAATCTACTTTTTGTGGATTTTGTTATGATGGCAGTCATATCAAGGATGACCTTGGTCTGTAAAGTCTTGCTTGGTCCATGCTCTTTTGGACATTCCAATCATTCCACATGATATCTATTGAAACATCTCTTGATCTTAGAAGTAAGTTCGATGAGCTTAACCCTTGGAAATCTTGGCCATTCAATGTGGTGGATGTCTAGACTAGGATCTATGATCCAACCTTTCAATGCCAACACATCATAAGGGCCCGGTCTGGTCCTGGGAGGAGCGCCCAAAAGTACTTGTGTCCCGGGGAGTTTGTAATGACAAGGTGTGGCATTGCACTGAAGTGCATGACTAGCGTAATGGCCTATGACATTCCACTCTCCTCAATTACATGAAATTGCTTGCGTGACTTATGCGTGCTCGATATCGCCATTCACATGACTATTCACATGTTATCGTAGTGGAAGTTCTTGTTATCTCTTAATTGCCATCCATTATTCCATTCTTCCATCTGTCAATTATCATCTGTTTTTGCTTTTTTTTAACCATATTATCATATTTTCTTTTTTGCATATTAATTAGTTAATCATTTAAACTATGCCTGGTGATAGAGATATAAAATCCTACTGAGCTCTCGCTCTCTCAGTTTTTCCCAACCTTTTCAGGTCGCTCAGATGTGGAAACGCAAACTGATGGGGATGGGCGAGAGTAAAGATTCAGAGCGAGTCAACCTAGCTGTGTCTTGAGATGTTTTAGTCATGGTCAAGTTGTAGTCAATGTGTTTGGTTGTAGCAAGACTTATGTTCATTTCCTTTTTGAGTTGATGTATTAGTTAAAAAGTCCACAAGATGTTGGCTGTAGTAAACTCTTTCTTGTCTTGTTGTTAATAAAATTTTATTGTAGTTATTTACATTAATTGTTGGAATTTGATGTTGGGTCCCTTGTGGCAATGTATACTCTGATTGACATAATTGAATATAACTGCTGCGTTCTGACTTTTCGCATCGGGGCGTGACAATTTTGCTCGGTTATGTCTTCTTGTCTTTGCTCGGTTATGTCTTCTTGACTTTGCTCGACTATGTCTTCTTGATATTGCTCGGTTATATCTTCTTAACTTCGCTCGGTTATGTCTTTTTTATTTCACTCGGTTATGTCTTCTTGACTTCGTCTGGTTATGTCTTCTTGATTTTACTCGGTTTTGTCCTCTTGACTTCACTTGATTATGTCTTATTGACTTCGCTTGGTTATGTCCTGTAGCATCCCTGAATTGTTCTAAATTTCAATCGCCGTTGAACAAGGCGGTGTAGCTGATGCTAGCGCCATTGGCATCGGTGGCAGGCGGCACCGTGATGCTGAAGGGGCTGCCGATACTCTATAACGATAAGGGACTCCTTGTCGCGGGCAAACTACCTTTTTCCACCATATTTGGAAGAACAAAACGCCCGCTTTTTTCGGGCACTTTGGAGAATCATCGCGATTTAAAGTCTACTCAAAAAATGGTCGATCCGACTTAATGTTTCACCATCCAACTGGTGAGCATTTTTAGCCTTCTTAAGCTCATCGATGTAGCGCGACCTCACATCAGGCGATTTTGTTCCATTGATCAATCGATTGAGCATCCAAACAGTATGAGGTGTCGGCTTTCGTCTTATTGAAGCGATCAATTCATCTTCGTAACCGTGCATATAAAACCGTTCAAGGAAGTGAACGAGGGCACCCGGCATACCATAGTCGATATCAGGATTGTCTTCCATGAACCTCAAGACATGATTCACAGCCTGGAAGCCAATACCTTCAGACGTCCAAGAATTCACTACACCCTCAGAGCTCGATGGAAAATCTGGATTCTTAGCAATTTCTTGGAGCTGGATTGTCACACCATCATGCGTAGTCATTTTTAATACCCGTACTTCTGTGCGTGCTCGATTGCCATTTGTTGCAGTCGAATAATGTCTGCTTCGGGAGCCACCTTCAAGTCTCTAAGAATCTTAGCATTTGCATTTATATTCTCGAGTGGCGTCTGCACCGATGCGTCAAACAGCCTTTGTGCTGCGTTAACTTGCTGATGAACAGAGCGATCAAGAGCAATAACCGGATTACCTTGAGATGCTTCAGTAGAAAGCCGCGTTGTAGCAAGCCCATTCGCACGTAAATTTGCATGCTGCCACAATTCATGACCTTCTATACCGTCACCAACCACTGATCTATCAACAAAGTCTTGAAACGTTGTAATTTCTCCTGCTTGTATTGGCCCTGTTGCAGCAGGCACAACCGTAATTTCACTGACTGGAACATCTTCAGATTGCAATACCTCAAAAGCCGAAGCCTCCTGAACGGATCCTCCCTCCTCAAGCAAGCCCGAAACTTCAGCGTTCGTGCGGCCTCCATTATTCAGTACCTTGAGGACGTCGTCACCTACGGCACCAATCTGCGGCCCCAAGCGCCCCGATCCATCTCCCGAGCCCACAAACTTGAGGTCTCCCAGCGCGTCCGCGAAGGCGGCCAACCCGTTACCTGCCAGTTTTACGCCCGCCACACCCAGCTTGGTCGCTGCAATCCCTCCATCGACGGCGGTATACGTGTCAAAACCAAGCTCTCCAAAGTCGGCACCCGACGCCCATTGCCCTGAGATCGTCTGGCTATCACTCAACGCCGCGGATTGATCCAGTCTGGTCTTGAACGCATTGACGACAGTTCCTAACGGATCGTTATGCACAAAGTGATCGACACCTTGCACCATCTGCCCAAACTGTTCCGTGTCTCCTTCGAAGTAGTTTGTGATGTTCAGGCCGCTCCGACCCGCCACGAAATCGAAGTCGGCACCCACCAACGCGCGTGCAGCCAGCAAGCCTCCCGCCGCGGCGTGCCAGGCGCCACGGCCGAAGCCGTAAATCGATCCGAGTGCTCGCACTACGCCGCCAGTGCCTTCCGGCAATACGTCGGCTGGGTCGGCGACGCTCATCATATTCGCATTGACTGCAGACCAGTCCGGTTGCAGCTCTCCTAGCGTGCCGCTGTAGCCAAACGTCTCTGTACCATCGCTATAGAGATAACCCGATCGCCCATCCTCGCTCTCGATTCCTCCCGTCTGCACGATGCTCGACGCATCGATCTGAAGCGTCTTGCCATCTTCCGAGGTGCCAATCAGCTCATAGCTTCCGTCGGGTCCTATTGGCGTGTGATAGATGTCGTTCGGTTCATTCTCTACAGGATAAGCGAGCGCATTGCTGTTGGGTGATGCAAGCACGCTGCCGTCCCGATTAAACGCGTATTGGACCGGCCCCATGTCCGTTGAATCATCCGGCAATATCACACCATCCGGTAGGACAGCCTTGCCGCCATTCATCGTCGCAAATGAATTTGAGTTTTGAGCACCCGCATAGGCAGCAACTGCCTGGCGGTAAAGACCAAACGTGAGCGGTGTGGATGATGCTTCAGTGGGCGAATCGATGGACACCAATCCGGCGTCCACATAAGGTCCATATCCTTGCGTCGGGGAATAGAGCACCGTACTTTGACTCTGCGGCGCCGCCGCCACCCGCCTCACCGCCGCATTCCCCAGCGCATTCCCAAACGCATCCTCTCCCACGTTTTCCCAACTCTGCGTCCGGTCATCCCCCAACAACTGGGTGGTCTCCTTATTCACCGCGCCGCTGAGCAAGCCACCCATAAGGTCTTGACCAAAGCTGCCGCTGCTGATGCCCATCTTCTGCTCAACGCCATTAGGTGCACCCACTTCGCTGGTCACCGCGCTCGACAATGTTGCTGCCACCAACCCTGCCCAGCTGAAATGCGTCGGTTGTCCCGCGATGGCATTGGCCGCATTACCCGCTGCGTAATCGCCCGCCCCAAGCACGGCCGCGCCTAACGACGTCAGCGTATGCGTGCCGTTGGCCGCCGTGGTCACCAAGGAGGCGTCCCCGCTGCCAGCCAAGGCGCCGCCAAGCGCCGAGCCGGCCGCAGCGGTGAGTCCACCGGAAAGCATCGCCCCGAACGAAAATCCCTTGCTGATGCCCAGGGCATCGCCCGTAGCCTGGCCGACGGCATTGCCGACTGCGCCACCAATGAACGCCGCGCCTAGCGTTTCGGCCGTCGTGATGCCCGCGGCGGCTGTCCCGGCCAATCCGCTGCTGAGGGCACTCAGGCCGGCACTGAAGGTGGTTCCGGCGGATGCAGCGAGCGTTCCGGCAAACGCCTCCGCCGCCAACCCCGCCGTATAAATACTCGCCACAACCACCACCACAATCTCGATGATCTGCGCAATGCCACCGCAGCCCGACGACGACGGCGGCGGCGGCGCCACCGGCAAATTCGGCGTGGTGCTACCGATGATGCTGCCCGGGTTGTACGGCTTGAACGTGGTGGCGCTGTTGTTCTCCGTGGTCACCGCCGGGATGGTGATCGCCTGGCCTACCACCAGGCCGCTGCCGTCGCCCAGTCCGTTGGCTTCGGCGATCACGTACGACAGCGTGCTGCTGCCGTATTCGGCCTGCGCGATGCTCTCCAGCGTATCGCCCTGCTGCACCACGTAATTGCTGCTGCCGGTGCCGTTGCTGAAGCCGGTCAGCGCCGTGGCCGCGGTGATGTCGCCGGCTTCGTCCACTGATGCCAGTTCCTGGCCGTTGACGTAGGTGTAGTGGTTGGTGGCGTAGGTGCCGTAGGCGGTGAAACTGCCGCCGCTGCTGGTGCCGGCGCGCGACAGCACGATCTGTCCGGCCGCATCGTAGGCGTACACGCGCGTGCTGTTTTGCGCTCCGCCGTTCGGACTCTGGCTGCTTTGCGACACCGACAGCAAGCGGCCGAAGTCGTCGTAATACAGCGTGTCGGTGGCCGGTATGTAGCCGGATACCGTGGGCGTGCCGCTGGTGGTCTGCTGCAGGTAACCATCCTTCTTCGCGTATGTCACGTGATAGGTGGCACCGAACGCGGCCGTCGTGCCATCCGATGAGCCGTTTTGGTTGAAGCTGTAGTCGGTGAGGTTGTCGGCACGGTCGTATGCCGTGTAGTTGGTGGTGGAACCCACCACCAGTGGTCCATCGCTGACGATGGTGCCGTCGCTGTTGATGACGGGCACCGCGTCTGCCCCGCCATTGGGCAAGGTCCCCTCATCCTCATCCCTGTTGGCAACGCCCAACCACCACTGACTGGTGCGATAGTCCGAGGAAAAGCTCACCTGTTCTTGCAACTGTCCGTCTGCGTTGTAGCTGCTCACCTCACCGTTGGTCAGCCAGCCGCCAACGCCGATATAGAACTTGCCATTAGGTTCATCATGCGTGCCGGGCACCGCATGAATGGTATCGCTGCGCAGATAGTTGTTGGTGCTCAACAGATGTCCATCGGCATCGTAAGTTCGCCGCGTCTGTACGCCCAGGTTGGTCTCGCCCTGCGTGACGTCCACCGCAAACGCGGTCATCACCAACTCGTTGCGCGTGTCGTAATACATCTGCTGGCTCATCACATCGCCAGCCTGGTACGTCTTGGTGGTGGTGCCGCTTACGAAAGTGCTGAGATTCGGGTTGATGGTCTTGCGCACGATCACGTTGCCGGCCGCGTCGTACTGGTTGGTGTAGGAAGGTGCGTAGTACGTGCCCGTGGTCATCACGATGTTGCCGTTCACCAGCGCACCGTTGTCGATCACGACACGGTTGTCCGCGTCGTAGGTGAACCATTCCGCCTGGATGTTGGGGGTGGTCGCGGAGGATGCCTGCGTAGTTTGTGCCTGGGCGGACTGCATCGAGGCGGTTTGTGCCGCGGGTGCTTTGACGGCAAATTGTTTCCCCCCCACCACGTCGATCGTGAAGTTAATGCTGGTGGACAGCCCGCTGCTGTCGGTAGCCGTCAGCCGTACGTTCGTCACCTTGTCGTTGCCGGTGTTATTGGGAAGCGTCGTGCCGGTAAAGGTTTGCGTCGACGCGTTGAAGACCAGCCATCCCGGCAAGGCCGTGCCATTGGCCAGCGTGGCCGTATAGGTCAGCGGTTCGCCCTGCGGATCGCGGAATTGTCCGGATGCGTTGAAGCTGAAGGACTTGTTGGGTGCGGAGCTGAACTCCCAACCGTTGAGTGTGCCGACGTATTGCGGCGGGGATGGCGCCGCGGCGTTGACCACCACCGTGAAGGTGATCGTCGACCACGGGCCGCCCGCCGATGCCGTGCATGCGATGGTGTAGCTGCCGTTGCTGCCTGCCGGCGGCGTGCCGCTGTAGGTGCGCGTGCTGCCATTGAACGACATCCACGAAGGCAACCCCACCACTTGGCTGCCGTTGATCCACGCGGCGGTATAGGAAACACCCAACCCGTTGGCATCCGTGGCGCCCGGCACCTGGAAGCTGAAACCGGAGCCCTGTGTGAGCACCTGATTGGCGGCACCCGCCGTGAACACCGGCGCCACCGTAGGCACCGATACAATGAAACTCGTGCTGCCGGTATGCCCCAAACCATCCGTGGCCGTCACGGTGATGGAATAGTTGCCCGGCGGCTGGATCGCCGAAGCGCTGGTGGAGAACACGCCATTGCTGAAACTCATCCAGCCCGGCACGCCGCTGGCGCTGTAGGTCAGGCCATGGCCATACGGGTCGGAAAACACGCTCGGCAACGTGTAGCTCCAGGCGTTGCCAGGGCTGGTGGTCTGCGTGGGAATGCCGCTGGTCGCCACCGGCGGCCCGTAGCTGTTGCTGAGCGCGAACGCACCCGACACCGCGCCACCTTGCCCGTTGGTGGCGATGATCTCCAACTGGTAGCTGGTGTCGTACTCGTAGGCTCCGTTGCCGACCTTTGAAATCTGATATTTGAGAGCCGTCGGCGTGCCTGTGATGGCGCCGGTCACAGGGTTGACGCTCAGCCCAACCTTGCTGAGGTCGACCCACTCCGCGGGTATGGTGGTGGTACCAACGTCGGTACCGCCGTTGACTGGGTAATCCACGTCATGCTGCGGCACCAGCACCATGCCGGTATACGTCAACGCGCCGCCATCGGGTTCCACGAAGGCGCCATTGGGCAGCGGAATATTCAACGATGCACCAATGACACCGGTATGGTTGCTCAGCCCACCGTTGTACACCGGCGCCGGCTGCACGTACTGCTGCACGGTAACGCTGAAATACGCTTCCACCGACTGTCCCTGTGGATTGGTGGCGCGCACATACAGGTAGAAGGTCTGGCCCACTACGGCCGTCGGCGGCGTGCCGGTAAACGTCAACGAACCGGCGCTCGCACTGAAGGTTATCCAACTGGGCAAGGCCGAGACGAATCATCGGTCAAGTCGACCAGGCACTTCTCTACCGACGGGTCATCCCCGAGTGCTCGCCCACCAGTGCTCAGCTCTGGCGTCTACTCCTCGGCCCCGGCCTCCTCATCACAAAGTTCCTCCTTGCCACCACTGGCCCCAGGGCCATAGGGCGTCAATGGAGGAGGATGAGAGGGCACCGAAGCACCAAGACTCTCAGCCGTAGCCTGGAGGGCAGCCTTCCAACCCTCATGGAAGCTGCGATCATGTGCCGGCCCAAAGACCTCCAGGGCTGTCATGGTAAACTCGGCCCGATAGGCCGAGGAAGAACGAAAACTCTCCACCGCCTCTTCACCGGCAGTGGACATCGACGAGCGTAGCTCAGCAACCTGCGCCTCCACCTCTGGGGCCTAGACTTCAATGGCTTAGATCTGCGCCCCTAGCTTGGACGCATGGGCTTCAGCCATCTCAGCCAGAGCACGAAAGAAGTCTCGATCCCGCTCCAGCCCGATGAAGACCCGCTCCATTTGCTCCAACTGGTCTTGGAGCTCAGCGACCCTAGCCACAGAGGACGCATGTTTCCCCCTGAGCTCCTCGCACTGAGCTTCCAACTCTTTCGACCGGCCAAGCTCGGGCTCGATGGCTGCCTGACACTACTAGAGCTGCTTGCAGTACGCCATCAGCCTTGCCCACGCCTCCTGACTTTCCTTCAACTCCCGTGCAACACCACAGAAATGGTATCGCCATAAGCGGTGCACCCGTGCAAGCGAGACGAAGTTCTTCACCATCAGGTCTAGCAGTTCATCATGGGCCCCAAGGTCGAATTCCACGGACCAGTCACGCGGCTGCAAGGCCTTGTCCATGAAAATAGCAGCCTTCCCAGTAAGCGCGAACTTGAAGATAGGCTCCTCCGGTGGCAGGAAGCGGGGGCCCGAGGGAATGACGGGTGGTAGAAGGCGAGCTCTCACCTCCTCCCAACTGAGCAACGCGTCGTCCAGAGCAGGAGCCTTACCCTTGTCTGGCACCTCCCTCATGGGAGCAGACGCAAGGGGGGTGATCACAGGCTCCTCTATCGATGGCGGTGGGGGAGGAGGAGGAACTTCAGGCGGCAACAGTGGCAGGGTCTGACTTCGGATCGGAGCAGGAACTCTACTCCTCTTCCTCGGGTGATGCTGGCTATCCAGCGCTGCCAGCTCATCCACATTTAGTGACATACGTCCACCGCCAAGCATGGTGGACTCAGCTTCAGTAGCACTGGGAACGTCCTCGAAGATGTCCCTCTAAGCACTTGACCCGCCACTGACCACGGGGGCTGCAGATGAGCTCGCCATCGGGAGTGCCGCAGGGACTGGGTACTGAAGGTGCCCCAAAGCAAAAGTAACTACGACTTGAGGGGTGGCGACAGTCACCTGGCCAGCCCCCGACTCGACGTGTTCCATGGGGCGAGGAGCACCCTGCGGCAACCAAACTATCTCGTAGCGCAACTCCGACGACTCTGGCGCCCCTACAATGGAACCCAGAGAGGATTAGTTTGGCTTACTACCAACGAACATGACAGAAAATAAGGTTAGCACCCTGAGGCAATGGGGGGCTCATCCCCAACTCTCGAAGTACTGCCGTAGTCAACTCGAAGTCAGCATTGAAGAGGTGAAAGCCGAGAAGGGCCTTTATTTTCTTGGTCTCCTCAGTTGAGGTCGAAGGCCGCCTATCCGAACAGACGGGACGGATGCCCACGAACCTCCAGCCATCGGAGTGATTGTGAGCACCCGACTTGGTGATATATACATAACGCTTCGCCCAACCCTTGAGTTTGGACGTAGTATCAGAGACTCGGACGATGTTTCAGTCAGGCTGAGCTCAAAAGTATGCGAAGGCGGTATCGGTAGGACAACGTTGGAGGATGTAAAACTACCAGAAGAGAAAGACACTCGACTCCACCAAAGCCTTCTGACACAAGAAGACAAAGCCACAAAGGATGTGGTAGGAGTTGGGAGAAAGTTCCCCTAGATGCCGACCATAATGGTGGAGAACAAACCTGATGAAGGGGTGTACAGGAAGGCAGAAACCAACCTAAAAGGATGCTATGGGAACCATAATGCCATCCGGAGGCAGACTCAATAAATCGTCATCGACAGTTGGGAAGACAATATCAAAGTTGGGAGGAATCTAGAAAGCTTCCCACAGCTCGTGAACCACCCTATACGCCACTAGCGGTGGAGAACGGGGACGACTAGGGCCCGCACCCGAAGTGCTCGGAGCTCCTCCACGACTAGATTCCACCTCTTCAACAGAAGATGTGGGGTGACTCGAAGAGTTCTCCTATGGGACGACATGGCTCCAGAAGGTAGAAGACACAGAGTAAAGAAGAAGGCCCTCACCAGACGATGAGGGAAGAAGTCTACAACGAGTGCGGTGGATAATAAGAGGCAGATGGGATACTAGGAAAGACCCTGCAGCAGCTCTTATGGCTTTTCGAGATAGAACGGCCACTTCGGAGCCCTAGGGCAGGTGAAAAGGCACCTGTCAATGTCACAGTATGGTTGTCAGGCTCAGACGTCCGTTTGAAGCCCGTGCTCCCAGACAAAAGAACGTGTATCATGATAACAGGAGTGGCGCCTGCCACTACCAGGAGCACCTTGCACGCTAAGCATGTGACTGGGACCACCGATCCTGACGATACTAGGAAGCCATCCTCTAGTTCATCCCTCCAATTGACCCTCTCGTGTTCGACTCTCAGTTCCCTGTAAAGTGCTCGACAATTGAGAGTAGGGGGGCTAGTGAGGAGGGTAAATTTGACTCGACCCATAGCCATCTTGATGGGGGCATCTCTGGCCCTTCACTTTTTTTGACAGCCCAATGGGTGTGACATGCACCTTAATTGTGAGGTACGTGTCCAGTCGTGTATTGATGAGCTCGCGGGGGAGCATCAACTTGACGTGAGTTGATGCGAGAATCTCTGCAGAGACCCCCATGGTCCAACTTGTTCGATCCTGTCGATCGAGCCAGAATTTCGCGTGTGGACCGTGTTGGAGATCGCGGTGGGGTTCGTCGAGATCCTAAGGTGGCGAACGTCGACGTGACCTAATGTTTCTGCGTCCCTCCCCCTAACGTGTCAGTACGCCAGCATATCTTCTCTCGATCAGAGCTCACGGAGAAAGGGAACAGCCCATATTGTACGAAGGAGATGGCATATATATGTTGTTGGATTTTTATCCTAATATTATGGCCTATTTGTGTTGGGATGCACATAATTTAACACACAGTCACATCCGGTTAGTTGAATATGTCTATTAGACTTAGCTCGTTAAGTGTCTATTAAGATTCTGTAATGGGTGAAATCCTAATTTGAGTCCAGTTAATATCAGTCTCTTCTCTCTATATAAGTGAGTGTAACTCTATGTTAAATTATGCACAGTTACGTGAGATAAAGAGAGAAAATCAGAGAGAGAATATTTAGGTTACGTATCTCTATTCTCTACTTCTTCCTCGTCGTCTTTCTCTTCGCGCATGGGATAACCTTCGCTTCAGATTCACATCCCTAACTTATATATCTCTCGTACTATGACGTGTAACGTATTTTAACTGTAATCTCATCGATCTTACGTGTGTACGTGCACATACATCAATGTACATAAGCTAACTTAGCTAGATTATATATATATTCTTCCAAGAAAAAAGAGAGATCTGCGACTCCAAATTGAAGGCCCTATTTGAATCTCGGATGAGGTAGTTTGTTCGACCCAACAGGGTCTAACAAGCTCTGTTAGAAAGATGTGTGTGAGGAGGGATATGTGTGAGGGAGGGAGTCGGACCCGCCCGATGAAGAGCCACCAGACAACCGACAAACCGGTTATCAAACAATCCCTAATTATTTGCAGTTAGTACGTCACCAACAATCACAATAAGACGAGACGATTGGCCAACACCCCCCCTTCCCCCCCACCATCACTTCCACCGCTAGCTCAAGGCTGGTGTTTTGTCACGACGGCACGATCGACCCCACCGGTACGTCAAGAGCCGCCAAGAGCGGCAGCAGCTAGGCCGGCGGCCTCTGCAACAGCGGCTCCGCGTGCCGAGAAGAGCGATGGGGGCGATTACTCGCATGTGATGCGAATGGTCCATCTCAGAGTGGGCTCGCATGTTCCCATGCATGGTACGGCGTCTTCCTTGTCACATGCGCGCATGTAACTCGATGAGATCGGTGATGCCGCCGTGAACCCAATTCGCTTGCACGGCGTATCTATGATTCTATTCGCTTCTTCGAGAGCAGGTGTTTTGCTTTGTTTGCTTCCAAGGCCAACAAAGTACGAGTCCCATTCACACAGATTGTCGCTTGCCGGTGACGTACGGGTCGTTGCGCTGCTGTGCGGCTCCCCGCCGATCGATCTGATCTTAGTTCAAAACATTTTGATACAGCTTATGTTCCCCTTAAAAAATAGGTTTTTGTGTTCCAACACTACTCTCTGTGACTTTTCTTCATGCAAATCAGCTGCCATTCTTGCTTCATAAAAGCTTTTCTTTTCTGGAAATACGTACGTACATCGACTGAAGGATTCAAGATAACACACACGAAATTCATGAGTGCAGATCGATCGAGGTTACACATGGCGCTAGCTGCTCCCGCTGGAGAGCAAGCCGCGGACTGTGCGCATTGCTATGCCTCCCAACACAGACGCTGCAAGGTCTGTGCCCGGCCATTGTCGACGCTGACATGAAATCCCGAAACCAATATCTTCTGTGTGCTCATCATCCAACTGTCGATCCGAGTGTGCTTATTGGCCACTAGCTAGCCTCCCAGGTGATAATTCTCCCTGCTGCAGCAGAACCAACGTGTTGGGTTCTTGGCCATTTTTCTGCCCCTCTTGCACAAAGATCCCACAGTCCACTCAGCGAGTGTCTAGACCATTTTCTTCATGGTGGATGATCTGGTATTATCTAAGTTCATGAGTCACAATAATCTTCTACTTCTGGATCTTCAAGTTGATGCGAGAAAAAGACACAACCATCATTCTATTCCTCGAAGAAGAAGAAAAATTTTAATAACATACCTTTCCTTCTAATGAACACAACATTTACTGAGCCAGTCGATTCAAAGAAGAGGAATTTTCAATGAACAAGAAGTAGCTAGCATCGTTCTGTTCCTGTCAGGGCTTAACGCCACTCCCTTTCTTTCAACCTCTGGTCCAGAGCTGCAGCACCCAGGACCTTCATCTGTGCATGCTAATTAATAATGGGATTCGTGATCAGGTTAGGTATTTTGTCCCCATCGACCTCCTGGCTTTTCATTTGTCTGTATGGCTTCTGCTTAGCGCTACGGTTTCTCTGTAAAATAGGTGTCAGTAGATCGGCTTACGTAGTGTGTGTGTCCTGAGAAAAATAAGCACCCGTATCTCATCGGAGATCGGGTCTAATACTAGCCAGGTGAGAGAAATTAACCCAGGATTGTTGTCTTGTTATATGACCATGATGACGTACGGCCGTACCCCATGTTTTTTTTCCGTGCCTTGTTTAAGGACTTCTTTGTTATTCGAACATTATTACCGTGTTCGACCTTAATGGGGCGAACACGATATTCAACCCAGGGTAAGTCTCTTGTGTGTGAGGGGAACGGGTGAGTTCCGCATTTTTTTTCTCTCGTAGGTTTCTTAACTCAACTGATAATTAGTTTATAAAATCGAGCCTAAGTGCGTGTAAATGTACACCAGGCCTCGGGCCCACTACAAAGCTCGGTAGATGAATGATCCTCAGCAGCAAGCGATTCGCCCCCTGCACCCTCGGTGACGACCAGTCCAGACACTGACCCCACCGGTGTGAGAACTATCTCGATCGTGTGCCCACCTGAGACTGTCAGAGTTAGCTCTTGCTCAGACAAAACGGAGGCACCCCGACTTTCACCTTTGCTCGATGACTGAATGGAAGAATCTATGGTATCATCGTCCGAGTCATAGCATTGCCTGGAAGGAAAATTGAGCTCTCCATGCACCTGTTCATAGGCCAGAGAGGTCACTCGACTGTAGCCTTGGGAAAACCCCTTCTGTAGGCCCCAATGATAACCTGGCTCATAGTAAGCAAAGGCAGCCTGCTGGAGGGCCGCCTGCTAACCCTCCGAGCATTTGTATTGCTCAAGCGCTTCCAACCTGGCCAGCTCTACCTTCACCTCAAGCTCGGCCGCCTTTCGTTCCGCCTCAGACTGCCTCCGCTCGACTTCGACTCGCGTGACCTCGGCCTCCGCCTGCTGTCGCTCGGCCTTTCGGACCCGGCCCTCGAGCTCTTCATGCTCGACCTTCCATCGCTCAGCAAGTTCAGCCTGCACTTTGCACTCTGCGTCCAGGACCTTATCTTTCAGCTCAACCATATAATGGGCCTGACTCAGATGCTCAGTTGACTCCCGAGCCTCTTTCTGTCTCCACTCTGCTTGCGCCCTAAGCGAGGCCGCCTCTGGTCGAAGGTCTTCAAGATCGCGGGTCAGGCGCTCAATCTTCCGGTCGGATGCACCACGTGCCCAGGCCGGGGACTCCCTCTTCGAGTTGACCCGAGCAAGTAAATTAGTCATTTTGGCCCCCAACTGGGCCACGATCAAGCCACCTTCCATGACTCGTTCGAGAAGCACAGAAGGGGAGCTACACCCGAGACCTCCCCGAATTACCCACGAGGTCACAGAGCGGCACCTGTGGTACAAGGAGGCTCGAACGGCAAAGGCACTTGCACAGGAGGGAAGGTCCCTTCTGGAACCACCGGGATTGGGGTATCCCCCTCGGGTACTCCCCCTCCTGGGGTCCCACTGGCTGGCTCGGGTCGGGCCACCTCATCTCGCACCTCCGCAGCCTCGGTCGGCTGGGTCTGGGTCGCCTCACCTCATGACCCCTCTGCCTCGATCGGCTTGGATCGGGATTCACTGCCCTGCACCCCGTCAGCCCCAATGGGTGCCCCAGCGTCAGCCACCACTGCCTGGAGCGCAGTCACCTTGGCCGCAACTCCTCCGACGGTGATGGCTCCCTCTGATTCGATGATCGAGAGAGCCAGCTATGTGCCTTCTTCGGCTGGGTGAATGGCCTCCGCCCTTCTCGCCCTTTTCCTCTCAGCAGTCACGACCTTCATCGAGGACCGCAAGATCTTTTCCACGGGGTCCATGCACTTGGCCCCGCAACGCTCGGAAGATCCATCCCGAGCAAGCTGCTTCCCCTTGTCCCGGGCACGGGAAGAACTCCCGGATGCTTGAGGTCTGCCGGGAGCAAGCGTCTCCTCCTCGTCGAGGATCACCACCTCAGCCGGCGATGTCTCTTCATCAGCCACTCGCCTCGAGTCTGAGCAGACAAAAGAGTACCATCAGAAAAGAAACTGGCTAATCCGACCCAACATCAATACAAGGCCCTGAAGCCCTGACCTGGAGGCTTCACCGCCCGAGAGGGATACTCCTCAATGTTGGACTCAGTCATCAACTCGGCGGTGGATCGACGATTCTCCTACAGAAGGGCAGCCTTCTTCTCCACCTCCAGGGAAATCACAGCTGACTTTGGAGGGATGTTAGGGTGAAAATTGGGGATCAGCAGGAAGTTCCAAGACCCGCTGTCCAAGGCTGCACCCACCCAGAAATACTGGGTCTTCCAGCCCTTGTGTGAAGAATCCCTGGGAGAGAGGGTCACGTAGCTCCTTCCCCTCTTCACCTGGAGATAGAAGAAACCCTTATCCATGTAGATATGCTCCTTTAACTCAAAAAATGCATGGAAGAGGTCCAGCGAAGACTCGATCCCACATAAACGGCAGAGGAAGATTAAGGAAAATATGAAGGCGTAAGAGTCGAAGACCAACTGAACTGGAGCCAGTTGGTAGAACCGAAGCAATTCAGCAGCAAAGTAATGAAGAGGAAGATGGAACCCGCAATTCCAGGACAGAAGGAAGGAACAGAAGAGACCAGAGTGAGTGTTCAGACTAGGCTCATGGGGATCTGTGGGAGAAAAATGATACCTCCAAGGTAGCCCATATCGACTCTCCAGCTGCTTCACCTCATCCTCAGTCTAATCACTGTGCAGAGGTTCCATTGACGTCGTAAAAGCCCTAGGACTTCTTGCATCTTGGCCCCGGGATGTTGGTCCACCATGGAGCAACTAGAAGAGCTGGAAGAGGAAGAAGAGGGCACTGTGCTGGATGACTCAGGGGGAAGCAAAAGTTGGCCTATCGTCGTCACTGTAACCTCTTCAAACTCTGTGAAGGTCGCCGCAACTCTCCGCTCCTCTGAGTTGCCCTCATGGTGCATGAGCCTCTTGCAAAAGCAAGGATGGTGGAAAGAAAAGCCCTAGGCGATGAAAGATAGGAGCGACAGCACGCGCTATGCTTATAAACCCCTCAAGGGAAGCGGCGTGACATTCCAGTCTTCAAAAAGGGGCTCCACACATCAATTCGCAAGAATTATCATCATGACGGACGTATCTCTAGGACAGCCGCATCAAGTGGCCCCTATCAGAGAAAATGTAACACCTGTTAATTTCGACTAGGAATAAGTGAATTTAATACTATTTATTAATCATTTACAAATTAAGATGCAAAAAATATGGTAAATCATGCAATAAAACCATAATAACAACACACGTGACAAGATGTGACCAAGATAGAAGATATGAGAGCATGATTTGAGCAAGAGTATAACAAGAATGTAACTTGGCCTTTCATGTAACAAGAATGCACTTTCACTTTTCACCTTCATAACCGTAAAGGCTAAGCACTAGAATGTCATGTAACAAGCATGTAACAATTCAATCATAAGATAACCTCGTCGAATTCACTTATTTATAAAGAAAGTACTCCCAGTGTAATATGACGCCAGTAGTATTATACCCCATGATTTATAGTATGTTTACGACAATCAGTCAAGGGGGTTAGCATCGAGCCTTTGGACATAATCAGTGCTCGAACTATTGTACCCCTGTGGTTTTGATGATGCCAAACAGTATGACTCATCTAAGCATGATGTTATATGTGTTGATACTGCATTTAGTGTTGATGTTGCATTTATGTGATTTTGGTGATGTCATGAAATTAATATAGTTTAATGATGCCAAACACTGTTGATGTTACATTGATGGATGTGATACATTGCATTTTTACTGACATAATTACTGTTAAAATGATCTCATTATATGTAGAAGTTGTGCGTTGAATTCTACAAAGAACAGGTTGAAAGCCAGTTAAAATTAGAAGTCAATGCACAGTCAACAAGAAAAGTCAATATAGTCAATGGAGTCAATGCACAGTCAACGAGAAAAGTCAATAGTCTTGTTTGGTCAGTCAACATTCCAGACAGTACAAGCTATACTAATGGTTGACAACAAGGTCGGTGCATGTTTTATCTTCACTGCCACAAGGTTGGTGCATGTTTTGTCTTCAACGGTACAAGGTCGATGCACCTTAGTGATTACAGTAACTAAGGTTGACTCACATTAACACTATTGCACTAGGTCTGTGCACATGAAGAACTCAGGTCAGTGCATACAAGCACTCGTGGTATCAAGTCGGTGCCCCTTTAGCCATTCAGCAAAGAAAGGTCGATGCAACTACTGTTCAGGTTGATGCAACTTTAGCCATTCCGCAAAGAAAGGTCGATGTAGCTCTGTTGTTAGTGCTACCTCAGGTCGATGCTACCAAAGGTCGATGCACATGGGACTGCTATGCATATCAAGGTCGATGCTACCTCAGTCTTCACAAAAGAAAGGTCAGTGCACTTTGAGCAACCTCAATAACAAGGTCGATGCTCCTCAGCTAATTCAAGATGAAAGGTCAATGCACATCGGTTAACTCTGAAGAGAGGTCGGTGCACTTTGAGCAACCTCAAAAGGAAGGTCGATGCACCTTATCCATTTCAAAGGAAAGGTTTGTGCAACTTTTTCTAATCTGCTAGCAAGGTCGATGCACCGTAGCCATTTTAGAGGGAAGGTCAGTGCAACTTCTTCACATCTGTTAGTAAGCTCGATGCCACAGTTAAGCAACTCTCAAGCCAAGCCTTGGTTTACAAAGCAACAACAACTGTATTGACGCAACAAAGCTCCTCCCTCGATGCATCCAGAGCTGCATAACTGATGCCTTGATGCATTCAAGGCTGAAGCAACTAACCCTGGCAAACGACCAAGACTGGCAATTTGTCGAAGACGTGGAAGGCAGGAGTGACAGAACCATAGATGGGCACGTGATCCCAAGTCAACTAATGATGGGCACGTGATCCCAGGAATGGCGAGAAAGATGGCACACGAACTCAGTCAGCTTATGATTGGGCACGTGATCCAAGATAGATAGTCTCAGAAAGAATATGCCATGTGGATCTACTATTTTTCAAATCCTAACACGTGGAAAGTCTCTTTGAGAAATCTTGTTGGCGGGAGTGTTCCCTCCACATGTCCTCGAAGAATTATGTGGACCACACCACTCAGGCTAATTTGAGAATAAACTTCTCTGAAGCCCCTGTTCTATAAATAGGGGACATCTTCCTCACAACGAGAAGATGAAGAATAGAAAAGTGTGAGAGCAAAAAAGCTAAAGAGAAAGCCAGAGAGAGAAAAAGTGAAAGAAGAATCTGAAGAAAGAAGGAACCAATTGAAGATCTATGATCGTTAGTTGCAGGATCAAATCCTAAACTGTGCCGCTCTATTGAGGGTTACATTTTTATTTCTTTGTCTGTAATTTTTCTTTTCTTTTCCATTTCTAGTTTGTTCTTTCGATACTTTGTTTGGAGCTCGGGATTCCTCCTGTGTTTTCAGGAGAAGGGAGAGCAATCTCTGGTATTCCCTCTATTGGTCAGAGGAAGAGAGGACTTGTCCTCTGGTTCGTGAGCAACAGGGTGTTGCTTATGGGTTCCTCTTGAGGATTCAGGAGAAGGGAGATTTATCTCCGGTTTCCCTTTGGGTTTCAGAGGAAGGGAGACTGTGTCTCCAGTTGCGAGTGGTGATGTACTACTCATGGTTTTCCCCCCAGCTTGTAGGAAGGGAGGATTGGTCCTCCGGTTCTAGCTCTATGGTGTAGCAGTGCTAGGGTGCTAGTCTTGTGGAAGTAAGATCAGGTCGAGGGATTTGTTTCCCTCAGTCTCAAACTGTTTGGAAGCCGTTGTTTGTAGATTGAGTCTGCGTTTTGCTTTGGCAAGGGAATCCTCACTCAGGTTTGAGTGAGGGGTGGATGTAGGCAGACTGGTGTCTGGCCGAACCACCTAAAAATTCTCTGTGTCGTGGGTTGCCTTATGTGGTTGTCCATCTCCTCTATCTCCTTCACAGGGTCTGTTGCTTGTTTGTGTGGGAGCAACATGTTTGGTATTATGTTTGCTTATGTGCTTAGCAGTATTATTGATGGCGTGTGGGGCTTAGGCTGCAAAGTGTGTCTGCGTGTTTAAACCTCTCCAACCTAAGCTGGTCTCTCCCCCCGATCGTAATGCTTCCGCTGAAGGATCAACTTCCTTATCATTCATATTCGGGTCCCCTCCTTTGCAATTGATCCATCCAAAACCTCTAGAGCCGAAGGTCCCGAAGGAAGCCACCATCATTGTCACTCTCTGCAATCACATTATTCCCCTGTCTCAAAGGCAATCTCAGCCTGAAGAAGAGGTTAATTCCCAAAATCCCCCTGCAGAGTATGATATCCTTCAACACTTGGATAGCATGCCAGCTAAAATTTCCATTTTAGAACTCATCAAAAGGTCCCCTTCCCATTAATCCACTCTACTGTTGTTCCTGCAAAAGATCACAGTCAATGAGGATCTCCTGGCCAGTAGCGTGACTGACGCCATCCTAGCTCTCACTCAAGGTCCCTCCATATCCTTTTCTGATAAAGATCTCACTCCACTCGAGAGTAGGTCACTCCCGTTATGCCTCACTGTTACTCTCAACGGGGTCAAGGTTGACTCCACCATGATTGACTCGAGAGCATCGATTATTGTGTGTCCCATGAAAATCTTTCAAAAGATTGGCCTACAAGAGGAAAACCAAGAAGAGGTGTGCACCACCATTTAAGCATACGACAATTCAAGACGGTGTGCTAAAGACAAGGAGACACTATAACTTGGCTTAGGCCCCATGGCCATGTCTTCGGATTTCTTTATCCTGGACGTAGACCCAACGTACAAAGCCATCCTAGGGCGGCGGTAGATTGAACAAACCTTGGGAATCCCATCAACTGCTCATCAATGTTTCAAATTCCCCTACAATGGCAGGGTGATTAAAATCAAGAGTATCCCATTGATGACTCTCAATGCTATCACCTCTAAATAGATTCCCTTCATGACCATCCTGGACAAGGGAAAGAAACCCGTCCTCTCTATAGTGGGCACCGTAGAGCCCTCCGCCCTGTGTCAACCAAACCACTCTGTCCTTCCCCGACCAATCACTCACTCCAACATCCTGTTTGGAAAAGGAAGGGAGATGATTACAAAAATGGGCTTCACAATGGGTAGATGTCTAGGGTAGCATGAGCAGGTCCCCACTCACAGGACGGGGCTCAAAGTCTCCAAAGGTGGCACAAGTTTAGGTTATTTAGCTGAGAAGGCATCCAAAATCACTCAAGCTAGGGGTCAACCCTATGGCCACTTTGTCAAAGGCCCGATACAGCCAAGGACTCGGTCTGAGCTGAGTGGAAGTCACAAAATCATCCAAAAGGAAGTTCTTCTAGATCAGTCACTCGAGGGTGACTTCGGGCTTCTTTCTCTATTTCATCTCGATAGACCTCTTGATGATGCCCCACCCACAGGCACTTTTCTGGCATTAGATAGGTCGACTACTATCTGCTTCATTCCATTCTTATTTCATCCACCCTTCCCTCCACTCCTTACTCATCCGATCATGGAGCGATCAACGAATGTCGTCTGTACATTTAGCCACGACCATAAAAAAATGCCAATTTTCAAATGTGGGCATGTGAGCTTACTGTTGAAGAAACCTCCTCCATGGAGCCTGGATCCATCGGCTAAGGGCTGACACTTTCCACCTTGAAACCTCTCTCGCATGTTCCCCTTATACATAGTAGTGTAGGATCGAGTCTAGGTTCAGATCGGTCTAGAGCATCCTCTCCTCCCCATTCCAAGCAAACTAGGGTTCATCATGTGCCCGCACGCTACCTCAGCTAGTTGGCTGAAAAGTGCGCGCAATTGTGTCAGGTCTCCAGCTTCATATCAACACCCATTCCCCTAGGGGCACCTGAAGTAGAAGGGTCTTCACTTGATGATGGCCTATTGATGCCTGAAAATTTGACATCAAGAAGCCAAGAAAGGGCAATTGAAGAAGAAAAGAAGAGTATGTTGACCAACTCATAAGAGTGAGTCGACCCAACAGTGCAGCTTCTAGGGACATTCAAGCTAAAAAAATCTCCTGAACAACTATGTGAGTCAACGCACATCACTGGGTGGGTGCATCGATGCATGCGTGTGTGGCTTATAGGCCAGCCCGTGTAGATGGTAAGGTGCGTCAACGCACCTCACAAGGTGAGTTGATGCACTTGAAGAAAACGAAAAAAAACCTTATGGGCGATCAACAGTCGTGTCGATGCATATCACCAGTTGGTGGCGGAGCACTTGAAGCCAACATGGAGCCTTCCAGGTGATCAACAGGGGTGTTAACGCACCTCTCAAGCCATGTTGTTGCACTGAAAAGAGATAGAGTAACTTTTCAAGGCAATCAACAAAGGTGTGCATCGACACACTTCATAGCTACATCGACGCACCCTCAATGACGAGAGGACCATACCCCCTACTGTCGGATGAAGGGGCCACCAACTACTCTTCATGTGTTGATGAACCGGTGACCAAGAGTGCGCCGGATCACCTGGCCACCGGATGAGCCCCTCTGCCCTTGGCCGCTAGGTAGGCTCCTCCGCCCTCAGTCGCCGTATGAAGCTAGTCCGCCATATGCCGCCGTATCATCACTACCCCTCTCTATAAAACCCAATTTGCTTGATCAATACGACAGAGACAAGGCATTGACAGAGAGAAGAAAGGAGAGGAGACAGATAGAGATATACACATACGGAGGCAGACAAAAAAAAAGAGAAGTGATACAGAGGGGCAGAGGGAGAGAGCACCCAGAAGAAGATAGAGAGAGCACGAGCCCAGGAGAGCCCTTAACTCTAAGAGGAATGAGCCAGCATCAGAGGGCGCTTAGTGTTATGTTGTTTCTCTCATTTGTATAGGTGGGTGCCACCTATATGTTTTTGTTGTCCCTAAGGTTCTCGTATGGACAAGGGGAAGTCATTATTGTGGCCCTCTTGGGATAGCCCAGGGTGTGTTCGACATTGATGAAGGGGAAAATCAATAACCACACATAATACGCAAACGATGTGAAGTTAAATGCAACATACATAGAAAGGGATTCAGGTACGGCTTAAGGCATGATCAGAAGAAAGAAACATCTATAGCATTCAGCCCGGCGCTGTTGCACAAGGCTATTCCGTTACATCTCGACATTAGAAGATGAAATAGAAAACCATAGTCGAAGATTGAACTAGAGGTAGAAATGGAGGGGGATGCGGGCTCATATCCTTGCCCTGTTCATTACAACAAAGAAAAAAATCACAGAAGAGAGGGTTTACAGAGAGAGTAGGGGAGGAGAAGATGAAGAGCATGCTCCGCCACCGACCTCGGCTACTGGCGATGAAAATAGAGTATCGGAGAATCGTGACTCTTCCTGGCTCCAGATTCTCTCTGGCAAAATAGACGGGCTGGATGGGGAGGCACGGCCGCTCTCTAAGGCTCACTCCTAGAAATTCCCCCCTTTCTTCTTCCACAATCTTCCTCACTCAGATGATTGGTTCTCTCTCTGTGTATCCCCTCTTTCTTTTTTTTTCTTCTTTTTTTTTGAAGACAATTGGCTCATGTATATATATATCGTGACCCTATCCGACGTGTAGAATGCACGCCGTCGAAGGACCTAGAAGAGGCTTTTGCACGCCGGGCAAAGGGGCGCCGAGAAGTAGAGCGCGCCAGATAGGGAGCATGCCGTATTAACTCCGTCCATCATTTGTTCAGCACGAGCCAAATGGTGGGCCCCAGACTGGCTCCAGAAGTCACTGTGATCCTTCATCTCTCCATGGTCTTGCAAAACCGCGGCAGGAACTATTGATAAAGCTTTCAGGCCGCTGAACGGCTGCTTTTGGAACCTCATGCATCTTTAGTTCAGACACACAGGTTTTTTGCTGACACAGCCTTCGGCACTACGATTTGTGCTGCCGGCTCGACTTAACTTGCATTTGTAGCTTTCTCGGGGAGTGGGACACTACCCGGGGTGTTTTTGCCTCGACTGGACGGTCATCTGGTCGCTGACGGACCTAATTGCTGAGAAGACGTACCCATGCCGGGGCATTTGAGTCTTCCGCTGATAGGGCCTTTGGCCCCCTATTCTGAAGGGCCAGAGACATTCTATTACATAAGGAGGGCTTCTAATCAGGTGGCGGACCACTAGGTACATTCTTGCCCTTGGTCGGATGATGAACGTTGTTTATGTGGCACGACCGAGTCAATGCTGGTTCATTGGGCAGGCCTGACGACACTGCTAGTTTGTTGTGGATTCTTCTAATCCTCCTGAGGTGAAGTCTCTGGTGTTTGTGTCAGATGACCTGAGGCTCTAGTAGTTCGAGAAGACCCTTGTGTATTAGCTTTCTTCAGCTTTTGTGCTTTAACGGGCCGCATCATTCTTCTTGTTTAGGCGTGATTGCTATTGAACATATTTTGAGTGCCAACAAATGCCCCCCAGCCACGGGTGTTGCGAGAAAGGAATGAGCGACGCAGGACCAACGGATGTACTCAAATTGGGCAGATTCTTCATCTGGCTGGCATAGATCCATAGTGGTCTTAAAATGGCGTGGTGGCTAAATCGGCACGGCCAAGATAGAGGTTAATCCGACACGGCCATTACCCGACACGCCTTTTGGACAAAGGGGGTTAAAACGACACGCTATTTAGCACGCTGGATTAACCCAAAGGGGGGCCCTATGTAACCATTTATTCGTTTTATTTTTCTTCACCCAACTTCATTTGCATAGAAATTTTCTCTCTCCTCTCCTCTCTTCACCCACGGCGCCGAGCGGCTTTGAGGGTTTGGTGGCGGCGACAGTGTTTGTGAGCTGGTGAGGGAGAGATTCATTTTGTTTTATTCTTGGGATTCAAATCCCTCTTTCTGGGCCCCAGGAGGCTCCTAGTAGGCTTGTCCTCGGAGCTATTCTCCTGGGTGTTTTGTTTTGGCCTCGGTGTGATACCCATAGCGTATTTTAGGGACCGTCCCTTGGTGGACGTGCTCCAGCTTCTTTCTAGCAAACCCCCGGGCTGGGGAGACTCTGCCGAAATTTTGTCAAAAATTTCATTCTCATCAGCCATTTTCTGACTTTGTTTATTCTTCTTAGTGTGCTTATTGTAGATAAGATGACATCTGGTTCTTCTTCTTCTTCTGCTTTCCGTGCCATGCTGACATGGGAAAACATTAATTCCTTGGACCGGTGTCATGAACAGCTTGTTATAGTCGCAGAATCTTCAGACTTAGAAACTGATATGGTAGACAATGGTCACCTTCTTATTATTGTGGGCGATTCCTTCAAGTATGACCGCGGAGCTGACACCAGGTGGGATCATCCCAAAGATAAACATTTAATGTCCTTCCTGAGGTGATGTAACCTTCAAGGGAAGAGGGATTTGTTCCTCGTCCGGAGAGCTGAGCAGGCACTATTTGTTGAGAGGGACAGCCTAACAGACTTCGTGGTGCGAGGAAGGCCCATCTACTTGCCCGGTGAACCCCGCAAATGGAGTGCTGTGCTAGGGCTCCATGAATTGGCTCTAGAGGACGGGCTATTGACCAGAGCGCCCGAGTTTGTACCCGCTCACTGGAATGAAACTGTGGGTCGTGTTGACTAAGAGAAGACCATATTTGGTCTGTTCTTAGTCCAGTTGAAATGGGATATAGAGAAGAATCTTTCTTGCTGGACTGCCTGGCAGTCCGATTCAAGCATCGGATCCTTGTAGGGTGGTTTGCCGAGCTGAAGGCCACCGATGCCCACGCATTCAGACCTGAAGCAGTAGAGTTCACAGACTACCCCCCTCCGACGCACCCCTTACTCTCACTCTCTTCTCCTCTTTTCACCTCACCTCAACACTCTAGCGCGAGGACAAGACCCCTTCAATCTTTGGCTGGACTCCCCTTCACAGAAGCCCACTTTTCCTATCGCTCACCCGAAGCTCACTAGAGGAAGAAACCTCCCCTCTCCCTTCCCTTCTTGCACACTTTTCTTTTTGCACGGCCCAGCCGAGAGAGAGCCCTCTGTTTCACCCTCCGTTCCTCTTTTGTGCATTCGGTTGATGGTTATATATCCCCCGCCGGATGTTTAGGTTCTTTTCATTCAAAGAAGAGTGTGCCCCGCCGCTTGCCCACGTCGCGATTGTGTTGCTGTCGAGCCTCTTCGTGTGCCATGTTGCATTGCCATCACTTGCAGGGGCATGGGCAGCCGGCCGGTGGAGCGAGCGCTCGACGGTGCAAGGCTCGAGAACTTCCATTTACGGATTGTGTTTGGTTGCCCGTCGGTTCGACACAATTGCTTAACCATTTCAAGCCATTGGTGGTCATGCCGTTCCCAGAAAACAGGGGACCGACATGATGACGGGATGGCTTGCTTACGCGCCGGAGAATCGCTTCAAAGAATAGCTTGTTTGCATCACCTAATCTGACGTGGGGGAATAGTGACCGCGCCAAAATAGCCTTTTCTTTGCTTTCAAAATGAGCACGGCGTTTTAGCTTCCAAAAAGGGCAAATGGGCATGCCGTATTGAGGTGCGCCGCATTAAGGCATCGACAAAGTGCAGGCCGTATTAAGAAAAGCAAGGGGTGGCATTGTTTTAGTGCATTCAAAAAGGGGGCGCCATTTTAACTAAAGCAAGGGGGCGCGCTGGTTTAAGGCCCTTCCGCGTCATTTTAAGCATCGAATGGATTCTTTTCGAAGTCGTAGCCATTTATATGAATGCTGACATTCCCGAAATATTCTAGTTGCAATGTATGGCCTCCGCAATATTTCGTTCGCAACCTCCGGGGCTCGGTCCCAGACTTTACGTGACTTTCGATGCATGCCGAGACTGTGCCAGAGTTCCTGACTTTTATTTGATTCAATTCTCAACACGGCCAGTTGGAGAACAGTGGCCGTATCTTCCACCTGAGGGGGCTTCCTTAACGGGTAGCGTACCACCAGGTGAGTTCTCGTCCTGATCGGGTGAGGTATGAGTTTGTTCGGCCTTCCCATCTTCGAGTTACGCTTGAACGCGTAGACGCGAGTGCCGTATAATCATCATCGTCATTTTTTGATGTCCCTAAATGCCCCCCACTCGCGGGTGGCGCAAGCGAGTGATGAGTGCGCGGGCCCGCGAGTGTAGAGTTCTTCGAGAAGATATCTGCTCTTCCGGGTTAGTGAAGTGCTGGTCCGGTGCTAATTCGTGAGCGAGCACTCACTCCTTCAACGAAGGGATGAGGGAACCGCTCCACCGCACGCGCACGTAGACCAAGGGTTTTTTTATTCATTGATATGGATGGAAGGTCCGAGCCAGTGCCAATGAGGTTTCTTTCTATTCATCGACTCAGACGAAAGGTCCAAGCCGAAGGGAAGAAGATTTCTTTTTGTTCATCGTTGTGGACGGAAGGTCTAAGCTGAGGCAAAGGAGTGCTCTTGTTCATCGACTTGGACAGAAGGTATGAGCCGAAGCAAAGGAGTTCTTTTTGTTCAACGACTTGGATGGAGGGTCCGAGCCAAAGCAAAGGAGTTCCTTTTTGTTCATCGGCTTGGACGGGAGGTCCGAGTCGAAGCAAGGGGGGTTCTTTTGTTCATCGACTTGGACGGAAGGTCCAAGCCAAAGCAAATGAGGTTTCTTTTTGTTTATCGACTTGGATGGAAGGTCCGAGCCGAAGCAAAGGAGGTTTCTTTTTATTCATCGACTTGGACGGAAGGTCTGAGCCGAAGCAAAGGAGTTCTTTTTGTTCAACGACTTGGACGGAGGGTCCGAGCCGAAGCAAAGGAGTTCTTTTTGTTCATCGGCTTGGACGGGAGGTCCGAGTCAAAGCAAGGGGGGTTCTTTTTATTCATCAACTTGGACAGAAGGTCCGAGTCGAAGCAAGGGTGGTTCATTTTGTTCATCGACTTGGACGGAAGGTCTGAGTCACGGCAAAGGAGGTTTCTTTTTGTTCATCGACTTGGACGGAAGGTCTGAGTCGAAGGTTAATTCACTGGTGGGACTGGAGATTGCAATGTTAGGGTGGTTTATTCATTGGCACGGGGTTAATGCCAAAGCAAAGGTTTTTTGTTCATGGCTTTAGACGTAAGGTTTGGGCCATTGCCTTATTCATCGGTGTCGATAGGGAGTCAGGGACCGACGTAATTTATTCATTGACACGAGGTTAGTGCCAAAGCAAGGGTCTTTTCGTTCATGATTTTAGACGGAAGGTCTGGGCCACTGGTTTATTCGTCGATGCCAACAGGAAGTCGGGGCCAACGTGGTTTGTTCATTGACATGGGGTAAGTGTCAAAGAAAGGGTCTTTTTGTTCATGGCTTCAAACAGAAGGTCTGGGCCACTGGTTTGTTCATCGATGCCGATAGGGAGTCAGAGACCGACGTGGTTTTTTCATTGACATGGGGTTAGTGCCAAAGTAAGGGTCTTTTCGTTCATGGCTTTAGATGTAAGGTCTGGGCCACTGGTTTGTTCATCGATGCCGACAGGGAGTCGGGGACCGATGCGGTTTATTCATTGACACGGGGTTAGTGCCAAAGCAAGGGTCTTTTTGTTCATGACTTCAGATGGAAGGTCTGGGCCACTGGTTTGTTTATCGATACCGACAGGGAGTCGGGCACTGATGTGATTTATTCATTAACACGGGGTTAGTGTCAAAGCAAGGGTCTAAGAAATTAAATTCAGAGAGTCAAGTCAAAGGAGACACAACATGAGACACACATTATCCCACACAATCTCCCCACAACATCTAGGGGATAAGAAAAGGGTAACACTGTCGAACGGTGAAGAGCCCACATCCTGGAGGTAACACCTCCTAAGCTCTCCCTCTTCCCCTGCCTTAAAGAGGGAATGAGCCACTATATGGATCTAGGAATGTTCTTTGGAAAGGTAAGCCAACTCTAGCCACTTCACTAGTGAGGAGTAGTCTCGTACTCATCACCCTTGCCTCCTTCCCACTCTTGGATCTTACCATTGTTGGCTTAAGCATCGAAGGGTTCTCCTCGGGATCTCAAACCTGGCCCCCCTAATCACTTTCTTCCTATTATTTGTAGAATTCTCTCTCGAGGTCGCTACTCCCCATGATCATATCTGATTTGACGGTATATGGCTTGGCACGAGATCTCGCCTCTTCAGAAGAAATATTAGGGAGAGGAGGAAGAAGAAATATAAAGAAAGAACTGGAGACAGAAGAGGAAGAAAGAAGAGGATATATATGAGAAAGAGGGGTTGTACCCTACTACTAAAAGAGAACAACTAAAACCTTAGATACCCAAAGGAACACCCTCTTGTAGATCCATCTTAAGCCCTTTCATTGACAAAGCCCTCATACCCTTCAGTTGCCACATGTGCTTAGAATGACCTGCTCTGCCCGCCAATCTTGCCATGTCTAACGTGGTCTTCTTCAGCGTTAGACAGAGAACCCATATGAACCCATGTAAGGGCCTCCCATTGAAATCCTTGCACCCCCTGCCTACCACCATTTTCTTTTTCTCTACCTCCGCACCTTTGACGACGAATGCAACATGCCTTCCATTGAAAATGTAAGAGCCTCCTCCGAGTCAAAATTTCACACCACTTGCACTTGCCTACTTGTTGGCACTGGAAAAAGAGGAGGGCATTTAGCCAATGTAAAGCACCTCTCCGGGCCCACTTGGAGCTCACAAGGCCGCTAATGATCCCATGGATTGCACCAAGGGCATGAACTAGTGGGAAAAGGTTGAGCCAGTAGCCAAATGAACTGGAGCGCCCCCATGAGGCCTTTAACCGGTGTGCCCTGAAGCCTAATCCAGCGTGAGAAGGTCCTCCAGCACTCCTTGAATCGGCGTGCCCCATGGTGCTCTGAATCGGTAGTAGCACCCCCTGAACTGGTGCACCCCATGGCCTCTAGCACCTCCTAAACTCGCACACCCAAGCACCTAATCCGGTGTGGGAAGGGGGGTGCGACCTAATGATCCGGTGTGCATCTGTGCCCACCGGATCAATGGTCACCCCCACTTTTTTTACCTAAATAGGGCTTTTCTTACCTCTAAAAATTATGGATCAAAGGCAATCAAAATCCTAGGAAAAAGGAGAGGGAAATCCTAGAAGGTCTAAAGGGTTATTCGCCCATCACCTCCCAGCTATAGCCTGCTCCAAAAGATTTCCAAAAAGCTTGACTAAAGATCGATGGTCCAACGATTTCTGATACTCTGTTTCTACCTCAGAAACCCCTTTATCCAGCAGTGTTAAGCATGGGCCTTCATGCTTGAAGCGTGTTAACCCCTCGACCTTATCCAAAAGTCGTGCAACCCATACGAGGACACGTGGACAAGTCACCTCCAAGCTTGGGAGATTCCTTGTCCATGCCTCGATCAAAACCCTCGTACTGTCGCTATATAAGGAAGGCGATGCCCTGGAGAAAAGCCCCCCAATCCCTTTGCTACTACAAGCTCTAGACAAATGATTCTAGAAGTGCTCTATAGTCACTCCAATGTGAAGGAGGAGAATAGAGGGAGAGGGAGAAGAGTTGTTGTGTCGGGGAGGGAACGGAGTCAATACTCCTCCCTCCCCCCTTTCTTTTCTTCTTTCTTGTTTTGATATACATGTTGTTATTTCGATTTTCATTTGCTGATTTCTTCCCAAACAAATGCATCATGGCATGATATATCCTCTCTTTTTTATTAAATGAATGAAAGTGAGCTTTCTGTACCCAGTTGGATCCTTCTTCTCACATTTTATTTCAATCCCCATCCCCGCAGTTTACTATGATTCCGTTGTTTATGTTTCTTCTAAATGATGTAAGCATGCTATATCATGAAAGGGGGAGGGCTAGAGCATGCCCAGTTACAATGGGCTAGGTCTTTGGCTCCATTTGCCCTGGCCCATCAGATGGGAGTATGCTCTCAGCCCCCATTCTGCTCCCTGGCCTGTAGAACCCATCACAGTTTGCTTTTCTGATCTCCTCTGATCGATGATGCCCTCATGGGCAATATTAGCTGTATGGGTCCCTTCCCTTGTTTTCCCAGATGTGCCCTGACTACCCGGCATGGTTCATGATCGGTTTTATGCGCACATGCTGCACATTCTCTTTCCCTAATATGCTTGATATTTTAAGGGAACAACCATTTACCTTCTCATCTGTACCCATGGATTGTCAAGGCTTCGACTCAATCTCAGAATAACTGTGGGTCATGTTCCCTCTATTATTTCTTCGTACAACATTAGCTCATTACATGGAATCACATTGGCTCTTGTGCCAATTACACATTGTCACGCCCCGAGCCCTTAATTATAGCGAAAGACTAGCTCGAGGGAAATGTGTACAGCCGGCATGGTAAGCCTCTTGTAAGCAAGAAATAATCAGAGTGTAAGACAATCACACATTAAGATACAATTGGACAAATATGTACTCAAAACTCCATCTTTATTCCATCAATAATCAAATATTCAAATACAACAACTATTTCTATGCAGGGTCCGTGCACATGGGGCCAGGGGCTATGCAAGGTATGTGCAGGGCTTGTGGTCGATCGGGAAGACCCCTACGGGGGCCCAGAGCACCCTGTCTGAGCTACGCGCCCACCGCTCGGGGAGACCCCCACCTGGCGTCCCAGGCTCGGACTGACCGTCGAAAGCTTACCCAAGCGTCCATTACGCAGCTTTAAAGAGCAGGGAACTCCAAAGGATAAGGGAGAACAAAAGTCCTTGTGCTTTCTTGAGCCTATAATGAGGACGTAACCTCCCCTGAATCCCCTCTACTCCCTGGACTCCCTGGATTCTTACGTTAAACGAATTGCTATGTAAACCCTGGAAGACCCTCCGGAGAGGTAAGAAACAATCCTGAGTGAGAACCACCACACTTCTTGGTGGAGAACGATCTCGCGCCCCTTTTTCCTCCTACCATCTCCCCCTACGCCTGTGCTCTACCTGATTCGCTGACTTAAACATCAGAGGGTTTACCCCAGGGATTCATCCCTGGGCACCCTTGATCCGTTTCCTGCCTTGCAGTTCATACAAACGTGGTGATCGTGATCAAGGATTCTCCCAAGATCGCACGGCTCAGGATCAACGCGAGATCGCCCCTCTTCATGTGGCGCCGTCTGTGGGAAACGAGCGAAGAGCTATAATGGTGCGAAGAAGTTTCGGTAGAAGGGCCGCCGGCAAGGGAAGCGCCGTGGGGGGAGGAGAAGGAGAGCCTGTGCCGTCCCACCCCACGGGGAGCCTCCCCTCTGAAGGCAACCACCACGCCGACGAGTTGCCTCCACCAGCTGTGGGGGCGCAACCTCCCAACGGGAACTCTGAGGCTCTCCAAACCCTCAACGCCAAACTGGATATCCTCGTGGAATTAATGAGGACTCGGGCGGCTAGGGAGGAGAAGCCCGGACTTCCCCGGGAAAGCCCCCCCCGTGGAGAAGCTTCCATGCAAACCGCCGGAGGCCGCTTCACCCTTCGGGAATGACGGCTTGTGCGTAATAGGTCAGGAGGACTTTCGCAGGCCCCTCCTCTCGAGCAAGAAGCCTCCTCCACTCCGAGGAGAGAAAGGTCCGGGGAGCGCCAGCAGCCCTCGGAGACCGACGCCCCCGAGGGACGACGAGGCAGCCCGTCAGGGCGACCTCTTAGCCCCTCGGCTCAGCAACGACCAGAATTGTCCCTCCAGCTAAGGGACTTCGAGCGACGTTTTGCGGAGCAGGAGCGCGCCCTTCGCGCCTTGCAGAAGACGTCCGTCAAGGAGGACGAGGAGCAATCCCCGTTCTCTGACCAAATCTTGAAGGCCGAGATCTTTCCTAGAATCTCACTGCCAACCTTCAAGTCATATGATAGCCAGGGAGACCCGACTGACCACTACAATAGCTTCGATGCTCTGATGACCCTGCACGGGGATTCTGATGCTATCAAGTGCCGAGCGTTCATGACCACCTTGGTCCAGGGAGCTCAACCCTGGTTCCGAGCACTCGCCCCCAGCAGCATTCACGACTTTAGATAGTTTGGGCAAGTTTTTAAGGAAAGCTTCACCAGCAGCGGCCCTCCAAGGTCAGTTGCAAGGCTGTTGGCACTAAAGCAGGCACAGGGGAAAAAGCTTCAGCCCTATATCAACCAATTTAAATCAGAAGCCCTACGCATCCCCGCCTGGATGTTGCCTCAGCCATCACCGCATTAACCAGAGGCACCCGCGATGAGAACCTCCTACGAGAGCTAGTCCTCCATCCGCCCACCTCTCTCGCCGATCTGGTGACCCTAGCCTTACGTCACGTAGAGTGCGAAGAAGTCCTCAGTGCTTGCCACGGCACAACGAGCTCGTGTCGACAAGGGAACAAGAAGCGACCATCCGAGCAAAGCTCGGGCTAGGGGAAAAGGCAAAATCGAGACGGAGACCACAAGGAGCCCCCTTGAAAATACAAGCAGTACATGCCTCTATCTGCCCCCGTCTATGAGATACACAAAGACATTAAGGGCTCGGGCCTTCTCCGCCAACCTAAGCCTATGAAGGCCAGCGCAAAGCGTCGCAGCCATCGCAAGTATTGCCAGTTCCACAATGACCATGGACACCATAGTAAAGATTGTCATCAGCTCAAGGATGAGATCGAGCGTCTCATCCGCTAGGGGTACCTATATCGATACATGTCTGAGCAAAGGGAGGATCGCGGCATCCCCCTAGAAGAAATCGACAATCACCCTCGCGGAGTCCATATCAATGTTATTTCTGGCGGCGCGGCATCAGGAGGAGATAGTAGCTGAGGAAGGAAGCGTCACGCCCAATGGGCGAGCAAGGCCTCCGAACCCCTCAAAGCCCCACCGGCGAGCGAGCAGCAGGCCCTGGTGTTCTCTAACCAAGACCTGGAAGGGGTAACTACCCTGCACGATGACGCTCTTGTAATATCGGCTACTATAAACCATTGTAATGTAGATAAGATATTGGTCGATAATGTTAGTGCCCTTGATATACTCTCATATGAATGTTTCCTTAAGATGGGTGAAAACCCATCCAAGCTTCTCCCAATTCGAACCCCCCTCTGCGTGTTCAACGGCCAGGCAATCGATCCCGATGGTGCCCTAAGCCTACAGGTCACTATCGGTACCCCTCCCAAGACCGTCATGGTTATGGTTAACTTCATACTAATTAAGCAGATGTCGGCCTATAATGCCATGTTTGGCGGAGGTATCCTCAGCTAAATGAAGGTCGTTGCCTCTACCTATCACCAAAAATTGAAGTTTCCAACCAAATACCACATCGGGAAAGTCCGAGGACAAGGAAAGAAAAGTCATGGAGTTTGTGTCCCTTCATCGAGGGATGTTGTCAGTAGCAGAATATGAGTTACAGTTTTCTAGGCTAGCACCATATGCACCACATCTTATCAGCACTGACCAAGGGGCATTATGTCCCAGAGGGGGACTCTTTCTTCTTCCCCGTCCTTTGGAATTTCCCTTCTCTGAGCAAGAGAGAGAACCTCATTTGGAGATATGCCTTGTCCGCTGGGGATACGGGCGACGGATTCTCCCAGGTGAGACGCTTGGGTTTCTCCCGAGCATGGAGGGCAGTGTTGTGATGGTTATGCTTGGACGCCTGTTAAGCTTTCTCAAGTGACCGTTACTCAAACTTCCAGGCCGAATGGGCCGCCTAGGACGATCTGATCTGAGTGTGTTTGGGCTTTGAAATAAGTGGGCCCGTTTGTGGGGCTGCTACTTGGGGAGCTTAGCCTGGTTGGGTCGGAAGAGGCCTGGTTGGGCTAGTCCGGACCTAGTTTAGCCCTCCCGATCCGTGCGTACACTTGGGCTGCAAATTTACCCCTCTTTACTTGCCCCCTACTCCCGAGCCAAAACTTGGGCTCGGAGAGTGGTATGCTATGGGGTAGTGTTGGTGGCTCAAGTGGGGCATGTCGTTGCCAGTAGGGACCATTTAATGTGGCTGTCCTAAGGGCGAGGGTATAATGACATTGCTTTCCTCGAGCCAACGTGGGGAGACCCTTCGTGGAGTTTGAAACATCATGATGCATCCCTAAGGCTGTAGGGATAAATATGTAAATGTCCCATGTGCTTACATCTTATGTTTCCTCTATTGAGGGCTTCTCCATTTCTGTTGCACCGATATTCTGGGAGGATTCATGCACCATGGGAGGGACTTGGGGGAGCAGAGAGTTGCCGAGGCCTTCACGGAGTTGGCGGAGACCACGGCGGTAGCGATCCACCAGCTTCCTTCTCCTTCGATGTCTTCGGATTCCATAGTTTCCTCTTCTTCCTCTCACTCTTCACGCTCTCTTATGGTGGAGCACGATCCTGCGGTTGAGGCCCGGGGGCCTGAGCAAGGTGCAGGAAGTTTGGTGCCCAGCCATCCTTTGTGCACCGAGTTGGGTGAGACCAAGGTGAAGGAGATCGAGGCCTACTACGAGCTGTCGTGTCGGTATCTCTTTTCTCCTGCCAAACCTCACGAGATGAGACTGGATACCCATTTGGGGGGGGGATGGAGATGGATTATATTTTTTTTGATTTGATATATATATATGTATACATCATCATCAAGTTTATTACGTAGGCGTGCCAGTCACTAGGTGACAAAAATCTGTTATGCGCTCGATCTGACTTAGTCAAACGATAGTGAGGTCCATGTTGAGACCGGCAGTCTATCATACCATAAAGACTATGATGTTAATTACATCAGTTGGGAAGGAGAAAAATCCTTGATTAATTGCTGAGATAATGAACCACCTGGGCTGTGTAAGTATGCAAGCATAAGTAGAATGCCAAAACGATATTGTGCAATGCAAGAAATGAACATAAGTTCACACATACAGCTTGATCATGTTTATTCCCTAGGCATTTGGTATGTGGCGGAGAACACAGGTCTGAAGACCACCATTACACATAGTGAGAGTTTTCAGTCAAACTTAATCTGGCCTTCAGCAAATCACCATTTGATATACCGAGGTCAGGGATAATAGTAAGCTTGCGACAATCAGTAGGCAAGCATGCACATGATTACTATTTTATTATCATTATTATTGTTATTATTATTATTTTATTACATATATAGATATATTTAATTTTTTTATTAGTTTATTACGTGACATTCATGAGTTAAATGTAGTGGGGAAGAGGGGGGTAGAATGCGTTGGTAGGAATATGAGTGGGGATTTAAAACGGCACGAAGGAGAGTTGGAATCTAATCCGGTGCGAGGAAACATAGGAATTGGTCTAAAATGGCATGGGATAGTGCAGGAAAAGGGGTAAAATGGCGCGGCCTATTTAAGGGGCTTGAACGGCGCGAAGGGTGGTGGGCGTGCCGAATTAAGCCGCGTCAAGTAGAGACGGTTGGATTATTATGGCTTTTGAGTGTGATGTTGAAACGACACGGTGGGGGTAGACGCCAGATTAAGGCGCGCTGGATTAGGACTTTTACCATTTTTGAAGGGATTTATAAGATTTAAAGCTAGTTTGAGCTAGGTTGTGACTCAGCTCATTTTTGATGATAATGAGGGTTGATTATTGAATGAATTTAGGTTTCAAATGCTCTGCAGACATGATGGGTCAAGACTTATGTGAGGTTAATACTCAAGCACAGTCAATTGTCAATCTGAAATGCATCCACGGTCATTGTAGTTTGAATTATAGTGTAACTTAGTTGAATTAATCTAACAAAATTTAGGCAGCATCTCCCCATACCCAGAAGGTCACAGGGGAGAAGTGGAGGCATACCTACGGAATTGGGGTAAGTTCCTAAATACTGGGAGGCCAAGATGGTGACCGGTGGACCTAAATGGATGGAAACCCCAAGGGCTATCCTACGAGGGGCACCATCACTCCGTGGGTCTACAATTATTTAGCGGGACAGCCAAAGTGGGAGGAGACCCTGAGGGCTAGCCTACGAGGGGCTCCACGGCCCATGGCCACCACACTCCCCCTGAGGAACATGGGTTTTATCAGATATTGGATCGTAAGATCCATCTATATTCATCTCTGACGGCTCATAAGACTCCGTGTCATGAGAGGACAAGATCCCATGGCCTCCAGGTGATTTAAAGAGAAATTGACGGTTGAAGAGGAATGTTCCCCCTCCCCGGTAATTGGATTGGCATCATTAGGAGAATAAAAAGAAGGCATACATAGTGATATTATGATATCACCCGTGCATTAAGAGAGGGAGGATAAGCCATATTTGACAGGCCCTCACCCTGCCCTTCTCGGGATAAAAGAGAGCGTAGTAATAAATTCAAACTTTGAAATAAAGGAGAGGAATGATGAGTCTTGGGAAGAGGGTTGTCCAAAGCCCAAGGAGAGGGTACAACACCTTTTTCTTCCCCCCATAAAGCATCTTTTACCAAATCCTAGCCATCCATCTCCTTTCTCTCCCACCACCTCTCCGGTAGTCAACGGATAGCGGCGGTGGGTAGGACCGGGGGACTACGCGACGAGCGAGCGACGGGGAAGATCGTGATGGGCCGAGACAGAGGCGTGATGCAGTGGCTCACATGAACGGGGTTCGTCTCGTGTGAGCGAGGTAGTTTTCAGAGATTTTTCTTCGTAAAAGGTAGGGGGACAGACCTACACTACTCTTCCCATGTCTTTCCCCTGCATGCGGTCGAGTTTTGAGTGAGAGAGCGGGGTTTAGCGATTTTGGGGGACATTCTATGCTCATGGGCCTGTGATCAGATCGATGCGATGGAATCGAGTTTCTTCCTTCCCAATGCGATCAGGGGTGATACCCTATGCATTCTGGGAGTTTTCGAGCCCAATGTGGCCCTATTAAGTGAGGGAATGAGCCTCTGGGGTGGTTCCAGGAGGGGACTCTGCTACTGGGAGTTGCCCAATTGGGCAGCTAGAGTTCTAGCCGCCCAAGGGTGCTGGGCAGCTAGGGTGAAGGCCGCCTAGGCCCATGCCCCTCAGGGCAACCAAAGACCTGGCCGCCCAGGTGTCTAGGCGGCCAGGGTGATGGTTGCCCAGGCCAGGCTGGGCGGCCACTGGTTGGGCCGCCCAGGCTGCTGGGTGGCCAGGGTGTTGGCCGCCTAGGCCACAGGGTGGTGACCACTGTTGTGGCCGTGCGCAGGGCTATGGGCAGTCAAGAGTTTGGCCACCCATACCTTGTCAGCCTGAAAGTTCAGATTTTCGCATTCCGTATGTTGGTGGTTCCCATCTGTGCCAGTTTTGCTAGCAGTCCATAGAGTAGTCACCCAGTCAGAGGTCCTAGGGTGTTGTGTTCTGTCCATAGCCGTCGCGTGTTGTGTTAGACATGTATGGTGAGTTACATACGGACCGAGGGTGTTTTGGTGGCTTTCTACTTCCTGGCGAGTTCTCACCTTTTGGTGACCTTTCGGGGGGGTTTAGGCGGGTTTGACTGGGAGGTTTACCCAGGTTTGACCGGGGGGTTTTACCCGGGTTTGACCGGGGGTTTGACTGGAGATTTGAGTGTGAGTTTGACTGGGGGTTTGGATTACCAAAAGATAGGAATGCCCTTGTTATAAAAATAAATTTTCTTATGGGGACGCCACCCCCGGAGACCCCCGCAAGTGGCGCTGCCCCCATGACCCCCGCGACCTGACCGCGCAGGTCGATCCGCGTGCGAGGGCGCACGATGGTGAGTTCGGGCTCCTCACTTAAACAATTCTATCCCCCGGACTGTGCATAAAGAGAAAAATAATGATGCCCTAAGATATCGGACGTGGTCCACGGAATTCCCGACATGTCCATAGTCTGAAACCGCCTCGGGCCAATAGTCTATCAGTTTGACCCATTTCTATCGGGATCCAATCCCACAACCCACATCAAACTTGCCATACGTACGGCAGACATTTATACGATTTTCGTCGTCGCTTTTGGTGCTATTAATACGGAGTTCCGTATGAACAATAAATGGTCTGCTAGTGACCGACATACGCGTATTCGTGAACATTTACACCCCAATGCGGGGTTTGTTTAAATGCAATTCGAGATTTCACTCTCGCTCCCATCATTTTGAATCTCAGGCGGTAGCCCCCCCCTTTTCGGTGATTAATCAAGGGTTTTTTCCTCTCCGAGGAGATGTAATTAACACCGTAGCATTTACGGTATGACAGATTTTTAGTCCCGACACGATACACACAATCGTCTGATCAGTCAGAACGAGCGCACCATGGGCTTATTTAAGCCCGAATAAATCATCACCAAGGTGACTAGCATGCCCTCGCACTAATAAACCGAATAAACGAATGAACAAGCGAATAAACAAATGAAATAAAGAAGAGTCCCGAAAAGTGCATCCACAGCGGCTACCTCCAGCCATGTCAGATTCCTCACTAGCCGTACTAGCAACTCCTTCGGGGGAGCCCCTCTGAGGACTGAGTCCTCCACTCGCCGCAGAGCCCCTCTAAGGGGTAGGTCCTCTACTCGCTGCCGATGCCACTAGCGAATGCACTACAGCAACGTCGATCGGGACCGGGTACTGTAGCCTCCCTGGGGCGAATGTAACCTCGGGCGACGATCGACACCTGGCCGGTCCCCGGAGCAACGTGGTCCACGGGGCGAGGAGCACACCGCGGCAGCTCGACGATCTCGCAGGTCCAACCCTGAACCTCTGGCACCCTTGGAAGCAGGAAAGAGTCGGCTAAGTACCATCCACAAACAAGGCGACCTTATGGAAGGAGAAAACCAGTACCCTGCGGTAACGGAGGACTCAACCCCAGCTCCCGAAGTGGCACCGGAGTCAGAATGAAGTCTACGTCAACCAGAGGATATCGACCAATCTCCTTTAACTTCCGACGATCCTCAGCCCTGAGGGAGGGCCTCGTATCACGCTAGGTGGAGCGGGTGCCGCTGCGCATCCACCTGTCGGAGGCATCTCGATCTTTCAACTTGATAATATACACGTACCGCTCTGACCAACCCTTGCAGTTAGACGCGGTACGGGAGACCTGGATGAAGTGCTGGTGGGTGCGAGCCTTGAAATAGGCAAAATAGGTATCGACCGGACAACTCTGGAGAAGAAAGAAGTGTCTGAATAGATCGACGCTCGGCTCCACCGACGCCCTATGACATGAATAAACGAATCCAAAGAGGATTGTATGGGAATTGAATAGCAACAATCTTAATCTGGTGGTTACTAATGATATGCTTTGGGCATGCTTAGAGGTAGAGTTAGCAACGCCTCTAATATTCCAAAACATGGTAGGGCATATCATGAGGAAGAGTAGCCCGACTCATTCGAAGCAGCCTTAAGCTGTGATCTAGTTTGCCTATTCTTGTTAATAGCCAGCTCGCCAGCCTTGTTTAAAGGAACTGCAGGCATGAGAGCATTTTCTGCGGAGGCAACCCGAGTAACACCTTCTAAAAATTTATCATTCCTAGAGGGAAGCATATCGGGACCTACTCCACTAGAGTCACATATCCCGCTTTGCACGCGACATTGGGAGTTCTATGCACAGGAGCTCAAGGCCAATGCGCCTTGCACATCCCCAGGCAAATGAGCCACCACCGGCTAGACGTCGGCCCCTATCGGCCTAGGACTAACCACATCGTCTGAAGTGCACTACTCATGAACATCACCATCCAGTTCGAGAACTTTAAACCTATTGGAGGTTGATGGAATCTAACTCCCCTCCCCATGGGCATGTGGGACAATGACCACGTTGAAGCAGCATGCTTTCTTCACCAACGGCTCCTGAGAGAACAATTGTGAACCTCTCGGCCTGATAGGTGAATCATACTATTTAATGCGCCAAACCTTGGCTATCGGAGCTGCATGCTCCACCATCGGAACTGAAACCTCCTGTGTAGTATTGGTGGCCATTTAAGCTACTGAACCGGTATTATTCAGCTTCTTGTGGCATTCCGAATCCTTATGCCCCAGCTTGTGACAATAAGAACACAAAGGAGGAACTTTATGATAATTAATCTTCTACCAAAACCCATTGCTCCCACAGCCGATCCATAATCGATCAGGCTTATGCTTGGAAATATCAAGTTTGACATAGACCAAGGCCTCCTGGGTGTGCGTCAGAGCTAGTGTCTGTTCATGGATGCGAAGAACAGGACCAATATTGGTAGCAATAGAAACAAGGAAATCCTCAGCACAGTAATTCACCGAAAGCATGGGGAAGCCGATCCAGGTGGGAAGGGAAGTGGGATCAGCCAGAAAATCAAACTGTGGTTCCTAGCGGAAGAAATGATATAGCAAACCTTTGATATAAAGGCTTCACCGGAGAAGAACCTTCAAAAAGTTGCCCTCCGAATCAAAGCGAAATAGGAGGTGCTTGGGGTTAAGGACACTCACAATGAAATCTTTTTGAAGGCCTAGCCTCTGCATCAAGCAAGCCTTGAGTTCTAGGATGGGGCATCGACCATATGAACACCGCACAATAATAGCAAACTGTAGTGCCTGCATTGACTTGTCAACTTCCTCAAGTGAGAAGAATACCGCGGGCTCACCCGAGTCAGTAAATGCGGGAGCCTTCACGCCGATCCTAATAGCAGGCGGGGGTTTAGTGGCAGCAATAACCTGAGCATAAGATTGTTGAGGACCCTTCGCCAAGTCTGTAGAAGGCCCCAAAACCATGCAGTCGATGCCCGCCATGGCCGCCCTACAGGGACGGCCAGGGCCAAGGCCCGGGACGAAGAGAAACCAGGGAAAGATCACTGCCAGGAGAGAAACTAGTCAGCCCCACTCTTCTCTCTCTCTCTCTACACCAACCCCAACCAACCTCACACCGTGAACTGGACGGCACTCCTTTCATGGGTTCACACAATTGAGATTTCAATAGTTTTCAACAACTCTCCTGCAATCATTACAACTCTCCTGCAATGATTGTGTATCTCGAGGTGACTCTTCTGATGGCCTTGCGTTGCTCAACGTTGGCCGCTTCCGGGAATGAACCATCCCTACAATACTGCTCAATCTCATGATATCATGACAATTCCTCTTCTTCTAAAATCTCCTCGAGCTCAGTTAAAGAAACTTCTATCAGATCCTCCCTCTCAGCCTTCTTCTCTACAGATTTCCTAAGGTTATCAAATCACGGATCTTGAAGGGAATGGGTGTCTAATCGCTGGACCACAATGGTCTCAGTGGAGCGACTAAGAGGGAAAGAAAGGGAAGAAGCCAGAGATGCAAGTGCATCGGTGAGAATATTCTGAGAACGAGGGGTATGAATATAGATCAGCTTACGAAATTGCCTAGCCAAGAGGGTGACCAAATCTTGATAGGGTTTAAGCTTAGGGTCACGGGTGTAATAAGTTAAAAGAACTTGACGTAGCACCAATTGAGAGTCTCCTATGATATTCAGATATCGCGTGCCCAGGATGTAGGTGTGCTTCAGTCCAGCAAGGAGAGCCTCATACTCGGCTATGTTATTGGTGGCAGGAAAAGAGAGTTGGTAAGCAAAGGGAATGGTCACTCCCTCCGGAGTGAGGAGAACGGCGCCAATCCCACGGCCCTGAGAATTGAGCGCACCATAGAAGTGCAATGACCAGAAGGGGTGACGAGTAAGTACAGCAAGGTGATCATTAGGAAACTTGTCCTGGATCGAATCTGTGCAAGGAATAGGAGAGTGAGCGAGATGTTCAGCAATAGTGTATCCCTTGATTGCTTTCTGAATGACGAAGGTAATATCAAATTGGGAGAGAAAGCTCTGCCAGCAAGCTAGTCTACTAGAAAGGACGGGTTTTACTAAGAGATAACTGATTGGGTCCATTCTAGAGATCAACTTAACCTCATGGGCAAGGAAATAGTGTTTCAATTTCTGAGCTACCCATACCAATGCTGCACAGGTCTTCTCCATGGTTGTGTACTTGGCCTCAGTAGGATTGAACAACCTAGAAAGATAATAGGCTGCCCTTTCCCTACCTTCATCGTCCACTTGTGCCAGGACGGCTCTTAGGGAGTCCTCAATAATCGAAATGTACAAGATCAGGGGTGTGTTAAGTCAAGGGTAATATGGTCATGTAAAGAGTTGAGCTCCTATAAATAGGACCCAACTCTCTCATTTGAGGCCAATGAAAAACTTGATGAAATTCCAAAACCCAATCTTGAGTGTCATTTGGTGAGAAACCAATTGAGAGGGTGTGAAGCCCTGGGTGAGAAACCCCCTTCCTTTCCCTCTCTTTCTCTCTCTCTCTCTCTAGGGGGCGGACCCCTCTCTCTCCTCCTCCTTTGGCCGCCCCATTCTCTCACCTCCCCTCCTGTCCATGTCAGCCCCACCTCAGCCCTAACCTACCACCTAAGCCACCCTTTCACCTCCGTAGGAGCATTCAATCCCTCCCATCAATTCCCCATTAAGTCTCGCCCCCTCCCTAGGAGTCTCTTGACCTTTCCCATACAACCCTCCCTCTACCCCACGCAACCTTCCACCTCCCAATGGAGATTTGAATATTTTTCCTCCTCTCTCTCCTCCCCCATTCCCTAGGCCGTCCCAAAGAGGAACCCCACCCCTTGGATCTGGTCACCCCTTTCTCCCTCCATCCTCCCTAGAGCATCCTCCACCACCCCTCCCTCTCCACCTTGGGCAGGGAACCTGCAGCCCCTCCCCTGCATCCCTCTCTCTCCCTGCACCTCCAGCTCCACCCTAGGACCCTTCCACACCTCCCCCACATCCCCCTCCCACCATTCCTCCATCCCCCTTCACCATTCAGTAGCCCCCCACCCCATTTCATGTTCACTTGGAGCTGCACTAGAGAGCCTGCTCACAGCTGAGTACCTGTAGAGATCTAGCAACTTGCATAGCCAGCCACAACTTCATCCCGGAGCCCCTAGAAGCACAATGGTCACCGTCCGAAGCGTCTCCAAGCCCTCTTTGCAACGGTGGTGGTCTCGTCTTCGTCTGATTTCGTGGCTGCCTAGAGGAGCCTTCACCGCCGGACTGCGCATCTCCTCCCTGGTAGACACTGAGTCAGGACTTGCAGAGGCGTCCACGGCCAGCCTCCTAAAGCTCTTGAGGTGGGACTTGGCTAAGACCTTCCACTACAGGTCTCCTTCCACCCCCAAGAAGCGGCCACCGTTTGGATTCCAGAGCAGTGAGTTTCAGATTTTCTCTCTAGGGTGTACTGGGTCAGTTCCCTCTGGAACTGACTTGACACACTATTACTGTTCACGATCTACTGTCTACTCTGACCTCTGTCGGCCTCCCCGTGGTCGTCGATTGAAGAGGGATCGACCACGAACGCAACAACTCTGGCCTCGCTTGCATCCGAGCTCGGGAGCATCCGTGGTGGCCTCACCTTCCAACAGCAACGACTCAGAAGCCATCAGATTCAGAAGCTAGCAGTCCTGTTCATGACCCTGCCCCGGCCGTTGTCATCATCGATAAAATCTCCAAAAATTTTGACATCCTCCTGGGCCAACCCAAGAGATTTTGGCCCTGGTTTTGTCTCCAACGGAGGTCGGTAGAGTCTGCAGCGGTGCCAACAGCGACTATCTATCCACTATTCTAGAGAGTGGACAGAATCGACGGTCCTCTTACATTAAGTTTCTAGTGTAGGCTTTCCCGACCCTGCTTGGCCGACTTACAGCCCCTCCCTGCGGGAGGTAGTGTTTGGATGTAATATTTTAAGTCTCCCTCTCCTTGTTCAACCCCCTTGCTAGGGGAGTAGTGCTGTAATTCTTAAACAGGTCGAAGCTACACTAGCGCAGCATGTGGGGAACCCACGCTTTCCCGGTCGTCCACATCTCTGAATGGGATCGATTTCTTCAAACCAGTTGAGTAAGTTCTCTACGCCTTGCTTCCCCTTGATGCTTGTTTGTCTAATATTAGCTCTTAGCTCCGCTGGTCAGGAAGAGTGAGCGCCCGGTCCCGTTAGCACCATTGCTTTCGAGTGACCGCCGTGGGGAGAGAGTGTGACCCGTGCCCTCGGCACCCGGTCGGCCCCCTTTGAATTGGACCTTCATACACCTTGGGAAGAACCCTTGGCCCTGTTGGCCCTCTACCAGCAAGGGTCCAGCCCTCATGACCTCGACTCGGCATCACTGAGTTACCCCCAGGTTTTGGGTGAGTGCCGGGTGAGTGGCTGCCGATATCGGTCCGTTCTACTTGCGAATTGTGCTTGCTTGCTAGGTCCAAGGTATATCGGTCTTGTGGCTATCACCCCAAGGTGGTGTCACATCAGTCCAGCTCTCCCTTCACAACACCACCCACTCGTGGCACCCCACTGGCCTTCCCTCTCCTCACGCCTGCACACGCCTCCCACACCCAGCCAACCGACCACCCGCGAGCCCCGGCTCCACTAATCTCTCTCTCTTTCTCTCGATCCACTGCATCTCACTGCACCTTCTCTAACCTCCACACATGCACACATGCATGCACATGGCCGCATCTCTCTCCTTCTCTCAAGCCTCTGTCGCATGCCCTCACCTCTCCTTGCTGTTGCAGACTCGCCCACGGCTCTCTGCGGCAAGCCCATGCACCCGTGGCCCTACAACCTCTCAGCCGCGGCCCTCTCCTTCCTCTCTCCCCCTCTCCGTTCTCTCCTGCGATCTCTCTCTCCCTCTCTCTTTCTCTCAAACCCAGCTCCACAACTCGCGAACCCCCCGTCGAATCTCTCTCTCTCTTCTCTCTCACTTTCATTCTCTCTCTAACTCTCACCCTCACTCTGTCCCTCTCTATCTCCCTCTTTCGCTCTCACCTTCTCTCTCTCTAACCCTCTATCTCTCTCACCTCTATTTCTCTCTCTCTTCTAGCGACCCTTCACTCTCTCTCTCTCTCTTTATCTCTCTTCATCTCTCTCTACCTCTCTCCTTCTCTCTCTATCTCCCTACAACTGCAAGGAGAAGGGGGGAGGAGATGAGGGCGTGAGATTCCTCTCCACCAAGTGGTGAAGTGGCTCTAGCTCAGGGTTGATATCGCTTAACAGTGCTTACCTTTAACAGGAGGGTCTCCCAGATTTATATAGCGACTCATGAATGTAAGAGCCCTGTGAGGTGAGGGGTTTCAGGGGAGGTTACGTCCCCTTCGTGGGCTCATTAAGGCGCGAGGGCTCTTAATCGCCATTATCCCAACAATTTTCCAGCTCTCAAAGGGCACGCAACGGTCACATGGATAAGCTTTCGTCAGTCAGTCCAAGCATATGGCACTGCCCCTAGGTGTTTTCTCGAGCGATAGGTGCACAGCTCTGGCGAGATGTATGGGACCTCGAAAGGACCTCTCGATCGACCTGACGCTCAGACTTCCGAACCCGAAGGTCGCCTAGGAAGCACTTCTGAGTGAATTATTGGGCTTAGTGAGCCCCAAAGGGGCTGTCACTTATAGGAGTCGGGCCTCGTTCGGTCTGGCAGGATCTCGTTTAGCCGTTCCTATTCGGGCGGTAGAAATCTCCCTCTCCACTTGTCCCCCTCCTACTCCCAAGCCAAGATTAAGCTCGGTCGAGTAGCATTTGGGGCAGGTATATGTGGTTCAAGTTGAGTGGGGATTTTCCCTGATAGGGGCCACTTGATGTGACTGTTCTGAGGATACACCCGTCATGATGATAATTCTTGCGAATTGATATGTGGAGCCCCCTTTTTGAAGACTAGAACGTCGCGTCACTTCCCCTGAGGGGTTTATAAGCGTAGCACGTGCTGTCGCTCCTATCTTCCATTGCCTAGGACTTTTCTTTCAACCATCTTTGCATTCGCGAGTGGCTCATGCATCGCAAGGGCAACTCATAGGAGCAAAGAGTTACGGTGACCTTCGCAGAGCTTGTAGAGGTTACGGCAGTGGTGATTCACTAACTTCCGCTTCCCCCTGAGTCATATGGCTTAGTGCCTTCTTCTTCCTCTTCCAGCTCTCCTGGTTGCTCTATGGTGTGCCATCATCCTGAGGCCGAGGTGCAAGAGGTTGAGCGGGCTCCTAGGGATTTTATGGTGCCGGTGAAACCTTTACGCAGTGAGCTGACTGAGGATGAGGTGAAGCGACTGGGGAGTCGATAGAGCTGCCTTGGAAGTATCATTTTTCTCCTACAGAGCCCCATGAGTCTAGTCTAGACACTTGCTCCAGCCTCTTCTGTTCCTTTCTCTTGGCCTGGAAGTGCGGGTTCTGCCTTCCTCTTCATTACTTTGCTGCCGAATTACTTCGGCTCTACCAACTGGCTCTAGTTCAGTTGGTCTCCAATTCTTACACCTTCATATTTTTCTTCATCTTCCTTTGCCGTTCGTGTGGGATCGAGCCTTCGCTAGACCTCTTCCATGTGTTTTTTGAGTTGAAGGAGCATACCCACGTTGGTAAGGGCTTCTTCTATCTCCAGGCAAAGAGGGGAAGGAACTACGTAACCCTCTCTCCCAAAGATTCTTCCCACAATGGCTGGAAGACCAATATTTTTGGGTGGGCACAGCCTTGGACAGCAGGCCTTGGAACTTCCCACTGATCCCTAATTTTCACCCTAACATCCCTCCAAAGTTGGCTGTGATTTCCCCGGAGGTGGATAAGAAGGCTGCCCTTCTTCAGGAGAATCGTCGATCCATCGCCGAGTTGATGACTGAGGCCAACATTGAGGAGTATCCCTCTTGGGCAGTGAGGCCTCCATGTAAGGGCTTTAGGGCCTTTTATTGATGTTGGGTCGAATTAGCAAGTTTCTTCTTGATGGTACTCTTTTATTTGCTCAGACTCGAGGCGAGTGGCTGATGAAGGGGCATCGCCGGCCGAGGTGGTGATTCTCAATGAGGAGGAGGCACCTACCCCCGGCAGACTTCCAGCGTCCGAGAGTTCTTCCCGTGCACGAGACAAGGGCAAGCGGCTTACCCGGGATGGAGCTTCCGAGCGTCGCGGGGCCAAGTGCAAGGATCCCGTGGAGAAGATGCTCAGATCCTTGATGAAGGCTGTGACTGTTGAGAGGAAAAGGGCGAGGAGGGGGGAGGCCACTCGCTCGATTGAGGGGGGCATGCGGCTGGCTCTCCCGTCCGGTGAATCAGAGGGGGCCGCCAACTTCGGAGGAGTCATGGCCCAGATGGATGCATCCCGAGTAGAGGTTGCCGATGTTGGGTCGCCTATCAGGGTCAAGGGGGCACAGGGCAATGGGACCCGATCCAAGCTGGTCGAGGCCGAGGGGTCACAAGGAGAGGCGACCCAATCCCAGCTGACTGAGGCTGCGAAGGCGCGGGGGGAAGCGGCTCAGCCTGAGCCAGCTGGTGGGCCTTTGAGAGCGGGAGTGCCCAGGGGGAATCCTCTGATCCCGGCTATTTCGGAGAGGGCCTCCTCTCCCGCGGCAGGCACCTTTGCCGTCTGAGCCTCCTTGTACTGCAGGTGCCACTCTGTGACCTCGGAGGCAATCCGGTGAGGTCTCGGGCGTAGTCCTCCTTCTATGCTCCTCGAGCGAGTCATGGAGGGCAGCTTGATCATTGTAACGACCCAGAGCTCCAGATATCGATAACCCGATGTAACATCGAATTACCACTACCAGGAACTGGGGAAGTCACCCAAGAGGCTAATGAGGCCCCTGAAGGATTGGGGGAGTTTGTCGAGGGAGCGTATAACAAATTGGAATTACACTACGCGTAGATTAAATTAAAATAATTATTATAAACTGAAATGCGGAAGCAATTACATATTTATATATATCAGAGTGTTAGTCAATATACACTAATCCAGAATTGCCCAAAGGACAAGTCCACAATATACAAAGTCCGGTGGCTTCCCCAGTTCTTGGTATTAGTATATCGATGATATTGGTATATTGGTATCTGGATCTCTGGGTCATTACAGGTGGTATCAGAGCGGCATTGAGGATTTGTATAAGGAATTAAAATTACATTAGTCTAGAACAGGTCCATTCGAGTCATCCACTGCTGACTTAGGATGTTTCCTGTGATTACTGATGGATTTTATATTATTGCGTGTTTCCTTAGATCAAAATGCCGCCTCGTAGAAGCCATATTCAGAGGGAAGAAAGTGGCACTTCTTCTCCTCCGGTTATGCCAGCTCTAGCTCAAGTTGATCTTCCTGCACCTCAAGTGGATGGCGATCGTGGTAGAGCATTAAAAGAATTTTTGCTATTTCACTCGCCAACATATGAAGGTCAGTCAGATCCGGATGCAGCCAGGGTGTGGCTTGAAGCGACTGAGCGCGTGTTCCGTTCAATGGAATGCGTAAAGGATGAGAAGGTTATGCTTGCTACTTTTCAGCTTCAGGGTGCAGTGCTTATGTGGTGGACTTCGGAGTGGGAGGTTGCCTTCCATTCCCATCCACTTCGTCAGATCACCTGGACAGAGTTCATGGCTACTTTTGAGTGAACTTATAGTTCGGCCTATCTCAAGATGGGTAAAATGCATCAATTTCTAGAATTGGCTCAAGGTGAAATGACCATGCTGTAGTATCGGAACAAGTTTATAGAATTGGGTCGATATGCGCCCCATGTCCTCGCTGATGAATCCCTGAAGATGGAGCAGTTTCTGGTGGATTGAAGGCTGAGTTGCGATTGCGATTGCTTGCCACTCACGTAAAAGAGATGGATGAAGCATATCAAGCCACGGTTGTGATAGAACTTGATTTGGCTAGATCTCGAGGTCATTCTCAAGCTGGGTCATTTTAGCCGACTGTGCAGTTCCAGCCGACTTATCAGTCATCGGTTCTAGGAGCTCCTTCTGCTTTTTCGGCTGCTAGCGATACTTATTTCTCCAAATCCAAGGGCAAGAAATTCCAATTTAGGAGGTCCAAGAAGAAGTTTGATCAACAGGAGCCTTCTGGTGCTGTTTAGTAGTCAACTCCTTCCTTTCAACAGTGCCAGGGTTCTACAGTAAGTCAGCTGAGGCAGTCGGCGAGGTGTGGTGGCAGCCACCCAGGCAAGCCATGTTCTTTGCCAGTGGTTTACTTTCGCTATGATCAGCCGGGTCACATACTTTGAGACTATCCATTGCGGCCAAAGCCAGTGCAGTTCTCACAGTTTACACAGCCACAGCAGTCCCAGTTTTATTTTTGACCTCCACTACCACGTCAACCTCAGCAGTTTTTCCCTCCAACTTCAATGGCGTCCTCCCAGCAGTCTTCTGCAGTAGCCAACCGGAAGTAGAAAGGCAAGGTTACTCACATCACTTGAGCAGAAGCCGTAGCATCCAACCTCGTGGAAGGTATGGTTATAATTTTTGATCATGCAGCTCGTGTTCTTTTTGATTCTGGTGCTTCTCACTCTTTTATTTCTGAGGACTTCATTGCATGTATCGAGGAGCCGACATCTCAGATAACTTGTGAGTTGCTTGTTGAGATGCCTTCTGGGGATTTTATGTTCACTCTTTTATGTCTGGAGGAGTCTCCTATTGCCATCAATGATCAGCAATTGCCGACAAGATTATATGTGTTACAGCTGGTGGATTATGATATTATTCTGGGCATGGATTGGTTAGAGCAATATGGAGCCGTAGTTGATTGCAGATCTAAGAAGGTCTATTTTCAGCCACATGGAAAACCAGCTTTCTATTTTCAAGGTATTCGATCTCACTCTTCTCGTTTGATTATTTCTGCTATTCGAGCCTGTAGATTGCTTAATGCAGGCTGTCAGGGATTTCTAGCTTCAGTGGTTGCTGTTGAGGCACCACGACAGGATGTCAGTGCTATTCCTGTTGTCTGTGCGTTCCCTCATGTGTTCCCCGAGGAGTTACCAGGCTTGCCTCCATAGCGAGAAATTGAAATGGCGATTGAGTTGATTCCAGGTACAGCACCTTTGGCAAAGGCACCATACCAAATGGCTCCAGTCGAACTTAAAGAACTGCGAGCACAACTGTTAGAACTTTTGGAAAAAGGTTACATTCATCCCAGCTTCTCTCCATGGGGTGCTCCTATTCTGTTCGTGAAAAAGAAAGATGGAAGCCTGAGGCTTTATATTGATTACAGACAGCTAAATCAGGTGACTATCAAGAATAAGTATTCTTTGCCCAAGATCGATGATTTGTTTGATCAGTTGCAGTCTGCTTCTATCTTTTCTCAAATTGATCTCCATTCTAGCTATTATCAGTTGAGAATTAAAGAGTCAGATGTGGAAAAGACTACTTTCAGCACGCGTTATGATCATTTTGAATTTTTGGTTATGCCATTTGGGCTAACCAATGCTCCTGCAGCTTTTATGGACCTAATGCAGCGTGTGTTCCATCCTTACCTGGATCAGTTTGTTGTGATCTTTGTTGATGATATTCTCGTCTATTATGTCCCTGAGGAAGATCATGTGCAGCATCTGAGGATCATTTTGCAGACTCTGCGAGATCACGAGCTCTATGCTAAATACAGTAAGTGTAAGTTCTGGCTTCGAGAAATTCTTTTTCTGGGCCACGTGATTTCTGGTGATGGAGTTGCGGTGGATCCAACTAAGATTGAGGTTGTTCTTCAATGGCAGAGACCGAGGACTATAACAGAGATCAGGAGTTTTCTGGGTCTTGCTAGTTATTATCGGAGATTCATTCAAGATTTTGCACAGATTGCTGCACTGATGACTAGACTCACTCGCAAGGACGTACCATTTGTCTGGTCAGATCAGTGCTGACAGGATGTTATTAATAATCACTACGTTAATGAGCTCAATTCACATCTGCTGAAGGACTCTGTGGTAGATCAACTCCATACTCAAGGTCACTATTTTGAAAATGCTTCGGGGCATGATGAGCATGTCCTACCCACGGTGCAACCTATGACGAATGGCCAGCCACATTTGCATGGGGTGGTTGGTATGCATGAACCTATTCATCAGGCTAGCCAACCGAAGCAGTCATTAGTTGATGGCATTGTTTTGGAGGCAACTACTATCCATAATTCTGGGAAGGTGAGCACCATGGAGGCAAGTACTATCCATGATCTTCGGGTTTCCTTGAACTCGACCCGACTGGCTACCTTTGAAAATGATCTTATGCCTAATGCTATTATAAGCAAGGTGGGAACGGTGACTCATTTATCGGGGGTTTGCACCAGATCGCAGCTAAAGGCGGCAAGCATATCATCCAGATATTCTTCATCATGATACCTCCGCTTATTTTTTGGAACATTAGAGGTGTTGCTAATCTCACCTCTAGAAGCACTCTCAGGCACCTTGTTCGGTAGCACCGACTTCATCTGCTTGCTATTTCAGAACCCATGCTTCCTCTTACTAGTGCTGATTCCATCTGCCGTTTTATTGGTATGGATTCCTTTATTGCTAATAATAGTGAGAGCTCAAAAATCTGGCTCTTCTGGAATAAATAGATTTCCCTTCAAATTGTGAACACATCTGCACAGCATATTACTATAGGCATTCTCAAGGATGATGACACCATCTCTTATTATATAACAGTTGTCTATGGGGACTGCAACAGAATTATCCGTAGGCTTGTTTATGATTATCTTATGGGCTTTTCTAAACATGTGGACTTGCCTTGGCTGATTGGTGGGGATTTCAACTGTATTGCCTCTCCGTCAGAGAAAGTGGGCAGCCATGTCCCAAACTCCCGCTCACTGCTTGATTTCAACTCTTTCATCTCTGCGACTGGGATGATTGATGCTGGCTTCTCTGGCCCTCCCTTAGCCTAGTCGAACAACCGTACTGGGCAGGCAGCTATCAAAGCTAGGCTAGACCGTGTGCTAGTTAATGCCCAATGGTTGGAACTAGCCCAGGGTTTTATTATCAAACACCTTCCTAGGGGTCCCTCCAACCATGCCCCCATGCTCATTCTCTATGAGGTGGCTCAAAGGCCTCCAGCTCACTTTACATTTCAAACTATGTGGTGTACCCACTATTCCTTCCTTGCGACTGCCATTGAAGCCTGGAATAACAATAATGTTCTTCAACCCAATCCTTTTGTTACGCTGTAAACCAAGCTGCAAGTAGTAAAGTGTGCTCTTAGAACATGGAACAAAAATATTTTCAGAGACCTCAAGAGGAACATCATCAAAGCTGAGGCTGCCAATGCAGCTAACCAATGTATATTTGACAATGATCCTTCTGCAGACAACCGAATGAGGCTTAATGAATCCACAGCTCGTCTGCAAAAAGCGCACCACAATGAGGAGCTGTTCTGGGCTCAAAAAGCCAGATGGAATGGGTGGATGACGAGGATAAAAACACTTCCTTCTACCACTCTGTTGTTCAGGGAAACAGAAGAAGAAGCTTCATTCACAGATTGAGGATAAATGATTGTTGGTGTAAGAACCAAGTCACTTTGCAGGAGGAGGCTATTCTATTCTTCAGCTCTCTCCTTTCCTCTGAACATCATCAGATCGAAGAGGAGATGCTTCATGTCATTCTGTCACTCGTTACCGGCACCCAAAACGACGGTCTTTGCCAATTTCCCACTGATTCAAAGATTAATAAGGCGGTCTGGGACCTAAACGGGAATGGAGCTCCTGGCCCTGATGGCTTTACTGGCACTTTCTATACCTCATGTTGGGATATCATTGCCAATGATGTTATTGCTGCCATCCAAGGTTTCTTCTATGGCTTCCCGCTGCCGCGGGGTATTGCTTCCACTCTTATTACCATTATCCCAAAGGTTGCCCATCCTACATCCTTTGGTGAATTCCGCCCCATCAGCCTCTGCAATTTTTGTAATAAAATTGTCTCCAAAATCATTGTCACCTACCTCACTGACATTCTTCCCTTGCTCATCTCAGCTAAGCAGGGCGCTTTTGTCAAGGGTAGATATATCCTGGAGAATGTCTCTATTGCCAGAGAACTGGTGAAAGATCTGAATAGGAAAGTTTGGGGTAATAATCTCATCCTAAAATTGGATATGATGAAGGCTTATGATAGAGTGGAATGGGATTTCCTCCTTGCTGTGCTCAATAAATTTGGTTTCTCTTCATGGTTTACATCCCTTGTGGCTATGCTGGTGTGCAATTGCTGGTTCTCGGTTACTTTTAATGGTACTATGGCTGGATACTTCAAATCATCTCGGGGCCTGCGGCAAGGCGATCCACTTGCTCCGACGCTCTTTGTTATTATGCAGGAAGCTCACAGCCGGGGCATCTCCAATCTTCGTGATTCGGGTGTCCTGCAGCCTTACTCTGGCCCCAGAAGATGCCCACCTATCTCGCACCTATTGTTTGCAGATTATACCCTCATATTTTTAAATGGCCAAGCGCACAACATCAAGAAGCTGATCAACTTTATCAAGCGCTATGAAGGAGCCTCTGGTCAGAAGATCAACACATCTAAAAGCACATTTCTTCTCTCAAACAAGGCTCCTGGTACTTCTGCCTCCCACATTAAGACGTTAACCGGCTATAAGAGGCAGACTGGGGCTTTATCTTATCTTGGCGTCCCTCTCCGTCCCGGGAGGACCCTTGTGTCAGATTTTAAGCCCCTTATAGAGAAAATCAATTAGAGAATACTATCCTAGAAGTCCAAGCAATAGTCTGCAAGTTCATCATGAAGAACATCAGCGCCAGGTTCGACATCCCAAGAACTATCATCACCGACAATGGGCCGTACTTCATTTCTCAAGATCTTTAGGACCTCTACAAAAGGTATAAAATTACATTGCATCATTCATCATCTTATTATCCACAAGGCAATGGCCAGGCAGAGGCCACTAATAAAATATTGATTAAAATAATAAAAAAGACCTATGAGTCTAACAAGTTCTTGGATTGGCCAAACAAGCTGATTAAAGCTCTCTGGGCCTATCGCACTTCAATCCGTACTCCCACTGGGCAAATTCTGTTCGCCCTTACTTACGGGATGGAGGCGATAGTCCTTTACAAAATCTTGCTCCCTTCTATTAGGGTACAACTGGATAAGGAACTTTTCCTTGACAAACGTCGTGATTCACTCATTGCCCAATTGGAACTCTTAGACGAGAAGCGGTTGGTCGCTGCCGAGCATGCACGTGTATACCAGAATAGACTCATACATTTTTTATCAAAAGAAGGTCATTGAGAGAAAATTTTAAGTCAATGAAATGGTAGTTAAAAGAATTTTTGTAAAACCTGGTGGGCCGCATTCTAAACTCCAACCCAATTAGGAAGGATCATACGTGGTTCAGACTGTAGATCCTAGCAACGCCTACAAGTTAGTCAACGCCGAGGGGGCTAAACTGTCCCACCCTTAGAATGGGCTTTATCTTAAGAAATACTACCCTTAGATAGGTGTAACAACCGGTATGGTACGAGGACCATCGGAGTTAGAAATTCACTATCCGGTCTTTGTTACCTCGACATGCGAGCCCTCCCAAAATAAAAAATAAAAAAATAAAAAAAATAAAAAAATTTACTAATGCTTGGTGATCATCATGGAGTCAAGTCATTCCACCCATCCTTTATCTTAGGATAGGGTCCATTAATGTTTGCTAGGTCTCGGGTCTTGGTCTGCCAAAACTGTGGAGATCCATGTTCGGTCATGTCGACCTATGCCCACTAAAAGAAGGCAACATACACACACTCACGTGTTTAGCCAAGAAAGTTGGTAGCATTGTCTATAGTAGAGCCCTTACCTCCAAGGTCTCCAAGAAAGTTGTAATCTCTATTCTCTCCCTTCTCAACCCAATGAGACAGCTCGCTCCCTTAAAACACTGAGCATAAGGGAGCTGAAGTACAGCACCCTGAAGGTGAGAGTAGGATCCATCTCCTCGAGCCCGAGTCATAACACGAGAAGAGGGCATCTCCCACGAGTGTGCCCCGACTTATGGGCCACTCATTCAAGGTCCCTTGAACGGCCTTCTTTACCCCTCCTCTGAGGGGTCTGTTCCTATACATTCTTCAACTTCTTCTTCGTATGTAGAACAGGTCAGTCAGGTTAGGAATAATGAGTCAAGGGTAGTACCAGAAGAAAGTCCAAGGGTAGGCAAATCTCTCGTTGATTCCTTCTAGATCTAGCCAATAGGTGTCAGGCATGCCTAGCCATTCCTCAACTATTACAAAATCCTATCCAATTAATGGAAATAGAATGTGAGGAGAATTGCATGATGTATGAAGGGTATGGAGTTTATGAGCTCACAGATGAAGAGTACCCTATTTAAGAAGGGGACGAAGAATATGAGGATGTGGTTGGCGCTTATGCCAGTAGGATGAGAAGATTTGATGAACCGTCAACTGCTGTAGAAGAATCAACCAAAGAGGTAAACTTGGGAACCGAGGAAGACCCTAGGATCATCCTCATAAGTAACAATTTACCATCATCTGAAGAAGAGACATTAATTAAAATTCTCAAGGAGTACAAGGACACGTTTGCATGGAGCTATGAGAATATGTCGGGTTTAGATTTCGCATTGGTCGAGGACCGCTTAATGTTAAAACCAGGGTCTGTCTCGATAAAACAAAGGTTAAGGTGTTTCCACCCTCAGATGGCTTTGAAAATAAAGGAAGAGGTCGACAAGCTCTATAAAATCAGGTTCATTAGAGTCGTCCTTTATCCCTAATAGGTGGCAAACATTGTCCCGGTCAGGAAGAAGGATGGAAGGGTGAGAATCTATATTGACTTTCGAGACTTTAACCGCGCGTGTCCAAAAGATGATTTCTCCTTGCCTCATATCGATATTTTGGTTGATAACACGGCAGATTATGAAACTCTCTCGTTCATGGATAGATTTTTGGGATACAATCAAATTCACTTGGCAGAAGAAGATCAAGAGAAGACGTCATTCACCATACCATGGGAAACTTATTGCTATGCGATCATGCCATTTGGGTTGAAAAATACTGGAGCTACTTACCTAAGAGCTATGATGGCGATATTTCATGACATGATCCACGTAAATTTCGAAGTGTATGTAGATGACCTGTTGGTGAAATCAAGGACTAGAGCAGAGCATGCAGAAGTCCTGGCCAATGTATTGCAAAGATCGAGGGAGTTCAAATTGAAAATGAATCTGAAGAAGTGCATATTTGGTGTTTCATCGGGTAAGTTATTGGGCTTCATCGTGAGTAAAAGGGGTATTGAGATGGATCCTAACAAGGCCAAGGCAATTAGTGATATGTCACCCCTGAAGAGTCTGAGAGAAGTTTGAGGGTTAATCGGAAGGTTACAATTCATTCGCTAGTTTGTGTCTTAGCATTCACGAAGGTGCAAACCTTTTTATAAGTTAAATAAATCAAGAATTGAGTTTTATTGGGATTCTAAGTGCCAAAAACCTTTTGAAGGACTGAAGGAGTGTCTGGCCAATCCACCCATCCTAATACCACCCACACCAGGAAAATCGCTAATTCCCTACATCTCAGTCCTGGATGACTCTGTGAGAGCTGTTTTGGCCATCCCATGAGGAAGATGAGGAGGAAACATACTTTACACCCACAGCCAGGGCAAGCCAGGCTGAAGCCATGACCGCTACCCATGCAACCCGGTCAATCTGAAAATGGGGGCACCAGTCGTCTGCCAACCACAACATTATTTTCATAGGGGAGTAACCCTATAAAATACTCCCTCCAGAGGTCAAGGGAGTCCAGATCCCTCCTCCGCCAGGGTTATACAATCAGGGTGGGGGCAGCAGCGATGTCCCTTCCTTCCTTGAATTTTTGAAAATGTCTAAGGGCAAGTAGCCATGTCAGGATGCCAGCTCTATAGTTGGGGGCACTCACCCACGACTTCAGCAACCTTTGGTGCTCCAGATGAAGATAAGACCAACCCAATAGTAGGCGGCATGGGACAACAAGAGGATGACACCCAGTAGAAAGGTGCAGACTCGAAGTCCGATGAAGCAGGTCCATCAGGGGCTACAGCACAAGGCTCTTCCAAGCCGAGATGGGCAGAAGAAATGAAGCTGCCCAATGTCTGAGCTGGAAGTAGGATAATGAAGCTACCAAAAAAGCTCCCGGCAAGGTTCACCATCTGGGAGATTCTCTGCCTGAGTGAAGAGACCCGGCAAGTGATTATCACTACTCTGTAGATGTCTGCCCAATACGAAGCTTGTTTGGCCGAGACATTACTGGGGGCAAATGTGACCTTCACAAAGGAGGACATGCTACTCCCCACTATCAGCCACAATAGACTGCTGTACATGAAGGGACAATTGAATGGTCGGGACCTGAATAGAATTTTGGTAGATCCCGGGGCAACCGTCAACATTCTACCATACAGAATTTACCAGAGGTGCTACTTTAATGTGCGCCTCGATAAAGTCAGAGATATGCGTATCGTCGGCTTCAACCAAAAATTTGAAGTGCCGTTGGGAGTGGCAGAGTTCACCCTCACTATGGCAGACTTTACTACGAGAGTGTAGTTCCATGTTATTAACTCCAGCACCTTGTACAAAGCACTGCTTGGCAGCCCCTGGCTACATGAAAATCTAGTGGTGCCATCCACATTGCACCAGTGTATTAAATATAATCAGGAGGGGAAGGAGGAGAGGATATTTGCTGACCTCCACCCATTTGAAGTGTTCGAATGTCATCTGCTCGATGCTTCTCTATATACAGAGTAGTCATAGAAGACATCTAAAGCCAAGGCCCCTGTCAGGGCACCAAGAAGCACCTCCGGCGATGATTGGTTTTCACCACCATCGTTGGGATATGTGAGTCCCAAGACGGTGTCGCACATCGCCAGTGCAGGGGACGTGAGCAGAGCTGCACCTCCCGCCACTTACCCTAAAGTCAATGAAGCCGAGATCGACCAGCATCATGGCCATATCAAGATCCTGGAGGGTCTTACTAAGCCAATACTCAGCCTCGACCATGTCACTGTCTGGCCTCTCAAAACATTGGAGGTGGCATAGTCCGAAGCCCCCAGTAGCTTATTCTATGCAGCTGAAGAGCACCCTGTATAGGAGGATACTGATTGTCATCTCCCTAAAGACATAGAGAACCCGTTAGTCCCCGTTCAAGGGCTAACATTCATGACAGACCGGGTGGTTAAGATATTCCGAAAGCAGTACATCCCCTCTGGCCAGCCTCGCAAAGAGAAAGAAGAATTCAAAAGACTTTGGTACCTTGCCAGCCTGGACAAAGAATTGAGGCGTGTCTCCCAACACCCAAGATTGGGCTTCACCATTGAAGAATACTATTATAGTGGGTGCTACGAGGTGGATACCATCTCTACTTTCTTCTCAACAAAAGATAGTCCACCGGGGACAACTTATGATGAATACCCGGCGAAAGCTGAGCATACTGGGTCGGCTCAATTGAGAGACCCAGAATCAGAAGCCATAGCTCCCTGCAGATGTTGGGAGCAGGTTTGCCCTGAAGAGATGGCTTTTCAAGCTAGATTTGACATGGCCAGCAGCAGCGAGGCTGAAGACGCTGAAGAAGCAGGGGTTTTGTTCTCCTGTAGCCCTCCTTTGATGGTGACACCCCTTAGACCGATCAAGGAAGTTTCTATTGAGGCTGATCGGGAAATACCTGCTACCAGAAAAGAACAAGCCACCTCCACTGATGATGCAACGATTCAAAGCAATATGAGGACAGAATCATCCCTACTCATTACAAAGCTGGAAAGCTATCCCTCCAAGCCAGCCATGAACAAATGTCAACTTCTCTAGACTGCTAACGCACCAGCCGAAGCTGGAACTGCAAAAGGCCCACTAGGAAAACACCTCACACAATCGTCACCGACTAAATTAGAAGCTCCCGACAAGGTCCGGGGGCAACACAATGAAGAGGTCGAAATATTCGAACTTGAGGATGATGTTCCAGACTTCATCATCCTCCAACTGGTGCCCCCGAAAATAGAAGACGAAGGCCAAGCCACGATCGACGAGTTGATAGAAGCCAACTTGGGGAGTGAGGATGACCCCAGGCCAACCTTCCTCATTGCTCAACTATCCTCTGAAGAGCGGAAGTTGTACATCTAGTTGCTACAGGAATACCAAGATTGCTTTGCCTGGAGTTACAAGGAAATGCCAAGATTTAGCCCCGTAGTTTCACAGCATGAGCTAGCCATAAATCCCAAATCAGAGCCAGTAAAGTAGTTGCCATGGCGCATGAGACCAGAGCTTATCACTTAAATATGCAAAGAAGTAGACAAACTCATTGATGTGGGTTTCGTCGAAGAAAATCAATATACCACGTGGTTGGCCAAGAGTGTGCCCGTGAAAAAGAAGAATGGGTAGATCTAGATATGTGTAGACTTCGGAGATCTGAATAAGGCATGTGTCATACTGTTGGCCGAAGAGGAAAGAAGCAAAAGACTATCACCTCCCCCGAGCATGGCAGAAGGAGAAACGGTGTTATGCAAAGAAGGGGACCCTAACCAAGGGGTGTCGTGTAGTGTGTGGTCGTTGCATTAAGGAATCCTTCCCTAATGACGAAGGCATAGGTTACCTCGTTACCCAGCTATTTGTTAACCAGACTCTTTTTTTTTAGGGGTAGAAACGCTTAAGGTAAAGCCCATTCCACGCAAGAGACAACTCTTCTCCCTCAGCGTTGACTAAGCGATAGGCATTCCCAAGATAAACTTCCTTCACTACAAACGGACCCTCCCAATTGGGTTATAGCTTAGACCTAGGGTCTGTTGTTCGAATGAATTTACGTTTTAACACTATGTTACCCGCTTGAAATTTCCTTTCGATGACCTTCTTTTGAAAATGTCGCGAGACACATTTTTGATAAACAGAAACATGATTGGCCACGTTAAGCCTCTTCTCATCCAAGAGTTCCAGCTGGACTAGCAATGCCTCCCGATGCTCATCGAGATTGAGTTCCTTACCAAGCTACACTCTTAGGGAAGGGATCAAGATCTCATACGAAAGTACCGCCTCCATCCCATAATTGAGAGCAAAAGGAGTTTGCCTCGTAGGAGTATGGACAGAGGTGAGATAAGCTCATAGAGCTTCAATAATTCTGTCGGCCCAATCAACAAATTTGTGCGACTTGCAAGTTTTCTTGATAATTTTAAGAAGGGTTTCGTTGGAGGCCTCGGCTTGGCCGTTGCCTTGGGGGTAGTGTGGTGATGAATGATGTAATGATATGTTGAATTTCTTACAGAGGTCCCAGAGTTCTTGTGATACAAACTGAGGCCCATTATCGGTGACGATGTCGCTTAACTGTGAAATGATGTTCTTCATGATGAAGCGACAAACTGTGGTTGCTTTGATCTCCGCATATGCTTCAACATCTGCCCACTTGGTGAAGTACTCAATTGCGGTAAGGATAAAGGATTGTTACTTAGTCTGAGAATTAGGATCACCCAGCGGGCCAACAATATCAAAAGTCCACATGGAGAATGGCCAAGGAGCAGAAAGGGGATGGAGAGATAAAGTAGGAGTGTGAATCTTGTCGGCATGGAGTTGGCACTGAAGACACCTACGGACATAAGTGGAATAGTCTTCTTCTAGGGTTGGCCAGTAATAGCCCTGCCTAAGAATCTTCTTTGCCAAAGCTTGACCATTAACGTGCCCTCCACACTCGCTTGCGTGAGCTGCTTTAATGACTTTCCAAGCCTCATCGTCATCTAAATACCTCATAAGAACTCCATTAAGAGCACGCCTATACAACTCCCCTGCGATAATCATGTATCTTGAGGTGACTCTTCTGATGGCCTTTCGTTGCTCGACGTTGGCCATCTTCAGGAACGAACCATCCCTATAGTACCGCTCTATCTCATGATACCATGGCAATTCCTCTTCATCTAAAATTTCCTCGAGCTCAGTTAATGATACCTCTTTCAGATCTTCCTTCTTAGCCTTCTTCTCTACAGATTTCATAAGGTTATCGAACCACGGATCCTGATGGGAAGGAGCGTCTAACTGCTAGACCACAATGGTCTCAGTGGAATGACTTAGAGGAAAAGAGAGGGAAGAAGCAAGTGATGCAAGTGCATCAACAAGAATGTTCTGAGAATGAGGGTATGAATATAGATGAGCTTGCGGAATTGCCTAGTCAAGAGCGTGACCAATCTTGATAGGGTTTAAGCTTAGGGTCATGGGTGAGATAAGTTGAAAGGACTTGTCGCAGCACCAATTGAGAGTCTCCTATGATATTCAGGTATCGCGCACCCAAGATGTAGGCGTGCTTCAGTCCAGCAAGGAGAGCCTCATCCTAGGCTATGTTGTTAGTGGTAGGAAAAGAGAGCTAATAAGCAATGGGAATGGTCACTCTCTCAGGATTGAGGAGAACGGCGCCGATCCCACGGCCTTGATAATTGAGCGCACCATCAAAGTGCAGGGACCAGAAGGGGTGATGAGTAAGCACAGCAAGGTGTTCATCAGGAAATTCATCCTGGATTGAATCAGTTCAAGGGAGAGGAGAATGAGCAAGATGTTCAGTGATGGCGTATCCCTTGATTGTCTTCTGAATGATGAAGGTGATATCAAACTGAGAGAGAAAGCTCTGCCAGTGAGCTAACCTACTAGAAAGGATAGATTTTTCTAGAAGATAGCGGATCGGGTCCATCCTAGAGATCAGCTTAACCTCATAGGCAAGAAAATAATGCTTCAACTTCTGGGCTACCCATACTAGCACTGCACAGGTCTTTTCCATCGTGGTATACTCAGCTTTAGCAGGATTGAACAACCTAGAAAGATAATAGGCTGCCCTTTCCTTTCCTTCTCCTCCACTTGAGCCAAGACAGCTCCTAGGGAGTCCTCGATAACAGAAATGTATAATATTTTGGGTTTCCCAGGGACAAGAGGTTGCAGAACCAGAGGATTGGACAAATAAACCTTGAGATCCTCATAGGCCTTCCGACATTGTTCATTCCATTCAAATTTAGCCCTCGCCTTCAACAATTCATAGAATGGGTGGCACCTTTGTGAATGTTGAGATATACATCTCCGAATAAATTGCAAACACCCGATCAGACCTCGAAGCTCAGTGATGTTCTTTGGCGGTGGCATATCCATAATGGCCTTTGCCTTATTTGGATCGATCTGAATCCCCCGCTTGCTAACTATAGACCCTAGCAATTTCCCCGATGCTACTCCGAATACACATTTCTTTAGATTCATCTTTAATTTGTACTCCCTAGCCCTTTGTAACACCTTAGCTAAAATCGCCCCACCCGAGGCATTCCTGCGATGGCCACCACGAGTCGTGACGCCCGGACCCACAGTCGGAGTAGAGTGGCTCTTCCCCACGAAATTGGCATGGGCCAGAGTGGGGAAAGACCCAACAGAGGCAGGTTCCATTCCTGGAACTACCAAGGCCTGAACAACCAAAGGGAACTCAAGGGACTCCCTGTCAGAGGAGGATGGGGACTCAATCCCTACCAGTGGGGACGCAGCAGCAAAGGAGGGGGGTTGCCGCGAAGAGGATGAGCAAGAGGTTGGGGTGCCAGGGGCAGATGGAGGAGAAGGTCCATGGGGGCCAGCCTGTGTAGGCGACATGGCATGTCCGAAGGCAGCTTCCTCACCAGTGAAGGTGGCAGCAGGGCAGGTGTCAACCCCAGGAGGGGAGGGGTCGACTCTTTCAGTTCCATACGCATCAGCAGGAGCACCTAGGGTGGTAGGGCCATCGAGTGTGTCCAACGGGGCTGCGCAAATAGGCACACATGGTGCCACGGTGTCCTTCAGGCAAGATGGCTTGGTGGGTTGGTCACCCAGCTCACCTAAGAATGAGGCAGACCCTTCTTGCAACATGGCGTCCACAAGGGACGAAGCAGCTGATGGAGCAGGCTGGGCGATCGACAAGACAGGGTCCCCAAGAGATTGAGGCATTTCTGGCATAGGGTGAGTGGTCTTCGGACTGGTGGTAGATGTTGTTGCTTGGTCTGCAGGCGGAGATTGCACACGAACAGGAGCCTCCTGTGGAGTAGCCGTAACGCTCAAGGGAGTGGCAGGGGACTCCTGTGGCGAGGCAGCATGTGGCTTCAGGGGTCGTTCGCCAGAAGCCATCAGGGGAGGATGTCCAAAATGACTCAGCCGTGGGGCAGCATCCTCAGGAGGGCCCTGAGGCGGCTTCTTGCACCTGCTGGCCAGATGACTGAGGCGCTTGCAATGGGAGCAGAAATGAGGGGTGTTCTTGTATTCAATCGGCTGCCAGAAGCTAGTAGAGCCGTAATTGATGAGGACCCGCGATGGCAGCGGCTTAGAGACATCAAGCTGCACACAGACTTGGGCGGCCAAGGAGCGAGTGAGGCACTTGGTGTTTCTATCAATTTGCAAAGTGGGACCGATGCTGCCAGCAATGGAGAGCAGCATTTCCTCATGGTAGAAGTTGACTGGAAGATCAGGAAGCTCCAGCTAGATAGGAACCGGGGGAGAGTCAGCTTCCTTGGAGAAATCTAGGGTCCATTTGAAGAAGAAGAAGAAGAAGGGCTTGCCCTGAATGTACAGGGTGTCCTTCAATAGCACCTGCAAGTAATCCTCCTGGTTGTGGAACCGAAGCAGGAGGTGTCGTGGGTCTAGGGAGCTAATGACGAAATCCTAGCGGAGCTTGAAGTGTTGAGCTAGGTGATAGCGGATAGCTTCAAAGGGAGGTCGGCGACCGGCCGTTCTAGCAATGAGGGCATACTGAAGGGACTTGCAAGACTATTGGACCTCCTCTGTAGAAAAAAATGCTGCCGGTTCCCCAGAGTCGGAGAAGGCAGGGGCATGAACTGCCATGTCCAACTTGGGTAGAGCCACGGATTGGAGTACCACCTGGGCGAAGGAAGAGACCACCGCCAAGGTGGAGGCTCCGGCAATGGATGCATCAGGAACACGGGCCCAGGGAGAAGGGGCAGGAGTAGCGTTGGCTGGCGGTGCTTTGGCAGTAGCGGTGGTCAACGGGGCACCAACGGTAGGCTTCCCAGAGTTGGCTAGCAGAGGCACGATCTCGCCGTTAACTGAGGGGGTGGCCGGATCCGCGCTTGAAGCAGGAGAAGGGGGGCAGCAAGGTGCCCAGATGGAGGGGGCTGGAGGTTGGACGGAGAAGGCAGCAACACTGGGCCCTGGTTGGGGGGAACCTGGGCTGAGGATGCAACAACGACAGCCGCAGACGTGGCGGGGTCTGGAAGGAGGGATGCAGGGGCACCCGCCGCGGGGACAGCCATTGCAGACGGAGCTGGCGGTTGCACAGTGGGGGCAGCCCCATATGAGGCAAGCGTGTCACGGCCAGGGCCAGGGGGGCCATGGGTGGGGCGAGCATCATCTCCAGGCGGTGAGGGCGCCGGGGGCTCTTCAACCGGACCATCAGGGGGATGACGGAGGGAGGAAGGGCAACTCGAGGAGGGGAGAGGAGGGAACTCCTCTGGCCCGGGGATGCCCGCTGCAGATGAGCCAGCCGCAGACGATGGAGAGGTCAGCACGGTACGGTCTGTACCAACGTGGCTACCCGCACGCCCTTCTGTGCGAGAGAAGGGGACGGACACGGCAGAAGAGGCGACACCAGTACGGCCCCGCGGAGGAGGAGATGCCCTGAGGGCTGGACCAGACCGACAGGAAGGAGGGGCTTTACCTCTCCCACCACCAGCCATGGCCAGAGGCCACGGGCGGGAATGCTCAGCTCAACCAAAATGGGGTGGAGGGAAATGGGGTTGAGGAGAGAGAAATAGAAAACGGGTATGAAATTTCAAAAACCATCAGCATGAAATTTCGGTGTTTGGTATTTTCCTGAACACCTTGTGGGCGCGCATATTCCAGCCCTCCTACATCAAACCACGGGCCAACCCATGGTTCCAACATGCTAATTGGGTCCTACAACGACCCCCCCAATGATCCGGGGCCACCCCCGACCCTCAGACACGTGCCGACGAGCCACTCATCTTTAGCTCTCGGGCCATCCCGAGGCTACCTTACCAACCCACCGTGCAACACGACACGCAGCTCGAGGCACAACCCGTGTGCCTAAAGTGCCTCTCCTTAGCTCCCATGAGCTCCCATTCTCAGCCCAAGGCCCACCTTGGGGCCTCTCATTGGTTAATTACTTATGTAATTACTTTTATGTGATTGTCTTACGCTTTGCTTTGCTTGCTTGCGAGAGGCTTACCATGCCGACTGTTCACGTTCCCAATATTCCTTCTGCTGTATTAAAAAGCTCAGGACGTGACAAAGCAAATCAAGGAGTACCTCCTTACTCCCCCGGTCCTGGGGGCACCAGTCAAGGGTAAACCCCTCATACTCTGCATCACCGCCATGGATGCCTCGTTGGGGGCTCTACTGGCGCAAATCAACAAGCAAGGCAAAGAGCAGCCGCTCTACTACCTCGGCCGGAAGTTGATCGGTGCCGAGTACTACTACTCCCCCATGGAGAAGGTCTGCTTGGCATTGGTATTTGTCATTAAGAAGTTGCAGCATTACCTCCTGTCCCACCGGGTCAAGCTTATATCTAAGCACGACCCCTTGAAGTATCTCCTCCGGTAGCCCATTCTCTCAGGTTGACTAGGGAAATGAGCCCTCTTGCTGATGGAATATGATATTACCTACGTCCCCAGGAAAGCGATCAAGGGACAAGACATGACTGAGTTCTTGACAACCCATGCAATACCAGACGATTCACCTCTCAACATGGAGCTCCTTGACGAGGAGTCCCTTGCTTCCCAATCACCAGCTCCAGTTGAACAGATCGAAGATGTCTTGCATTAGCCGTAGCGAGACGCCCACACATCCAGCATGCCCTACTAGGAGCTCTACTTCGACGGCGCTTCTCGGGGGACCATTCGGAGCAACCAGGATTCATCCGCTATGGCGGGTGCCAACATCGTCTTCTTGACTCCTCAGGGTGAAGTTTTGTACAACTCCTGCGCCCTCATGAAATCCCTGACCAACAATGAAATCGAGTACGAAGCTCTAATTATTGGGCTTCAAATGGCTCTCGACATGGGCATTAAGTGCCTCAAAGTCTACGGGGACTCTCAGCTAATAGTCTGGCAAGTCCTCAGTGTCTATGACGTGCGGAAGCCAGAGTTGATCCGATACCACGCCGCCATGACCAGACTAATCCAGAAGTTTTATTTCTTCGAAATAGGTCATGTTCCCAGAAGTAGCAACGCCCAAGCAGATGCCCTGGTAAAATTTGCTGCGGCCATTAAGCTCCCGTCTAAGGGCGAGGTCGACATCACAGTCAAGCATAGAAGACTGATGCTGGGCTCACTCGAAGGCAACTCCAGTCTCACCATCTACGAGGTCCATGACCCTGACCAGAACACTCCTCCAGAAGATGAAGATTGGCGGGAGCCCATCATCAGATTCAAGAAAGGGTGGCTCCCTCCTAGTCAAGCTCAAAGAGTCTAGCTACTCCACCGAGCAACATCGTATGAGTTGATTGGCAACTCCCTGTACCGACTTATCCACGAGAAGGACAAGTCGATTCTCCTGAGATGTGTCTCCCCAGTCGAGGCTCAAGTCATCATATAGGAAATTCACTCTGAATTATGTGGTGCACACTAGGCCGGAGATCGAATGAAGAGCAACATCAAACTCAAAGACTTCTACGAGCCAACCATGTACGTGGATTGCGTCTAGTATGCCCGTACATGCCATCCATGCCAAGCTTTTGACCCAATGCCCAGAAGGCCTCCTAATCCGCTGCGTCCTATGGCCCCCACCTGGCCATTCGCCGAGTGGGGCATGAACATTGTGGGGCCTTTCCCGCCATCTTCCAAGGGCCATAAATGCATCTTGGCCGCCACCGACTACTTCTCTCGCTGGGTGGAGCCCCTTCCCCTACGGGAGGTCACCGGTGAAGTGGTAACCAGATTTGTCTGACACAACATCATCTACCGATTCGGTACTCCCAGTTGCATAGTACCTCACAATAGAACACCATTCAAGAACAGGGCCGTATATCAACTGGCGGTCGAATTCCACATCGACTAGAGAACCTCTTTTGATCGACCGTCACCCCGAGTCCAGTCGACCGAATTCGGCGACCGGAATGGCCGAACCAACATCCGAACCCTATTTTAAGGGGTTCTCTCACCCCATCTCCTCATTCTATCACACCCATTCTCTCTCCAACCTTCTTCCCTAACCCTAGCACTCCAAAACTCCACTTCTTAAGCCCAAAAACCTCCTCATTCTTCCATCCGCACAAGATCCGGCAGATTCATCACGATTTCAGGATGAAACCTCCACGGTGGTTTGTGCGACCGTGAAGTTGCTCCCTAGGTTCCAGATTGTGGAGAAAGTCACTTCCAACCTTTGGTGTGTCTCTTGGTCCATCTTCATCCCCAGGATTGAGATCAATTCCTTCAAGGGGTTTCCACAATAGGTTTTCTAGTCTCAGAATGCCACCTAGAAGGAGTGCTTGGTGTTCTACCCAAGGGGAACCTAGTGCTTGGAGACGTGAGGCTCCAGCTCCTCCGCCACGGTAGGGTCTTGCACCTCGGTTGCCTCCACGGCCTATTATCGGCCCTTGCCTAGTCGATTTTAATGAGGTGAATGAAATTCTGCCCGATCTCTGTGCAGTCTTTGAGGTTCAATCAAGTTGGAGTGATTTTGTCATTAGATATACTCGATACTACCCCAACCTAGTGCAACAATTTTATGGCAATTTGGTTGACAGAAATGGAGAGTTATATACGACTGTTCAAGATATTGAGATACATATCACTCCGGACCTTTTTGAATGTGCTTTAGGAGTATCAGCTAGGGGTGTCGATATGACTTTTGGTCATGGTCTCATTGAGGACACATTTATTGCCATGATAAACTGACTATGTGCGTAGTGTCAGTGATTTGATTCAATTAAATGCCAATTACTTTCCACCACAGCAGTGAATTCTGCACCACATGTTCACTTCACTTATTTAATGTGATAAATAAATATAGATAAATACATCTGTATATATGTAATGGACTTTTAAACTCATGAAACTATAAAGAAACTGAATGGGTTAAGACATACACACACATATATATATAATGCTTGGGGTTTATCATGAATACAAGAATACTTTAACTGCATTTAACAAAGCTTGTATTTGCACGTGATAACCCAAACCCATGTGCTTGGGTCTTAAACCTTAAACATGAAGAAACCTACCATATTTTTTTTTCCTAAAAGCCTCACGTATGCAAAGGCTAACATGCCAACATCACTTAAACAAAGCATGGGCCCTAATAACATTAGCCACCCAAAAGATGGGCCATGACCCACTCATAATAAGAGCCATTAATTCCCTAAACCCACAACTCTTAGCCCACAGATTAAACCCACATATATGCATGGGCTAAATTTCTATATGGGTTCTTACCCATCCACCTGTTGGAAGTTAACCCTTGGTAATTATATGTATATGCATATATATCCACCAAAGCAAAGCCCATGTAGTAGAGATAAGCTTTAAACCCAAAAACCCATGATGACCAACCCAAATGCCCAATCGAACCTAACAGTAGCACAATCCAAAACCCACATATGCAGTAGCCCAACCCACATATATGAACGACGTAGCATGAGGATTAGCATTTAGGGTTTTCTAAATAAAATTTGGTTAGCGGCTGTTGTGGACGTCAAAAAATGACAATGATGATCATACGGCACTCGCGTCTATACGTTCAAGCGCAAGTAGAAGATGGAAAGGCCGAACAGACCCATACCTCACCCAATCAGGACGAGAACTAACTTGGTGGTCCGCTACCCATTAAGGAAGTCCCCTCATGCGAAAGATATGGCCACAATTCTCCAACTGGCTGTGCCGAGAGCTGAATCAAAGAAAAGTCGAAAACTCTGGCACAGTCTCGACATGCACCAAAAGTCATGCAAAGTCTGGGACCAAGCCCCAGAGACTGCGAATAGAACATTGCGGAGGCCATACATTGACACTAAAACATTCCGAGAACACTAACACTCGTATAAATGGCCGCGACTTCGAAAAGAATCTATTTGGTGCTTAAAACGGGGTGGAAGGGCCTTAAACCGGCGCACCTTAAACTGTGCCTTAATACGGCACGCCCACTTCGCATTTGCACCTTCAACATCCTAATCCGGCGTGGCCTTAACCGGCGTGCCCATTTCCCATTTGCCCATTTTAAAAGCTTTCCCTTGCATTGCACTAAAACGGCGTGCCCCTTTGCATGGCCTTAATATGGCGCACCCATTTCCTTTGAATTGCGTTAAAATGGCGCGCTCCCTTTGAAGGTTGTTAATCCAGCGTGGTCACTATTCCCCCGCGCCGGTTTAACCCCATTGCATCCCATCTCTGGCATGATGCTCTGTTTTGCTTAAATGCAGTGCGTAGAGAGCATTCAATGCTCTGAAGCCGTGCCTCCGTCTCCATTCGACAGTGCATTGGCACCAATGGCAAAGGCATGTCTTTGGATGAAGATCTCTTGGCAAATTTACAGACATGCTGTCCTCAGACGAACGACAGTGTACAGTACCAACCACCGGATGCCAGCATAGAAGCCAACCCTGTTTGTCTGGCAGACGAGCGCAGTGGCGGGAGCTTTATTCCGTTCGAGAAAGGAAAGGCAACCCACTATATATATGCACTGCCTGCTCCCTAAATCCCGACTGGCTGGCCATTCTAAAGGAGAAGGGGTGCTCTTGGCTGTGTGTAGTGAAGAGAAGAAGAAAAAGAGAGAAGAAGCCATCCACACCGGCAAGGTGAAGAAAAAGAGAGTGTGTGTGTGTGAGAAAGGGAAGGTGAGTCCGGAGGGGGGAGGAGCTTGTGCTCCATTCCCTCTCCCCCACCGGTGTATCTCCCTCTTCCCCCCTTGCTATGTATTTCTCTTACCCGGAGATGAATCTCCCCTGTGTCAACTTCTTCCCCCGTCGTGTGGATGAATAAAAAGGAAAGCCACTTTGCAAGCCTAGTGTTCTCTGTAAACCTCTCTTTCTCTCTGCCTTCTCCTCATCCAGGGCCCTTCAAAGCTTGCTACTCCATAGCATGGCCTTCGAAGGAGTCCTTCGACGGATGAACATTCATGGCCCTTGTGGCGAACATTTGCCCCGCTTGAAAGGATCACCACCTATGAGTCATGGTCGCTCTTGAAGGCTAGCCCTTGAGCGTTCCACACTCACATTCAGGTTGTCGGACCGTCGTGAGGGCACTCTGAATTTTGGGGGTCACACCAGAGTAATCTATTTGGTGGCCTTCTATTGACTCTGACAAGTCCCGGTCTGGGGGAGATGCTACCCGATTTTGGCCAGGGCTAAGAACACTTAAGAATTAACGAACAAGCCACTCTCTATCACTAAAACAAACTGAGACATCTGTGAACAAACTCCCTGAATAAAACACTTAAGTATTCATGCCGATTCATCTTAATAAACAACTAAAATGATTAAACTCACTTTTCACCAACTTAATCCACCAAATGGATGAACAAACCAATCATAGAACCAACCTACGAGTGAAAGAAAAGAAAAACACAGTCAAAAGCAATAAACCCTCGGGAGAGGCTAATCCAACGTGGTCACTATTCTCCCACGCCGGTTTAACACAACACTCATAATCTCATCTCCTTTGTTTGAACCCAAATCCGGCGCACACCCATCTGCCACGGTTCAACCCTTAAAATGGCACGACCAAATCTGACGCCCCGGGCCGGGGGGGGGCGGTGCCGGCGGGGCCGGGCGGGGCGGGGGGGGGGGTGGGGGGGGGGGGGGGGGGGGGGGGGGGGGGGGGGGGGGGGGGGGGGATATCTCAACATCTATCACCCTTTTCATCAGCTTCAAGGCTTTCATATTATCACCATTCTTCAATCTGTGTATGACATTCCATTTGGAGTCATCCTCTGGAATATCATATGGACCATATACAATTAAGACCCAAAGATTTGAATCTACGGAGTTCACAAAATCTCTGAATCTTCCTAGCCAAATATAGAAACTAGAACCATCAAACTTCGACGGATTGGCCATTGAAAGCAGATTTAAATCAGTGAGCAGAAAGCAATGGATGCACCAATCAATAGAATCCGATATGTAGATCGTTGGATCTGTTATCACAGACACCCACTCTGATACCAATTGATAAAATAGGAGCGTGCTCTGATACCAATTGATGGAATAAAGACTAGCTCTGATGCCAAGTGTTGAGGTGCACAGTTGAGATCTAGGGGGGGGGTGAATGGATCCCCGTTAAAAATAATTACGAAATTAAACTTTTATCTACACACTGATCTAGAAAGATAACAGCGATCAATGACAGAAAGAACTATTCACATAAACTCAATCTCAAACACTTAGTGTGCAAATGGATTCTAGCAAGTGTCACTTGAATGAATAGAGCAACCAACAACCAAGTACAAGGCGGAGGTTCGATCTAGTATGTCCTCACGCAAGAGATGACATTCCAGATAGGCCTAACCTATCTTTCCTGTCATGCCTTTTTATATACTTGTTGGTTGAAGGCATACATAACTCATTCAAATGGAAATGCAATTAGAATCAAATGCTAACCAAGAGCGGCCCTAAGCATACATCTAATTGAAGCCGTAAACTAATAAGCAATCACACAAGACATAGGAGTTTTTAGGTGGTTCGGTCTCAGCTTTGAGACCTACATTCACCCCTCACTCAAACTAGAGTGAGGCTTCCACTGATATACAGCTTAATCTGCTGATCTACAGCTTCGAGGACTAATCCCTACAACTGTTGAGCAGCACAGCTGCTATCCGTTGAGCCTCACAGCTTGCTATCCACTGAACCTCACAGCTTACTATCCGTTGAGCACCACAGCTGGCTATCCGTGGAACTAATCCTCTCCGCTAAGCATCACAGCTTGCTCCGCTTCCTAATAGCTTGAAGAAGAAAGTCAAAAGAAAAACACAAAAGACTGAAAACAACAATGAGATGAAACATGAAAGATAATGTAGCTTAAACGAGTAGGCGATTCTAGATCTAATCTAGAAATCGTAACTTCAGCAGGAGCCTCCTCTCTGACCTCTTCTCCTCTTATCTAATACTCTGTTTTGCCTCTCACTCGCTCTTCTGCAATGAACTCCTTTTCTCTCGAAGCACTCTCAGCTTCTCTGTACTTCTGATCTTCTAATCTCTGCTATGGATTCTCTTCTCTCTTTGTGTGTTCTCCTCAATTATCTTCTTCTTACTTGTTTCGACTGAGAGATGCCTTTTTATACCAGTGAACTAAATCTTGTGGTCCCTGCAAGTTTCAGTCCGGTGCATGGAGGGAGTGTTCCCGCCAATCGCTTTTCAGAAAGAGTGACTTAAAGAAGCCCATGTGTCAGATCTTGAAGAAGTAGCGAATCCACATGGCTTATCATTCTGGTGAACTGGTAGCCTTGGATCACGTGCCTGTTAACTCAATTCTCGAACTACGTGACCACTTATGACTCAGATGCTTTTGCTCTTCAAGTGTTCGATCAAGTCCCTGTCAATAAGATATGAAGCATTCCATCAAAGACCTTATCATCATAATTATTTAAGAGAATGCATACTTAGCCAATTTCAGAAAAATCAGATACTCAGATTGAAAGAATTTATGATGATGATACATATGCCTCGATGCATACACACAGAGCATAGACCTATGTGGGAAAACCTATGCACGAATGCAGTAAGTTAACTGCAAGTGCACCGACCTGTGTAGAACACAGGTAGACCTTATATGCAAAGAGATATGGATGAAGGCAAAAATTTATGAAGATGCACTGACCTATGCGATACACCATGTAAGGTTGCACAGACCAGTTAAGGCGATGGCTAGAGCTTAAGCATCGACCTGATGCCTTAAGCAAACATGAAAGCTTAAACTTAAGTCCAGTGAATAACAAAGGTACACCGACCTGTTATGACCTAGACTCTTCATGTGCATCGACCTTGTAAAGCATGTTGCAACATGTGCATCGACCTGATAAACATAACACTTGCATGTGTGTCGGCCTTGTAGAATGAATGCATGAATATGCATTGACCTTGCTCTACACAAGATCCAATGTGCATCGACCTTACTGAACCCAAGGTGCAATGTGCATCGACCTTCCTGAACTCAAGGTACAGTGTGCATCGACCTTGCTGAACACAAGGTGCAATGTTCATCGACCTTGCTAAACACAGAGTCCAATGTGCATCGACCTTGCTGAGCACAAAGTCAACTAGTGCATTGACCTGTTGTGACTACATGCGAGTATATGCATCGACCTATTAAGCTGCGAGCACAAACATGCATCGACCTTATGTTCAACATGGTACATAGATGCATCGACCTGACAGGCTTCAAACTAAAATATGCATCATCCTGTATACTTCAACCATGAATGGCTCTATGTTTTTCTGCCTCAACATGATTCATAGTGTGACATCATCAAAACTAGGGTTCCAACATTTTTTCCACGTGTCGAAATCAAATCTTGTGGGGACCACAAGAAATCTTGTTCGCGAGGATAAAAAGAGGCCAGAATTCGAGCGACTAGACATAGAGGAAGATTGACATCATCTTTGAGAAGCAAAACAAGAGAGGAGCTATAGAAAAGAGAGAAGAAGAAGCTTGAGGATGGTGGGAGAGCCACTGTGAACATCTCATCAAGCCGATGCTCAGTCACCTTGCCCACCACATAGTCGGTATGGATCAGCGACAGCTCGCCCGGCAGCGTCGGATGGTTGGCGATGATGCCGACGTGCCGGGACGGCCCCCGGTACTGCATCGACACCACATCCGCCTCCCGGAGCAGCCGGGCATCGACCGGGCTCAGGCACCGGCCCCCGCGCTCTACGAGAGCCTGTTGCAGAGGCTCCCCGAACACGCGCTGCAGCTCGCGGTCCAGCTCCCCCTTATAGGGGTCGCGGGGGTACACTGGAACGTCGTCTAGCGGGTGCTGGAAGGCGTAGACCAGCGTGCCTACGCAGTCGATGCCGTTGAAGTCCCGGCCCAGATGAAGGAACGGGACTCCAGCAGCAACCAACTCTCTTGCGCGGCGGATGACTTCGTTCATTTGGCCCCCACTGACTTGACGTATGCGCCGGGCACCATCACAGATGAATTTTCGACAGGCGTAAGGTGCTCAGCGCGCATGTTGACGATATTACCGTAGTTCTTGCAATCTGTCTCCGTTTTTCCGCAGTCGCGGCGAATGTCGAAGGTGTCTCCAATCTGAACCGGGTATGGCGTGACAAAGCTCAGCGTCACGCTACCGTCGCCCATCCAAGTCTCCACTTCCAGCGACGCACCGACGTTGTCGCCTGATGTGAACTTGATGATGCCGAAGTCGAAATATCCATCAGCGCGAGACAGCCCTGTGACGGTGAACTTCAAGTTCACATCATCAACAGCAGACACCTCACCATCCTCCCACTCAAATGGCATGCCGCACCGTTCGTCGCCGAATGCCGCGCGGCACAGCAATGAGTAGCTATCCGTGACGCGCTGCTTGAGCTGCTGCATGAGCGAGCGGAACTCAATCTTGCGCTTTCCCTTGGTGTCTTGTGCGAAGTCGATCTCACCGACGTTGCCGAACGCGACGACCTCAGCCCCGTTGCTCAAGCGCTGGTAGCTGACGCGATAGATGGTGATGGTGGCGAGATTGAACTTGCCAGCAACAACCATCTTCTCCATATCTTCATCGAACCAGCCAAGCAGGTCGGTGTTGTCAACGTCGAAGTTGGATTCAGTCTGGATGTTCTGCGGGCTCATCTCTTCCCGAGAGGAATAGATGACCGCACCAGCACCATCATCGAACGTGATGTTGGCATCGAGGTTGGTGAAGCCGAACACGTCGCCGTCCGCGCACTCCACGCGGATACAGAAGCAGACAGATGTGCCAAGCTTCTTCAGATCAGTGAGCAGGGCAATAGGAATGTTCTTCATTGTTCCCAGCTCGCCGGTACGTTGCTGGCAGTGATCGGCTGCTTGTCTTCTTGCAATTCAATGTCAGCAGTCGAGGCTTGCCAGCTGTTGATGGTGAACGCATTGTAGTCGTTGGTGAAATGCACCCACACGTAGAACTCGCCACTCCACGTATAGGCGCCATCAGCCCAAGGCGCGGCAGGGGTGAACATGCCAGTGTTCAAGTCCAGCGTACCTGACACCGGCGAACCAGCAAGGTAGATCGTCGCCGACTCCATCGCTTGGATCACGCGGATCGAGTAGGCCGGGCCGAACGTGTAGGTCTTGTAGAGCTGAACCGGGAGGGACGTGCCGATGTAACTGGCAGGCACGTTGAGTGGCGCGTCTTCTGCTTGATAGTCGTTCCAGTCCTTGAACTTGAAGGCGTGACGCTTGCCGCGCGCAGCGTGGAAAATCTCGATGATGCGAGAGCGATCATCATCCTTCATGTTGTCATACTGCGCCGTGTATCGGTGACGCGGATATGCCCATGCGCTGTTGGCGTGGCGGATGCCGTTATCGAGAATCACCTCATCAGTGGAATACTCCGGCCCACCTTCAAAGCCGTATGCCACTTCCTCGTCCAGCACTGCATTGATGAGCCCCATGATCAGTTCCTCTCATATTCTTTGCGAGCCTCGCGCCGGGTCGCGCGCGCCAGCTGCTCAGGCGTCCGCTTGTCGGGGCGACCTTGGATGACGACAGTCTGGTTGACGTTGACGTTGGTAGCGCGGCGCGGCTGCGATCCTTCATCGCCCATCCGCTCCAGAGCACGAGCCTGAGCAGGGGTGTGAACGCTGATGCGCTCGCCGGGCGTAGCGCGGAATGCCACATTTTGGCTATCCGGCCCGCCGCTGCCGCCAACCTCCCACGAACCGCCCGTGCGGAAGCCGACATTCTGCGAGCGGATTGCTTGGACGTTTGCCATACCAGCGACCACCGCCGCTGCCGCTGCTGCCGCGCCAAGGAACGGGCCGACATACGGGATGCCTGCCATCGCCGAGTAAGCGGACGTGGCTGACTGGTAGGTGTTGATGATCGTCTGAGCGATGGCAGCTGCCTTGCCGATTGCTGCTTGCTTCTTGTTCTCCGACCGCTGGAGCGAGGACAGGTTGCTGAGCATGTCAGATGCGGCGCTGAGCTGCGCATCATACTGCTGTTTGAAAATCTCCTGCTTGGCGTAGGCTGCTTCAGTCTCACTGATCAAGTCCTGCTGACGCAGCTCATCAATCGCCGCATAGTAGGACGTGTACAGCTCTTGCTGAGTGGCGAGCTGAGCTGCGGTATTCTCCAGACCCGGCACGCCAGCGCCGCTCACTGCATTGACCGCATCGCCCGCACCATAACCATTCGACCCGACCATGCCAGTAGCAGTGCTCACCGTCTCGTTCAAGTCGCGCGAACGGCGGGACTGGCTATCCGCCTCCAGCGAATCGCGCAGCTTGGCGATGCGAGCAAGCTCTTGCTCCACAACCAACTTGGCTCGCAGCGCTTCCGTTTCCTCGCCAGTGAGCTTGACGCCTTGACGACGCAGCTGCTCAGTGAACTGGAGCAGATCACCTTCCACCTCGCGCTGATCATTGCTCAGCTTGAGCAGGTCGATGTTCTCATCCAGCAAGCGGTTGACCGCGCCGAGCGGGTCGAGCTGATCACGCATCTGCTCCTTGAGGTTGGCATAAATCTCCGCGCTCTGCTGCTGAGTGATGAGTCCCTTCTCGACGGACTTGTTGAGGATGTCTTGGGCCTCTGCGAGCTGGCGCTGGACTGCCGCGAGCGGATCGGCAGCATCCATGACGTTGGCCAGAGCGTTCTTGAGGCGCTCCAGCTCGCGCGCGGCCTTCTTCGCATCCTCCGGGTCCACCGGCAGCGGCGCAGCCTTCCCGCCACCGGTAAGGTCGCCAGCGCCGTTCTGCGCGGCAGCGCGCTCCTTACCGATCTGCTGAGCACGATCAATGAACTTGTCCAAATACGACTCAAGTCCGCTATCAGCCTGCGACAAAATCTCTGCTTGGAATGCTTTGGAGAAGGCGTCGCCAGCGCCAACAGCAGCCTCCTTGTAGCCGTCGAGGTTGGAGCTGATTGCTGCCTTAATCTTGTCGGGGTCCAGCTCCTTGATGCCGTCGATGGCATTGCCCAGCTGGCGGAAGTTGTTGATCCACGCATTCACGAATCCCATGATGACAGCATTGACGCCTGCCATGGTTCCGCGAATGACGCCGCCGATCATGTCGAAGACCTGAACGACAACTCGCACGATCTTGAGCCACATCGACTCGTTCGCGTGCTCATAGCCGACAAGATCGTTGATCATCGACTCAAACGTGCCATTGCTGGTGTTGCTCAGCCAGCTGAAGAACTGCGCAGCGAGGTCAAGCGCGGCGCTGATCGCCGGGCCGATGGACTCCCATGCCGCGCGCATGAGGTCGCCGAGCGTCGTGGTGTCATCGATGCCAAGCTTGATCTCATCGCGCATCAAATACAGATACGTCAGCACGCCAGCAATCGCCGCTGCGACCGCGACAAACGGATTGGCAAGCATGAGCGTCCACAGCCCGCGAATCTGCGAAGCGAACTGGGCGATGATGCCGGGAGCGAACGCGGTGGCGATGGCCACGCCGATGCCTGCGATGATCGGCCCGATTGTGTCCATGTTGTTGGCGAGGGTGATGATCCACTTTGCCAGCGTCTGCGTCAGGCCGATAGACTGGTCCAGCTCGCCGATCCAGATCATGAAGTTGTTGCGGAAGACGGTGAAGGCTTGACTCACAGTTGGCACCGTCTTGGCGAAGTCCTCGCCCACCGCCTTCTCTGCGTCCTTGAAGGCGTCAAGGATCGTCTTGGCGGTGATCTTGCCTTCTGCGCCAAGCTTGCGCAGTTCTCCGCGCGTGACGCCCAGCCCCTGTGCGATGATGTCGGCGACCTTCGGGAAGTTCTCCATCACCGAGTTGAGCTCATCGCCGCGCAACGTCCCGGACGCCATGCCCTGTGCCAGCTGACGGATGCCGCCAGCGGCTTCCTCTGCGCTCGCGCCGGAGAGGACGATGGCTTGGTTCAGCGTCTTGGTGAAGGACAGCAGCTGCTTCTGACCAACGCCCAGCTCCTTGCTGGAATTGGCAAGTCGCGCATACAACTCACTGGTAGCTTCAAAGTCGCTGCGCGTTGAATTGGCGATGCCTTGCAGCTCCTTGGTGACGCGCGCAAGGTTCTCCGTGCCTGTGGTGACGAGGCGCAGCTTGTTCTGGATGTTGGTGTATGTGTCGGCCATTCGGATGAGGCCGGCAATGGTGCCACCGGCGATCAGGCCGGTGAGTACGTTTTTCATGAGGTCGAGCGAGTTGGCCGCATCATCCGCAGCACCGCCGATGTCTTGGAGGTTGCGCTTGACGACGCGGGAGCCGTCCTCACGTACAACAATGTCAATGCGTTCAGTAGTCACTTGACCAACCTCGCCTTTTTGATCGCCCTGAGTCCGGCCATGATTGCTGCTTCGATGAAGCCTGCCGGCGCTTGCTTGCTGTGGCCCTTGTTCAGACGGTCAATGTACGGCAGATTGTTGCTGATGAACACATCAACCCCGCCCTGCTTGTAGCCGTTCATCTTCTGAGTTGCGTCATTGATTGCCTGCCCGGCAGCTGCTGCGCCGCTCGACCCTTTCTTGCCTGCTGGGAACGATTCTACCTGCCCGGTGAGCGGGCCGCCAATGTTCGTGCGCCAGTTAGCGCGGGCGCGGCCTGTATCGACCGGGGTGCGGAGAGCAACAGCGGATGCAACAGTGATGACCACTTTGCGCACAGTGCTGTTGGCATTCTGCTCAACGCCGTTAGCAATCTGGGTGATCCTCTTGGAGAATCCGCGCATCGTGGTCATCACTTATGCCCTCTCGGTTTGTTCTTGCCCAGCTCCCTCTTCGTGCGCTCCGTTGACCAATCCAGATAGACCTTGTCAAGCCGAGACACGTGATAGAAAATGTCCTCCCGCTGCTCACCAACGATCCCATGGGCTTCGCAGTAGTGGTGAATTGCGAGCCATGGGATTGGTCCTTGAGCATATCCGAGCGTTCTACATGACGTCAGGTCGAGGAACGCCACATAGAAGAGGTTGTTGCCCGGATCAAGCTCTGGAGCGTTTTGGATTGCATCCGGGAATTGTTGCCGGCCCCGGATGCAATCCTCCACGATCTTTCGCTCATCTTTGCCCATCCCTAGGCTGTACAGCAGGACATCGCTCAGTTTCCCGCTTCAGCCTCCAGCAGCGACGACTTGAACAGCGACGACTTGCGCGACTGCTCCAGAACATCATCGAACAGGTCCGGCAGATCAGTGAACACCTTGATGATGTTCTCGCGGTTCAGCGGGAGGGTGTTGCCTTCCTCGTCGGTGAAGCCGGTCCATTCCAGGACGATGGTTTCCGCGAACACTTCGCGCATCACCCCGCGCATCTGCTCCGGCTCCAGCAGGTCGTGCTTGGCCTGCAGGCCGAACTTGCGCATCTTGGACTGGACAGCCTTCTCGAAACGGACATTGCTGCCGCCCGCGCGAGCGATGCGGATGGTCATGCCATCGCCGTAGTCGAGGATGATGCCTTCCTGCTCCGACTTCTTGTCGGTGCCGAACTTCTGATAGATGCTCTTGGTCATGTCGCTTCTCCAGCGTTGAGCTAGTTTCTACACTAGGTGGAGTCAGTGGCTCGGCTTGGAGCTACTAACCTCATCCGCACCGAGTAATCAGTTCGTGTTGTATCAATTTTTTTTCATATTGTACTGGCTATGGCCTATCTAATGTACAAAGATATTGATGTAATAAAAATGTGAGTTATTATCATAATTTGTCTCTTACATGTGTGGATGGAGCTCAAAAATAGAACTTTCGTAATGCTGCCACATTCCAAGTCTGAGGGATGGGTGTTCCTTCCATGGTAGATAACTGGTACGCTCCCTTTTCGAGCATCTCGACCACTCGGTAGGGGCCTTCCCAGTTAGGGGCCAGCTTTCCCACAGCTTCTAGTGGTCGAGAGGCTTCAGCCTTTCTTTGAATGAAATCTCCCAGTTGGAACTGTCTATCTCAGACTTTGCCGTTCTAGTACCGAGTCATGCACTGTTGATATTCTATAGCTCAGATCCTTGTGGCTTCACGCACTTCATCCGCCAAGTCCAAGTTTTCTAACAACTTCTGCTCATTCAGCTCAAGTGAGAAGTTGATGACTTGGAGGGATGGGCTACCGATCTCCTAGGGGATCACAGCCTCTGTGCCATACACCAGTTGGAAAGGAGTTTTCCCAATAGCAGCTCTTGGGGTGGTTCAATGCGACTATAGTATGCTAGGCAATTCCTCGAGCCAATTACTCTTGGCCTTCCTGAGCCTGGTCTTGATACCTTTTAGGATAGTTTTGTCGACATTTTCGACCAACCTGTTAGCCTAGGGGTGGGCTACCGAAGTGAAGTGATTGCGAATGTGTAGGTCGGTGCACTTATTCTTAAAATTAGCGGAGTCAAATTGCCGATCGTTATCACTCACGATCACTCAAGGGATGCCAAAATGACAAATGATTGACCTCCAAGTGAAACTCCAGATAACTCCTTCAGTGATTTTGGCGGTGGCCTCGGCCTCGATCCACTTGGAAAAATAGTTGATGGTGACGATGACTAACTTCTTCTGAGCTTGCGCTATAGGAAAGGGGCCCAGGATGTCGATCCCCCACCGAGCGAAGGGATAAGGCTTGGTTAGGGTCACGAGTTCCAAGGTCGACTGGTGGACAAGGTGGTTGAACCGCTGGCATCGATCACATCTCTGAACATACGTCAAACAATCGTGTTGGAGAGTGGGCCACCAGTAGCCTTGTCACAGCAGGATCCTTATAATTGACCTTCCCACTTAGTGCGCACCGCAGATGCCTTCGTGGACTTCCTCAATTGCTCAGAGAGCTTCAGGAGCACCAAGGCACTTGAGGAGGGGGCTGACAAAGGATCTTCGGTATAGGGTCTCATCTAGGAGGATGAAACACCGAGCTTGATATTTTAATCTCTGAGATTCCCTAGGGTCGGGAGGCTCTTGGGAGTCCCAGAGCCAAGATATGTATGGGGTCTGTGAGTCACTAGGAGATACTTGCACAATGGCCACGAGCTCAGTTTCTATGCTCGGTCATTCTAATTCCTCAAGGAGGACTGACCAGGTACCCTCTGGGCTGATGGAGGAGGTCAAGCGAGAGAGGGCATCCACTCGGGAATTTTCTTCCCGAGCTATTTGGATTACTTGAAAGCTCTGGAATAGTTGGGCTATTTCCTTCACCAGCTGGAGGTACTTAATCATTTACATCTCCCAAGCTTCGTAGTCCCCGTTGATCTGACAAGCGACCAATTGGGAGTCGACGTGAATTCTGACTCACTCGGCTCCCAAGTACAGTGCCATCCTGGCCCCAGAGATGAGAGCTTTATACTCGGATACATTGTTGGATGCCGAGAAGCAGAATTTCAGGGTGTATTGTAGTTCTGCTCCTTCTGGGGATCTGAGGAGGATACTGGCACCGTATCTGGCTGAGCTAGAGGACCCATCAATGAATAGGTCCTAGGTGGGGCTGGACATTGGCAGGGATGCTTCTTCAGTCAAAATAGTGCTCTCTACAATGAAGTCAGCGAGGGCCTATCCCTTGATGGCCGTGCGAGGGTGGTAAGAGATGTCGTAGGCCCCAAGCAGTATGGCCCACTTGACAAGGTGACCTGAAGCTTCAGGATGTGCTAGGATCATCTTCACTGGTTCACTAGTCAGCACCACGATGGAGTGTCCTTAGAAGTAGGGCCAGAGGTGCCTAGCCGAGGTCACCAATGCTAGCACTAGTTTCTCAGTTGCGGGGTACCTTCCTTCAGCTTCGAGGAACACCTTGATGATGTAATAAATGGGCTTCTGTACATTGGGCAGAAAGTCTGCCCCAATCTTTACTTTAAGGGTCGGGTCGTCTCTTAGTAAGACTAACAGTAGCTCCCCATTGGGTTTGCCTGCTATCAGTTTGTCCTCGACTTCCTCAACCTCTTTCTTTTTTCCCCCTATCCTTATGGCTTCGACCGAGATTATATAGCACCTTCTAGTTGTTGCCTGGTTACCTCGGACTTCCCCGATTCCGTATTTGGTGGGAAACTTTATTTTTTGGTGATAGGTTGAGGGCACTGCCTTTATTTGGCTGATAATACCTCGACCGAAGATGGCATTATAGGCTGACATCCCTTTTATCACCACGAAGTTTGCCAGAAATGTGACGGTTCTAGGAGGGGTACCGAGAGTAACAGGCAGGCTTAGGGCTCTCTCGAGATAGGTTGCCTGGCCATTGAACCCGTAGAGAGGAGTTCGAATCGGGCGTAGTTTAGATGGGTTTTCACCCATTCTCAAGAAGCATTCGCATGCCAAAACATCCATGGCACTACCATTGTCCACTAATATCCTATCTACATTACAATGATTTATAGTAGCCGAGATTACAAGGGTGTCATCATGCGGGGTGGCGACCTTAGTCCAGTTGGCCTCCTCCGGTTGAACCTGGAAGGTGGCATTGATTGCCTGAGCAATTATCTCAGGCGGCAACTCCTGGAACTCTGCCAATCCAGAGTGGGGCCCTTGGGGGCTTTGTAACTCCACTGACTTTGCTTTGACTGGTGCCTTTGCGAACTCAAGAGGTTGAGGCCTTTCTGCAATCGGCGGCCTCGCTAGCTTGACAGGAGTTTTGGCCGGAGGCTCCCTCACCTTCGCCCTGCCTTTATTGTCTGGCAGAGGGTTTTCCCTTATGACAATGCCGGGTTGACTCGCCCTAGAAAGGGGTTTGGAGCCTTCTCTCCCGGCTTGGCTTTTTGGGCTCTGGGCCTTAAGCCTCTCGCACATGGCCTTGCCTTTTAGTTGAGGTATACTGCTATCTGTAGACTCGCTCAGTCGGGCTAACTGAGAGAAAATCTTAGCCTCTTGCCGAACTTGTTGGAGACTCTTCTCGATGGCCTCTTTAAGATGCCACATTGTCATAGAGTTCCCTTGAGCATCGATCTCCCCTCTCTAGATGAGGACTTCAATCCAGTCTTGCACTTCTGGGCATTGCCGGGTAGGGTGAGACACCCGAGCATGGTATTTGCAATAGCGGGGGTGACTCCTAGACGTCTCATTGTAGTAGGCCGGTGGATCATGTGTCAATACCCGGCCATCTTCCATGAGTTTGTCAAAAATCTTCTCAGTGTCTTCCTTGGGAAAAGAACACTGATGGGAAGGTCGCCACCCCGGATACCACAGTGTGGATTTAGGTGGCTGGGAACTGGCTCCCTGAGAGCTGACTCCCTCTTCCTACGACTCGGGGAGCTGGAAAGCTGATGTAGCATGTATAACATTGACGGAAAAGTGAAGACTCTCCCGTGCATGCGGCTGCGATGGATTGACCGGGGATTCACCCATGTTAACTTTCCCTCACCTAATCGGGTCCTCGGCGAGGTCCTTGAATGGCTGGCAGTTATAGATGATGTGGCCAACCATCTCGTGTTATAGGCAATAGCGTTGATGGAAAGCAGCACCTGGTGTCTGCTCAATAGGCGACGGGGTGATCAGTCCCGCGCGTCGGCATGCGAAGAAGATGTCGAGGGTCTTCTCGAGCGGGAATGAGTATAACTTCTCGGGTTGCTCGCCTTCGGGTGTATACTCCTCGCCTTCAGATGAGTCCTCCTCGCTTTCAGATGAATTTGAGGATTCCTCAGAGAGCCAACCCCCGAGCGGAGCCCGGCCAGTAGGTGATACACCTGTCTCCGGTATGTGGGCTGGAGCTAACCCCCTGGCAAATGGGACGAAGGGGAAAGTGGCCAACTGCTGATCTATGCTCTCCAGGAACTGCAGCAGACGCCTCTGTTCCAGTTGCAATTGTCGGATTTCCCATCGGATCTTCTGAATAGTTCTCCGCAATGCCAAGCATTCTGAGAGCGAAGGAGGAGGGGCCCCACGGCCAGTGTTGGGATGTTGATTTGAAGGCCCAGCCTCGGAGGCGTTGGAGCTCGAAGCTGTCGCCACCATGTAAACCATATTAGCCGACCGATTTGATCGACCCCAAGAGTGAGGCTGTGGTGGGTCGATTACATGGCCCAACATATTTATTAGGCCCTTTTGGATGAGCTCCTCTGCTATGTTCTTGAAGATATAGCAATCCCCGATGCTTTGACCCAACCTTCGGTGGTACACACAATAGGTGGGATTATCTGTTTTATCCCCCTCCGAGGGCTTCTGTGGATTTGGCAGAGTGACGAGCTGCTCTTTCATGCATAGGTCAAAGAGCATCTTGTGTGCTCCTTCCTGAAGGAATAAGGCATCTTCATGCGCTCTACTAAGAGAGACGCATTTGCCTTGGTGTCGGACTTTTTGTCATTACCTTTTGATTTTTCTTCCCCCTTATCTCCATTCGTCGGGGAGAAGTCCATAGCATTTACCTCCTTTGCCACTGGCCGGGCGGTCCTTGGAGGATTTGCCTTTAATAGAAGCTTGTACAGAGTGATCGGCGAAGAACATTTCAATCTCTGCCACCATTGTATTCAACTAGTCAAAACTCCTGATAATGGAGCCCAGAAGTTTTTCACCAACTTCCGTCGATAGGCCCCTACGGCAGATGGTGATCGCGTCCTCGGGCGTTGGAGGATTATCGCAGCGCATGCTGACGTCCCTCCACCGCTTGATGAAGTCCAACACGGTCTCACCTTTTCTCTACCTAAGGGCACAGAGTTCGGCCAAAGAGACTTTGCATTTGGCCGTCTAGAAATGGTCGATGAACTTCTGCATATTAACCCAATCAACCACTGAATTGGCCTTTAGCCTTGAATACCACTGGAAGGCGGTGCCTGTTAGGGACGTGGCGAAGTACCACAACAGATATGATTCTTCCAGCGCCAGTTCACCCATGGCCGTCATGTAGTAGGCTAGGGGTTCATGTGACGACCCCTACCCATTGAAGTTCCAGAGTTTTGGGGCTTTTGGGCAATTAAGCATAAGTTTCTTGAACTGATGGTAAAGAGGATAGGGCACAGTACAAATCAATGGTAGCCACACCCTCACCATGTTAAGAACATTTTGCCTCTACAATTCGCTCGATCATCTGCCTTTGCACCATGAGACTTTTTGCGGTAGGAGTGGCAAAGTATCGAGCATTGGCTTCATGTTGCAGCACTTCAAATTCCATTGCCATTGGTAATTTTGCAGCAGTAATAGAGGCGTTGGCCATGACTGGGATGGGAGGGGGTTGTTGTTCCCTCCTAGTGGGCGGCGCTTGAGGATGAACGTGAACCTCCTTTTCACGCAATAATGCTTGCAAGAGGTTCTTAAGTTCTTGACTTCGCCTGAAGATAGAAGAAGCCTTTACAAATATGGGCGTGCTCCTTCAACTCAAAAAAGGAATGAAAGAGGTCCAGCGAAATGTTGAGCCCGCACGAGCGACAAAGAAAGATGAAGGAGAAGTTGAATATGTACTAGTTGGAAGCCAATTGGATAGGAGCCAGTTGGTAGGATTGAAGCAGCTGGATGACAAAGTGGTGGAGAGGCAAACGGAACCCGCACTTACAAGCCAAGAGGAAAGTGCAGAAGAGGCCCAAATGAGTATCCAGACTAGACTCGTGATGTTGGGCTGGAGAAAAATAATACTGCCACGACAGCCTGAAACGCTCCTCCATTGTCTTCACTTCATCCTCAGTCAACTCGCTGCGCAAAGGATGGTCGGGCTGCAACACCAGGCTCTCGTACCCTAACCAACCTCCTGCCCCTCAGCAGTGGGGTATTGCTTCACCATAGCCGAACGAGAGGAACAAGGGGAAGAGGAGGAAGATGCCGACTCAGGCGACTCGGGCGGAGGTGGGAGTTGACGAATCACTACCGCCGAGATCTCTACTACCTTCGTGAAGCCCTCTGCGATTCTCTACTCCCCCAGGCCCCCCTCGCAGCACATGAGCTTTTCAGAACGCAAAGGTGCTGGAGAGATAGAACCCTAAACAAAGGAGGCACGAAACATAAACCCGCGCGACGTTTATACTCCCAGCGGTTTGGTGGGAGGCGACGCGACGTTCCACACTCCAAGAAGGGACTCCTCGCATCGACTCAAGAGAGTCATCATCACGAGTGTATTCCCAGGACAGCCGCATTAAATGGCCCCTATCGGAGAGAAACTCTCACCCCATTTCAGCCACTAACATCACCCCCACAAATGTTACTCGTCTGAGCCCAATTCTGGCTCGGGAGTAAGGGGGGACAAGTGGAGAAGGGAAAAATCTACTGCCCAAAAACACGGTCCAACCAGGTCCAATATGACTGAACCAGGCCCAGCTTTCCAAAGTGACAGCCCTATTCTGGGCCCACTTATACCAAGCCCAAAACCTACTTGGATCAGTACTTCCTAGGCGACCCTCCGGTCTGGAAGTCCGAGCGACAGGTCGATCGGGAAGGCTCTTACGGGAGCCCAAGACACCCTATCCGAGATACGCGCCCCCCGCTCCGGAAGATCCCCAGCTAGCATCCCAAGCTCGGTCTGACCGTCGGAAGCTCTCCTAAGCATCCGTTACGTAGTGTTAATGAGCAGGGAACTCCAAGGGATGGGGGAGAGCAAATGTCCTTGTGCTATAATGAGCCTATAATAAGGATGTAACCTCCCCTGAATCCCCCTGCTCCCGGGACTTCTCGGATCCTTACGTTAAATGGATAGCTATATAAACCCTGGAGACCCCCCGATGAGGGAAGGCAACAGTCCTGAGTAAGAGCCACCACACTTCTTGGTGGAGAGTGATCTCACACCCCTCTTTTCCTCCTGCCATCTCCCCCTACATCTATGCTCTACCTTATTCGCTGACTTAAGAATCAAAGGGTTTTCCCTAGGGATCCGTCCCTGGGCACCCCTGATCTATTTCCTACCTTGCAGTTCACACAAACGTGGTGATCATGATCAAGATTCTTCCGAAGATCACACGGCTCAAGACCGACGTGAGATCACGCCTCTTCAAAACTCATACATGGTTAAACCTTTCAAACGAACTTGAGTTTCTTCAAGTTTCACTGCCATTACCTATTTGTCACCGTTATAGAGTCATTTATCATTGCTAACGGCTATTTGTCACTCGCAACATCTATTTGTCACCCTTATCGCTCGCTAGCCGTCGCTTTTGTTTCGCTTCAAATCATATCGTGACTTCTGTTATCTATTTATCACCCTTACGAGACATTTGTCAGCCTTGATGCCTATTTGTCACCACTGATGACTATTTGTCACCACTATGCCGTGTTAGCCGTTGTAATATCTCTCTCCGGTCTCTCGTCCAAGCGATCTCATGATCGACACCCTGTCGCTTCGATTTTCACAAAGTTGGGGGATATGGAATGATCTTCGCGGTCCCGTCGCTTCGATTTCCACAAAGTTGGGGAAGCACGACGACTCTTTTGCCCTCTGGGGGTTTCGTCTCCTTCCTATAAATAGAGACTCTGTGGAGAACTTGACATCTTGAGTTCATTTGGCGGTCAAAGACACTCTCGTGAAGATGTCATCGTCTGAGAAGTCAGATTCTTCATCAGAGCAAGTTCCCGCCAAACGACTGTGCTTCCGAAAGGAAGCCCTGCCAGTGTCGGACCAGCCCTCAGGGGAAAGCAATGGTGACGACGTTTTGGAGGAATACAAGTAGGGGTACCTGCAAGGGTGGCAGGACGTCTTGGTGAAGGTGGACCGCTTATTTTGGAACAAGGGGGCGTTGAGCCTCCAACCTGACAGGTTCCGTCCCAAAGAGGACGAGTAACCTGTAACCGCTTGTACCATCTTCCCCTATCAATATAATTTTTTTTCTGCAACCTTTCTTTACATGATGGATATTTGATCTTTGTGTGATGTGATTGTCGTTAATGGATCCATACTTTCCCTTGATGTGTGAGTCAGATGAAGGATACCATCCATCACAGGTAGGGGTTACCTTTACGAAGGGAAGTTCTTCCCCTATAAATAGCAGGGTTTGTTGATGGTTCTAATATCAGTAGGGCTTATCTTCATGCCCATAATACATCGTTAGGATCTATTTGTTGCCCCTGTTTCAAGAGCTTTCAGAGAAATGGGTCTTCTCTCGATTTGGCAAAGTGCATATTCTCTCTTTTCTTCTTTTTTCTCTCGCCCTTTCTCTTGCTCACACAGTGACTTTTTTCTTCAGACAAAGCTCCCGTACGGGAGCTCCCGATCCAGTGAACCCCTACTCTGAAAGCCACAGTCGGCCAAAAACTGGGCCCACCAGGCCTTAGGTGCCCCAGGCCGGGACACCTTCGATCTTGTCACCGCTGCTCTCACCGAAACCTGTACCAGGGGCTTCAGTGCCCCACCGCTGCTCCGGCTCCAGGAAGTCAAACCCCGGCCACCCCGGGGCCACTGTTCCATGACCCACTCGATCTCTCGGTGGACCCGAGCAATGCCGATCCTCAGGTACCCGTCGTCTAGTGCAATAGGAGGCAAATCCTCCCTCAGCAAGTGGCTCTCCTCCACCTTCCGAATCGTGGAGGCCTTCTGCCGGTAAAGGTGGCTGTGCTCGAACCACCACCTGGCGTAGTGTACACCAAACCTCCCTCGACGTCCCTATCCCAACATCGGGAACTGCTCTGGCTCCCAATGACTGTAGAAGTCCCACCAAGCCGCCGTAAGTAGGTGGGCGTCCCTGCCCCGATACTGCCTGCCTGCCAAAGGGAACTCCCGGTTCGACGGGATCCCCTGGTCGTACCTGAAGTTCCTTACAAAATGGTGTGGATAGTATGGCTCCAAGAAACTCGTCACTGACCTGTGTAACGTCAGCACCACTGACCGCGTACTCCGTGTCCACTCCGTCCACAGCCCGATGTCTGCCACCTCCTAAATAGGGTGCGCGTCGGTCGCCCCTCCACCTGAAGGCCCCAGAAAAAGGCTGGAGTCCCGCGTGGCACTATCAAAAGGTAGCCCCTCCTCGCCCCGGGCGGGTAAGTAGCAAAGGACTCTCCTAGCCCCCTCTAGCTACGTCTCTGCATCCCCGTCAGGCTATCCGGGGAAGCTGAACAAAAGCGGGACCACCGGGTTCGTCATTGTCCCTCGTGTCACCAGTCCCGGAAACAGCAATCCAGGCCACACGCTGAGGTAGTGGGTCGGCAGGAGTATGCTCCTCTCTCTCGGCACCGGGTGCGCCGCCAAAACTCCTAGTCCTTGGTAGATGTTGGCCAGTGCAGCAGGAGCCAAGGCCAATTCTCTCCCCTCAGCTAACAGACAGGCCGGCCATAGCAGCTCGGCCCTCAGTAGACCATCCTCCCCATGTGGAACCACGAACGTCACTAACCAGTATGCCAAGTAAGCGGCAAGGTGTGTCACGTCCGGCAAGCCGTGGGGGTTCCACCCTTCCTGTGGAGCATAGACGTACTGGCTGTAGGTCCTGATGCACAGCTCCACCTCTGTATACTCCTCCTAGGGAGTCTGGTCCCTGGCGAACTCCTGATAAAAGCAAAACGGCCCATTGTAGAAATGACGGACCCATACATTCAGTGGCACTCTCGGAGTCTGTGCCGCCCTCTCTCTCCCTGCCAAGGCCAAGTCCCTCCATGTCTTCATCAGATACCGATAGTTGAACGGCACTCGGTACCTCCCCTGTCCATCACTGTGGCTGCAATGAAGGTCATCAAGCACTATCTCCTCGTATCCCTCATTGCTGACCGGCAACCGGGAGATCCTGAACAGAGACCACAAGTCCAGCGAAGTCTCTCCCTCTGCTATGGCCACCATGTTCCAACGGTGATTGAAGCGCTCTAGTAGCCCCTGCAGCAGCCCAGTGTAGCAAGGGTATGCGTACAAGGCGACAGTCACCCTGTACCTTATCCCGACCCGGTCCAATAGCACTCGATAGTGCTGGATGACCCCCATTAGCCACTCAGTGGCACCCTAGCGATAATAGTGTGACAGAATCACGGCCCAGCGACCATACCAGCTCATGACAGTCTGCCTCACAACCCCGTCTAGCATGCTGTGGTCATCATAGCCCTCTCCAGCATACTACAAGCCTGTGGGCTCTAGACACATTCCGGCGGTCCCCTCTATCTCGGTGCGATGGTGACCGCGCAAGTCCCAGGAAGCTGGGGCCAGCGGTCTGACTCTGACCCCAGATCTCTCCGCTCCACCAAAGAACCCCAAACACTCAGCATTGGAAAACTGTCGCTGCCTCTAGTAATCCTCTGAGAAGCTAGGGTAGCTGTAGAAGGCTACGCCCTACAGGCTGTCCCTACCGATCAAGATGGCCCGCTCAAGTCGACGGCAGGCTCCCAAAATCTGTGAGTCGTCCTCCTCCATGCCAGGCAGAATGTAGCTCCGAAGAAACTCAAACATGTGCTGATCCAGGGGGAACTCCAACGGATACCCTCTGCTCTTGTCATAGGTGTACATGCCACCGGCCTCCTGAATCCTAGCCACCTCCACGGTCCTGACGGCAGCGGCTCTCTCGCCAAGGGGACCCTCAACCATCACTGTGCGCCCACTGTCCAGCTACTCTATGCTAACCACTGTAACCACTAGCCGGCCCAGAGGAGGTAGCTGTCGATCAGTCCTCCGCACCGAGTGATCCTCCCCTCGGGCCATCCACCTCGGGACCCAACCATCTCTGCCAAAAAGCGCCATATCTGCAAGTCAAGTCATGAAAAATTGGTCAGAATACCAGCAAAATCAACACATGCAACACAACAAAAATAAAGGCACTTGAATTGCCAAAATAAAACTACAATAGCCCGGGACAGGAGTCTCACGGGCCATATGCCCTCGTCGCCGCCTCCGACGCATGACCCGTGGGGGGCATTTATTGTACCCGGACTATTTCCCAGCAAAATCACAAGAAATAAGGGTTCGGGCATTTCAACGAACACCTTCCAGGCATGGGCTATCTAGCCCTCTCTATAATCCCATGGGTCCCTACAAGGGCCTTGACCGGCTTGCCGTGATGCACGGGGACACAAGCAACTCCCTGGAGTCAACTCCAGCCACTCACAGACGGGACACCAGGGAGAAAGGTGAGCAGCCCGTTGGGGTCTTGTATACTGTCCGGTACGCCCATAGCGTCTCGTACATCTTCTCCTCCCAGTCCTTCTTGTTGGAGCTAACAATCTTGGCCAGGAGAGTATAGAGAGTTTTATTGAAGGCCTCAGCCAAACCGTTGGCCTGTGGATTGTAGGGAGTTGACGTACTCCAGTCAATCTTGTATTTTTCTGCCAGTCGGTAGACCTTCTGGTTGTGGAAGTGGCTGCCATTATCCGAGATAATTCGGTTGGGGGTGCCGAACCGGAATATGATACTGCAGCGGACAAATCTGGCGATGATTTCTCCGGTGACCTCCCTTAAGGTGACGGCTTCTGCCAAGCGGGAGAAACAATCAGTTGCTGCCAAAATGTACTTGCAACCCATGGACGAGGCGGGCAACGGGCCCACGACGTCTGTCCCCCATTGGGTAAAAGGCCAGCTAGGCACCGTAAGATGCAATGCCACGGGTGGCCTCCTGTGTATCGTGGCATGCTCCTGGCATCTCTGACATGACTTAGCATAGTTGCAACAGTCATCGAACATCGTCGGCCAATAGTAGCTGAGCTTCTTTATTTCAATTTTTATTTTCAGCCCCGCCTGATGTGCACCGGCTGCCCCGGCGTGAACCTCTTTCATGACTCCCCGGGCTTCTTCAATGGACAAGCATCGGAGGAGTAGCTTCTGTTTGGCATCGGCCACGATTCGAAATAAGATCCTGTTCTGGAGCTCATAAGAGTCCCTTGTTCTGACCAATCTAATCTTTTCTTCCCTTTGTACGGGTAATTGCCAGTACTTGAACCACTGCATATAGTGGGCCCTCCAGTCAAGTGGGCTGATGGCTTCTGCTATGGCAACTTTTAGCTCTTCTTCTTCCTCTAGTTCCTCTTCTATCATGCTAGGCACCTGGCGCTAGTTGATCACTCGGATGTCGAGCGACCCATTCGATAGGATTGCTAGCGAGCTGGCCAATTTCGCCAAGGCGTCGGCTTGGGCATTCTCTCCCCTGACGACATGGCCTATATCGAGGAGGTAGAACTGCTCCATGAGCCCTTTTGTCTTGGCGTGGTAAGGAAGTAGTTCAGGCTTTTGGACATCAAACTATCCCTGGACCTGCCTGACGACTAGCAGCGAGTCGCCGAACACTTGCAACATCTTGATCTCCATTTGTAAAGTGACTTGGAGACCGATAATCAGGGCTTCATACTCTGCTTTATTATTTGTGCAGGGTTTATTGATGCAGCAGGAGGTGTGCATCACCTCCCCGTCAGGAGATTTGAGGACGATGCCTGCTCCAGCCCGTACTCTAGCGCGTCCAGAAGGAGCTATCTCTGTTCTGGAAGCCCCATCGAAGTACAACTGCCACACGGCCTGCTGGACCTGGTATGCTTCCAATGTCTCATCTTCGGGCAACTCGATGGCCAGTGGGGAGTCTTCAAGCATGGGATGCGCCGCGAAGAAGTAAGCGACGGCTTGCCCCTTGATGGCTTTCTGTGGTATGTAGGTGATGCCGAACTCCATCAGTAGCACTGCCCATTTGCCGAGGCGCCCCTTCGGGACTTGCTGGGAGAGAATGTGCTTGACGGGGTCAGCTTTGGAGATTAGACTTACTTCATGGGACAGCATGTAATGCCACAACTTTTTGACTGCAAAGATCAAGACGAGACAGACCTTCTCGATCGGAGTGTATTTGGCTTTTGCCCCCACTAGTCTTCGGCTGAGGTAGTAGAGAGCTTGCTCCTTTACCTCGTCATTATTCTGGGTGAGCATTGCCCCCAGTGAATATTCGGTAGTCGCTATATAAAGAATGAGCGGCTTGCCCTTGACAGGAGCCCCCAGCACAGGTGGAGTTTTTAGATATTCCTTCAGCTGATCAAGGGCGTGCTGGCATTCATCACCCCAACTGAATGGTGCATCTTTCATCATCAGCATGTGAAAAGGTTGACAGCGGCCCGACAAGTTGGAGATGAACCTGCGGATATAAGCCAGCCGCCCCTGCAGGGATCTCAGTTCATGCAAGTTCTTCGGAGGTGACAGCTCCTAGATGGCTCTTATTTTGGAAGGGTCGATCTCGATCCCTCGGTGCCGGACGACAAAGCCCAGGAACTTTCCGCTGTAGATGCCAAAGGTGCACTTCATCGGGTTCATCTTCAGCTTATATTGCCGAAGCCTTTGAAACACGACCCTGAGATCACTCAGATGGTCGCTCCTCTTCTTCATCTTCACGACCAAATCATCAATGCAGCATTCGACCCTGCTGTAGAGCAGATCGTCGAATATCTTGGTCATCACCCGCTGGTATGTGGCACCAGCATTTTTGAGGCCAAATGGCATTCTTTTATAGTGGAAGATCCCCTTAGGTGACCTGACGACTGTGTGGATCCAGTCGTGCTTGGCTATCCATATTTGGTTATAACGGGACGAACCATCCATGAAAGAAAGGGCCTCGTGGCCAGTAGTTGCGTCGATCATCACTTCGGTGATGGACACTGGGAAGTCATCCTTTGGGCATGCTTTGTTCAGGTCGCGAAAATCTACGTAAATCCTAATTTGCCTATTTTTCTTCTTCACCGGGACGATGTTGGCCAGCCAGGTGGTGTATTGGTTCTTTGCCACAAAATCGACGTCTATAAGCTTGTCGACCTCCTTGCAGATCTATTTTATCAATTCCAGTAGCATGCGCCGAGGAGGTTGCTTCACAGGCTCCATCTTGGGGTCGATGGCTAATATGTGCTGGGTCACCTCGGGACTGAGGCCGGGCATTTCCTTGTAGTTCCAGGCGAAATAATCGCGAAACTCTTGTAGTAATTTTATATATCCGTGGCGCCCGTAGCTCGCTTGTCTTGCTCAGAGTGATTGGTTAATTATTGTCCCTTTTTCTGTTAATCCCCCTCCGTCCGTGTCACACTATTATTATCCTCCCCTTTTTTTGACAAAATTTCGACAGCATCTCCCCTTGACCCGGGCGTAAGGGAGAAGCGGGGAACGTGCCCACATGGCGTGGCGGAACCTAACAATTAGAGACAGGCGTCTGAAGACGGCAACACCTGAGACAGACCTCGAAAAACTCGAAGGGAGCAATGGAGAGAGGGTTGTAGGACTGGCCATGGATACTAGGCCAAGGGGCGAGGACAGGCGTGCCAGCCAAGGGGCCCAAAGGGATGTACCGACCAAGGCTGGCTGTGGGGAATTAGGCTGCACCGGCGAGGGGCTGTACCGGGGAAGGGTTTTGATGTGTGGATGGTGTGTCGGCTAAAGGCTGTGCCGGCGGAGGAACTGAAGGGCTGGTAAGGGGTATCGGCCAAGGAGGGTGGCACGAGTGTGCCGGGTAGGGGTTTATGCCAAAGACGGCATTGACGAGCTAGAAGTGTGTCAGCCAGGGAAGACCCAGGGCGCACTGGGGAAGGTATGACCAGGGTGCATCGCTTTAGGAAAAGCCAAGGGCTTGCCATTGAGGGGGCGTGCCGGCGAAGGTTGGCCTAAATGGGATGAAATGAATGGAGGAGGAGGCTATGGAGCTTTCTGATTTTTGCCTAGCCGGAGGAAGATTCCAACAAGGGAGAAGAGAGGTGGGGCTGGGTGTTAGAGGAGGCTAGGGAGACACGGCAGGGTGTGGACAACGGAGCCCTCCCCCAGGGTAGAGGTACCATTGACGAGGAAGATGAAGGCATCACCAGAGAACGGAAAGCAACCATTACACACACACACGTGAATCTTCGTGAACAAAGACGACAAAGGGAGCCAAGCCAACAACACTTTTATTCGTGAAGAACACGGGATGGAAGTTACAGCAGAGGACGAAGGAAGGAGAAAAGAACAAAGAAGAAGAGAGGAACGAGGCCGGAGTTGAGCGGGGCCAACGGAGCCCTGCTCTTCCCCACCCCCTCTGCTACATCTCTCTCTCTCTCTCTCTCTCTCTCTCTTACCCTTTCCTCAGGGATGGTCGTGGACGGGGGAAGCTAGAGGAGCTCTCCTTCTTCTCCCTCTCTTCTCTTCCTGGCCTGCCTGCTTCTCTCTCTGTTGCTCCGGAGGATCATTAACAATCTTTTTGCAGGTGGTGTGGACTCCCTATCAGAGGGATATCGGGGAGATGCTATGGGTGGAGCCTGCCATCCCCTACTTCGGGAGAGAGATCTGGTTGCACACCCTCAACCTGGTGGACCTGCTTCACTACAGCTTGATCATGAGGACGTTGGGGATCCACCAGGCGGCAGTGCAATTCTCGATGAGAGAGACATTTCCTCGACCCGGTCGAAAGTTTCGGGGTCTCCAGGGAGTGGACGACTGGCGTCGACGTGCACACGATCAGCTGGTCGACTGGGAGAGGCGAGGACGACCAGTTCCAGCAGGTGCAGATTCAGATGGTGCCTACCTCCAGTCCTATGCATAGACTTACGGCTCTCGGGTTTACCGTAGCTCCCGCCGACAGGTGAGTTGGTTTATTTAGCAAATTTCAAACTTTGAAGCTTCATGATTATGTGATTGACATTTGTTTCATTGTTGGCTTCACAGATTGATCCAGAGGGGAGACTAGCCACGCTGGAAGGACTGCTTGCAGCCATAGTGCAGCAGCGTGATGCCCTCCAGTGCACCATGGAGGAGCTGGTAAGAATCTCTTACTTTAAGCTCTTATGATGATTCCTGAGTTTAATTGTTGATTAACATTGATCTTTTGATTTCAGCGAGGAGAGCTAGAGAGAGTTCGCACCTCCCAGGGTGCTTCCTCTTCGAGGCAACCTGCCTGTGACCACTCAGAGCTCAAGAGCTAGCTAGCCGGAGTAGTGGCCCAGGCCGAGGCAGCTGAGGCTGCCCTAGAGGAGAGGGTAAGCAACTTACCCTTTAGCTTAGTTTTTTTTTTGTTTTTTTATTTTTTTTGAAAAAGTTTATTAATGTTGTTTATTGACCTAGTTTTGGGTGCAGAGGCGAGAGCTACGGGCAGCGGAGGTTGAGCTGAGCCGCCACGATGCGAAGGATCTTCCTCGGGACATGGTCGAGCTACGCCTCCTCCTTGGGATGGAGAGGAGCGAGAGGGCGAGAGAGAGGGAGGAGCGTGAGAGAGAGAGAGAGAGATGGGAGAGGGAGAGAGATAGGGAGAGATGGGAGAGAGAGAGAGTAGAGTGAGAGATGGAGAGGGTGCGTTTGAGTACCCAGCTGGGGATAGCCGAGCAGCGGGTGAAGGATGTCTAGGATTGTTACCGGAGGGGGCGCGAGCGGGCCCGAGATGAGGGGCGTCCTAGTGCTTACTCGAGCACGGACTACCTTGTTTCTTCCTCAGAGCATCAGAGGAGAGTAGATACTGAGAGGAGGGATTGGGGTGAGAGGAGTGCAGCCTCGAGGGGGTCGATGGCTCCACCGAGACTTACTCCCCAGGGTGGAGGACATGATGATGCTGAGAGTTCACATAGAGGGGGAGAGGAGGAGGGTGGAGGAGAGAGTTAGAGAGATACACTTGTACATCCACCCTCATTTTTGTGCATCTGACAGACTTTTCTATAGTGGAATGGAATAGATTTTTCATTGTTTCTTGTGTTGATTCTGTGGTTTGCTGTCACTTTGCTTGCTTGTGTACCTACCCCTGTACTCAGAAACACATTAGTTCAAATGGTGATCAAAGGACCAACTCTCCTTACTTAAACACATGCATATGAAATTTTTTTCAGTAAGTTGATGAAGAAAGATGCTCCCTTCATATGGGACTCGAAATGCCAGGCGGCTTTCGAGCAAATCAAGGAATACCTTCTCACTCCTCCAGTCTTGGGGGCACCTGTTAAGGGTAAACCTCTCATACTTTACATTGCCGCCATGGATGCCTCATTGGGGGCTCTGCTAGCGCAAATCAACGAAGAAGGTAAAGAGCAGTCGCTCTACTACCTCAGCCACAAACTGATCAGTGCTGAGTATCGCTACTCCCCCATGGAGAAAGTATGCTTGGCATTGGTGTTTGTCGTCAAGAAGTTGCGACATTACCTCTTGTCTCATCAGGTTGAGCTCATATCTAAGCATGACCCTCTGAAAGCTCCTTCTTAGACAGCCCGTCCTCTCAAGCTGACTAGGGAAATGGGCTCTCCTGCTCATGGAGTACGACATCACCTATGTCCCTAGAAAAGTGATCAAGGGGCAGGGCATGGCTGAATTCTTGGCAGCCCATCTAGTACCGGATGATTCTCCCTTCAACGCGGAGCTTCCAGATGAGGAATCTCTTGCTCTTCAATAGTAACAACTGGCTAGACAGAGCAGAGATGTCTTGCATTACTGACAACAAGACGCCCTCATGGCTAGCCTACCTTGTTGGGAGCTATACTTCGATGGCGCTTCTCAAGGTACCACTCGGAGCAACCTCAGCTCAGGTATTACGGCAGGTGCCGAAATTGTCTTCCTAACTTCTCAGGGTGGAGTTTTGTACAACTCATGTGCCCTCATGAAAGCCCTGACCAATAATGAAGCTGAATATGAAGCTCTGATTATTGGACTCCAGATGGCACTCGACATGGGCGTCAAGTACCTCAAGGCCTACGGGGACTCTCAACTAATCGTCCGGCAGGTCCTCGGTATCTATGACGTGTGAAAGTCAGAATTGGTTCCATACCACGTCATCGTCACCTGATTGACCCAGAAGTTCTATTTCTTTGAGATAGATCAAGTTCCTAGAAGCAGCAACGCCCAGGTTGACGCCCTGGCAAAGTTGGCTGCGGCCATTAATCTACCACCCGAGGGTAAAGTCGACATCACAGTCAAGCACAGAAGACTGATGTCGAGCTCACTCGAAGGCAACTCTGGTTTCACTATCTACGAGGTCTAGGACCTCGACTGGGACACTCTTCCAGAAGAAGAAGATTGGCACGAGCCTATCGTCAAATTCAAGAAGGGATGGCTCCCTCCGGACCGGGCTCAAAGGGTCCAACTACTTCACTGAGCAACATCATATGAATTAATTGGTGACTCCCTGTACCGACTCGTCCACGAGAAGGACAAGTCCCTCCTCTTGAGATGCGTCTCCCTAGCAGAGGCTCGAGCCATCATGCGTGAGGTTCATTCCGGGTTGTGTGGCGCACATCAGGTCAGAGATAGAATGAAGCACAACATCAAGCTCAAAGGCTTCTACTGGCCTACCATGTACGCAGACTGCATCCAGTATGCTCGTACATGCCATCAATGCCAAGCCTTCGGCCAGATCCCCAGAAGGCCTCCTAATCCACTACGTCCCACTGCCCCCACCTGGCCATTCGTAGAATGGGGTTTGGACATCGCGGGGCCTTTCCCGCCATCATCCAAGGGGCATAGGTACATCCTAGCTGCCACCGACTACTTCTCTCACTGGGCGGAGGCCCTTCCCCTCCGAGAAGCCACCAGCGAGGTGGCCGCCAGATTTGTCCGACAAAACATCATTTACCGTTTCGGTACTCCCAGTCACATAGTGTCCGACAACGGAACACCCTTCAAGAACAAGGCCGTATACCAGCTAGCGGCCAAGTTTCACATCAACTGGAGAACCTCCTCAGTCTACAACCCGTAGGCCAATGGCTTGGCCGAAGCCTTCAATAAAACCCTCTGTAAGCTCCTGGCTAAGATCATTAGTCATCGAAAACGTGACTGGGGTGAAAAGGTCTTCGAGGCATTTTGGGCCTACCAGACGATCTACAAAACCCTCACGGGGTGTTCACTGTTCTCCCTGGTCTACGGAGCCGAAGCTATCATCCCCATCGAAATCCAGTTGGCATCATACTCTGTGGCAGTACATACTGGCTTGGTCGGCCCTGATGAAAATGAATACCAAAGAAGGCTGGAAGAGCTCGCCGATCTGGAAGGTAAACAGCTCGAGGCCTATAAGCACTTGCAAATATACCAGGCTCGCATGGCATGAGCCTACGATAAGCTCGTCAAGCAGCGAGCTTTCAAGCAAGACGACCTCGTCATGATGAAGGAAAGGGAAGTCATGGCGGCCTGTTCCAGTGGCAAACTTCAGCCGAATTGGCGAGGTCCGTACATCATCCGTGATGCCTGTAAGGGCGGGGCTTACACGGCCGTAGACCACAAGGGCCACAAGCCCTTTCCTCCTCTCAACGGCAAGCACATCAAGCTATATTATGCACCAGAACATGAGTTTGTGCACCACCCAGACTAGAGCGCACTCCCAGCCTTGATGAAAATGAAACGATGGATTCGGAGGGGAGGTGAATGAATCTCCCCTATAAAATGCCTAATTAAAACCTTATAATTAGAATCTAGATGCACAATCAAGACAGTTAAGCTCTACAGAATGCGAAGGTCAATGAAGCACTTGAACAACCAGTTGGACTGCTAGAAGCTAGACTCCTAATCAAGTCAAACCCGTAGACAAAACCAAAGCTAATAAGAGTGTGCTTGAAATCTATTCAGTTAGAACAATGGATGGACCGCTCCTAAGCATTTATCTACCGCTGAAGGCACAAGGAAACAAACCACTGCACAATAACTTTTAAGGTGGTTCGGTCCTCCAGACCTACATCCACCCCTCCCTGTCTTCCTCTCTCCCCCTCTGTAACTTTCATGAAGACCTCAACATCCAGATCGGGGGTCTACATCACGGCTAATGGCTATTCTCAGTCAGATCTCAGTCTGCCAGACTAGATCTAATACTACAAATAGCCCTGTTCAAAATTCTGCCATCAATATTTCGGCCCTGTTAAAATTCATGGATGATATAGGGTCGAAGGATTTCAAGAGACCTTTCCAACAGCGCTAGTTTCATGTTGATCTGACGTCGGGAGTGATCTCAGCAGCTGATCTCGTTGGATCGCGCACTGTAAAATAGAAGCTACAGCCCGTGGGCAGCAAGCTTCCCACTAGGTGACCAGAGCCTCCTGGCCCCCACCCGGCATTCCAATCCGACCGCCTTCTAGGAAAGCACCTCTCCAAGAGCCACCATCACAGTGGTACCACTTCGGGCCCACTCGGACCCGTCGACGAGTAAGTGGGCCCCACAGCCAGCAGCTTGCATCGTCTGAGCCACGCCGACGGGGTGATCAAAGTGCTGCCCGTCAACCCAAGATCGGTCCTCCTGGGCCCACATTGTAGCCCTTTACCTCCCTGCGTGGAGTGGGCGATAATTCACCATTATAATTATTGTAATATTTTGTTACTGGGAGTTACTGTACTTTGCCGGGATCACCTTCCCCACGCCTGGAGCATGGAGGTATCGTGTCCACTCCTCTCTCAGCATTTTCGCTTTACTCTTATATTTTCTTATGCCGCTGCATATGATAGGGTAATCTAGCTCATATATTTTTTTATCACTACTGCGAGAGTGAGTGAGTGACTCGTCCCGTGACTCGATCCGAGCACGGAAGAGTCGACTATCCGACTCATTACCAGTTTCTCAACCGTGCACGGTCCCACGCATCCCTCGCTAGGGACGGGAGCTAGAGTCCCAAGTTCACTGTCTCGTCCCGCATCATGAGGGTTGGGTGAGTGACTTTCGGTTGGGAAGTGGTGGTCCTCATGGGGAGAACCGGGTCGGTTAGGGGTCTCTTGCCCTTGGGATCAGTCGGTTGTGGAGGGGTGGAAGTGGGTCATCCTTGGATTTGGGGAGAGTTGGTGGTGGTGCTCGGGGTTGGAATTATTGGGAGTGATGGAATTTGGGCCCTAAGAGAGGTCTTGGGTTGACTGGGTGGGAATAGAGAAGGTGAGGGGTGTCATGGAGGTTGATCCCTTAAGGTGGCTTTAGACTGGCCAGGAGAGAAAAGAGGAGTGGTAGTACTCCTCGGGCTATGACTCTCCGAGTAGAAAGGGGGACGTTGGGGAGCGTAGATCATCCTAAGTTCTACCTTCATCTTCTCCCATGAGGAAATGGGCTCTTGTCTCATAACCTCTCTTAAGCCTACAATGTTTTGCCATTCATTCCTAGCTTGGCGCTAGAGCAAACTCTTGGCATAGTTGACTTAAATAGGTCCTGACAAGGTGAACCTTACAAAATGTCGATCTATGGAGCTCTCCCACTCTAGATATATACTAGGGTGGGATCCGTCAAACACAAAGGCCTCTAATAAGTCTAAGGCAGACGAATATGCCAAGTATGAGGTGGTCATGATGGTGGCCAAGGGTGATGCACCGGGTGACTCTAAATGCAAATGCGTCCTAGGACCAACTTGTAGAGACAAGTTGAGAACTTGGTCTGATACCAATCTGATGTGACATGACCTAGGACCTAGTTTGCAAGCAAAGAATGGCCCAATGATTTCACTCGAGCGAACTCACCCACTAGCGCACACTCGTGCCCGTAGGCAACCCAGTGATAGTGGTGAGGGTCTGGGGTGGGACCTCGCTGCTCCGGGGATGGGCTAGCTCATGGTGGATCCCCTAAGGGTCCTGGGATGCCCAACTTTGGGGGCAGCCAGCATGCCGAGGTCGTGGGATGTAATGGCTCTCTCGCAACTCACCCGAGGTAGTCACTCAAATATTAGCAATTTGTGATCAGGCACTCAACTCACCATCCGATGGCACTAGTGGTGATAGTAAACCAGTAAGGGAAAGATCAGCAAGGGGGTAACCAAGGCTCACCTGATCGGTGTGAAGACACCGATCCCGATCAGAGACGAGGGTGAGCGAGGAAGTGTGGGCTTATCCGCACGCCACGCCGGAGAAACTTCAAACCTGAAAATTCAAGTTACATGCACTATGCCCCTTGCAAGGGGGTTGGACAAGGTGTGGGGAATTAAGTGATTACAGTCAAATAATACCTCCTGTAAGGAGGGGCAGTAAGCTATCCAGGCGGGGTGGGGGAGCTAAGTTAGAAACTGAATTGCCGAGCTCTGCCGATTCTACTAGCTTCTGGAACAGCTTGACAGATAGTCAATGACGGTGTCGCCACGGGCTCTGCCGAAATCAGAAGAGGCTGAAACTGGTTCCAAAAGTTCCTGAGTTGACCCAGGAGGATGTCTGAATTTTTGGGGAATTTCCTGATGACGTCGGTGGCAGGGGCAGGGTCTGGAACAGGACGGCACTACGCTGGTTCTGGTTGTTCCAAGACTACTTCTGCGGGAAGACAAAGGTGCCACGAACACTCCCGGGGTCCAAATAATGTGGGACTAGAACCGCTGTGATCGTGGACCAGTTATCTTCGAGATGGGACCAACGAGGCCTTCATTGGAGGTCAGATATGACCTTGAAGATAGGAAGAGTGGAAAGGTGTCAGACCAGACTCTGGAGGAACTGACCTTGCGCATCTCAGGGAGAAAATCTGGAACTCTTGACCCCGAGCTCCAAAAATTTCTCTGCTTCTTGGAGATGGCAGGGGGCTTGCAGGAGAAGGCCTCAGCCAAATGCCACCTCAAGAATCTCAGAACTCAGGATGTTTTTTTTGCTCGCAGATTAGATGGATTGTGGGTGGTTGGTTTGTTTATTCATTTGATGAGTTAGATCGGTAAAGGGGGATTTAAATGTTTTAACCATTTGTTAAGGTGGATTAGCATGAAGATTTGAGTGCCTAATTCGAAGGTTCATTATACAGGAACTCGTAGGTTCAGTTCTTGTTTGATTCAGGGGCTTCAAACTTGTTCGTTCGTTCACCCTTTTATATGCATGTTCCTTTATCATACTTCTGGCAGAAATTGGGCAGCAACTCCCCCGGACTGAGGGTTGACAGGAGAAATAAGGGATCCGCAAACGGAGTATTTCGAGATGACCCCCAAAACTTGGAGTGGCCAGACGGCAATCCGGTGACCCCCAATTGAGTTGTAGAAGCCCCGAGGACTTGCCTTCTAGGGGTTCTAGCAACTCATGGGCCACAGCTTTGCAAGAGCTCGAATGGGGCAGATATTTACCCAGGAGGGTTGTGAATGTTCTCCCCTCAGGTCGGTTTCCTTGAAGGCCATGCCATACTGAGGTAGGCTTCTCAGGGCCCTGGGGATTAAAAGAGATGGGAAGAAGGGAGGAGACTAGTTAGACAGACCAGCAAAATCATAAACACATAACACCTTTTATTCATCTACGAAGGGCTAAAATTACAACAGAAGAACGGGCATACAAAGGGGATTTACCCTACGACGAGAGGGAAACAACGGAAATAGATGATACACCGGTGGGGGGAAATGGAGAACAAGCTCTCCCCCCCCACTTCACTCTCACCTCTCTACTCTTTTCTTTTCCCTCCTTTGCTTCACTCCGTAGGCACAGGTGGTTGGGCTCTCTCTTCAGTTGGCTTCCCCTTTGATGGCCTTCCTCCTTCTCTTCTTCAATCGCCAGCCCCCTCTGTCGGACCTCCCTTCCCAATGGAGTATGAATTGCATTATATATTGCCTTGTTCTTTCTTCCTCCCTATGTCTTGTTCGAAACCATCGAGTGGCCTGTGCGCAGGGGGCAGTAGAGTAGGGAAGCTGCCTCCACGTGATTGGTCGATGGTGACTGAAGGAGATGCGACATCGTGCGGAGCTTGAAACCTTCCATTCTAGGGGGCTTGAGGGGCTCAGGCGGTTGCACATTGGTCAGGTGTTGGCTGCTCATCCATTTCAGGTAAGTTCCTTCTATTCGCACCCGAAAATAGGGGATTAGACTTACGATGGGATGTCTGACTCGGCTAAAATGGCGTGAGGGGTAAGCGCACCAGTTTAGGAGCAATAGAGGAGCGTGTTGTTTTGAACCAACTACAGGTGCATGCCAGATTAGCACCAAGAGGAGGGGCGCACTGGTTTTGGGACCATTAAGGGGGCGCGCCGGTTATGGGACCCTATAGGCACGACCGTGCCGATTTAAGTGTCATAGGGCTTCTTCCTAGCTTGGCGATGATTCGGATGAACGCTTGTTCTCCTTTGTTGCTTTAGTTGTAATGCACCGCCTCCGGGGTGTTTAGTTCAAAGCCTCCGAGCCCCGCCTTAGGACTTTGAGTAGTTTTTGGGGTGTGCCAAACCCATGTTCGAATTGTCGAGTCTCTTCTGATTCGGCCTTCGGCACCGTCAGCTGGGGAGCCGGGGCCATCTCTTCTACTCGAGGGACTTCTTTGTTGGGTGGAAGAGCACCAGACATGCATTCGTCCCCTTTAGTATGGGGCTTGTTCGGCCTTTCCATCTTCAGCTACTCTCGGGTGTCGGGACGTGCATGCCACATGATCATTCTTTTTCTTCTTCTTCCTTTTTCGATGTCCACAATAAGCTAAATGCCATTGTTCAGGAGTAAAGTTTTCAGAATTGGAGTTTACCTCAGAATTGTCTTCATCCACCATAAGGCAAAGATTTTGGATTAGCTCGCCCAGTCCTTTCTTCTCACCTTCAGATTTTGAGCTATCCGAGTCCTCATCACTCCATGTTGTCTTCATCACTTTTCCTTTCTTTGGCTTGCTCTTGCTCAGCTTCTTTTGGAGCTTGGGGTATTTACCCCTCATATGCCCGGCCTTCTTACACTCATAGCAAATGATTTCTTCTTTCTTGCTTGGCTCACCTTTCTTGTTGAAGTTTCTCCTCATGAATCTTCTAGGAAGATTTCCATCTCTTCTAGCTCTTCTAAAATATTTTCTGACATTCCTTATTAACAGAGCCATCAGCTCCTCCTCATCACTGTCCATAGATGAGTCTCCATCACTTTCCTCTGACGATCCTAGATAAGCATTTAGTGCAATCGATTTCTTCTTCTTGCTTTCCTCCTCAGCTGGCTTCATGATGTTGATTTCATAAGTCATTAGCGGTCCGATAAGTTGATCCACCGTGAGTGTGGTGAGATCCTTCGAATCTTCTATGACGATCGCCTTTGTGTGCCACGGAGGTGTGAGAGATCGCAACATCTTTCTAACCAAGGCTTGATTTGAATATTCTTTTCCCAAGGCCTTTAGGTTGTTTGTGATCTCACTTAGCCTTGCATACATTTACGTTATATTCTCCTCGGGCTTCATTGCAAATAGCTCATACTCACGAACCAATAGGTTTGCTTTAGTCTCCCGAACTTCTAAAGTACCTTCATAAATCATCTTCAATTTGTTCCACATTTTCTGCGCAGATGAACACATAGAGATATGTGAGTATTCGTTAGGGTGTATCGCGCACTGAATAATGTTCATAGATCTAAAGTTCGCACATGATTTCTTAATGTACTCATCTTTCCATTCATCCTCATTTGAAGGTAAGACATAAGGACCTTTGTTTATAACCCTCCAGGTATCATAGTCATGTGCTCGCATGAACACAGTCATTTAGTTTTTTCAATCTTCCCTTTGTAGGCCTGACAAATGCATTCCTCCATCCATCCTCCATGAACAACTTTCTCTAAACACATTCAGCCCGGATCCTTTACCTGGGAATATGAACAAGGCCTCCATGGGTCACACTTGAATCTTGGGTTCACCCCATCGTGGTCATTGTTCAACCCACATCGTGGGCCCATAGCCCGCTATGCTTAGACATGTTTTCCTCGGGATTTAATCTCGAAACATCTCTCTGTTGCCCCCCTGGCACCGGATATATATTAGCGATGCTCATGCGAGCCACGCCTCGATTATGGGAATCTCTCCCATTATGTACGTGACTTGACTTCGCACTGGGCCAATAGACTCGCTGGTTCTTGATCACTCCGACCGGGGATTTAACCGAACGTTTCCTATTCTCTAAACAATAAATTGGCCATATCCCAGCATACATATGCTCCGATTTTTTCGCGATGATGATGGCTGTTTCCAAATTGGACACTCGTCCGAACATTGAACGGTCAATGTGTGGCCAACATAATCTTAAATACTCTTTTGCACCCTCATACGGAGAATTTCAATGCCTTCTAGTGTATCCTTTCTTGTATATACAGCTAATTTCAAGGCCATAGGGCCCCTCTTTCTGGTGATTAATCAAGGGTTTTCCCCTCTCCGAGGAGATGTAATTAACATCGTGACCTTTACGGAGCGACGGGTTTTTATCCCGACACGACACACAGAATCATCTGATTAGTCAGATCGAGCGCACCATGATCGTCACCTAGGTGACTGGCACGCCCACGCACTAAATAAATCAATAGACGAATTGAATGGATAAACAAAAGAAGCATGTCGCTAGAGTGCGTCCACAAGGCTGTATCGGTCAGGAAGCTCTGAAGGCTGTAGAAGTGCCGAAAGAGGTAGACGGTCAGCTCCATCGAAGCCTTCTGGCATGCGAAAATGAATCCACAAAGAATGTGGTAGGAATTGGGGGACAACTCTCCTAGATGCCGCTCGTAATGGTGAAGAACAGACGCGATGAAAGGATGAATAGGCAGGCAGAAGCCCGCTTGGAAAGAGGCCACAGGAAGCATAATGCCACCCGAAGGTAAGCTCAGTTGATCATCGTCAACAGTTGGGAGAATGATATCAAAGTCAGGTGGAATCTGGAAGGCCTCTCGCAGCCCGTGTACCACCCTATAGGCGACTAACGGAGGAGAAGGGGGACGACTGGCGCCAGCACCCGAAGTGCTCAGGGAGCTACCACGGTCGGGATTCACTTCCTCAACGAAAGAGGACGGGCTGACCCTAAGGTTTCTCCTACGGGGTGGCATGGCTGTGGGAAGAAGAAGGCACAAAGAAGGGAAGAAGACCCTCCCCAGATGACGGAAGAGGAAGCCTACGACGAGTGAATTTGACAAATAAGGAGTAGATGGGGTCCTAGGAAGTCCCCATGATAGTTCTTATAACTCTCCAAGGTAGAACGACCACTTCGGAGCCGTAGAGCAGGTGAAAAGTCACTTGTCACTATCACAGTACGTCCGTCCGACTTAAGCAGCCATTCGATGCACACATCTCGACACCGCGAGTTCACGTCACAATTACAAAGGAGGCGCTCCTCACTGCCAGAGGTGCCTTGCGCGCCAAGCAACCGACTGGGACCACCAGTCCCAATAGCCCTAAGAGGCTACCCAAGCCATAAACCCTCTCCTATTCAACTCTCAGCTCCCTACAAAGTGCTCGACAACTGAGAGTAGGGGGGCTAATGAGGAGGGTAAATCCAGTTTGTCCCATAATGGGCCCGATACCGCAAGCCCATGACGGCCCAGGCACGGTTACCAGGAATAAAAGCCCGTGGCGGCTACAGCCCAGCTAGTCGGGCCCAATACGACTCGACATCGGATTCGACAGCCACCAGAAGGCGGTATCCCAGGCGCGATGACCGCCTGAAGACTCTCCGATGACCGACCGTTGCCCTCACGACATCAGCCCCTAGCCCATAAGAGGCGAGCACGCCCCACGAGTGTCGTAAGACTCACCTTGGGAACGGCCGACGCCTAGGAACTCGCCCTCCAATGGGAGACTCCCACCTCGATCACGGGAGACATTGCTCCATTATCCATGACCTTCCCTGTATAGGGATAGTTCTCCACCTTCAGGACAACCCCATATAAAAAGGACATCGACAGAGAAGAACACACATGGTGGATCTTCTGTCGAAAATCCTACACAGAGAATTGAGTCATAGCAATACATAGGTCATACGTGACCACTTCCCCTGAGAGAGAAGCCACTCTTCCTGCGCGACCTTACCTCCCAGCGAGCACTCGTTGAGTGTCTGGGAGCCGCGAGCACTCGACTGGAGGGTCTACACGCCTCTCAGATCTACTACAGCGATCTACAATGACCTCCAACTCTCTCCATCTTCTCCCCTTACTCTTCTCTGTTCTTACTTGGGACCGTTGCTAACTCAAGTATCAGAGGGTTGTCCCTTGGGGTAACACCCGGGGATTCTTTTGATGCCTCCTTGATTTCTGGTGCTTGCAGGCTTTCATGGGTGCCGGATGACTTCCCCGACAAATAAATAGAGAAGGTGGTACGTGGCGTAGGATCTATTTTCTTGCCGCTACAATATTTGATGACGATTGTAATCGATAATAAGATTTGTGACGAAGATTTTCTCTCTAATTTGTCGTTGCTCTGTCGCCAAAAAAATATTGTGATAGATTCACGAGAGATTATGTTTTGGTCACAAATCTGACTTTAGTCTGCGACGGATTAGTAACATACCCTCGTTGTTGGGACTTGTAGCAGCTCTCTCTTTTGTTGGTGGGTTGTCCTTCTCCTCGTTGTTGGGACTCCGAGCTCGAACTTGTCACGTATGTGGCCGACCAAGCACTAGCCGACGAGTACTATGCCTTGGGGGAAGAACTGGACAGCCCTCCTGCCGCCCAGGATGCAACCACTTAGTGGGGTGATGTTATTGTGTGTCCTTACATGAGTTAGTATGTTTTCTTTATGTGGTTTGTTTGTGTGATGTGTCTGAGTCGATTGTTTGTGTGGTTTGCATATGTGTGTTAGTATTGCGCATCTCCACTCCATTCAAGAATAGAAGAAGAAGACCCTGGTAATTATTCAGCAAGAGGAAGAGAAGATTTCTGAGCTAGTTGCGGCCTCGGTTGAGAAAGACCGCAAAATAAAGACTGTCTGTGCCTGTGGCCAGGAAAAGTTGACCAATGCCAAAGCGCTAAAGTTGGAGGCAGAAAAGTTGAGACTTGAAACACAGGCCTTGATGGCAAAGGCTCAAGATTTGTTTCAACTTCCTAGAGAAACGAGGCCGAAGGATTCCAGGTGCAGGCTGAAGCAGATGCCTTATCTGAGGGCCTTGCTGCTCTTTGGAGGGACTTGGTTTCAAGGAGGGCTTGCGTCGTTGAGTTGAGGAAGAGTGAGCCTTGTCTAAACTGACAGACTTGTTTTGGGGAGGTTGATCTGCCGCTAAGATTGTAGCTGGCTTGCCCTTGCGCATAGTTGACATCTGTTTGTTTTCCTCAATACTTCTTGCATATAGTTGACGACACTTCTGACTTTCCAGCCCTTCTTTCATAGAGTTAAAGTACCTTCAGTTTTATTCAACATTCATGAACAGTTGCTCCGAGGGCTTGTCTCGGACTCTTATTTTTTGATGATGGATGAAATAAAATTAGAATTAGTTGTGACTTGCAGCTTCTATTTCCCTTGATCCTCTTTTTGTTTGCCAACTCCACCACCCTTTCGGGTTTTCGCTGAAGTTGGCCCCTTCTAACTTTTTCAGGTGCTCCTTTCGGATTTTCACACCGAGGGGTGACCCAATTTTATTTGAGATGTCCTTTCGGATTCTCACCTCAGTCGAGTTTATGGCATTCTCACCCTTAGATGCCCTCTTAATGAGGACGGATTAGTTCGTCGGGGCACTAATATTTTAAGCCTTTTTTTTGACCTATAGTGTTTGTAAGGCAAGTGGGCCAAGCTTTGCAGCACTGGCACCTAGGGTTTAGGTTTGGATTAATTGGCTTTTATGGCTTTGGTTTTCAAGGCACATATTTTTGGGGGTTGAGAACCTCTCAAGTTTACACAAATTCTGTAGAGATGCTTGCCGCCGTAGGACATGTAGGAACTTGTGATTTGGGTTTTGAGTTGGCTGCCCTCCTGTTGTACCCAGACAATTTCCCAGTGAAATATTAAGAAATAAGGGTTCGAGAATTTCCCTAAACACCTTTAAGGCATGGGCTACCCAGCTCCTCCTATAGCTCACTGGGCCCAGCCAAGGGCCCCAACTACTTAACCGTAACCCACGGTGACATCAAAAGTTGATTGGGGTTACCCACGGTCACTCAGTTTGTTGATTTTCACGCGTACTATGTAGCCACCCGAGCCAACCCAGGGGCGCCCCGACGATAGGCCACGAGATGTGGTACCCAACAACGAGGCTAGGATCTACCCCAGGATGCCTCTATTCGGTCTTCTAAGGTCAAAGGGAGACCTATCTTGTTCAACCATGGGCTTTAGAATCCCATGGCACCCATATGCGGCCCATACATGCGTGTCAGGAATTTTTTCGAACACCTTGTGGGCGTGCGTATCCCAGCCATTTTACAACAAGCCGAGGGACATCCCACAACTCTAGCACTCCAGCCACGTCCTATGACGACCATCCAGCAAGTCGGAGCCACCCCCGACCCTCAGACATGCAGTGATGAGCCACTTATTTTTAGTTCCCGAGCCGACCCAGGGCTGCCTGCCAACTCACCGCACTACGCAGCACACGCTGTGAAAGTTGGGCCCACATGCCTGGAAGACTTTCTCTTAGCTCCTATGAGCCCATGCCCTCTGCACAAGGCCAAATCTAAGGCCCGCTGATCACTCACCCAAGTCGATCGATAACTCAACGTATGTCTAGAATTTTCCCGAACACCTTGCGAGCGGCAACTACAACCCGACATTGACAAGCCCTCACGAGCCAATCCCAGCCTTTCCCAGTGCCCTGTCCTTCAAAGGACACCCCCATACGACGAAGGAAGACCCTCGGGGTTGCGGCTCACCCGGGGGAGAGTTCGCCTAGGGCATGGCCGCGCCCCAGGGAGGGTGAACCCCCATTGGGGGGCACACCCTTCTCCCAGCCCGATGCCCCATGGCCATTCTCCAACCCAGTATCTCCCAATTTCATGCAAGATTGACCGGCATACCCGTTCGTAGAGGGATTCGATGACAAAGCCTCAGGATCACACAAAGTCCCACGTCAATGTTCATGTTCCTCGTATGCATATGCCTGATCAACCAGTTCAACTCTAGTATCCTTTTTGTCTTCTTGTGATTGTACTTAGTCAAGGTAGGGCCAAAATAAGAAAAATGGGATTGTATAGAGGTGGGGACCATCCCCCTCTCTCCCTCCATACTTGCTCTGCCTAAACCCTCCCGAGGAGGGTTTAGGCAGACCAAACTTTGCCCCGGGTTTGGTCCACCTAAACCCCTACTGTAATAAAAAAAAATTTTTTTACAAAAAACCCAACCCCCAGCCCGATCCGCGTGCCAACCCCTAGGGGTTTAGGCGGACCAACCTAGCCCCCAGTCTGGTCTGCCTAAACCCCATGCAGCCTAAAAAAATAGTTTTTTAAAATAAAAAAGTCCCATTTTGCTCCACGTAAACCCCTCCGGGGAGGGGAGACATAGAAGGCTTAAGGAGGGTTAGGAGGCAAGAGCCCATTTCCTCATGGGAGGACATGAAAGAGGAACTTAGATATTACGAGAATATACATAATAATATGAAGAATATAAAAGTATAAAATAAAATGTACAAGATTCTAAAGGCATACATGTAACTAACGATCCCATTTTTTAAAGTTGTTGTCCTTTAGTGTGTGTGTGTGTGTGTGTGGGTAATTGTGGATTTAAGCATTTATCTATCATTTTCTCTTCGAAGCGTGGATTTTCTGTGGAGAGACCCAGGGTTTAACCCTAACCCAACTGTACGTCCAATAAGCTGAGCAGCTTCGATCTCTCGGTTGTCCAGCGCCAGGAGCTTCTGCGTCTCATCGGGAGATGGTAGATCACCACGATAATTGCAGAGAAGCATTGAAATTTGGCGGACTTATGATGTATGTATCAGCAAATGAGAATTTTGGCAGGTCAGCTAAGCCAAACAACAAATCATTAAGACAACCCGAACCAAATGAGAGGAAGAATGTACGGATATAAGCGATTACCAAAAATATTGGAGGTTTATACGTTGGGCAGTTAGCCCCATTGTTAACATACATCAAATGTATATCATCTTGCCCCATGTAATTTGAAGGGGGAGGGGGAAAGAAGGAAGAAGCATTAAGGTGGTGATGATGATGGTGGTGGAGACGAGTGGGAAGGAAACTGTGAGACATGTACCAAGCTTAAAGGAAACCACCACCCTCGGTCCATAATGTACCGGATTTTCCATTTTGAACGGTGCTCTTAGTGGGTGCACTCTGGTAGTAGCTGTCATAACCATCATCTTTTCCATCGTCCCAACCGGCCCAGCCATCCCCACTTCTCGACCCTTTAGCAGGCTCCTTCGGCTTTTCCTCCTCCCGACCCCAATCATCCCAAGAGGGGGCAGCAGAATCACCGTGTCTAGAAGAATGGTTACCTCCAGGGGAGTTCTTCCAGCCTCTGCTTTCTTGACCAAACTCTTGATGCTGCCCATTTCGCTCGCTCTCGCTCCGCTGCCAGCTGGCAGTCCCTCCTTCCTTTGTGTATTCCCCAACCTTCTGTGAAGCCAGTGCCATGACACCTTTCATGATTCCCCATGTCTTCTGGCTGATTTCAGCGGTCTTTGCAGTGACGACATTGACTGTCTCGTTCACCTTCTGATCATAGCCACCCTCTCTCACCTGCATGGGTACTCCTTGGCTTTGAGATATGTATAGTGGCAAGGATCAAGTTCAAAAGGGTGTGTCCGCTAATCGACTCCATGCTCATCAAACTAAACATGCCTTTTTAATGGAGTCTAAGAAAAGGAAGGCATGCAGATGGAGGAAAACAAAGCCACACAAATGTTACTCATTCGCCAACTAGAATCGCACAAAATAAATAACAAGGGATGTCGGCAAGAGTCAATATGAGCTTTATCTTTAGAGATCATTAAGCATGCAGTCCCCCTCGAGATCCGTTGTTAGTCTTGAGCCATGTAAATTAGACAACACTTCATCTGTTTTCCCCATTTGCACATATCTACAGCAAAGCAACATCTCGAGTGGAGGTTGCATGTTTGGAGTGGAACAAAACAATTTTTGGTGTAAGCCCAAGTCTGGGAATCTGGATTAAGTGACCTCCATGTAACCACATTTATATTCTTTTGTCCATTCCAAAAGTGGGAGTTGAAGATAAATCAGCTTTACCCACAAGTCCATCCATGTACCAATAAAGACTTAGAGACAAACTGTTTTCCCAAAAAAATAAAAAAGGCAGTAATTCCATGTGGGACTGTAGAGCAGGTGAACAGACAAATCATGCTCCCAGTTAAAATTCACCATTTCATTTGACGCATCTCATGCTACATCCACCCATGTTATCCCTCGTTTAACCCAATCCCCATTTGCAGTAGTTCAGGTTCCACTCATTATCAGTTTGCCTCAACATCATTTTTAATGGTGGACTTCATGCAACCTATATCATAAGACAACTCTTGCCATTCAGGTCTTCAAACAGATTATTTTTTCTCTCTAAGCTGTTACCAAAAAGCAGACATGCATGCTCCTCCGTTGCACAGAGTTTTGACTTTTGACAAATATCATGGCAAATTCATAATTATCGAGGAAAAGAAAGATTTGCAATTAGGTCATAATAATGGAAAGATAAGCATAAGCAGAGGACTTAACTTAAACCAAGCATCCAAAAAAACAAATGAAGAAAGTAAACCACTCAAAGTTGAGACTGGGATAGAAGCAAGAAACAAATTGTGTGCATAAGATCAAGTGCTGAAACAGCCACTGTGAGCAAATATGATGGAGAGAGGCGTGGGGGTGAGATGCTTCCCGGTGGGGGGCGGGGTCCTCATCAGGGATTTGCCCGTGCTTGGAGTGAGGGCTTCGGCTCTTCCAGGGGTGAGGCAAATCCAATCCCGAAAACCTACTTTGTTATATGATACCAAGTGTTGGGCAATACGAAATGAACACATTCACAAAACATGTGTAGCAAAGATGAGGATGTTGAGATGGATGTGTGGCAAGACTAAGAAAGACAAGATTATGAATAAGCGCATCCGTAAGGACTTGGGGATAGTCCCAAATGATAGTAAAATGAGAGAAAATAGACTTAGGTGGTTTAGACATATGCTTCGTCACCCTAACTCAGCGCCGGTTCAAAGATGTGACCAAATCTTAGTAGATGCTAATAAAAGAGCGGAAAGCCTAGAATGAGATGGTGCGATGTTATTCAGAAGGGCATTAGTTTCTTGGGTTTAAATATGAATATAGCACTTTATAGAAATCTTTGGCAGAAAAAGATTCACGTAGCCGAACCCAAATAGCTGAAGAATGCTTCGCCAAGAAGGCTTCAATCTCAGCTACCACATTGTTGAGACGGTCGAAAGACCTTATCTCCATGCCAATCATCCTTTCTAATACCTCTCTCTAGAGGTTTTGTTTACAAATTTGCACAGCGTCCTCCTGATGTGGGGGCTGCTTGCATCTCATTTCGAGGTTTCTCCACCTCTTAATGTAGTCTAGGGCTGTCTCATCTAGCCGCTGCCTGGTTTCATACAGTTCAGCCACGGTGGCTTCTCTTTCGGTTACATGGAACCATTCTCCGAACCTCTTCTACATATCTGCCCAGGCACTGATTGACCCTACTGGCAGGCTAGAGTACCATTCAAATGCGAGTTCCATGAGAGGGGACCCGAAGAATTTCAATAAATATGACTCGTCTGAAGCCAAATCACCCATGACGGTCACATAGTAAGCTATATGTTCTTTCGGGGACCCTTGCCCATTGAACTTGTCAAATTTTGGTGACTTAGAGATTCCGGGAGGGAGCCACTTGGCTGCATCGTGAGGTGGGTAGGGAACCCGATGAGCATCAAAGGCCATATATTCACCTTCCCCTCGCTCTGCCAGCTTCATTTCTATCATCTTCTCGACCATGAGCCGGTTCGTTGCAGCCGGGTCCACTAGCTTTGGGTACAAATGCGCCGGTTCGTTGCAGCGGTGCTTGATGTAGCTGGGGTAGCACCGGTGGTAGCAAAGGCTGGGACCCCCGAGGTGGAGGGGCAGCTTGGCTGTGCTTTGTCGGCTGAGGCAGAGTATATAATGGTGGGAAATCACAGGGGTTGACACCTCCTCGTGAGGATTCAGCCTGCATCTCTGGCTGCTTGGATGTGGAAGTCTACTCATTCTTCTCATGTAACTGTTTCTTCAGGAGCTCTATCTCCTATTGATACTTTTTTAGTAGCATTAGCATGGACGGATCCAGGGTCACCGTGTTGGAAGTGCCTTCAATTGCTTCACCTGAAGCTTCTTCGGGTGAGGCTGTTAGAAGAACCTCTTCTCCTTCTTATGTGGTCTAACGTGGTGACTTCTTCAGGAATCACCCACTTCCCTTCAGCTATTCGCAGCCTTTCCTTGGTAGCTGCACTCATTCTAGTGTTTGGCCCTGTCCTTGTGGCTAATTAGGCCAACTCTTGGGGTTCTTCTGGCAGGCCCCCATATCTTCCGACCACACCGGCCATATTGCATGCAACAATTTTTATGCCATTCCTCTGCTTAGAGATCTTTCTCCTTGTTCGACCTGGAAAGGTCAGTCTTTCGAACACTGAAGTTCTTCTTTTCATCTCCTGCTACTGGTGAGGGGCTTCATCACCCTCATAGTTTGGCCTTACCTTCATGTCCGTTGTCATCTACGGACGATGCCATTTTCCTTTCTTCTTATTCTTCAAGTTCTCGCGATAAATATTCTTCCTCTTTAGCTGCAGCCACTTGTAGCAAATGCTGTTGACCCAGTGAGGGGTTTCCCAGGCCCCTGAAGTAACTCCTAACCATATCGGTCATCTCCTCTTGACCACGTCCTTGGTGAAGGATGGGAGATAGTTGTCGGCCTCGCACCGGAGAAATGTAAGCCATCCAGGCTCTCTCCGTCAGCTGGTTGAATCTTCTCCTGATAGCTGGGACATTGGCTTGTCTAACACAGGCGTTGAAAATTTCACGGCGTGGAGCATCCACGGCTGTTTGTTCCTCTTTCGGGGCCAAACCCCTCTCATTTCTTCTCCTGACTCTCTCCGGTCCAGGATTGCAGAGGCGAACGGGTGTTTTTTCATGAGCTAGTTGGACCCGCTTTGGGACCCACACCTGCTTGAACTTCTTTGGCCGTGGGGCCAACTCTTTTCCACCTTAGTGGCCTTCTTCTTCTCTCTCAGCTCTCCTCCCGGATAAATCCTGGAAGGGGTTGTGTGTAGGAATAGTAGGGACCACCCGGTCTGGAACAGCTTGGGCATCACGGCTATTTAAGAAGACTCGAACACCCCCAATAAGAACAGATTTCTCGGACGCGGAGAGACGCCCAGTAACAGTAGTAGTAGTGTTCCTCTGACATCTCCTCTGCTTGCTACCATCCGCTGGGCTTCCTGCTGTGGATGGGGCAAGCCCCGTGAGTGATGTGGTGCACCAGGCAGCTGGCGACTTGGACTGGGCCTCTCAGCGGGCCTGCATAGTGTCGGACCTCCAAGATTTTGGCCTTTTTGTTAGTCTCCTCCCTGCTGGGCTCTGGGGACTCCACTTGCAGTAGATCGGTGAAGGCAAGCCCCAAAAAATTGGGGAAGCTGACCACCGATCGGAAGGTGTCAAAAATGGTGGGTACTACCAGGTACCCGAGTGTAGCATGGCCGGCAATGACTGCGGGGCCAAAAGTAAGAGCAGTAAGTCCCATCGACATCATCATTTCCTGCAATAAACATGCAAATAATCAGTATTCTTAGGGAGAGCCCTGGGAGGCATCTTATCTTGGCAAAGAGATGAAGGGAGACTCTGTCCCATAGGGCGTGCCAGCTTATGCAGGTAGAAATATTTTCTTTTATTAAAAGGAGAGGAAGAAGGCGTGTTAATCACCGGAGTGACAAATTTATTGTGTGCTCGAACTGACTTGGTCAGTCGATTGTGAAGTTTGGGTCGGGACTGAAAGTCTGCCATACCATAAAGGTTATGGCGTTAATTACATCCTCTGAGAAAGAGGAAAACCCTTGATTAATTGCCAAGATAGGAAGCCATCGGGGCTATGCGAATGCGAACAAGAATACAAACTAAGTGAAGTTAACGAAAGTATGTATGGGGTTTATTTATCGACTTATTCCTACGAGGCAAGCATAATTCGTTACATTTTCTTTCTATTTAAACCTAACCACTATTTCTCCTGCTCATTTTCAACCTCACGTTCTCTCACTCCGTTCTCTCTCGTCTCTGGGCCGTTCGACATGGGGCGCACGACCGTGCGGAGCTGGCCGAGGCGTGGACGTGCTGGGGTGATCGGTTCACGGGGTGGAGCAGCGATTGGAGCGTGGCTGGTGCAATCCCTCGGTGGATTCCAAGAAGGCGCCGTTCATGTTTTGGGTGATTTTCGACGTGGTTTAGTCGCTTCGGCGTGCGATTTCTTGGGTGGAGGTAGGGAGATGGATCACTCACTCGTCCTCTACGTTTTCCCTGTCCCTGCACGTCATTTGGTGCTCGAACGAGCGAGATCGGGCTCGTTAGGGTTTCATGGGTTTCGTAGGCTTCGTTGAAAAATGACGACAGTTTTTAGATCAGCTGGAGTCAATGGACTCATGGGAACGTCAGCGTCCTATTGATACTAGCTTCGCGTCGATTGGTGGTCCCGTTTGACCGTGGGGAGCCCGGGAAGTCCGGTTATCCCTTTTGGGTGATTTCACTAGAATCGCCTGTTTCTCGTCGTTTGTCAGCCATTTTGACTCCGGTTGGAGTCCATGTGATTGTATGTGTGTCCATGGCTGAATCCCCTTCGTTTCGGCACGAACGGGGCGTGGGAAGGCCAAGACTGGGCCAACCCCATGGTTTGCTCACCGTAACGATTGAGCGGTCGAACCAGGTGCCGTTCATCTACATGAGCGGCCTGCCTCGGGCTGTTTATCCTCATCTGGTTTTGAGGTTGAGTGGTCTATCGTTAGACCGCTCATGGTATGGGCGGCCAGGTGAGGTCTGCCTATCCCCTCTTGGGCGGCCAGCTTTCAGTCGCATGTCCTTCCACTGGGATGTGCGGCCATGTCTTGACCGCTTATTCCAGTTGACTTTTGGTCAATAGTTGGGTGTCGGTCACATTAGGCGATCTAGTCAAGACCATTTTTACTGACACTGTAGTATGTCGATTCTGTTCAGCGATTTGGTCAAAATCGTTTGGACCAGGAACTCTTCTGGGTCAGTGGGCTTGAGCGGCCAGGCCTTGACCGCTCATCCCCTTGGACAGTCCTGCCCTTAACTGTCCATCCCCCTTTAGTGTTTTAGTGGTCTATCACTTGAGCAGGCTATCCCAGACCGCTCATGCCCTTGTGTGGTCCTCCTAGAACCGCTCATCCTTGTGTGTTATCTGTTGGCCGTGACGGCCTGCTCTGTGTGTCGGTCTATCTGTGAGTGTCGTGTCTAGTTTCAGTCAACCTGGTGAGACCAGGGGTTGACAGGTGACCTTGTGTCTCGACGATTCTGTCCAGCTCAAGACCGTGGTTCTGGATGCCTCGAGGTATCATCTTACCTCGATCTGTGTGTCCAGATGTGCTGAGGGTTCTCGGTGTTCCCTCAGGTCTCCACGTGTCGTTTCCTTTGACCGTGTCATTTCTTTTGGCTTAGGCTTAGACTGATTGGTGGGTTGTTCCACTTTGTGCGATGATCTTGACTCCAAGTCATGAGACTCAAGGAGCATTGTAGCTTCAGGTCTAGTTGCCTTGTCCTGAGTCTGTCGGTAGTTTCCTGTGCTGTCATGGTGCTTCGTAGTACATGCGAAAGTCTTTCTTTACCTGTCTGTACTTTGGCACTTACGTTTTAGAGTCTGTGTCTCATGATCCTCCACTAGTCGTAGCCTTACGACACGTTACGGCATGTCGGCTCTTGTAGCGAGGCAATTCCCTGTTTACAGTTCTTAGGCTAGTTCCGTGGGCCCCCAGCTCTGTACTGCAACGTCCGCAGGGGGGAATACTTGATAGAGGCCCGGCTCTAGGCACGAGCTGGTGTGTGCACACGTGGTCAAGGGCTTTGGACTGACGCCGACGGGCGTTACCCTATCTAGTCACTCGTGACAGTACTTCTGTTCTGGTTCTCATAGTGTCTTAGTCTCTGTCATGTTTGTACAGGTGACATCGTAGACGAGATACTTGTAGGCACAGCATAAGACGTCAGGGGACGCAGCTGGCTGTTCTTCTAGTGGTGGGTACTCTAATCACGTGACCAGTTACTCTTCCATGACTCTCGTGTTTCTCGAGCGTCGTGACCTTGTTGGGTTAGCCTGCTCATGGCTTTACTCGAGGTCAGTGTAGTGGTGCGTCCTGGGCACGATGTTATAGTCGTGCACGTGGTCATGTCTGGATGGGCGTGCACGGCTTTTGAGTCGTGTGTACTTAGCGTCCGTCTGGTCTATCTAGGTTTTCCTAGGCTCTTGTCTTTTCTCCTTGTGGGCCTTTGCTTGCTTGGTTTTCTGTCGACAGATCGGTGACCCCTGACCTCGTCAGTTCAAAGTCTACCTTTCAGTTGTCGTGTGGAGTAGCGTAGGGGCCGAGGTCCCCTCGGCAGTCGTGTTTCTTCGATGCGACTTCTTCCCTCTTCCCTTGCATGTTCCCTACTCCTGCTTCCTCTTCTATTTTGTTACAACCTTGTAGTGAAGTTTTTTGCTTTACTACACCTGCTGTTTTGTGTTCCGTGTTACTGCGTTATTTTTAGTGGGGATCCGCATAACCCCTACTGAGCCAGTGACATGAGGCTCACCCCTGCTTTTCAGGTGGGTGGCATTCTTCTTCCCTGGTTCCTGGTGACGCGTCTGTAGCTGCCAGCTGTACCTGCGTTGGGTTTCCCCCAACTTGATGGTACGTCTTTCCTTTCAGTCGACTGTACTTATCTTTCTGTAGGACTAGACTCTGGTATAATTGTTAAATTTAAACTATTAATTAAAAAGTAATTTTATTTCTGCTACTTTAGCAAACCGATCTAATGAAATTTAGGAGGTGGAATCCACCCATGATACTCGATAGGGGCAAGGGTGGTCCACGGGGGTAAGACCAAGGTGAGAAATAGTGCCCGTGGAGATTGCATTGATACAACTCCCACTATCGATAATCACCTTACAGACTTTCCCGCCCAGCCTACAGCATGTATGAAAAATGGTGGTCCGACGCTAGTCATCATTGGCCTATGGCTGGGTGAGAATGCACCTGACGACCCCCAACTGGGCATTGTCTGGATGCTGAACATCCTGACCATCATCTTCATTCTCAAAGAACTTGTCAACTAACTCCTGTTCTACCTCGTAGCTGACTGACACAAGCTCTAAAGATGATGAATTCTCGACCTGTGTGTCCCCAATGACTATAGATTGGTGAGTGGGACACTGGTTGGCAAAGTGGCCAAACCCATTGCAGCAATAACACTACTACCGTGATCCACTAGGATCCCCGATCAAAGGTCCCTTACCTTTATCCTCCCGACGGATAGGCAGTGTAGGCAATGTGGGACGAGCAAGAGGTATGGGTGCCGATGGATGGGTAATGGGTGCAGTAGGTTGGGGATGAGGAGGAAGATCCCTCGGGGGTGGAGGGCGAGGCCGAGGAGCGAAGAGCTTCGGACGCATGGGCTCCGAGGGTCGAGCCATGGGGGCCCTCTGGTATGTGCCTGAAGAGCTATGGGGCTCGGCCCCACAAGGAGGGAAGGGGCCCACCTATTAGATGGGCTCAAACTCAGCCTCGAACTGCTCCAATTCGAAAGCCACCTGATACGCTTGTTCCAAAGTGGTTACATTACTGTGGAAGAGTTCATATTAATAGTGTGGCGGCAGACCTCTTCGAAAGCATGAGATGGTCATGGTGCTCTCCTCCGTAACTCCACACCGTAAATAGTACTCATCAAACTCAGCGGTGTACTCAGTCACGGACCAGTTCCCTTGGGTGAGACTCTGACATTTGTCTATGAGACGCAGGCGGTATGTGGTAGGAAGGTACTCCTACCTCAACTTAGTCTTCATGTCATCCCAAGTACCAATCTGGGGTTGACATCATTGTATTAGCAGGCTCTCCACATTTTTCCAATAGGTTTGCGCCTGCCCATGCAACTTCATCTTTGCATAGTGAACCGTTCGGTGGTCCGACATCTCAAACCACTTGAAGTACAGATACATGCTGGCCTCCCAATCTAAATAGACCTTTGGTTCCATAGCCATGGAACCGTCAAACGTGAGAGGGTCCGCACGAACGGTCCTGAGGGTCCGCTCATCCTCATCATAATCATCGTTTCATCGTGGACCACGACGGTCACAACCATATCCCCCATGTTCATTATCAGATGCATAGTCATCCACCTCAAGCACTCGCTGCCTCCTATCATCTAGCCCTTGAGCCCTTGGCACAGTAGGGTGCTGAGCCTGCTCCGGTTGGCCATTTGTCACCGCGGGCTGTGCCTCAACCAAGGCCTTTTCTTGGGCAGCAATTCTCCCCACCAGACCCTGAATGGACTGATCCGAGGCTTCGGCTTGATCCTCCAAGGCTTTCATCCTCCCTTCCAGACACGTGCCTATGCCATCAACACACGTACTAAGCCCATCCATATGCATATCAAATCGATCCATGAGAGATCGGAACATCTCGGCCACCGAAGGCTCATCGGGACAACGGAGTCGGGGATCCACCATAGGTGGTGGTGGTGGTGAGTATTAGGTACCTCTACGGGTGGGCATGCAAATGAAAAACTCTTTTTTTTATTTTTTATGTAATGACTACCCTAGACTCACCTAGGCTCTGATACCAAACTAATGCAGGATGGATGACCGACTTGACACAAATGGGTGTGAACCTTAGACTCTATGTGACGACGTGACAAATTGGACGACTCGATCAACAACTGCGTGACACTAGAGCTACCTTAGCCTGACACTAAGAGCTCCTATGGGTATATGCCCTAAATAGAAAGACAAGCTCACTCGTCATCCCAAGCGAGGGAAGGCGTGGATCCACGCAGTTGAGTAACCGACTGAGTCAAGGGAGGTCACTTACTTCCGTGCTCGGATCAAGTCACGAGATGGGTCTGCTCTCTTTCTCACAGCGGTGATAAACATGAACTCACGAGCTAGAATCCCAATGCCCTCAAGCAGTGGCATACAATCATATACTAAATAAGCAAATGCCAAGAAGTTGATATCGTTACCTCCACGCACCAGGCGTGGGGAAGACAACCCTGGCCAACATCGAACCCCTGGCTAATAATTATCACTAATTACATAATTAAACCCACTCTATGCAGGGAGGTAATAGGTAACATGTGGGGCCCAGGAGTATCAAAGTTGGGTTGACATGTAGCATTTTGAATTGCTCTATCGGTGCCGACAAGCTGCAACTTGATGTTGTCCGGACAGCGTGGGCTGACGGTTGTGGGGTCCACACTCTGCTCGGACGGCCGACGAAGGCGAGGTGGTCCCGCTGCAAAGGGGACTCTTGGAGAAACGACCCCTGGGAGGCAGCTGCACTGGTTCGCCTTGTGGGAGGCGAGGTGGCTCCGATCGTCAAGCGTGAGGCTTGCTGCCCCAGACCTGATCTACTGCTTGAGGCTTGCGCGATCCGGCGATGAAATTTACTGTGATCAGCTCTGATCTCAGAACGTCACGAAACCCATACCGTTGGAAATCTAACTTGAAATACTTCGGCCCTATGTTGTTCCAGGATTTTTGTTGGGGCTGTAATCTTGATGGTGGAATTTTGAACATGACTGTTCTCTGTCTCAGATGTATCAGGACAGAATTGGATCTGCCTGAGAGTGGGCATTGACCACCACACAAACGTCAGATCTAGGAGTACCCCTGGTAACTACGAACACGCCACACCAGGAATCGCGGAAGCAGAACGACCCACCTGAAAAGTAGGAGTGAGCCTCGTGTCACTAGCTCAGTAGGGGTCACGCGGATCCCTACTAAAAAATAATACTGTGACACGAAACAACAGCTAAAACAATAGGAGTAGTAAAGTAGGAAAAGCTAAACTACAAAGCTGTAAAAGAACGCTAGAAATGGAAGGAGTAGAGACAGGTAGAGAGAAGGGAAAATAAGCCGTACTGAGCAATACACGGTTGTCGAACTAACCTCGGCTCCCAAGCTACTCCAGATGACAACAGAAGGGGAACTCTAAACTGACGATGTTAGGACTCACCGATCCGTCGATGATACACCAGGCAAGCGAAGGCCTACAAGAAAGAGGCAAAAGCCCTAGAGAAGACCTAGATAGACAAGACAAACCCTAAAGCACACATGACTCGATTGTCGTGCATGGTCTCCTAAACACAACCACACACATATGACTAGAACTTCATGCACATGACACAACATTGACCTCGGGTAAGGCCACGAGAGGGCTAACCCGGAAAGGTCACGACGTGTGAGAAACGTGAGAGTCACGTGCCACGTGACAGAAGCACCTCCTCACTAGAAGAACAGCCAGCTGCATCCATTGACGTCTTATGCTGCGTCTCGAGTGTCCGTCTACGATGCCAAAAACATGACAGAGACTGAGACACTGTTAGAATAGAACCAGAAACTACAGTAATGAGTGACTAGTTGGGGTCACGCCTATCAGTGTTCGTCCAAATGCCCTTGACCACGTGTGCACACACAAGCTCAATGCCATGAGCCAGGCCTCTAGCTAGGTTTCTCCCCCAGCGGATGCTACTGCCAGGCAAGGGAGCCCACGAAAACTAGCTTAAAAATCATGTCTCAGGAATTGCCATGCCACCACTCCCAGGTGGGCTGACACACCAAAACGTGTTGTTAGGCTACAACTAGTGGAGGCTCACTAGACACAGAGAGTTAGAAACACAAGTGCTGAAGTACAGACAGGCTAAACACGCACTATCACATGTACTAGAAAGCCCCAAGGCAGCACAACAACTGCCAATAGACTCAGGACAGGGCAACTAGACCTACTAGCATAACGATCCTTGAGTCTCACGACTCGGAGTCAAGATCATCGCGCAATGGCGGAGACAAGTCACTAATCGGTCTAATCCTAAGCCAAAGGAAACGACACAACCATAGGAAACAACTTACGGGGACCTGAGGGAACACCAAGACCCTCAGCACACCTGGACATGCACACCGAGGTAAGACAGTACCTCAAGGCATCCAGAATCATGTCTCGTTCCACTCAGAATAGTCAAGACACACACAAGGTTACTCTGTCAACCACTGGATCACACCGGGTTGACCAGAACTTGACAATGACTCATAGAACATGGCACAATGCACAAACACTCTTGGCTACCTTATAATGTGGCCCTAGCCCTCATAGGACGTCAGGAGACATCCACGGGACAACGGGCAGACCACAAGGTCAAGCCAAGGCAATCAGAAATCAAAGCCACAGAAAGCTATGCCCAAGGAACATGGCGGTCTACCTTTAGTTCGCTACACAGAAGAAGCGATCAAGGAAACAGCCGCTACACCCCAAAGGGAACAAGACTCTGGCGGTCCTAGAATGGGCCGCTATGGGACTTTAGCGGTCAAGGATTAGGCCGCTAAGCTCAGTCAACCCTGAACCGACCTATCTAGTCAAACCACCCTAGCGGTCTAAACTAGATGCGCTACAAGGACTTGGAGGTCGAACCATGAACCGCCACACTAACCGCCCTAGGACAATGACCTAAGACAAACAGATTGTAGCGGCCTAAGGAAGGCGTGCTACAACAAAGAATCGCATGAAGGTTGGGCTGCCAAGGCCAACCAACTTAAAACATTGACCCGGTCAAACACACCATAGCTGCCTAAGCAAGGCGTGCTACAACACGTTGGCTGTTATAACTAGGGCCGCCAACTCGAACCGATAGACACAAAAATTAAGAGACGATAGAGCTTGGCGCACCACCATAGGGTCGCTAGACTCAAGAAGCGGTCTAAGGTTGGGCCGCCAACCTAAACCAGCCTCGCACTAACTGACACATTGAAGGATGTGGTGGTCTATCGTGGGACCGTCAGAGACCAGTAGCGGTCACTGGAACGGCCGCCAACATGTTACGGTGGGAAAACTATAGAAATGGCTGATCTCAGTTGTTCCACACCCCACTCACGCCTAAATGCAGGGGAAACAACCCTAGATGACGAAAAATACCTTCCACAGTCCGGAAGGATCACATGCAATAGCTAAATCGCAAGAAACGTGCGATTCTAATGAATCGATCCTAATTGGGTCACCGGGGTTCCCAGACTTGTACCGGCCCCAAATGACAACCAATTGACACGAAATCAGCGGATCTGGAATGCTAACATGCTGGGGGTCACAATGAAACTAAGTAGGCGAAAAATCGTCATCATTTTTCGACGAACCTGACGCACACCCCCCGAGCATGCTTTACCCAAACTGGATTAAAACCCACTCGTACGCACACTGTGTGGCGTGAAACTATAGGGAAACGTAGAGGAGAAGTAGGTGATCCGTCTCCCTACCTCCACCAAAGAAACCATGCGCCGAAGCGACTAAACCGTGTCGAAAACCACCGAATCAACGAACCGCGCCGGCTTTGAATCCACCGAGGGATCGTGCCGCGCCACGCTTAATCCATCGCCCTATCGCACGTCCCGATCACTCCATCGCGTTCCCACCTCCGCCAGCTCTGCAACGGTGTGCACCCCGCGCTGAGAGACCCAGAAATACAAAGAGAGTAAAAAGACACAAAAATAATTAAGAAATCGGCTACTCCCTGGACTAGATGACTCAAGGATGCAGGAACACGTTCTCCCTAGTAGGTACTCACCCCATAACATAGCAGCACTTTGGTGCAAGCTCCAAAAATCTCCTCCCTAAGCCATGAAGTCAAGGGCTCTATTTATAGACCCCCAAAACTCTGGGTCGAGTTGGAGGGATAATAGCACGAAAATAGGGCTAACCCTTGATAAATCTTGAAGATAATACTCCTAAGAGTCCATAGAAACAAACAAAAGCTTCTAAGGATCAATACTCGTAGAGAAATCATCAAACTAAGGACTCTAATTCATCCATGGACGGAGAGAGGAAGATCAGGCAGAGTAGGACTCTTTGACTCCCCTAACAGTCTTGTGATAGGCCGCAAGTCTTGGAAAATGGTAGGCCGACAGACTGCTAGGCCCAGCCGATCACAAAGAGATAAGGCCAACAGGAGAAGGAGGAAACCCAGCAGGACTCTCCATCCCCTTGCGGTCGTGCGATGGGCCGCTAATGACTGTTAGCGGTTGTGCGATAGACTATTAGGCAGAGAGATGTGGCAAAAGAGATAAAGGCCAGATAAATGTTCAATTAAATCCATAAAATAATCTTATTAGCCCACATCTAGGCCCAATAAGACAAAATGATGAAAAATAAAAGGAACTTAGGCCTAACCAGGGAAAAAAATCATAAAATAAGCCCAAGAATGACCAAAAATGACCCAATAATCGATGAATAACTTGGAACATCATAAAATAAGATAAGGAGATGACTCAACTCATTGGTCATAAAACGGGTGTCAACAGATGTCCCTCCTTAACGTCCTCTTTGTAGGGGAGCAACGGAGGTGAAGCAGAAGCAAAATGGAGCACGGAGATGAAGCAGAGATGAAGTGAAGCGAACTGAAAAGCGGGCGTTAAGGTAAACGACGCCCATCCTCAACCAACGAGCGATAGGAATCTTCTGAAAACTCTAAACCAATCACAAGGAATGGCCAAACCGAATGACGCATGACTGGAGGAACTAAAAACTAAGAAAAATAAAACACAACCAACCTCATCACTGAAACACACAGCTGATAAGCGATCAGAGAAAGTGAAAAAAAAGTAAAAAAGATGAGCAACTAAACTCCAGACAAGAATCCTCAGCTAACCAAACTGAGCAAATAGACCAAAGGAAACCTTCCAACTCAGAGTGGAATGACTCTCCTTATCCAACACCATAGATACACAGCTATCCACCATACTGAGACACCTCTAGATAGACTAGGGCGCATGAATGCTCAAAGGATATGCATGATGCATACTGGGCTAAAGAAAAAAAAATCATCAAAACGAATACAAAGAAAGGAAAAATAGCAAGATACTCGAGAATAGTATTGCTAGACCAGACAAATCAGGGTTAAGACATTATCTGCAACGATAATGTACAAGATAGAACCATCGTCCCCTAATTCTTCCAACCTAACGGCCTATCCAATGATTAAACATGTGCACCTAGATCATCATTATTTTTGTTAAAGGGGAACATCAGATCCCAGAACACATGAATGACCAGCCAGTTCTCGAGGTAATATATCATAGATACCATATAGTAATGCATTCAGGGACTAAGGGATCAGGATACTTACCTGACTTACCTGCCTAGAGAGGAATGATACGATGCAATGGCACTCATGATTATGACAATAAGAGGTTAGCCATCATAAAATGAAGCCATGGAAATAAGCATGATGCATCAAATAAGGTAAAGGGCAGACAAGGCATGGAGCAAAGGATGAAGTAGAGATAGCAATCCAACTCATCAAAGCATTCAGTAGCCAAACGGTCATGCCAAGACCGCAAGGGGAGCCTAACAATCTAGAGATAGACCGCTACCCTTGAGATGGTTCACATTCTTCAACGCATGAAACTCCAAGGAAAAACGGTCCAAGGAGGACCGCAAAGGACATCCTAACGGTGCATCGCGCAACCGCAAGGCGCTGGGCGAATTCAAAAACCAGAACGGTCGTTCAAGCTTCCCTCTCCCTCGTTCCATCGAACACTCACTACAAACCCTCACTAGTGACACTCCTACACAGGCGACCACCATCCACAAACCGATTTGTTCATCTAGCTCATTCACTCAGGAGGCAATGGGGAGGAAGAGAACAACCGTTCGCCACTTTCTGCACCACCTAGAGGAGGAAGGAAGCTCTGTGGTAGTGGTGAACCAACCGGAGGGGGAAGAAGCTCCACCGGCCCAAATTGAGGTGGGAGAGCCATCTACGGCAGCTACTATGCCTGAGGAGGCCTCTAGGGAGAGTGATGGTGAGCCCATGGCCGAGGAGGCACCTGAAGTAGCGGTCGGATGCCGCTCATCCAAGGTAGGTCAAAACCCCTAAAAAAACCCATTTTTCATTTTCAATTGCGTGCATGAGGGTAGTATAGCAAGGAAATGGGTCAAGGGACCCATAGAAGGCATGTAAAGGCTGTTAGAGCCGTCCTCTAAGCCTGGGGAAACAGGGGAAGAACTACCGCTCTGGTGGGAGCCTAGCATTCCTTCCAGCGATCGCTAGGGTGCCAGACGGTCTAACCGAGACCGCTAAGGCCAGAAAAATGGTCAAGGGATGATCGTTAGGGTTCTAAGAGTGGTTATTTGTTCATTTATTTATTTTATTTTTGTAATGCAATGTATGGCTTATTAAATTATATGGATGACTAACTCTTGATTGCTAAATGCATGCGAGGAAAGTGTCAGACGAGGATCTCCTGGATGTAGGTCCGAGCAATGTATTTGGCGCTGTCAAATTTCCAGAGAGATAGACTGGCTGCGATGGGGTTTGCCGAGTTCCTAGGGATAGAGGTGATGAGGCTGGACACCACGCTCCTGTATGCACTCCACGAACAGTGGGATCCAGTCAGCAGGGCATTCTTATTCTCATGGGGATGCATGATCCCCACGCTGGAGGATATGGCATAGATCACAAGACTGAGAGTTCACATGGCGCTGGTGACAGGGATGACATACGGCAACTACCGGGAGTTGGCACGTGAGCTACTAGGGTTGGAGCTGATGAGACCTGGTCACCACTGGTCGATGCTGGCACGAGCAACCCTCCAGGAGAGCCTAGGATTGAGAGGAGTGGTGATAGCCGTGGGAGAGCTACTAGAGGAGCACCTGGGGCAGCTGACAGACAGGGCGAGATAGTGAGTGGCAGCGGGACTAGGCCCAGAGGGAGATGTCATCCTCCGCTGCTTCCTGATGCTGCTATTCGGGAAGCTCATCTTCGCGACGAGGGCTAACGGAGTGAGCTGCAAGCTCCTCCCACTATTGAGAGACTTAGATGGAGTTGGGGACTATGCGTGGGGTGCTGCCACGTTAGCATTCCTGTTTGACTCCCTCAGCACCACCGATCGACAGATGATGCTGGGCAGATTCTCACCTCTACTTCAGGTAAAATGCTCTACCTTAAATGCTTATGTAATTATGATTATGATTCTATGACTGCTATATGCTGACACTGACAATGAAGGTATGGACTTACATGTACCTCCCCAGCCTAGGGAGAGGGAAGGAGGTATATCCAGATCGTGTACCCATCGCGAGGCGATGGATGGCGGTACGGGACACCAGGTCATTGCGACGCTTAGCACAAGCAATCCAAGACGACATCGACACGCTCCCTTATACATCGGTAAGACTCTAAACTCAAAATTTCTAAATGCACTTAAATGCTTTTGAATGTTGATGCTGACTCTAATGCCTGCCCTTTCAGGTGCGCTGGACATCGTACCTTGACGAGGGTCATGAGGGACAGCCCTAGGTGGAGGTGGCCCAGGCGTACATGGGATGAGAGGTGTGGCTTCATTGCATGAGCATCATCGAGCTACTGCACCACCGCCTGATCATGAGGACTAGGGGTGTCCACCAGCCAGAGGTGGAGTTCTCAGCAAGAGATGAGGAGCGCGTGGGGCGGTCTTCCAGGGGACTGATCGGAGAGATCGACTAGATCACCCGAGCAGTGGACAAGGTTCAGAACTGGACCATGAGAGGGCGCGTGGTGTCAGCCCGAGCTACCAGCGATGAGGTCTACCTGAAGGCCTATGCCAAGTGCTACGGAGATCAGGTCTTCCATGGCTCCCAATGACCGGTACGACTCTTTAAACTTATGCTTCCTAATGACTTTGATGCACTAACAACTTGACTTTCTACATGTAGCTAGACCCCCGGGGATAGATCACAGAGCTCAAGGTTCTCCTCCACTGTGCCATTCAGTAGAGGGATGAGTTCCAGCGCTCACTGGAGCTTCTGGTGAGCATTACCTAACCTTGGACTTAATATGTAATGCTTGTGGACTTGACTGACTTACTTTCTAAATGTAGCAGGCTGAGGGAGCATAGCGGCAGGGACCAGACGCTCCATCCTCTTCCTCCCAGCCAGCGGGTAGGGCTGAGTGAGATGCCGACTTTGCACGGGCAGTTGCTCAGGCCGAGGAGGTCGAGGCCACTCTCACAGAAAGGGTAAGCAAACCAACTGACTTATCCTTTTGACTTAATGCTTATGCCACGCAAATGACTGACCATGATGAATGCTCATGTAGACAAGGGAGTTAGGGGCCGCGCTGAGCGAGGTAGAGCGGCTTCGAGCAGAGGCAGAGTGTGTCTGTGTGGAGGTAGAGTGACTGAGCATGGGAGTGATAGATGTGGAGTGCTACTGTACGGAGGCAAGGGAGGCTAGGTGCTAGGCCTACGATTTGAAGATCGAGCTACAGACCATGGAGTGGACAGTCCGGATGATGGGCCGAGGGCCTGAGCAGAGTGCGACGCAGAGCGGCGGGCGGAGCAGCACGTTCCCAAACTTCCTTACCAGCTCCTCTGGCCATCGGAGGAACGAAGAGGCAGAGAGATGGCGACGGCGAGAGGAGGGCACCACCACCATGGGCCCGCCAGAGAAGAAGCATAAGGGCACTAGTGATAGCAGGGGTCCTGGAGAGGGACCAGCCTGAGAGCCACCTTGTACTATTTTCTCTGTTGTTTCTGCTTTCTGGACATATGAATGTACATGACCTTATACTTAATGAAAATCTGACCCGTTTGGTGTTTCCTAAATGCAATTGTATGGATGCTAATGCTAACTCTACTAACACTGACGACCCTTAGGACTGACAAAGAGAACAAGAGGGAGAAAGAAAGCAAAGGATAACGGGCTTTAAGACACAAAGCCCAGAGAGAGAGAGGGGAGAACACGAGAGAGAAAACACGACAGACAGGTGAGAAGAATAGTCCAAACTAGGCTGCTACCCCCTGGGTGGTGGTCCTACAAAAGGCCACAAGGGGTAGACGAGGAAGAACCAAGAGAAATAGAAAAATGGTCTGCTTAATACTGCAAAGGGGAAGAAACGATCACGACGTGACTATTAGGCAGCACGAGAGAGCAGACGGTGAAGGAATGGGAAAAACGCTCATCTGATAACCGCTAGAGGAGCCTAGCGGTCGTGCGATAGACCACAAGGGTGAGCACTCAGTTAAATCCGAGCGGGACTCTCCGGGAGCGTCCCAACCCAGGGATAGGAGCACCCAAACTGTACTAAGACCTATCCTAACTCAAATTGAGGCCACCTAGCCTTAATCCTAATGCACTAGGACTAGAATCAAAGCACTATAACTAGGAATACACCCCGAATTCGCACCTCACAGAAAACTCTTCCTTTAAGCCTTGAAAACTTCATTAAAATCACCCAAATTATCATGAAGAGAAGCTTTGAAACTGGCACCATGGGGGAGGTTGTCTACAACGGGCCAAAGCCAGCTAGGAAGGAGCATGGGGAGCTGCAGCGGCTGACCTCTATCCCCAAGCACCTGAGCACAAGCCCTTCAAGAGAGGTAAGCTAAGTCAAAGTTCATAATTCCATCAAGTTTCCTAAGCTTCTTATGTCATTCTCTTCTTCTATCATTATTATTATTATTATCCTTGCCATCATATATTTATTATATACATTTTTTTCTGGAGGAGTGGGCCAGAAAGGGGTTAAAAAGGTGTACCGGGTGAGTTAGAGCTGGTGTGCCGGCGAAGGCACCAAAAGGGTGCACCGGGGAAGGCAGGATGGGCGTACCGGCGAAGCCTGGAGAGCAGGGTGTGCGGGGGAAGAATTGGGCGATGCGTGTACCGGGGAAGCTTGGCTGGCGAGCGCGCCGGGCTAGGCGCTGGTGAGTGTGCCGACGAAGGAGTTGAGAGTGTACCGTTGAAGGCTGGGGGGGCGGGGCGTGCCGGCGAAGGGCTGTGCTGGTGACGAGTGAGCTGAGGGAGGCTAAGGGTGTACTACTGAAGGAGGGGTCGAGCTTATGCCACTGGAGGAGGGGTTAAGGGTGTACCGTCCAGGGAGCTAGGGGTTGTACCGGGCTGGGGTAAGTCCGTGCAGATGCCGGCAAAAGGGGGGACAAAGTCCATGCAAATGCACGCGAGCCAATGGCAAGGTCGGTGCAGGTTCCAGCAAAAATGGGGGGCAAAGTCCATGCAGGTTTTCAGCAAAGGGGCAAGGTCCGTGCATGTTTGGGCGGTGCTAGGGGACAAAGTCCATGCAGATGCATGCAGGCTAGGGACGAAGTCCACCCACATTTAGGCAAGTCCGTGCAGGTTCTGGGCGAAGTCCGTGCAGATATACAGGGCTAAGTCCATGCAGGCTCTGAACGAAGTCCATGCAGGTATAAACAAAGTCCGTGCATGTTTGATGAAGTCCGTGCATGTTCTGGGTAAGTCCGTGCATATGCACGGGGTCAAGGGCAAGGTCCGTGCATATGCACGGGGTTGGGTCCATGCATGGTTGGGGTAAGTCCGTGCATATGCACGGGGTCAAGGGCAAGGTCCGTGCATATGCACAGGGTTGAGTCCATGCACGGTTGGGCAAGTCCGTGCATAAGCACGGGGTCAAGGGCAAGGTCTGTGCATATGCACGGAGTCAAGGGCATGCATTTTGGATGAAGTCCATGCAACTTTTAGACAAAGTCCATACAGGTGTATGCGGCCAAAGACAAAGTCTGTGCAAGTCTAAGAGTGAGTCCATGCAGTGCAAATAAGGTCCATGTATGCTCATGCAAGTTTGTGTAGGTTTGGGCAAAGTCCATGCAAGTCTTGGGTTAAGTCCATGCAATGCTGGGCAAAGTCCATGCATGTTTGGGGCTAAGTCCATGCAATGCTGGGCAAAGTCCTTGCATGTTTAGGGTTAAGTCCATGCAAGGCTGGGCAAAGTCCATGCATGTTAGGGGTTAAGTCCATACAATGCTGGGTGAAGTCCATGCATCTTTGGGGTTAGGTCCATGCAAGGTCTGTGCAAGTGCGTGCAAGGTAGGCAAGTTTGGATGAGTCCGTGCAGGGTCCGTGCATGTGGGAGCTTGAGGTCCGTGCAGGGTCCGCGCACGCAAGGCCAAGGTCTGTGTCTGTGGGGGCTATGCATGGGTAAGGTCGACGTAGGTGGGGCTGTGTTAGGCTAGGGTGCCAAGGAATGGCTGGGGTGTGTCAGTGGAGGTAAGGATGAATAGTGTACTGGGGAAGGGGCTTAGCAAAGGGGGTTACACCGCTCAAGGAGTGTGCCGGTGAAGGGTAAGGGAAGGTGTGCCGGTGAAGGGGTTTAAGGGTGTGCCATGGAAGGGGTTTAAGAGTGTACCGGCAAAGGGGTTTATGGGCATGCCATGGAAGAAGTTTAAGAGTGTACCGACGAAGGGGTTTAAGGGCGTGCCGTGGAAGGATTGGGAGGGTGTGCCAGGGAAACATTTGGAGGGCCCACTCCTCTTCATCCCTTTAAGGTCTTTCTTTTCTTCTTTTCTTCTTCCCTTCCTCCCTTTTTGATTGACTTTATGTGTAGTTCATGAGGGCTCCCTCTCTCTGTCTCTTGACCATCCTCTGTTCCTTCCTCCTTCTAGTACAAGTGTTCAAAATACTCGGCCATTGTTCAGTCCGGCTCTCTTCATGTTGCCCCCAATTCTTTTGCCTTCGTTAAAGTGTTTTATCATTGATTATTTCATTTGTTTGTTGCTCCCTTTTTTCCTTATCATATTATTATTTTTGACAAAAATTTGACAGCATCTCCCCATGACCTAGACGTAAGGGAGATACGGGGAACGTGCTCACATGGAGTGGGGAAACCCAACAATTGGAGGTGGGCGTTCGAAGATAGCAACACCTCTGATAAAAACCTTGGGAAACGTGAAGGGAGTGGCGAGTGGGAGACAACTCTAAGGCTGACCACGAGTGTCAAGAGTAAGGGGCAGGGACTAGCTGCAAATGCTGGGGGTGAGGCACATGGTGGAAGGCAAGGTTTAATGTGCTGGCAAGGGGGGTCAAAGGTGGACCGGGCAAGGTAGGCTGGAGGTAGTCAAGCTGCACCAGTGAAGAGTCTGGCCAAAGGGCTGTACCACTGAGCAAGGCATGGGGCGCACCGGTAGAGAGGAATTGGCTAAGGGTGTACTGGTTAAGGGGAAGCTGGGTGTGCTGGCGGAGGATGCCAGGGGGTGTCACTGGATGGCCACCCTGGGCGTGCTGCTGAAAGGGCCCGCAAGGGCGTGCCGGCGAAAACACCCAGTTCGGTGTACTGGTGAAGGTGCAGGTGAAGTGTGCCGTTGATGGCATGCCTGGGCCCATTGCGAGGGCTAGTTGAGGTCTATTTGATTTTCTTCGGGGCCAACAGGTTGTGAGATTCCCGGAGGTTGATTTCTATTCGCTGTCGTGACTCCGGAGACGATTTCATTATAGTGTACTATTCATTCGGAGAGTCCGGCTGGCCCGTCCATTAACCTGTCTACCACCACAAAGATAGAATCGTGACGACGGAGGGTGCGGGGCAATCCCAACACAAAGTCCATGCTAATATCTTGCCATGGACTATCCGGGACAGGGAGGGGAGTATAGAGGCCAGTATTCTTCTTCCTTTGTTTGGCCATAGCGCAAGTGCGGCACTGGGCCACGATACGAGCGACATCCCTCTTCCGGCTAGGCCAATAAAATCTATGCTCAACTGCCGCTATGGTCTTGTTTCGGTCGAAGTGGCCGGCAAGACCTCCGCTTGCACTTCTTGTTGGGGGCATGTTCACCTCTTTTGGAGCTCTTTTGGTGTCAACTTATTCACATCATCACTGGTCGCGTCGTTCACTTGGTCGCATCGTCACCTAGAGTCCCAGGTTCGCATCAAATCGGTGTCGAGTCTCATGTTGTCCTGCATCAATGACCTTGCTATCGGGGAACCAAAAGCTTGAGTCGGGAGAGTCACATCTCACGTGATGAGAGAAGCTACCCACTAGAAGTAAGGCCGGATGCATCCACTGACGACTTTGTCTGCAGCCTCAGATGTCTCCTACTTGCCTCAACATGATAACTAAAACCTCGTACACAAATAACCACAGAACAAGGACTAGTTGGGAAAGTTTTCATCAGCGCTCCAAGCCCCCAACCACGTATGCACACACAGACTATCTGCTCTAAGTCAGGCCCTCTATCTGATTTTTCCCCCAGTCAGACTTAGGATGTAAAGGTAAGGGGCCCTATAGAAACTAGCTTAATAACCATCTCATCGGGATAGCCGCTCCACCCTCCCAAGTGGGTCGACACCGCGTGTCTTAAAGAAGGCTACAACTAGTGGGGGGTCACTCGACGTGGAAGCTCTCAATTGAAGAAACCGCAAGAGTACTGTCGGGCTACGCACACACCCACCATAAGTAGTATCTTGGAACACCAGGTGGCTCAGTGACACCCCACTCGGGACAACTAGACCATCGGCCATCGAGTCACACGAGTCATCCCAAGGCCGTTGTATAATACAGCTCCATGCTGTCGAATCACCCTAAGCCGAGAAACCGAAACCACGAATCAAAGAAGACTCACAAGGCAGCCTACTACTGTAGGGGTTCTCCCCTCTCTAGGGGTGAGCAAGGAACCCTCAGCACCCCTAGCTGGGCCACAAAACTTATGGTCACTGGCCATACTCATGGCCCACACGGAAACAACTTTCTAAGGAAACCAACACTGTGCGGAAACAACCATCCGCACATACTCTGGGGTACAGTGACTCGAACCAGCATGAGTAAGAAGTCCAGAACACACGGGGTCACCTAAACCCTCAAAATCACATGGGCACATTATTCGAGGTATTATGACTCCCACCTAAAAACATGAACTTCCCCTACGGGGTGTTTGAGACATCCACGTGATAAAAGGTCGACCAATGTGTCTCAACTGGGTTGACTGACAGCCAAAAAGGGCAACAAGACCCCAAATCGGTCGACCTACCCTCTGGGTCGGTCGACCTATTCAATGGAACAGTTGATCGGCCTAGAGGGTCAGTCGACCGAAATGCTAGATCGATCGACCGACCCTATGGGTCAGTCACCGTGAAATCTCGTGATCAATGACACCCAAGAGGGGGGTGAATTGGGTGTTTACAAATTTAGAGAAAACGTTTGCCCTTTTTAAGAAGTGTGATGAAGCATCAATTAAGAGGTTTAAATCTGTTTGTTCACAAATTAGACTTATCAAAATCTATTTGGTGATGAGATGGATTATGCAAGATGTACGTGATTAAATCCGGAACGAAGTATGCATTAACAATCACATAGAATGGGGGTAGAAGAAATGATCCAAACCACACAACTCAAACCACAATGCATGATGAGTTTTAAGGTGGCTCGGATGCAACGACGGTAATCCTACGTCCACCCCTCACCAAAACCCGGTGAGGCTTCACTGCTACAAACAGCACGGGGATAAATCCCCAACACGTAGATACACTCCAACCACACACGCAGGACGACGCCTGCCCACACACACGGGGACGTGCCCCAACACACACACACACACGGAGACGAGGTCTTCAACATGATCCGATAACCGGATCAATAACACACACACTTGCTGCAGCAGACGCAGCACTCTACACACAAGAAGAACTGGATCAAGGTAGATCCACACACACACACGCAGATCTAAGAAGACCTACACACACACACACGAATCCGAACTAGACAGCCACACACGTCCACGGATCTAAGATGATCCATACACACACGAATGTTTACAGTTTACTAAGAACACAGACTTAAGACTCAAAACATAAACACAATGAAGCGCAGTTGAGAAAAACTCCTGATTTAGTCTCCCCCTGAATGTATGTTGCAGATCTTTGAACGATGCTTCCTTCTTCACTTGAATGACTTTAGATAGAGCTTGAAAAGTTTGAGAAAGGATGAAGAGATCTTCCACGAATTTACTATTCATGGAGATAGAGTTGTTCTTCCTTCTCCCTTGGGTAACCTTCCTTTGATCTCCTTGAATGCTTGCTTGCTTCTTCACTTGATTGGAGACTTGTTGGCTTCAGATTCAGCTTGAATAGCTTAGAGATGGATGAAGAATGGCTGGACGGAGTACTGTTCATGAAGTATTTGCAATAGCCTTCTTTCTCCCTTGATAGCCCTCTCTTGGATGTCACTTGGTGATTAGGGTTTATGACCCCAAAGGATTGTTTTTATATCTCTTGAATGGTCAAGAGACATACCCCAGACTAGATCCACCAATCTTGCCTTGATTGGGGGCAGTGGGATTAAACAATTGGGGGAGAGGATCTCTCCACGAGCTTGAAAGATCTTGACAAAAGAGAAAGTGGAAAACAAAGAGCTTTCAAACCCCAAACCCACCTCTCACGCTCACACCTCTCCACTTCACCCTTCGGCTGACGACCCTTGCTCCTCTTCTCTTCTTGCACGCCAAAAAAACCAACCGGGAGGCACCACTTTCTCCTTGGAATGCTTGGAGTATATATATGGTGGAGGAATGCCCCAGCTTTCTTGCTCGACGAACGCCAGCCGCTTGCCCATGTCGCGGTCATTTTGGTGTCGAGCTTCCGCATTCACCACGTTGCTATCGCCATGACCTGTAAGGGGATGGGCGGCCCGCCGAGAATGGCCGTTTGGCGGTTGCAGGGCTCGCATTGATGATGGAATGGGTCTATTGCGGTGCCATTTAAACCACAACAGGGGGCGCGTCGTTTCAATACATCAAAAGGGCACGCCATTTCAATGCACCAAAAAGGGGGTGGCCCTCTTCAACTGGAGCGTGTCGTTTCAATACATCAAAAGGGCGCGTCGTTTCAATGCATCAAAAAGGAATTGGCCCTCTTCAACTGGAGTGCGCCATTTCAATACATCAAAAGGGCGTGCCGTTTCAATGCATCAAAAAGGGGGTGTGGCCCTCTTCAACAAGAGCACGCCGGATAACCAATGAAGAGTGCGCTGTTTCAATGCAATGGAAGGGGGGCACGCCAGTTTAGGGCGCATCAGTTAAGGGCCTCACCCCGCCGTTTTAAGGTCTCTTCGTGCTGTTTTAGTGCCGAACGGAGTCCTTTCGAAGGTGCGGTCATTTATTCTGCTTGAGGGACTTCCTTATCGGGTGGCGGACCACCAAGTGAGCACTCGGCCTGATCGGGCGAGGTGTGAGGTTTATTTGGCATTTTCATCTTCAACTTGCACTTGAACACGTAGTCGCAGGTGCCGTGGGATCCTCGTCGTCATTTTTGACGTCCACAGAAGTCCGAGGTGATCAAGCACTGGCTAGAAGGTGCTATAGTATCTCGGTCGAAGCCATAAAGCCGGAAGGGAAGAGCAAGGGGATCAGGGGAGCCGAGGAAGGACCGGCAACATCCGAACCTGGTGATAAGTTGCTAACGGTCTTCCTAAAGGATAACCCTACCTTAGGAGTCAAGATCAGAGCAGATCTCTTGTCTGATGTCCAAAAGCAATATAAAAATTTCCTTTCTAAGTACATTTGTGTCTTTGCATGGTCTAATGAGTAACTTCCTGGAATTCCCGCAGAGATTGTAATGCACAAGCTCAACCTCGACCCCACGGTGAAACCCATCCAACAGCGCCGGAGAAAGCATGCCCCGGAGAAACAGATGATCATCAAGGAGCAACTCGCCAAGGGGAAGAAGACTAGTCTCTTCCATCCGATCCTCTACCCGACGTGGCTCGCCAATGTCGTTCTGGTACCCAAAGCTCCGGGAAAATGGCAAATGTGCATGGACTTCAGTAACTTTAACAAGGCTACCCTGAAAGATTGCTACCCGCTGCCGAGCATCGACCAGCTCATCGATTCAACCTCTGACAATGAGCTACTCAGCTTCCTGGATGCCTATTCTGGCTACCACCAGATCCGGATGGACCCAGAGGATGTCGAGAAGACCACTTTCATCACCGACCTCGGCGTGCACTACTATACCCAGATGCCTTTCGAGTTAAAGAATGCCGGGGCAACATATTAGAGGCTAATCAACCAAATCTTCGAGGGACAACTCGGTTGGAATATCGAGGCCTACATCGACGATATGCTCGTCAAGACGCCGAAGGCTGAGGATCATCTTACCGACCTAGCCGAGACCTTCGACACCCTCCTCAAGTATGACATGAAGTTCAACCCCGCCAAGTGCGCCTTCAGAGTCAGGTCGGGGAAATTCCTCGACTTCCTGGTGACTCAGCGCAGGATTGAGGTGAACCCCGACAAGGTCCAGGCCATCCTGGACATGTGGCCACCCACTTGCATCAAAAATGTCTGGCATCTTACTGGGAGCATCGCCGCACTCAATCGCTTCCTCTCTCAGGTGGCCGAACGATGCCTACCCTTCTTTACATTATTAAGGGGACCCAAAATGGCATCTGCTATGTTCGCCTGGGATGAGGAATGTTATAAGGCTTTTGAGGAGCTAAAGGAGTTCCTGACCTCACCTTGGGTGTTATCAAAGCCAGTTCTGGGTGAAGCACTGCAATTGTATCTCTCAGCAACTCCCACCACTACAAGTTCGGTCCTAGTCCAAAACAATGCAGGAGCCTAGAGGCCGGTCTACTACACCAGTAAGGTGCTCAACGAGGCCGAAAGAAGGTACCATGCAACTGAGAAACTCGTGCTAGCACTGATTACCTCAGCCAAGCACCTCTGACCATACTTACAGGGTCATTCCATCATCGTGCTGACCGACGAACCACTGAAGAAGATCTTCTCTCACCCTGAGGCCTCAGGGTGCCTTGTCAAATGGGCCATCATGCTCGGGGCTTACGACATCTCTTATTGCCCCCGCGCGGCCATCAAAGGACAGGCCTTAGCTGACTTTATCGCAGAGAGCATGGTCCCGCTCGAGGAAGAACCTTCGTCTGCCCAAGGACCCATCTGGGATTTATTCATGGACGGATCATCCAACTCGACTGGCAGTGGTGCTGGCGTGCTCCTTAAGTCACCCGAAGGAGCTGAGCTATAGTATGCGTTGAAGTTAAACTTCTAGGTGTCCAATAACGCCTACAAGTATGAAGCCCTCATTTCGGGGGCCAGGATGGAGCAACGACTAGGGGCCGAGCGAGTCAGAATCCATACTGACTCCCAGCTAGTCGCTAGCCAGGTCAACGGTGATTACGAAGCTCAGGAAGCCCCGATGAGGGCAAGAGTGCTCTCGACTTCATCAAGAAATGGCGAGACCTCAGCATGAGGTGTGTCAATCCAGTAGTCCAGGAGGATGTCATCACTATATGCCATCTAGGTTTGGCGACTGAGGTCGGCGAAAAGCTTCTCGGCACCAACATCAGGGGCTTCGACCCGCTTAATTCAGTCGTTGCCGAAATTGAGATGTTCTTCACTGATAACCCGAGCTACATCTCAGCGAAGGGTAAGCAAATGCAGGAACGCCAGTCCAGTAAGGAGGTGAACATCCTCGAATTCACCCTCGTCGCTAAGGCCAGCAAGGGGGCTGGGACAAGTAGTCTCGACAAAAGGCCAGCTGATTAGTCGGTCGTTCTCTCCTTCTCAGAGCACAAGAAGATGCCCATCTCTTTTAAGAAGGAGCATATGAAGATGCTCTTCGACCTCTGTATGGCCCAGAAGGTCATCGAACTACCTGAAGTCCGCAAGCCGGATGAGGCCCAGAAAACTGACGATCCTAGCTGCTACTCATACCACCGCTTGCTTGGCCACCCAATTGAGGACTATTACATCTTCAAGACCCAGGCTCAGAAGTTGATCTGAGATGGCCTTATTCAAATGAAGAGTGGTCACGTCGATCCTTCGCAACCACACGCGTGGTCCAGGCCAACTAAGGCTGCGCGAGTGGTACACCACCTGGCTAATGTGATCCACATGATGGCCGCATTCTCTCTTTTTGATGACGAATCAATGGAGCCTAGCGTCAGTCGAAGGGGACGTTCGATCTGGTACCCTGGGTGGAGGCCCTGGCACGATCATAGACCCCTCTCTTTCCCCAGAGAAAGAACCTGGTGGCTCTTCGACGTTCTCGTCGAGAGGGGCCAAATCTTGCCCCGTAACCCACCGACAGACTATACTCATTGGGACTTCAGCCACCCTCAATACTGTCCCTTCCATGCACGAATCTGCCATGCAATCGAGTCCTGTGAGGAAGCCCAATACCTCATCCAGGAACAGATCCGGTGGGAACAGATCGATGCTGAGGGAAATTCTATGACACTTGTTCGGTTGCGACAAGCTATCGAAGAGACTCAAAGTGTCACTAGAAATGCACCCGAGCGGCCCGATCCTCCCCGGGAAAATGGGCACGGGCTGCCTTACCAGCACACTCCGGAATGGCTTGAGTTTCAGATCGATAATCGAGAAGCTCTTGAGCAACTGCGGAGGCACAAGGAGCGAGATGCCAGCCAAGAGACGGGGCCGAGTACCTTCTCGATGAACTTCATTCATCCTCCTACCCCTCCAGTCTCTCCTAATTCCCTGACACCACAAGCCGGTCAACCGGCCCTTGCCGCTCTGGCCGCACAATGGCAACCCTGGTAGGAGCTAGAGTCTCTGCCCTTTTCCAGAGAAGACACTGCTAGGCTCCTCTGAGTCCTTTTTGGCCGAGAGGATGTCCTGGTGGGTGAGAATATGGCAGGCTCCTCAAGCTCTTCTCGCCCTCTCCCTACCTACCTCTATCCCCGACGCTCGAGGATAGAAAGGGAAAGCAAAAGGTGGGTGAGGTCTCGGCTCCACCGGACCAGGTCCTCCCAATAGTTTGCAAATCGGGTCCGCCACCACAAGGGCCATCCGGAACGTGAAAGCAAGACAGTCACCAGGGGCAGCAAGGCCCTGACATATCGTCGGGTGCCGCCCGACCCTACCCTCAGTCAGACCACAGAGATCAGGCCAGGAAGCAGGATGTTAGTCGTGCTCCTCGGGCCGCTCCTCAGCAAAAGCCATAGCCACCGGGACTAAGGCATCAAACCACGCATACATCTTCGAATGCCAGTACCAGTGCATCGACTCAACGGGAAAAGTCTCCCTTGCCACTGCGGCTAAGGCATCAAATCGTGCACATGTCCTCAGACGCCAGTACAAGTTAGTCGGTTCATGGTAAATTCCCACAGCCACCACAGTTAAGGCATCAAATTGCTCCAACGTCCTCAGACGCCAGTATCAGCATCCCAGCTTACTAGGAACTACCACTCAAGGTCATTGAACAGGCGATCAATGCCACCTTCCAACTACAACAATCGAAAGTTGCCTGGATTGAGATCTATGCAAAGAAGAGTCATCGACCTCATCCTGCAAACATGTTGGCTCGACGATATCCCCACGGGGATTTGCCAGCGCTAGTTCTAGTGCCGCCTCCTCCTACTCCCCTAGAGGCGGCCATCGCCAAGAAATAGGAGAGGAATAGAAGGAAGAATCTTAAGTGGCGGCTCAAGAAGCAAGCCGAACAAGTGGCTGCCTTACAATCCCCAGTAGAGCTAACGCCTCTCCAGAGGTTACAGCGACTCATCGATAGTTTGGAGGAATACACTCCTCTTCACCCTACTGGGCCTATCCCACTCGATAGCTACATCCCGTGGGAAGAAATACAGAAACGATCTTGCCTCAGAAACTGGGTCCAGGAAATGATCCAAAAAGTCAAGGAAGGTGAAGCCCTCCGCATTCTAGAGGAGCTCTCTTTGTTTTATAAGGACAAAGAGATCACGGTGGAATAGCAGGAATAGATGCTTTGCAATTGCACTTGCAACATGGTGGCTATTCCACCTCTAGATAACATCAACGCCTCCCGACGAGACGAGCCGGTAGCAGCCAGAACCCGACAAAGGATTGCGACTCCACTCAGACTACATCCAGTCCCAGAACACACCAGTCGTGGTCGAGGTCTTGGTCGTGGATGCGGTAGAGGCTGCGAAAGAGTCCCTGAGCTACCTCTTCACCCATCTGCCTTCGATCCAGAATGGGTCATCCTCTTTCGAGGAGAACAACCCGCCCCGATCCCACCAGTGAAAATCTGGGGGGTGGCTCAAACCACAAGAAGCCCTCAGGTCCTCCCACCAGGAGTAAGGCAACGTGGAGCCAGAGGCACCCTTACGGCGCGAGCCCGAAGAAGAAGCTTCTCCACCAGATACCGGCTTCAAGGGCTTTAATGCCCCTGTATATTGGCTCCTATCAATGGGCACTGACTACCCCTGTTCTCGCCACCGGGCTTCAATACCTCGAATCACCTGAGCTAGGCCAAAGAAGTGGGATTTGATGAAGCCAAAATCTAGAGAAAGAGGAGGTAAATCCTCCCTCCTGAGACGCCTCTCCTCTGCTGCTCTAATGTTGTCTGCCCGCTCTCTAAAGACGTTGTTAACTTTAAACCACCAACGAGCATAGTGTATATCGAAGTGGCCCGCGCACGCCTGTGCTGGAACGGGAACATCCTCCCCCACACTCCTGTATAGAAAATCCTGCCAGGAAGCTGCAACCAGGTGTACATCTTTGTGTTTGTACTGCCTTGAAGTGAGAGGGAAATCAGCATTGGGCAGAATAGCCTGGTCATACCCAAAGTTGCGAGCGAACTTGTGTGGGTAGTATGGTTCGACGACCACTGTGCTCGAGCGGCGGTAGATCAGAACACCGGGTCGTATGCAAACGACTCACTCACCCAGGGCGTGCGAAGAAACTATGCCCTCAAGAGACACCTTGCAAACTGTAGACTCCCCTTGCTCCTCCAAGAACGGGCGATAGAAGCGAGAGCTATGATCAAACTCCAAGCTCTCACCCCGCTCCGTGTGGAGAAAAGAAAGGGACCGCCTGGCACTGGCAAGCTGCAAAACAGCATCCTGATCCGGGTGACCAGCAAATGTGAATATAAGTGGAGCCCTGGTATTAGCCACTGGAGATCGCTGAGAGAGCTCTGGCAGTAACAACCCAGCCCAAGCACTCAAGTAATGTGTGGGCAATAAGCTCTTCTTGTCTCTAGGGCTAGAATATGAACTCAGCGCCCCCAGGGAGTGGTAAATATTGGCCAGAGCAGCCGGTGCTAGGGTTAACTGGCGTCCGCAAGCTAACAAGCAGGCCGGATAAATCACTTCCACCCTCAAAAGTTCCTCCTCACCATGTGGGAAGACAAAAGTAGCCAACCAATATGCCAGGTATGCGGCTAAATAAGTCAGAGCAGGCAATCTTCTGGAGTTCCAACCTTGTTCAGGAGCCGGTAGATGACGAGGATTGGAGGCGAATTTTATGACAACCTCCTTACATTGGTCCCAGGCAGTGCCAAACGAGGGAAACTTCTCATAGAAACAGTACGGATCACTGTAAAAATACATCACCCATGCATTGAGTGTCACCCTAGGTGTTCTTGCAGTCTTCTCTTTGCCTACCAGGGTCAAATCCCTCCAAATCTTCATAAGATATCTGAAGCAATGAGGCAGAAAATATTGGCCCCCTCCATTCGAGGCATACAAGTGGGCGTCATCAAAGACAACTCCTCATAGGCTTGGCCGCTGACCGGCAAGCCCGAAATGCGGTGAAAAGACCACAGATCTAGGGATGTCTCTCCCTCAACAGTAACAAGAGTATTCCAGTGCCTATTCCATCTTTCTACCAGTGCCCGGAGTAACCCTGTACGATAGGGGTAGGAATACAAGGCTGCAGTGATAGCGTGACGGACACCTGCACTATCCAAAGTGGCGCTGTGAACTATCAATATTCCCCATAACCACTCAGTGGCACCTCGGTGGAAGCAGTGGGAAGAAATAACTGACCAGCTCCCATACCAACTGGGAGTCTTCAATGAGAGAATTTCCTCTAACATGCAGAGGTGATCATATCCATCATGAGCAAAACAAGTCCCGGAGGGAGTCAAATACATCTCGTCCACGACCACATCGACAGCCCTGTGATGACCGGACAAATGCCAAATTGCGGGAGAAGAAGGCGTCGCTCGTATTATAGAGCCACCAAGCTACTTGAAAAATCCTAGGTATTTTGCATCAGGAAATTGTGGTCGCCGCACAAACCCCTCGGGAAGACTGGGGTACGAAAAGGAACAAGTTTCCTTCATGCTGTCCCTGCCTGCCAAGACTGCCCGTTCCAGCCCTCGCCGCTCCTCGGGCAGTAAAGGATCGTCACTATCCATCCCCGGCGGAACAAAGCTCTGTATGAAAGCAATCAGGTGTCGATCCAGTGGATGATGGGGTGGATACCCCCCAGAGCGATCATATCTGTAAAGTCCACCTCGGTGACTGATCCGGGCAACATCAACCTCACCCTCTTCACGGGTGACATCCTCAGTTGGGCCCTCAGCGACCCAGGAAAAGCCTCGATGAAACATGTCAGAGCTGCCCGAAGCAATACGACGAGGAGGCATAGGTCGGTCGGTCCGCCGCACATAATGGTCATTTGCCCTGACCGCTCTCGGCCCCCGTGTAGCGTCTCTGCTCCGACTTTGACGGGCCATGTGTGCAAAGTCCAAAAAAATCATGGCGGAAAAGGCAGCGTCAGTAAAAAATATATATGGTTCATACAATGGAACCCCAATTAAATGTAGGAGCTACGCTCCGGATGTGAATCCCCCAGCGGACATAGTGCAATGGCGTATATTAAAGCGCACGGGCCATCTGCCCCGCCTCCGGCCATCACGGATGTCCCGTGGGGGGCACTTGTTGCAACCAAAAATATTCCCTACAATAATTGGGATGAAATAAAAAAAAATTATCATCCCCAACCCAACGTGGATAACAGTTTCCGTGTGATGAGAGGTTGTGGGATCGGCGTAGTGCCACCACCCGGAGGATTTCTACTGCATGTGGGTTCCATAGCCCAAGCATTGGCTCAGCCCAATGCGCTTTGCAGCGAGGAAGTAATGTTCCTAGCCTCATCGAAGTGTCCCACTCTTAGTGAGGGGTTGGAGATATCCACTGGTACCACTACTTCGGGGTAGTAGGCGAGGTGAAAGGGCGTCTCTCCGGTGGCGGCTCTAGTGGTGGTCCGGTGGGCCCACAGAATGCTCGGGATTGAGTCTACCCATGAGTCTCCTGCTTGATCCAGCCGGGTCTTAATGCCATGGAGGAGTGTCCGGTTGGCATTCTCCGCCAGCCCGTTCGCCTGGGGATGTCCCACTGAAGTGTAGTGGTTCCAGATCCCCAGCTCCGAGCACTTCCCCTAGAAGGAGGTGCTCGTAAATTGCCTGTCGTTGTCTGTCGTGAGAACCCTTGGGATCCCAAAGCGGCAGATGATGCTCCGTAGCATGAACTTCTAAGTTGCCTCGCTCATGATCTTCCCCACTGGTTCAGCCTCGATCCATTTGGTAAAGCAGTCGATAGTAACTATGAGGAACTTCTTCCTTCCTTGTACCTCTGGGAAGGAACCCAGTATGTCCACCCCCCACCGAGCAAATGGGCGAGGCTCCATCAGGGCGTGTAGCTGCGCAGCTGGCTGGTGGTGTAGATGAGAGAACTTCTGACACTAAGGACACCTCCGAACATAATTGAGGTAGTCTTGCTGCAAGGTGGGCCACCAGTACCCTTGCCGGATCAGCGTCCTCACGAGTGCTCGCCCCCCAATATGACTTCAGCAGAGCCCTTCGTGGATCTCTTGGATGGCCTAGTTGGCTTCCGTAGGGAACAAGCACTTCAATAGTGGGGTGGAGAGGGAGCGACGGTATAGTCGACCGCCCGTTACTGTAAAGTAGGCTACTCTCGCCCGCGTACGTCGGGCCTCAACGCGGTCGCTCGGGAGCTGTTGTCGAAGGAGGAAATCTAAGAGGGGATCCATCCAGGAGGACTCATAGTCGAAGGGATTTACCTGGGATACCGGCTCATCTATGCTCGGTGTTGACAATTCCTCTATCAGGACCGACCTCGAGTTAGAGTCCGCGGTGGCTGACGCCAGGCGAGACAGTGCGTCTGCTCAGATGTTCTCTTCCCGTGGGATGTGGACCACCTTGAAGTGGGAGAATTCTTTTGCCGAGGCCTGGGCTTGCTCTAAATACTTGATCATAGATGGCTTGCGTGCCTCGAATTCTCCCTTCACCTGGTTGGCGATGAGCATGGAGTCGCTGTATGCGTGCACGCTGGTCGCCCCCAAGTGTTTTGCCATGCGTAGTCCTGAGAGGAGTGTCTCGTACTCGGCCACGTTGTTTGTGGTTGAAAATTTGAACCGCAAGGCGTACTGAAGCTCAAGCCCTTCTGGTGAGAGTAGGACCAACCCTGCTCCGCTCCCCGCGGTACAAGACGACCCGTCGACGTACAATTCCCATGTGGGCTCAGAGGATTGCTCGGGCGAGTCTTCAGCGAGTATCGTGCATTCGGCCACGAAGTCGGCGAGAACCTGAGCCTTGATAGCAACCCTTGGACAGAACTTGATGTCGAATTCTCCCAACTCGATAGCCCATTTAATTAGCCTTCCCGAGGCGTCAGGGTTAGGGAGGATTTGTCATAGTGGCTGATCGGTGAGGACGACGATTGGGTGAGCCAAGAAATATGGTCGCAGCTTGCGAGCAGCCGTAATAAGTGCACGGGTGAGCTTCTCAGTGCTCGGCTAACGTAGTAGACGGGCCTCATAACTCCTGCCTCTTCCCGTGTGAGGACGGCACTCATGGTGCTCAGCGTCACGGATAGATACAGGAGTAGTTCCTCTCCCCTTTGCGGCTTGGCGAGGACGGGAGGGGTCGTCAGGTAGCGTTTTAACTCTTCGATCGCATGCTCGCGCCCCTGGTCCCAATCGATGTTCCCTTTCTTCTCTGGCGCTCGATTGGCTTGCTTGATCAGTCGGAAGAAGGGAAGGCATCGTTCGGTGGCTCAGGATAGGAACCGAGCCAAGGTGGCGACGCAACCGGTGAGGCACTGTACATCCCTGACTCGGCTTGGCCGCTGCATCTCCAGCACCGCCCGGATCTGGTCAGGGTTGGCCTCGATTCCCCAGCGGGTAACGAGGAAGCCCAAGAACTTCCCTGACCGCACTCCGAACGCACACTTAGCTGGGTTTAGTTTCATGTTGTATCTTCTGAGTGTGGCGAAGGTCTCCGCCAAGTCATCCAAGTGCTCGGCGGCTTGGAGGCTCTTGACGAGCATGTCGTCGATGTATACCTCCATGTTGCGGCCGATCTACGAGTCAAACATATGGTTGACGGGGCGTTGGTAGGTCGCCCCCGCATTCTTTAGCCCGAACGGCATTCGAGTATAGCAGTAAAGGTCGTGATCGGTGACGAACGCGGTCTCATCTTGGTCGGGTTGGTGCATGCTGATCTGGTGATACCCAGATTAGGCATCTAAGAAGCTCAGCATTTCATGCCCGACCATTGCGTCGACCAGTTGGTCGATCCGCGGCATAGGGAAGCTGTCGTTGGGTGTAGCTTTGTTGAGGTCGGTATAGTCGAGACGCATCTGCCACTTTCCGTTGCTCTTAGGGACTAGAACCACGTTAGCTACCCAGCCTAGGTATTGAGAAGGCCTGAGCAGCCCTGAGCAGCCCTGAGCGTAGCTTTTCATTCAGCTGTTCCTTGATGATAGCCTGTCGCTCGGGGTTGCATCGCCTTCGGCGCTGCTGGACCGGGTGGCAAGTGGGGTCCAACCTTAGTTGGTGTATGATAACCTCTGGTGGGATTCTGTGAAGCTCGTTCTCGGACCACGCGAACACATCTTGATTGACAGTGAGAAACCTCGCATTGGCTTGCCTGTCGGGCTCGGGTAAGTTCACGTCGGCCTGTTGTAATTCCAATTCGTTGCACCATCCCTCGACAACCTCCACTAACCCTTCAGGGGCCTCATCAGCCTCTTGGGTGGCGTCCCCAGTTCTTAGTGGCGGTAATCCGATGTTATCGGGTTATCGGTACTCGGAACTCTGGGTTGTTACACCAGCGTTGTCAAATTCGATGCCAAGTCGTATTGGGCCACGCTTACATGCGCCGCAGCTGCCATGCACCCTTGGGCACGCTGGCAGGTCTTGGGCCAAGTTGGGTTTGTTGTGGATGGACCCGTCATAGGCCAAGCCGGATTTACCCTCCTCACTAGCCCTCCTGCTCACAGTTGCCGAGCACTTTGTAGGGAGCTGAGAGTCGAGCATGAGAGGGTAAGTTACGAGGGTGGCTTCCTCGCATCATTAGGACCAGTGGTCCCAGTCGCCTGCTTGGCGTGCAAGGCACCTCTGACGACGAGAAGTGTCATTCCTATAATCATGACGTGGGGCTCGTTGTCTGGGAGCGCCGGCGTCAAACGGGCATCTGAGCCTGGCGGCCGTAGTGTGATAGTGACAGGCGCCTTTTCACCTGTCCTAGGGCTCTGAAGTGGTCGTTTTGCCTCCAGAGGCTATAAGAACCGTCACAGGGTCTTTTATAGAACTTCATCTGTCTCTTGTTGTCTGCCGCGCTCATTGTAGGCTTCTTCTCTCGTCGTCTGGTGAGGGTCTTCTTCCTTACTCTGTGTCTTCTATCTTCTGGAGCCATGACACCCTGTGGGAGAACTCTCAGGGCTAGCCCCACCTCTTCTGTCGAGGAGGTGGATTCTAGTCGTGGTAGAGCTCCGAGTACTTCAGGCGCGAGCCCCAGTCGTCCCCATTCCCCACTGTTAGTTGCCTATAAGGTGGTCCACGGGCTGCGGAAGGCTTTCCAAATCCCCCCTGACTTCGACATTATCCTCTCAACTGTCGACGATGATCAACTGAGTCTGCCTCTGGGTGACATCATAGTCCCCGTAGCGTCCTTCCAAGCGGGTTTTCGCCTACCTGTACATCCCTTTATCCAATCCGTCCTCCATTATTATGGTCGGCATCCAGGAGAGATATCCCTTAATTCTTACGACATCCTTTGTGGTTTTGTCTTCATGTGCCGAAAGGCTTCGGTGGAGCCGAACGTTCACCTCTTTCAAAAATTTTACAGCCTTCAGTGCTGCCCTGTCGACACTGCCTACGCGTACTTTAAGGCTCGGTCCAGTCGCAACATTGTCCGAATCTCTGACGCTACGTCCAACCTCAAGGGTTATCACCAAGTCCAGTGCTCGCGATCACTCCAATGGCTGGACATTCGCGGGCATTCATCTCGTCTGGTTGGATAAGCGGCCTTCGGCTACGGTGGAGGAGACCAAGAAAATAAACATCCTTCTTCGCTTTCCCCTTTTCAATGCCGACTTCGCGTTGACCCCGGCGATACTTCGGGAGTTGGGGATGAGCCCCCCATTGCCTCAGGGTACTATCCTTGTTCTCCATCGTGTTCGTCGGTGGTGGGCCGGACTGATCCTTCTCTGGATTCTCTTGCAAGGGCACCAGAATTATTAGGGTGGCACTATGAGGTAGTGTGGTTACCACAACGTGCTCCTTGTCCCGTGGACCATGTCGAGCCAGGAGCTGTCCAGGTGACCGTCGCTGCCCCTCAAGCCGTGGTCACTTTCGCTCTAGGATGCCTTCAGTATCTGGTTCCTATGGCTGTCCCAGTAGCAGGTTCCTCTGCTACACCCATGGTTAGTGGCGGGTTAAGTGCTCAGAGGGACGTATCTGAGGAAGTCGCTAGCGCCACCGAAGTCGAGTCTGCCATGCCTGGTGGTGGGCGCATCCCGTTGAGTGTAGATGAGCTGGCGGCACTAGACAGCCAGCGTCGCTCAAGGAAAAGGAGCAGGGTTCCTACTCGGAGTCAAACCTTGCCATAGTCGTCGTCCGAAGCTCCTCCACCTCCTCGGCCTAAGGTTCCTCCTCTGTCGTCGCCGATCGTGGAGCCTGTGATCGCCCCTCCGACGTCTGTTCTTGTGCGGGAGGCACCGGACAAGGGCAAGACTCCTACTCTTGAGGATACGACGCCTAGTTAGGAGGAGGCGAGGGCTCGCCAGCTACTGCTCGATGTTCCCTCGGGCCCCCACTTCTTGTCAGAAGAGGTGCCCATCCTCAAGTCACTTGCGCTCTGCATTCCTATTGGCTCTGGTCAACCTTCTGCACACAGTACTATTCTAGGATCATATCTCTTTTAATGATAGCAGATAGTGGTCCTGACAGGAGTCATGTCCCAAGTATGGATTCTGACAGAACAGCCACCAAAAAGATGTGTTTTGGTAGGGTAATGATGACTGGAACAAAAGTCAACCGTGGGGGCATCTTTCAGACCAGTTTGGCATCTTGTTCCTAGACCATCATCAAAATCTGTCATTGAAACCAAATAGGTCTTTAGGAACAAACTTAGTGAAGATGGTAAGATTTTAAGGAATCAGGCCAGATTGGTGGCTCAAGGGTACAATCAAGAATTTGGGGTAGACTTTGAAGAATCCTTTGCCCCAGTAGTTAGACTTGAAGCCATCAGAATTTTACTGGCATTTGCATGCTCTCATAGAATAAAATTATATCAAATAGATGTAAAAAGTGCATTCTTGAATGGCTTAATCAAAGAAGAAGTCTATGTGGAGCAGTCCCCTGATTTTGAAATCTCTAACTATGAAGATTGTGTATTCAAGCTAGACAGAGCACTTTATGGGCTGAAGCAAGCACTAAGAGCCTGGTATGACAGACTAAGCTCATTCCTCACCGAGAAAGGGTACACAAGAGGTAAAGTAGATCAAACACTTAATCAATTTAATTCTCTTGATTTAATTAGAGAGATTAGAGAGGATAGGAACAAAATAAATCCCATCGCGAATAACATCCCACATGATCAGGGCACTCCAGATTGCCGGCTCATCCTCCTCTATCTCAAGTCTCCTCGCCTGTAGTGCAGGAAGATGGGGTAGCGCTGGAACTATAGTATGGGGGAGTCCAACCTGTAAAAAGCACCTGTAGGGGCTGTACATCGCCAAGGTGGTGTCTCCCACACGCCTCAAGTCAAGCCCAAGCCTCCTAGGAAGCTTGAGGGTGGTGCCGTGGAGGAAGGATGGGCGCATCACAAATCGGTCCAGGGGTAGAGTGTTGATGTAGAGGCACCACTCATCCCTAGTCTTCTTGTCTGAAGTCCGGCACTCGACCTACTGAGAGAACCTGAAGGCGCCACCAATAAAGAAAAGTGGATGGCTCCCAAAGATGTGGCTAGTAGAAGTGATATCCTCCCTAGGTATGAACTTTAGCCTGACCCCCATCTAGCACTAAAGTAAGATCATAGAGCCAAAGAGTGGCTCCCCCTAGGGCAGCTGAGCTAAGACCCTCGTACAGGTAAGAAAGGATGTTCTGGGAAATGGAAAGACCTCGCCAGAGTCCACTAATGGTACTGAGGATGGGTATGTCCAGGACATGGTTGGCAGAAGGGAAGAGTATGGGCCCGCACAGGCAAACAGAAGCGGCCTTAGCTATGGCCTCATCCCATCCACACTTGTTCTTACAATTGGCAATGACCCACTGGCTCAGGGGTAGCAAATGGATGTGGTGTGGGCAAACTATGGTGTGGATGTCCTTAGTACTGGGTAGAAACTCCCCTAGAATGAGGGTAGGATCTATAGGGGCAACAGTATGGCAAACTAAGTCTTCATCACCAACTTTAGATCTGGGAAGGGATAGATAAGTCTCCACCTCCTCTAATAGAATGGTGGCCTCAAAGGAGGGGAAGATGAAGGTATGTGTCTGAGGATGCCATATCTCTACTAGGGCTGTGATGTTGTGCCAATCCAATGAAAGCTTCAGGTAGTTTTTGGATATAACCAAAAGCGGGTGCAAGTGTCAAGATCTAAGGATGGATGTCACTGATATAGGGAGCTCACGGATCATAGGAGGCATCCACTTCAGGGAGGAATAGAGCCTAGGGTCGGGGAGAAGCTGAGGTGATGAAAGGAAAAGAAAAAAAGAGAAAGGGGAGAAGAGAAAAAGAATGATAAACATTTCTGGAGGAAATTGGATAAAATGAAAGAAATTACATTGACTTACTTCTCTCAAAGGGCTGGAGCTCAGGTGCCCAGGGATGGTAGCCAATCTTTGCGGCACCCCGTGCTCTTTCTTGGCCGACTTTGGCCCATCATAAGTGACCCCACCCATGGAGCTTCCTTCAAGGGCCCTCTTCATGATGACTTGGGTAGGATTAGCAAGGTTTTCAAGGCCTAAAAGAGGGATTTTGTATGATGAACGAGTTTGAGATACCCTCCTATTTATAGAGTCCAAACCCTTGGCCTAATCTCGCTAGTATTGAGGTAGGATAGCCCCAAATCAGGTTAGGATAGGCTTTGGCATGGATGGGGATTCTTTACCTATGGTTTGGGACTCTCCAAGAGAGTCCGGATCGGACCAACTAGACTTTCCTAAGCCGCGATCTATCGAGCGACCGCAAGAATTTTAATAGCGGTCTTCAGTGGACCGTTTATCGGCCTTCTACACACTTTGCCTCTCTGGTAGTCTAAGCGGTCTTTTGGAGACTATTTATCAATTCCAACGGTCAAGGGAGAACCGTCTTTGAAGAATATGCGGCCCGATGGGGACCGTTTATGGCCGTCTTTGGGCTCTTGATCGGGAGACTCTAAGCAATCTACTGGGAGACCGTCTAGACCTGGGCGCAGCCGTTTGAGTGACCGCCTTTCTTTCTGTTGCCTTAATTCTCTTTCTTGTAGTCATTCTATGCGGGTCTCTCCATCCCTCTCTCACTCCCCCGTGTCAGTCTAGGGTTCATTGTCAGACGGTCAGTGTCAGCATGCACACATTTGTAAAATCAAAACACGTCATGTCATAACATCCATAGCAAAAGTACATAAGTCGCATATAGTACATCAGGTCGGTCCCTCTCCTGGACCTCCACTGTCGCCCGTACCCTCGTGCCTCTTTGATGGCGGGGCCATCGTTGAGCTCGCCTCATCGCGGTGCCATCAGCGCCGCTCCTCCTCCTCGTTCCTCTGGCGGCTGGAGGAGCTCGTGAAGTACCCTCTGTAGGAGCCGTGCGTGCCACTCGGAGCCCCCCTGCGCTCTGGCCTCCAGCACATCCACTCGTATGCCTCCACGGTGCCCTCCAGCTTAGCCACCTAGAGGCGAGACTGGTCCAACTCTACACAAATGCGCTTCGTCTCTGCAGTCCCAGCTCCACTCAAAGGAGTGCCAGCTCCGTCGCGTCCGTCGAACGGCCGTGCTCCATCTCCCCCCTCAGCCGAGTGACCTCGCTCAGTGCCACCGCTAGCTCAGTCGTCTGCATGTGCACACATCATAATTAGCTAGTTGCATTCATAATAATGGTCAACTAGGGAAGTACAACTGTCTACTTACCCTCTTGGCGAGTGCGGCCTCAGCCTCCTCGACTCGTACTACCATCCAAGCGAACTCCGCGTCCCGCTTGTTGAGTAGTGGATGGCGGATCTAGAGGGGATGGGTGAATAGATCTGCCCCACTTTTCGCAATGCAGCCCTCTTTATAGCTAGTTAAAACAAGTTGCAGCGGAATAGAACTAGCTAATCGAATGACAATATGATTTACTTGGCAAGATGAACTAGTAATGTATCAATAGCTTGTCCTGGGCTGATGAAAATTTTAGTGGTTCATAGGGTAATAGGTTGGATCAGGTCTCTATGTGTATGACTGCACCGACCTATAGGAGTGTGTGTGTTGATGCATGAAGGGGTTTCTATCTTCCTGACTGTTGGAATACCGGGGATGCCTTGACCTTGCTGAGGATAATATAGACCAGCATTCCCCCTTTGCCCACTATTTATGACCGTGGGGAATTTCCCTTTATGGTTCTTTTCCTCACGACGGGGGTGTACACTCGCCTTTTAATGAAGGCCGAGATAGGTCGACTTAGCATGCGGGAATTCCAGGGGTATTGAAATGAAGGTAGAAAGAACGATAGGAACGCACTGGAGGGAGTGACGTATGGTTAATCATTCTGAAAAATTAGAACAAGGATGGCTGGATGGAATGCAGGCGTGCCAGTTGATTTCTCGACGATCACCTGTGGAACCAAATGTTTAACTGGGGATGCGTCACTAGGACGTGGCACGTGTGCTCGGGAGATGGGCGACATGCGGAGAGAAGGAGGTTCTGCAGGTACGAGTGCGCAGGCGACTGTGGGGAGTCATGTACTGGACGTCTTTCCCCACCGATCGCAAGCAGTCGGTGTTTATTTTACATCTGGCGGAGCCCGGACAACTTTATTTCTACTGCCGAAGAGAGAGTCAGGGACCCTAGATGCGATGACGTCAGGAGGGCTTAGTCCATGCAACAGTGATAGGGCAACAACAACACAGCAGAGATAGCTAGGCGCAAGGAGACTGGTCCCAGTGAGGAGGGGGATCCACTCCCTAACTAGATTACATGACTTAGATGCTGTGAAGGGCATTTATATGGGGGCGTGAGAGCCCGATTACAAATACTTGCAAGCCATGGGACAATTCCGTCATTTGTGATGGTCCCCGGGTCATTGCATTATTGTGTGGGTAATTTCGTATTCACATGTAGAGTCCGTAAGAAGACCTGTGACTCAGTTGGGTGCTGCCCGAGGGGCACCACAATGCCTTCCTGTCATGAGACAATGTTGAGGTCGAAGTAGTAGGGTGCCATAGGCACCATTGTGCTGGGGTAGTTGGGCGTCACCACAGTCGAGACGACTGAATGACATAGGCACCACTTGTCGGTGGAGCGGCCGGGCGCTGTTGAGACTTGAGTGGTCGAACGGCGTGAGCATCACCATCACTCGATCGACCAAAAGCAGTTGGGCTCAGGATTGTCGGGTGTCGTGGGCCCCGGTGGGACTGGAGTTGTTGAGCGATCGGGCATTACAGATCTCGATGTGATTGGTGTAGTTGGCATTCGGGTGCTGGGGGCACCGTTGTGACTGAAGTGGTTGACAGTTGGGTGTCGGGAGAACCGTTGTGGCTGGGGTGCTTGACAGTTGGGTGTCGGGGGCACCGTTGTGGCTGGAGTGCTTGGCAGTCGGGTGCCGGGGGCACCATTATGGCTGCAGTGCCTAGTAGTCAGGTGCCGGGGGCACCATTGTGACTGAGTGCTTGACAGTCGGGTGCCAAGGGCACCGTTGTGACTGGAGTGCTTGGCAGTCGGGTGCCCGGGGCACCGTTATGACTGAGTGCTTGACAGTCGGGTGCCGGGAGCACTGTTGTGGCTGGAGTTCCCAATAATCGGGTGCTGAGGGCACCGTTGTCACTGAAGTGGCTGGTAGTCGGGTGTCAGGGGGCACCATTATGACTGTAGTTGATGACAGTCGGGTGTCGAGGGCACCGTTGTGACTGGAGTGACAGGTAGTATGGTGCCAAGGGCACCGTTGTGACTGGAGTGCTTGAGAGTTGGGTGCCGAGGGCACCGTTGTGACTTAAGTGGCTGGCAGTTAGGTGCCGGGGGCACCATTGTGACTGAGGTTGTGAAGTGGTCGGGCGACCGGGGTCCCGATGCGGTTGAGGTGGCTGGGTGTCGCGAGACCTTGATGGTCGTGCCCGGGGCCCATTGACAGAGGTAGGGGCCTGACGCTTCATCTTGTGCCGGGACTTGTGAAGTATGCCCATTATCCGGGTAACAGCACTGAGGGCATGCTTATCGAGGTGACACCAAAGTGGCACACGGTCATCAAGGCGGGGAACCAGGCTGGGTGCCTCGACTGAGTCATGTCTGATGGTGCGCGACCATTGGGATGGAGACTGGACAGGGTGCCTCGATCGAGTGATGTCCGTGTTGTGCATGAACATTGAGGCAGAGACCAGGCAGGGTGTTCTCATCAAGCCACATCTGTGTCGTGTATGAATGTCGAGGCAGAGATCTGGCAGGGTGCCTCGATTGAGTGAAGACTGGTAGTGCATGACTATCGAGGTAGGGACTGGTAGGGGCGCTCTCATGAAGCGGCATATGGGTCATGCACGAACGCCGGGGCAGGGCCGAGGTAGGGCTCAGGCAGAGTGCTTTCACCATGCGGCATCAGGGTCATGCAAGACTATTGAGGTAGGACCCGAGCAGAGTGCTTTCACCAAGCAAGATCTGGGGTCGTGCATGATTATCGAGATGACATACGTTCATCACCACTGGGGGCCACGTTTTCGGAGGTGGGTGTCTAGGCTAGACATCGTATGAGGGATGCCCATGCGGCATGCCCTCGGCATGAGCCTAGCAAACACACACACAAATCTCCCAGAGATGTGTGTTTGGGCTAGATGCCATGTGAGGGATGACCATGCGGCATGCCCTAGGCGTGAGCCTAGTAAACACACACACAAATCTCCTTAGCGTGTCCTTGCTCCTTAATGCTTGATCGTTAATTGTTGATTGTTCATGATCCTTCCTTATTGATGGCACCCAAAGGGGGGTTTTATAGTGGAAGATGAAGGGTCAGGAGGGGTTTTCAAGCTTAGTTTTCATAAGTTGCTGAGCATCCATATATTCTCGTATAAGTTGCATAGAGTCTTATTTATGATTTCAACTTCAATGAGAAATCATAATTTGGTGTAGATCTTAGAGACACGTATTTATGACTTTATATTAAATGAGAGCCATAATGAAATGGTGAGCATGCTTGTGGGAGTCATGCTCTTCCATACGTTTAGATGTCTGATTGACTACAGCAGAGGATTGGATGACGTATGGGGGGAGATGGCTCCATGACGTCATGCGATGTGTCTTGAATGGTGCGTCGAGGGAAACATTGATAGGGCTCGACATCAAGCTACCTACCACTTAGGCCGTACATGTGCGTTATGCCTTGGTGGTAGACCAAACCTTCTACTTCAAATTGGGCAAAGCATATGCCCTCATCACTTGCCCCTAAGCCTTTGGTGCGATGTACAACACATTGATCGAGCCAGCGGCGATTCATCCGAGGGTGGCAACTGGTACAATTTTTGAAGGATTTGATTCCGCCCATGTTCTCTCTCATCATGATCATCTATCCTTGATCACAGCATTAGAACCTTGGAATTAACTATATATGAGGAAGCCAAGGGTTTTTTTGACCCATCTTGTATTTCAGAGCTGAAGGCACTTGTGCAAGAAAGAAGGCTCAACAAAATGGTAGTTGAGAGGCTCGTGGTTCGCTATACTCATTCATCGACAGTTTGAGGGGCTATACCAACCGTTCATTGGGAAGTTTCAGAAGAGTTTGGTCAAGCGAGAAGGATATCTTCGGATTTTGTTGTTTCTTCCTCCATAGATAGTGAGGAGACAAGGACACTGGCTTGCCCACTTCGCCGAAGGATGCGTAATATCGATGAGGAGGCCACAGAGGTTTCATCTCCGATGGGGGAGAGCGAGGTGCCTAAGCCAGAGGGGCAAACAAGTGCTAGAGGGGTCATAGGCAAAGAGTGAGGGTCCCAAGTGGATAAGGCTCATAGGGAGGTGGAGCTTTGAGGAGCAACCGAGGGCGAGACCATGGAGATGGCTAGGATGAGTTCGTCTGTCGAGGGATTCAAGGGTAGAGGCAGAGAGACGGCTCATCGGGACAGGGCTCTCATGATGAGGAGGCCATTGAGGTAGATAAGGCCACTGGTGTTTTAGGTGTAGTAGGTCTAGCTCAGAGCAATTCGTCGACGAGGTCCAGTTTGGGATTTCCCATAAACACTTGGATGCCATGGTATTTATAGAGGCTAAAAAGTGTCTCATTCACTTCGTACTACACCTTTAAGATTTATTTGATGGGGAGGAGTAGTCGGCCACCCTAGGGAAATCGGCAACCACTAGGAGTGTGAGAAGGTGAGAGATCCCATGAGATAACTCTCTGATGTTTAAGTCAGAACCGCACAAAAAAGTCAAGAGAAAGCTAAGGAGGGAGAGAGTTGAGGAGGGAGAGAGTTGAAGATGGAGAGAGTTAAGAGCATGAGGTGTGGAGAAGACACTCAAGGAGTGCTTGGAGAGTACTTAGAGAGTGCTTGGAGAGATAGGAAGAGAAGAATTGGGAAGGAACCTCTCTCTCGCTACAATTCTGCTAGAGTCTCCCTTAGTATTCTCCTATGGGAGCACATAAAGAAGCTCTTTGCTCACAATGTAGATCTTTATGCCCTTCTTTCTCTATCTCTGTGCCTGTGTGTCCCTCCCTCTATTGGTCTAGGGCCTATTTATATGGGAAATAATGGTGACCCACCTCAGCAATGGCGTTGTTCATGGAATATGGCCTTGCTTGACTGTGGGGATCTCCCACCGCCCACTCATCCGCTCCCGAAGGGAAGATCTCGTAGCGGGTACCTTGACGACGTGGGTGTGACCCGGTCCTCATCAGAGTAAGTCCCATAATGACAGCCTCAATGTTCATCCGTTGGCGAGTTCTACGGCATCTAGACTACACCAACATGGATATGTCCCGCCTATGGTCTTACGAAGCTTTCATGGGCCTTGATCGAGCCTTATTTACGGGACCACCGTTTAGTCGGGGATGACTATCATGGGCTTGGCCACCCTAAACCGCAATGGGTCTAGTGTTACTCGGCCACGTTGGGCCTGGCATCATCGAATAATGTTTGGCCTGGTGAGTTTTCTCCTCCTTAATAGCCTCCCAGTCCCATGCGTCAAGCGTGCTTGGCGCTTGAGAGAAGTCATATGAGGCCAGATGAGGGGGAAGAATGGGTGGAACCTTTGCAAAATCTCTCGTCCCTCTGACATGAGAAATCTTACAGCAGGCTACCTTTCTTGGTACGCAAGGCAGCCCCCTACACGAGAACCTTTGCATATCTCATTAATAAATTTTTTAACTTTCTATAGGATCGCCTGTCGACACTACTTGTGAGAATGACCAAGACTACAATGGGCCGGTAAGTTTGTCGAAGTATGAATGTATTCATCTCTATATATCCTTATTTTGCCTTTTATTCTTGATGATGTAAGGCCAGCTAAATCACCTGTCTTATATGCATACATCTCCTAATTAATAATTAGGTTCCATCGCCCGGATAATTTCAAACATCAAGCGCGTAGATTCAAATATAACCATGAACCCTCTTGTTAATTAATTATATTCAGTATTATGTTCGCCTAATATTTGACGATGAAGATTAAAATAAGTCACATAAATTAATCTGATATTTGCTGTCAAGAAAAAAAGTAAATCTGATGTTATATTCATATTTAACCTATCTTGTCCTGATAGCTTGTAGAAGACATGTACGTTGTAACGACCCAGGAGATCCGGATACTGATAACCCGATATTATCGGACTACCGATACCAAGAACTCGGGGAAGTCACCCAAGAGGCTGATGAGGCCCCGTAAGGGTTAAAAGATTGACGTGTAGTACATTGAAGCCACAAAGATATAACAGTAAGTAATTAAATTTCATTAGATCAGTTTGCTAAAGTAGTAGAAATAAAATTACTTTTTAATTAACAGTTTTAATTTAACAATTATACCAGAGTCCAGTCCAAAAGAAAGATGAGCAGTGCAGTCTAAGTACAGTTGATAGAAAAGAAAGACGTACACTGAGGTCGGGGGAAGCCCGACACAGGTATAGCTGGCAGCTACGGACACGTTACACCAGGAATAGCAGAAGCAGAATGACGCCACCCACCTGAAAAGTAGGGGTGAGCCTCATGTCACTGGCTTAGTAGGGGTTACGCGGATCCCCACCGAAAAACACACAGTAACAGGGAACAGAAAACAACAGGTGTAGCAAAGCAGGAAAACTACACTAGAAAGCTGTAAGGAAGAGGAAGCAGGAGTAGGGAACAGGCAAGGAAGATGGAAGTTAAAAGAAAAGGGAAAAGCTATACCGAATGAGCGCGGCTGCCGAACTAACCTCAGCTCCCAAGCTACTCCTAATAGCAATAGAAGGGCGAACTCTGAACTGACGAAGTCAGAAGTTACCGATCCGTTGACGTGACACCAAGCAAGCGAAGGCCTGCAAGGAAAAAGGGAAAAGAAAAAAATCCTAGAAGAGATCTAGACAGACCCAACATGACTAAAACGTCATGCACACAACATAATGCTGACCTCGGGCAAAGCCATGAGAGGGCTAACCCATAAAGGTCACGACACTCGAGAATCATGAGAGTCGCGTGGAAGTCACGCGTCACGTGTCTGAAGTACTCCCCTCTCTAGAAGAATAGCTAGCTGCGTCCACTGACGTCTTATGCTGCGCCTACTAGCGTCTCATCTACCTGTCGCCAAAAAGCATGATGGAGACCAAGACACTGTCAGAACCAGAATAGAACTACAGTCACAAGTGACTAGACAGGGTAACGCCCGTCGGCGTCAGTTCAAGCCTCTGACCACGTGTGCACACACTGGCTCGTGCCTAGAGCTAGGTCTCTAGCTAGTATTCCCCCCCGATAGGACGCTACGGTAAAGAGCTGGGGGCCCTCGGAACTAGCTTAAAAATCGTAAATCGAGAAATGGCCCGCTACAAGAGCCGACACACTGTAACGTGTCGTAAGGCTACGACTAGTGGAGGATCATGAGACACAGACTCTAAAACGTGAGTGCCAGAGTATAGACATGCAAGAAGCACTGTCGCACGTACTACGAAGCACCAATGGTAGCACAGGAAACTGCTGACAGACTCAGGACAAGGTAACTAGACCTGAAGCTACAACGATCCTTGAGTCTCATGACTTAGAGTCAAGATCATCGCACAAAGCGGAACAAGCCGCCAATCGATCTAATCCTAAGCCAGATAAAATAACTCACCGTAAGAAACGACTCACGGAGACCTGAGGGAAAGACCGAGAACCTTCAGCACACCTGGATACGTGGAATGAGCTAAAATGATACCTCACGGCATCCAAAACTATGTCTCGAACTGGACAGAATCGCCGAGACACACACAAGGTCACTTGTCATGCACCGGGTCACACCGGGTTGACCAGAACAAGACAATGACAATAAAAGTAGTACAGAATACTACTCATCGCACGAACACTCCTGGCTACCACACATCATGGTTTTAGCCCTTATAGGATATCAGGAGACATCCACGGGACAACGGGCAAACCACAAGGTCAAACTAAGATGAACGGAAACCAAGACGTCGGGAAACGACGTTCCGCATAATGGTAGTCCTAGACTGAGTCATCAGGAAAGTTACGGCAGTCTGAGAGCAGACCACACTCAGTCAACCTTCAACTGACCAATCCATCGCACCACCGACACATAGACACTGCCCTAGGACACAAACCTAAGACAGATGGGCACAGCACAGGCCATCACGGCCAACTGACAACTCAACGAACACAGCAACATGGGCGGTCAACACTGGGCTGGTCATGGGGATGAGCGGTCTGGATCGGACCACTCAAGGGAAGAAGAATGGTCCACAATGGATCACTCGAAGGGGATGAACGGTCTGGAATGGACCGTTCAAACGGGATGAACGGTTGGGAGCCAACCGCCCAAGGGAACAAACCCCTACACACTAAAACAGATGGGTGGTTAGGACTGGGCCGCCCAAAGGCATGAGCGGTTAAGGACTAGCCGCTCAAGTCAATCGACCTACTACAGTGTTGGTTAGAATGATTTTGACCAAACCGCCTATCTGAACCGACACAAAACTGTTGACCAAAGGTCAACTGGCATAAGCGGGCAGGACCTGGCCGCTCAACCCAACGGGGAAGATGAACGGTCCGAGATGGACCACTCAAGGGGGATGAGCGGTCTATCAAATGACCACTCAACCTCAAATCGACACGAGATAAGTGATCTGAAGACAGCCGCCCATGCACATGAACGGTCTCTGGTGTAACCGTTCAAGCGTCACGGCGAGCAAACCTAGGGGTTTGTCCGATCGTGGCCTTTCCATGCCCCGTTCGTGTTGAAACGAATGGGATACAGCCACAATCACCCTGGCAATCATATAGACTCTGACCGGAGTCAAAACGACGAATGAATCACAAGAAATGGATGACTTTAACGAAATCACCCAAATGGGGTTAACGAGGTTCCCGGCCTCCTACCGACCCCGATAGACCACCATTCGACACGAAATCAGTGACTATGGAACGCCAACATTTTAGGGAGTCCATTGACACTAACTGATCGCAGAACCGTCGCCATTTTTCGGTGAAGCCTACGAACACCGAAAAATTCCAACGAGTCTAAACTGGCCCGTGTGGATGCACTTTCGATCGACACGTTTATTGTTGTTCGTTTGTTGGTTCATTGAGATGGGTTTATTTAGTTTATTAAGTGCGTGGGCGTGCCAGTCACAAAGTGACGATTTATTCGGGCTTCATGGAAGCCTATGGTGCGCTCGATCTAACTTCGTCAGGTGATTGTGTAGTTCGGATCGGGATCAAATCCCGTCATGTCATAAAGGTCACGACGTCATTTACATCCCCCATACGAGAGAACACCCTTGATTAATTGCCAAAACTAGCGGCCCTGCGGCCAACTCACTGTAGGGTTCTGTAGATTATACGGGGGAAAAATTCACACGGAAAGTAAAACTCAACTCGGGAGCTACAAAAACAATCCAAACTCTTTCAAAAAGATCCGAACAAGCTAATAAAGATCCACCAAGACCCAATAAAGATCCGGCAAAGAATCTGGGGTGTTACAGATTCAATTTTTGATAATTGATGCTCAACCTCATCGAACCATCCTTCTTCTGGACGAATAATACAGGGGCTCCCCATGGGGATGTACTTGGATGAATGAACCCCTTTCAAACAATTCCATTAACTTCTGCTTCAATTCCCTTAGCTCCGTGGGAGACATACGATAAGGGGCTTTAGAAACAGGGGTCACGCCAGGAATTAGATCAATGGAAAATATAACTTCCCTCTCAGGCGAAAGTCCTGGCAGCTCTTTAGGAAACACATCTGGAAAATCTCGCACAACAGGAATGTCCTGAATCTCAATTTTCTTCTCAGGGGTCACATAAACAAAGGCTAGAAAAGCCTGACATCCTTTCCTCATCAACTTATCAGCTTGAAGGGCCGAAATGAGTGGCACAGACTTATGGTGCCTAATTCCTATGAAAGAAAGTCTAGGGCGTCTAGAAAAAGACACCGAACTAGAACTACAATGGACATTGGCTTCATGCTTAGCCAACCAATCCGTTCCTAAAATCACATCATAATCTTTCATGTCCATGCAAACTAAATCAACTAGCAAGTTCTATTCAATTATCATGACCTTACTAGAGGGATAGAAATACTTGATTGCTGAACCGGAACCAATAGGGGTTGAACTCTGTAATGGAGGATTCATCAAGACTGGCTTTATAGCTAAGGACTTAGGAAATTTTTGAGAAACAAATGAATGAGTGCACTGATATCAAAAAGAATAAATACTGGCTTATCATGTACAATAAGAGTACGTTTGACGAGTCCACCCTCCTCAGTGGTTCCTGCTTCATCTTCCTATAGGGCCTGGAGCTTGCCCTGCTGCTTCTTCATTCCCTGAGGCTTAGCCGGGGTAGCTTGTTCAGATAAGAGGGGACACTCTAGTATATGGTGGTCCCTACTACCACAACGCAGACAGGCGCCCAGCTTACGCCAGCATTCTTTCATCCTATGACCGGGACGGTCACAATACTTGCACACGCCCTTGAATGGTACAATCGGGCCAGGCTTCTTATCATTGTTCTACGGTATCTTGCCCTTCCACGAACTAGACCCACCATTGGGCCACTTCTTGCCATTGCTGGGTTTGATACTTCCGGAACCAGTAGGTTGTTCTTTCTTAGCACTCTTCCCACAGATTCTCTCCGTCATCTCTAAAGTATCTTCTAATACTTGGGCTTTCCTTACCATCTCTGCATACGTCTGGATCTCCATTGGCGCCAATTAGTTAATATACTATAGTTTCAATCCGTTGAGAAAACGTTTGGCCTTCATCTTCTCTGTAGATATCAAGTGAGTAGCATAACGAGACAACCGAGAGAACTGAGCTTCGTACTCAGCCACGGATAAATTCCACTGCTTCAAAGCAGTAAACTCAGTGGCTTTCTTCTCTTGGACTCTATCCGAAAAGTACTTGCTATTGAAGAGTTCCTCGAACTCCTTCCATGAGACTTGCCCATCACCGAGGGTCACCTTTACTGCATCCCACCATGTTCTAGCATCACGCTCCAGTTGGAAAGTTGCTAGAAGAACGCGCTCGTGATCGCTACATTGCATAACTTTAAAGATCCTCTCCATCTCTTTAAGCCAGTGCTCGGCTTCATCAGGGTCGGTCGAGCCACCAAAACGTGGGGGATTCATCCCACGAAAGTTCCTGTGAAGGTCACCAGCACCATGGTTCGCCGCTCCACCTTGGGCCACTTGCTGCAAGGCCTGAGTAAGTCCTTGAACCATTCGCTGCATGTCTCGCCATTGCACATGATCTGCTGCCATTGGAACGTCCTACACGTAGAATAGATCACTTTAGGTTTATTTAGAATGGATAATCTTACAATTAGATTATTAACCCAAGTCTCTACCCAAATTTCACCAGGTTGGGTCCTTAGACTTATAACAAGGTTATAAGTCCTACGACAACACTTAGAACCCTAAAACTTAAAAAACCTAGGAATATTAGAAACCTAGGCTCTGATACCACCTAACTGTCACACCTCGACGCGGAATATTGGGACTGGCAGTAGAAACAAGTAACAATATTACGCTTATTTCTAGACATTCTACGCTAAAGCTAAGAATCAACACAACACCATGATCATAAAATAATTCCATTAACTAAATAACAATTGAATGATCCATACTCCAAATACGTAAACCAACTTAACAAAATTCCGTCACAACATCCACTTGACAACATTACATTGCTGACTTCGAAATTATAACTCTTTCAAACTACATACTCTAGGACATAACTAGACACAACTACTACGGCTGGCTCCACAGGGCTTCTAATTGGCTCGCTCCATGGCCATCACTCTTGCCCGTCCCCATCAGATTGCGAATCCTCACCTGAGCTACCTGAAAAAAAGGGGAACAATTGGGTGAGCGCTCAGTAGGTAATAACAGGCAAGTATAAATAATTAACCAATTAATTGCATTGATGTAAGCGAAGAAGAACAAAATGAAATGGTGATATGACAAGGTAACATGATTAATGGAAAGCAGATCACGAACATGATATAACTAGAAAATTGGCCAACAAGCAAGCAATAACAAGTCAAGATGGATTCAAGTAATAGATTATTATCGTAGACATCACGCTAGTCATGCACTCGGTGCAATGCCTCACCATGTCATTCAAACTCCCCGGGACACAAGTACTTGGGAGCTCACAATTCGTGGGCCCCGAAGAGAACCAAGCAGACCGTTGATCAGGCTTGAAATGGGCTCAAGTCTACCTCCAACGGCCCGCTCAATGCCCCTTCAACGATGTGCCCCATGGCTCCTTCACCGGCATGCCTCCTGGCTCCTTCGCCGGTGTGCCGCCTGGCTCTTTTGTCGACACACCCAGATTGGGTGTCTTCACCGGTGCAACCCCTGCGTACACCTTTCACCAGCACTCCATAAGGTAGTCTTCAATGGCGCACTCCCAACGGGCCTTCCCTGGCATGCCTGCGAAGCCTCCCACGGTGCACTATCAAGTGCCCTTCAACGGCATGCTTCTTCCGCCCTTCGACGGCACGCCCATGCGTCCCGGTCGCCGGCACACCCTAAACGCCTCTCAACGGCATGGTCTACTTCCTCAATGGCACACTCTCCCCATGACCCATCCGGCAGGGAGGATCTCACGCACTCCCCTATGGATTCTTGGCGCGTAGTGGGACGGCTGATGTGGCAACATGAGAGTGAGGCACGCAAGCTACTCCTCTATCAACGGGGATGAGGGGAAGTCAAATCCCCATTTAATGCCCCACATTCCCCCCTCCGTCACTCCACGCTCGAAGGCTCCTGTTGTTGGGGTTTAAAAGCCACTCTTCCATCGGCGAACAACATATGAGACGAAGAGACGAATAGAGGAGAAGAAGAACAGAGAATAAGCATTTTTCCACAGAAGAGAGAAAGAGAGAAGAGAAGAAGGGAGAGCAACGCACGCCGACCACCGGACCGAAGATAAGAAGAATAAGAAGGGATTCTCCCCTTCGGCAGCCATCAGAGAGGAAGAGAGCAAGAGAGTAAGAGGGAGGGGGAGAAAAATGTAGCAGTGGAAGGGGAAGGGCAGGGAGCCGTCGCCCCTATTCAACCCCCCCATTTCCTTTCTTTGTTCCGTTCCTTGCTTTTTTCCTCTTCTTCTTGCACCCGATGTATTTGGTTTCCCGTCTACCATGAATAAAACCCCTTTCTCTTTGTTCCTCATATACTCCCATCGTTGGCGTTGTTTCCCGTTGGATTGGTCTCCCCTCCGTGTTCTTCAGCCACCCTTCTTCCTCTCCCCTAGTGGTTTTGGTTCCATTTGAGGGACCTCCGGCTGTCACCTTCGCCCATTTGTCATAAAGGAGGGTCCCTTCTCCTTCTCTGAAAACCCAAACCCCAGCATCACCATTGGCCTTCGTCCTCCAAACCACCTTAAACTCTCAGTCCCAGGGTGTTCCCTCCGCCAACAAAAGACCCCTGGCCATCTAGACCGAACCCTCAGGCCTCACGGCCCTCCCCCTCATACTAGCCTTGAACCGCCCTCAGATGCCTCCCCCGGTATGCCTAACCCTTCCTTGGCCGGTACACTCCTAGCCCGACACAACCTCCCTGGCCGGTACATTAATCCCCACACCCCTCCAGCGGCACAGTCCTTGGCTGACACGCCCTTAGCCAGCCCTGGAGAGGCCTTCTCTCCGTCGGTTTCCTCGCGTCTTCCGATGTCTTACTAAGGGTGTTGGCATCTTCGGACGCCCACCTCTACTTGTCAGGTTCAGCCACTCCATGTGGGCACGTTCCCCGTATCTCCCTTACGCCCGGGGTCAAGGGGAGATGCTGTCGAATTTTTTATCAAATAATAATAATATACTGAAAGACCAAAGTGGAGCAACAAACGAGTGAATCACATAGAAAATCAATTAAGAAAAGGAGGAAGAGAAGGATAAAGGAAGAAAAGAAATGCCTTAAGAGAACGAAGGAGGAGTGGGCGCTTCACCGGTGCACACTACTTTCAAAATCCCCTCTGCCGACACACTCTAAAACTCCCTTCACTGGCACACTCTTTGTTCTCCTTCGTCGGCACACTCCTAGAGCGATGCATCCCTCCTTCCTGTTGTTGTTTAGCCCTTCGCCGGCACGCTCTCCCCCTTCATTCACCGGCACAGTCGTGACCTCCCCCAGTGCACTCATCCCCGCCTGGCCTCAACCCCATGCAACTCCAGCCCTGTACACGAACCTTGCACATACTTTGTCCCCCACATGCACAGACCATGCACGGACCTCACCTTGCATTGCACTGACTTCCCCTGCACGTGCACTGACCTTAGTCTGCACATGCACTGACTTTAGCCCTTGTGCACTGACTTCCCCTACATGTGCACTGACCTTAGTTTGCACATACACTGACTTCGTCAGCACGTACACTAACCTTAGTTTGCACGTACACTGACCTCCCTTGCATGTGCACTGACCTTAGTTTGCATATGCACTGACTTCCCCTACACGTGCACTGACCTTAGTTTGCATATGCACTGACTTCCCCTGCATGTGCACTGACCTTAGTTTGCAAGTACACTAGCTTCGTTAGCATGTGCACTGACCTTAGTTTGTGTGTGCACTGACATCCCCCACCCGTGCACTGGCTTAGTCAGTATGTGCGTCGACCTTACCCCCATGTACACTGACCTTACCCCTAGCATGTATGGACTTCGATTCCTTTACGAGGAGCCCGTACGGACCTCATCCCTCACTGGTGCACCTTTCCTATGCCTTCGCCGACACGCCTATCCAGCACCTTCAACGGCACACTCTTCCCAGCATCCTTCGCCGGCACACTCGTTAACTCTTCACCGGTACACCTTCAGAGCCTTTGCTGACACACTCAACCCAAGCCTTTGCCGGTACATCTCCCCAGCGCCTATCTAGGCTTCGCCGGCACGCCTTTCCTCAGCCTTTCAATGGCCCGCTCCTCTACAATAAAAAAAAATAATACAAAAATACCAAAAAGGGTGAGAACGAATGAAATCCAAGGGAACTAAATTGCAATGTGTTTGTTTATCATATATATGGAATGTTCTTTTCAATTTAATTTTTTTTTCTAATTGAGTTAATTTACATCTTAAATTTTAGTCTTGTACGTACTCTTATGACCGGTAACTATCTGCTAACTGTTCGCTAACCGTATTTTTTGGATATTAGATAACGATTTCAGATACACTATTTTTCAAATACTTAGCAAACAACAAACGGATACGATTCTTCCTTATCAGATACGGATACAGATAGTCCACTATCCGTACCGTATCTGACCCGTTGACATCCCTAGGACCCACCCCTCCTCCTCGACCTTTTCCCCAGAGAGATGTTGTGCCTGCTTTACCTGCCCCTCCCACTCGTCTCCAGATCGGTGAAGATGATGTAGGATATTTGCTTCAAGATGGCAGTTCCCATAACCGCTGCTATTGATATCAAGGGTTTGGTCACTATGTTTCTTCTTGCCCTATGAGGACCCTGGCCATCGAGAGTGCTGATCAATATGATCCTTCACCAATCCCAATGGAGGTAAGCTATGAGGCTAGAGTTGACATGGCTGATGAGTTTCAATTAAAGGAGGGTGTAGTCGGCATGGAGGACATGTCAAGCGATGATAGACTGGGAGTCGTTCACTGCATTCTGACTCAACCGAAGGAGAACGACGACTGGCGCCGCACTACTATCTTCCACACCTACAGTCGTCTAGGAGGTGAGATGTGCAAGTCATCATTGATAATGGGAGTTGCATTAATGCAATCTATATTAGTACAATCGTGCACCTTGGGTTGATGCCTATGGATCGGATCACCCTCACCCCTAACATGTGTCCTGGGTGGACACAACTTTCATTCTCATTCGGTCGAGGCCTCTAGAACCGATACATTTTCACTCACTGAGGAGGCATCGAGCGAGCACCCCCCCAAGGTTGCCTCACTCCTCCAGCAATTTAGGGATGTCTTCTCGAGGACCTTCCAGATGAAGTGCCTCCGATGCGTGACATCTAGCACGCCATTGATCTGATTTCGGGGTTCACATTACCCAACCTGCCACACTATCGCATGAACCCGACTGAGCATGTCGAGTTACAGAGGTAGATTGAGGAGCATGTGAAGAGAGGCTATGTGAGAGAGTATGAGCTCTTGCGCCATTTCCGCACTACTAAAACTAAAGAAAGATGGCACTTGGAGGATGTGCGCGGATAGTCGTGCGATTAATCGCATCACCGTGAAGTACCATTTTCTCATTCCCCACTTGGATGGCATGTTAGATATGCTAGCGGGAGCCACAGTGTTCTCGAAGATTGATCTAAAGAGTGGTTATCATCAGGTCAAGATCCGACCTGGAGATGAGTGGAAGACGGCCTTCAAGATGAAGGACGGACTTATGAGTAGCTGGTCATACCCTTTGGGCTATCCAATGTCCCTAGTACTTTCATGCAACTAATGACCCATATGCTACGACCATTTATTGGGGGTTTTTTTGTAGTATATTGTAATGGCATTATTATCTACGGCCGTACTAGGGACGATCATGTGGACCACCTGCGCTAAGTGTCTCACCCTTCGTCGTGATAGTTTGTATGGCAACTTCAAGAAATGTGCCTTCATAACTGATCATGTTACATTCTTGGAGCATTGAGTGTCTCCACTGACCCGGAGAAAGTCTGGGCAATCATAGAGTAGCCAGAGCTGCAAAGTATTCATGATATGCACAGCTTCCATGGCTTGGCTACATTCTACCGTCGATTCATACACGGGTTCAGTATTGTTACGGCTTCGATCACAGACTGTATTCGAAAGGGAACCTTTGTGTGGACGAAGGCCGCTACTTTGGCCTTTCGTGACATCAAGAAGCTAATGACTCAGGCACCTGTACTTCGACTGCCCGATTTTTGGGAGGTGTTTGAGGTCTTGTGTAATGCTTCTTGTATTAGCATAGGTGAAGTGTTAAGCCAGGAGGGCCACCCCATTGCATTCTTCAATGAGAAATTGAATGATGCAAAGGTAAAGCACTCCACCTTATGATAAGGAGTTTTATACAGTAGTACAAACTTTGAGGCATTGGAGACACCACCTACTACCACATGAATTTGTGCTATGTTCGGACCATGAGGCCTTCAGATTTCTCCATGCCCAAAAGAAGCTCAACCCCCGACACAGTCGATGGGTAGAGTATCTTCAGGCCTACACATTTGTCCTCAGGCATCGGGCGGGTGTGGAGAACCAGTGGCAGATGCACTGAGTCGTTGATCCTCCCTCTTATCTGTTGTCCACATGAAGGTCATGGAATTTGAGAGACTCCGAGAGTACCCCGATCGCCCGATTTCGGTCTGATCCACGCAACATTACGGTCACGACCCACCCGAGAGTATATTGATTACATCCTTCAGGAGAGTAATTTTTTTCGTTGGGATAGGTTATGAGTTCTACAGACCTCTGTCCACGAATTTCTGATATGGGAGGTTCATGCAAGAGGTCTCACCAGCCACTTCGGCTAGAATAAGACTATTGAGTTGGTCGAGTAGCGATTCTTTTGACCTAGCCTGAAGCGCGATGTGGCTCGCATTGTGACTCGGTGTCGCACCTGCGCTATAGCTAACCAACGAAAGTAGAACAGTAGTTTGTATACTTCCCTCCATGTGCCAGATCGTCCGTGATAGGATGCCAGTATGGATTATGTCCGTGAGAGGAGGGGGCCATAGGAGGGGCTCTGGAGGCTCCTATTTGCCACCATCTCCGGGGACAAGTGTATCTATTCAAATTTCTAGATATATATATATAGGGGCTCTGTATAATTATATTATCAATATAACACGGCATAAGCAAATTATATTATCAAACCAAATCGTGCTCACCCCTACCCCCAGCCACTTGCTAGGCCTCAAGCCAAAGCATCGGTCTCGCTAGTTGGGCACAACGGTGCCAACGCCTCAGCGCAGCTGCCCTAACCCTGATAGTAACTGGGTTCGGCACGCCCCCAGCCGAAGCTCAACCACGAGCATCCAACATGCCAGTGCCAGAGAGCCTTATGGCACAGTGCCAGATGATCGAGTGGATTGTCGAGACAAAGCTCGCCTAGTATGGGGAAGGGGTTGCAACCATATATCTCTACAATGTCCCCTACATGTTGTATCACCAGTTAAAGAAGCTCCCTCCGGGGTGTGCCAAGCTGCCGAAGCTGCAGAAGTTCGACGGGTAGGGGTCTCCACAAGAGCACTTGGCCTATTATATCATGGCCATGGGCAAGCTAGCGTTGGATGAGTCATACCTCCTTCGCTACTTTACCACTTCGCTTACGGGAATGGCCTTCCAATGGTATTCCTGCCTGAAGCCGAACTCACTCATCGACTGGATGGATCTCTAGAAGAAATTCCTTGACCATTTCCAAACGACCAAGTGAAAGACCTCCCTAGCCAAGCTCTACTCTCTCCGACAAAAGAAGGGTGAGAGCACCCTCGACTTCATCAACAAATGGCGAGACCTCAGCATGAGGTGTATCAATCCGCCAGTTCAAGAGGATGCCATCACCATATGCCACAGAGGCTTGGCAGCCAAGGTCAACGAAAAGCTCCTCAGCACCAACATCAAAGGCTTCGTCCAGCTCAATTTGACAGTCATCGAAATAGAGATGTTCTTTGCTGACAACCCGAGCTACACTTCAGCAAAGGGTAAACAGAAACAAGAACGCCAGCCTAGAAAGGAGGTGAACATTATTGAGTTCATCCCCGCCGCCAAAGCCAGCAAGGAGGCTGAGTCGAGCAGCTCTGACAAGAAGCCAGCAGATAAGTCGGTCGCTCCGTCCTTCTTAGAGCGTATGAAGACACCCTTCTCCTTTAAAAAGGAACATACAAAGATGCTCTTTGACCTTTGCATGGCCCAGAAGATCATCGAGCTGCCAAAAGTTTACAAGTTAGACGAGGCCTAGAAAATCGATGATCCCAGCTATTGCCCATTTCACTGCATGTTGGGTCACCCAATTGAAGATTGCTACGTCTTCACAACTCAAAGACAGAAGCTGATCCGAGATGGTCTCATCAAAATGAAGAGTGGTCTCGCCGATCCCTCGCAACCACATATGTGGTCCAGGACAGCCAAGACAGCACATGTGGTTCATTATGCAGCTAACGTGATCTACATGATGGCTGTGTTTTCCCTCTCTGACGTTGAAATAGAGGAGCCTAGCACCAGTCAAGGCAAGCATTCACTTTGGTATTCGGGGTGGAGACCCTGGCATGACTACATATCTCTCTCCTTTCCCAAAGAACGACTCTTCAACGTCCTCGTCGAGAGGGGGCAAATCATGCCCCATGACCCGCTGATAGACTACACCCATTGGGACTTTAGTCACCCCCAATACTACCCTTTCCATGCCAGGATCTGCCATGCAATCGAGTCCTGTGAGGAAGTTCAGTACTTAATCCAGGAACAAATCCAGTGGGAACAGATCGATGCTGAGGGAAACACCATGGCGCTCTTGAGACTTCGACAAGCTATCGAACAAACCATGAGCATCGTCAGAAATGCACCAGAACGACCAGACCCACCTTAAGAAAATGGGCATGGGTTGCCTTACCAGCATATCTCAGAATGGCACAAGTTTTGGACTGATAATTGAGAAGCTCTCCAGTGATTATGATGGCATAGGGAGCGGGATGCCAGTTAGGAGACTGGGCCGATTAATTTCTTGATCAATGTCATCCATCCTCCTACTACCTCAGCTCCTCCAAACTCCCAAACATTGCCAGCCAGCCAGCCAGCCCTTGCAACTTCAGTCGTACAATGGTGGCCCTGGAAAGAGCTGGAGTCTCTCCCCTTCTTCAGAGAAGACACCGCCAGGCTCCTCTGAGTCCTTCTTGGCCGGGAGGATGTCCTGGTGGGCGAGAGAATGGTGGGCTCTTCAAGTCCCTCTCGCTCTCCCCCTACCCTACCATCTCCGTTGGCATTAGGGGATAGGAAGGGGAAATAAAAGCAGGATGAGGTCCTGGCCCGGTCGTGTCATGTCTCTTCGACTGGTGTGTCATCGGGTCCTCTCCGCTTGCCCTGCAATCTAGTCCAGACTACAAAGAAGACATCCTCGGTGTCACGCCCAGAGATTTATATATAGTGGAAGATATATGGGAATCGTGAATAGCTGACTAGTATGTCGCAAGGGAGCAATATAATCAGAGCGCAATCACATCCACACATAAAATGAATGTACAATAATTTAGACAAAACCTTGACTTTTATTGAATGATAATCACTAAAAGTACATAATGTTGACTCTTTGACTAATTGGACTCAATAAAGGAAGAATTACATAATTGACACTTGACTAGAACTAGCTATGGCTTCTTTCCTTCTTTATTCGCTCTCGGATCCACCACTCGAATAATCTGAATCCGACTCGCTAGAATGTCCTAAAAAATTTGGAAAAGTAGGGTATGAGCACACTTGCCCATTAGGTATCTTCGTATCAACATGAAGGTAATATTTAGGTAATTAGTATTTTAGCTCTAGAAAAGAAGAATAAATGTAATATTGATGTGGGACGGACGCGCGACCTGGGACTCTAGCTCGCGATCGTCCCTAAGTGAGGGAAACGTAGGACTTGGCACGGTTGAGAAACCGGCCGTGAGTCGAGGGTATCGGCTTTCCGCGTTAACTCGGGTTGAGTCACGGGACGGTAACACTGTCTCTTCTTTCAGCTGCCATGGAGGAGCTGACTCCCGTGCCCGATCCCGATGTTGGTGAGGCCATGGTTATAGGAGAGTCGACTCCTACCCCGACTCCCCCGCCAAAGGCCAAGGAGAGATCTCAGGCGAAGCCACCTGTAAAGAAGGCATTGGCCGCCGCCAAGGTGGCCGGGCGGCGGGAGGCCGAGTGGAGAAAGACAAAGGTTACCAAGGCTTCGACGGCTGTCTTTCCAATGCCCTCGAATTCATCCTTCGAGGAGTTCACGGCGGCTCAGGCTGAGTCGAGCCAGGTCATAGGTTAGGCTCTCCGGCCACTGGTGCCCTTCAATATTCATTTGCTTTCTAGGGCAAGGGCCCTTATATATGTATCTTGTTTCAGCCGCTGCAGAGAAATTGATATCTGTCCCTGCGCCTGATGCGGGCGAAGCTATAGCTCCCGGGGTAGCACCATTTGTCAAGGAGATTGTCCATGAACCTCCTCCGACTGTGGAGGTCAAATGGGGTAATTATCTTCGTAGGCACAGTTATCCTTTTCCCCCCTTATGGGTCTATACGTCTTCATCTAACTGGGATCGCCCTTCTTTGGCAGGCCCCATCGTGACCGTGCCCGAGTGGGTGGTGACCCATGAAATCCCTCCGACGGCGAACGTATATACGAGAAAGAGGCCAAAGTCTGGGGAATCTCCATCGCCATGCCCGCGTGGCGGTGCATCGGCTGTTGGCCCCGAGGCGAAACCTCCCTCATCGGTGACGAAAAAATATACTCTGACCGAATCCTCGTCAAGCGAGAAGGTAGACTACTACTACTCTTCTGATGAGGTGGCTTCGAGCAAGGATGTATCTGAGGAGTCTGGTCCTCCTGAGCTGGTCTTTAAGGCCCCTCTACTGGCTAGCTCTTCGAGCTTGGTAGGGGAGACCATTCTAAGTGTGTGTTTATTCATGGGGGTTTCCCTCGAAGGCATCCGCTGATTCCATCTTCCTTCTCTTTGTCAATTTTCAGGAACAAATGCCGCCTGAGGTCATAGAGGTACCCGCTCCAGGCACATCAGTGAGGCGACCGGAGAGCAGTATCGTTCCGGTGGCCGAGGTAAGTGTGGGGGTGTTCGGGTCCCACTTTTGTTCCTTCAAGATTCGGTGACTCACCTCATGTGATCTGAGTGATAAACCCTGCCCTGTACATCCAGGAAATGACGGTGCCCCCTCAATGATGTGACATGACGATGAGGGTGGACAGCAAGTAAACGATGGGTCCTCGAACCTATTACGTAAGCACACACACAACAAGTAATTCCTCGGTAGAGGCCGAACCCACTGTTGCTCACACACGGACTCGGGTGACTCGGTGATGCTGAGGAGAGGTGATGGTTCAGATCCCTGGCTGGTAGAGTGCCAGCAGGGCTAAGGTGGCCCTCCCAAGGTATGTAGCCCACGATTCAAGGGGCTGGCCGGTGCCAATTGGGGCACTTGGTCCCTCTCTCACACACCCACGGTGACCGCTCGGGAGTGGCGTACTCCGGGGTCGGGCGCTCTGTCACTTGCTCAACGGAGCAACGTTGCGGATATTAAATGAACAAGATGAAACTATGGAGCAAGGTTTAGAGTTCACCTAGTTGGTTTGAAGAAACCAACATCGCTCGAAGACGTGGGCGAGTGGGGAAGTGTGGTTCACCACACACTGTGTCGATGCCGCTTCCCCTATTAATAATACAATCACTACTCCCCGCACATGGGGGTTGGACTAGGGGAGGGGAATTCAAAGATTACACCAAAATACTACCTTCGCGTAGGGAGGGGCATTAAGCCAGCCAGGCGGGGTGGGGAAGAAGACCGCAAGATTGCCGAAGAAGCCACTCGGTCGGTTCTGCCAGCTTCAGGAACAGGCTGACCACTGGTCGCTGTTGACAGCTCCATGGTCTGTGGTGAACTCGGATGACACCGAAACCAGTGCCAATACGTCGCTATCTGGTTCGGGGAATCACCAGAATTTTTGGGGTCGCTGGTCGTGGCTGACTCTGTGGCAGGGTGGCTCTGCTCTGGCTGGTTCTGTGCTCAGGGCACAGCAGCAGGAAGTTGGCACCGTTACGAATGCTCCCAGAGGTGGAATGGTGCGGGACCAAAGCCCACGCATCCGTCTACGAGTCTCCTTCAATCTCTGAGTAGGATGGCCTCCAGGAGTGGTCAGAGTAGAGAGATAGGGGGTACACAGTAGTAGGGTATCAGGTCTGGATTTTTGTGCACTGACCTGCGCACCCTGGCGAGAAAATTCGGGATGAGCAGTCTCGACCTCCGAATGTATTTCCGTTGACTGGGTTGGAAGGAGGACTGGCAGAAGAATACTCCGGCCAAGCGGCGTACTGAGGGGAGCAGGAATGTGGCCGTAGAAGCTTCTGCACTGGTTCTCTGGTCTTCCCACGGGTGCCAGTCACGCGCTCTGGTGAGAACAAACCTCCCGGACAGCCACGAACTCGGATGAAGGTGGGATCACCTCGAGGATGAAGCCGACTGGAAGAGCTTTCCAGAAATATATGGTGATCCCTCTGGAGCTCCGATCTGCTGTGGTGACTGGCGCTGTAGTTGGATGGAACTCTACTGGGCAACACCAGGGCGCAACAAACTATGGGGGAAGAGAGGGAAAGTGTGGTTTTCGGTAGTGGAGGGTCCTTGGATCTGCAGTGGAGGTGGATGGGGGATGGAATGAGGTTGGAGGAAGGGGAAATGGAGTGGGGGAGATGAGGAGGGCGGTCTGGTGCAGAAGAGGGTGTTAATGGTGGAGAGGCTAGTTGCTAGGTTGGAGGATGGGTGGAAGGAGAATGAGTGAGCAATGGTGGGATGGAGCACACGGAAAAACCCAGTGCAACAGTAGTAAATCTACTCCTACAAAGCAGTAAAGCTACGCTAGCTAACAGGAGTGCGGGGGAACCAACGGCTGGGGTAAGTAACAGAAAAACCATCTACTCTACTGGTACCGTACTACTGAACCTCGGTCTAGCAACCACGAGTCTAAAACTGCCAGGAGACAGGAGCTCCACCCACTAGAAGAACGACTGGATGCATCCACTGACGTCTTACACCGCATCACAAGTGTCTAGCTACGGTGCCTTGGGCGCGAGACTCAGACACGCAACAAGTACCACAACAAGGACTAACTGGGATCACGCTCGTCAACGCGTGTCCTCGGCCCCCAGTTACGTGTGCACACACAGACCATCTGCTCTAAGTCGGGTCCTCTAGCTTGATTTCTGTAGGGCCCCTTGCCTTTGCCACCACTCCCGGGTGGGTCCGCACCCACGTGCGTAGGAAGCTACGACTAGTGGATAGGTCACTGGAAGGTAGACTCTCCAGTCAACAGAAAAATAATGCCTAAACCAGACGGAGTACGGGGGACCACCCCTCGTACTAACACCGACTCACGGTGATGCAAGCCGAAGACGTAACGTCCCGGGACCTCCACACGGTGCCCACACTCGGTCCTCATGTGATGCCCAGCATCAGTCAGACCACGGGTCAGCACATGGATCGAGGTTCGCTCACTCGGAACTCGCATCGGCACAGAAAACCATCAACTCAAACCTCAGACGACGAACGGTCCATCATTGGCCACTCACGGATGCACATCTGACTCACAGTCGTGCGGGGGAGGAGGGACGGTCCCACTCGGCCGTTTGACACTCTCGATGGGTCACAGACCATAACGCGCCTGCCCAGGTGCGTTATGATGCATAACGGACCGATAGCGGTGTGTTATGCCCCAAATCGCAAGAAACAGCATAACGCACTCCTCAAGGGACGTTATGCACATAACGGACCTGATGTGAGATGAATCTCCTTTTTTTTTTAATCAACAACCAGCCAAGCTAGGGGGATCAGGGTCGAGTGCGCCCTCCCCCAGAGAGGGAGAACGGTCTCACTCCTCCCATTTACCCCTAGAGGCCCTAATTTTTATTATTCCTTGTGGAAAAAAACAGTTTGTACAAAGCAGCAGGGGGAGCAAAAAATAGCCCCTCAGAGCTCCAACTAGACAAAAGAAGAAAGAACAAAAAAGATCAACTCCTCTAAAAACGAAAATTGGGCAGCCCCAAACGGTCCACTCTGAGGGCACCTCTAGTGCTGCTCGGGCAATCAATCTCACGAAGGAAAAGATGGTAGTCCAGGGACTCTGCTGCAAAGGAGGCCAGAGAATCTGCAACCGAGTTCCCCTCCCTAAAGGAATGACAGATTTCAGCCCTACTGTCATGAAGGAACTGAACTATCTCCATCCACCATGGGAAAATAGCCCATCCAGGTCTTTTCCCAGTCTTGCACGAATCCACCAGCAGTTTACAATCAGAGACAATCCACTGTAAATTCAAACCACAACTACTTGCTAAATCAAGGCCATCTCTTAATGCACGACCTTCAGCCACAAGACTTGGACCATGGCCATAATGAAATGCAAAACCTAACACAAGAAAACCCCTTTGATCTCTAATACAGCCACCTCCCCCACTGAGACCGGGGTTTCCTTTCGAGGCACCATCCACATGCAGAGTGAGCCCGGACTTAGATAGTTTGCAGAAAATAGGAATTGGTCTGCTAGGAGCTGTAGCAGGGGAGACATGCTCTGCCAAAACCACTGACCAAGATAATGGGGCAGAGATCTTAACCGAGAGAAGGTCACAAGCCACCTGCAAATGGCCAATGACTCTCCTCTGAACCGCAGTAAAATCTGGAGCTCGCCCCTCAAAAATTGCTTCACATCTTGCCTTCCATATTTCCCACAGCATTGAACAAACCAGGTAAAATCCCATGATGCTCCTGACCGACTGGGAGTGGACAGATTTCAGCAGAGCCCAAACTCTAATGGTTATTCTGTCCCCCATCCACACCCTATCCCCCAGCAGGGGAGTGGCCCAATTCCACAGCCGAGCAGCCAGCTCTCCAAGGATGAATAGGTGGTCTAAATCTTCCTCTCCAGGAGTAGGACAGCAGGAGCATTTGGAAGCCACCTGAACTCCACAGTCTTTTATTCTGCTGTCAACTGCCAAGGCTCGGTGCAGTAGCCTCCAGGTGAATAAACTAATTCTGGGATTGAAGTAACTCTGCCATAGCTTGGACCAGGAAGGTCTGCACACACCCCTAGGACGCAGGATATTATAGGCAGATTTGATAGAAAAAGACCCTGCTGAAGAGGCTTTCCAGAAACATATATCCGGATGGGAGACAAGCTTTACCTCAGGTAGAGGAGAAACCAGCAAATCCCTGGCATAGTGGCTTTCATCCAGCAAGACTGCTCTAGCTGTTACCTTGGGAGGGGCAGTTCCCACGCCCTCTTGCTGCATTAGAACAGATTTCAGAAGAGGACCCCCTCCCAGCCAATCATCTCTAAAAAAGTCAACCAGTGATCCATCCCCTATGAACCACCTGCTCTGGTCCAGCAAAACATCCCTTGCTTGCTGGAAAATAGACAGAGGGATCCCAGCTGGGAATGGGACTTTGCAGTCGGACAGATGGCCAGGGAGAAACCTACTTCTGGCATATACAGCCCACAGGGAATCCCCAGAGAGGATGTTCCATAAAATTTTGATTACAAAAGAAATTTGTACAGAGAACAAATTACGCACACCCAAACCCCCTTCTTGGTAAGGCCTTTGAATCCTACTCCAAGACACCCAGTGTCTGCGGCCAGCTCCCATGTGTACACCTCACTCAACTGAGTGAGGCTTCACTGTTGTTAAATAGCACGGGGATGAATCCCCACACATGCGATCAAATTGCTACAAACGTTGATACACAGCTTGAACAAGGAAGAACTTCCTCACACACTCTGATCAATCAGAGTGCAACCGTGCACAACAACCTGCTGTACACACCCCTAAATATGCAATCCAATGCAATCAGAACTGTAGCTCATAGCAGTAAATGAGGAGTACACTCCTCACACACTTTAACCAGTCAGAGTGTAGCCATGCACAGCTACCCGCTGTGCACAACCCTGATTGTGCAATCTAGCACAATAAAAAATGCTACTTGCAACAGCACACAAGGAACAAGCTCCTTACACTCTTGTCACCTAGAGCAACCACGTGCACAGTGGAGTTCTATGTACAAGCACCCATTGTTCTTCCAAGCATGTCCAGGCAGAAATGAAAATGAAAAAAGTAACAAGAAAAGGGAAAATACAACCAAACTGAAAGGAAAAACTGAATCAGTAAAACAATGATAAGAATGAAGGCAATGTAGCTTCCGAAGAAGCACTTTGACTGGAAATTCTGGTACTTTGTTTTTATCCTTCTTCTTCTTCTCTCTTGATCACTACAATCTGCTCGTTAATCTCTCTACTCACTCTCCTTCTTAGATTTTCTTCTAAACTGTTCAGGGCTGCTCACTCTTTCCTTTCTCTCTTCTCTTTCTCTTTCTCTTTTTCTTTTCCTTTTCCCTGGACGAGCTAAACTGATCTTCCTTAGAACTTCTGCTTAGCCCTCCTTTCCAGAAGGCCATCATGATATATTTATAGGAAGAGGATTAGATCTGAACCCTTCATCTTGGGAGATGCAATCTGGGTCGTTCAGACCTTTGGAAGACTCAAGAACAAGGGTATGAGCTCTTGAAACCAATGGCCATTGATTGGCCTTCGAAGATGCTCACGCAAGACTCACGTGACTATACCAGATTAAGAAATGGATAATATTTAATTACAGAGTTTTTCTGATTGGTCCATGTCAAAAGGTAGAATATTCTATCATTGGAATCCTTCCAAAAGTTGTTCCATGTGTCTTGGGAACGTGTGCCAATTATTGGATCAAAAATCCACGTGATGACTTAAGTGGCTCACGTGTCAGTATGGCATAGCCAAGTCAGTCGACTGAACTAACATATCAGTCGACTGAGTTCTTCAGTGCTTGCAGACTTGAGCTTGCTTAGACTGTAGGCTTGATGATGCTGAGTACTCCTGTTGTGTTGACTCTATAAGGTCATTGCATCAACTTCACTTTCTCATGGCCTGGAGAATAAATCTAGTGGATCTTCATATTTTGTTCTACTGCGTCGATGCACTAGATCCCTGCGTTGACTCATCATTTATATAAGCTTGAATGTTCCCTCTCAAGTCAAGTGTACCCACTTTAGTTGCATCGACTCCTTGACTTGATTAAGTCGACGTAGCCTTCATGTAGCTTTGCTTCTATTGAAGTTGCTAAGTGCTGCTAGCTTCTACTGGCTTGATGCTACTGCATTGATGCAATATGTCCACTACGTCGACTCAGCCTGATGCTATTGGCCTTGTTGCTGTTGTTGTTTACTTCTATGTTGATCACGCAGGTCGACTCACCTTGAATGTGGGTCGACACGCTGAACCTTGGCTTTTGTTGTTGTTGCTTGATTTTGGTGTTGCTGCTGAATGTTGTTGTTGCTGGTGTTTAGAATAAAAATGTTATTTCTAGCTCGTTACTGACTGTACGTCCTGATATTCCGCATCGGGCGTGACAGTTTAGTTGGTATCAGAGCCAAGTTTAACATTCCTAGGTTTTCCCTAAAGCTCTAGGTTTTCTAAGTTCTAGGGTTCTAGGAAATATCATAGGACCCTGACCCTGTTAGTATTTAAGGACCCGACCTGGTGAGATTGGGTAGAAACTCGGGTTAAGTCAATACCTTGATAGCGTAATTGTTTATCTTAATGACCCTAAATGATCTACTCTATGTGTAGGCAGTTGAGATGGCAGCTGAACGCGCTGAATGGAGGAACCTGCAGCGTACAGTTCAAGGCCTCACGCAGGCATTGCAGCAAGTGGCTCAAGCTGGAGCGGCGAATCATGGCACCGGTGATCTATATCGAAACTTCCGGGGGATGAATCCGCCTCGTTTTGCTGGTTCGACCGACCCCGACGAAGCCGAGCATTGGCTAGACGAGATGGGCAGAATATTCGAGGTGATGCAATGCACCAACCAGGAGCGTGTTCTTCTATCTACATTCCAACTGGAGCGTGATGCACGAACGTGGTGGGATTCGGTCAAGTCAACTCTCGGCGATCAACAAGTTACATGGGAAGAGTTCGAAGAATACTTCAACAGCAAGTATTTTTTCGACCGAGTACAAGAGAAGAAAGCGGCGGAGTTCGCAGCCTTGAGACAGCGAGGTCTGTCCGTGGCGGAATATGAAGCTCAATTCTCCCGGCTTTCTCGCTATGCGACTCATCTTATTTCCACCGAGAAGATGAAGGCTAAGCGTTTTCTCAACGGATTGAGACTGCATTATATTAATCAGTTGGCGCCGATGGAGATCTCTACATATTCCGAGATGGTGAGGAAAGCACAAGTTCTAGAGGATACCCTGGAGATGACGGAGCGAATCCGTGGAAAGGGCACTAAGAGGGAACAACCAAAAGAATTCAAGAATGCTAAACCCGGACAAGGTACTGGCAAGAAGAGGCCCGTGAGTGGGTCTAGTTCGTGGACCGGATCTGGGACTTGGAAGGGCAAGATGCCGAAGCAAGAAGACAAGAAGCCTGGCCCTGTTGTACCGTTCAAGGGCGTACGAGACACTGAGGATAAGTACAGGGCGGCGGTCGTCGGCTGGACGGCAGCGGCCCTGAGTTGAAAGCGACCCGTGTGGTCCATGCGCTGCCTCTCCGCCTCTGAGGCGAAGAGGGGCTCGTCCAACAGAGACCCCCTAGGCATAGGCCGCCTGCCGCGGCACCCCTGCGTGAGAGCAGTATTTTCTGGATGCGTGGTCCGCCGGATTGAGTTCTGAGGGAACCCACGACGGACAGACGGTGACCCCCCCAGCCAACAACAGTGCGGAGTACCGTCGAAAGAGGCTGAGGAGACGAGGGGAAGAGGAGCGGCCTTTGAGGAGACCGAAGTAGACAGACGAGGAGTCCGTCAGGAGGAGTAGCCTCGAGGCCAATGCTTGAGGCTGGGACAGGGCCCAGCGCACCGCGAGGAGCACGGCCCCGAGCTCCAGCTCATTGATGTGATTGGTCTGTGACCAGGGAGAAGAGATGAGGGTGTACAAGCGGCTCCGTTCGACCTCCGCGGTGGCGGCCAGGCGAAGGGCGGCGAGATCAACGGTTGAGTGCCTGTGCCAGACGAGCGGCTGCTGAGCACCCAGCTCCGGCCAGAAGCCTGATGACTGGGAAGAGGTCTGACGGGAAGGCGGTTGGGGTAGCAACCGACAATCGGAGTGGACCACGAGGGGCCACAGGGCAGCGAGGCCCGCGGCTGCGATCGGAGCCGCGACCACCCCTGCCCCAGTGATGGACGCATCGGCGGCCAATACCCGTGAGAAGAGAGGGGCTTTGAGCGAGCAGGTGAGAAGGGGAGAGAGGGCCACAATGACCAGGACCTCCCTACGGGCCGAGGACCAAAGAGGAGACGGGGGAGCTGCTGCGAGCCGTTCAATGAAAGTGTACACATGTTTGAGTGCGGCCAAAGTCGGGCGTCGCACCAGCATATGCCAAGTCCAGGAGCCGAGGACGACGGCGAGGTCCCGCGCGGAGACCGTTGGCCGGGCCAGCAGTTGGAGAGTCGCGCCCAACACTCGGAGGTGGCGGTCTCGTGACAGGCCCACAGTCGCTGTGCGGCCATCGACGTCGACACCCAGCACAGTGACAGGCTGAGTGGTGGCTCGCTGACACTTGGACGCCTTCGGGGGAAGAGAGGCAGCGGCGTAGGCGTGAGAAACTCGATCGAAAAGATCATCGACGAGTGTTTTCTGAGGGCCGATGAGGACGCAGTCGTCGATGTAGAGGCCATGCAGTGGGCGATCGACGAGAGGGGACGAGAGGGAGGTGATGTTGTCCTCGGGACGGAGGGTGCCTGCATGATACAGGACGTGTTCATGAACTGACTGGGCGAGGAAGACCGAGTGAGAGAAGCCCATAGGGAGGGTGGAGCAGCACGGGTAGAGCGATGCGCCGGTGGCGATGGCCTCTTGCACTGCCTCATCCAAGTCGACACCACAGATTGACTGTAGCTCAAGACCGGAGAGTGCAGGGATGGCAAAGTATCTCTGCATCCACTGAGGTAGAGTAAGCTGATGATAGAAGTTAGAGAGATCGAGCTTGGCTACCCACAGGTCATCGTCGGGTCTCACGCTGAGTGCAGTGAGGCAGGATGGAGAGGGGAGAAGGACATGGGGCGGGCGGAGGAAGTAGCAGTTGGCCGGCCGAGCATCGAGGATGAGACGAGTCGCATCGTCCCCTTTCGGGACTCCGAAGAGGCCATTCACGCACCGCGGGGAGGCCGAGAGGACGACCATCCGGAGTTGAAGCATGCGCTTGACGAGAGCCACGTACTCAGACCGCTCAGCCAGAACCCGAGGGGGTCGGAGTCCCGCCTCGGCTCGATTCTGCTCTGCCAAATGTTGTGGCAGGAGAAGGGCGTCGGGGTCGTTGTACAGTGAGGCCAGACGGTCGGGAAGGAGGGAGAGAAGGGGGACTTCGTTGAGGTCCGTGGGAAGGGCCACTTTAGCGGCCTGGAGAGGGACGACGCCTGTGGCCGAGGGGGGCACCGAGGCCCCATAAGCAGAGGGGAGGCCGACAGGCGCGTCGAAGGCGATGGCATCAAATCGCTGAAGCCATTGATGGAGACCCAGCACTGACTCAGCGGACGAGACCGAGAACAGCGCAGACGGTCCAGCCACGACACCGAGCTGCACGCCCCCGAGGGCGAGAGCAGGGTCCACGTCGTGGAAGATGAAGAGAGAAGCACCGTGCGACGACGGTGACGCCTCGACTCGTGAGACGGACGAGTATGACTGAGGCGGGCGGTCAGGAATCACGCCCCGTACCTGGCCAGGGGATCTGGCTGGGCGGGAGGCGTGTCGACTCGCGTTGACGTAGGCAGCAACGGACGCGTGAATATGCCGAAGCATGCGCCACTGAGCCGGAGATGGAGGAACTGCTGATTCCATGTCTCTCGCAAACGACGGAGACGGGTAGTTGAAGTGGAGGGTATTGAGCGCTCGGACGGTGGTGTTGGCCACAGCACAGATAGACTGAGCTATCCGATGAGCTCGACGGGCACGACGATGAGTGGATAAGGTGAGGGCTGGGGTACTGGGTCGGAGCAGGGGGAGAGGATAGATGCGGGAGGACTCGGTGGAGTCCGGGAGGGTGACAGAGGAGGAGGGAGAGGAAGCAGAGACGCGCCCGAGGGACGAAGGGGGTTGTTGCCCTGCATCCCTGCGCGTGGGCCTCATTTCGGGGCAGCGCCACTGCCACCAGCCTGAGACTTGCCGGCTGAGGGGGCGCCCTTCTTCTTCTTACCCTTCTCCCCTTTTTCCTCCCGATCCTCATCGTGTGACTCCGCAGCAGAGCCCTTGAATGTGTGCCCAGAGCCCTTCTTCCACTGTCGTTTCCCACCGCTCCACACGTCATCAACCGCCGCCGCGCGGTGCTGCTGACCGCCAAGGGGCAGGATTTGCTCGACACCGACCTGACCGCCGCCAAGGCCGCGGCGGTCGAGGCGAACCGGCTGGCGCCCGATTTTCCGCCTGCGGCCGTCTTCGCCGCCAAGGCGCGGTTCCGGCAGAACGACATCCGCAGGGGCGCCAAGATCCTCGAAGCCGCCTGGACAGCAGAGCCGCATCCGGCCATCGCGGAGCTTTATATCCATGCGCGGCCGGGCGATGCCGAAATCCCGGTGCAGCGCCGCCGCGGTGATCCGGCCGGCGGTGACGATCCGGTCGATGCTGAGGGCCTCGGCCGCGCGGGCGAGCGACATATGCACCGTGACCGGCACGACGCGCAGCTCGGGCGAGGCCAGCATCATGACCGGCACGGTGCCGGGGCCGGCCAGTTCGGCCAGGAATTCCGTATGGCCCGGATGCTTGAAACCCGCCTGATAGAGCGTCTGCTTCTGGATCGGGTTGGTGACGATCGCGGCGGCGTCGCCCGAGCGGACGAGTTGCACGGCGCGCTCGATGGCGCCGACGACCGCCGGGGCATTCGCCGGATCGAGCCGGCCGGGCGCGCTCGGAACGGCGAGCGGCTGGTCCGGCACGGGCAGGGCCGAGGGCCAGACCGAGGCGACCTCGTGCGGCGTGGCGATGCGGGCGATCGGCACCGGCCAGCCGAGGCGCCCGGCGAGCGCCGCCAGCCGGTCGGCGTCGTCGATCAGGGCGAAGCCGGGGATGCCGTCATGGCGCGAGAGCCAGGCGGCGAGGGCGATTTCGCCGCCGATCCCGGCCGGCTCGCCCATGGTGAGGACGAGGGCGGACGGCATGCCGGCCTCAGGCCCGGCGGTCGATATAGGCGATGCGCCTGAGATCGCTCAGATAGCGCTGGGAAATGTTCTCGAAACGCTGGCGCATCAGGTTCTGCGCGATCGCGTCGCGGTTGATCTCGTCGCTGCCGCCCTGCTTGCCGCAGACCATGTAGACGCCGATGCCGCCGCGCACCGGTACCGGTTGCAGCGGCACCGCGACCTTGGCGCCGGCGATCAGCGGCCGCAGGTTCGGCGGCAGATCGCTTTCGCCGACCTCGCCGATCGGGCCGGACAGCGTGGGCGAGACGGTCTTGCCGATGGCGTTCATGTCGTCGCAGCTGCGCGCGTTCGCCGTCGTCTCCTCGGCCTTCTGGATGGTGGCCTGGCGCTCGGCGTCGGTGGCGTTGTCGGCCAGCGGGAAGACGACCTGGGTCAGGTCGTAGCGCACATCCGAGGCGCCGGGCAGGCGCCGGTCGATCAGGACCAGGATGTAGTAGCCGCCGGTCAGGCGGACCGGGCCGTCGATCATGCCGGGCTGCATCTGGTCGATGACCTTCTCGACGTCCGGCGGCAGCATGCCGGGCGCTTCCCAGCCGAGATCGCCGCCATCCGCCGCCGAGGGCGAACGGGAGAACTGGCGGGCGAGATCCTGGAAGCGCGCGCCCTGCTTGATGGCGGCCATCAGGCGGTCGGCCGCGTCATGCACCGAGGCGTCGTCCGCCGGGCT